>CM059973.1:63067844-65513107 GCA_030490835.1 Annona cherimola | reverse complement strand
ATTCCTTTGCAAAAGTTTCACACAACTAAAACAATCGACCTCTTTGAAGAAAACAGTCTACCTTTCTATCTGCTAGAGAAGTTAGTATTGTATAATGAAAATATTAATCAACCTTTTCTACCAAAACAATTAACATTCGTCTGATTTCATAGAAAATGATTTGTTTCTTTATATAATTCGTATCTTTATACACATGCGAGAAAATCTCAATCAATATACACACGCTAATAATTATATTCAATAATCATATTTAATCAAATATTCAATTTTATCTATACACACTCAATCATATCCAATCAAACTAATCACGTAAGGAGTCGTTAATGAGTATCTAATCATATCTTAAAACTTTACTCAGCAAGAGAAATTTCAATTCAATTCAAGATCATCTAAGTAATTTTGTCATCATTCAAAATCATCAGAAGATATTATGTAGTTGCCATCTATTTAACATCGTTTATTTTAACTAAAAGATCAATTCATCCAAACGAAGAGGCGGATAGGTTACATCTGCTTTAGAATATATATATCTTTACGTGTTTACCCTTTTAAAATAAAAGCCATAAATTAGTTTTCATCCTTTTTCCTCAAAAGAATAACTTGGTGTATTTAGCACCTTCTCAATAAGAGTAATGGTCCTTTTAGTTTGTTGACTAAATCTTTCTGTCCTTTTAGACCTTGTCCATCTCTACGCATGGAGGATGGGGGGATGGATGAAAATTTATAAAATAAGACTTTAACTTTTTGGCACCTAGCCACCCACCTCAGTGTTAATAGGGGTTGGCAGGTACCCGCAAGAATGTGGGTTTGAACCTCGTCCCCGTGGTGAGAGCAGTTGGTCTCTTTCTTAGTAATTAGGAACATGTAATCTCTTTATTGGTAATTATAGAAATTTTTTAGCTTAAAT
The DNA here is from genome assembly GCA_030490835.1 of Annona cherimola. Lineage (NCBI taxonomy): Eukaryota > Viridiplantae > Streptophyta > Magnoliopsida > Magnoliales > Annonaceae > Annona > Annona cherimola. Next base: position 65,512,200 of record CM059973.1, on the reverse strand, counting down.
ATAATATAAATTGAGATGCGACATAAGTACTCCAATATAAGAAGACTTAAACTTTTTATTCACACGATCGCTTAAAGCCCTCCGACCTCATAATCTTGCAACCAACATTATAAACATCTGGCTATATGATTTTTCAAGAATATATCTCAAAATAACATTTCTAACCTGATTTTTACGGGTAAAATTTTCGACATGCCAACTTACCATGTATAAATGGAAAATGAACATTTCGAACCACCTATGGCCTCATTTTAGACTGGTCCAAAAAACATTTTTATTTTTTCAAATTTTTAATAAAACTATTGTTTTAAGTATATTTAATCTATAAGTTAAGTTTTACTATTTTTGAAGACATGTATATACTTATTTTAAAATTTTAAATATATGGGTTTTTTAGTCATGTTTCAATAGTTTAAGTGACTAAAATACCCAGGTATTTAAAAATTCAAAACAAATATTTATCTTTAAAAATGTAAAAATTGCTTAATAGATTAAATATAACTAGGGTTAAGGATGTAAATCGAGTTGGATTAAATAGAGTCGGAGTAAACATAGCCCTAACTCATCTTATAAAATTTCAATTCAACATTACTTTTAACTCTATTTTTTTATACCTTAACCCAACCTTATTTTAACTCTATAGAAATCAGTTCGCGGGTTAATAAATATATAATATTTAAAAATATTTTGCTTAATTAAATTTATTTTAAAATATAAATTTATATGAAAGAATAAAAACTAATCATTTTATAGGAATGCTTTCCACATTATGTTTTATACAAAATATAATTGCTAAATAATCTTATTTTCAAATAATAATGTCTAATTAATTCCTATTTATTATGTATTGATGTACGATTATTTTTTAATAATCTATTATACTTTGTACTAATATATGAAATCGAGTAAAGTTGACCATCATTCAATCTAAGCTAACGTTATTTAAATCCCTACCTAGGGTGTATTTGGAAAGTGATAAAATAAAATTTTTAGATGAAAAGTTTTTAATGTAATTTTTTTAAATAGAAGTAAATTGTATGATATAATTGGGTAATGATGAGAAGTAAAGAGAATAAAGTTAAAATAGATAGATTAATTATATGGATAATGTAGAAATGATTAAAAAATATGTTAGTTATAAATGACGAGTTGTTAAATTATAATAAATTTTGTGGGTATTTTGCACCAATTCAGTGGATGATTGTTTGATGCTTACGTGAAAAAATCACTTAAAAAATGTGTTTGCAACATTTGGGCATCAAATATTAATTTCATGTAGATAGAATAATTTTGGAATTTTTTGCTTCCATACCTACATAGTTTTATTGAAATTGCAAGTAGGTCACTACTTTTCAGAAAATTGCATCTATACCTACATAGTTTTATCAAAATTGAACTCATGTCACTTCCATTAGAGTTGGCCATTCAACGTTAAATTTTTTGAAAAATAACAAAAATGCCAATTGAACAAATAAAACTATTATTTGCAACCATCCTATGCATCATAAATATTATAAAATTTTCGCAAAAAATATCTTATTAAATAATAAAATATGCAATAAATATTTGAATAATAAAATAAAATAATCAATTTAACATATGTCTATATTGAATAAAAATTATAAGGAAATATCTTAGAATATCAAAATTTTAATTTAAAAATTATTCTTTACTTAAATCATGTCAAGTTTTGAAAATTTTATATTTTAAATGTTTTTACATTTTTATATACTAATATTAGAAATCGAATTTTGATAATATTTATTATGAGGATTTTTAGAATCTGAAGGACATGAAATAGACATATTTAATGCGATAAATATTTTTAATAAAATATTTTTTAGTATTTTAAAGGCATTTTCTTGAATTTTTCTATTATAATATTATAAACTGTTTTTTAAATTATTTAATGTGATTTATTGTAATATTAGAAACGGTATTTCCGATGTTATTTAAGGTAAAAATTTTCAAAGTTCGACATGATTTAAGTGAAGGGTAATTCAAGATAGATATATATTAAATTGATTATTTTATTTTTATAATTTAAATATTTATTCCATATTTTATTATTTAATAAGATATTTTAATTTTCGTAACAATTTTATAATGTTTATGATACATGTGATGGTTGCAATTAATAGTTTTATTTGTTCAAGTGGCATTTTTGTTATTTTTGAAGGCAATTTAACGTTGAATGGCTTAACCCTAACCTAAGTGACATGAGTTCAATTTTGATGAAACAATGCTGGTATAGATGCAATTTTCTCAAAAGCAGTGACATGTTTGCAATTTCAGTAAATCTACGTAGGTATGAATGCAAAAACCCAATAATTTTTTGATATATTGGCTTGCAATGTAAACTATTTATTTGTCGCAAAAGGAATAGGTGGGTATGAAATTTATTTGAGAATATTTGTTAGCCTTTAAAATAATGTGGATAAAATTTTGTATTTTCGCTTTGAATTACATTGGTAATTATTGAATGTGCAGGGTCGGTCATCTAATTCCATCATCACAGCCAGTCAAAATCCAAACGCACCGTCCGAGGCAGATTATCAATGGCCACAAGAATTGTTACATGTATCCAAGGCCCCACCACATGCAAAGCAAAACCCATCCAAAGGCCAAGCTGGAAAATTCCAGCAGCAGCATTGAGTGCGTAAAATCAGCCAGGTCGATTCAATCCCAAGACTGTCGAAGCATCTCGCCATACGATTTATTTATTTATTTATTTTTTGGATAGAGATCTAGCCAATGCAAAGAAAGCAACCGACTATTTTATATTTAAATAATAAACGTCGACGTCAATCGCTGCACAGATTTCAGCTCGGGCAGTCCACGTTCCAGCAATTACAACAGGCAATTACCTGCGTACACAGGCCTAGCATTAATCCAAGCCGCTGAATAGGAGCATGCATATGAACCTGCGTACACAGGCCTAGCATTAATACAAGCCGCTGAATAGGAGCATGCATATGAACCTGCGTACACAGAGCATGCATATGAGCAACTAGCAAGTTGACGCAAGTAGTTCTGGCTGCGTATTTTATTTTATTATTATTCTTTTTCCACTGCGATTTTGCTTTTATAAAAAAGGCTACGGCATGTAGGTTCTCGATACCGAGTCAACACGAGTTCCAGACAGAGAAAAAAAGGTCCCGTAGAAGTGGAGATCATCTAAAGAAATAGATTTTCTGTTTATTTAAGGGCTGATGCTAATTTTAATTTTAGCCTTGTATTAAATGTAATTATCTTTTGCTAAAAACTTCATCCTAAGGTTGAAATAGATTTTGCTTTTTAACCATGATTAATTTATAATTTTCCTTTGATCTCATGATATTAATTTTCGACTATGTACTTAACATGTTCTTAATATTTTTACTATAAGATTGACCACTTTATAGAATGATTTGTGAATTTTATGTGATGATTCAAAGAGAAAAATATGAAATTAAACTAAAGGTTAAGTAGTATTATGATCTACGCATATCCTAAGGTCGTGTTATTCATAAGATGTTTAAATTTTGCTAATATGAATAGAAATATCTATTAGTCATATATATTCAATTAGAAATATAATTAATACTATTTGTTATTTTAAATTCTTATTGTTAAAATTAACATGTTAAATTTATACAGTTATCGAAAAAGGAGTATAAACAATGTTTTCTTAGACTAGTAATCCATATTAATAAAGTGAATCATGAAATTATAATAAATTATGAAGACAAACAAGTTCAGTTGTAAGTCTAGATTCATGTATTGATAAGAGTTTTTATTTATCTTATTTTTGTGTGTACCAAACTATCTTTTCTCGTCTTCTCTTCCATCTATTTCTCTTTTAATTTAAAACATTTGAATTTTCATTTAAATTTGTCTTCTTAGAATTTAATTTTTAGTTTTAATAACTAGTGATTATTTAGCATTTAAGTTTTCATGGGAATAATACTCTACTTATATATATGAGAAATATTTAAGTGCAGCTTCACTGTACCACAATTACGGTATAGTTACCTTAAAATGGGTCCCACCTGATCATAAAATTATAATCTATTCCACCAATTATATTTAGAATTATGTATTTTGTTATCATACCAATTTTTATCCCAATTGGATATGTGTATTGACCCTATCTGAAAATGATACAAATTCAATCTAATAAGTTTAATGTAAATAACAACTTTAAAGTTGTTTTTTCAACATATAAATAATTTGCTATAAAATTTATATATAGACAAATAATTGTATAAAGTATCAATACATTTAAGTACATCTATGACGCATTTTGGGTCAAATGCACTGTTAATTATGATGCAGCTTTACTGCACAGGAAATGTTGTGTGACCTATACACGAATGAGAAAATTTGGCAACAAAATACTTTTATTTTGAAAAATAAAAAATATATCCCCTAAATAGTAAAACTTAGCTTATAAATTAAAAACACCTAGATTAATAGTTTTATAAAAAAATTAAAAATAAGTTTTAAACCCAAATGCACTAAAGTTTCAATGCACCTAGATGCCCTGGATCAAGAATATGTTGATTTTAGCAATTTTGTATTTTCTTGTTGAGAAAATATGTATTTATAATCAGACAAAAAAAGACATAAATTTATAATCTAACAATGAATTGGCAGAAACTCACGTGATTTTATCATTGTTACATGAAATTTTGAGGTTGTATGTCGAATACCATGATTTTATGATTATCGGTATGATTAGTTTTTCTGATTTTATGATTATTGGCTTAAGCAGATTTTGTGATTTGACGAGGGATTTCATGATTTTTGGCTTCAGTGGAAGTGAATTTGAAGTGCATTGCTTTCTGGGTGGCCCCATCTTTTCAGAGTCACGCTTGCATGCTCTCTGAGTGTAAAAATCACGCACGCTCGTTGCGCATATCTCTTCATGCGCCGCGCTCCTCACACAGTCTTTCAGATAAGGTACATCAACCGACCTCACAAGCCCGCCGATTCTACAAGCGCCAGTATGAAAGCGCATTAGGAATTAGGATAGCAGCGCCTGCGGAAGACGGGAGAATGATTTATGCAGAGCAGCGGGCTTAGGGGTGCAAGTCGGTGTTGACCCGATGGGTACCCTAAATCGGTTCGGTTCGGTTCCGGTTTTTCTACCCATCGGGTAGGTTCGGTTCCGGTTCTGAATTACCCATAGGAATTTGGGTAGGGTCGGTTCCAGGTTCCGGGTACCCGGAACCGACCCGGATTGCACATAAGATATATATATATATCTTATATTCTTGCCTGCCCTAAGTGCAGCCGGCAGCCCTGGCCCTAATCCTCTATTCCTCCATTCATCCCGATTCGAAATTCCGAACAGACGAAACCGGAAACCCCTTGCCGGCGTCGCCGCAGCCTCGCTGGATGGACGCTGGTCACTGCCTCGCATTCAATCGGCGACGCTGGACGCTGGACGTTGGTCGCTGCCGCTGGCTTAGTGGCTTCGAGTCTTCGACGGCTGCGGTGTCGGCGTGCTGCTCGCCTCGGCGCCTCCTGCTGCGGTGCCGGCGTAAATTCGAAGATTCCGAACAGACCAAAGTCACGAAATCGGAAGCCCCTTGCCGGCGTCGCTGCAGCCTCGCTGGACGCTGGTCAAATCGGGTTGACCTCCTGCGGTCCTGCCCGCCTCCTGCTGCGGTGCCGGCGTGCTGCTCTTCCTCCGAGTTCTCTTACCGCGATTGGTATTCCTTTCGTTTCAATCGTTATTTCGATTGTCGTTGGAGAATTTGATACATATCAATTTCTGTTTGACCGCCATTATCAATGGGTTTTACTGCTCTTCCTTGGAGAATTTGATCGCGTTCTTCCTCGCATAGAGCATTTTTGTTCGCCGAGATTGTCGAGTTTGTTGTGTGCCGTTATGACTTGATTGTGATCGATCTTTTGCCTTCTTAGCAGTTTTGGTGCAAGCTGGAGAATTTGGTTTCGTATTTGTTTGTTGAGTGATTTGGGGTTGATTAGAAAGTGAATGGTCATCGGCGTGTGTTATAGTAGTTATCTTTTTTGAGTTCAGTTGTGATTAGCAAGAGATTAGTGAGTTGCATCTTTTGCATGTCTTTCTTTTCTGATGTTATTTGTTGATCATTATTTATTGTCAGTCTCTTGAGGGTGTTGTTTGTGTGCCATATCAGTATTGTTGAATTCTAAGGCTGATGTCCGAAGAAGGGAATTGATATGATTCTTCACTACCAATAAAAAGGTCTCATTCTTGAAGTTTTAAGCCATTGAATTTTTGGGCTTTGACTAAGTGACTATTATGTTATGTATAACTGGCATGTTCAGTATATAATTAGAGTTAAGTTCAGTCATCGGGCTTCTGGCCCAATTTACATATGCATTACATTGACCTCCATGACAAACTCGTACAAACTGGTTCATACTCTCTAAAAAAAAGTGTGGTTTGGAATCCTAACTCGTACAAACTGGTTCATACAGGTTGTGTGTTGTATATAAGTCTTGTTAATATTTCTGTTTCATTGAAAAATTCTTTTCATAATATAGTATTTCTTTATTTGGTGCATGTTGGGATGCATGACGTTTTTAGGAACCGATTTGGAACCGAACCGGAACCGACCCGCACTTGAAAAAATTGGGTAGGGTAGGCTCCGGACCGACCCGGTCTAAAATAGGGTAGGGTAGACGTTTTTAAAAAATGGGTAAGGGTAGGTTCCACCCCTACCCGGGGGTACCCGGACCGACTTGCACCCCTAAGCGGGCTATTTGCGCCTTTTTCATGGGGGTGCAACTTGGGTCGGGTAGATCAGAGTATAGGTGGAACCTATCCTTATCCGTTTTGGAAAAACCTCTACTCTATCCTATTTTAGACAGGGTCGGTCCGGAGCCTACCCTACCCAATTTTCTCAAGAGCGGGTCGGTTCCGGTTCAGTTCCAAACAATGTTTTAAAAACCGAACCGTGGATTGAACCGTTTTTACGTCCGGTTCAGGTCCAACCGGTTCAACCGTTGGTTCAAACCGTTTTGAACCGTGATGTCAGCATGATATAATTTTAAAATAATAAATATATTTTATTTATTTTATTTATTTGAAAATTAAATTAAAAATATAAAATTTATATAATATAAATATTACATATGATATTGACAATTCATTTAAGTCCATTATATTAAAAACTTATTATGCAAATCAATAGAGAAATAAACCACATATACTAATTAATATGAAACTTTAAAAATAAAAATTTTAACAAATTAGAAAAGAGGAACATTAATGAAATGCAAAGCAGAAACGTGGAAATGCAAAGCAGAAACGTGAAAAGCAAGAAAAGCGGGAAAAGGCCAAGCAACGTGAAAAGCAGGAAAAGCGGGAAAAGGCTCAGCGCGGGCGGAAGATTTCTGCGGGCCCGCGGTCAGACCGAACTGCGGTCCGACCGATTTGCACGGTTCAACCGTCCGGTTTGAACGGTTTTTAACTAAAATCAAAAACCGGAACTGAACCGGACCGTAAAACTACCGGTTGACGGTCCGACCGGTTGGACCGGGCGGTCCGGTCCGGTTTTTAAAACACTGGTTCCAAAATCGGTTCCTAGAACACGATCTATTTGCAGCTTCAACCTATGTAAAAAAATTCAATTTATACATACTAAAACATGAATATGTTAAAAAAGTACAATATATACACAATGAAATCTGTTAAAGAAGAATCAAATAGCACAAGAATTATTATCTCATTAGAATATACTACTTTCAATAATGTTAAGTTTGTCCAATCCAATAAAAAACTGTTTGAAAAACTGATACAACACCAATACATAATAGGGATGGGGAAGAAAAGAAATTAGGGATTTAGAGATTTAGGTTAGGTATTATAAATATATATATATATAATATAATATGAAATCCGGGTCGGTTCCGGGTACCTAGAACCGGAACCGACCCTTACCCGAAATTGACCGGGTATTTTACCCGCGGAATCGAACCGAACCCACCCTACGGGTAGGTTCTATGGAACCGAACCTACCCGATTTAGGATACCCAGCAGGTCAACCCACGGGTACCCAACCCAAGTTGCACCCCTACTTTTTCCCAAAGGTGTAGGCATGGAAGGGCAGATACACGTGATGGTTGGAATCATTTGCGATGGAGTAGCCAAATCACATGGGCAAGAGAGCTGAACATTTCTTGTTGGGCGAAACGGATCCCCTCATCCTATGTAACATGATTACAAGTCAAGTGGTTCCGACGTCAAGTGAAGGTTCCATCATCACTTGGGCAGCTCATCCACAAAATTAAAAAGTTCTTAGCGGAAAATTTAGAACCTATGAATTTTTGTATATATCTGGTAGATTAGGAATCCTACACCTCGCAAATCCGTAAAGTTTACTTTACAACAAAGTACAGGAACACGCTCATGGGAAGGAAATTTTTTCCTTTGTATTTTCGATCTAGCTTGTAAGGACATTTCGTTTAATGAAGTTGGGACTATCCCATCTTAACTTTAGCTATGTTTTGAAGTTAGGAGGGGAAAGTTATTCCATTTTTTCAATAAAAAAAATCTAGTACTATAGTATAAAACTTAATTTTTTTATTAGTATTTAATAAATAAATTGTTAAAATATTTCATTTAAACTGATATTACCGACATTAATATTATATTAACTTTTTGTTTTCTATATGTATATCTTACTATATTGAAACTTTAACGTAATGTACGGATTTAATTTGAAGTGTGTTTGTTTCATGATAAAACTTTTTAATTTAAAATTTTTCATTTTCTATAACTATCTTATTTTTTAATTATTTCTTCACATTTTCCTATACAAGTCAGCTTACTTTTCAATCATTTTTATACAATTAACCTCATTTATTTTAACTTTATTCTCTTTAGTATTCATCATTACTCCCATTGTATCACATTATTTTTTTTTATTTCAAAAATTTTTACACCAAAACTTTTTTATCCAAAAAATTTATCACTTTTTAAACACACCTTTGATAAATAAGTAATTATTGAAGCAATGCATATACATTTAATGGTTTTGATCTAATTTCTGAATGCTGATTATATTTGATTATATGTATCCGATAAATTTAATTTTTTATATTTTCATTTTAATATGGAAAATATATCAATAAACGGATTAGATCTTCTGTTACAACTAACAAAAATCTGTTTTAAATTCTATGGGAAAGAGCGCAGCGCTCTTTGTAGACGTGACATTCCTTCCATTCAGGCAAGCAAAAGCAATCTGATTTGGCGGGCCACAGTAGACAGCGGATGTAGTTATCCTGCCAATGTGCTTCTATTTTATGGAATCCGTCTTCTTGTTCATGCGCGACAATAGGAACAAAAGAAAAAAAAAAAAGTGAGTACGCATGCATTGCTTACCTGTCCATGTATCTGTACTGGGACCCACACCGGTGGGGACGCTTTATATATTTTTTCATGTGTGTGTGTCAGCGTGTGTATATCACCAGGAGCATGAGCTTTTTACATGCCATTTATCACTTCGGCATTAATGAAATTAATTTAAATAGAAAATTTTACATGTCCTACTAAAATTCGTAAAGATATTTTTCTTTCAAAATTATTTTACTATTAATTGGCGAACAATCCTATTGGAATATCATCTAAATAATTAATATAAATTTACAAAAAAAAATAACAATTTTATAACACACATGAAATTAAAGCATTGCGAGTAAATCGTGGGATTATAATGAATTAAATGAAATTCTTTTATCCTTGATGTTTTTGAGATCGTAACTCAAGTAGTATTGTATATACACTCTAAATTATTTTTTTTGATTGGTTACAATCTAAATTATTAAGTATATATAGTGCTACATTAATTAATCGATCGAATGCAATAAAATTAGATCATATTACAGGCAACTTATGAAACTTGTAATAGATTATTAGTTTCTACTGAGCCGCCAGAATATCCGTTTGTATTGTTTTGCATAAAAAATTGTTAAATTTGATCTTTCAGGAATGATGCATGCGTGCATATATGCATGAGGTTTCCTTGCTTTCACTCTTTTCTGGTGCGGTTTTGGTTTTGGGGTTTGGTCTGCCATACGCCTCTACACGCATCCTAGGCAGGCATGGCCGACCACACTTTTTTTTTTTTATTATTTGATTTTGACCGAGCAGGAACCCCTCATGAAGCCCGCATGCGCGCGAAACCAACTCGCCACCCCACTTTATACTCCAGACTGTTCGTTTGGTGATCCACACCGTTTAATCTCCACGTGCATGGCGCTTGCACTGTGAATAGACGTAAAGGTCCTCGTATTATTTCTCCCTCTTGGCCTGCTCAGTATAATGCCTGGCCACTGCTTTTATCGTCTTTTTATGAACAGTTTAGGAATAATAAAAAAATCCCAAGTCGTTCATCTCAGGCCGTTTCTGAGTGCCGTTAAAAAGGGATACACCTGGCAAAAAGTGAAAAACAGTACGGACATATTTGCAATTTTGCAAATTATGGACATGAATGTAATATTAGTGAAAAATTGTAATCATATTTGCAATAATTCCTAACTTAAAATATAACATTGCAGGCTCAGGTTGACGAAGCAGATACAAGCACAACTCAAGGAGAGACTTATTTCTATTATCTAGTTTTTTAGAGACTAGAATTCGATTGTATTTAGTAACCTATTTGCAAAATTTTGGATTATAAATCTTGAAATGTGAATAAACTTGACTTGATTTTGGAATAAAGAAATTTTATAATTTACAATAAATTGATTTCTAGAGTAAGGTAAATCTCGTTGCGTCTTATGTCTTAGGATGCTACAACATGATTTATCAATGAAATAAAATATATTATCTATATTATTTATACTTTACAAGAATGAATATTATTATTTTGTAATTTAATAGTTGTAATTATAATTCAAAAATTACATTGATGTTATTTTTTGGAAAGTTGATACGCATATTTATCAAGGTCAAGTTACAATTGAAATTATTAAAATTTTTTTACTAAAGCCTTGTTATGACAATTGTGTCTTACTTTACTAAATAGTAAAATATTGAAGTAATTAACTTTTTAATTTATAATAGATGTGAGTTTATATTGATAGATATAAATTTTTTAAATTTTGACTTACTTTTTTAACCTGACTCGTTGTCCGGATATCGACATGAAGTTTGTCCCGAGTCCTATTAAAAAAATGTAAGGGTTGAACTAACTTTGTCCCCACCTAATATAAAAAGTAGAATCAAATAGAATTTCTTAAATATAGAGTTAGGATTGGATACAGTCTATCCTACTTCAAGCCACCCCAATTATCACCCCTACTAGCGACCATCTCCTGGATGCGCCACATGGCACAACCGGAGTGACCCAATTTGATGTTCACATGAATCGTGACTTTGAATTCTGACTTGGATGTTACAATAGTCAGACTTTATGTTTGTTTTGGATATTTTAAATTTGATGGACATGTCTGATTGGTCGTCAAAGATTAAATCAGATTTACGTGAACAATTATAAATCCGTGAAGTTTTAATTTTTCAAATTTATAAAATTTCAAATAGAAAATTATTAAATAGTGAGTTTTAACAAATGTCAAACAATGACACAATGAGCGGACTTGATATGTAAACATAATCCTTGAAATGATCTTAATATGTTCCAAAAAAATTTTAAAAATCTTAAGATAGGAAAAGATAAAATTTTAATTGATTTGAATTTTACAAGAAAATTTAAAGCTAGCCAAATTGTAATGAAGTGCCACTGTTTGTATTCTTAGAGTTAGAAAGCATATCATACATCAATTGTCTTGTAAGCTAGGATCCAACCTCATAAAGGCTTTATCAATTGGAGCTTTTGAGGAAAAAATATTAATAAAATAGTATTGAAAGCATGTCAATTTATATAGCATGTTGGGAAAATTAAATTGATTAAATCCATAATCAACCAGGATCTTCCATGTCAAATTACTAAGAAAATAAAATTCATAAGCGAAAGCGTACCTAAATCAATGGATGCAGTCCGTACTTGAATACTGTGGTTTTTGGGTCTTCCAAGTTAATGCCCTAGGGTTTTCTGGAGAATGTGGCTCCACTTTTCTACTGATGGGATGTTAGAAAAAAACCTTGACAGGTGCATAACCCGGGGACCACAACCGTTTATATAGGAAGCCTATCTTTGGTATTTCTAATTTAGCTCATCATAAAAATAGAAATTAGAAATTAGGTTGTAGGGTTTCTACGCATAGGAGATCCATACTTTATTAGATGATTTAGGTCCATAAAACCTTATAAGATCACTTTAGTATTTGGGCTGTTATTTATGATAGTGTATACATATAATTATTATATATGTGTATCCAAAATTCCAACATAGCACAGTACGTTAAGAGACAAAGACAACAAACACTTGGGAGATACAGGCCTGTAGATGCGTTCATGCCGGAGAAAGACTGCAGACACTATAACTGCACTATGTGGACGTAATTATAACTATTTTCCATAGAATTGTTTATTCTTTATTGGCAAATCACATGTCCACACCAAAGGCAATGAGCAGAATTCAGCCACAAGTGTTTTCCCATGGAATGCAACATGCAAATGCCTTTCCATATTCATATTCGTGAGTAGTTTATTGAAATTAAGAGAAACACCTTGCTTTCCGCATCAACAAACATCCCTCTCTATAACAGTATAGCAAATCCAGCAGGCAAAAACAACTGACAGCATGACAATCATCATCTAGGGTAGGCTTTGGATCTCTGGGCAATCACAGGATAGCATATGATATAATTCCGAGATGTTCTTTTCAGGTATTATTTCTTATCTATCCTATATTTCTTAATCTGATATGAAGTGCGAAAATAAAATTCAACAAACATTATTTTCACTCTTTCTTTATTTGTAAGCACTCTGATTCATTTATCAGAATCCTTGAGAAATGTTAATATAGTACCTGTATGTGTACGTTAGATAGCCAAGTCCTGTTTCCATTGTTCCCAGTGATTTGCAAAGGGTCCAAAACCATTCGAGCCATTAAATTAAGTAATAATAATGATGAATGGAAGAGTCCCATTTCAACGCTCAATACTTTGAACAAACTCTATCCATTAAAAGAAATAATTTTTCGATTTTTTCGGAGGCATATGAGTCTAAGAAAGATCTTTTTATGGTACAATTTTTACATTTATTTTTTAAATCTTTTTTCATTTTTAAAATAAAAAATTTACAATTTCATATGTAAAAAGACTATGCGTAGGCTCACATATTCGCTTAAAAAAAGTCAAATTTTTTTTAAAAAGGGGTAAAACTTGCACAAGCATTAAAGGGAGATTGGAAATAGAAAATGGGTCCCTCTTTGGTAAAACTGAGGTCCTGATGGATGGGACTACATTCATGTCTAAATCAAAACCCAGAAGTTCACATTATTTAATATCATGTCATCAAAAGTCATTTTAACCGAATCTTGGGCGGGTTGTGTTTTCTTATAGAAGTATATATAAATTATGAAAATACTAAATATATTTATAGATACATTAAAATTGCTATAATAATTTATAAAATTATTCATCCACATAAAAAGAATGTTTAGACAGTTTAGAGATTGAATTAATATATAAATTAAATGATATATCACATTGAATTGATATATCAATTAATTGATATTATCACATTGATTTAACACATCTCAGATGAGATCATGTATATATTTGATTTAGATGAAATTTAGTTTTCTAGTTAAATAAATGATTCTAAATATAATAGGTTGAGTGAATTTCATATCATTATCAAGGTGGGCCACAAAATAATCTTCTTTATGATCAATTTGTTTGTGATGACTGTTTTTGCGAAAGAGTTTTATGGACCAATAGTTACTGACAGTAAAGGCCTTGTAAATGTTGTTTAGTATCTCCCAAGAGAAATATGGGGAAGGATTGTTTCCTATTCTTTACATTCGAGGAATTAGTTTATTAGCAGCTGGGCAGAGTAGCATCATTACAGGGACATGTGCAGGGCAGTTCAAAATGGGAGGTTTTCTCAACCTCCGGATACAAAAATGGTTGAGGGAATTAATCACGCAATCTTTTGCTATTTTAGCAATTATGGTAGTCACTCTTATTTTTGACACTTCTGAGGCTATGCTCAATGTTTAGTGAGTGGCTCAATGCACTTCGGTCAATTCAAAAACCATTTGCAATATTTTTGCTTCCTCTTTTGGTGCCTGACGAGCAAGTCAAGCATACTTCCAAAATTGGTCAAATGCTAAAGATAATTTACAACTTTCAAAGTTTGTAAACCCGAATAATTCTATATTATCTGTACTTCTAATGTTTCTTGATTTCCAACAAGTTTTGGTTCAAGTTCTATCAGGAGCCAATTTTTTTGTATAAATCGAGATAGGGGTGTAAATAGGGTCGGGTTCAACCCGAGCCCGCATCAACCAGGACTGATTTATACCATGGTTGGGTTAAGGTTTTAGAAATTCGGGTTCAACCCAACCCGATTTTCAAAATCGGTTTGAGCCGGGTTGGGGGTCGGTCGACCCGACCCGAATTCATAAGATATGTATTTAGATATGTTTATGAGAATGTATTTCATTCATGTTGTTTGGATATTTAAATAAAATTGTGTGGAGTTTGGAAATATGTTTGACTATGTGGTTGTGAAATGTTGTTTGAATTTATTTGGTTTGGAAATATATTTGGTTAATTAGTTGTAAAATTATGTTTGGATTATTTGGTTATGAGTGTGTTTGGTAATGAATAAAACTTTTGATGAAAAGTTTTGGAGAGTAAAAGTTGTCAACTGATGTGATATGATAGGGGTAATGATGAGTAGTAAAGAGGATAACGTTAAAATAGATAGGTTAGTTGTGTAGATAGTTATATATAAATGATTGAAAAATAGGGTAGTTGTATAGGAAAATGTGAAAAAATAATTAAAAAATATGATAGTTAAAAATATGATAATTGTGGAGAGTGAAAAGTTTTAGATTAAAAAGTTTTAATTGACTTTTTTCTTTCAATTGCCAAACATACCCTATATTGCATTGTAAATAGGTTGTTTAGATGTTTGCTTGCATTGGTGATGAAATAACCGAACAGGTCAATTGAAAATTTGAAATGTTTGTAGCTTTGATTGGAAGCCAACTAAGAAGGTAAGTAAGACTATGATATTCGTTTTTTCATTTTGCATCATTTACTGCAATACTTTTACTTGGCTTTCACTTTTTGACTTGCAGAGGACATCAATTGCTCAAAGAATACAAAAACAAAAAAATGAATCAATTACTAAACTTATCCTCCACTTTTGAGTAACATAGAACTTTTTAGTACTTATTGTTTTTATAATTATCATTGCTTTTGTTATTTTAGAAATTTTGGTGAACAAAAACTTAACTAACATTGATAATATGTGTAATCTATTAGCCCGATTTCTAACCCGAACCGAACTGATTTGAGGTGGGTTGAAATAGGGTTGGGTTAAAGTGTAAAAAGTAGGGTTGAAAGTAGGGTTGGGTTGAGATTTTACAAGGTGGGTTAGGGTTGTATTTGTCCCAACCTGAGTCAACCCGACCCGATTTACACCCCTAAATGGAAATAGATTCTATCCCTACAACCTCTGAGAAAAGAACACTTCAAAGGGCAGTGACTCTATCAGTCGTGCTAATCGTGTGCTGGTCGGTTGCATATGGACTTAGGAGGGGGAATTTGAGAATTTGAAAGTGGAGTGTAAGTAGATGATTTGAAAGCTTAACAACTATGTTCAAGGCAATCATGCACGACTATTTAGCATCTAATAGAATCAAGGTATTTGTGCAAAGGATAAATAAAATGTGAATAAGCACAGGACATTCTAAGGTGCACCATTGATGATATATGATCTATCTTAATGAGGAAATCAAAATCCAACATTCACATTGATTTACAATTATTTATTTTATCATGGTAAATCATTAGATCTTTGGTACATTTGGTTAAAAACACATAGTCGTTTCTAAGTCGGGCTCTCCTTTGGCCCGAGTCTATGCATATAAACACTTGCATGGTGGAGCAAATAATCCGACTTGCAAACTGGTCCTTATTGTGCCAAGTTACTACTTTTCTTCTGTTCCAAATTCTCCATGCAATCATGAGTGCCATACACACCTCATCATGCCTACATTGGTTAAAGACCACTGACGTCCAATTTTTAATCGATTAGGCTCTCCCAAATCAACTAACATTACTCACACGTTAACATTTTCCGGAAAAATAATACTGAATCAAAGCGTGAAGCACATATTCTTCCCTCGCATTGCAATTGGGGGATACATCAACAACAGTGACATGCTTCGCCATCGCTCTCAATTTGGTAGGTAATACATCTTTTAGAGCCATCTACATGAAGTATTAAACTTGAGGAGGTATATTAGAATTTTATATACTTAAATACACATAGATTAACAATTTTGTGAATTTTTTAAAACAATAAAAAATGATAGTTGGTAATAAATAAAATATATTGCGCGTATTTTGAATCAATTTGGTGAATAATTATTTGAGTTTAATGTGAATTTTTTTAAAAAATATGTTTTGGCAATTTTTAGGTATTAGATATATTTAAATAATTTTTGTAATATTTTGGCTAGAAATTTAAATTATTTAAATTGTAGCAAAGTTAAGATAGGCTTGTTCATAAAAAAAAAAGATAGGCTTGAATAATTTTGGAATATTTATTAGCTTATCAAGTTCATTCGAGCAAAAGTAATATATACATTTTAGAGGAATGATCCTGTTAGTCCGAGCTAAGTAAATGCCCCACTTAGCCCACCTTAAAAATCTTATTTAAAACAACTGTTTTTTCTTCATACACTTGTTTATCTAAGTGTATTTAATATATAAATCAAATTTTATCGTTTTTAGATATGTGTATATATTTAAAATAAGGATATTTTAAATATATATATATACACATAGATATTTAAAAAACTAAAAAAAATAGATAAACATATCCAAAAATGGTAAAACTTGGTCTATATATTAAATACATTTAGATAAACAAACGTATAAAGAAAAAAGCAAAAAAAACTATTTTAAGGTGGACTAAGTGAAATATTTACTTAGTCCGGACTAACAGGATCGTTCCTCCATATTTTAATAAGATGACAAGAAGTGGACCATCACAACCTAATCTAAGCGTAAAAGCTTAAGGAGAGAAGTCCATGCCGTCCACCATCAGAGATATTAATGGCCAGAGAAAATAAAAAATTTCAGCAATCACAGACGATGTTACCAAGCTGTCCAAGATGGTCCTGCATTGATTAATTTTTGGCATTGCAATCTGGCCGTCCATTAATTCCAGGTGCCGTCCATGATCCCCAAAACCGTCCAGATTTTTATTGCTTCCAGCAAAGCAACCAGATTTACCGTCCAATTGCAAAATAAGCAGCAAGACGTTGGAATCAAGTGTGGCCCACTAGAGCCCAACGCCGTAGTGCAGTTGGTGCTCACGTCAGGCGTACTGCCAGGATGTCTCGGTTTTGATCCGGGTTAAGAGCATAGTCTCCCATTTTAGGAGCGTTGCACTGTGGAGAGTTTACATTTGAGGAAAAATATGAAGAAAAATACACATCAGATGAAAGACTTGTAATATATGAGACATAAAAAAAAAAAGTGTGGCCCACCAGAACTTTCAACCGACCGTCCAAATTTATTTTAACAATCCATCAGATTTTATGGCAAGTAATCCAAGCATAAACCAAAATAGCATCCAATCAGCAGATTTGTAACAGACACTTCTATTTTGTGAAATCAGGATTTTGAATTCAGCACGAGAAGTATTAACGGCCAGGATTTTATTTTATTTTTAAGTCTCCTACGCAAGCAGAATTTAATTCGGGCGGACAACATGCAATTCAATGCATGATTTTCTTCTAAAGCTGCGGAGGTTCTGTCAGTATTATATAAATAGAAGCAATTTCTAAAGTCGAGGTGGAAAGCAAGTTTTTAACAGTTCTCCAGTTTCATACCGCTTACGATTTTTTAATGCACGGAATTCTGTGCGCAAAAAGGAGTTGCGTTGCCATAGCGCAGGTATTGCATCATTATCAATAGGTGCATGTCTACGGTTCTAAGAGACAATTTTTCACACAAAGAATTCGAAGGAGAGAAAGAGAGGAGGTGGAGACGTGCAACAGGGTGGAGACTTTAAGTATGGAAGCGAAGATTAGGCTAAAAGAGTGGTGTTTTTTTTCTTTCCTTTTATTTTTTATTTTCTGTTTATTTGAGATGAATATTATTTTTAATTTTTATTTTAGCCTTGAGTCCCTGTAATTACGGGTGGCTAAAAATCTTATTCTAGGGTTGCAATGGATCTTATTTTTGAACCACGATTAAATTATAGTCTTTTTTGATTTTATAATATTGAATTATTTATTTAACCTTTTCTTAATACTTCTATGAGATTGGTCATCTTATAGATTGATTTGGAAATTTTGTTTAATGCTTGAAAAAGATAACATAAAATTAGACTAAAGATTAAATAGCATATGATTTATGCATAATCTTGAGATGATATTATCTCACAAGATGTGTTAGATTTGCTAATATAAATAGAAATATCTATTAGTCATATGTAGGCAATTTAGGAATATAATTAATGCTGCTTGTTATTTTAAATTTTCATGGTTTATATTGAAAGTTAAAATTAATAAGTTAGATTCATATAGATATTGAAAGAGGAGTATAAATAAAATTGCCTTAGACTAGTAATCCATATTAATAAAATGAATCAAGAAATTATAATAAAATTATGAGGATAAACAAGTGAAGTTATAACCCCTAGACCTATCCATCGATAAGAGTTTCTTGTTTAGTTTTCTCCAGTTTGCACCAATTTATCTTTTCTTATTATTTTCTTTCACTTTTTACATCTTAATTTTATTCATCTAATTAAATTTTAATTTTTTATTTTTAGTAATTAATGAATATTTAGCATTCTAGTCACTGTGGAAATGACACTGTACTCATTCACATATACTACTTTTGTGATGCGTACACTTGTGGAAAAATAGGCAACAAAAAATAAATTTTTTTTGCCTGCCGAGCTAATGAGACCAGTACGCTTATTTAAAAAAAAAGTGTTAAACACACCACATTAACCTTAGGAGAAGAAAATGATGAAAATTAAGTTGAAGAAATGATTCTGTTAGTTCGGGCTAAGTAATGATTTACTTAGCCTACCTCAAAAAGTCCATTAATTTTTTTTTTTCTTTTTCATCGTATAGATATATTTAACATATAAACTAAGTTTTACCATTTTTATACATGTTTATATATATTTTTTAGATTTTAAGACAGGGATATTTTAACCATTTTCAATGGTTGAAAATGGCTAAAATACCCATGTTTTAAAATTTTAAAAAAATGTGTATACATATTCAAAAATAGTGAATATTTGTTTATATATTAAAAATACTTAGATAAACAAGTGTATGAAGAAAAATTTTAAAAATTTATAAATAAATTTTTCGATGTAGGCTGAGTTATTACTTAGCCTGGACTAACTAGATAATTTCTCATTTGCCTTTTAAAACATGTAGAGTGTGTTTAGAAAGTGATAAAATTTTGATAAAAAAATTTTTGAAATAGAAGAAAATTGATGTGATATAATAGAGATAATGATGAGAAGTAAAGAGAATAAATTTAAAATAGATAAATTAGATATATGGGTAGTTGTGTAAAAATGATGGAAAAGTAGGATAGTTGTATAGGAAGAAGTAAAGAAATAATTAAAAAGATAGTTATGAAGAATGAACAGTTTTAGGTTGAAAAGTTTTTGTGTAAACTAACACTCCCGTAAGGTAATATATGTTCTATAGCAAATGTAACTTATGCATATTTTCAATTTGGGAATGAATAAAACTTTTGATGAAAAGTTTTGGAGAGTAAAAGTTGTCAAATGATATGATATGATAGGGGTAATGATGAGTAGTAAAGAAAATAAAGTTAAAATAGATAAGTTAGTTGTATGGATAGTTGTGTAGAAATGATTGAAAAATAGGGTAGTTGTATAGGAAAATGTGAAAAAATGATTAAAAAGTATGATAGTTGTGGAGAGTGAAAAGTTTTAGATTGAAAAGTTTTAACTTGACATTTTTTATTAATTGCCAAACACACCCATAATATATAGAGTAAAATTTTTATTATCAAGACGTGATAATAGGATGAGATTACACAAAGCATAAGCAAATTGGTAGTACCAACACATCTGTTGTCTACTATAGTCGGCTAAATCGGGGAGAATGTTTCAATCCGTAAATGTGCAAAACCTCATTTTTTTATATATTTTTTTGAAAATATTTTTATAAGATTGCCAATATAGTTGTATTAATTTATAAGCCAAATTTTATCATTTTTGGATATATGTATATATATTTTTTATTTTTTAAAAACAAGGGTACTTTAGCAATCAAGTGACTAAAATACCCTTGTTTTAAAAAAATCGAAAATATATATTTATATATCTCCAAAAATTATAAAACTTAATACATAAATTAAATAATCTAAGTTAACAGTCTTATAAAAAAATTTCAAAAAAATATATAAAAACTGAAGTTTTGCACCCCGGTGCATTGAAACATTCTCGCTAAATTGGGGCCGAACATGTTTGCCTAAAGTTGATTAGGGCAGTGTTTAGTTTGACCATACACTCGGGAGGTGTGAATTTGAACAAGAATGGAGGGGGCAACAGTTGACGTGGGCAAATTGAGAAACACATTTGCCCAATTCTCAAAAAGCACTGTGATATTTTGATATTACATTAAAATCAAAAACCGTTTATTGATTATATTTTCTACATTAAAATCACCATATTGGTGATTTGTTTTGATTGGTAATATATAATATAACATTTGATATTATGAATCAAGCTCATTCATGTATGAAAAACACACACTAAACATTTCAAATTCTCTCCTGTCCTCAAAACTTCGCCTCTATTCAGGAGAGGAACTTCAATTCAAAGCAGGAGGAAAATCGAGACTCTCACAGCCTAGGAGATATGAACCAGTGCCAGCACTATGGATGCCTTTCGCACAAACTAAGGCCCAGGTAATACTATATGAAATATTAAATGTTTCAAACATGTATATAATCAATTATAATTAGCACGTAAAAAATAAGATGTAAGTCGTTAATTGCATATGCATTAATTTATTAATTACGTATTTATCAAATGAAATCCGTACATTATGTTCAAGTTTCAACATAAGAATATATGCATAAAGAAAAGAATAGGTTAATATAATATTCGTGTGACTAATATTACTTAAAAAATAAAAATTTTAATAAATTTATTAGTTAAAATTTATTACGGAGGCCAAGAGCACGGAGGTTTTGTGCTCACGGGAGCACTAGATAGCGGTTCTATTTGACCCGTCTTCCTTTCTTCTGTTGCGCAAGTAGAGTTGACGTGGTGCATGAAGCTAGGCGCGCCGAGCGTGCATGGCTTGTCCCCTTCGGTCCACAGAATCCAGCACGCGCGGTCAAATTCCCGTCCACATCCACTGAAGACAATAATCATGAAATCCAGCTTCAATGGTGAAAATGGGTCACCAACGTGGAGTAGTTTGGCCGTCCAGGCCTCTCAGTCCAAATAAAAATAATAAAAAAAAAGAAATCCATATTCCAAATCATAATATCCCACACGTATCCGTCAATTTCATATAAAAAATAATGAGGGTAGATTAAAAATTTATATCTCTTTTGGTCGGACTATAAATTTATATTTTTGTAGCTAGAAAATATGATACACTGAAACTTTAGTGTACTAGAGTCTACAACATTTAATCATTATTCCTTTCACACATACAACATTTCAGAAATTTTCGCGGCATCCACAATATTTCACCATTAATTTTTCAAACACTCATATTGTCAATCTCAACCCAAATGAACATCAAATACATATAAAAATGTCAATTTTTCCCCCATGCTATTATGTAAACAAAGATAAAATAAATTGTTGCTATGTTTTCATTATAATTTGAATAAAAAATACATCAAATCTATTTTATAAAAAATATGCTAAGGATTTTATTTGGAATCTTTATTTACAAATGGTGTCGGGGCAAAAACGACATTTTTGCATATACTTAATGTCCTTTTGAACTAAGATTGATGGCATGCGCGTACGGAGAATTGGTAGTGAAATGTTGTACATGTCATGAGAATTTTTAAAATATTATAGGTACAAAAGGAATAATAATCAAATATTACGAGTATGAGAAAAAATTTTCCTTAAAATTTTATAAAACCATTAATCTGTATGTATTCAATCTATATATTAATTTTTACCATTTTTGGAGATGTATATACATATTAAAAATAAGAATATTTTAGACATTTAAAATAACTAAAACCCCTTACTTTTAAAAAATAAAAGAAAATATATACACATTTTAAAAATGGTAAAACTTGATAAATAAGTTAAATATAATTAGATTAGCAACTTTGTAAAAAAATTCAAAGAATAAAAAATGAGTTTTACACCCAAGTGCATTGAATGGAGACTCAAATCCATATATGATTATCTAATTTTTATAAAAAGTATTTGGATGATAGTATTATATTGTTTCTTATCTACAGGCTACAATTTACAAAAATAAAAAAAGTCAAACATCCAAAATTTTTTTGGTCACAATGACACATTCAAATCCAATTGCAGCTGATGATGGGAGTCAATATAAGGATGCTGCATCTGAGGCATCTGAGCTGATACAAGGGCAGAGATTTTTTGTCCTTACTCCTAATTACTAGTGTTAATGTTCATGGTAAATTCATCAATCCACGCATTACTGGTGTTAATGTTCATGGTTAATTCATCAATCCACGCATTACTGGTGTTAATGTTCATGATCAATTCATCAATCAACACATAATCCTTTTATAAATGAATTTGGATTAAGATTTTGAAATAAATGGTTTACATTCTACCTACCCATTCAACTATTCAAATAAATAAATGGATTAGGGCTAGAATTTTATGACTCATCAATTCATTTATAACCCGTTTAACTCATCCAACCCCTTCAATCTGTCAACCCATTTACAATCCATTAAGGGAAGTACATAAATATTTACCTTAAATCCTAATTGTCCTTTCTTCTTACCTCTACTTCTCTTTCTCTCTCTCCTTCCCTATCTCATTGTCTCTAATTGGCCTCTCTCTTTCCCTTTCTCCCTCCTTCTCCGCCTCCGATTGTCCCCTTCTCTCTTTCTCTCACTGGTCTTTCTTATTCTACTACTCTGTATCTCCCTCCCTCCCTCTTCGTCTAACCTTCCTTCATCTCTCTTGGCTCTTTGTTTTTTGTGTTGTTAAATTATGCTTTGTATTGTTATTATAAATTGTAAAATTTATGCATTTTATTATTATTATGAGTTGTATAATTTATACATCATGTTGTTGTGATTGATATATATAATCTGTTAATTACCCGTGCATTTATTAAATGAATTGTAAATGACTTAGAATTTAGATTTTTTAAAATAGATTAATAAATAAATTAGAATTGAGTTTATTAAATAGGTCATAAATGAGTTAGGATTAAGTTAGGCATCTAATCATTATAAATTGTTGAAACATGACTAAAATACTCTTGTATTTAAAAATTCAAAATAAATATATACATTTTAAAAATGGTAAAACTTGATTTATAAAATAAATATACTTAGAATAATAGTTTTATAAGATAAAATTTTGGATCATTCTAAAACGAGGCCATTTCAAAATCATACCCCAATTAAATGCATACATGGTAAATTAACTTATCGAAAGTTTTACCCTTAAAATTGGGTTAGCATTGCTATTTTGAGATATTACTTTAGAAAAATCTTATAGCTAGTAGTTTCAAACATTGGTTACAAAACTATGAGATCACAGGGCTTTGAGTGATCGCGCAAACAGAAAGTCAAGTTTTGTTTTATAATTTTTCGTCCTTCCCTTCACCCTCCATGCGTCCAGGGGATAAAGAAGGTAGGGAAGAGAGAACGATTTGGTCGATAAAGTTTAAGAAAAGGGATTATCTGCAAAAGGGAATATTTTAGCACCACAACTAATTTTTTTCATCAACTATGTAAGTGGTTAGTATTTCGTTTGAGATACTTGTTGTTCTTTAGATGCACAAACTTACAATGATGCATAGATATGAAATCTATTAGTTAGATATGGAAAATTTTCAATCTTCAAGATTCCCAGATATAAATCATTCAATTATTTTTGAAGTTATTTGTGCACAAACTTATGGTTTTATAAAAAATTATCTTTATGCCAGTGATTTAGAACTTGTTGCAAATAGGTCTATCGATATTTAAAATAGGATAATTTGCACATATACCCACATAATTTGACCAAAATTACAAATATACCTAGTTAGTTTCACGAATTACATATTACTCCTACGTAGTTTCACCAAAATTACATATAGCCCCCATATTAACAGTTGCTGTCAGATAGAAGGCTGAGCACGCTAGTAAATTATTTAATTTCCCGAAATATCCTCGTGCATTCCTTCAGACCCAAGTCAATAGCCACAAGCACATCATGCTGGTGCATTCAGTTTTGTTATGCATGGTGGACAAGGAATTCACTGTGTTCATGACATAGGCAACGAGATGCATTAGATTCCTATGGTGTAGCCGACTTATGATCTTCACCTCAGTGGCATACTCTTTCCACTCTTGTTTAGATCCCTAACACACCCGCTTTATAGGGACATTCATGTTCAGATCATTCAAGAACCCTCTGTAAACCCCTACAAATCCTCCTTCCCAAAGCTTCCCTTCCTCCACAAAGTTGTTTGTAACCAGAGCTAGCTCCACACGAGAAAACCTCTTTGGGCTTGTTCCCTTTGAGAATTCTTCATCCATAGAGGCATCCATGTTCAAATCATCATCATCTTTCCTTTTGCGTCTCCTTTTTATAATGAAATGGCCAAAATTTCATCTAGAACTAGCAAACCAAACTGATAGAGAGACCTACCATAAACCCTATGTTCTTTCCATGTTTAATCCCTACATCATCAATATCATTGGAATAAAATTCCCCCATGCATGAATTTGATGGAACTCAACCCAATCGCCCATTTTAGTAGAGAACCCAAAATTAACCCATTTAGGTATAATTTCCATGAAATTAACAATGACATGATAGCCACAAACATTGGGTTTTGACCATAGGTAAAAAACACTCTTAGATTATGGGTATGGAGTTGTAACTACTCCATGATTCTGCCATTTTGCCATTCTTTATACTAGTATTCCATGCTAAACTCTTCATAGAGACAATGTCATTGATGTTGATGCTGATGTAGTCATCGCTAAGATCCCTATCATTCATGTGGCATTCCACCACTCATCATCATCATCTCTCATTTTCCTCCCTATGCATTTGCAAAGCACTCAACCTCTATTTCCCACCGCTAAGGAAGACTATTGCCATCGAGTTCGACCCCCATGATCTGGTCTACAATCAAAAATCCAATTCCGTGTAGGCCTCCGCTTGCTCCTTTGCTTCTTCCTTCTCCAAAAGCAGATGTTGATCTTGACATCGGATACATCTCACTCGCTTTGATGGCGCGAAAGCTAAAATCTCAATATTGTAATTATTTTCAAGCGAGAAGAGGAGTTGGATATCATCATTGACATCAATCACATAATCGACATATGTCTTGTCATAGGCTTGCAAGCCAAGTTCCAGACCAAGCATTCCAGTCACTTGAGATTGACTTTGAATGAGAAGGGAAAATTTGGATTGATGACTTCACATATCCTATGTGTTATGAAGAAGCTTGAGAAATTCCAAATGCTGGATTGCCTCCAGCTCCTCCATTTCCACATTGGATCTCAGATACCTTCAACTGCACTCCATTCCAACAATGTGGCCGAGGCCACACAGATCTACTGCGAGCTTGAGCATCTCGGTGCAATAATGCATGTCATCGACATTAGTGGCAGGTTCGGGATTGATTATGATGGAATCCATTCGACAGCCTCAGACTCGTCGATGGGGAATGGGCTAGAAAAGTATGTGGCCATGGTGGAGAAGAGCAAGAGGGTGGAGGAGGTGAACGATTGAGATGTTGAAAGAATTTCAAATAAAGAAAAGAAAGTGCCTAGAAGAATTATCTGAGCCGTCCACCACAACCATGAATACGTCGATTACAACGAAAAAGACAACAACGATGATGACATCAATAGTTGTTTCAACTCAAATCTGTCAATGTCAAGAATCTTAAAGCAGTTTGGAGGAGTTCTTGAGTTGGTTTTTAGAAATCAAATAATTAACTAACGTCTTATTACCTTCAATCTAACAGCAATCATTAACATGGGGTTATAAGTAATTTTAATGAAATTACTAGGGGATAATATGCAATTCGTGAAACTATATGGGTATATCTGCAATTTTGATCAAACTATATGAGTATATATAAAAATTACCCTTTAAAATATTTATAGTTAAACCTATGGAAATTATTAACATTTTAGTAAATGCAAACGACTAATTATGTTTATTAATGTGAATTTAATTAATATTTCAAATATCACCTTTGTTCAATATCTTGTCAGGCTATAATCAATTTTTAAAATAATTTCATAAATTTATATTTATTAGCATCCATCAAGTAATCCAACATTGATATTTTAATACATTAACTAAATTCACATTAATAAAAATAATAAGTGGTTTGGATTTATGAAAAGGATAACTTTTATAAAAAATAGAATTTGAAATTTGTTATAGGTATAATTATAAATGTTTTAAATATCCAATGGCATATTTGCAATAAGTTTTAAATCATAGACATAAATGTAATTTATTTAAAAATCTATAGGTATGAGAGCACATATCTCATTATTTCTTAAAATTGTGTGTTTGAGAAGAGATAAAACTTTTTAATGAAAATTTTTTAATATAAAAGTTGTTAAATTAATTGAAAATGACATGATATGATATAGGTAATGATAAGGTGCAAAAAGAATAAAGTTAAAATAGATAGATTAGTTGTATGTGTAGTTGTGTGAACACGATTGAAAAATATGGTAATTTGTATAGAAAAATATAAAAAATAATTAAAGATAAAGTAATTATGGAGAGTAAAAAAAATTTTATTGAAAAGTTTTGGTTGAAAATTTTTATACGCAACCAAACATACTTAGATGAAAAGCTTTTGGTATAAAAGTTTTTGAAATAAGAAAAAACGATGTAATAAAATAAGGGTAATAATGAGAAATAAAGAGAATAAAGTTAAAATAGATAGACTATTTATATGAGCAATTGTGCAAAGATGATTGAAATGTAAGATAATTTTTATATAAATATGTGAAGAAAATAATTAAAAAATAGCATAGTTGTGGAGAATTAAAATTTTTAGACTAAAAAATTTTAGTCTAAAAGTTTTATGATAAAACAAACACGCCCTTAGTTAGAGGTGAACTTATTAACCATTTGCAAGAAAAATCCTTTGTCGCATGTTATTGTAAATGATATAATCTTAATAGATGAAATAAGAAAAGGAGTAAAGTCGAAGCTGAAAAAGTGGAAGATAAATTTTAAAATTACTGTTGAGCACATGAGTTGTTCGCATGTAATTTTATTATTATTTTATCATTATTATTATTTAATCGTTCAAGAATTATTAATTTATTTTATTTCTTATTTTGTTAGATATATTTGAAAAAGTGTAAATCATAAATGTATTAAGATAAATAAAGAGGATTCAAGATGCAAAAGTCAAGAGATAAAGTTTATTACACATTTCAAGTCCATTTAATGAAGTTAAGTTGTTTCTAATTTAATATGTTAATATTAAATAGTCATGCTAACGTCGCCTATTCAAACTGGTTTGTTTAACCTGTTAAATTAGTTTGAATCAAATCAGTTCCTTCATCGATTCATCAGTTTGGTTTTGACCAAACATACTTAGATGAAAAGCTTTTGGTATAAAAGTTTTTGAAATAAGAAAAAACGATGCAATAAAATAAGGGTAATAATGACAAATAAAGAGAATAAAGTTAAAATAGATAGACTATTTATATGAGCAATTGTGCAAAGATGATTGAAATGTAAGATAATTTGTATATAAATATGTGAAGAAAATAATTAAAAAATAGCATAGTTGTGGAGAATTAAAATTTTTAGACTAAAAAATTTTAGTCGAAAAGTTTTATGATAAAACAAACACGCCCTTAGTTAGAGGTGAACTTATTAACCATTTGCAAGAAAAATCCTTTGTCGCATGTTATTGTAAATGATATAATCTTAATAGATGAAATAAGAAAAGGAGTAAAGTCGAAGCTGAAAAAGTGGAAGATAAATTTTAAAATTACTGTTGAGCACATGAGTTGTTCTCATGTAATTTTATTATTATTTTATCATTATTATTATTTAATCGTTCAAGAATTATTATTTTATTTTATTTCTTATTTTGTTAGATATATTTGAAAAAGTGTAAATCATAAATGTATTAAGATAAATAAAGAGGATTCAAGATGCAAAAGTCAAGAGATAAAGTTTATTACACATTTCAAGTCCATTTAATGAAGTTAAGTTGTTTCTAATTTAATATGTTAATATTAAATAGTCATGCTAACGTCGCCTATTCAAACTGGTTTGCTTAACTTGTTAAACTAGTTTGAATCAAATCAGTTCCTTCATCGATTCATCAGTTTGGTTTTGACCAAACATACCTTCCAATTCAAAAAAAAATAAAAAATTTTTATATTTTAAACTTGACTATTAAGATTTTTCTATTTTATCCTTAAAGGATCTAATAATATCTTCACCTCTAATAAAAATTTGAATTTTTTAAAATAATATTAGATAGCATTTACCTTATTTTTCATGAATCAATAATAGGTTTTAACACCATTATGAGTTAGGATTTAAAATGCAACAAATCCATTTCGGTATTTAATGATGGTTGGTTGATGAAAAATATATTCATTGTATGTAGAATTATTTTTTTAAAAGTAGGGAGTTTAAATTTTATCCAAATTAAAGACTTAGCTGGATCATATTTTTTAAAAAATATAAATTAATATATTAATTAGGAAAAATTCTCAAATCATATACGTAGTAGAGCTACTAGAGTATAATCATAAGTTATATAATCGTTTACAGACATACAGTGAACATTTCATACCGTGTAAATGTTAAGAATAAAATTTTCAAATTAATATTTAGGGTGCGTTTGGTTGGGGCAAAAAATTGTCAACCAAAACTTTTCAATTCAAAACTTTTCACTCTTCATAACTATTCTATTTTTTAATTATTTTTTCACATTTTCCAATACAAACTACCCTACCTTTCAATCATTTCTACACAACTACCCATACAACTAACCTATTTATTTTAACTTTATTCTCTTTACTTCTCATCATTACTCCTATTATATCACATCATTTTCTATCAATTTGACAATTTTTACTTCAAAAACTTTTCATCAAAAGTTTTACCCCTAACCAAACACACCATTAATTATTTATTTCGCGGAATTTTTAGATGGCACTTGTGCACATACTGATGCTATAATGATCGAGTTTTTCTAACAAGCTAATTGATAGACGGAATGGATTTTTCGTCGATCGTTAAATGAAAACAAATTAATACGAGGTCTGGTTGTCAACAATGAAAAGTTTTTTTTTTTATAAAACTTATCAATATCAGAGTTAGCGGTAAAATATTGTCATTTCACTTCATTCAGGCTGCATGTTTATACCCGCGCGCGCCAAAGCCTATGCGCATAAGCGTTTCTGAGGAACGCCAGTGGAGTAGAATAATCGGAAAAGAATGAGACAAAGGAACGACTTTATTTCGTTACGTGCATTTTTTTGTTGGGGTTGTGTGCACCTGACAGTTCGTACATTTCAGGTTAATTTGTTCCTGCTATTATTTGACTTGCGGCACATGTAATAATGTTCAGCAGCTACATCAGCAATCCGTCAGTCTGGCTGTAAATGACAGTTTTTAACTCTAGCGCATAACGATAATACTTGCCAGTTGCCGCATTGCGCACCTCCCACCCTCACCGCGTTTTGCCTTCTAACGTCGGCGTCGATCATCTTCCCCTTCCCTCCTCCCCAGCCACCTACGTACTGCGCTTCCCGCCTTCGTCGCCTGCGCGTACTTCCCTTCAACTCCGTTTTGCCTTCTAACGTCGGCATCGATCATCTTCCCAAATGCTCCGATTCGTCTTCTTCTGCATTCTCCTCCTCGCCACCTCCACCGCCCATGTGAGCCTTGCTGACATGGATCCTTACTGTCTAGTCCCAGAAGCACACCACAAGGACGAAAGCTGCAGCGTCCCCTGCAACGCCTGGATGACGCTTTATGACGATCCCAACAATGGGTATGCTATTATTCCCATTCTTCCTTTCCTCTGCCTCTCCAAACTCTATAGATAACCAAAACACAACACTTGGATGAGTGAACTGGATTAGATAATTTGCATTGCTAGATGTGGATGGAGCAGGAAAAAAAGAAGAACATAGAGTAGTTTGCTTGTGATAGAACATAATTGGTGTTATTTTTGTCTAATCTTTTTATACAAATAATTTTAAATATGTAATTTAGTACAATGTGAATTTTATTTTTATTTATCATAGCTGCTTAGAGTCATTGCTTTATCAGCAGTCACCACTCGCCAGTTAGCAAAGTGAGGCCATGATGCATTTGGATTCTACATCTTTAAAAAAAAAAATTAAATATTGATTGATTTTGTAATAATATTTGATTCTGTAATAATAAAATTAAATATCGAGGTGAATCACTTACGGGCAAATTTTAATATTAAATCATCCTCAGACCATAAATGTATCTTTTAAATTTCAGAGTTTAGACCAACGTATAAATTATAGGTATGTATATTCTATTTTGATATTACTTAAGGACACGTTCGAGGCGAGTGGACGGGAAAAGATAGAATGAGGATTTAATGATATTCTTATTTTTTTAAAATTCTCATTTTTCAATACATTAACAACTTTACATTTTTAACTTTTCGTAGTATTTTTTTTTTACTCTTAATATAATTTTTCATATTATAATATACAACAATATTTTTTCAGCTCATTTTCACTACAAGAAAAAACTTTCAGTAACGCAAAACTTATCACGTGCATTAATTAATACTATAATTTTGTTATAACAACTGCAAATCATTTAATGTTACTACGTTTGGTATTCGGGTGTGGGAAAAGTGGGAGGGAAATGGTGCGAGCACAGGTTTCGAGGCACCTTATTAATCAATCAATCATCATATTTTTCCACTTTTACCCCTATATTTTAATCATTTTCTCTATCAACTACCTTCCAACAAACCTATTTATTCCAACTTTACCCCTATCATTTCATATCAATTACACAATTTTCAAAATATTTCATTTTCTATTCCCACCAAATACCACATTTTCCACAACTTTTACGTTCTCAAACGTCCCCTAGTCCATCACAAAAGCCTTTCATAGTGATTTTCTAAATTTGGCTTTCAGTAAAACTTTTGTTTTTAAATGTTTACTTTTTACAACATTTATTATAGTATTGTTATTTAAGTGGATGTTTGGCAATAGCAAAATGTGGAAATGGAAGAGAATTTGTGGAAACACGGATTTCGAGATCAATTATCGCTCTAATAATAACCATGATTTTTCACTTTTACTCTTATATTTCAATCATTTTTTTATTAACTACTCTCTGTTATACTCATTTATTTCTTTTTCCCATTCCACCGCATTCCACAATTTTTTCTCATTCCATATTCCAAAACAAGCTGTAAAGCTACTTTTTACTTTTTAGTGAAAATATGTCAGTAAATAGAGTTTTTTGTGATAAAAAAGTTAAACATAACTAAAAGCATCTCATAAATATTATTTTTCTTGTAGTATTTCTCATTTCATTTTCATCTATTCGGAACGGTAAAATTTTCGTTTACAAATTTTTTATATTTATAATATTAATATTCTCACTCTTCTTTTCAAAAATATTTATTTTCCACATTTCTTATATAATTTTCATATTTCTTAATATGCAATGACCTTTTTTTATCCAACCTCCAACCTAAATATGTTTAAATTAGGGATGAAAATAGGACTACATTGACCCGTAACCCGCCCCACCCCGATTTTATAGAGAGTCGGGGCAAAGATTTGACTCGGTAGGATGGGGCGGGTCAGGATTTTAGACCCGTGTTTTAATTCAAAGAGGCGGGCGGGGTAGGACGACCATGTCCTGCCCTAACCCACAAGGTATAAATTATTTGATTTACTTATGTGAATGTTGTTGTGTTAGATAAATATGTTTTATTTATAACTTATTAATGTAAATATTATTTCTGTTGATATATGTTTAACTTTATAACTGATTTATATTAATAGTTTTTTTAATTGCATACATGTGGTTGGAGTTATCTCATTCACATATTTATCAATGAAATAAAATATATTATCTATATTATTTATATCTTACAAGAATGAATATTATAATTTTGCAATTTGACAGTTTTAATTGTAATTGAAAATTTACATTAATGTACTTTTAAGGTCGATACACATTTATCAAGGTTAATTGTAAAAAAATTATTTAAAACATTTTCATAATGCTTTAATATGAGAACTATGTTTTACTCACTAAATAGTAAAATATTGAATCATTTAACTTTTAAATTTATCATAAATATGAGTTTATATTGATATGTATATAAATTTTTAAACTTTAACTCCTTTTCTAAACCGAACCGTTGTGTCAATATTGACCCGAAACTCATCCGAATTATGTCCCGAGACCTCTTAAAGAAAACTAAGAGTGAGACCGACTTTATCTTGATCCAATATAAAAATTTGGTCAAATGAGATTTTTGAATGTACGGTCAGACACACACCTGCTCCCATTTTCACCCCGTTTAAATGCTTCCAACCAAGCACTGAATCTTTTTAAGTTTCACAATTCGTAGCGGATAAAAAGATAAGTGGAAACGGACGCGGTCGTATTTGAAGATAAGTGTGCTTGGTGCATACGTCAAAGCAAGAGGAGCTGGCGAGATGTTTCCGCTAGCTAAGAAGGCGGCGGAGATATATGCGGCAATGCAAGACGGGAGGACGATGTGGATGAGGAATGTGGATTAAAATTGTTTTACAGCCCCTGTCAGCGCAATTAACGAAAAGAGCTGTTGAAACTTGGGTACATCTGAAATTTAGGTTTAGAAATTAATCCTCAATTCTACTTCGTTTGTGATGTAGCTACTACACTACTCGCCTCCAAATTGGAACTCCACCGCAGGAATTCGCACTCATCGTCGACACCGGCAGCGACCGCACTTTCGTTTCCTGCTTCAATTGCGAATCATGCCATCATCAGGCAAGCTACTAAGTGTGGATTCTTTGATCCTTGAATTATTAATCAGATGAATGCCCGCCCGCTGCCTGTTTATTTTTGCATGCTCTGTTCTACCTTTTGCAATTCTTTCCTGCTAACTCTTTGTCACTATATCCTTGTCTTTGTTACATCCAGAATTTAGGCTTCAAACCTGATTCGTCAAGCACTTACAGACCAGTAAAGTGTAAATCGGATTGTACTTGCGATGAAAGCAACGATCAGTGCACATATGAGGAGCACTATGAAGAAGGGAGCTCCAGCAAAGGGGTTCTTGGAGAGGACATATTTTTCTCTGGTGAAGAGAGCACTTTGTGTATGCAACATTTGATTTTTGGTTGTGCAAATGAGGAAACTGGCGAACTTGCTAATCAAAGTGCTGATGGCATACTCGGTCTCAGTCGAGGTCATCACAGTATAATGGATCAACTGGTCCACAAGGGATTAATAAGCAATTCATTTTCTTTGTGCTTTGGTGGGATGGGCATTGGTGGGGGTGCAATGATTCTTGGTGGAATTTCTCTTCCTGCTGATATGATCTTTTCCCAGTCTGATCCAACACACAGGTATTGCTTTCTACTGTTTCCCACGAGATTATCAATTTCATTCAATATATATGATCCATTTACTTTAATTTTGAGCTGGAAACAGTAAATATTACAAGATAGAGCTGAAGGAAATACAAGTGGCTGGAAAGCCGTTGGAGTTGAATGCAAAGATTTTCAATGACCGGCATGAAACTGTCCTGGATAGTGGTACCACATATACATACCTACCTAAAGTTGCATTTGAAAAGTTCAAGAACTCTGTAAGATTCCTGGGATTAGCTTCTTATTTTTCATTGCACAGTTCATACCAATTCATGATGCAAGTGTTTGAATAAATTTTACATTCCCATTTCCTTTGATCTTCTCTGTTGACTGGACATGAAGAGGGACATTTTTTGCAATGGAGTCGAGGGCTTGTTTGCCCGCTTTCTTTGATGGAAGCCTATTGATTCTTAAATGACTTCGCAACTCTGATCCACTTGTTCAGGCTTGAGCATGACTTATCCTTTCAAGTGTGATTGTCAGTATTGGCTTCCGATTTGAGATTTTGAATATTAATCAAAGAGCATCATATGGTAGAGCTGTCTTATTTTACAATCGTTTATTTACATTTTTCTATACAACTATCATAGTTTTCAATCATTCCTCCACAAATTTTCATATAATTACCCTATTTATCTTAAATTTATTATCTTTACTTCTCATCTTTACCCCTATCATATCACATCACTTCTCCCATTTAAAAAACTTTTATACCAAAAACTGTTCATTCAAAAAGTTATCAAATGCCAAACGCATCCTAATGTCTTATGCTCAAACTGCCAATGTTAATACTAATTTGGCAGTAACTTCAAGGCCTCCAAACTCAATCTAATCACTTGATTTTGCTGAAAATAGCGATTGAAACTGAAATCATGTACATTAAAATACAATAATGCGAATTTTCAGATTTTTTGGATGCCATTTGACTATTCAACTTAACTGCCCAAGTTGACAGAAAACTGATTCTGCAACAGTTTTACATCTTTAAAACGGTTTTTGTTTTCAATTCTAACTTTGCATGATTGTGATGTTTTTAACCTATATCTTGAATTGACACCATACATTCATGATTTGAAATATACACCATGTACAATACTTTCATTAGCTATTTAACTACCGCTGCCATCAATTGTTTGATACATGCCTCAAAGAAAACATAAAACTGTCAAGTGGTATAATGTTGCTATTTTGCAATTGACCTTTCGATTTGGTTATTTCATGGAATTCGATCACGAAATCTTCTTCAATGGTATACATACAATGCTCGTAAACATGTTCCCATAATTGAATTCCACAAATCATGCATTCCATATTTATAAATTTTTTGCTAATGCCCCCTAGGAACAGTTTTATTCGAAAATTCGTCCTCTTGTTGCTGTCTTGACTGACATCAAGACCTTAATCATGTGCGGCATTCCCATTTATATTGTTTTTTTTTTCATGGCCACTTAAATTTTAGATCTATCAGCTTTTTGGGCCTACAGCTTATTAGGGAGATACATCTGACATGTGTGCAGAAATAATGAAAGTAACATGTTCATTTCAAAAAAAAGAAAATGAAAAGTGAATCCCACAATATTACTGCTTCAAAGTGATATATTGTGATGTGGATGTCATCTGACTGAAAGCCCTCTGAAATTGTAAACAAATTGACTGTTTCTTTTTTTCTGTTCATGTTCTTCGATGGTGTTGGAGTTATTATTGAATGATTGTGCAAGTTCGTTAAAGAATCAAAGGTAGAAAAGAAGTGTTATTCCCTTGGTTCTACAAAGTTAAGTGCCTGAAAAGGCTTATTAACGCATTATGTTTTACATTGATCTTGATATTAGCATGCATTTGAATAGAGTGTATCAGAAATGTAGATTTGGAATACAAACTGATGTCAGCAAAATAAAGGATGCTGATGCAAGGTGGGCTTTTAAATTTAGAAGTACAGATGAATGATTGGAAATATTAATGATAGTGAGAAAAGGAGTTTGTTAAAGACAATTAAGGTATCACTTCAATCAGAAGGGGATGAAAACACCCTGTCTCAAATGCTCACACGCACCCACAGTTCTTCCAAACTGTAAATATTTGGCTTTCTTATGAACTGAGTTTGGTTGGTCATTTACTTGGATGTGCTCGTATCAGTCTTTAATGCTTCTTTTTGGTGCGAACAAGGAAACAAAAGTGTCTGGTGCCGTATCACTTCTTGATATTTTTCTTGTGCAAATGGAAATGAAGGTGCTTTGTAACTGTTCTTTAATGTCACAACCCTGTAAAACAGTTTATCATTATGTGAAGTCTCTAAACTGGTTCAATTTGCTTTTTTTGTCAGCACAATCATCAAATATCATTCTCATAAATTTTTTCTATAAATCTATTTTACGTTTTTCATGCGCAGATTGTTGAGAATGTCCGTTCCGTCAAACGGATTTATGATCCAGATCCCAGTTATATCTGCTTTTCTGATGCTGGAAGGTAATTTCTGTTCATGTGAATTGACACTTTGTATCTATTGAGTATTTCTAGCTGCATTCACCTTTTTTGTGCTCCAATTGTTAATCTTCCTCAAATATGTTTAGCAATGTCTCCGAACTGTCAAGATTATTTCCAGAGGTTGAAATGGTTTTTGGCAATGGGCAGAAATTATCACTAGACCCTGAGAACTACTTATTCACGGTAATGTGACACCAACCGGGGTGGATTTTTTTTTTTTTTTTTTAAACATTTGCAGTTATCTTTTTTTTGGGTTCCCCACTTATATATCTCCCTCTTTGTCGCTTTTCTATGAAGCAGCCAAATCAAGGGGTATACTGCCTCAGTGTTCTCGAGAATAAAGATGATGCGACTACTATTTTAGGAGGTATTCTTTGTATCACAGATAGCTAACTTGTAGTAAATAGAAACAACTCACTCAGATAAATGAGATCAGCAAGCAAACATCAAGGTATCAGATGAGCCAGGCATGGCGAAACATGCCCAAGTCAGATAATCACATGGCTATCCTTGAATCCTTGATGGGCATTAGATTCCGCACACATGCACGTTGCATTCGGGCACTGAAATTTACTTATCGCAAAATCTTGTTGTTTCTAGAATGATTTATGCATATTGATTGACTGCATCAAGACCTAACGTGATTTTAACTATGTCCAAGAAGGCTGACCCAGCCGGATCAATTGGGTCCAAAATGGTGGCCCAAATCCTTCTAGACTGAATGCAAAAACAGGCTGAGGCCCATTGTTGACTTATTGGAGATGCATCGTATGATGTTTTTTTTTTTTTGCAGGATCATAATCTAGTTGACAGTGCATTGTCTGTTTCCTCTAGTTTTATAGTCATGTTCAGCTTTCCCTATTAATTTTTTCTTAATTTTTTTTGAGATGTCATGCACCTCTTTAGTATTCCTTTATTTTGAAATAACTTGTCCTTTCCCGTGCACAATTTTTTTTTTAGACGTCACGCCCCGTCGTTGTATTCCTTTGTTTCGAATTAACTCTTCCATTCTCAAGCAGGCACTTTTTTTCGCAACACTCTTGTAACTTTCGACCGTGAAAATCAAAGGATTGGCTTCTACAAAACTAAATGTTCAGAATTATGGGAAAGACTGCATTCCCTTTGAACTTCTTCATTGTTGCCTTCAGATTTGCATGAAAACTCAACAAAAGGTATGTGACGTGCTTCAATGGTATACATACGATGCTTATGAACATGTTCCCATAATTGGATTCCACAAATCATGCATTCCACAAATATAAGTTGGTTGCTAATGCCCTCCCCCACTCTCCCCCTCCCCCTTTTGGGATGGTTTCATTCGGAAATTCATCCTCTTGTTGCTGGCTGGAGTGCTGTGATTAATTTTGGATTGTTTCCAACATTATGGGCATGAAATCTCACTTGGATGTAATGAAAACAAAACTCTGTAACCTACTAGAAGAATTAACATTTCCATATATCTACGTTAATTACGATGCTTATAACTTGCAAGAATTTCGATTTCATTTGGGTTTTCTTGTTGATTTCTATAAAATTCAGGCACGATATTAAACTACCTTAAATCATAGCACACTTGATTTGTGAACACAGCTTTTCTACGGAACCACGTTCCTCTTCTTCCTCTCCCGCTGCTACTGCCACACGTTGCCCCCTGTTTTAGTTTCCCTAGCTGCCTCCGGTCATGAAAGATTTTGACAAGCTGGGTGCTAATCTAGCCTTAAATTGTGATGATCCTAATTTTATTTGATAATTAAGTTAGCTTAGTATTATTTTGAAAAACAAGGGCAATTGCTAATAAATGAAAATCAGAAGTTCGGAAAACTTTTCGAAAATTTTTAGGACGGCCCAAAACAGAAAATTTTATAGAAATGCAAATCAGGGCCGAATCTATAAAAAAAAAATAAAAAAAATAATAATTAAAATAAATCTCGACACATAATTTATCATTAAATTTTTGTATTAAATACATTAAGAAATAGAATTTGAAATATTCATAAATAAAGGAAAAAGAAAAAGGGGTTAAAAGTTGGTTTAAAGATAACTATTTAAATAGTTGTAGTTGAATAAAAATAACTATTTAAAATTTAGAATCTACGATATTTAAAAAAAAAATTTGGTCGCTAGAGCCGCTAGAAATGATGATTGGTCGTTTGCACACACCACCAGGCGTGCATGGCCTAAGTGGGAGGATAGGCTTGTGGGCTGGATCTGGGCTTGGGCCCAATCAGGAGCCTATCCAACAGCCCTAAATACCTTTTGTTTCCACGACCTACGGTCAAAATTAAGTGAGCCATATCTTCCAGTCTTGATGGCTGATTGACTTGCAAATTTTTGTGTAGCTTTTTAATTACCTGATCTACGATATAGACAGTTGGATTTGGAAAATAATATTAATAAATAAAATAAAAATTACAGTGAATAAAGATATTAATAAATATAGATCTAGGAGTATTTATTCCTATTTTATTGTATAAAATTGGGGCTATGTAGCTAGGGCTATGTAGCTAGGGCTATACCAAAAATCAAGGGATGAGCTTACGGAGAGGAAAGGAAATTTCCAAGGAGTGTTTTTGTGAATTTGGAGGTATTTTTTACTTAATTTCTTTTGATTCTTGCTTTAATAAATTCAAAATTCGTAATAATATAATTATGCGTTACTTATGAATAACTGCGAGTGGGAACTACTCAGGAAATACAATGAGATGTTAAAGGCTACTTTTGTGAAATATTAAATTATATACGAATTATTATATAATTATATCTATTTTAACGATGGGAAATCACGGAAATATCTAATAATACTATTTCCTGAGAAAAATCATGTGGATTTATCCAAGAGAGTTTAGATATGACTCTCTGCTTATTTTAATTTTTCGCTTTGCTTAATGTTCTTGCATTTCTTCTAATTATTCAGAATTTATTTGATAATAAATCATGAAAATGCTTAATAATATTATTTCATTGCAAAAATTATGTGGAATTGTCCAAAATTGAATAGATCTAAGGTAGGTCTGTACGATTCAATTGTAGATATCTTTAAATAATATTTCTGTGTTTATTTCAATTATTGAACATTTAATTGCCATAAATCAATAAAAATGCCTAGTAACGTAATTTCACTATTGAAATTATATGAACCTATCCATATATCATAGATGTGATGGAACTCTATTTGATTTGATTTTGGATATGATTAGATAATATTTTCGTATTTATCTCAATTATTGGGCATTTAATTGTCATAATGCGTGAGAAATACCATATCATGAATTTTGGTCTGAAAAACTTATGAGATGACTAAAATGAACTCGTGATAGATTCTAAAAATGTAATGAATCATTTCTATTTTTTGATTTTCTTTGATTTATTGAAATTAATATTCATGAAAGAATACACGAAAATTAGGAAGAAATGCTATCAAAAAAAGAAAATTAGGAAGGATTTTCATAAAAATACGAATAATTGTACAAAGCTTATAGTTCAAAAAGATATTCTACTTATTCCTTTCTTAAATATGATTGTTTAACTATAAAAATTAGAAAGTAATACTGAATAGTTGTGAAAAATTATGAGCAAATACAGCTGTGGATATTATTAGGTAATAATAGTTTTTTAGCTTATTAGATCATAAAATAAGTATATATTTTATTTTATTTTATTCAGAAACCAAATAAAATAATAAGAATAATACTTAATAATTTCTAAAAATTATAAAAATATATTTTCCATAACTAACGATATATAACTTGTATTTAGCTATTGTAGGCTTTGAGAAAGTCTATTTTGCTATTTTAGTGGAATCATTTCATAATTTATTGATATTAAATTAATATAAAATTCAAATAAAGGGAGTAAATTATGAAATTTTATAGAAGGCATATTTCTACCTATTAGAACCTATATACTGGTGAAACTTAACAAGAATAAGTAAGGGATTCCTATCTTAGTGAGTTTATTTAATAACTTCAAGATTGTAACTTATGATTAAAGATAAAAGAGTAAATGGTGGTGATTGAAATACTTATGCATATTTAATAATGACAATAATGGGCATGTGAGAGTGTTGACGTGAGGTTTGAATGCAAAGAAAGGTTATTCCCAAATATACTCACTATGTTTGACTATAAATTCAAATATGCCTACTACTTTTCCAAAATCCCAAATATACTTATTACATTTGCATTTAACCCTAAAAATGCTCATTCGGTGAGTTAAAGTCATTAGAAAATATCTAAAATTACTAATATACTCCTCGAATTTAGGACAAAATTGGAAAAATTAAATGTTATAACTCATTAATGCTGTAATTGCACACGAATTCTAAATTTAAAGTGCCTTAATTTAATTTTCTTTTTATCCTTTTCATCATTTATTCTTTTAAAATATGAGCATTTTGGGTATTTAAAAATTTTTAACTGACAGGCAGATGGGGACGCTTCTAGGGGCCCCGGAAGGGGGTTGGCTGTTCCTATGTGGTTTGATGTACAAGTACAAGCTGGGGAGGAGGAGGATGAGGGGAAGTTTTGCTCTCAAGTGGGTGGTTCCGGGGAGGATCATCTAAGGGGTTCCGAATCGGGGGATAATATTATGCAGGATAGTAGGAGAGGGTGGAAGAGGAGAGCCCGGGTAGGGAAGGGAAAGGAACCGCCCAATCCCAATGAGGGGGGGGGTCCCGAAATCAGAAAAGAGGAAGAATGGAGGTCTTGGGGGAATTTTTGGAGGAGGAGAAGCGGGTAAAGGTAATGGATGGGGGCATTCATGGGGAGGTGGAGGCTGAGGGTTTTCCTCAGCCCCACCTCAACTAAAATGGCTATTCTGGCTTGGAATTGCCGTGGGCTTGGGAACCCACGCGCAATTCGGAATCTTTTTGATCTAGTTAGGAGGAAAGAGCCCAAACTTGTCTTTTTGTCAGAAACAAAGTGTAATTCGAGAGAGATGGAAAGAATAAAGAGGAAGCTTCGTTTTGACTCTTGTTTTGTGGTTGAGGCTGCGGCAAGAAGCGGAGGCTTGGCTCTACTTTGGAATAAAGACCATCCAGCGTCTCTTCGGAACTACTCGGCGCATCATATAGACGTGGACTTTTTGGGATGGCGGTTCACGGGGTTCTACGGTCACCCCGAGACTCATAGTCGTCATCTTACCTGGCAAATTCTTCTTCAGCTAGCAGTTGATTCTGATTCTCCTTGGCTTGTTATGGGTGATTTTAACGAAGTCACGGGGCCAACCGAATACATCAGCTCCCAAACCCGAAACCAATCTCAAATGGATCTTTTCTGCGGTACCATCGACAGGTGCAACCTGCAGGATTTGGGCTTCGTGGGGGGACCTATGACTTGGAGCAACAATCGAAGGGGTTCCCAAAGAGTGGAAGCGAGGCTTGACAGGGGGCTCTCAACCCCGGCTTGGCTTAATCTGTTTCCTTATGCGAGAGTTGTCCACCTCTCGGCGGCCAACTCGGACCACTGCCCGCTATTGTTATTACTTGATTCGAGGAATGGTAGAAGGAGACCTCCGAAGGAATTCAGATATGAGTTGTTTTGGGCACGCGATCCAAAGGCCAATCATATTATTCAGAAGGTGTGGGAGTCCAAACCTGAGGGGGAGGTGACCGATGCTGATCTTCTTAGTTGGAAACTTGACAGATGCGGTAGGGAATTGTTCAAATGGAACCGATTGAAGAAAGGAAACCTCAGGAAGACTATTGACAGGAAACAGAGACAGCTTACTTCCTTGATGGAGCTTACCCCCTCTGATGCCCGCGATGATGCCATGAGAAAGCTCAAACTCCAAATAAACCTTCTGTTGAAGGACGAGGAACAACTATGGAGAATCCACGCGAAAACACACTGGCTCCGGGAGGGGG
Organism: Annona cherimola; assembly: GCA_030490835.1. NCBI lineage: Eukaryota > Viridiplantae > Streptophyta > Magnoliopsida > Magnoliales > Annonaceae > Annona > Annona cherimola. Next base: position 65,469,902 of record CM059973.1, on the reverse strand, counting down.
ACCGAAACACAGGCTTTTTCCACAGAATGGCTTCAAACAGGAGACGGACAAATTTCATTGAGGCACTAAAGGATGAGGATGGAAGATGGGTTGGGGAACAAGATCAGTTGTTGGATATGTCAGTCTCCCACTTCTCCAAGGTTTTTTCTTCCTCGAACCCACAGGCAGCGGAGTGGATTAGTAGCCATATCACAAGGAAGATCTCGGCCAACCAAAGACGGGATTTGGTTGGGCCACTTAGGCCATATGAGGTGGAACAAGCGGTGAAAGCAATGTGTCCTACTAAGGCCCCTGGACCAGACGGAATGTCACCTGGTTTTTTCCAAAAGCATTGGAACATTGTTGGACCCGAAATCTTTCAGTGGTGTAGATCCTTTATGGAGGAGAGGAATCATGCTCTCACGAGCAGTCATGTCCGAAAGGTAAACTCCACGACTTTGGTATTGATCCCGAAAAGGGCGGGGGCTCAGGAATTGTCACATTTTCGACCAATCAGCCTATGCAATGTGGTGTATAAAATTTTGGCAAAGGTCCTTGCAAATAGGCTCAAAGCTTCTCTCAGGGAGGTCGTTGGGGAGGAACAAAGCGCCTTTGTTCCGGGCCGGCTTATATCAGATAATATGTTGGTTGCCTATGAAGTCATTCACTCTCTTAGGAGACGAAAGAGGGGGCGAAGGTGTGAGATGGCCATCAAGCTGGATATGTCAAAGGCTTACGATTGGGTGGAGTGGGCTTTTCTGGAACGGGTCATGGTGGCCATGAATTTTTGTCCAGTATGGGTAAACTGGATTATGAGCTGCATCTCCACAGTCCGCTATCGTGTAAATGTGAACGGTTTCAAGTCCAGATACTTCAATCCTCAGAGGGGGCTAAGGCAAGGGGATCCGCTGTCTCCTTATCTATTTCTCCTTTGTGCTGAGGGTATCTCCGCGCTTATTACTAGAGCGGCTGCTCAGGGCTTAATTCATGGAATCAAGTTAAACCCGCAGGGACCTCAACTCACTCATCTACTCTTTGCTGATGATGCTCTCATCTTCCTTCGTGCAGATGAACAAGAGATAAGGCGGTTCATGGATATTCTCAGTGTCTATTGTTCTTCATCGGGCCAGTCGATCAATGTTGACAAAACCTCAATTTTCTTCAGTTCTAATACAAATGACTACGACAGAGAGGCGATAGCAAATTTGATGGGTTCCTCAGGGAAGGTTATCCGCCGTTACCTCGGCCTTCCATCGTGGGTTGGGCGAGCTAAGCGGGAAATGTTTAAGAGTATTAAGGAGCGCATATGGAACAAAATTCAAGGTTGGAAGGCTCGTCTTCTTTCTTGGGGCGGGAAGGAAGTCTTGATCAAGGCGGTTGCACAGGCGATACCTGCTTACTCCATGAGCATTTTTCTGCTACCCCAATCTTTTTGTAAGGATATCAATGGGATGCTAAGCAAATTTTGGTGGGGAGATCAGGGGGACAAGCGCAAGATGTGCTGGGTGGCTTGGAAGGAGATGTGTAAGACTAAACGGGCAGGTGGTTTGGGATTTCGTGACCTTCATGCCTTCAACTATGCCCTTCTCGCGAAGCAGATTTGGAGGTTGTCTCGGGACTCGGCATCTCTCTGCTTCAGGGTTTTAAAAGCCAAATACTTCCATAAAACTGACGTTTGGAGTTGTAAGTCGAAGCCGTCTGATTCTTACACATGGAAGAGTATCCTCAAGGCGCGTGATGTCATTCACCCCGGGTGTAAATGGCGGATTGGTGATGGGAATCGGGTTAGATTTTTCAAAGATTCATGGCTTGACTCTGAACTGTGCAAGGCGGGTCCTCTTCCGCTTACCATACCGGAGGATGTTACGGTTGCCCACTTCATTGATCCAGTGACAAAGGGGTGGAACAAAGATAGAGTGGTGGCAGCTGTGGGGGAGCCTGGGTGGCAGGTTGTTAACAGGGTACCACTTCCTAGCTGTCCCGCAAAAGACAACATCTTCTGGAATCAAGAACCGAGGGGCCTTTTCTCTGTTAAGTCGGCACACAGGATGCTTAAGGGGGACACCGAAAATCCTCATCTGTCAGGTTCTTTTAAGGCTATCTGGCGAACCAATCTTCCAAGTAAGGTGCAAATCTTCGGGTGGCGGCTCATAAAGGATGCTCTACCAACGTCCCTCAACCTATCCCGGAGGGGCATTGCGGTGGTGGATACGTTGTGTGTTTTTTGCAGAAATGTTGTCGAGGATGCTGACCACTTGTTTCTATGGTGTGCTCATACTGCCTGCCATGCTCGAAAAGTTGTACCAGCGTGGCCCCCGTCGCCGTCGGTCAGGGCCATCCTTATAAACCTTGCTGCTAGGAATAGGACTGCAGACTTGACTTTCTTCATGGTATTTTGCTGGCGAGTCTGGTTTTTACGAAACAAGCTTAAGATGGAGGGAGTTCAACCAGTCTTTGACATTATTCTCCCATGGTGCCGGGAGTATCTGCAGCATTTGGGTAAGGCCAAACTTTTGGACCAAGCGAATGTTTTCAACCCACCCCTTGTGCCTAGATGGACAAGGCCTCCGGTCGGTGCTCTTAAGATGAATGTTGACTCACGGTGCGTGCATGATTCGGGCGTTATTGGGTGTGCTGCTGTCATCAAGGATTCTCATGGGTCTTTTATCGATGCGATGGGATGGAGACGGCAGGGCGTTGAGGAGACACTTCTTATGGAAGCTACCGCGTTCCTTTTGGGAGCTAAGTGGGCCCTTCATCTAAATCGTGGATGTGTTCAGATTGAATCTGACTCTTTGCTTTTATGCACATATCTGTCCAACAATGAACTGATATCATCTCCGGTGGGACATGTTATTTCTGATATCCGTAATATTCTCCATGCAAACCCTCACTTCTCTGTCCATCATGTCCTTAGGCAAGAAAATATGGTGGCGCATTCTCTTGCTGAGTTGGTTTGTAATTCTTTTTTTGAACAGGTGACTTGGTGGGGAAACCTTCCTCAAGATATTATTGACAAAATCTGTAAAGATAATTTTTTGGCTATGTTTTGTGGAGAAGACTCTACCCCGAACCCTTACCAAATTGTTAGGGGGTCGGAATAGAGTAATTTTCCTTTTATCAAAAAAAAAAAAAAAATTTTAACTGACAGCTTTTTACGGAATGGGCATTTTTGGGATTAAGTGCAAACATAATAGGTATATTCAGGATTTTAAAAACACAATAGATATATTTAGAATTAAGGTCAAACGTAGTAGATATATTTAAAAGTAACCTTAGAAAGAATGAAAATGAATATCGAATTGATTAGGATAAAAAGTTTAAAACTTATGTGATGTAAGGAATTACCTTAGACAATTGAATTCAATAAGGTAAGTGACATCTCTCACTTTATACTCGAATATTGTTACATTGATATTATTTAGTTTCTAATTTGTGTGACCTTATGACATGGATGAACAATATCTGATTTGAAGTACCATTTGTAATAAATAGATAAGATAAGTTAACTCATGATGTCTATTTGACTTAGTTTTAGTGATATAGTATTCGTCAGACTTGGGCATAAAATGGAGATGGGCTAAGTAAAACACTTGCAACGGGTGATAAGGGAATTTTTGTGATTATAAGATCATTTCACCAATGTGGTGGAGGTATTCATCATTTTTTAGAAAGAATTTGGATGTCACGGATTGTATTATTGATTTGTTCTTATTGGTCAATGCTTATTTCTGAAAGATTTATGGTATATGATAAATTAGATATTTACTTACTGATCTTTTAATTCATTTTATGATATGTTTTTCATTTTAGGTGAAACTAGTTATGTGCACTATAGCTTTATCAGACATGAAGAATATGGAGACTTTTAAAATTTTAACATTTTTATTTTTATTTGAGAGAATTTTGTAGTAAGGTTGCTATCTATGACGCCTAATTTAAGTGTGGTTTATTTCAGTTTGGATGTTGAAACTTATTTATCTACATAGTTGCTTATTTACTTTGATCATTATTATGTATTGAAAATTAACTTAACGATTAATTATTGTGATATTTTGCCTTGTATTTTTAATTTTCAATGTATCTTCATATTAGGAAGCACCTTAAACCCCAGGAATATGGCGTTTTATGCTCCAATCAATAACTTTTGTTAATAAATATGTTTAGCTATACTGAAAATTTTTTAGTTTAAAACTTTTCACTTTCACAAATGCTATATTTTTAATCAGTTCTTTATATCTTCTTATATAATTATCATAATTTCTAATCATTTTTATACATCTACTATACGATTAACTTATTTAGTTTAAATTTTCTTTTTTTCCTTCATCATTTCCCTCGTTATATCACATCCGATTTTAAAAAATTTTGCACAAGATTTTTCTTTTAAAAATTTCATTACTTCTCAAACACACCCAAAGTAATGGGGAGTGATTCCCTACCAACATTTGCATGATCAACTGCTTTTATCAAATTGAGCAATTCTTTTATAGTTTCATTTTTGATAAAATGCCCATGTGAGTGGCTTATCTTAGATGCGATGCATCTATCTGCATCTGCATTTTTAGTGCTTTCTTCTTCTTATTTATGATAGCTATTTGTTTGTTCCTTGTAATGTCTTGGTTAGGAGGCTAGATAGACGAAAGAAATTAGGGGTTAAATTGGGTCGAATTGACTCAGGTTGGGGAAAACTCAACCATAATCTACTTCTATAATCTCAATTCAATTCTATTTTTCATACATTAACTCAGCTCTATTTTAACCCTATAAAAATTGATTCGGTTCGAGTTAGAAATCAAATTAATAAATGTAATATTTAAATATATTTTGTTTAATTAAATCTATTATAAAAATATAAATTTATTAGAAAGAATAAAAATTAATCCTTTTATAGGAATACTTTCTAATTTATAATATACAATATAATAATTGTCAATTAATCTTACTTCAAAGTAATAATGTCTTGTTAATTCGTGTGTATTATGTGCTAATGTATGATTATTTCAACTTGGATGTTGAATATTATTTATCTAGATTGTTGCTCATTTACTTTGATCATTATTATGTATTGAAAATTTACTTAACGATTTATTATTAAGATATTTTAGTCTTGTATCTTTAGTGTTTGATGTGTCTTCATATTAGGAAGCACCTTAAACCCTAGCAATACGATGTGTTATGTTCCAATCAATAACTTTTGTTAATAGGTGTATTTGGCTATACTTAAAATTTTTTGAACCAAAATTTTTTAGTCTAAAATCTTCCACTTTCTATAACTACTATATTTTTAATTCATTCTATATATCTTTTTACATAATTATCATAATTTTTAATCATTTTATATAACAATTATACAATTAACCTATTTAGTTTAATTTTATTCTTTGTACTCTTCATCGTTGTCTCTATTATATTATATCTGATTCAAAAAATTTTACCTAAAAGATTTTCTTCTAAAAATTTTATTATTTTTTAAACACACCCAGTATGAAAGCATAAGGGTTTTCTTTTTGCTTAATGGACTTGAATCTCATAAAAATCATAGAAAAGTAAGTAATGGATAGTGATTCCTTACCAACATTTGTACGATAAACGGCTTTCGTAAGATTGAGCAATGACACTTTCTTAATTCTAGAGTTCTTTCATTCCAAACGTTTTTCGTAAAATGCCCATGTGAGGGGCTTATCTTACATGCGTGCATCTTTCTTCATCTTCATCTCTAGTGTTTTCTTCTTCCTGCTTATGATAGTCATGTGTTTGTTGCTTGTAATGTTTAACAGGGTTAGGAAACCTGGATAGACGAGAGAAATTAAGGTATAAATCGAATCTAGTTGACTTGGGTTAGAGTGAACACGCTCCTAACCTGCCTTGTACAATTTCAACCTAACCCTATTTTAACTCTATAGAAATCAATTTGGTTCAAGTTAGAAATCAAATTAATAAATATAATATTTAAATATATTTTCATAATTAAATCTATTTTAAAATATAAATTTATATGAAAGAATAAAAATTAATCCTTTTTATAATAGAAATACTTTCCAATTTATGACATACAATAAAATAATTGTCAATCCTTTTTATTCTTATGTATTATATGCTAATATATGAATATTTTTTAATAATCTATTATATTTTATACTAAAATATGAAATAGGGTAGAGTCGAGTTGATAATTATCTAAACCAAATCAATCCATTTTTAAAATCGAGTCGGTTCAATTCAAGTTGTATAATTTTATTTTTCAAAATGTTTAATTCAATCCTATTTTAAATCGGGTTAAGTTGGTCGGATTCGAGTTGATGCTGACCCTATTTATACTCCTAAGAGAAATGAATGTGCGGCTAGGTGCTAGCGCGAGCTAGAATTCTAGTGCTTGGGTCATTGTCGATCTCCTCCTACTCTAGAATTTGTGGAATGACTTAAGAATGTTGACTATATAGGCCCAGTTGTGTGTAATTGGGTTATATATGTGCAGTTCCATGTAATCCCTTTAAATTTTAAGGTTTTGATGTTTGATTAAAAATTCGATCTATTCATTATAATTAACATCATTTATTTATTTATTAGACTAAATTTCATTCAAATCAAATATGTGCATAGGCCACATTTGATTTTAAAAAACTATATTTATGTCTAAGTTGAGAAAAATGCTTAGATCTATTTACATATATATATAAGAATATAATAATACTTTATAAATTAATTTGTCTGCATAAAAATTATATTTTATACAGTTTAAATGTTGAAAATATAATTTTAAAATTAATATTTAATATTTAATTATTTTATTATGTTGATGTTACACATTTATAGATGAGACATATGCACAATGATACTAGATGAGTGAAATGGTTTCCAAGATACTATAAATGATGTTAAATGTAATAAATAAAATAGATTTTCTATCAACTATCAAAATATTCAAATTGGAAGGGATTACATAGAAGAAGAGTTATAGAAACATTCTTGCTAATTAATACGATAATGCATCCTTATATTTATTTTTATTTTTGTAAATTTTTTATAAACATATTTTCTCCAATATATTTAACTCATATGCCAAAATTTACAATATTACAGTACTTTTATATATTCCATTTCAGGGGCGTTTAATTCATTAATCACCCCTTAAGAACCTATTTTTAGTAAATAATAAATATACGAAAGTATTATAATATATTAAAACTTTGTATATAAGTTAAATGCCCCTAGAAAAACATGATTATAAAAAATTTCAACAAATATAAATAAAATGCATGACAGGTTGGGCCGACAGGTGATGCGTCATGTATAATTATGGTTGATAGTTTAGAACTTATGTGTGGAAGCCTCCATGCTTACTTTTTTAGATTTTCAAATAATTTTTGAAAAATCTAAACCATTTATCATATTTATCTATGTGTATTTATTTTCAATTTTAAAAATTACATTCATTGTAAACTTTTATATACTATATGTCTACTATATATTTTTCAAAAATTTTAATGGTTATATATTCACTTTAAGAACTACTATTTTCACAAGAAATAAGTATCCAATAAAAATTAGTTTTGGTGGCATGATAAAACAAGATGTATTAAACATGGTAAATAGTTTAGATTTTAAAAAGTATATTTCAAAAATTAAAAAATCAAGATAAGTACCAAGGCTTCCATGCTTACAAGTATTGAATCATTCCTCTTACAATTTTTTTTTTTTAGAATACATTCCTCTTATAATTTAGATATATGCAATCAATTCCAACTTCTGAAAGGTACCAAATTATAAATGTGAAATACCATGGCAACCCTGTTGAAATTAACCACTATAAGGTTTAGAAAGACCCTACACTACTAGGGTGCTTGGATTGCTCCAAAATCCAAATTTTATATTCCTGAACATCTTATCGGCGGATTAAGACAATTCGTAAATTGCCATTGCAAAATAGTTCACAGTATAAAATAGTGTGCTATCTTGGTTAGCATATTACCTTAGAATATGTTATGTTGGCATGCTAACTAAAGGTGGTACACTATTTATGAACTATTCTGTCTTAATCCACATAAGCATTACTGTCGACATGCCCAAACCCGCCCCACGTCTACTGTAGGCACCAAAGCAGGTAGGAAGTGAAATCCAAAATGACTAAATCATCTAAAATCCCACACTATGCTCTCCAACTGCAGTGATCAATGCCGCCCACTGCAACAAAAAGTAGCAATTGAAATGAAAAGAAATTATCTATAGATCTCATTGCAAAAAGTGGTTGTCATTATGTATAAATGCAATGAAAATTTACAACAGGAATACTCATAGCAATGGACATACACAATTGCAATGAAACAAGATTTCATTCCTATTGTACTAATGAATTGCAATAAAATCAATTTCGTTGCAAAAATTAAAGACAATAATGTGTTCAAAATTGCAACGAACAATATTCTCGTTGCAGTTGATGAGCACAGTTGCAACGATAATAGAGTTCATTCTTATTGGATGATAAAATAGTTGCAACGATAATAGAGTTCATTCTTATTGGATGATAAAATTGTAACGAAATATGTCCCATTGCGAAAGAGAAAAACTATTACATATTAAAATTTACAACCAAAAATAATTTCATTGCAATTAATGATCTCATTCTGAACAAAACTTAGTTACGTTCCTATTACACCAACTACTTGTGCTGAAAATTTATCTCGTTACAATTGATATGCACAATTGCAATAAGAAGAGACTTCTTTCCAATTAGCATGGTACCAATTACAATAAAAAATTATCTGAGTTCATTAATAGTTAAAAAGGATTCCAAATTAATATTTTAACTATTTTTCTAGAAATAATTAATATTTGATATTTTATTATTTTATATTACTGTAGAAAATTTAATAACATCATATATCATTGCTATATATAAGTATTAATAATTAATTTTATTATTATTTATCTATATAAATAAGAAATACATATATTTGTATCAAAAATAAATATGAATATTAGTTATTTATTTCATTTAATAATAATATAATTTTTAAATTATTTATTTAATTACATGGTGCTTTGTCGGATCGGACCGACAAGTTTAATTAGGAACTAGCCGTCTTTCTAGTCCAAGAATAACCCGTCTGCTTTGAAACTAAGAAAATATTTGGACCAAACTACAGTTAAATTGTACCTAAGTAGTTAAGATGGTTCAACCAATGTTGACATTAGAAAAAGTTTAACTTCACAACGCAATCATGCATATGCATTTATACTTTATGTATTTTGGCTTCTTCGTTATTTCTAGATCAATAAGAAATACACATATTTGAATCAAAAAAATAAAAACTAGTTCAATAATTATTTTATTTTATTATTGTTTATCTATATATAAAAATCACATATTTGTTTTAAAAATAGATATTTATATTAGTTATTTATTTTATTTAGTAGTAATATAGTATTCCAATTTTATATCTAATTATACAGTGCTTTGTCAAATCGGACTAACCACTTCATCTGGGAGCTGACAGTCCTCTGGTTCAATAATAAAATAGTTTTAACTATGCTTTTTTATAGATGCAACTCCAAAGAATCATGGGAGGCCTAAAACTTTTTATTTTTTTTATACATATATAGGCCCATTTACACCTTACATTTTAAAATATTTGATAATTTTTAAATTTATTTAGTCTTTTATTCTATTTTTTGAAAATTAAATATCAAATTCAAAAATTTATAGAGAGGAGCATACATTTGTAAAGAAATAAAAATATTTTTTGGGTTGCCCATAAGTGGCTCAATTTACAGGTAGTTGTAATAGTTTGATTTTTGTAAATTTAAAAGTTATATATTCAATATTTAAATTACTGAAAACATCATTCTTGGGTGGACAAATGATTTCGTAAATTATTATTATTATTATTAATGTTATTATATTTTAATAGACCTAGTTCTAAGCATGTCATAATGATACGTGATTAAATACTCATTTTAGCGAGTACAGTCCACTAAAAAATTTGATTGAAATGAATTTTAATACCGTGTTAAAGCAAATGATGTTAAAAAATGGATAAGATTTTGACGTAACCATTGAGATGGGCCAAAATTAGATTACATGTTGAAGGCTTTAAGTGTTATCTCTAGTACTAAAGCAGTTGAATATAGAATCTTTTTTCTAATAGAGAATTGATTCTAGACTAAAGTTGGGGGATTTTTTATGGGTATGTATCATATCATCTCAACTATCATTACATTTAACCACTCAAGATGTTCTTATAAATTTCTTACAATATTCTACAAATATTTTATCAGTTTCTAATTTTTCCTAATAATATTTCCTAAATATCTCAATCGGTGGATACTTCAATAGAAATTGAAGAGAATAATGTCAATCCTTAGTCCTCTAGTTCAATAATAAAATAGTTTTAACTATGCTTTTTTATAGATGTAACTCCAAGGAATCATGGGAGGCCTAAAACTTTTTAATTTTTTATACACATATAGGCCCGGCTTACACCTTACATTTTAAAATATTTGATAATTTTTAAATTTATTTAGTATTTTATTCTAATTTTTGAAAATTAAATATCAAATTCGAAAAATTATAGGGAGGAGCATACATTTGTAAAGAAATAAAAATATTTTTTGGGCTGCCCATAAGTGGCTCAATTTACTGGTAGTTGTAATAGTTTGATTTTTATAAATTTAAAAATTATATGTTTAATATTTAAATTACTTAAAACATCATTCTTGGGTGGACAAATGATTTCATAAATTATTATTATTGTTATTATATTTTAATAGGCCTTGTTCTAAGCATGTCATAATGATACGTGATTATATACTCGTTTAAGCAAGTACGGTCCACTAAAAATTTTGATTGAAATGAATTTTAATACCATGTTAAAGCAAATGATGTTAAAAAATGGATAAGATTTTGACGTAACCATTGAGATGGGCCAAAATTAGATTACATGTTGAAAGCTTTAAGTGTTATCTTCGCTACTGAAGCAGTTGAATATGAAATCCTTTTTCTAATGGAGAATTGAATCTAGACTACAGTTGGGGGAATTTTTTTATGGGTATGTATCATATCATCTCAGCTAGCATTACATTTAAGCTCTCAAAATGTTCTTATAATTTTCTTACAATATTCTACAAATATTTTATTAATTTCTAATTTTTCCTAATAATATTTCCTAAATATCTTAATCAGTGGACGCTTCTATAGAAATTGAAGAGAATAATGTCAATCTTTATACAAAGTAAGGCCAGTAAAAGTTGAACCCCAGTTACCCAGCGGCGCATGGGGCATGACTTGATAAGCCTTAGTGGCAAGCAAGAGGATTTGATCATTTGAGAATTTGAAAACTTGACATGCACGGCTATCTGGCATCTAATAAAATCAAGTACTTGTGAGATAAATATTATGTGAATAAGTGCCTAGATATGTGCACCCTATGAAGGTCATGAAATATGGGGCAGATCTCACATGGTAAATGTTGGTAAGATTGTGAGATGGAGTAGTAACCGAGAAATGAAATATTTTTAATAATTCTGTAATTAATATGAAATGATAGATATAAAGCTAGAATAAATAGGGCAATTTAAAGGAAACATAATTCGAATATGACAATGAAATGGAAAAAATAAGGTAGTTAGCTTGGAAAATCATTTGTTGGAAAAAGTGCACCTCATAGTGTCTCATCTCACCTCATACAACCACCATATCAAACGTTCTCATGGTCTGCACTAATGATAAAATTAAAATCCACCAATCACATTGGTTTAAAATTATTTATTTTATCATGGTAAATCATTCTTTTAAACATTGCTGACACCCTACTTAAATACAAAGGTTTTATAGACTAAAAAAACTTTTAATTTTCAAATGCATTTTCCACCCATGGGCCCAAATAGTGATTTATATGTTTCTACACTCGATAGTGTGTCTAGAAAATAATGAGTCATTTTCTTTTTTTAATTACTAACACATCCATTTGTAAGCCCAAGATTGTGTAGGAATCATTTGATACTCCCACCGGCATGTTGAGAGCAACAGTAACAAACTTACATCAATGATCAAAAGTATAGAAAGATGGAAGAAAAAATATTTTTCCAACCTAAATAGTTCAAGAATAATATGATGAATGATTTGAATCAAACAAAAAATTAATATTTTATGAATTTTTGAAGAGCCTAGATACATTTGACTAAGTAAAAGGTGCAGATTTATATGACTTCAAATGAGAAATAAACACCAAAAGAGTCAAGCTATTGTGTGAAGATATAAACCGTTAAGATAATCAAGAGACATGAACAAGAATGGGCCTCGTCAAAATTAAGGCAAAAATAAGAAACGATCAAGACAAAATTCAGGGCTCCAATCAATACCCAATAGAGGACTTCATGCGCCTGTCCCCCAGCTGTTATAGCCGCCCATAGCTGGGCACAGCTGGGCAGAAAAATTGCTGAAAAGCCCTCCCTCCTTGCTCTCATTTCAAAGTGCTCACAGTTAAATTGTACAAAAATTTTAGGGGGAGTGGATTCATGTAATCCCTTTAAAATCTAAGATTTTAATCGTTACTGAAAAATTTAATCCATTCGCTATATTTAATATTATTTGTTTATCTAAGAGACCAATTTTCATCCTAATTAAGTATGTTTATGAGTTACATTTGTTCAAATATATATATAATATTCATGTATAAATTATGAAAAATGCTTAAATTTATTTCCATATGTATTCGCATGTAATAATACTCTATAGAATTATTTATTCATATAGAAATGATATTTTAGACAGTTTAGATGTCGAAAATACTATTTTAAAATTAATATGTTAGTATTTTTCATAATTTACACATAAATATTTTTTTTAACAAATGTGACCCATAAACCCACTTAATTGGGATTAAATTTGATCTTCTAGATAAAAAAATGATATTAAATATAATAAATGAATTAAATTTTCTATCGAAGATTAAAATATTATATTTTGAAGGAATTAAGTAGATCCACTTACATATCCCGTTTGAAATCTTTACAACGCACGTACTTGCAAATAAGACTCTTCTCCACCCATTTGAGGATGCCGGTTCCACCCTTACAAAACCCCCTACATATCCTGTATTTTTTTTCGCCAGCTGAGCACGACTTCCCTCTTTTCCATTTTCTTCCCACAGATAGCTGTTCCGGCTCATTCGTCCGACCCCACCCCAGTTCACTGTTCACGACATAAAAAAGTGCCACCGTTTAACCACCCCATCTCCTGTTCCACCGGGTGCATCATATTTTCTTTTTGAAATAACCAGAGTCCATATTGCATAGCTGCATTTTATTTTTAAAAATATTTTTATTTTCAAATCACGTCCTTTGCCATGGCATACATTTTAGCTGCTGCTTTTGTTTCTTCTAATAACGTGAGTTACACTAACGCCTGCTTTCTTTCAAAAAAAATTCATCCTTTCAATCATGCCATGCATTAGTGACTGCATTTTTTTACCGCTATATTGCTTTTTTTTAAAAAAAAAAAAAAAAAACCAAAACCAAAGCCTTTCATTACCTGCCGCTTCTTTTTCTTTTTATGTCATTTCCGCAATTCAATTTAACTGTCATATTTATAAAAAAAAACGTTTATTAGCTGCTGTAATTTTTTTTTTAAAAAAAAAGAGTTTATTTTCAAGTAAGTTAATGGGATATATATCATATATTATACATACAGACACCACAAGCATCTTTAGTCTGACCCATAAAAAAAACTTTTCTTTTGTGTGTTTAGTAAATAATAAAACTTTTGAATGAAGATTTTTTATGTAAAAGTTGTTAAATTGATAGAAAATAATGTGATATAATAATAGCAGTGATGATTTGTAAAAAAATTAAAATTAAAATAAATAGGTTAATTATATGGGTGCTGGTATAGAAAGATGTGAGAAAATATGATAGTTATGAATAATGAAAAGTTTTAGATTAAAAAATTTTAGTGTAAAATTTTTTTGTTAAAAACAAACATACCCCTAATATCATTACAGCATGTAGCATTTTCACCATATGTGTGTGTGTATATATATATATATATTTCAAAATGTATATTCATCAATATTTCAAAATGAAATATGAGGTAGATTTGATATGGCAAATGTTGATAAGATTGTGAGATGGAGTAGGAAGTGAGAAATGTAATATTTTTGATAATTGTGTAATTAATATGAAATGATAGAGATAAAGTTAGAATAAATAGGACAATATGAAGGAAAATTATGAAGATAAAGTGGAAAAAATAAGATAGTTAGCCTTGGCAAATCATTTGTTGGAAAAAGTGCACCTCATGGTGTCCCATCTCATCTCATACAGCCACCATATCAAACGTTCTCATGGTCTACACTGATGATAAAATTAAAATCCACCATTCACATTGGTTTAAAATTATTTATTTTATCATGGTAAATCATTCTCTTTAGCATTGCTGACACCCTACTTAAATGCAAAGGTTTTATAGACTAAAAAACTTTTAACTTTCAAATGGTTTTCCACCCTTGGGCCCAAATAACGATTTATATGTTTCTACACTCAATAGTCTATCTAGAAAATAATCGGTTATTTTCTTTTTTAATTAATTACTAATACATCCATTTGGAAGCTCAAGATTATGGAGGAATCATTTGATACTGGCACCTGCGTGTTAGGATCAATAGTTACAAACTTACATCAATGATCAAGAGTATAGAAACGTGGAGCAAAAAATATTTTTCCAAGCCAAATAGTTCAAGAAAAATATGACGAATGATTTGCATCGAACAAAAAATTAATATTTTATGAATTTTTGAAGGGCCTAGATACATTTGACTAAGTAAAAGGTGCAGATTTATGTGACTTCAAATGAGAAATAAAAACTAAAAGATTCAAGCTATTGTGTGAAGATCTAAACCGTTAAGATAATCAAGAGACGTGGACAAGAATGGGCCTCGGCAAAATTAAGGCAAAAATAAGAAACGATCAAGACAAAATTCAGGGCACAAATCAATACCCAATAAAGGACTTCATACGCCTGTCCCCCAGCTGTTATAGCCGCCCAAAGCCGGGCACAGCAGGGCAGAAAAATTGCTGAAAAGCCCTCCCTCCTTCAATTCAAAGTGCTCACAGTTAAATTGTACAAAAATTTTAGGGGGAGCGGATTCATGTAATTCCTTTAAAATTTAAGATTTTGACCATTAATGGAAAATTCAATTCATTCATAATATTTAATATTATTTGTTTATCTAAGAGACCAATTTTCATCATAATTAAGTATGTTTATAAGTTACATTTGTTCAAATATATATATATATTCATGTGTAAATTATGAAAAATGCTTAAATTTATTTCTATATGTATTAGCATGTAATAATACTTTATAAAATTATTTATTCATTCAGAAATAATATTTTGGACAGTTTAAATGTCAAAAATACTACTTTAATATTAATATTTAGTATTTTTCATAATTTACACATGAATATATATATTTTTTAACAAATGTGCTCATTTATCTTAACAAACCTACTTTATTGGGATGAAATTTGATCTTCCAGATAAAAAAATAATGTTAAATATAATGAATAAATTAGATTTTTCATCAAAGATCAAAATATTATATTTTAAAAAAATTACATAGATCTGCTTACATATCCGGTTTGAAATCTTTACAACCCACAAGTACATAGAGAAGACTCTTCTCCACCCGTTTGAGGAAGCCGGTTCCACCCTTAAACAACCTCCTACATATCCTCCATTTTTTTTTTTGAGCACGACTTCCCTCTTTTCCATTTTCTTCCCATAGATGGCTGTTCTGCCTTATTCGTCCGACCCCTCCCCCGTTCACAACATGAAATAGTGTCACCATTTAACGGAACCGATCGTATGCTCCTAGCACCCTAGCGCATACACCCATTTTTTTATTTTTTTGAATTTTTTTTTTATAAAACTGTTAATCTATATGTATTTAATACGTTGATAAATTTCTACCATTTTTAGAGTATTTTAGATATTTATTTTTTATTTTTGAAAATCAGTGGCATTTTAGGTAATTTAGAATTATCTAAAATGCCACTGATTTTTTAAAATAAAAAATAAAAATCTAAAATACTCCGAAAATGGTAAAAATTTATAAAGATGATAAATACACTTATATTAACAATATTGTAAAAAAAATTTCAAAAAAAATAAAAAAATGAGTGTATGTGTCCTGGAGCCTGAGATCATATAATCGGGTTCCTCGTTTAACCACCCTATCTCCTGTTCCACCGCGTGCATCATATTTTCTTTTTGAAATAACCACAGTCCATATTGCATAGCTGCATTTTATTTTTAAAAATATTTTTATTTTCAAATCACGTCCTTTGCCATGGCATACATTTTAGCTGCTGCTTTTGTTTCTTCTAATAACGTGAGTTACATTAACGCCTGCTTTCTTTCAAAAAAAAATTCATCCTTTCAATCATGTCATGCATTAGTGACTGCATTTTTTTTACAGCTGTATTGCTTTTTTTATTTAAAAAAGAAAACCAAAACCTTTTATTCATTACCTGCCGCATCTTTTTCTTTTTACGTCATTTGCGTAATTCAATTTTACTATCGTATTTTCTTTAAAAAAAGTCTACTAGCTGCTGTAATTTTTTTTTATAAAAAAGGAGTTTATTTTCAAGTAAGTTAATGGGATATATATCATATATTATACATACAGACACCACGCACATCTTAAGTCTAGCCCATAACAAAATTTGCTATTGTGTGTTTGGTAAGTAATAAACTTTTGAAGGAAGATTTTTTGTGTAAAAATTGTTAAATTGATAGACAATGATGTCATATAATAATAGTAGTGATGAATGATGATATGTAAATAAAAAAAAAATTAAAATAAATAGTTTAATTATATGGGTGTTGGTATAGAAAGATGTGAAAAAATATTGTTTAAAATATGATAGTTATGGAGAATGAAAAGTTTTAGATTAAAAAATTTTAGCGTAAAAAGTTTTGGTTAAAAACAAACATGCCCCTAATTTCATTACACAGTGTAGCATTTTCATCACATATATATAGATCTCTCAAAATGTGTATTCATCAATCCATCTGTGCCATCTAGGCCATTTATAATAAAAAAAAATTGCAAATATCATTTCCATCATATTGAGTTCATGGTTAAAAAGTATTCAAAAAAATTATTTTTATTTCTAGTGACAACCATTCCATCTCACTTTTTTTAATATATCATTTGAAAACAAATAAATTTGATAAAAGCTACTATAAAAAAAAATTCTCACAACATGATGGGAATGAAGTTTTCATTCTAGCTCTTTTAAGATAAAGTATTGTTCTCAAATTTAAGAGAATAAGTTCCGGCGCTAGTTTTTAGACTAAGTTATAGTTTTATAAAAAGTCTAACCCTCCGGAGCATTTAGATAATAAATATATTATATTTTTCTACACTTTACGACAATGTATTAGAAGAGAATAAGGTTTTATTTATTTTTTTCTAAGTGTGTGTCTACCTAGATAATCTCTATATTTCAGTGTTTTATTATATACGGTATAACCACGATTATTTTGTTAGTAGCAACTCCAATTAATTTGATATGTAGATGTAAGTTTTCATTATTTAATAATTATTTGCATTCTAGTTTTTACATACATTTTACTAATTACTAATTATGTCTTGCTAATTCACATTTTTGCATTTAACTAACTTTGCATCATCTAAAAATTTAATGTTTGCATATCCCTTTTTCAATATAAATGTCCACACCTTTTATCTTTATTTTCATTTTTAATCTTAAACCCTTCGTCTTTATCTTTTACCTTTTTATTTGCACATTTTTTAATACATTTAACTAACTTGTAATTGCGATTAATTGATACATTTGATTGACTAATTGTGCATCATATAAAAAATTTTAATGATTTGCATTATCTAAAAAAGCTTAATGTACATATCTCCTTTTTTTTAACTTTCATATCTACACCTTTTTATTTTTATTTACATTTCTTATTTGGAACCCCTTTTATACACTTTTTACTCTTTGTTTTACTTACTCTACATCATATGCTAACCCACGAACTTGCATCTCTTATTTTATTTAGCTACTTTATGTGCATGCAGCCATGCATCACGTTTAATTTTTTTTTACTCACATCATATTTATTTTCCATTTATTTTATTTCTTATTTTATTTTTATGCTCATAAGTGGGCCCATCGTAGGGTTCAATTTGCCTACAAGTACATTCGGTTAGAAATGCATATAATCATATCTAAAAGTTGGGCTCTTCTTTCGCCTGACTCCACTCATGTATAACAGTTGCATGTTGGAGCGAACAAAGCGACTTGCAGTTCTTATAATTCTCCGTGCAATCATTAGTGCCATACATGCCTCATTGTACCTACATCGAACAAAGACATTGATGTCCGCTCGTTGATTAATTAAGCTCTCTCAAACCATCCCACATCACTCACAAGTCAACATTCTCTAGTGAAAAAACGTTGAATCAAAATGCGAGGCACATATTCTTCCCTCACATTACACTTGGGACATAATTAACAACGTAGACATTTAACCTATTTTTTAATTTTTTTTTATAAATATGCTAAATAATGCATATTTAATTTATAAATCAAGTTTTATCATTTTTAGATACGTTTGTATATTTTTTATTTTTAATTACGGGATGCAATTTTACAGAACAAAATTTAAAAAAAAAAAGGTTTATGGCCTGTCTAAGTAGCCTATCACTTATGTCGGCCTAAGGGGTCACCGTTTTATTAAAATTTTAAATGCTTAAATATATCTAGATTAACTATTTTATAATGGGCTAAGAAATGATTGTTGATACATTGATAAATAATAAAATATTTTGCGTGTGTTTTATACCAATCTAGTGGATAACTATTTAATGCTTACTTAAAATTTAACTGAAAATACGTGTTTGCAACATTTGAATATTAAATATTAATTTCGGTTTAAAAGTAAATAATTATTTATTGCTCAAAATTGAATGACCGTGCAATCATTTTAATATTTGAATCAGCCTGTTATATTAATCTATATGATATTTGTGTGGTCCAGATTAATTCAATTTCAGCAGCACATGTTGGAACCGTGGCCACCACGCTTTCCATCGGCCTTTGAAAAATTTCAGCCGTCCAAATATTGCAGCCCGAATCATTCAGGTGGCCACCATCCAACCACAATTGCAGCAGCTATGGCTCCCAGGTCGGCATCATCCAGTGAGCCGCAACATTGATCAGCGGCCAACAACCATCACGCAGCTCTCCATCAGATCCAAGCCTTGAACAGCATATCCTTAAATCCTTGCCGTCCAAATTTCAGCAAAGTAACATGCAAATTAAGGTGGTAATTTTTCCAATTAATTCCAAGCAAAAGCATGGGTGGTCCACACAAGCTGTTAATCCATTACTAGAAATCTAAAGCCTCCCAAACCGTCCATTTGCACAGCACATGGCCAGAAATATATGGCCCACATTAGCTGAAGCTGACGTGGCAGACCTTTGCCAGGCAAGATATACAAGGCTGTGCTTAATTCCAGAGGCCATTTAGGCAAAAAATTTCAATTGCTGCCTAAGTCTACCATTGCCGCCCAAATGAATTTCGCAAGCCTTCTGTCCGCACTTTTTCGACTGTTATAAAATTGTTGAATTGCAATTAGGTACATTTAACCCATTTTTCTATTTGTTTTTAAAAAAATTATATAATCGTTAACCTGTATTTAACATGTGTGCCAAAATTTATCATTTTTCGAATTCTTTAGATATTTTTTTATTTTTGAAAATCAAAAAAATATTTAAAAATATTCAAAATTGGTAAACTTGATAATAAAAAAATTTCAAAAAAATAGAAAACTGCATTGAAGTACCCGGTGCACCAAAGCTAAGTGCATCCAGATGCAATGTATAAAGGCTCATTATAAAAAGGAATATTGATTCTTAGTTCGTCACACGCACAATTTTCCGGAGAGGTCACAAAAGCATGGAAGTGGAGATCAAACCCAAAATATTATAATTTTTTCGTTTTTGATTTTCTATTTATCAGAAATGAATTTGAATTTAGTTTTAATTTTGTATTCAATTTAATTATGTGTGGTTGAATATTCTACTCTGAGGTTGCAATGGATCTTATTATTTTTTAATTGGTGTATATACACTATAACATATGATGTTACAATCAAACACATTCAATCTTCACACTAATTCCCTTACAAATACTTCTACACTTTATGATGATATCTACAAATACCTCCGCACCGGAAGGATAAATAACACAAATTTAGCCACTGCATGCAGGAAAAATTGAAGTAACGCCTCTTGAAAAGCAGACATTGACACTAGGGGTGCAACTCGGGTTTATTCGGTTCAGATAGTAGTCTATCATGTCCGTACCCTATTTGTAAAAGGCCTACTTACCCTATCCATTTGTCGATTCGGTACCTAATACACCCTACCCTACCCATTACCCATAGGGTCGGTTCTAGTTTCAGTTTCAAATTTGTTCCTTTAATACTCAAATATAATATTTTTTAAAAATTTCTATGTTATTTTAAATAATGTAAAATAATACTCATTTATATTTTAAAATCATAAGTACATATATTATTTTTTATATTATTATATAAAAATATGAAGTATAGACCATCATGACCCGATCATTAAAACTATTAATATATTATAATCATAAGTCACAAGTGTAATTATAAGAGTCTTTCGGAAGTCAATGACGTATATACAAATAACCGAACCAGTTTTATACTTCACAAGGTACAAAATTCATTTTAAATTTGAATTTGTTAAAATATGTGTGCATATAAGATGTCAAAGACAAAACATAATACATATTACATAATATATATTATACATATATATAATTATGCATCTAATTAATTACCCGTATGAGTACCTATGCGGGTCGGTTCTGGGTACCCAATATATCTACCCTACCCGTACCCTATTTGAGGAGACGAGTAATAATTTATATTCTACCTATACTCACGGGTAATATTTTCTACCCTATCCTACCCTACCCAAATTAGGGTCGGGTCGGTGGGTACCTATGGGTACCTTACCCAAGTTGCACCCCTAATTGACGCTAACCACGATACCACAGGTGCACATTGTGGCAATGGATTTTATTGTTTGAACCATGATCGATGTGTAATTTGTCTTGATTTCATAATATTAATATTAGATCATTTACTTAACTTATTTTTAATGCTTTTATAAGATTTGTCATCTTATAGATTGATTTATGAATTTTATCTAATGCTCAAAACAAAAAATATGGAATTCAATTAAATGTTAAATAGTATACAATCTATGCATAATTTAGAAATTGCATTATCCCTTAGAATATGTTAGAGTTGCTAATATGAAGAAAATACTTATGAGCTATGTATAGTCATTCTTATGGATGAAATTAGTGATTTATTTTGTTTTAGCTTTTAATGATTTATATTGAAAATTAATATTATAGGTTAAATTTCTATGACAATTGAAAGAGGAGTGTAGATAATAATGTCTTAAATGATTGATCTATGTTAATGAATCGAACAAAGGAGTTGTAATAAATTATATAGATATATAAGTGACGTTGTAACCCTAAACTTATTCATCATAAAAAATTTCCATTTATCTTTTTTCGGTATGCGTCAAACCATCTTTAGTAATTTTTCATTTCCATATATTATTCTTTCAACTTAAATATATGAATTTCCATTTGTTTGATGATTATTTGAGTTTCCATTTAGATTCTTCTAGTTGGAGTATAACATTTAGAAAGGGCAAATATATCCTGTTATGTCTTATGAAAAGAAAAAATGAGAACGAAGTTATAACTTTCCTTTCAGGGCAAACAGGTAAGGTAATATATTTTAAAGGAGATGTAACCGATGTACATTCTCGATTTGGATAAAATCTATCTTTTAATTAAATAAATGGTATTGAATACAAGAGATAAGATAAAATTATTATTATGATTATTATTATTATTATCAAGATGTGAAAATTGTATGAGATTACATGAAATAAAAGCTAATTGGTAGTACAACTAGATCTGCTATTTGTTGTGGCCTGCTAAATTGGACTGTACGTGCTTGCCTAAAGTTGATTTGGGCAGTACATTTAAGGAGGATGAAGGAGGCCATTATATTAGGAAAGTGATACAGTGCACTCAGGTGTATTTAGGATTGGTGCACCTGTGAGAAAATACCCATTTATATATTTTTTTGAAAATTTTTTTACACAAATGTTCATATAAATGTATTTAATATTTGTATCAAAATTTATCATTTTTGGAATGTTTTTAGATTTTTTAAAATCAGTGGCATTTTAGTAATTTTAAATTACTAAAAATGCTAATGATTTTAAAAAAATTCAAAAAATATCTACAAATCTTTAAAAACAGTAAAAATTGATACATATGTTAAATACATTTATATTAACAATTCTATAACAATATTTTCAAAAAATTATAAAAAACGGATTATATGCACCCAGGCGCACCGAGCCTAAGTGCACTCTAGTGTACATGATTCCCATGATGTCTACGCAGGAAAATCGGGAAGCCATATTCTAAAAAGCGCTATGCTGCCTTTCATCCATAAAGAATTAAAAACCGATTTTTGTTAGTGGTAACATAAGATCTAAACCCTTTATAAATTATATTTTCTATGTTAAAATAAAACGTAAAAAATTAAATGTATTTGATATGTATATAACCAATTATAATCGAGGAATAATCCTGTTAGCTTGGGCTAAATAAATGACTCATTTAGTTCACCTCAAAAAACCTATTCAAAATACTTTTTTTATTTTTATTTTTATTCGTACACTTATTTCTCTATGTGTATTTAAGATATGGACTGAGTCTGAGTCTTAACATTTTTCGATATGTGTATATATTTTTTCAAGATTTTTAAACATTTGTGTGTATATATATTTCAAATATCCATATGTTTAAAAATCTTAAAAAATATATACAGATATTCAAAAATTGTAAAATTTGATTTATATGTTAAATATACTTAGATAAATAAGTATATGAAGAAAAACAAAAAAAATATTCTAAATGGAGGCTAACATGATCACTTCTCATGGTAATTAACATTTATAAATAAAATCTAAATCATTAGACGTATATGCATTAATTTATTAGTTACTTATTTATCAAATCAAATCCATACGATATGTTCAAATTTTAGCAAAAGAAATATACGTATAGAAAATAATAGGTTAATATAATATTTATGTAACTAATATCAGTTTAAAAATAAAATATGCTAATAAATTTATTAATTAAACACTAATAAAATAACTAATTTTTATACTATAGCACTAGATTCTATAAGCAAATCAAAATTGATGGTTTAGATATCAAGGCAATGTTTGTTTACCCCAATAAATTTTCAACCTAAAACTTTTTACGTATGTTTGGAAGTGATAAAACATTTGAATGAAAAATTGTTTAATATAAAAGTTTTTTGAACCAAGGTCGTGTTCGGTAATAAATAAAAAAATGTTAAGCTAAAACTTGTCAATCTAAAACATTTATCTCTATAAATACATTATTTTTTAATCATTTATTCATATATTTTTACACAACTATCATTTTTCAATTATTTTTACACAACTATTTATATAATTAAAATATTTATTTTAACTTTATTCTTTTTATTTTTTCATTACTACCCTGATCATGTCTCATCATCTTCTTTTAATTAAAAAATTGTTACATCTTAAACTTTTCATTTAAAAGTTTTATCACTTCTGAACGTACCTTGAAAGAAAATATTATGATACGATAGATGTAATGATAATGAGTAAAAAGTATAAAGTTAAAATAGATATGTTAGTTGTATAGATAATTGTATAGAAATAATTGAAAAATATAATAATTGTATAGATAATTATGTAGGAATAATTACGGAGACTGAAAAATTTTAGTTTGACATCTTTTGCCCATTGCCAAATGTACCCTTAATCTAAAACTTTTCACCATTCATAATTATCTTATTTTAAATTATTTATTCACTTTTTCATATACAATTACGTTATTTTTTAATTATTTCTACGCAGATACATTTAACGTATATATTTTAATTTTATTCTTTTTATTTCTTATCTTTACTTTTCAAACTTTCACATAAAAATTTTTTTATAGAAATTTTTATCACTTCACAAACACACTCTAGGGTGTGTTTGGTAAAGCTTAAAACTTTTTAGGGTGTGTTTTGGAAAATAATAAAACTTTTGAATGAAAAGTTGTTAAATTAGTAAAACATGATGTGGTATAACGGGGGGTGGGTAATGATAAGGTGTAAAGAGGATAATTTAAAATATATATGTTAATTGTATGGGCAGTTGTATAGAAATAATTGAAATATAAGGTAGTTGTACATAAAGATATGAATAAATAATTTTAAAATATGATAATTGCAAATAGTGAAAAGTTTTAATTTGATAGGTTTTTGTTAAAAACAA
Organism: Annona cherimola; assembly: GCA_030490835.1. Classification (NCBI taxonomy): domain Eukaryota; kingdom Viridiplantae; phylum Streptophyta; class Magnoliopsida; order Magnoliales; family Annonaceae; genus Annona; species Annona cherimola. The sequence continues at coordinate 65,445,435 of CM059973.1, read as the reverse complement.
ATGAATCTTTAATTTAAAATTTTTTATTTACAATTACCATATTTTAATTATTTATTCATATTTTTCTATACAACTATCATACTTTTCAATCGTTTTTATACAACTACGAGTGTGTTTGATTGGACACAAAAAATGTCATCCAAAACTTTTCAATCTAAAACTTTTTACTCTCCATAGTTACTGTATTTTAAAATTATTTTTCAAATTCTCATATACAAACAACCGTACTTTTCAATCATTTTCGCACAATTACCCATACAACTAATTTGTCTATTTTAACTTTATTCTCTTTATACCTCATTATCACCTTTATTATATCACATTATTTTTTATCAACTTATAACTTTTACTTTTAAAACTTTTCACGGAAAAGTTTCATTTCCAACCAAACATACATTGCATATACAACTAACATTTCTATTTTAACTTTATTCTCTTTATTCCTTATTATTATCCCTTGTTACATCATATCATTTTCTATAAATTCAAAAATTTTTCATTAAAAATTTTATTACTCCATGTTTCAAAAAAAAAAAAAAGTTTTTGTTAATTCTTAAAACACACCGTGCTAAAACAAACACACTCTCAGCAAACAGGCGGTTCAGAAGAGATGGGCTCATCGGCATGCGGTTATAACTTACAATGCCCTGCGTATGCTATTTTTAAAATGTGAATACTTTCATGAAATCCTGTTTCATGAAAGTAATTTCATAAAACTTTTTTTATTTTTGAAATGTTTATTTTTAATGGAAAATCTAATCCATTTATTATATTTAACACCATTTCTTTAGCTAGGAGAACAAGTTTCATCCGAATCCAATACGTGGATAAGCTACCTTTACTAAAAAATAGATTCATTTACGCGTAAATTATGATAAACACTTAGATCCATTTACACATTTATTAAAATGCAACAATACTTTATAAGATCATTTATCTAAATATTATTGATATTTTAGATGGTTTAGATGTTAAAAAAACTACTTTAAAGTTGATATTTTAATATTAAAATATTTTATTACGTTGATTTTACGTATCTATAGACGTGAACAATATACATTAAAATTAGAAGAAATAAAAGGTTTTCAAGATGGTATAAATGATGCTTAATATAATGAATAAAGTGGATTTTCTATCAACTATTAAGATTTTAGAAATGATGCTTAATATAATAAATGGAATGAATATTCCCTAACTTATCAAGATTTTAAAAATAAAATGTGTTTCGTAAAAGTGTCCACTTTTTTAAAATTACAATGCCCTGAGCGTGATTCTCTCGGTTCTTCCCTTCACAGCCTCCCAGCGCTGGCGCCACGCCCTAGGCTGGCGATTCTGCCGCAGCTCGCTCCCGTCGCCGGCAGCTTCCTTTTTGCCTTCTTAAACTCCGGCGTCGTCGTCGATTTGTGGTGACGAATTCCGGCGGTGTCATCATCTCCGCCTTTCGGCTGTCTTCTCTGGTTTAATAGCTCCTTTTCTTTTTTTCCGTTCCCCCTTCATTTTCTATTCGTTTTCTATTTTGACGAGGAGCCTGACGTCTTGTTTGTCTCCCTGTTTCCGTTTTTGGCAGCCTTTTTCCGGCAGCGATTTCCGGCAGGGATTTTGGCAGCTACTGTGTAGCTTGTATTTTACTGTGAGCTGGTAACAAACTAACAATACCCGACTTTCGAATATTTAAAATTTGAATGTTTTATTGCTGTGAATGACAAACTATGGATAGTTTATTGTTGCGAATGCGAAGCTGTGAATCCATTGTGTTTGAATTTTGATTACTTGTTGTTTGATTTATTTTTAGGAATTGCGTTGGGAGATTGATAACTTGGGGGATAGATAAAACCCAACCAAAAAAACAAGAATTTTATGACTGAAGATAAGAATATGAGTTTCAATGTGGATGACAATGTTGATGAGGATGTGGATGAGAAGGAAGTGGTTGATGTGGATGGAGAGAATGGTATTCCTATCGCCATTGAGAAGACCACAATTTTTGAGAGGCAGCTGTAGACGACCCATATTTGAGCTGTTTTTGGGCCATACTAGTTGTATTTGGGTCCACTATATGAAAATGGTGCTATTTGGGATTATATGCATGGTTTGGATTAATTTCTATTTGAAGATTCATCATCAAGTCAGATTTACAGCTATGGGATTATTGCAAAATTATTGCACCATCGACAATCAATGGCCGAGATTGTTGACAGCGACTAAATCTGGTGCTAAGCATGGAGCAGAAATCCCATTCAAAACAGGCAGCATTAAATTCCTATCAAGTGCAAGCCATTCAACAATTATACAGCCTCCCTCCAGACGCCCACAGCCTCATCAACAGATCGCCATCTCTACCGACATAAGTGGCCAACAGAAGAAATTGACATGACAGATCTCCACCATGACATCCATGGCCAGCGGCAACTCTTTGCCGTCCCCATCTGTGATCCTGCAGGCTCCACACTTCTGTCTGCTGCATAACATCGTTGCCCATCAGCAATCCACACTGTTCAATCCAGTTTCTTAGCCACCAAGCAAATTACTTGGCGGTGAAGCAATAAAGCAACAACGATTTGTCCAGCAAACATCCTACGAACCAGTAGATCAACAATGAAGCTGAGGATGCACCCAAATATCTGATGCATGTCAAAGTTCCCACACAACCAACTAATCAGATGGCACCATGTCAGCAGCCTCCTCCAAGAACTCTATAAATAGCGAGCTCTCCTCCAAGCAAAGGACGGAGAAAATCCCCCAGCAGCAGGGAAGAGAGAAATGCTGTAGAGAAGAGGTGTTGCTGGCCACAGCTCTGCTTATCTCCATCTCTCTTCTCTGCCTCAGATAAAAAAAACCACTTTGTCCAAGAAACAAATGCCCTGTTAGTTCATTCCGTTCCAGAAATACAATACCCTGGTTGTTGTACCCATCGCCTTTATGCGAGCCCCCTCAAAAAATGCCCCTGTTTATCTCACTATGCTCTGTATAATGTGCCTGTGACCCACATATCTTTGTCTATGGAATGCCAGTACGTTATTGTTTTAATGTAATATTTGGATTCTAATCTTCCCAAAAAGATTAGTGACGACTCGCTTTTTATTTTGCTGTTATTACTATTTATTTTAATGCCTTTATTATTATAAATTAGAGCAACCCATTTCCAGCTGAAAAACCAGCCCATCACAGCGCCATCTGCAAATAGGGTGCTACACTGCGCGTTGCAGATTTTTCTCTTTTGCAACTTAAACATGACCTTTTGTGCATCCAATTTGTGTTTTCATGGGAGGGAAGTGCTGGAATTACTCATTTATTGTTGAAATAAATTCTTTTAAGAGTGATCTTTTGTGGTTTCTGTCTAAATCTGTGCAAATAATCTGTTCTATATTTGGGAAGGGAATGCTTGAATGAGAGAGGTCATTGCGGTAAAAATTTGATGGATGGTTCATTGTGATGTAAATTTTTCTCATTTAATATACTTGGAATTTGTGAATGAAGAGGTCAGAAACTTGTGTTCATTGTATTTGATACAATTAGTGCCATGTTGGAATTTCTGTTTTGATGAGTATTGACAGTTTATTGCAAACATGATACCACACTTTTTTATGTAATAAAATTCTGTTAAGAGGGGGTTGTGTATTCATGTATGGGAAATTGATCAATTTGTGTATCAGGTCATGCTTATGCAATAAAACTGCCAGATTGATGTATTCATTGCTAAAATAGGATTTTACTTGTTGTGTATCGAAATGAGGAAATGAAACTTGTATAATTCATTGAAGTGGAATGCAATTGTCTTTGCAGTCTACAAACATATCAGAAATTCTTAAACCCCAACCCAAATAAAATGAAAGTCTGCTTAGGGTAAGAGGAAAAAGTCAACAAACACTTATGGGAACCTGTTGTGGGGGTGCAAAGGGGGCCTGAACCCTTCCCTTTACATAACTAAGTACCCTACTCGGAATCTCTAATGCGGACCAGTTGATCATTATCTTGTTTTTCAGTTTTTCCTCAAAAACTGGTGGGCTGGAAACAAAATGGCGACTCCACTGGGGATCGAACCCAAAATCTCTGGTTTGTTTAAATTTTTGGTATGATTGTGGCCTGTTTGACTTGATTCCACTGGTTTGTCAATTTTGATTGGTTGGCAAGTTTCAGGTTCCATTCCTAAAAATCTGTTCTACAAATGAAATTGTGATTGGGAGTGCATGACAAAATTTGAGATGCAGGTCTTCTTGGATTGTCATATGTCAATTTCGATTCTTGGTCTAATTTGTAAACAACGTGTTGGAATGCATTTGGATTGGAACTTGACTGCTGGTATTGAGGTTCTGTTGTGAAATATGCATTCCCAACTTCTGCTGTTCGAACAATGTTTGCACTTGTGCTAGATTTTGTCATGCATCTGCTGGATTTTGTGCTTGCTTGAACATGTCTGCATGCTTGTTTTAGAGATAAGCATGCAGTTTGTTGATGCTAATGGATGTGGTCATGCTTGAAATTTCTTTGAAATGCCAGGATTCTGAAAATCTGTTTTGAGCTCTATTTGCTGCATCTGATTTTGCAAGGGAGTTTTCTAGAAATTCATGTTGTACACTGTTATTAAATTCACAAGTTGTGCAAAATATTCCAACCCTTGAATCTGAAATTTTGGAGTCTTGTCATTGGTTCTTTCTTGGATACAATCTTTTGTTGGAATCATGATCTGTTTGAGAGAGTTTGGAATGTGTTTGTCCGTGGTTTGTGACCCAACAGTTGAATGTGGATGGAGAGAGAGATTTTGTATGAAATCTGAGAATTGATTGGTCATGACCATGTGGGAAAATCTGATTGGATGGTTAGCATTATTCTAAATCTAGCGTCACCTGTCGAGGAGTTTGAGGTTTAAGTTGCTAGAGGAATATTTGACTTTGAGGTTTGAAAAATCTGTTTGAACGATGTTTGGGCCAAATGCTACTGACTGTTTGGTTTTGTGTTACTGAATTATGAGCTCTTCATTAATGATTCAAGGCTGTTGAATTTGATTAAGCTTTGGTCCTGTTTTGATGAGATTTGAAAAATGATCAAGAACCTTACTCTTGTTGAGAGGTTGCCTCATTTTGTTGTGATTAATTTTCACTTCACTTTGCGGTCTCTGGAATTTCTGAAAATTTGCTAGTTTTTGGTATGGCTTTTAAAATGTTGGAAACTGCTGAAATGTCTTACATGTTACAGTTAAATTGCAGCTAGTTCTGCCCATTATAAACTTGGATTTTGTGGGATTTGTTGGTTGGCACCCGTCTAATGGTTATGGAATGTGCATGACAGGGTATGATGGTATTTAGCAAGTTGTTTTAATGGGCAAAACAAGTTGTAAACTTTCTGTATTGCTGAATTTTGTAATGGACCCAGTGTGTGTGGATGTAAAAACTGGTCTAGTTGTTGGAAGGTTGTTAAATCTGTTCAATGGTAGAATTTTACTGGATTGTGAGCCTGGTTTGTTTAAACCATCAGATTTGTTGCTGAATTCAGTTTGAGTTGAAGGTTTGCAGTTCTTTAGATTGAATTTCAAATATGCATTTTGCTGAAATTGTTTGGAAATCATTGAAAATGTTGAATTTGAAGATGAGTTTCAGATTGTTTGAACTCACATGGATCTGAATCAGATTTTGAGGGTGACAAATCTTTGGATTTTCCTGTCTGTTGGATGTTTGAACTGCTGAAATTTCTGGAATCCAAATCTGAATTCATTTCACTGAAAATTCTCTTTACGTTGCCGAATTTGGGATGTCAAGTGGTGGCTATTGGTGATTTCTCTTTTGGGCTTGCTGTTTATTAAACATGGGGTTGTGGCTGAATTGTATGGACAGATAATCATATGGGAGCAGATTTTGTGAAAATCACATCTGAGTTTTCAAAATTTATCAGGATATCCAGAAATCAGATTGATATTTCCCTTTTTTTGAGTTTTCAAATGACTATAGTTAGGGAGGTCCTACACTGAATGATGGAGGGAGCAAATGAATTCTAACTTGGTCTTGATAAATGACTTGATGATGAGGAATGATAAGTTTTAAAATAAAGACGTGTAATGCGCTTTGATATGATATTTTGAATTGCAGTTTGTTTTTTACCAATGCAATCAGCTTATTCACTCATAGGGTGTGTTTGGTTGGAGATAAAACTCTTTGATGAAAAGTTTTCAGGGTAAAAGTTGTCAAGTCGATAGAAAATGATGTGATATGATAGGGTTAATGATGAGGTGTAAAGAGAATAAAGTTAAAATAGATATGTTAGTTGTATGGGTAGTTGTGTGGAAATGATTGAAAAGTAAGGTTGTTTGTATAGGAAAATGTGAAAAAATAATTAAAAAATAGGGTAGTTATGAAGAGTGAAAAGTTTTAGATTGAAAAGTTTTGGTTGACATTTTTTGTGTCCAACCAAACGCACCCATAGTTTGCTTGAATAATCTGAAGATGAATGTGAAATTTGTTGCTAAAATACATGTGTGGCGGCCATATGAAACTGAGTCTATGATTCAAAGTAATGTGTTAAAATGCAATGTTACATCTGATTTTCTGGAATCTATCTTGTTGTTTGAAACCAGATTGATGTTTTAGACATTTTACATGGCTAAAATTGGAGCCTGAGCCTCAATGCTCCCGGGCGCATATACCTATTTTTTTAATTTTTTTTTTCAAATTTTTTTTATAAGATTATTAATCTAGGTGTATTTAACCTATGTATAAATTTTTACCATTTTTGGAGTATTTTAGATATTTATTTTTGATTTTTGAAAATCAGTGGCATTTTAGTAATTTTAAATTACCTAAAATGCCATTGATTTTCAAAAATTAAAAATAAATATCTAAAATACTCCAAAAATGGTAAAAATTTATACACATCTTAAATACACATAGATTAACAATATTGTAAAAAAATTTTCAAAAAAAAAAAAAAAAATAGGTGCATGCGCCCGGGAGCATGCACTGCAGTCCGCTAAAGTTGGGGGGTTCTTTCACTAAATGGTGGAGGAAGTGAACTAATCCCAACTTAGATTGGATGAAGAGGAATGATAGATTTAGAAAGGAGGTATAATTATGCACTTTGCTATGTTATTTTTGAATTATAGAATCAGTTTCTATTGTGGTTTCTGCCTATGTTTATATATATTAGTGGATTCTTCTGATTCTTGACTCTTGAGCATATTGAAATTGCATTTGTAAGTCACTTTACACGTGCATAATTCACTTGAATGGTAAGTAATGACCATGTGAGCTAGTGCTTCTATTTGGCAGCTGATCTTTGAATTAATTTTTTTTTTTTTGGATTTACTGCTGGTCCATTGTTGTTAAATGGTAGCACATAGCTAACAAGCTGTAAATCAGACAAAACAATAGGATTGGATGCTATGTTGCTAGATGAAATTCAAATTATTTTACCTAATTGCATTGAAAATCCATTGTACCAAGTCTCTGCTTGTATTTAAGGAGCATGTGTGATTTTCCTCCCAGTGAGCAGGCGAGACTCTGAAAAGATGGGGCCAATCGGCATGTGATTACAATGCCCTATATATATAAATATACACACTATTTTTAGAATTACATTGCCTAAACCAAATTCTCTGGATTCTTCCCTTCAATTCCTCCTCACTGCTGCCGCACTCTAGGCTGGAGATTCTGCCGCAGCTTGCTCCCATCTCCGACTGCAAGTCACTGTCGTGCTCGGAGCTCAACCTCCACTGCCAGATCGTGCTGCCTCTGACGTCTTTCAGCTTAGTATCTGGCAGCTTGCTCTTCGCCTCCTTAAACTTCGGCATCGTCATGGATTTGTGTTGACGATTTTATTTTTCTTGTTTCCAGCTCCGTTTCCGTCTCCCATTCCGGCATCATTGGCGTCACGGTCTCCCCCGTCCGGCTGTCTTCTCTTGTTTCATAGCTCCTTTACGATTTTTCCTTTCCCCCTTCTCATTTTCTATTTTGGTGAGGAGCCTGACGTCTTGTTTGTCTCCCTGCTTATGTTTCCAGCAGCCTTTTTCTGGCAGCGATTTCCGGCAAGGATTTTCGTAGCTACCGTGTAGCTTGTATTTTACTGTGAGCAGGTAACAACACTCGACTTTTGAATATTAAAATGTGAATATTCTATTGCTGTGAATGACAAACTATGGACAGTTTATTGCTGTGAATGTGAAGCTGTGAATCCATTGTGTTTGAATTTTAATTACTTGTTGGAATTATTTTTAGGAAGTGCATTGGCTATGACAGAAGATAATATGAGTTTCAATGTGAATGACTATGTGGATGAGAATGTTGATGAGGATGTGGATGATAATGTGAATGAGAAGGAAGTGGTTGATGTAGATGAGGAGAATGTTACTCCTATCGCTATTGAAAAGACCACAATTTTTGGTGGAGACCTCAAAAATTAAGGGGTTCCGTATTCTTTGCCATCCACTGACAAGTCGCCTCTGGCTAGGGTGAGCAGCTGTAGACATCCCATTTTTGAGCTATTTTTGGGCCATACTAATTGAATTTGGGTCCACTACATGAACGGTGCTATTTGGGATTATATGCATGGTTTGGATTAATTTGCATTTAAAGATTTATCATCAAGTCAGATTTACGCCTATGAGATTATTGCAAAATTATTGGACCATTAACATATGAAAATCAATGGCTGAGATTGTTTTCACATGAGCTGCATGCATATGGATCTAGATACACCACTGGAGCACCATATTAAAATTCTATCTCCTCCAAAATAGAGCTTCTGCCATGGCAGCCAATGATCTTCCCACAGTACTCATCCAGATGCGATCGACAGCAACTAAATCCGTAAGTCTCAAATGTTAGTATCGACATCAAACAACACTAGAAAACGTTGAATGCAAACCTCCAGACTTATGGTTGCATTGAGAATCCATACTCTTGCTCTAGTAACTGAGCAAATTGGACCACATAAACAGAGGGTACAATAGATTCTAAGCTGCTTTTTTTTTCGTCTCCACCTGGCAATTTTTTGCTTGATTCCAACTGAGAAAGTTCTAACTAATATCTTTTCTGCCTTGAGAACTTTGCTGCAGTTGGGCCAATGATGGTGAGTCTGATCCGTCTTGCCTTCCAACGTCTGCGCCGATCATCTTCCCTAATGTCCTTCTCCTACATTATCCTCATCGCCGTCGTCACCACCACTGCCCTTGTGAGGCTTGCTGCCATAGATCCCTACCATCTAGTCATAGGAGCACCAACACCCAAGGATGAAAGCCGCCGCATCCCCCGCAATGCCTGGATGGCGCTCTACGACAATCTTCTCACTGACGGGTATGCTCTTATTTCTGTTCTTCTTCCTTTCAATCTTAGCTGAGATCTGAAAGCCCTGTTCTTCATTTTTGTCAGCAGTAAGCAGGTCATGAGGCGCCACACAAATATCTGGATTTTTTTGGTAGCTTGAGCCTTTCAATTCTTAGTGTTAGTACTGAAGGGAGACTGAGTACATGGTTTAGATTCACTGATAAAATTCCATCAGCCCTCTTTGTTCGTCTTCGTCCTGGGAATGTCACAGTCCTCACTCTCCTCGCCAAGTCCGGCAGCTTCTTTGGCCGAAACGCCTGCCCGTGGGGGAGTCTCCAAGCGTCGACTGAGGATGGGGACGGATTCGCCGCTGGTACAAATCATAGACGGGCACACGTACTGGATAAAAGAGGTAGCAGAGTTGTAATAGATCTGTAACAGCGATATAAAATTGTAGGAGGATTGATGTAAGATTCGATGCAGAGGAATGTGGATTAAAATTGCTTTGCAGCCCCCTATTAGTGCAATTAATGAAAGGAGCTTTCGAAACTTAGGTATATCTGAAATTTAGGTTTAGAAATTAACCCTCCATTCTACTTCATTTGGGATGTAGCTGCTACACTACTCGCCTCCAGATTGGAACTCCACCGCAGGAATTTGAACTCATCATCGACACTGGCAGCAGCCTCACTTTCGTTCCCCATCGCAATTGTGAATTATGCGGTCATCATCAGGCAAGCTAACAAACTTGTATTCTTTCATCATTGAATTATTAATAAGATGAATGCCTGCCTGCCTATTTATCCATGCATGCTCTGTTCTACATTTTGCAATTCTTTCTTGCTAATTCTTAGACACTATACCCTTGTCTTTGTTATATCCAGAATTTAGGCTTCAAACCTGATTTGTCAAGCACTTTCAGACCAGTAAAGTGTAATTTGGATTGCACTTGCGATGAAAGCAACGATCAGTGCACATACGAGAGGCACTATGAAGAAAGGAGCTCCAGCAAGGGGGCCCTTGGAGAGGACATATTTTTCTCTAGTGAAGAGAGCACCCTGGATCTGCAACATGTGATTTTTGGCTGTGCAAATGAGGAAACTGGCAAACTTGCTTATCAAAGGGCTGATGGCATACTCGGTCTCGGCCGAGGTCGTCACAGTATAATGGATCAACTGGTGAGCAAGGGAGTAATAAGCAATTCATTTTCTTTGTGCTTTGGTGGGATGGGCATTGGTGGGGGCGCAATGATTCTTGGTGGAATTTCTCTTCCTGCTGATATGGTCTTTTCCCCGTCTGGTCCAACACGCAGGTATTGCTTTCTACTATTCCCACAAGATTATCAATTTCATTCAATATATATGATCCATTTACTTTAATTTTGAGCTGGAAACAGTGAATATTACAAGATCGAGCTGAAGGAAATACAAGTGGCCGGAAAGCCGTTGAAGTTGAATGCAAAGATTTTCAATGACCGGCATGAAACTGTCCTGGATAGTGGTAGCACATATACATACCTACCTAAAGTTGCATTCAAAAAGTTCAAGAACTCTGTAAGATTCCTGGGATTAGCTTCTTATTTTTCATTGTGCAGTTCATACCAATTTCACGATGCTGGTGTTTGAATAAATTTTACATTCCCATTTCCTTTGATCTTCTCTCTTGACTGGACATGAAGAGGGTCATTTTTTGCAATGGAGTCGAGGGCTTGTTTGGCTGCTTTCTTTGTTGGAAGCCTATTGATTCTTAAATGACTTCGCAACTCTGATCCACAGGCTTGAGCATGACTTATCCTTTCAAGTGTGATTGTCAGTATTGGCTTCCGATTTGAGATTTTGAATATTAATCAAAGAGCATCATATGGTGGAGCTGTCTTATTTTTGAATAATTTATTTACATTTTTCTATACAACTGTCATATTTTTCAATCATTCTTTCACAAATTTTCATATAATTACCCTATTTATCTTAAATTTATTGTCTTTACTTCTCATCTTTATCCCTATCATATCACATCACTTCTCCGATTTAAAAAACTTTTATACCAGAAACTGTTCATTCAAAAAGTTATCTAATGCAAAATGCATCCTAATGTCTTATGCTCAAACCGCCAATGTTAACACTAATTCAGCAGTAACTTCAAGGCCTCCAAACTCAACCTAATCACTTGATTTTGCTAAAAATAGCGATTGAAACTGAAATAATGTACCTTAAAATACAATAAAGAGAAATTTCAGGTTTGTTGGATGCCATTTGACTATTCAACTTAACTGCCCAAGTTGACAGAAAACTGATTCTGCAACAGTTTTACATCTTTAAAACAGTTTTTGTTTTCAATTCTAACTTTGCATGATTGTGATGTTTTTAACCTATTTCTTGAATCGACACCATACATTCATGATTTGAAATATATACCATGTACAATACTTTCATTAGCCATTTAACTACTGCTGCCATCAATTGTTTGATACATGCCTCAAAGAAAACATAAAACTGTCAAGCGGTATAATGTTACTGTTTTGCAATTTACCTTTCGATTTGGTTATTTCATGGAATTCGATCATGAAGTCTTCTTCAATAGTATACATACAATGCTCGTAAACGTGTTCCCATAATTGAATTCCACAAATCATGCATTCCATATTTATAAATTATTTGCTAATGCCCCCCTTGGAACAGTTTTATTCGAAAATTCATCCTCTTGTTGCTGTCTTGACTGATATCAAGACGTTAATCATGTGCTGCATTCCCATTTATATTGTTTTTTGTTTCATGGCCACTTGAATTTTAGATCGATCAGCTTTTTGGGCCTACAGCTTATTAGGGAGATACATCTGACATGTGTGCAGAAATAATGAAAGTAACATGTTTATTTCAAAAAAATGAAAATAACAAGTGAATCCCACGATATTACTGCTTCAAAGTGGTATATCGTGATGTGGATGCCATCTTAGTGAAAGCCCTCTGAAATTGTAAACAAATTGACTGATTCTTTTTTTCTGTTCATGTTCTTCAATGGTGTTGGAGTTATTATTGAATGATTGTGCAAGTTTGTTCAAGAATCGAAGGTAGAAAAGAAGTGTTATTCCCTTGGTTCTACAAAGTTAAGTGCATGAAAAGGCTTATTAACGCATTATGTTTTACATTGATCTTGATATTAGGATGCATTTGAATAGAGTGTATCAGAAATGTAGATTTGGAATACAAACTGATGTCAGCAAAATAAAGGATGCTGCTGCAAGGTGGGCTTTTAAATTTAGAAGTACAGATGAATGATTGGAAATATTAATGATAGTGAGAAAAGGAGTTTGTTAAAGACAATTAAGGTATCACTTCAATCAGAAGGGGATGAAAAATACCCTCTCTCAAATGCTCACACGCACCCACAGTTCTTCCAAACTGTAAATATTTGGCTTTCTTATGAACTGAGTTTTGTTGGTCATTTCCTTGGATGTGGTTGTATCTTTCTTTAATACTTCTTTTTTGGTGCAAACAAGGAAACAAGAGTGTCTGGTGCCGTATCACTTCTCGATATTTTTCTTGTGCAAACATGGAAATAAAGGTGCTTTGTACCTGTTCTTTAGTGTCACAACCCTGTAAAACAGTTATCATTTTGTGAAGTCTCATAACTGGTTTGATTTGCTATTTTTGTCAGCACAATCATCAAATATCATTCTCATAAATTTTTGCTTTAATTCTATTCTATGTTTTTCATGCGCAGATTGTGGAGAATGTCCGTTCCGTCAAACGGTTTTATGATCCAGATCCCAGTTATATCTGCTTTTCTGATGCTGGAAGGTAATTTCTGTTCATGTGAATTGACACTTTGTATCTATTGAGTATTTCTAGCTGCATTCACCTTTTTTGTGCTCCAATTGTTAATCTTCGTCAAATATGTTTAGCAATGTCTCCGGACTATCAAGATTCTTTCCAGAGGTTGAAATGGTTTTTGGCAATGGGCAGAAATTATCACTAGCCCCTGAGAACTACTTATTCCCGGTAATGCGACACCAACCAGGGTGGATTTTTTTTTTTTTTTTAATTGCAGTTATCTTTTTTTTTTGGGTTCCCCACTTATATATCTCCCTCTTTGTCGCTTTTCTATGAAGCATCCAAATCAAGGGGCATACTGCCTCAGTGTTCTCGAGAATGAAGATGATGCAACTACTATTTTAGGAGGTATTCTTTGTATCACAGATAGCTAACTTGTAGTAAATAGAAACAACTCACTCAGATAAATGAGATCAGCAAGCAAACATCAAGATATCAGATGAGCCAGGCATGGTGAAACATGCCCAAGTCAGATAATCACATGGCTATCCTTGATGGGCATTAGGTTCCACACACATGCACGTTGGCATTCAGGCACTGAAATGTATTTATCACCAAATCTTGTTGTCTCTAGAATGATTTATGCATATTGATTAACTGCATCCTAAAAGACCTAACGTGATTTTAACTAGGTCCAAGAAGGCGGACCCAGCCGGATCAATCAGGTCCAAAATGGTGGACCAAATCATTCTAGACTGAATGCAAAAACAGGCTGAGGCCCATTATTGACTTATTGGAGATGCATTGTATGATGTTTTTTTTGCAGGATCATAATCTAGTTGACAGTGCATTGTCTGTTTCCTCTAGTTTTAGTCATGTTCAGCTTTCCCTATTAATTATTTCTTAAATTTTTTGAGATGTCATGCACCTCTTTTGTATTCCTTTATTTTGAAATAACTCGTCCTTTCCCGTTCACAAATTTTTTTTTTAGATGTCCTGTCGTTGTATTCCTTTGTTTCGAATTAATTCTTCCATTCTCAAGCAGGCACTTTTTTTCGCAACACACTTGTAACTTTCGACCGTGAAAATCAAAGGATTGGCTTCTACAAAACTAACTGTTCAGAATTATGGGAAAGACTGCATTCCCATTGAGCTTCTTCATTGTTGCCTTCAGATTTGCATGAAAACTCAACAAAAGGTATGTGACGTGCTTCAATACTATACATATGATGCTTATGAACATGTTCCGTAATTGAATTCCACAAATCATGCATTGCACATATATAAGCTGCTTGCTAATGCCTCCCCTTGGGACGGTTTCATTCGGAAATTCATCCTCTTGTTGCTGGCTTGAGTGCTGTAATTAATTTTGGATTGTTTCCAACAATATTGGCATGAAACCTCACTACAATATAACCTACTAGAATCACGAATTAACACTTCCATACATCTATGTTAACTACGATGCTTATAACTTGCTAGAATTTCGATTCCAGTTGGGTTTTCTTGTTGATTTCTATAAAATTCAGGTACAGTATTAAACAACCTTAAATCATACGACACTTGATTTGTGAACACAGCTTTTCTACGGAGCCACGTTACTCTTCTTCCTCTCTTGCTGCTACTGCCACATGTTGCCTCCTGTTTTAATATTACTTGACTAAAATAGTACTTATATATTGGGGGCTTGCCTTTTCTTCCCGTTATCTGACTGTTCTATTTATACGTTTGTTCCCCGGTCTTTCTTTTATCCTTTCTACCTACTTCTGTTACAGTAGCTATTAGTTGTAATTGCAATTACAAGGTTATGCGGGTCTCCTTCTCATTGAGTAGCCTATACTCTTATATTGAAGTAGAGAAATCGGCCTTAGCATAGAACGTTTACCGCTTGCCTTCCTAATAATCGGGAATCTGAACAGGCAACTATGAGACTAATTTCCCATCGTCTCCCCTAGCTGCCTCCGCTCATGAAAGATTTTGACAAGCGGGGTGCTGATCCAGCCCTAAATTGTGATGATCCTAATTTTTATTTGATAATTAAGTTAGCTTAGTATTATTTTGAAAAACAAGGGCAATTGCTAGTTAGCTTAGTATTATTAAGTTGGGCTTGGGCCCCAATGAGGGAGCCTCTCCAACAGCCGTAAATACCTTTTGTTTCCATGGCATACGGTCAAAATTAAGTGAGCCATATCTTCCAGTCTTGATGGCTGATTAACTTGCAAATTTTTGCGTAGCTTTTTAATTACCTGATCTACGATGTGGACAGTTGGATTTGGACAATAATATTAATAAATAAAATAAAAATTACAGTAAATAAAGATATTAATAAATATTGATTTAGGAGTATTTATTCCTATCTCATTGTATAAAATTGGGGCTATGTCGCTAGGGCTATACCAAAAATCAAGGGATGAGCTTAGGTAGAGGAAAGGAAATTTTGCAGGAGTATTTTTCGAATTTAGAGGTATTTATTGCTTAATTTCTTTTGATTCTTGGGTTAACAAATTCAAAATTCATAATAATATAATAATGCGTTAGTTATTAATAACTGCGAGTGGGAACTACTCAGGAAATACTATGAGATGATAAAGGCTACTTTTGTGAAATATTAAATTATATACGAATTATTATATAATTATTTCTATTTTAATGATGGGAAATCACGGAAATATCTAATAATACTATTTCCTGAGAAAAATCATGTGGATTTATCCAAGATAGTTTAGATATGACTCTCTGCTTATTTTAAATTTTCGCTTTGCTTAATATTCTTGCATTTGTTCTAATTATTGAGAATTTATTTGATAGTAAATCATGAAAAATGCCTAATAATATTATTTCATTGCAAAAATTATGTGGATTTGTCCAAAATTGAATAGATCTAAGGTAGGTCTGTACGATTCAGTTTTAGATCTCTTTAAATAATATTTCTGTGTTTATTTCAATTATTGAACATTTAATTTCCATAAATCATTAAAAATGCCTAGTAATGTCATTTCGCTATAGAAATTATATGAACCTATCCATATAGCATAGATGCGATGGAACTCTATTTGATTTGATATTGGATATGATTAGATAATATTTTTGTATTTATCTTGATTATTGGGCATTTAATTGTAATAATGCGTGAGAAATACCATATGATGTATTTTGGTTTGAGAAACTTATGAGACGACTAAAATGAACTCATGATAGATTCTAAAAATGTAATGAATCATTTCTATTTTTTGATATTTTTTGATTTATTGAAATTTATATTCATGGAAGAATACATGAAAATTAGGAAGAAATGCCATCAAAAAAAGGAAAATTAGGAAGGAATTTCATAAAAATATGAATAATTGTACAAAGCTTATATTAATAGGGGATAACAGTTAGGAATGTTATCACATGACTTTAATAGCTCAAAAAGGTATTCTACTTTATTATTTATTCTTTCTTAAATCTGATTGTTTAACTATAAAAATTAGAGAATAATATTGAATAGTTGTGAAAAATTATGAGCAAATACAACTATGGACATTATTAGGTAATAATAGTTTTTTTTAGATTATTGGATCATAAAATAAGTGCATATTTTATTTTATTTGATTTAGATACCAAATAAAATAATAAGAATAATACTTAATACTTTCTAAAAATGATAAAAATTTCTATAAAAATATATTTTGTATAACTAACGATATATGACTTATATTTAGCTGTTGTAACATTTGAGAAAGTCTATTTTGTTATTTTAGTGGAATCATTTCATAATTTATTGATAATAAATTAATATAAAATTCAAATAAAAGGTAGTAAATTATGAAGATTTATAGAAGGCATATTTGTACCTATTAGAACCTGTATATTGGTGAAACTTAACAAGCATAAATAAGGCATTCCTATCTTAGTGAGTTTATTTAATTGGCTCAGCTTCTATGCTGCTGTGTTACATAGAAGCGGTTATATGTAACCCCTTCTATTTTTTAGATTTTGATCCTCAATGGAAAATTCAATAAATTTATTATGGTTAACATTATTCGTTTATCTATGGGATTAAGTTTTATCCCAATCAAGTATGTTTATAGGCCACATTTGTTGATATATATATATATTCATGTGTAAATTATGAAAAATGCTTAGATCCATTTACATTTGTATTAGAACGTAATAATACTTTATAGAATCATTTATCCACATATTTTTGATATTTTAGATGGTTTGAATGGTGAAAATCATTTATCCACATATTGTTGATATTTTAGATGGTTTGGATGTTGAAAAAACTTCTTTAAAGTTGATATTTTAGAATTGAACAATTTTATTACGTTAATTTTACACATTAATAGATGGGACCCATATACAGTGAATTAAAAAAATAAAAGGGTTTCCAGGATACTATAAATGATGCTAAATACAATGGATGAAGTGGATTTTCCATCAACCATTAAGAATTTAAAAATGGAGCAGGTTACATAAAAAGGGGTTTCATAGAAGCAGGACCGTTATTTAATAACTTCATGATTTTAACTTATGATTAAAGATAAAAGAGTAAATGGTGCTGATTAAAATACTTACGCATATTTGATAATGACAATAATGGGAATGCGAGAGTATTGAACCATTTTATTACGTTGATTTTACACATTAATAGATGGGACCCATATACAGTGCGATTAAAAAAATAAAAGGGTTTCCAGGATACTATAAATGATGCTAAATACAATGAATGAAGTGGATTTCCCATCAACCATCAAAAATTTAAAAATGGAGGGGGTTAAGTAAAAAAGAAGTTTCATAGAAGCGGGACCGTTATTTAATAACTTCATGATTTTAACTTACGATTAAAGATAAAAGAGTAAATGGTGCTGATTGAAATACTTATGCATATTTAATAATGATAATAATGGGGATGTGAGAGTGTTGGTGTGAGGTTTGAATAGAAAGAATGAAAATGAATATCAAATCAATAAGGATAAAAAGTATGAACTTATGTGATGCATGGAATTACCTTAGACAATTGAATTCAATACGGTAAGTGATATCTCTCACTTTATACTTGAATATTGTTACATTGGTATTATTTTGTTTACGATTTGGGTGACTTTATGGCATGGATGAATGATATATGATTTGAATTACCATTTGTAATAAATAGATAAGATGAGTTAACTCATGAGATTTATTTGAACTAGTTTTAGTAATGTAGTATTCGCAAGACTTGGGCATAAAGTGGAGGTGGGCTAAGTAAGACACTTACCACGGGTGATAAGGGCATTTTTGTGATTATAAGGTTATTTCACCAATGTGGTGGAGGTATTCATCATTTTTTAGACACAATTTGGATGTCACGGACTGTATTACTGATTTGTTCTTATTGGTCAATGCTTATTTCTGAAATATTTATGGTATATGATAAATTAGATATTTACTTACTGAGCTTTTAATTCATTTTATGATATGTTTTTCATTTCAGGTGAAACTAGTTATGTGCACTATGGCATTATCAGACATGAAGGATATGGAGACTTTCAAAAATTTAACATTTTTATTTCTATTTGAGAGAATTTTGTAGTAAGGTTGCTATCTATAATGCCTAATTTAAGTGTGGTTTATTTCAGTTTGGATGTTGAAAATTATTTATCTAGATATTTGCTTATTTACTTTGATCACTATTATGTATTGGAAATTAACTTAATGATTTATTATTGAGATATTTTAGCCTTGTATTTTTAATGTTTGATGTGTCTGCATGTTAGGAAGCACTTTAAACCCTAGAAATACGGCGTGTTATGTTCAAATCAATAACTTTTGTTAAGAGGTATGTTTGGCTATACTTAAAATTTTTAGTTTAAAACTTTTCACTTTTCATAAATACTATATTTTTAATCAGTTCTTTATATCTTTTTGCATAATTATCATAATGTTTAATCATTTTTATACAGCCACTATACAATTAACCTATTTAGTTTAATTTTTCTTTTTCCTTTCATCATTACCCTTATCACATCCGATTTCAAAAAATTTTACACAAGATTTTTCATCTAAAAATTTCGTTACTTCTCAAACGCACCCAAAGTAATAGGGAGTGATTCCTTACCAGCATTTGCATGTTCTACTGCTTTCATCAGATCGAGCAATGACACTTTCTTAATTTTGGAGTTCTTTCATCCTTGACGTTTTTGATAAAATGCCCATGGGAGGGGCTTATTTTAGATGCGATGCGTCTTTCGGCATTTGTTTCTCTAGTGCTTTTTTCTTTTTGCTTATGGTAGCTGTGTTTGTTGCTTGTAACGGTTGGCTGGGTCAGGAGGCTCGGATAGATGAGAGAAATTAGGGTATAAATTGGGTCGATTTGACTTGGTTTGGAGTAAACACAATTCTAACCTACTTTGTACAATGTCAACCCAATTCTATTTTAACCTTATAAAAATTGATTTGGTTGGAGTTACAAATCAGATTAATAAATGTAATATTTAAATATATTTTGTTTAATTAGATCTATTTTAAAATATAAATTTATATGGAAGAATAAAAATTAATCCTTTTTATAGGAATAATTTCTAATTTATGACATAAAATAAAATAATTGTCGATCTTATTTCAAAGCAATGATGTCTAGTTAATTTCTATCTATTATATGCTAATGTAGGAATATTTTTTTTAGCAATTTATTATATTTTATACTAATATATGAAATCGTGTTTGAGTAAGGTTAATAATCATTTAACTCAAATCAATCCACTTTTAAAATTGAGTCGGTTCAATTTGGGTTATATGATTTATTTTTTTCAAAATGTTTAATCCAATCATATTATAAATTGGGTTGGGTTGATCGGATTAGGGGTGTAAATAGGGTTGGGTTCAACCCGAGCCCGCATCAACCCGAACCGATTTATACCATGGTTGGGTTGAGGTTTTGAAAATTTGGTTTTTAAAAAATGGGTTCAACTCGACCCGATTTTAAAAATGGGTTGGGTTGGGTTAGGGGTCGGTCAACCCGACCTGACCCGATTTCATAAGATATGTATTTACATATATTTATGAGAGTGTATTTCATTCATATTGCTTAGATATTTAAATAAAATTGTGTTGAGTTTGGAAATTTGTTTGACTATTTGGTTGTCAAATGTTATTTGAATTTATTTGGTTTGGAAATATATTTGGTTAATTAGTTGTGAAATTGTGTTTGGATTATTTGGTTATATTGCATCGTAAATAGGTTGTTTAGATATTTGCTCGCATTGGTGATTTAGAATAACATAACAGGTCAACTGAGAACTTAAGATGTTTGTAGCTTTGATTGGAAGCCAACTAAGAAGGTAAGTAAGACTATAATATTCATTTTTCTATTTTACATAATTTACTGTAATAATTTTACTTGGCTTTCACTTTTTGACTTGCAGAAGACATCGATTGCTCAAAAATACAAAAACAAAAAAACGAATCAATTACTAAACTTATCCTCCACTTTTGAGCTATGTAGAACTTTTATTGGTACTTATTGTTTTTATAATTATAATTATTTTTATTATTTTAGAAATTCAGGTGAATAAAACTTTAACTAGCATTGATAACATGTGTAATCTATTAGCCCGATTTCTAACCCGAACCGAACCGATTTGAGGTGGGTTGAAATAGGGTTGGATTAAGATGTGAAAAGTAGGGTTGAAAGTAGGGTTGGGTTGTGATTTTACAAGGTGGGTTAGGGTTGTATTTGTGCCAACCCGAGTCAACCCGACCCGATTTACACCCCTAGATCGGATTCAGGTTGATACCGACATTATTTATACCTCTAAGAGAAATGAATGTGCGGCTAGGTGCTGAGGTGAGCTGGAATTTTGGTGCTTTGGTCATTGTAGTTTTCCTTCTCTAGAATTTGTGGAATGATTTTAAGAATGTTGACTATACAGCCTGGTTGTATGCAATCGGGTTATATAGGTGCAGTTTCGTGTAAACCTTTTAAATTTAAATTTCAAGTTTTTGATGTTTGATAGAAAATTTGATCCATTCATTATAGCTAACATTATTTGTTTATTAATGAGACCAAATTTCATTTGAATCAAATATGCGCATATGACACATTTGATAAAAAAGTATATTTATGTCTAAATTGGGAAAAATGGTTAGATCTATTTACACACACATATATATTAGAATATAATAATACTTTATAAAATTATTTGTCCGCAAAAAATGATATTTTATACTGTCTAGATGTTGAAAATATAATTTTAAAGTTAATATTTAGTATTAAATTATTTCATTATGTTGATGTTATACATTTGTAGATGAGACTTAAGCACAATGATACTAGACGAGTGAAATGATTTCCAAGATGCTATAATATTAGATATAATAAATGAAGTAGATTTTCTATCAATTATCAAAATATTCAAAATGGAAGGGATTACAGAGAAGAAGAGTCATAGAAACATTCTTGCTAATTATATATGATAATGCATCCTTATATATATATTTTTTTTTTTTACAAATTTTTTATAAACATATTTTCTCCAATATATTTAACTCATATACCAAATTTTACAATATTACAACACTTTTATGTATTTATTATTTTCTAAAAGTAGGTTCTTAAGGGGTGATTAATGGCTTAAATGCCCCTAAAAAAATAAATATATAAAGTATTGAAATATATTAAAATTTTGTATATAAGTTAATACACTTAGAAAAGCATGATTCTAAAAAATTTTAAAAAATCAAAATAAAATGCATGACAGGTTGGGCAACATGCGATGCACAATATATAATTATGGTTGATGGTTTAGACATTATGTGTGGAAACCTCCATGCTTACCTTTTTAAATTTTCAAATAAATTTTGAAAAATCTAAATCATTTATCATTTTTGTCAATGTGTATTTATCTATAATTTTAAAAATTACATACATTGTAAACTTTTATATACTATATATCTGCTATATATTTTTCAAAAATTTTAGTGGTTAAATATTCACTTTAAAAACCACTATTTTTACAAGAAATAAGTATCGAATACAAATTAGTTTTGGTGGCATGATAAAAAAGGATGTATTACATGTGGTAAATAGTTTAGATTTCAAAAAGTATATTTCAAAATTCAAAAATCAAGAGTAAGTACCGAGGTTTCCATGCTCATAAGTATTGAATCGTTCCTCTTACAATTTTTTTTGAGAATACATTCCTCTTATAATTTAGATATATGCAATCAACCATCAAAAAAAAAAAAGATATATGCAATCAGTTACAACTTAAAAGGTACCAAATTATAGATGTGAAATACCATAGAAACCCTATCGAAACTAACCACCATGAGGTTTAGAAAGACCCTACACTATTAGTAGTGGTGCTTGGATTCTCCATAACCCAAATTTCATATTCCCAGACATCTTATCGTTGGGACATGGATTAAGATAATTCATGAATTGCCTTTGCAATATAGTTCACAGTATAAAGTAGTGTGTTATCTTGGTTAACATACTACCTTAGAATATATTAGCATGCTAACTAAAGGTAGTATACTACTTTACAATCACGAACTATTCTGTCTTGATCCACATTAGCATTGCTGCCGACATACCCAAACCCGCCCCAAATTCGTCTTAGGCACCAGGGCACGTAAGAAGTGAAATCCGAAATGACCAAATTATCCAAAATCCCACACTATGCACTTCGACTGCATTGATTAATGCCACCCACTACAACAAAAAGTAGCAATTGCAACAAAAAATAGAAACGAAAATTTTTTTTCATTGCAATTGCTGAGGGATTTTATCTATAGATTCCAACGAAACAACTTTCGTTGCAAAAAGTGGTTGCCCTTATGTATAGATGCAATGAAAATTTACAACAAAAATACTCATTACAATGGATATACACAATTCCAATGAAACAAGATTTAATTCCTGTTGTACCAATGAATTGCGACAAAATCAATTTCGTTGCAAAAACTAGAGGCAACAATGTGTTGAAAATTGCAACGAACAATATTTTCGTTGCAATTGATAAGCACATTTACAA
Source organism: Annona cherimola (assembly GCA_030490835.1). NCBI lineage: Eukaryota > Viridiplantae > Streptophyta > Magnoliopsida > Magnoliales > Annonaceae > Annona > Annona cherimola. The sequence goes on along the minus strand of CM059973.1, from coordinate 65,422,413 downwards.
CGATATTAGAGTTCGTTCCTATTGGATGATAAAATTGCATCGAAATATGTCCCATTACAAAAGAGGATAACTATTACACATTAAAAGTTGCAACAAAAAATACATTCGTTGCAATTAATGAGCTTATTTGTTACAAAACTTAGTTACGTTTCTATTACAGCACCTACTTGCACCGAAATTTATCTCGTTACAATTGATGTGCACAATCGCAATAAGAAGAGACTTCGTTCCAATTAGCATGGTGCCAATTACAATGAAAAATTATTTGAGTTCATTAATAGTTAAAAAGGATTTCAAATTAATATTTTAACTATTTTTACAGAAATAATTAATATTTGAGATTTTTCTATTTTATATTATCGCAGGAAAATTTAAGAACATCATATATCATTGGTATATATAAGTATTACTAATTAATTTTATTATTATTTATCTATATAAATAAGAAATACACATATTTGTATCAAAAAATAAATACTAATATTAGTTATTTATTTCATTTAATAATAATATAATTTTCAAATTATTTATTTAATTATATGGTGCTTTGTCGGATCGGACCAACCATTTTAATTAGGAACTGGCCGTCTTTCTAGTCCAAGAATAACTAGCATGCTTTGAAACTAAGAAAACAGTTGGACTAAACCGCGGTTAAATTGTCTAGTAGTAGTTAAGATGGTTCAACCAATTTTGATATTAAAAAAAGTTTAACTTCACAATGTAAGCGCGCCTATGAATTTATTCTTTATGTCTTTTGGCTTGTTTGTTATTTCTAAATCAATAAGAAATACGCATATATGTATCAAAAAAATAAAAATTAGTTCAATAATAATTTTATTTTATTATTATTTATCTATATATATAAGAAATTACATATTTGTATTAAAAATAGATACTCTTATTAGTTATTTATTTATTTAGTAGTAATATAGTATTTGAATTTTCTATCTAATTATATAGTGCTTTGTCAAATCGGACTGACCACTTCAACTGGGAGCTAACAGTCCTCTAGTTCAATAATAACTGGTCCGGTTTGAAATTAAGGAACTGCTTGAATCAAATTGTTGGTTAAACCAATAAAACCAGTTAAGATGGTTCGACTGGTTATGATATTTAAGAAGGAAGTTTAACTTCACAATGCAAGCACGCCCATGCATTTTGATTTTATATCCTTTGGTTTCTTATTTATTTATAAATTAATAAGAAATACACATATTTGTATCAAAAAATAAATACTAGTTGAATAATTATTTTATTTATCTGTGTAAAGAAGAAACATACATCTTTGTCAAAAATAAATGCTCATATTAATTGTTAATTGTTTACTTCGTTCAGTAATAATATATATTTAAATACATGGTATTTTGTTGTTGCGCTGGCCACTTCAACCAGGAACCGACAGTCCTTTTGGTTTAATAATAATTGGTCTGTTTTGAAACTAAGAAACTACAAACAATAAAACAAAGCTTTAGCAATTAAAATTTTAAGAAAATATTTTTCTAACCATATCTATTTAAAACTTAATAACAATGGAACATCATTAAGAAAATACGCCTAATTTTAAATGTAATTTTGCAAATTTTTTGATTGTTGTAATTTTGCTTATGTGTGGAGATTTAGTCAAGATAAAAGGAAGATAATAAGGGATCGAATTTAGCCCTTTTTTTATTTTCTTGAAAATTTTTTATACAACTGTTAATCTAAGTGTATTTAACATGTGTATCAATTTTTACTATTTTTGGAGTATTTTAAATATTTATTTTTAGTTTTTGAAAATCAGCACTGATTTTGAAAAGTCAAAAAAAATCTAAAAGTCTTCAAAAATGGTAAAAATTGATATACATGTCAAATACACTGAAATTAATAGTTTTATGAAAAATTTAAAAAATAAGGGTAGTACACCCGGGTGTAGGAGTGCAACTTGGGTTGGGTTGTACCGGGTTTTGGTTCACCCTAAGACTACCGGGTTTATATGAACTTAAACCCAAACTCAAATATTCGAATCTGGTTTCGGACCGAATTGACATTGGTTTTGATCTTGATTTCGGGTTAAAATTTAGGTACTCTTAAATCAATGGAAGTTGAAACTACCGATAGAGATAATAAATTTTTTAAATATTATTGCATTAGCACATGAATAATTTACATCTAAATATATTTATAAGTCATATGATATCTTTGGTTTTAATGAAAGTTGATCTTTTAATTAAAAGATAATTCTAAATGCAATAAACATAATGAATTCATACATAACAATCAAAATAATGTTATTAAAAAAACAATCAACCTACGAAAAATAAATTAGATTACATGAAATCACTGTTTAAAGCTTAATAAAAGTGAAACTTATATATCTCATAGTTAATCAATATATATGCAATAATTTTAAAAAGTTGATATATTTATAATTATTTGCAAATAAAGTTAATGTAGATGTTGTATGTTTAACTTTTACGGAAAAATGTATATAACATTTAGGTTTTAGAATAAACATTTTATAATTTAATTAGGTTATGATTATATGGAATAACTTTTATCAATTATAGTTGAAATACTTAATGTAAAAATAAATATAATTATTTCAATAAATTATAGAGAATATCGAGTTTGGATCGGGTTAAGTTTTGGTATCGAGTTAATGCAAAATCGGTATTGGTTTCGAGTTTTCTCGGGTCGGGTTAAAACTGATTCTAATTTGAAAAAAATTCAAAAATAAAACCCAAATTGGTTTTGAAAACTGATCACGCGAGTTCGGACTGACCCATTACCAATTTGCAACCCTACTCGGGTGCATACGATTGATTCCCGCCAATTGTTTGTTTGTCTGAAAAGGAGGATTTTTCATTTAGCAAAATTCCATTTTTTGGAATAAGATCTCCATAATAATATGCAGCCAATTATATATCACTTGATTTTTCATAAAACATGCATCATGGTAAATTTTCATGTTTACCTCTTGATTGGGGTTAAGTAAAAAGATAATCCCTTGACTAGAAGTGTGTTGATGTTACAACATCATCAAACAGATCGATGAAATTATCTTCAAAAGGGATTCTTGGCTACCTTTAGGGTATGTTTGGGAATGCATAAAATTTTTGATGAAAAGTTTTGAAAAGTAAAAGTTGTAAAATGATGTGATATGATAATAGTAGTGATGAAGAATAAAGAGGATAAAGTTAAAATAGATAAGTTAGTTGTGTGGATAATTGTGTAAATATAATTGAAAAGTAGAATAGTTGTATAGGAAAATATGAAGAAGTGATTAAAAAATAGAATAATTTTGAAGAATGAAAAGTTTTAACTTAAATAGTTTTTGAAAAGCTTTTCCTATGATTCTCTCGTAGGAAGCTAGTTATCCACCGTTGATTCCCATTCGAAGGTTTGGATTCAAAGGGGCAGTTTCGGTAACTCAAAATTCTCTACTAGAGTCGATTGGGCCCCCTCCTCTCTCTCTCCCCCCTCCTTCCTAGGGGCGTTAACGGATCGGGTTGGACGGGTTGGAGCCTAATCCTAATCCTAATCCATTTAAAATATCTCAACCATAATCCATTTATTAATTAATTTAAAAAACTTAACCCTAACCCATTTACAACCCATTTAATAAACAGATTGGTGGGTTGTTAACGGGTTGTATAGCAAATAACCTAAAAGCCTAGACTTTAGTAGATAATGATCTCGCAGGGAGAGACGAAAGTATTTTTTCGGCGTAGGAGAAATGGAAATAGGAAAGTAAAAGGGAAAATAAAATTAAGGTAGCAGTAGAAAAATAAAAAATGAGGTGACTGGAGGAAGACTCAGAGAGGGAAAATAACCAAGGAGTTTACATATATATATATATATAACTTTAATGAGTTAAGCGAGTTAAATAGGTTGAACAAATTAAACGGGTTGAATAGATTATATGGGTTAAATGGGTTACTAAACGGGTTGATAAGTTATAAAATCTTAACCCTAATCCATTTATTTAATTAATGGTTAAATGGGTTGGCGGATCATAACCCATTTATTCAAAATTTCTAACCTAAACCGAATTATAAAAGGGTTGGACGAGTGGGTTGACAGATTGAGCATGACCATTAACACCCCTGCTCCTTCCTTTCCCAAATCGCCATAGGCAAATTGCATGAGTTGGCACCCCTCCTACCCTTTCTTTCTTCGTGGATTTTTTCTTTGGATCTATTGTTGATGATGGCTGTGAATCTAATAGCTGATGGATGGATCTTGGATTTGTTTGTTTTAGGTGGTGGACGAAGCTTTGGAGAAGACGATCTGATTGAGAGATGCACAATGGCCCTGGCTACTGTCTACGTTTACTGCCGATCTGTAGCAGTTTCTGTTAGAAATCAGTCGGTCGGCTCCGATTTGCTAGGTGCTGATCGCTAGAGCTAGATCCTAAAGGTAAGGAGTTGCCAAATTTTGGAGATAAAACACCATTGCCATTGTTAGATTTGAGCAGGGACGACTGGAAATTTTCTTGGCCAGCTATAGAAGGGCAAAATACACCACTTCTGTTCACATTGGAGAAAAAAAATGCTTGCCGTAGAAGATGGGTTTGTCCCATTATGGCTTTGGAAAGAGGAAGATGGTGGAGCACCGGAGTTCAGTATTTCATTTATCCACAGTATTTTTGTGCACGTGTGGCTCATTTTGCAAAATGAACTATTCAAATAATATTGCAATTTTGCCCCAATAATTTAATAACCTAATAACACTCTCCAAAACAATTATTTTAGTGATTTGATTTCGAAAGTTAATTAAAATAATTTAACATTTCATAATTGGTTTTAAATTTTATTTAAAGTAAAATTATAGTTATAATAGTGTGTATATTTTAGTTTTAAAAGTAAATAAAAGTAATATAATTACTATCAACATAAACTTAATTAAAATTACTCATTTTTATTTTGTTAATCATATATAATATGTTTCATAATAAAAATTAAAGCAGATATAATCTAAGCGAACCAAAATTATTATTTCCAACAACTTCAAAAAAATATTATTTCAAATAATTATTATAATTTTATATATTTTATTTAAACTTTTATTTCATTTAATTTAAATTAATTATTATCTTAATTATAGATTTATATATTTATTTAATTCAAAATTAAGGTTTGCATAGTTCTAAAGTGAATTATTAAGTATATATCTTTTGCAAAATACATAAATTTATGTAAAATATTTTTAAAAGTATTAAAATTAAATATTGTTAGATGCAGTTAGATCCGACTAGATCGAGTTGCATTTGGTTAAATGTTGTTAGATCTGGTTAAATACCGTTAGATCTGGTTGGATCTGGTTAGATCTGTTAGATGTCGTCAAATTTAGATGGATTTAATTAAATTTTATTATCTGAATTTTAATTTTTCTAATAAGGTATAAATGACCTTATAAGGGACTTAAGATCATATTATATGTTTTAAATTAGGATTAACTCATTAATATAAAAAAATTAGATCAAGTTAGATGTTGTCAGATCCAGTTAGAAGTTATTAGATTCAGTTAGATATTATTAGATTTAGAAAATATTGTTAAATCGTATTATCTAAGTTTTAATTTTTATAATTAAGTTATAAATGACTATATAAGGGGCCTAGGATCATATTACAGGTGTTCAATTAGGATTAACTTATTAATATAAAAAATTAGATCCAGTTAGATCTAGTTAGACGTAATTAGATTTAGAAAATTTCATTAAATCGTATTATCAGTGTTTTAATTTATGTAATTAAGGCATAAATGACCTTATAAGGGCTTAGAATCATATTATAGGTGTTAAATTAGGATTAACTTATTAATATAAAAAATTAGATCCGATTAGATCAAGTTAGATCTAGTTAGATCTGATTAGATCCAGTTAGATACTATTAGATCCGGTTAGATCCAATTAGATATCATTAAATTTAGAAAATTTCGTTAAATCTTGTTATCTGAGTTTTAATTTCTATAAATAAGGTATCAATGAGTTTTAATTTCAAAAAATAGATCTAGTTGGATATGGTTAGATCCAAATAGATGCAGTTAGATTCGGTTAGATCTAATTAGATCTGGTTAGATCAGGTTAGATTTTGGTGGTTTCATTAAATCTTATTATCTGAGTTTTAATTTCTAGAAGTAAAGTATAATGACCTTATAAGGAGCCAAGGATCATATTATAGGTGTTAAATTAGGATTAACTTATTAATATCAAAAATTAGATTTTAGATTCGGTTAGATGCCGTTAGATGCAGTTTAATCCAGTTAGATTCAGTTATATCCAGTTAGATCCGATTAGATTTTATTATATTTGAAAAATAAAAAATATGATTAAATTTTCAAAAATTTAGAAATAAAAATTGAAACTATTATTTTTGAGAGTACCTTATTTATATGAACTTTAAATAATATAACATAATTTCTTATGTAAAATATATTTTTCAACTTTACCACACATAATGAAATCTTAGTTAAAAAATAATATTTTCTACATAAATTATTTTTGAAAATGTCAAATAATGAAAGAATATGTCTACATATATTTTAGAGGTTAATCCACCAAGTGAATGGAATGGATTGAGATTTTATTTACATTTAATACAAAATTAATAAAAAACTAAAAATGCTCACATTTTCGGACAAATATACTCGTAATGTCAAATTACCCTTATGCACCACCCCCTCCCCCCCCTTTCTTTGTCATGGGAAGTCCTTCCCATGGCTGGGGCTAGATGAGCAGAAGACACCTTTGGATGTGAGTTCCACTGCAGAAGCCAAGCCTACTCGTCTCTCAGGATATTGACGTTATGGTGTCATCATGACGATAATAAAGCTTTCCGCCAAAGGAAGCTCGTTATTCGTTAATGCTGCAGCTCTTGAGTCCAACAAAATCATTTACGTGTAAAACGTGCAAGTGACAGCGACCAAAGACAGAGCAAGTTCAATCATCACAAACCATGCAAGCCATCATTTTATACTTAGCCAATTAGAGACAAACACATTACCATAAAGATTTAATGAGGATGATTGCAAATCTTTCTCCGACACCACGCATGTGTTGTCCTACGCCTGTATTAAAATAAGACAACATCTCCTAGAGAGAAGGGTTCGACGAGTCGATCCAACGAGAGGAATTTCTCTTAGATGGGGGTTCTACGGACAGGAAACTTCTCTTGCCTTATATCCTTGACCCAGTCTGCTCCAAACTCTAATAGTGAAACTTTAACCTCATTGGTTTTAGGGTTTCTGAGTGATCCTTGTGCTCATTGTTCACTCATTTTCAAGTAAATCTTGTATCTTTCTCATTTTAGGGTATAATCTTGTATCTTTCTCATTTTAGGGTATATTAAAAACTCTAACCGGAGGATAAAACTTATCAACTCGGGTATTAAAATTTAAAAGCTGTCGTAAGTTGCAGATGCCTAAATCCGCAGCACGCCTAGCGGCGTTGGTAGGAGGCTGGTTCAATGCACACGGGTGTACTTCACCCATTTTTTAATTTTTTTCGAAATATTTTTACATGGCTGTTAATATAAGTGTATTTAACATGTGCATAAATTTTTATCATTTTTGGAGATTTTTAGATATTTTTTTCGGATTTTTAAAAATCAGTGGCATTTTTAGTAATTTTTAAATGATAAATCTCCAAAAATACACTTAGATTAACATTTTCATAAAAAAAGTTTCAAATAAATTTTTAAAAAATGGGTGAAGTACAACCAGCCTCCGCGTTGGTAGTCCACGTGAACAGCTCAGTAGGAATTCAGAACTCATTCAAAAAATATGAATTATTGTTATTTTTAGAAAGCCAAACCATATATTAGGTTTAAAATATAAATTTAACCGTTGAGAACGAAAATAATAAAAATTAGATTATATTAATTAATAAAATGAAATGGTAGAATTTCAACGCTTGGTAAATTTTTTGATATAAATAACCCATATAATATAATTTATATAATCTGAAGCATTATGTATATTTAATTTAACTAGATAAGTGTAAAGAAGTTTTAAAATATTATTAAAATTATGTAATTTTATTTTTATACCATAAACAGATTTCTTTATAATTTTTGCTTGTTCAATATCATTCTAACTTCTGATTTATATGAATTTTATTATTAACTGTCAAAATAACACTTTAAATTTAATAAACAAAGAAATATAATTTTTAGAAGAATTCCCATTAAGTTCTCATTAACGAGTTGCCTGTGGAGCCTCTCTCGTCCCCTCGCCCATTAATTGCATGTGGGAGCATTTAATGCCCTGGTTAGCAAACTATTATTATTATTATTATTATTATTATTATTATTATTATTATTATTATTATTATTATTATTATTATTATTATTATTATTATTATTATTATTATTATTATTATTATTATTATTATTATTATTATTATTATTATTATTATTATTATTATTATTATTATTATTATTATTATTATTATTATTATTATTATTATTATTATTATTATTATTATTATTATTATTATTATTATTATTATTATTATTATTATTATTATTATTATTATTATTATTATTATTATTATTATTATTATTATTATTATTATTATTATTATTATTATTATTATTATTATTATTATTATTATTATTATTATTATTATTATTATTATTATTATTATTATTATTATTATTATTATTATTATTATTATTATTATTATTATTATTATTATTATTATTATTATTATTATTATTATTATTATTATTATTATTATTATTATTATTTTATCTTTGATGATTTAAGTTCTTAATATGAATTTTGCAAATGATTTTTTTTTATCAAAAATTTCTCTTATACTTACAATGTTTGCCTCTAATTTTTAATACATTTATAACATTTTAAAAAAATTTCCTTGTGAAAATAATTCAACCCTAGTGTACTCATATTAATGATCGTAATTAATAAATTGATGACATGAAATAGTTGCATCTATAGTAGGGCTAAATCATTTCAGTTGGGGAAACTTAGATGGGAAAATGGTCCTTTCAGGAAGTAAGTAGACAATAAATTGCCTTTTCAGTAAGTAGACAATGGTTGCATTGTTGGCATAAATATGATAGAAATTTAAAATGAGACGTTATAAGTATAGAAAAAATTTGTGAAATATTATGTATCTGCTAGTTATTAAGGTAAACATTATGCGTACAAAGGAATTCCTTTTTTTTTTTTTTTTTTTTTCCGAAAAGGCTTTTAGATCTATGCATCTTGATGTTCTAATAAATAACTTTAATTAATTAATGTTTGACTACACTTAAAACTTATCAAACAAACCTGTTCAGTCTATAACTTTTCTCTCTTCCCAACTCCTATATTTTTAATTAGTTATTTGTATCCTTTTATGTAAGTACCATAATTTTTAATCATTTTTATAAAACAACTATACAATTAACTTATATCAGATTATTAACTTTATTCATTTTACTCTTCATTATTAACACGTTTATATCACATTATTTTTTCTAATTTTAAAAACTTTTACAGAAAATTTTTCTTTCAAAAGTTTTATAACTTCCCAAACATACACAATATAAAAATGACCAACCTTTTTTTCTCTTTCTTGCTTGTAAAAGTGAGGCTTATAATTTGCTTGAATCTCATAAAACATCATGGAAAAGTAAGTAATGGGTAGCGATTCCCTACCAACATTTGCATGGTCAGCTTCTTTTGATTGATCAATGACACTTTTTTAATTTTGGGGTTCTTTCAACCTATACATTTTTGATAAAATGCCCATGTGATCTGCATCTGCATCTCTAGTGCTTTCTTCTTTCCGATTATGCTAGTCGTGTGTTTGTTGCTTGTAACTAGGAGTGGAAATCCGGGTCGTTCATGTCGGGTCAAGATTTGCCCGAATTTAACTCTACTTTTAAAAAAAAATTATTTGATTTTTATTTTTTATACGGGGTTGAGACAAGGTCGGTTTGACCTCCATCATTTTTCAATAAATCTTGGGACAAACTTCAAATTGATTTTGGATCAGTATCGGAATGGTAGGTCAAGTAAAAAAATGTAGGTAAAGTGAAAAAATTTTAAAAATTTATACACATATTAAATATAAAGACACCTCTATGCAAAATTTAGATATTGTATGCTTTATTATTTTACTATGAGGTTTTTGGGAAATAATAAAACTTTTTCAACCAAAACTTTTCACTTTTTATGATTATCATATTTTAAAATCATTTTCACACTTCCTATATAACTATCATACTTTTCAATCATTTCTACACAACCACCTACACAAATAACAAATCTTTTCTAACTTTATACTCTTTACTTTTCATCATTACCCACATCATATCATATCATTTTCTAGCAATTCAAAAACTTTTATAGAAAAAATTTTCATCAAAAGTTTTATCACTTCCTAAACTCAACTTAGTTAAAAAGTAAACATTATTACTAAACAAAACATGAGTAACTATAATGTATCTTTATTAAAATAGATCAATAAAATATACTTTATTTAGAAGGATTTTAGTATTTATAAAAATATTTTCCTAAATTAATAATATTTTTTGTGAGAGTTTCCAAAATGATGAAAAAATTACAATCATGTATAAGAGTTATATGTATATATGCAAATGTCTCTATTGATTTTTTGTTAATATAATTAATAATAAGTAAGGGAGAATTTTGAAAAAAATGAGAACAAGACTAATAAATATGGTTATAATTTATAATAAATAAATATATGTGGGGCAGGTCAGGATTCTTCGAGTTGAAAGATGTTGACTTATTTTGACATTATTTTTGAATTTAAGTTGAAAATTCTTGCTCATTTCTAGGTTAAAAAAATATTAATTTTAAAGGATTAAAAATGAGTCTGAGTCAAGGGTAGGTGATGAGAGTTGACTTGACACAAATTCCATCCCTACTTGTAACGTTTCCTTGGCAGACTTGGTTGTATGCTCCCGGGTGTATACATTTTTTTTTGAATTTTTTTTGTAAAACTGTTAATCTAGGTGTATTTAATCTGTGTATACATTTTTACTATTTTTTGAATATTTTATATATTTATTTTTTATTTTTGAAAATCAGTGGCATTTTAAGTAATTTTAAGTAAAATGCCACTGATTTTCAAAAATCAAAAATAAATATCTAAAATACTCTAAAAATGGTAAAAATTTATACACATATTAAATACACCTAGATTAACAATCTTGTAAATTTTTTTTTTTTAAAAATAAAAAAATATGTGCATGCACTTGAGAGTATTGAGAGCGAGCATAGGATCGCTTCCCTTTCTTTGGTTAGGAGGCCCGGAACTGGATAGACGAGAGAGAGAGACAGATACGCGGCTGGGTGTTAGGTAGGGGTGCAACTCGGGTCGGGTTATACCGGGTTGGAGTGAACCCAAACCCTAAGCCAACCGGGTTGGAGTAAACCCAAACCCTAAGAATTTAATCTAGGTTAGGACCGGGTTCGCATTGGTTTTTGTTTGGTTTCGGGTTAGAATTCGCGTTATCAATAAACTGTTTTTTTCCAAATTTAATTGTAATCTAAAAGAAAATTATTGGAATATACATACCTGTGTTTATGAAGTCAAGCCTCACGCTGAATTCTGCAACATCATGTTGAATTTTGCAATATTCTTTGAATGAACTCTGCAAGCAATTTTTCAGCATCCTATAGACACAAATAAATGACAAATTAGTTAGTTTTATGACTAGTTGGTCATTTCTATTTAATAGCTAATGGAAATGATTTAAGTGTAGCAAATAGAAAATAGCATATCATACAAATTATTGTAGTTGAAACTAAATATTATCATACAAATTGCTGAAATTGAATTCAAACTGAATATTTATCATACAAATTGCTAAAATAGAAATTGACCACTTGTCATACCAATAAACTTAAAATATGAATCAAATTTATACTACAATATGAAATTCAAACTAACAGATTTCTCATACTAACAGAAAGTATAATATGAAATAGATTTATCATGCCAACTCAAATTCAAACATAATCCACATAACAATTATTCAAAACAACTAAATCTAAATACAATAAGCATAATGATTCAACATTCCAATCTAATTTAAGTGCAATACAAATTTAAAATGACAATATAAACAAATCTCAAGTTTAAATAAGTTTACATCCACTTTTAAAGAAATTCAAAATTTAAATGAGTTCATGTCTCCAAAGTTTCCAAAAAAACTAATGTCAAGTTTTTCCTCCTCGATTTACATCTTCGAAAATAATATGCATCAACCTAGACAAAAAAAATGCATGCAACTGTTAACAATAAGAAGATAATAATCATAAAAATCATCCTAGAAATTAAGTTACCTCAAGTTACACGATTTACTAATACACTGGCCACCTATATATTAATATTACAAAAAAAACATGTATAATTTATGAAAAATTATATAAATTACACAGGGTTCGGACCGGGTCGGGTTTTGGTACCGGGTTGGTGCGAACCCAGTTTTGGTTTCGGATTTCTACGGGTCGGGTTGAAACCGGGTCTAGTTTGAACAAAATCTAAAAAATAAAACCCATTATTTGTTTTGGTACCAGGTCGGGTCGGGCAGGTTCGGACCGACCCGGTACCAAGTTGCACCCCTAGTGTTAGGGCGAGCTGGAGTTCCATCACTTGGGCGTGAAGGGGCAGCATCGTGTGTAGTTCTCCTCCTACTTCATGATTAAGGGCCCGTAATCGGGTTACATACAAGCAATCTTTTTTTATATTTTTTATATTTTATATTTTTAATAAAAAAATTAAATTTATTCATTATATTTAACATAATTTATTTATCTACAAGATCAAGTTTTATCGAAATGAAATATGTCGTTGGACCACATTTGCTCAAAAAAAATATTCATAGGTAAATTGAAAAAAATGATTAGGTTCATTTACACATGTATTACAATAAAATAATAATTTATAGAATCATTTATCAATATATAAAATGATATTTTAGACGGTTTCGGATATTAAAATACAACTTTAAAATTAATATTTAACATTAATTATTTTATTAATTAATTTTACATATTTGTAGATAAGGCTCATGCACAATAATACTAAACAAGTAAAAGAGTTTTTAAGATATTATAAATGATGCTAGATACGGTGAAGTGAAGGAAATTCTCCATCAACCATCAAAATATTAAATGGAAGAGGAGTTTCATCAAAGCATTCTCACTGATTTGATGAGATAATGCATTTTTATATTTATTTTTAAAAAAATTTCATAAACATATTTTTCTCGGTATATTTAACCCATATACCAAGTTTTACCATATTATAATGCCTTTATATATTTATTTTTATTTTAAAAATCAGGTTTTTAAGGGGTGAAAAATGACTTAAGTGCCCTAAAATGGATGGTTTTTAAAAATAAAAAATAAATATATAAAAGTATTGTAAATCGTAAAGCTTGATATATGAGTTATATACACTTAGAAAAACATGGTTTTAAAAAATAAAATAAAAGGGTTAGGCTAACATGTGATGCATATATGTGATGCATTATATATAAAATATACATGAATTTTGATCCAATGCATATGACTGCACCGTGCAATCCATGCACTATGGGGTCCACTTGATCATGAATTTGAAATCTATCTCATTCATTATATTTAGAATTATTCACTTTATTAGTAACTAAGTATCATCTAAATCCAACATGTGTACAGGCCCCATTTTAAAATAGTATAAAATCAACGTAATAAAATTATTTAATGTAAATATAAATTTTAAAATGGTATTTTCAACATCTAAATTGTCTAAAATATGATTTTTATATGAATAAATAATTGTGTAAAACATCATTATATTCTAAAATGTGTGAGACATATTTTTCGCAGATTACACCGTAATTATAGTGCAGTCCATCTACACAGTAGCATATATATGAGAACCTTTCATGTGCAAATTGGTTGCACCATAATTACAGTGCAGTCCGTTGTAAAAAAGACTCTACACATATTAAAATGTAATAATATATTATATAATCATTTATCCATGTAAAAATATACTTTTGATGCTTTAGATGTTGAAAATACAACTTTAAACTTGATATTTACATTAAATTATTTTATTTTGTTGATTTTGCACTATTTTAAGATGGGATCCATACACATGGTTGACTTAGTTGAAAATTTTTTTGATTAAAGATTTAGATGAAAATTCATATGCTAATAAAATGAATAGTTATAAATACAATTGGTGGATAGATTTTCTATTCATAATCAAGCGGACCCCATAGTGCATGGAATGCATGATGCGGTCGCATGCACTAGGTGAATTTCCTATCTATATATATTGGTTGATAGATTAGAACTTATGTAAGTATGGAAGTTTCCATGCTTATCTTTTTTACTGTTCAAATAATTTTAAAAAAAATCTAAACCATTTATGGAGTTCATTCATATGTATTTATCTATAATTTTAAAAATCACATATATTATAAACTTTTATGTACTATATGTGTAATGTATATTTGTTAAAATTTTTAGTGGTTTTATATTTACTTTAAAAAACTACTATTTTTACAAGAAGTAAGTATCGAATAAAAATTATTTCTAGTGACATGATAAAAACAAGATGTATTAAACATGGTAAAAGACTTGGATTTTAAAAAATATATTTCAAAAATAAAAAATAAAAAATAAGTATGAATGCTTACATGCTTACAAGTATTGAATCGTTCCTTTTAGAATTTAGATATAGGCGATCGGTTCCAAGTTCCAACTAAAAATTTGTAAGATCTGGAAGGTACCCAATACTAGATGTAAAATACCATGGCAACCACCCATCGAAAAAAAAAAGAAAAAGAAAATTACCATTGCAACCCTATGTAAACTAACCACCATTAGGTCCTGGAAGGACCCCACGCTACCAGGCTGCTTGGAATGTAGCCATGGAAAGATTGACTGCTCCAAAATCCATATTTCATATTCCAAGACATGGCATCGGTGCCGGCATGCCCGAGCCCGGCCCGGGCCCACTGTAGGCACCAGGGCACGCATGAAGTAAAATCTGAAATGACTCAGTCCTCCCAGATCCCACACCCCTGCAACGACCGACACCGAGCCCTAAAGGCAGGAGTTCTCGGAATTCGGTTGTATGCTCCCATCCACCCAATTTTTTTAAAATTAAAAAAAAAAAAAAATTTACACTAAATGCCATTGATTTTTAAAAGTTCAAAAAAATATCTAAAAATTTCCAAAAATGGTAAAAATTGATACACATGTTAAATACACTTAGATTAATAGTTTCATGAAATTTTTTTTAAAAAAATAAAAAAAGATATATGCACCCTAGAGCATAGAATTGGAATCCGGAGTTCTCCTTGGGCATTCAACTGAGCATTGAGCGTCAATACTCACGCATGTTTATTTATTTATTATTTTTTGATATTAATCTTTGGGCCTAAGTATAAATTATTTATATTTTTAATGTTCATTTTGAATTTATAAAATAAAAAAGAAAATAACTTAATGCGAAAAAAAAAAAATAATGTATGAGGTAAACATGAGCATTGAGGCTTAATGCTCATGTGAGCGGTCTTAGATCTATTATTCTTTTTTGCTATGTAGTATTTCACATAATCTAGCTAATTAAATATGCATGGATACGCCATTGAGGTCGTGCCTCAGTGGTGTAGGACATGACCCCACAAGTTGGGTGGTCTTAGTAGCATTTCTGAAGTGGTGGCGTTGCGAGTCTCCCCAAGTTTGTGGGAGCCGTCCACAAGTGGGAAATATTAGAAATAGTAGATAATTGTTAGCCATTTGTAAGAATGTCTTAGAATTTAATCGTAATACTAGTTGAGATTGTAATGTATGAATACTCGTAAAAAAAATGCATGGATATTTGTCTACGGCTCAGAAAATAATGAAGCGAATCTAAATTGTTATTAAGCATTTTAAATCACATATTCCTTGCACATCTTGTATTGCCCCAATCTTCCCCCCTTCTGTCCCACATGCATGGAGGTAGGTAAACTGGGGAATTTTAATTTTTTTTAAACAGATGTAATGAATGAGTTAGATACTTGAAATAATATCTGTGTCATTATCTTCCAATTTACTAGGCATATATACGAGTAATGATTTTTTTTATAGTTCTCCTTAAAAAACCACTTTACACTACAAAGAAGTGAAAGTGGAAAAGAGTGCACTTTCATCATTTCATTCACTAGAATCAGTTCCATCCTCACATAATACATCTATCATACAATTAGGTGAATGATAATCATATATTGGATTACCAGAGGCCCAATTAGCAAGAGCGTAAGCTGCTTGGTTATCACTGCAGGTACATAAAGGAATACAACACTGCTGAATTTTTGGCTTATTCTCCTAATTTCTTTTGTTAGAAGACCCAGATTGGAAAATGAGGAATCCATTATCTTGAAGCGAATTTATGAGTACCTTGAAGCTCATTTCTGATAGCTAGCTAACTGATTTCCAAGAGCAAAGGTCTTACTTCCATCAGTAGGGCCTCTGATTCTCCCTATGACACAACTTTTTGCTGCAATGAAACTTCCTATATGTAGTACCGAGCAATTACATTAAAAAAAAGCTTTTCAATTTAAATTTTTTTATTATCTATAATTAATTTATTTTTTAATGAAAAATAATTTTGTTAACCGGGGCTAAGTACTAACTTAGTTAGCCACTTCAAAAAATCCATTAATTTTTTTTTTTTTTTTTTTTTTTACTTTTATCTTCATTCCCTTGTTTATGTAAGTATATTATATATATATATCAAGTTTTATTTTTTTGGATATGTGCATATATTTTTTAAAGATTTTAAAATATAGAAGTATTTTAGCCATTTTTAATGGTTGAGAATGACTAAAATACACCTGAGTTTAAATTTTTTTTTAAAAAAATATACGCATATCCAAAAATTGTAAAACTTGGTTTATATACTAAATATATCTATATTAACAAGTTTATGAGGAAAAAAAGTAAAAAAATATTTTTTAAATAAGTTTTTTGACGTAGGCTAAATGAGTTATTACTTAACTTAAGCTAATAGAATTATTTATTATATTTTAAGTATTTTTATATTTTCTTATACAGCTATTGTACTTTTTAATCATTTTTACGTAACTATCTATACAATTAACTTATTTATTTTAGTTTAATTCTTTTTACTCTTAACCATTATTCTCATCATATCATTTTCTCTCATTTTAAAAATATTTACACCTATGAAGTTTTATTCAAAAATTTATGACTTTACAAGCACACCAGTTTGACGCCATGGTGCAAGATTCCCTTCCGAGAGGCTAAGTCCCATCAACATTCGTCTTACTTTGGATATACTAAATCTGCCAGCAAAATGCAATATAAAACGCCAAAGAAAGCCCTTGCTTGGAAATGAATTAATACTCATTGCAAGCATGGAGGTTCCATGTTTATCCTTTATTTTTCAATTTTAAAACATAAACCATTTATCATATTATACGTGTATTTATTTATAATTTTAAAATTACATGTATTGAAGATTTTTATATACTATATATTCTTAAAAAATTTAATAGTTATATATCCATTTTCAAAAATGCTATTTTTATCAGATACAAATTTTTAATAAAAATTATATTTAGTAGTATCATAAAAATTAAAATTAAAAAATCAAGTGTTCTATATCCATGTAAGATTATGATCTTGTAAGGCCCAGCTATTATGGAACTTGTTGCAAAACTCCATTTTCCAAATTTTTTTTGAAACTTTTTCCACACAAATCAACATATATAAGTGTATATATGTTTTTTATTTTCACAAATCAACATTTTTGGGGAGTAAAAATGACCTTGATAATGGTCGATCATATGCAGCCCACTAAGTTGCTGGTCTTGGATCATATATTTTTATTTTTTGTTTTATAAACATGTTAATCTAGATATATTTAATTTATAAATCTAAATTTATATATAGAGGTATATATTTTTTTGAATTTTTAAATAAAGAGGTATTTTAATGACTAAAATAAAAGTGTTTAAAAATTCAAAAAATATAAAAATGTTAAAACCTAGTTTATAGATGAAATATACTGGACCAACATATTTATTAAAAAATAAAAAATAGTGGAAATCGCCTCTCGACATTTTTTTTTAACGGCAAAATCGCCCTTTGACTTTAACAGCCCCCAAATGTTAATTTTTAAAAGTAAAAATTATACTCGAAGTTATAAAATAAGATCTATGAGTTAAATAGACTTAGAAAAAAAGATTTTCATAAAAAAATTTAACAATACAACTAACAGTCAAGATTAACAAAATTATAATCCATGAGCTTGTTTGTAACCCTACTTACTTTTAATATCTTGATGATTAATGGAAAATTCACTATTAATTGTATTTAACATCATTTATATTATCATAGAAACTCTTTCATTTGTTTAGTATTCAATGTGCATAACTTCCAATTATAAATACATAAAATCAACGTAATAAAATAATTAATTCTAAATATTAATTCTAAAATAATATTGTTAACATCTAAACTATCTAAAATATTATTATAATTTAGATAAATAATTTTATAAAGCATTATTATCTTTAATGTATGTGTAAATAGATATAAGCATTTCTCTTAATTTAGACATGAATATATCTATTTTAAATTAAATGTGGCCACGCACAATTTAAATGGGATGCAACTTGGTCTCCTAACTAAATAGAGGACGTTTAATATAATAAATGATTTAAATTTTACATCAATTATTATCATGTTAAAAATGATGGAAATTACATGTAACCAACGCAGAACCTATAATCCATAAATATATATCTGGAGCCCAATTATATATATATATATATATCTGATAATGTATTTTAAGCTAAAATATGCAATTTATTTATTTTATCTTATTTTTTGATTTTTCTTTATAAACATATTTTCCTAAGTACGTTTTAATTCATATCCTATGTTTTGATATTTTTAAATACTTTATATATATTATTTATTTTTAATTTTTTAAACTATCAATTATTTAAGTTATTTTTCAACCTTAAAAGCTTGATTTTTTAAAAATAAGAAATAAATATGTAAAAGTATTATAAAATGACAAAACTTAGTATACGAATTGAATACACTTAAAAAACATGTTTATAAAGAAAAATTTTAAAAATATAATTAATTATAAAAATAAATAACTAAGCTCGTATATATACGAGAAGAGTTTCCCGGAACTTGGGACCAATGCAAGCAGCGTTATTCCAGCAAATGCCTGACCATTCTAGCCCAGCCCAGGCCCGTAAATGTTGATTGCCTGCCACTGCTGCTCATCTGTAAAACATAACGGCCGCTTCCGTCACGTACCTCTCAACCATCTTCCCTCCCTCTTCCTTCGGCTCTTCTTTCCACTCTATTCTTTCTTGCAACGTCGTCGTCAATCATCTTCCCAAATGCTCCAGCCGCCATCAATACGCGCGGCGTGGGTGCTGCTGCTCCGATTCGTCTCCTCCTGCATTCTCCTCATGGCCACCTACTTGAGCCTTGCTGACATAGATTCCTACTATCTCGTCGCAGGAGCAGCACCACCCAAGGTCCTACCCCTCCTCCTCTCCTCCCCCAATTCATCCCGCCAAGGCCCACCGCACCGCCGTCGCCATCTCCACAAGGACGAAAGCAGCCGCATCCCCCACAACGCCCGGATGGCGCTCTACGACGATCTCCTCACCAACGGGTATGCTCTTATTTCCATTCTTCTTCCTTTCCTCTCCCTCTCCCGATGCCTCCATCTTCGTGTTGTTTAATTCTACTTCATTCGTGGTTGCAGCTACTACACCACCCACCTAAGAATTGGAACTCCCCCGCAAGAATTCGCACTCATTGTCGACACCGGCAGCAGCGTCACATACGTTCCCTGCTCCAACTGCGAATCTTGCGGCCATCATCAGGCAAGTTTACAATCTTACATTCTTTTTACATGAATACCTGCCCGCCTTCACGCATGCTCTGTTCTACATTTTTGTTGTCCATTATATGCCGGGATTCGACTAGGTCAATCTGAGAAAAATGTTGAACTATGATTTTTTGTTTGATTGAAGTTTCCTTTTTAGTATCTGCATTGTTCATTTGGTGGGTCTAATATGTTAAGTTCATGTGAAGAACTTGAAGAACTGCTAGCTGGAGGCAGCCCACCAGATTTGGTTGTTATCACTCAGTCCGGAATTTTTCTTCTCTCTTCGACTATTTTTTACTTCATAGAATTAGAAATTCAATGCATGTCCTTCAGCCTCTGAGCAGCGCATTTGTTCAGGTTAGTAATTAACTAGATTGTCACTTATTTGTTTGCGAGTCTAACAGGAAAAGATTAACCGGACAGGCTTTTTTGTTCCATTACCAACATGTATAGAAACTATTAGGTCCATTATATATTGTCTCTTTTGATGTTATATTCAATGAGATGCAAGCTCCATCAATGCCATTGAGCTGATTGGTGATTTCGGTAGACATGTCATGTCTTTATTTTGACCTGTTATTATTGTGGCAAGAACTAACTACTCCATTGCCCTCGATTCTCTTTCTGATATATTTGCAATTCTTTCCTGTTAATTTTTAGTCACCGTATCCTTAACTTTGATGCATCCAGGATCCAAACTTCCAGCCTGATTTGTCAAGCACTTACAAGCCAGTAAAGTGTAATTTTAATTGTACTGGTGATGAAAGCAATGATCAATGCACATATGAGAGGCAGTACGCAGAAACGAGCTCTAGCAGTGGGGTCCTTGGAGAAGACATAATTTTCTTCGGTGAAGAGAGCACTCTGGATCCGCAACATGTGATTTTTGGGTGTGAAAATGAAGAAACTGGCGATCTTTTTAGTCAACATGCTGATGGCATAATGGGTCTCGGCCGAGGTCATCCCAGTATAATGGATCAACTGGTCGGCAAGGGAGTAATAAGTGATTCGTTTTCCTTGTGCTATGGTGGGATGGGCATTGGTGGGGGTGCAATGGTTCTTGGTGGAATTTCTTCTCCTGCTGATATGGTCTTCTCCCATTCCGATCCAACACGTAGGTATTGCTTTCTACTATTTTCCACAAGATTATATCTGTTGATTTTTCACAGTTATTTCATTCAATATATATGATCCATTACTTCAATTTTGGGCTGGAAATAGTCCATATTACAATATTGAGCTGAAGGAAATACATGTGGCCGGAAAGCCGTTGCAGTTGAATGAAAAGATTTTTGACAACAAGCATGGAACTGTCCTGGACAGTGGTACCACATATGCATACCTACCTGAAGCTGCATTTGTAGAGTTCAAGAACTCTGTAAGGTTCCTGGGATTGTCTTCTTCTTCTTCTTCTTCTTCGTGCAGTTCATAACATTTTCATGATGTAAGCATTTTTGGAGAAATTTTGCATCCCCGTTTCCTTTGATCTTTGCTATCGACCAGAGATGAAGGGGGGCACTTTTTCACAATGGAATTGTTGGCTTGTTTGGCTGCTTTCTTTGTTGGAAGCCTATTGAGCTTACAGGAATGGCAAAATTGATCTCAAAAGGTTACTACCTTGGTCTTCAAACTTGCTTTCAACTGATTCTTAAATAACTTCACAACTCAGACCCACTTGTTCAGACTTGAGTGTGACTGAACCTTTTCAAGGACGAGTCATTGTCCATACTGGCTTTGGATTTGTGCTTTTGAATATTAATCAAAGAGCATCATATGGTAGCTGTTATAGTCTCTTATATCATATTTTGGCTGTTGCACTGACTGTAATAGTTGGTACCTACAAGTCATAGACCAATGAAAGCTTTGATCTTTTGTCTGTGGTACTTTTCATGCTTTTCTTCTTTCGCCCAAGTAAAATTGTTGGAAAGTCTGACAATATTTTTCTTCGTTTAAAAGCTGAATTCGTTCAAATGCTAAACAACAAAAATTCTGGTGTATGTGATTCATTGTTTGGGAGCAGAGGGGATTGGGTCGTGTAATGGATGCTATATAAAGAATGTGATTGGAATGGCCTCTACTGCCTTGGTGATGGTTGTTAAGCAAAGACTGAGTTTGGCCACGATGATTATCATTAACGTTGTCAAGACCTTAATCATGTGTATTGTTTGCTGTTTCATGGCCATTTAAATTTTAGATCACTGAGCTTTTTGGGCCTACAGATTAACAGGGTGATAAATCTGCCATGTGCAGAGATAACGCAAGTAATATGTGAATCCCACGATATTTCTGCTTCAAAGTGGTGTATTGTGATGTCGATAATGACCCTCTGAAGCTGTAAATAAATCGACTCTTTTTTTCTGTTCATGTTTCTAAACAGTGTTTGAGTTATTATTGAATGATTATGTAGGTTTGTATGAGAATCAAAGGTAGAAAAGACACGCTTCGTACCTTGGTTTCATGAAGTGAAGTGCGTGATCTGAATTGAAAAGCATGTTGTTTTAAATTGACTTGATGTTAGGGTGTCCGTGGATAGCGTGCATTAGAAATTTACATTTGAAATACATGCTGATGTCAGCAAAATAGGGGATGATGCCTACAAGGTGGTCTTTCAAAAGTAAGATGAATGATTGGAGAGATTGATAATTGTGATAAAATAGTTTGTTAAAGATAGTTATGCTTATTCCAGACTATATAAGATTCTTGAATTGAATATGCATCAGCATTCCCAACACAATTTCCCAATTCCCAAAATAGCTTTTTCAATTTCCAACACAACTTTACCCATTCTCAATACAACTTTACTCATTTCCAATACATAATATTACATTCTCATCCTAAATACAAATTCGATCCAAAAGGGAATGAAAATCAACCTTTCTCGGATGCACCATATGCACACACACAGTTCTTCCAAATGAAAATAGCTGGTTTGCTTAAAAAATGAGTTCGGTTGGTCATTTACTTGCATGGAGCTTTATCATTCTTTGATACTTCTTTTTTGGTGCAAAAAAGGAAACAAAGGTTCCTGGGGCAGTATCATTCTTTAATACTTTCTTTTAAGCAAAACATGGAAATGAAGGTGCCTGGGGCAGTATCATTCTTTAATACTTTCTTTTAAGCAAAACATGGAAATGAAGGTGCCTTATTCCTGTTCTTTAATGTGACAACTGTAAATCGGTTTATCATTATGTGGTCTCCAAACTAGTTTGGTTTGCTTGTTTTTGTTAGTGCATTCATTGAATATCATTCACATAAATTTGCACGTAAATTTGTTTTACATATTGCATGTGCAGATTGTGAAGAAACTTCATTCCCTCAAACAGATTGATGGTCCAGACTCTAATTATAATGATACCTGCTTTTCTGATGCTGGAAGGTAATTTCTCTTTCATGTGAACTGACACTTTTGTCTCTGTTAAATTTTTCTAGCTGTGTTCTCCTTTTTTCTGCTTCAATTGGTAATCTTCTTCTAAATATGTTCAGTGATGTCTTTGAACTATCAAAATTCTTTCCGGAGGTTGAAATGGTTTTCGGCAACGGACAAAAATTATCACTAGCCCCTGAAAACTACTTATTCCAGGTAATGTGACACCAATCAGGGTGGACTTTTATTTTTAGGCCTGCATTCAACAATTTTTTTTTTTTTGGGTCCCCACTTATGTATCTCCTTCTCTGTCAATTTCTTATGAAGCATTCGAAGGTTCGGGGAGGATACTGTCTCGGTGTTTTCCAGAATGAAAATGATGCAACTACTCTTTTGGGAGGTACTCTATGTAGAATAGATAGCTAACCTGCAGCATATAGAAACAAGTCCCTCAGATAAATGAGATCAGCATGCAATCATCAAGTTAGATGGTGTCCCAGAAAATCACGTGAACCAAACTTGGTGAAACATGCCCCGGTCAGATGATCTCATGGCTATCCTTTATGATGGGCATTAGGTTGTACACACATATACTACTTTGGCATTCAGGCACTGAAATCTTCTTATCGCCTAATCTTGTTGTTGTTAGAATGACTAATACGTTTTGATTAACTGCGTCCTAAAAGACCAACAAAATTTTAACCAGGTCCAAGAAGGCTGAACCAGCCGGATCAATTGGGTTGAAATTGGTGGATCAAATCATTCTACACTGAATGCAAAAACTGGTTGCTTGCCGATCACTGACCTATTTGAGATTCATTATATGACCTACTCTGCTGTATGCTGTCTTTGCAGGATCATAATTGATAAGTCTAAAAATTTTCTGGTAATTTCATATTAAATTCACACCGTTAAGTATTAAAACATTAATTAAATGCATATTTTAAGTGAAATTTTATGAAAATCATATTTTTGATAAAATCTTTAATTTTGCTATAAAACGGGTCATTTTGCAACATTCTTAAAAATATAAAATTATGACTTAATCCCTTAGAAAATTTTAATGTTGCTTATTAATATAAGTTGGGCAAATTTATAAAATTATGTAATTGGAAGAAAATCATACATAAAAAAACTATAATTATATTTTAAGATATGGGGAAACAAAGTAAATTATTATATTTGGATAAAATAAATGAAAACTAAGCTGATACATGACATTATTCACATCATCAATATTAAATTTGGATTTACGCGGCATAGGTACGAGTGGTTATGCACCACCGGAGCACCACTTCTGGTGCTCCATCTTCCCCAAAGCGACCAGCACCCATTTTTACGGCAACAGCAAAACTCAATTGGCAGCCATGTTGGGAAGATTTCATCGTCATCTCCATCAAGAAAATGCTACCGGTGCCCTTTTAATTTCAGCAATTTCGGCAGCACTGCCATTGCAAAAAAAAACCAGCATCCATTTTCCCCAAACCGACAGCTGCAAATGGAGGCAGCCACGACAAACCAACTGAACCCACCGACAGAAAATTCGGCCGGCCTCAAATCCTCGTCAAAGCCTTCAAAACAGCGGCAGCCCCAATTCACTGCCACGGCACGTTCGTCCAGGGCGGCGAGATCCAGATCCTGACCCATTGCAGCCCCGATCCATTCCAGCAAACCCATCCCAGACTGTTCCGAGCAGCTGCCCATCTTCTCCGCCCATCTCTGCAAGCAGCCGCGGTCTTTGCTATCAAAAATCCAGCCCCCAAAACAGCCATGGCAGCAACTCGCCCACCTGAAAACCCATCCCCAATCGGCAATCGGCCTCTTCTCCCTCTCGGTTTCCTCCTGCGAAGAAGAGCACACCGACCGACGGCTGCAAGGTCAGCGTCTCCGCCACAACCGACGAGCACAACGTCACTGATCCAGCAAATGCCGAGCAGAAATTACCCAACCATGGCAGCTCTTTCTCAACCAACCAGCGGCCATCTGTCAGCTGTGCGTCACAAGCCACGCCCAAAAGCCGATCACAACACTCCTCTCCTTGGGTGGGACCCATCTTGTGGGACCCTAGCAAGGAGGTGGAGCCAAGCAATAAAATTTTCTATTACGTGGAGATTTTACTCTCCATATTCGGGTGATGTAAATTTTATTTTATGCTTTGTAGTGTTTCGTAGTTATTACTTTTTAATTTGTAGTTTTAATTTGTAGTTTTAATTATTAGATTAGATTTACTGCTTTATTTTATGCTTTGTAATTTTTAGATTAAATTTAATGTAATTCTCTTTTCTGCTTTAATAGTTGAATTTCATAGCTTTTATTGCTTTCTTAGAATAGTTTTAATTAAGTTGTTAACTAATTATAATTTCTTTTAGCTTCTTGTCTCCCTTTCTTTTCTCTCCAATTTCTTCTATTTTCATTTCTTTTCTCTCTTCTCTTTTTCTCTCTCTTTTCTCTCCTCTTTTCTCTTTCTCTCTCTTCCTTTCTCTCTCTTCTCTTTCTCTCTCTAATTTCTTCTAATTTCTTCCATTTCTCTCTCTCTAACGTCTCTCTCTCCTCTCTCTTAATTTCTTTCCTTTTCTCCCTCTTTCTCTTCTCTCTCTCTCTTCTCTTTCTCTCTTCTCTCTTTCTCTCTTATCTATCTAATTTCTTCTTCTCTCTCTCTAACGTCTTTCTCTCTCTTCTCTTTCTCTCTTGTCTTTTTCTCTCTTCTCTCTTTCTCTCTCTAATTTCTTCTAATTTCTCTTTTCTTTTCTCTCTCCAACGTCTCTCTTCTTTCTCTCTCTTCCCTTTTCTCTCTTTCTCTTTCTCTCTCTTCTCTATACCCTCTCTTTCTCTTAAAAACAATTCAAAACTACATCGTCTCTCTGTGGATTCGACCCGACTCACCGTTATTCTACACTATCACCCGCATAGTGGTAGCTTTAATGTGTTTCGGTTAATTTTAATTAAACTGGTGATCACAGTGCTCTTAACGACAAGCACTTGGTGCGCATCAATAATCTAGTTAACAGTACATTGTCTGTTTCCTCTAGTTTTATGGTCATGTTCATCTTTCCCTATCAATTATCAATTATGTTTTAATTTTTGAGATGCCATGCACCTCTTTTGTATGCCTTTATTTTGAAATGGCTCATCCTTTCCCACGTAGAATTTTTCAGATGCCATGAACCTCTTTTGTATTCATTATTTTCAAATTACTCATCCTTTCCCAAGTAGGCATTATTGTTCGCAACACTCTTGTAACTTACGATCGCGAAAATCAAAGGATTGGATTCTGGAAAACTAACTGTTCAGACTTATGGGAAAAACTGCTTTCCCTTCAAGCTCCTTCATCATCACCTTCGGATTTACATAACGACTCAACAAAAGGAATGTCACCTGCGTTGAATCCATTGGGACGAAGGGATGGCATAGTTTCAGGTATTGTCAGACTGCACAAACCTTCGAGCACCTTTTGATGCCCACCCTATTTTGGAATAGATTTAAATTTTTGAGAAGTAGAGATTCAATTCCTGGTTCTTGATAATGAGATACAATTTGCAATAAGTTGAGATCCAATCAGATACTATTTGCCAACACTATTTACTTTAATAGTTGATGTGGTTGCTTTTTCTGATAGTTGGAGAATCTATCCAGAGAAGTCCGAGTAACTAGTAATGGGGAGTAATTCCCTACAAACATTTGCATGGAGTGGTTTGCACAAAGGTTGCCTTTTTCACTTCGCATATGATTTTCAATATCTAAAACTTTCATGAAATTGATTCAACTATATTTAGTTATGTTGTTTAAAATCAAATACTTTGAAAAAAATTTCATATTATATATTTATTTTCAAAATTTTCCAAAATTTAAAAAATTCATATTCACCATGTTAATATTTATAAGCTTCCAAGTAAAGTGATTTTTGTCACCATACATATATACACATTAGTTTGTATTTTACATGGCGTAGATATAAAAAGCCTTAAGAAAAAAACCATTTGTACAAACCATTCCACAGAATGTTTTGTAGGGACTAAGAATCATTATCCCCTAAATTGCTCTGCAACTGATTTTTTTACAGACTAGTTTTGAGATCTATGCATCCTGATATTCCAAGATCCATATGATATCAATAACAGTATCAACCTGTTTGATATGAAAGTGGGAGCCTGTTAATTGACTTGAATCTTATCAAATATCATGGAAAAGTTTGAACTGAGTCCTTTGTTTAGTGAGACATTTCCTATTCAACCTTCGGTTTATGCCCATTTTTCCATAGATGGTTCATTTCCTAATCCAAGTTTAAGACCTATTAAATCTTCAGAAACACTTTTTCTGCTTGCTCTCTCAAGCAGCAATTATTTATTTTTTCTTACGTTGTGCATCGAGATTGCAGTCACTGAAAATCTTTAGAGAGACCACTGCTTATTTTATTTTACCTATTTCTCATGTTCTTTAATATTCTCAGGAAAATTCCCAATTGGAATCATTTGGCTTGACCTGACATTGAGTGTGAAATATTTCCAACTGTTACCCCATGTCACAGAATTGGCACAAAACCTTGGTCATGAATTGAAGGTTGACATAAACCAGGTTAGATAAAACATTTTAAATTCCCTGCAAATCTCGATTATGATGTGTTATCTATTTGAAGTAAGCTTCTGCGTTAGCAGTCCTACAAATTTTTTATCCTGGGATTACTTCTCATGGCAGACACATTGTTGCCCAAATTTTCAATCTACAACTTCAAGTGTGACTCAATTTTTCCTAAAAAATTGGAGTCACCTCTAGGAGTCTGATTTCATGTTGTAGTTGAACAGATATCAACACATTTCCACATTTGGTTCAAAGATAAGTGGGCTGCATCTGAACAGCTTTTCTGATAGTCACAAGCCTAGCCTATTAATTTCTGCTACTAACTAGGCGCTTACAGGTTCGCCTATTGAATGCTACTGCTAGAGGAAATGGTTCACTTGTAATGTTAGCTATATTTGCACCCAGTTCTTCTGAATCCATTACTATTAGTACAGCGAAGGTAATATTACTTTCTATCGGTCACGTAAAAGTAAACTGTGAGCACCTGCTAATGGACTGACTTTTGAGCTTGTCATCCTTGCAGAGAATCTTTTTCGACTTGACCGAACACCATGTGCAACTTCCTTACAAATTTGGAGGATATGAGTTAGTCAAATGGAGAGTTGAACCACCATCAAGAAGGTGAACTATTTATTAGGGTGTTGATTTTCAATGGATTTTTGCTGTTAACTATGTCACCTAACCTAAGGATTCACAACAAATATCAGCATCATGTAATTCATCAATCATCATCATCATCATAAGTTGTTTTCCATCTATGCAGAATACATGGATCTTGTTATGTCATTCTTTACCATTATAGACTGTGTCATCAGTGATCTTTAATGTCTTCGTATTTTTCTTAATTCTATCTGTGTTTTCTTGGGCCTTCCTCTCATTCTCTTATAACCTTCTACTTGAATAAACTCAGTTGTTGTAAGTGGTGCCATTTAGCATCATGTAATTCATCCAATGAGAAATAAAAGATTTACTGGATTGAAAACTAATTTTGTTGAATCTTGTTTAGTTGGAACATTTGTATTTTGTTTTGCAAAATATACATCATGTGCACACTCGTCCTGCATAGAAACAAGATTTAGATTTGCTAGTCTCACAAATACAAGGGTCACGTCTTCTTCAGTTTGTTTTGAAGTCACCACGTTTAGTCCCTTAGACTTCCTAAATGTTACAAGAGTTGTGATAAATCAGGTTATGAGTATCCCAGACAACCATTTCTTATGCATATGAGGCCCAGGTTAAGAACCCCTGATCGTGGTGTATGGGCACTGTCAACAACTGGTTTACCTAAAATATTTCCTAGACCAGATGGGTGTAACCCTTAAACCAAAGGATAGGACAAATTAATGATTATCTGACCTACCAGTCAAAAGAAAATAGGACAGTATCATCCCACCGAATAAACTTTGGTAGAATATCTGTCTATGCACTATGCCGAGCAACTGATGCTAAGTCATCGATCAACTTCAGCCAAGTAGCTAGATTCACTACAACATTTGCTTTTGGTCTCCTCCCCTGCTGATATATACTTTCAGTACTTATTAGTAGATGAAATACGTAGAGTGAATTAAGCTTAAATCGTAAGAAAAAAAAGAAATCATAAAAATAAAAAAAACTCATCAGCAAACAACAGAAGTTGCTGTTGGCCGAAGATATACAAAGACATCTTTCAAGCATATAATTTTGGACAACTAAGTTCCATCTCATTATACATACCTTTATTTATTTAATTTATTTAATTTTTGGGTTTCAGGAGATGGTGGCAACGGCACATCTTGATTCTGTTTATTGGTGCTATCTTGGTTATGGTTTGCAGTTCTTCAATTTATCTAGCACGGCACATTCAGAGACAAAAACAACAAGCACTTGGGAAATACAGGCCTGTAGATGTGTCTAAACCCGAGCAGGAGCTGCAAGCGCTATAACTGCACCCATGTGGGCATAACCATAAGTATTTTCCATTGAATTAATTATTCTTTGTTGGCAATTCATATACCAAAAGCAATGAGAAGAATTCAGCCACAAGTAATTTTCCCACCAAATGCAGCATGTAAATGCCTCTCCGTATACATCTTTGAGAGTATTCGATTGCAATTAAGAGAAACAGCACGCTTTCTGCATCAACGAACAATCCTCCCTACAACAGTACTGCAAATCAATCGGGGAAAGACAACCTGACAGCATGACAGTAATCATCCCCTACTTGTTTGGACTGCATTCTTTTCTTCTCATATTTAGTGCGAAAATCATAGAACAGCATAATTCCTCATCCATTTTATGGTTTTTATTCTCACATCGAGTGCGAAAATCAAATTCAACAAACATTATTTCCGTTCTTTATTTACTTGCAAGGATTCTGATGCATTTATCAGAATCCTTGGTAAATGTTACTGCAGTATCCTATATCTGTATGTTAGATAGCCAATTCCTGTATGCATTGTTTCCGGTTATTTGCGAAGGGGCCTACGCTATTTGAGACAGTAAATTAAAAATTGATAATGATAATAATAATAAATGAAAAATGGATCCTTCTTTGAATCTTTGTTAAAGCCATGATCCTCTTGAATGGGGCCTAGTTTAATGTTTAAATCAAAATCCAACGGGCCACATCGCTTCGTATCATTTATTTTACATCGCTTCGTATCATTTATTTTGTCAAGCCATCAAAAGTCCTTTCAAGAGGAATCTTAGGTGGGTTGTGTTTGCTTATAAACATACATAATTACATAGAAATTTGAGCAAATCCTAAAGATACCCGCAAGTTTTGTAGTCTAATTCCAAAAATACTCATGGAGTTTTGATAATTCCAAATTTACCCTCTTAGTTTTCCCCAAAATCACATTCATATCTATACTTCTCTATAAAATGACAAATATTCCCAAGTATTAACTATGATTCTAAGCTAAAACTTCACTTTAAATGTAATTTTAATACTTTTATAGCTATAGAATCATGTATATTCGTTGAATGTGAATTTTTAATTATAGAGTCATAAGTAGGGAGAAGTTATCATGGACCATAGGTTATGGTGCATTTGGCTCAAAACGGATCCCACATGATTATACATTGTACATCTACTCCATCAATTGTATATAGAATTATTTCTTTTATTAGCATACTAATCTAAATTGAATATATATGGGTCTCATCTAAAAATTATACAAAATTAAAGTAATAAAATAATTTAATGTAAATATCAATTTTAAAGTTATTTTTCAATATGTAAATTATCTAAGATATAATTTATAATAGATAAATGTACAAAGTATTAAAACATTTAAATATGTATAGGACCCATTTTGAGCCAAATATACAATAACTT
Source organism: Annona cherimola (assembly GCA_030490835.1). Lineage (NCBI taxonomy): Eukaryota > Viridiplantae > Streptophyta > Magnoliopsida > Magnoliales > Annonaceae > Annona > Annona cherimola. Next base: position 65,391,258 of record CM059973.1, on the reverse strand, counting down.
ATAGTACCAGTAAATGCACAAGATAATTTCTTACAATTAGGACTTGGGCATATTTTTCATTTTACGTAAGAATGTGAGTATGAAAGAGATTTTGGGCAAACTACATAAGTATATTTGAAATTAGGGTCAAAACTTATAGATATATTTAGAATTTGCCCAAGAAATTATGAAAAATACTTAAATCAATTTTGTAGACACCCCTACTTTGGGACCGAATAAATATAAAATTACAAAAAAAGTATATATGTGAATATGGTCCAAAAAACATGCCCATCTACAAGAAGAGAGAAGAAATCTACCGGGACTCCAAAAGGGCATATTACCAATAGCCCACAAAGGACTAACCCCCAGCAGGCCAAAGAAACTAGGCCTACCAGTCAAAACGGGCTCATAACAACAGCCTACAAAGTATGCTCTCAACAGCCAACCAGGGAAAACGGGCATGGCCGACTTTGGCCCACAGGAGCAAAGCTCCAGCAACCCACCAGCAAAACAGGCTCAACCAAGCTTTAGCCCACCAAGATTCTAGCAAGTCCAACAGCAAGCTCCTAGAAGTGGGCTCCACTAGTCATGGCCCCAAAGGCCCACGCACCCCAACACCTCTATAAATAGAGAGGATTTCCAGCAACAAAGACACATGAAGAGAGGCATCCCAAAGGGGAGGACGGAAGACTGCAACAGCTCCTTGTGCGCTCCAGCTTCTCCTCTTTTCCAGCTCCAGCCCTCCTCTTTTCTAACTCTCTCTCTCTCTCTCTCTCTCTCTCTCTCTCTCTCTCTCTCTCTCCCTCTTTAGATTTGTGTTTTTTATTTTCCCTCCATGCCCATGTAACAACTTTGGGTTAACAAATTTTTGCAATATCTGGTTGATCCAAAGATCAAAATCCATGCTTTGTATGACCAGTGTTTTATTCAATAAAAAAGGGGGCTGATCTCCCTCAAAGATCAATGACGACTCCATCTAGCTGTGCAAATCTCTTGACTATTAAGGCTGTTTATACATGATTTATTCGATCTAATACTTACACATTTTATTGAGTTGAAGCTGCAGCAAGATCCGTTCATGTTGTCCAGCCGCTTTCAGCAATATGTGCGGTCATCATGTTGCTGAATCTATGGATAAATCCAGCAAGAACAACCTCTTTTCAACAGATTATGCCGCTGAATCCATGGGTAAATATCCGTGTATCAATATTATCTAGAGATTGCTCTTATTGACATGTTTTATTTCACAAGTACGCAGGGATCCTAAGCACATGCTGCTGCTCCAGAAGTTTGAAGATCCAATCCAAGACCAAGGTTCATTTTATGCAAACATTTATTTTCTGGAACACATTAACAGCCTTTCCATTTAATGAGAAATGCAGGTTCCAACCCATTTGATCCCGTCCAGATTTCACATGGCTAAAAGGACATCCTAGCCCATCGTAGCGCCCGTGACGGGTGCTACAAATTTATAAACGCATTGAAATATTATAATAATTTGTAAGATCACTCATCCACATAAAAGAATGTTTTAAATGATTTAGATGTTAAATTAAATAGCTTTAAAATTGATATAAAAATTAAACTTTTTATTATATTGATTTTACGCATATCTTGAATGAGGCCATTCATACGTTCAACCCATTCTATAGAAATGCATTCATAAAACTCTGTTGTTTGAGCCCACCCGCTGGAAAAAATGAAAATCTAATCCGATCATATCGTTTACCAACATCTGTTTTATCATAATGTTAAAAATCATTTCAATCAAAATCTTAAGCAGGCCATAAATGCTTTAAAAAATTAAAAAATCATATACAAAATTTGAGAATCCCTTAAATACATTCACATAGGAATTAGAATGTTACAATAAATTTTTATTATAAAATCATTTATGTAAGTAGGAAAAATGTTTTAGAATATGTAGACGTCGAATTAAACTTTGAAATAAAAATAAGCCAGTTCTAGCTTAGATTTAGAAATCCCAAGTGATCATTTTTTTGTATACCTCAATTTTTTAAATAATGGAAATGGATATTTTCTTTTATTATTTTTACTTTAACATATAAGAATTAGTAGACAAAGGAAGAGTTGGAGAATGGTGAGGTACTTCACTCTTTTAACTGCTTTGTAACTCTTGTACACGACAAAGTAAAATTTGCAAAAAATAATAACAGTATACGCCCAAGTTGCAACTATAAAAGGTATATAAATGAATTACATAGAATTAATTTCATGTAACACTGTTTATTTTTAAAATGTTGATGATTAGTTTAAAATTTAATCTATTTATTATATTTAATATTATTTGTTTAACTAAAAAATAAGTTTTATCTAAATCAAATATATGCATGGGTCACATTTGCTCGAAAATAGATATATTCGTGTGTAAATTAAGAAAAATATTTGAATCTATTCACGAATGTATTAAAATATAATAATATTTTATAGAATTATTTATCTACATAGCAATGATATTTTTTAAATGATTTAGATATTCAAAATACTACTTTAAAATTGATATTTAACATTAAACTATTTTATTATGTTAATTTTATATATTTGTAAATCCCATGATACAAGACAAATAAAAAAATTTCTATGATAATATAAATGATACTAAATGCAATAGACGGAATGAATTTTTCATCGATTATTAAAATATTAAAAACGAATTAGGTTAAATTAAAGAAAGATTTCATAGAAACATTCCTACTAAACAAAAATGCACTCTTTGGCCCCGTGGAATAGCAGCATCTCCGCTTTCGCCATTGTGGGAAGCGAGCTAGAAATTGGAGCTTCCGATCTAACTCTACAAAATTCTGTAGGGCCAATCAGGCCTTATAAAATGGTACAGTTAAAAGCACAAACAGCGATAAAATTGGCTTCTAAATTGAGTCCTTACCCTCCCGCTGCAGTTGGGGGCGCGATCTCCCTCAACACGCAAGAGCATGGTCGAGCTGGCAATGACGTGGGTGTTGCGTCTGCTAGAATCAAACATCAGACCCAAGAACTTGGTTTGGATGGAGATGAATAAGCCCGCGTTTCTATGTGACTGGAATACATAAAAATAGTTACATGTAATCCTCTTAAATTTTAAGATTTTAATGTTGAATGAAAAATCCTATTCATTCATTGTATTTAATATCTTTCGTTTAACTAATAAACTAAATTTCATCCAATTCTAATATGTGCAAAGGCCACATTTGCTCAAAAATAACTACTTTTATGTGCAAATTAGAAAAAATACTTAAATCCATTTAAATATATGTTAGAATGTAGTAATATTTTAGAAAATCATTTATCCATGTAGTAATGATATTTTTTAGATGGTTTAGATGTTGAAAATACTATTTAAAAATTAATATTTAATATTAAATCATTTTATTACATTAATATTACATGTTCGTACATTGATATTGTACGTTGTAAATAAGATACATATACAATGATATTAGATAAATATAAGAATATCCGTGATAATATAAATGATGTTAAATACAATATATGAAGTGAATTTTCCATTAGCTATTTAGAAGTTGAAAATAGAAAGGGTTACATAGAAGAAAAGTTTCATTGAAGCACTCCCCAAATTGAATTTTCCTATGTTCTAAACTTTTTTTTTTCATTTTCAAAAATAAAAATTAGATTTCTCATTTTACTTACAACTTCTCTCAAATCTCTTACAATTTTACCAAAATCTTATACAACTTTTCTCAGCCCCAACACATATTAACACTTTTTTTCCATCTCACATGCTCATCTTGTTTGCTTTTAATCGAAGTCATGAATGGGATGAGAATGAGATGAAAAAAAAATTATTTTCAAAAAATCACTTATTTTCCTAATTCGCTTGTTACTTTTCATATCCTTAACATATAAGAATATTCTTTTCATCCTATTTCACCTCTCATTCCACACATCGTCTCATTCATGAGCAAGCAATTCATATATATATAAGTATGCTTGCCGACCTTAAGGTCAAATTAAGGGGATCGCAAACATCTTCCAATATTACTATATTGCCACTATCTTGGGAACTTTTTTGGATTGGGAGCTTGGGAACTTAAATGCCTGGAAGTTAATACAAAGGTGCTACAAGCCAGCAGTCTTAACGAGCACCTAAATGGCTGAATCCCGTGATCTTTGCCTTCTTGAGAGCAATTTCAAACAGCTCCCTGACTGCAAACAGCCAAACAGCAGGTTGGTGAGTGACTATTTTGAAGGATTGTCTTATTTTTACCTGCACTAGGTGATATGGATTCTCAAGGATACTTGCAATTCAATTGGACGCTGGAGTTTTAAAAAAAAAAAAAATCAATAGGTTAATTGAAACATCTGAATAATATTGAATTTTCACATCTGCAATAATAGATACAGGATTTAGACCAATATCATAGTCTACAATAAATGGTTTAAAGTCAAAATCAAGAGCACACAAAAGAAGCAATAGTTTAAACAAGATGAAAATACCACCACCCAACAACTGCGGTGTCAGCACTTGATCGTATTATAGCTGGAAGGATGGTAAAAAAAACTACCACGAGTACCCTCATCCTATATAGGCAATGGTAAGAAGAGATAAAGTCCATCAATAGGAAATCTCACTAGTTACTCCGAGTCTGATGAGTTTGCATTGTTGCTTTGACGGACACTTCTCTTGGTCATTGCTTTGGGATGTGTTGACGACTCCCCCTCAAAAACGATAACTTGTGATTTTGCCAGTCTCTCCTCCAACTCTTCTGTTCCAAATTCATCAGTGCCACCAAGCTCATCAAATCCCACCTGTGATCCATAGTCAAAATTGAATTATCATAGAAGAAATGCCAAAGCTCATAGTGAACTGCATTTAAACATACAAGAGGTTCTGTTTGAGAGCATGGAGGAATAAATTGTAAATGCCTCCAAGCCATTTTGAACTAGTTTTTCACGAGCTAAGGTAAAAACTCCTCAATGGAATATTGGAATCACTAATATTCGTAACATGACTGTCTTCTCCCAGTTGTCTGCAAGTCAGCGACAGGTATCCAAAGAAACCTTTTAAATGTTTAAATTCACAGCTCCACAAGATCTCTAGCTCATACCACATAATCCTCAACTTTGGCATGCTTTATTAGGGCTAGAGTTGGTAGAACAATGATCTTAAGCTTCTCTGCAAGGAAGGGACTTTTCTCTGCATTGATTTTCACAAAGCGTGTCTCAATATGCTGCTTTGCCAGGATACTCAAGTGTTTGTCCATTACCTGCCAAAAGCATTATCATTAATTTCTTCACAAAACACGAGTAAACTGAAACAGGAAGATATGGGCACCAACAAAGAAACAAGTCCGCATGTTTTTTCTTCGAGAGCCACATTGAATCGAGAGAAAGTAAGTTTCACAAAAAGAGATGAGTGCATTCTTCTTCCTTCACCTATATATCAGCTATGCATAAGATCGTTCCGTGCCAATCTATACCATCTCAATGTCTCTTACACAGAAATACACAATAAGCAACTCAAGGAAACCTCAGGAGAAGAAATCATCCAAAACTATGAGATCGAATATCATCAAGCTTTGCATTCCGAAGGTGGTTCTGCAGGATTGGACTATAAATCAACGGCTCTTGCAGCAGCATTGAATTCAATGTTTGCACTTTGACACCCAATTGTGTAGGTTACATTGGAAAATTTATTTAGTGCCCTGCATCAAAGAATGCTCGTTTTTTGCCATTTTTTTCAATTATTCATTCTTTCTTTGGGTGAAGAAGACAAATGACTTGGCAATCAGTCATGCCAAAAGATTCAAACAATCCAACAAGGGTATCGAGGTCTTACTCACTGCCGTCATCCAAATAGCGCACTAAATAAACAGCAAACGCCCATCCTTTCCTGATTTCCCCGATTCCCAACACCTCAATTCTGTATAGATGTTGTGAAACGAAGCCCTAGTAGAGGGGGGGCGGGGTGTGGGAGAAAAGAGAGAGAGAGAGAGAGAGAGAGAGAGAGAGAGAAAGAGTGGTACTTTGCAGGGCCAATTATCGCGGTAGAAATGGCAGACAACTCGATCGCTGGCCTTAACAGCAGTGAAGAAATCCTTCTCGGTGGGTAACTCGGTGTACTCTCCATGGCCGAGGGAGATCCAACGGCTACGCTTCTCCGCCATCTTCTTCATCTGTTGAAGGCGGCGCTCCCTCAGCGCTTCCAGATCGTCGACGTCAAGGCGATCCAAGGCCGCGATCTCATCATCCAGCTTATCTTCCACGGCCTTGGCCACCGTCAACACCTTCTGCTCCAGTACCTGCATTTGTGATGCGGCGAAGATAATAAATAATACGCTCCATATACTCTAGCTCAAGGACATTCTACGAACAGGTTAAAGACATAAGAAGAAATCCGTCGCAGCACTGCACTGCACCCCACCGAACATCACCTCTTTAACGTTTGCATCCGCCATCGATGCTAATGGCGGGGGATAAACTTCGCTTGTGGAGGGCAGGGAGGGGACCGGCTCGCCGGATGGAGGGGAGCTTTCGGCTTTCCAGCTGCGATGTCCCCTTCAATTGCGAATTCAGGACTCGGTCGTGAGTCATTTCACCGTGATAACTTTCTAATATAAAATTTTTCATTCTCCATCACTATAATATTTTTTAATTATTTTTTCTTTTGCTATACAACTGCTTCACCAGTGGATCGTTTTTACGCAATTATCCACACAATCAACTTATCTATTTTAATTTTATTCTCTTTACTATTCATTATTACCCCTATCATATCATATCATTTGACAATTTTTACTCTCCAACTTTTCATCAAAAGTTTTATTCATTATCAAACACACTTAAATTATACATTTGCAAATCGGTTAAAAATTTATTTTTTGACCTTTTATATTTTAAATTAGCCATATATTTTCCCGCAGGCCACAGTCCCGCCTAGAATTTTGCATGCTCACTGAATCTAGTGGACAGGTATCTGAAAAAACAAAAAAAAATAAGACAAGGAGTCTTTTTTATTCCCCGACGTCTGGACAGAAAATTAGGGCACATGAAAAAAGACAATGATATTACTCATATCATCGTTACTAAGGCATAATTTGTAAAAGGGTGGGGTAGAAAGCTATCTTGCATTATATTTTTCAAAAAATAATTTGATCTGACTATTTGACTGTCTTATTTCTTTTATTTTTTCCTTGAATTCCACGCATTTTCTTACCCAACTACCTTTTTTCCCACTTTATCTTTCTTTTACCACGTCTTTCTTAAATTTTTCAAAATATTCTCTCCACTTTTCAATAATCTTATATATTCATATTTTAAAAATATTTTCTTTTTTAATATTTGTTACATCATGACATCTTGATATTTCAATAGAATATATTCACACCCTCACACCATGAAAGTGGGGGACCATTCTGTAAAAAAAAAATTCTACAAGAAGAAGATTTGGAACACCTACCATTCCATGAGCGGGGCAACGACATTACCACTGCACCTATGGCGTAATGGCAAAATATTGTCTTTTGTTTTTTTTAATTTTCATGTAAGTTTAAGTGTGTTTGGTTCATATATAAAAAATCTATTAATTTTGAATTCTTATACATGCTTTACAAATTTTCAAAAATAAAAAATTTTACTATTTTCATGTGAGAGGAGTGTAAGATAGGTGAAATTTATATTTTTAATATATACAACAACAAAAAAGAAAAATATTGAAAATCAAAAATCATATATCAACCTCTATAAGTAGTGTATTCTTGCTACTTAGGCATTGCCTCAATGGTAACTCATACTTCCTCCACTACTAAGGACATGGGTTCTACAGTCCATGTCAACATTTTTAGTTGGTTTTCTCATCCATCTAGTAGTGAGAGTATTTTTCATCCCTTTAGTGATGAGAGAATTATTTGGCTCATCCGCGTCATGAAGATTCCCTTTACTACACGTCAATAGCCCATTTCCGTTGATTTACACTTTTTTTTATTTCATCAATCCTAGTGGAAGTTGGAAACCTTCTATAGATTTCAAAATGTACAGCTTAGAGGTTGTGGATTATTTAAGGGTGTGTTTGAAAGTGATAAAACTTTTGGATAAATAGTTTTTGGTGTAAAAGTTTTAAAAATCGGAAAAAATGATGTGATATAATAAGGGTAATAATGATGAATAAAAAATAAAATTAAAATAAATAGTTTAGTTCTATACGCAGTTGTAAAGAAATAATTGAGAAGTAGGGCAACTGTATTAGAAAAAATGAAAAAATAAATAAAAAATAAGATGACTACAAAGTAGAAAGTTTAAGATGGAAAAGTTTTTGGAGTTTCTTAGTTTGCGTATTATGCATTTGTTGGAATGCTCTAGTGAATTCTTATATCGATTTTGCAAGAAAGTAAAAATGTCAGTCCTATATCGATGCATGTGCCTTGATGCAGCATGAAGTGCATGACATACGAGGTGAGGCATAACTTTGCATGACATGAGTTGTGGTGTGTTGTATTTGGAATGGATTAGTACCATGATGACATTGGCATAATTCGCAGCATGAGATGCTTGGCATATGTTGTGAGTCGATTATGCTTGGCTTGGAGTATGGTTTGACTTGCATGGATGGGCTTACGAAATGATGTACTTAGAATGAGATAGTGTCACGATGCATTGACATGGATTTGTAGCATTGTATGTTTGGTTTGGGTTGTAGCATGACATGGTTGCTTAGCTTGTGGCTTGATGTGTATAACATGGATTATGATATAGTGTATTTGGTATTGTTGTGGTATGACGTTCTCGACATGGATAGTGGCATGATGTGCTTGGCTTAAGATGTGTGCGTGCATGATGGTTTGGATGGTGGTATCATGTGTGAGAGAGTAGTGAAACTTATCAGGCTAGTTGTGTTGCCACCTGGAGGTTGGGTAAACATCGGATTTAGTTAGGTAAGTAATATCCATTGAAGATAGAGTATTTTGCAGTTTAAACACTTTAATTTTGCCCATCTGCATTTTAAACTTTGAAAACTTTTGTTGTTTTGCATTTTAAGCCCTGACTCATAACGGCGTTGAAAACCATCCTTAATTCATACAAAATGATGTGAATACTCTCTAGTAGTTTTTTAAAAAACACCAAAATCTATATTAAAGGTGAAGATTATGTTTGAGCCTTTAAGGACAAAATTAAAAAAACCTAATAATCAAGTTTAAAATGTAAAAAAAAAAATCAAAAATATTGGAGGGTATTTATGTAATTCTACATGGATTAATGGTATTTTGTGACGCCCGTTATAGGTCAAGGCATAAAATGCAAAGAAACTAAAATTTTCAAAGTTTAAAATACAAATAGTCAAACTTTGGGATTTAAAATACAAATAGGCATGTTATAGGGTTTAAAATGTAAAAACCCGAAGATGAGACTCCCTGGGTTCAAGGCCAAGGTATGCGTAGTTGTGATGTTTGTTTACAGCCAGATGTGATTAATATGGCATAACATTGTGGCAGTAAATGTGTTGGGTTTAGCAATGAGTACAAAAGCATGAGTATGACCATAAGTGGCATGACATTTAATTTAAGATTTTATGTTTTAATTGTTGTTTTTCATTATCTACTTATTGAATTTGCTCAATTTCATTTTTATCTACTGTTGTTTTATTAGTGAATAGGCCTGATGATGGAATCCAGCAGAGGGATAGAGCCTGTAGAAGGGCTAGGAGAGAGCCTAATCCTAGAATAGTCTTTGACTAGCTTGACTCTAGGACTTATTAATATTTGACGTGCGTACGTAGATTTTTTTGTTGAACGGTGATGCATATTCTCATTGGGATGGACTCGATTGTATTTTGATGGGATATACATGTATTTGATATTGACGATAATGGCCTTGATCTATTTGACATATTTTAATATATAGTTACCAGCTAAGATAACCATGTCATCAAGTAAGAAGAATGCTTTGGTAGTCTAACGATGATATACGTCACAATGACAGGAGATTGAGGAATATATGTTTTGTGTTCTATGGTGTGTTTGGTATTTGACAAAAATTTTTAATAAAAAGTTTTTTATGTAAAATTTTTTTTTTGAAGGTAAGTTTGACAATTGTCCACCCCAACAAAAAAAAAAAGAGGACAATCACTCGGACCTACTAGATAGAAAATCTTTATATAAAAAAGTTGGTAATACATCCCGTGGGATATCCCCACTGGACAGGGATCTTCCCCCTGTACAAAAAGGCCAGTTTTGCCATGGCATTTGCCATCTAGTTGCCATTTTTAAGGACGTGACAAATTTAACAAAGTCAAAAGAAGTGCTAACTCTTCTAATCCCTTCAATGATGTATTTCGGATTCGAGCTTGGAGGTTCCTTTTACATAAAAATTTTTGAAACAGAGAAAATAATGTGATATAATAAAGTCATGATAAAAAGTAAAGAAAATAAAATTAAAATAAATAAGTGATCATACATGTAGTCTTAGAAAATGATTAAAAATAAGATAATTTTATTGAAAAATATAAAAAATATTAGAAAATAAAATAATTAAGAGAGTAAAAAGCTTTAGATTGAAAAGTTCTATAGAATTCAAAATACACCCTAAGTGTTTTAAGTTTAAGAACAAATCGAATAGAGTTATCTTTCAAACAATTACTAAAAATAGGGGCATAATTGAATGTTTTATATACATAAACTGAAATTTTGAAATTTTAAAAATTATGTAGACCTTGTGTTCATGGTTTATGAGTGTGTCTAAAATGAGTATATAATTGGAGAAAATCATAAAATAAATAAAAATAATATTATTTTGGTAAAAAATGAGATGCTAATATGAAATGACTGGAACATGTATGATTTAGCATATTTAGTGTTAGCATGCATTTTAAGAATTTTCACATGAAAATGTGCAAATTGGTATTTAATTAAAAAGTTAAGAAATTAAGTCCAATGGGCCTGTAAAGTTAGGATTTTGATCATATTTAATTCGCCCGATTTAAACGCGCTAAGTTAGATTTTAGAATTTTACGCAAAACTCTTCAATTCAATATAATTGAGAGGTAAAATATTGAAAATAAGAAAATAACGAGAATCTAAGCCTCCATATATGTGTAATAAGTCATTTTAAGGCTGCTACAAGTGATAAATTTTATAAATAAAAATTCGAATACAAACTTTAACTGGGTAGTGAAAAATACAAAAACCTATGAATAAGATAAACTTATATAGAAATCTAAGTATCATTAGGCTATATATATGCACTACACATGCATATAAGCCTAAGAAGTAGATTACTGGTGTTTGGATAAGTCTATTTATATGAATATGAAAAATAAAGAGAAAGTAGATGTTAAAGAGAGAACAATGTTAATCAAGTAAGTAAACTTAATTTTTCTAAAATATTTTAGTTTCTTGAAACATGTTGATATTTAATTATTTTGAGAATGACTATCCTTTGAAATTCTATTTATAACATTTCATTTACTATTTTTCTTTGGTGAATAAAATATCCTCGTGGAAGTTATGATATTATAAATAAAATGGATTTTGTCTCTCTAAAATAGGTATAATCTTGGTTTACTTTGAAATTACGTCAAAACGTATAAAATATACTTAAAAGATCTAGTATGTATTAAAACACTTTAGTTATGCTTCCAAACAAAAAATCAATTTCCCATTTCAAACATTTTCTATTAACTTAAAGATTAGTATTTTAGAAAATATTTCGTAAATTATAAATAGTTAATTTAATTAATTAAAGTTTATAAATTTTTGAGGTAATTTAAGAAAAATCTTAAATTACTTATAATAGAATTTGTATACAAACACATTTCCAAAAATAGTAAATGTGAATTTTTATAAAATTTTAATTGCATTTTATTTGATAAATCAAACATAGTACTTATAATATGTCCACAATTTGAACTAAAGACTTAACATGATGTAGATTAATTCAAAAAAATCCAAGAGAATTTTAAAAAAAATTTAATTAGTGATGTACAAATCTATATATAACTAATTTAGCTTTACTGTACTTTTATTAAATTTATTTTTACTTATATTTCTTATATAATATTTTCTTTTTAATTTATTCTATTTTTATTTTTATTTTTGATAAATTCCTTAATAAAATAAAACTATATTTGATAAATATTGCTATATCTTTTTTAGAGGATTGATGAATTAAATTTTACCAATAAGGTGAACATTTTCTTGATATTTGTATTTATACATTGTTCTTGATATCTGTATTTATACATTGTGACATCTGATATTGCAATTAAGTGCTTTCAAAACTCTCATACATTTGAGAGACACATTCACAATCCTCGCACAGGAGGAACTTGTTTGTAAATAACCCCGACTAGGGGGAATAGATAAAACCCCCACATTCCATGGAGAAATTAAATTTTTTTCACCACACCTGCGGGGACTCGATACTGTATCAGCGCTATCAATGGCTGCTAATCGTACCACCAAGGCAATGCACTGGTAGCCAATAAGGCAAACGTTGAGCAAAACTTATTGTCACTTACACATTTGAAAAGTGTTGAAAATGCTTAGTAGCATTTGTTAATTTTATAAATAATCATCCCATCTAAGTTTATAAATTTATTTTTGATAATATATTAAAATAACTTATTTTTATATTCATTTACTTAATGACTAGTGCAATTTTGAAACTTATTTGCTAACATGAGTAAATGACTCCATGCCCAATGGATAAGGTGTTGGTCTGTGGAACCAAAGATTCTGGGTTCGATCCCCAGCAGAGTCACACTTGGTACATACTACGGATAAATCCAATTTGAGAATAAGGAATGATATGAGACAACATGAACTCTTTTTGGGCAGTTTTGTCTTCTATACAACTATGGATAAACTCAATTTGAGAATAAGAAATGATATGAGAAATATTGTCTTAGATTTCGCTATAAGGTATGTTTGACAAATCATAAAATTTTTAGATAAAAATTTTTTGAAGTAAAAGTTTTTAAAATGAAAAAAAATGATGTAATATGGTAGGAGTAATGATAAGAAGTAAAGAAAATAAAGTTAAAATAAATAAGTTAGTTGTATGGTTAGTTGTGCAGAAATGATTAAAAAGTAGAGTAGTTGCATAAGAAGATGTGAAAAAATAATTAAAAAACAAAGTAGTTGTAGAGAAAGAAAAGTTTAGATTGAAAAGTTTTATTTTTAAAATTTTTTGGATTGCAAAAAATGCCTATAATGATAATATATTAGTTACGACAAATAATTTATTTCACGTAATAGACTAACATTTGATAAATTTTAAGATTACGAATAACTTTATTCAAATAGATTTCTTTTCTAACATCTCATCATTGGAAAAGAGGAGTTACCTTCTCTAAAAAATCCTAGGGCATTAACTTGGAAGATCCAGAAACCAACAGATTCAAGGGTATGCTTCCACTTGTAGGGTATTTTCTTGGTGATTTAACACAGAAGATCCTGGGGTGATTATGGTTTAATCAATAAGGTTTCCCAATAGTACATTAAATGATTTATGTAACCTCATTTATTTTTCTACTTTAATGATTAATGGAAAATACACTTTATATAATGTATTTAGAAAAATAGAGTTTTTTTTTTTATGATATAGCAGACATTGTCCCGCCGACCCTTTCATCCCGCCCAAAATATAAAAGAGATGAAGGGGTTGAGTTAGCTCTGAACAATAGAAGAGGAGTCACGACTCAAAAATTGTACAATAAAACAAGGTGGGTTTCCCTACCACTCTCTTTTCTCTTCCTTATAGAAGCTAGCTTGGCTAAGGCATGAGCAATACAATTTCCATCTCTCAGAACATGGCTGAATGATGCTTGGTCAAACGCATTGCAGGCCCCTCTAATCTCGTTAATAATGAACCTGACCGGTGATATAACTGAGATATTTCCCATAAGTGAATTGATGAGCAACATTAAGTTACTCTCCACCTCCATCCTACAAAAATCCAGCTCTCTCATCCATCTAATTCCCGGCAGTAAAGCTTTTGCCTCCATCTACAGTAGATTTGATGCACCCAATCCAGACCAAATGCACATTACAATAAAAATCTCCGGTCCAGTTTCTGATTACAGCCCATAGCCCAACATATTCCATACTTCCTTTCTATTAGCTTCAATTTTTAACTTTACTACACCCATTTTGGTTTCAAATATCTGGCTAAACTTTCTTCAATATTAAGACGCTCATTTTGGATCAATCTTGCTGAATTGAACTACTGCAAATAGTTCAAACACCAGCCCACCACTCCATCAAGAGACACCTACTTTCCATTATCTAGTCATTTGTTTCATAGGAACCAGATCCTCCAACTCACAGTCACATATCGTAAAAAAAGGAAATACTCCTTGCTCGTTAAGATAATAGAAAAGATCTCTTGGGCATTCCTTATGATATTAGTTCTACATCTATCAAACTATTCCACTGAAAAGGTAGCCACCGGCCACTAGGGCTTCACCTTGATCCTAATCTCCATTACCACGTTTCTTGTAAGTAGGGGTTAAAATCTTAATAGGCACCCAGGTTTTATTTCTCCTCATGTTTGGTGGGATTTGGATGTATGTAGAAAGCTTGCATCTTCCAAGTTATAAGTGAAGCATGGTGTCCCCGTACTAAAAATTTATAAGAATGTCTAAGAGGTTGAGTGTAATATCAATGATATGGATGTAAATATACCTATCAAAAAAAAGATAGCCACCTTGCTACTAAATTGAAAAACATGCAAGTTGCCCTTGTAAGAGTTCTCCCAATTTGCACAAAAGACATTCTGGATAACATAAATTATGTTAAATATAATAAATGAAGAGAATTTTTCATTAATCATCAAGAATTAGTAACATAAATACACAAACACACAAAGAGAGATGATAAAAAAAAACTAAAAAGTAACATAATTTCAAAAATTAAATAGAAAAATTTGAGAAGTACTAACATGGATAAAAGAATGATATAAGAAAGAATATGGATGCAAGAAGTTGAATTAGAATCAATGTGGAATGAAATAGTTAAAAGAATTAAATAAAACATTTTAGAAGTATATAGAAAAAATAAATCCTTATCTATAAAAACTTGATGATGGAACAAAGATATTCAAAAGGTTATAAATGGAAAAAAAGAGAAGTATAGAGCATAGTAAAACAATGAAAACAATACAAAACGACAATAATACAAATTATAAAAAGAAATTACCAAAAAGATTATATAAAAGCTAAACATAGAGATTATCGTAATTCATATAGTATATTAGAAACTAAACACCAAAAAATCATATGTTTAAGTCAGCTAAATTAAAAGAAAATAATAGTAGAACATTCGTATATGTTATATACATTAAAAGTCAAGTCCAAAAAATTTTAGTAAAAATGATGAAATTAGAAAAAGATAAAAAAAAACTTATTTCTACAGTTTATCAAATGATAATCAACTAAAACATTTAAGATTAAATGATAATTCAAATATAAAAATAGAACTATTAAGCATTTTTAAAATTTTGAGTATTTATAGAAAAGGAAGCCTTTTTTATAACAAGTAAAGGATGCCTTAAAAAATATGAATTCATATAGTATATTAGAAACTAGACAAGAAAAAATCATATGTTTAAGTCAGCTAAATTAAAAGAAAATAATGGTAGAACATTAGTATATGTTATATGCATTAAAAGTGAAGTCCAAAAAGTTTTAGTAAAAATGATGAAATTAGAAAAAGATAAAAAAAACTTATTTATGTAGTTTATCAAATGGTAATCAACTAAAAATTTTAAGATTAAATGATAATTCAAATATAAAAATAGAACTATCAAGCATTTTTAAAATTTTGAGTATCTATAAAAAAGGAAGCCTTTTTTTATAACAAGTAAAGGATGCCTTGAAAAGTATGAATAACAAAAGAACTAGATTTAGATAATACACTAATTAGGTGTGGAAGTGTAACAAAGTTAATATCAAACGAATGAAGAAAAATAATATGATGCTAATATATAAAAATAAGTAATATATTCAAAATTGTACAAATTATCATAAAAAAGGAGCCGTCATGTGATGTTAAAAGTTGTCACTGTATAACGTAGTGGTCAGTTGTGAAAAAAACTTGTTGCTTCATAAGGTATGGTCACATCTTACAAATTAGTATAAAAAGGTATGGTCACATCTTATAAATTAGTATAACATAATCCACGTAGTTGACCTCATAGGTTGAAAATAACTTATTATTGCATTATTATTGTTATTGTCATTATTTTTATGTGTTTTAATAAATGAACCCGGGTGCATTTAGTTTTAGTGTACCCGGATGTATTTAATCTATTTTTAATTTTTTTTAAAAATTTTACATGAAATTGTTAATCTAAGTGTATTTAAGATGTGTATTAATTTTTTTTACTAATTTTGGAGATTTTTAGTTTTTTGCATTTTTAAAAATCCAAAAAATATAAAAATCTCCATTAGTAAAAATTAATACACATGTTAAATACACTTAGATTAATAGTTATATAAAAATATTTTTAAAAAATTTAAAAAATAGGTATTTTCACTAGGGTTTACTAAAGCTAAGTGTACCTGGTTGCACAGGATGGTGATCCTATTTTTATAATATTATTAATGAGTTACAATCCTCTCAAACTAAATTTTCTATATTTGTAGGCACAATGATGATAAAACATAAATCTAAGTAGTTATATTATTTCATATATATTTTTAGGCCAAATTCCATGTATACCTACGAATTTTACCCTTGATTCCACTTATACCCATGAATTTTTAAAAATTCTTCTCGTAACCATGAATTTTCATTCTAATTCCACTTATACTCATACTGTTAGGAATCTGTTAAATTTTCCATTAGCCCCATTGTAAAATGACGAATATGCCCAAGCTTTAATATAATTTAAGATTATTTTGCTTAAAGTTAAAGATTCGTATTCAGATAATATATAATTTTATAGTTGTAGAATTATTTAAAATTCATTATAATATAAAATTTTAGCTATAAAATCATAATTAGGGATAAACGTATTCGTCATTTCTCAAAAATTTTACGGCCCTTTGAACGGATTCTTAATGGTGTGAGTATAAGTAGAATTAAGATGAAAATTAGTAGGTATAAGAGGAATTTTTAAAAATTCATGGGTATAAACATAATAATGGTTAAAATCCATGGGTATATAAGGAATTTTCCTTTTTTTATGATGGGATAAAAAATATTTCGATATTTTGAGTGACCCACATGCACTTAAAATATATATATATATATATATATAACATGTATCAAATTATGAAAAATACTTAAAAATTCATTCTTAGATTCATATATGCATTAGATTATTTTACATGGTAAGGATGTTTAGATAATGAGTGCTCCATTTCAAGAAAAAGAAAAAGAAAAAAAAGATAATGAGTGCTACTTCAATGCTTACTTGAGTATTGAAACTGGATATTCACCCAAGCTTTTTCATTTTCTAGTTTACTCTGTGAATTTTTTAATGCATACGTGGGTTCAAGTAAGATGTTTTAATTTCAAAATTTTTTATTTTTAAATATTGTTAAAACTCGAAAATAAAAAAATCTCCATGTTTATGCGTAAAAGAATAAAAATATACAATTTAGAAACCAAAAAGGTTTTGCTTGGTCTAATCATATATTGAAGAAAAAATTTTAAAATTGATCATTGAGCTTAAGCGAACCCTTGAAACTTTAGATGTTGAAATATTATATAAATAAATAATTTTTTTATATTTATGTTATACTCTATTAAATGGGGTGACACATTTCTTTTAAGATGTATCAATGTGCACGCTCCACCTATAACTTTCTTTGTATGAAATTTAACAATTTTTTATTTTTTGATATTTTATATTAAATCTTGAAAATCAATAAAATGGGTATGATTACACATACATGGGGATGCTTCTATGAAACTCACTTTCTATCTACTTCATTTATTGTGTTTAACATCACTTATATTAGAATAAAAACTCTTCCATTTTTCTAATATCGATGAGCCTCATCTACAAAAAATGTAAAATCAACGTAATAAAATGATTTAATGCTATATATCAATTTCTGAGTAGTATTTTCAATATCCAAACTGTCTAAAATATCATTACTACATAGATAAATGATTTTATAAAGTATTACTATATTCTAATATACATGTGAATAGATCTAAGCATTTTTCCTAATTTACACATGAATGTATCTATTTTTGAGCAAATGTGACTTATGTACATATTGAATTTGGATGAAACTTGATCTCATAATGTAAGTCGCTTCTTGAGTGCTTCTATAGTAGGTGACATGATCACTCATGGAAGAAGGTGAAGGGTCAAGAAGGTGTCTAAATCTCCCCACCAAGATTCCTAGTTGGCTTTAAGGGAGAATTGACAGCGAGAGGTAGACAATCAGGAGTTCGGGTATTAGGTTGAAGAATTGTAAACCCTAGCAATTGGCATTGACTCTCTTTTGAAGATCGATCTAAAGGGAAAGTCCACTATAATCTGCTTGGTCAGGACGTCGAGAAACTACAAGAAGGAACTATTTATAGACACAATGAGATGATTATGGAAGACCAAAGCAAATGTCTCATTTGCTAAAGTAGATGACAATCTTGATTGAGTAACCTTTGAGGCAGAAGAGGACTGACAATAGATATTATAGGGTAAAGGTAGTGGCTTTACAATCGGAATATGCTGTTGATGGAGGAGTTAAACAAGCTAATAAAGAGAGTTGAAATTGATCTCAATACAGCCCATCTAGCTTGTTATAAAGGAAATCCCCTTTCTAGTCAACAGTAGAATATTGGGGAAAGTAGTCAGGAATTTTTTTGAGGAATATTTTGAGGTGATTCCAATGGTGTTAGGAGTTTGTGTAAAGGTAAAAATAGATCTATGGGACCGCTCAAAAGGGAGATGTTCATAAAATGTGGATGTTCGAATCAGAGATGGATTACGTTCCAATTCGAGTGTCTCCCAATTTTCTGCTACAAACGCGGTAAGATTGGACATGCACACAAAGAAAGAAGTATTGTAAAATGAATGAGCAAATCAAACACAATCCATTTTTTGATGATTAGCAACTTAATTTGAGAATTTCTAAGGTACTAATATGTGTATGAGATGGTTTAAGGATCAAAGCTTTCAAGTTCAAAGCATGACAGGTAAAATCGCAAGCCAAGTCAACTCAAACATCAACTTAGGTCAAGTTGAAACCTAAGTCGACTTTGATATCGACTTTAAAGGCCGATTTTTGGATAGAGCTGAAAATGTGGACACTTAAGTAGGCGAAGTCGCACCCGAAGTCGACTTGAGTCAAATTGCAACCCAAGTTGACTCCATCAACCACTTGGATGAGCTTCAGGGGTCCGGTGCTAAGTTTGATGAAGTCAAGTTGCAACCCAAGTCGACTCCGACATCCAACTTGGGTGAAGTCGTAGATGAAATTAACTCAGACATGCGACTTGAGTTAAGTTGCAAACCAAGTTGACCCAGCATTCAATTTGAGTACAAGAAGGTTAAAATTAAGAAGTTTAAAGACCAAGAATGACATGTATGACTTAAGAAACATTATATCTATATGATTCAAGATCCAAGTCACGAGCCCATTAATAAACCTTCAAGTGGATGTGGCCAAGCCTAATGATCAAGAAGAACCAAGGTCCGTGAAAGCTTTCGAAGAAATTATTTGAAGAAATCAAAGACATATATATTAAAGGATTAAGATTGTGAATACTCAAGTGCCAATAAGCAAGATGAAGTGTGAAGTCGCGATTCAAGTCGACTTCATATGCGATTTGGGTCAAGTTTGAGGCCAAGTTGACCCCAAATGGAACTTGAAGCTTGAAGACCAAAACTCTAAAGGATGAAATCACAACCTAAGTCAAATCCAATTTGCAACTTAAGAGAAGTTGCACTCGAAATCGAGTGTGACTTTGTGGCGCCCCAGCCCGAGCGTCATAACATTAGCCTTATTCCGGGATTATTATTAATTGGTAAACGTGATCAGGATTGTTGCCCTGTCACACGCCGGGATTTATTGGATATTTATCCCTTTAATCTTGACTCTTTAAGAGTTAATGTCGTTAAACATATTCCAATTTCCATCATGTGCCCATTTAGGCCATTATAACATCTGAATATACACATGTTATATCATAAAACTCATACTCATTCATAATATGATAATTCTTACCTTAGTATTCGCCCATAAAAAAATTTCTCCATCCTTAGTCACATAAAAATTTTTCTCATTCAACATCAAAACAGTCACATAAGTTCATCATATAACCAATCATTCACAATTTGTATACAGGCATTCTTAAAAATTCATCAATCTTCAAAGTTCCACCTGTACTCCTTGCCTTGTGCTCCTTTCACCTGCCTTTGGGTTTGGAAAAGAAAATGTGAGTCGAAACTCAATGAGCAAGCTATAAGGCCTTTAGGCAATTCATTTTGCAGGCAATGTTTTTATTTAAAATATCTTGAAAAGCAAACATTATATCCTCTCGAAAGTATATCATAAAAACATGCTCTTTATACCCGTCATGGGTATATCATAACAATGCAATGCATCATTTTTAAACAGAACATCATAGAATGGAAGCTAGCTACGCAACCATCCGTCTCTAAATTCTCTCCTATTCTAAGGAGGCACCGCCGCCCAAGGCCTATCTTAGCGACTTCGCCACACCAAAGGGGGACAATCGGTCTACGTATACCTTTGAGGTGGACCTTATGCTTTGTGCACATGAACCTTTTATAAACATTATTTTTGACATATTAGCATGATTTTGCATTCATAAATTCATGTTTCATCACTTGTCATAAGTATTTAAGAAGCATTAAACAAATCATTTAACATATTGGAAATATCATTTCAATGCACATTGAGATAAATGAATAACCATCCTTAAACATCTTAGAAAGAATTTAAATCAATCATTTGCTAAATCATTCAAATAGTTAGAACATCATTAGCAAACATTTTATCATATTTTGATAACAGAAGAAACATTTAGAAAATCGCTTGCTTACCTGTTCCGCCTTCGATTTCCGAGTTTACTTTCTCTTTGCCTTTGCCTATATATAAGAATGACATTGCATTCATAAAACTTTCATTTTCTTGCATACACTTAGTTTTCCAACCCATAATTCATTACATACACACCCCAGTTGAATTTCAAGTCGGCAACACATACGTAGCTTATACTCGTGCATCATACCATCCATTCCATATTATGTTTTAATCTCATATATAGGGCAAACACATAAGAACCATTCATTAATCATCGTGTGGGGGTTCATACTTTTCATTTATCATTTTTCATCTATTTTTCACATTTCCTACGTCGACGCTCATTTTAAGCACATATTTGACATCTTAGGCTTCGTAAATTAATCTTAAAATTTGATATTATACTTAATCATCAAGTCAGCAACATAATTATGTATTTTACCATTATTTCATGCATTTTTGCATTTTAGGAATTCACATAAGTCATTCATCACTTGTCCATATACATCCTTACATATACACTCATCTTATGACACATAACTTATGTGTTTCTTAAAAATTTTCAAAACAGTAACTTGTATCCCAATTTAGCATGATTAAACCCTTTAATTAACATATAATTTAGCATTTAATTATAAAATTTTAATCCATTTATCATAGGGTTCCAAAACAGCAACTTCGGGACCCGTTTTACATCCTTTCAACGCTTCTTTTGATACTTAAATCACAACAGATTTTTAATCCATAAATTCCAGCAGTTAATCATACTTTTCTTAACACAAATTTAGGGTAATATCATATATTTAAAATCCATATATTGGTGTCTTCCAAAACAGCAACTTCCACATATGTTTTGGACACCTTGTGCACCCATCTTTGGACACCCCTTTGCATACCCTTAAAAATTAAATTTAGAACATACCTTCCTAACTTATTTTGGTCGTCCAAAGTACCATAATCCTAGGGTATTTTACCATCTAAATCATCCATAATTTAATTATTTACAAATAGCAACATGTTATGCGTGTAGGGAACCTATTTTAGCCTCATTTGGACATCCCTTTATACATGCCCAAAAAATCAGATTTAGGGTCATCTCCCCATATAGGACGTTCAAAGAGTCCCTAATTTAGGGTACTTTACCCTACAATTCATCCATCATTTAGGCTAATCCTTGCATCATATTTAACAAAACAAGTGGAAAATCGGGTCAAATGTGAAACCCTAAGTTCCATCCTTTCTAAAATCTTTAGCATATGTCCAAATCAACATGATTCATATCCTAATCATGGTGCTTAAACAAAACAGCAACTTAGCTTAGGGATTTAAGAAAATTTAAGATAGTTTCTCAACCCAAAATCAACCCTAGTTTCCATTTTCTTCCTCTTGAACCCTTGATTTCATACATATTATTTAATCCTCATTCAATACCCTAATCAAGGGCATCATAAATCATCCTTGAAGGGTTCTTTGTGAATCATATTTATGACCCATAATTAGAGGTAGAAAACTTGGTTTAAATGATTCAAAACTCAAGATATACTTGTTTTGAATCAAACTTGAATCCAAACTTTCCTAGCTTGAATATCTTTCTTTCTTTCTTTTTTTCCTTATATTTTTCTCCTCCTTTTTCTCCTCCTTCCTTGCTGGTCTTGCGCACGTCCTAGGGCTGCTCCTTTTGATATTTTCTCCCCTTTGCAATTTTGCCATATGGACGTCCCTACCTTGCTCCATGTATATATATGTTTGATATATTTTTTAATCATCTTGTGGGACCCACTTGCCACAACATGGATAGAGTAATTTATGTCCCACTTATCCATTGATGACTTGGCACAATCACATCCAAGTAAAATGACCAATTATCATATTTTTAAAATTCCAAATCTTAGCTCATAAGTGAGCTACTTAACTCCTCACCCTTGGATGTCCACATGGCTGCCCCTCATGGCTTCCTTGGTCACCAATTCAACTTCCATTTATGTGCATTTACATACCCTCTCTCATTTAGCTTAGCTAGGTTTTGACTTAGGTAAATAAAAATAAAAAATCCAAGCGTATGACCCCCTTGGACGTCCCCACTTGTGCCACCTTTCAAGCCTCCTTGAGGCTAGCTCATTAGCCCCTTAACTCAAGCATAAATGCATGAGATTTATCATGGATTTTGTAATTTAAGATAATTCACAAAATTAAGCCCAACAAACCACAATTTGACACCTCATATGGAGCATTAACTCAAGCCATTAAACCACTTGCTTTTTCATAAATACTTGTTGCAAAAGTCAAAGCCACTTTGTCCTTTTGTGATTAAGCATGTTTTATGATAATTAGCTTAATCCAACAATTTCATAATATTCACCATAAAGTTGTATATGTTCATCTTAAGTTTCGTCTCAAAACGACTTTTCTATCTTAAGTTATAATCATTTGAAATTAACTTTTGGATTTGGGATGAAAATAAATAATTATCATCCTAATCCCATCACAATTTCCTTAATTCAATCAATCCATAAGATTGGGCACAAAATCATGTGCTTACCATTGTAATTATATTATGAATTTTCTAGCATTTTCCAACTTAATTCCATAATTACCATTCTAATTTTCATTAATCAAATCATGATAATTAAAATAATTATTCATGACACATTAATATTTTCCAATCCTTATTAAGCCACTTTAGTCATATTGACTCACATTGGGCTACGACAATTAATCTTAATCATCATTCTTAATCATAACCCTAATTGCAAAATATCATTAAATCATAAAAATCATCCAAAACATACATGAATCAGAATTATAGATCAAATGCACCTACATGAGCCCTACCTGGGTCTGGGTATTACAGACTAGGGTCATAACGGTTGGAAATTTTTTAACGTTTGAGCATTAAATGCATGCCACTAACCTTATAACATTCGAATTTATTCCCTCTCTATTTAAGATATGTTAAATAAAAAGGAGAGGGTTAGCTAGAGCATTGATTAAGCCTCCACCTTCCAACTTACAAGTATTCAAGTGCTCATTAAAGAAATTTTCAAGAAGAATTGTACCATTCATTACAAGTGCTGAAGCAATCTCTCATCAATTCACTCTACACGTTCTTTTTAGTGTTGAAAACTTCCCTGCATATCTATAAAGTGTATATTTTTATTTCTATTCATTGCTTTTGTAATTCCACTCGGTTTGGTATTGGAGACCAAAGCCAAGATAACGTGAGTGGTATGTTGTTAGAGTGTAACTCGCCACCTACTTGTGTGAAAATTATAAAGGCCCCCCAGAGTTAGAATCTAGAAGAGAGCAAAAGCTCTAGTTGTAATTCCATTGATATAGCGGAACCCAAGATACAAGGGTGTGTTCTTGGAGGAGTTAAGTGGGGAGGGTTGATATATCTGCTCTATTTATATCTCCATTCTTTATGTTTTCATTCAAGGGGACTTTGTTTACAAGTTGTTATTCTCGACAAACTGAAAGAATTTTAAAGAACTTAATTCACCCCTCTCCTCTTGGGTTTTACCGTAAACTTGGGACCAACAAGAAGCTGTGGCACAAGTTGTGCCAAGTTGTTCAATGAGTTTGTTTATTTTGCCTACAAGGGTTTGTGATGTGTCGGGTGCTCTATTTGGCAAATTTTGATGGTGTGAAAATGAAGAGAAGAGAAAGATCATTTGGGTTGCTTGTTGAAGGTTCAAGGGGGTATGAGGTTCCGGGATTTGCCAGACTTTAATCTAGCCTTAGTTTTGAAACAAGCACGGAGGTTCGCAACTAAATCTAACACCTTAGTCTAGAAGGTTCTCAAAGCAAGGTACTAACCACATTTAGGGTGTGTTTGGTTAGGGGTAAAACTTTTGATGAAAAGTTTTTGAAGTAGAAGTTGTCAAATTGATAGAAAATGATGTGATATAATAGGAGTAATGATGAGGAGTAAAGAGAATAAAGTTAAAATAGATAGGTTAGTTGTATGGGTAGTTGTGTAGAAATGATTGAAAAGTAGGGTAGTTTGTATAGAAAAATGTGAAAAAATAATTAAAAAATAGAGTAATTATGGAGAGTGAAAAGTTTTGGATTGAAAAGTTTTGCTTGACATTTTTTTGCCCCAAACAAACGCACCCTTAAGGTTTGGGAAGCTAACCATAAGGATGAGTGCTTATTTGTTTGGAGCTGCATAATAAAGTCAAATGAGCTAATTAAAAGGGAAGCTAGGTGGAGAGTAGGTAGAGGGAACAAAGTGAGGTTCTTCGAAGACGAATTGATGAACGGAGAACTCCAAGCTGGTGGGCCGTTACCAAAAAAGGTATTGATGAGCATACGAGAGTGGAGCACTTTATTGACAGACAGTTGGAGAATTGAAAGGAGGAAGAGATAAAAGGGGTAGTAAGAGAGGAAGGGTGGAAGATGATAAAGGATATCCCTCTTTCGAATGATGAGGAGGATAATAGTATCTTTTAGGGAAGGGAGAGAAAAGGGGAATTGTTGGTTAGTTCTACATATGGGTAGGCAAGGGAGATGAGAAGGGAGGGGGGAGAAGCCAATTTGATCTCTCCAATAGTAGAAAATGAGGACCTGGCAAGAGCAGCGTGGAATGCAAGGATTCCAAGAAAAGTACAACATTTTAGATGGAGACTTGTGATGGACACCCTTCTAACAAGTTAGAATCTACAGTAGAGAGGGATGACAATCAACTCATGGTGCTACTTATGTAGAGGGGAGGGATCGAGAGAGGAGATCATGCACATTTTTTAGCCATGCTAGAGAGTTGAGAACGTGTTCGCAAGTTACCCTGTGTTTGGAAGATTTAAACGCCATAGGTATGAAAATCTGCGCCAGTTGCTGCGTATCCTTTATTTTGGTAGGGATAAGTCATTGTTTGGGTTATACATAACTGTTTGTTGGAGAATTTGGTTTACGAGAAACAAAACTCGAGTAGGGGGGAATTGTTGCAGGCTAGATGGGGTGTGCACTAGAGTATTGATTATCTACATCAATTCCACACTACAAATCTGGTATACAACAGAAAATTGAAGTTGGAGGAGAACTAACCTAGGTGGAGGCTATCAGAAATGGGTTTTATGTAGACAAATGTCCTTGCAGGAAACAAAGGAAAATCTTACATTAGAGGTAATGGGGCAGTTATTTGAAACTTGGGGGAGGGGGGGGGGGGTGCTTTTGTGGTAGCATGATGTTGGGCTGATAGGGGAACTATTAATCCTTTGAGGATGGAATTTAAGGCATGCTAGCTAAGAATATTATCGGCTAGAGAACTGGGTTTAAGCGGAGTTGAGGTGGAGAGCGTTCTCTCATCCGTATCAACTCTTGTTTAGAGGATGGAAGCATTGAGACCTCTTTAAAGTTCGTTCTAAAGGAGATCAAAGAAACATGCAACTTTTTTTGATGGGTCAGAATTATCCATGTATTGAGAACAAAAAGCCAGGTGGCCCACATTATGACAAAGGTTGCAACAGAAAATGAGGGTACTTATAGGTTCTAGTGGGGCTTCCCTACAAGCAAGATCGTAAATTTGTTAAATCAAGACTTCTGTAAAGAAGAATTGTATTCTTTTCCCCGGGAATTGATGCTTGGATAGGGAAGGTTCTTTTGTTTCTATATATATATATATAAACAAGTTGTCAAAAAAAAAAAAAACTTGGTCTCATAACTAAACACATAATGCCGAATATAATGAATGGATTGAGTTTTCTATCAAACATCAATATCATAAAATTTGAGGGGGTTATATGGAACCACTTTTATATAACCTAGTTATATAGAAGTGAGCCCGATTATGCATATATCATGTCCATTTTATCAATTTTCAAAAATCAACATAAAAGATCAAACAAATTTTAAAAATTTGTCAAATTTGGCATGAAAAAACTAAAAAGGCCCTAAAAGATTAAGAGCATGTTTTGCTACACTAAAACTTTTTCAAACTAAAACATTTTAATCTTGATAGCTATCCTATTTTAATTATTTTTTCATATTTTCTATACAACTATCCTTTATTTCAATTATTTCTACATAACAACTCATATAATTAACTTGCCTATTTTAATTTTATTTTCTTTACTGCTCGTCGTTATTCTCGTTATATCACATCATTTTTTTTCATTTTAAAAATTTTTATCAAAATTTTTATCACACGCCCTTAAAAAATATGTTTTTCTTTGCTTGCATTGTTTCTAGGCAGTCATAATGGATTGGCAGGAGAGGTAAAATGCAACCGATTGTACTTAGCCTCGGCAAACCAGGTGCATTTACTCATTTTAAAAAAAAATTGAAGATTTTTTTTTAAAATTGTTAATATAAGTGTATTTAATATATGTATTAGGTTTTACCATTTTTGGATATTTTAAATTTTTTTATTTTTGAAAATCAGTGGTAATTTAGTAATTTAAAATCATTGAAATTTTAAATTTCTAAAAATGTCACTAATTTTTTTAAAAAAATCTTAAAAAATCTAAAAATAGTAAAACTTAATATACATGTTAAATACACTTAGATTAACAACAAATTTTTTTAAAAAAAATGAGTTAAAGCACCTAGGTGTACCGAAGCTAAGTGCACCCGAGTGCACCGTATCAGGACCCATCTAATTTGACTGATATGATTTCCACATCCATAAGTTTTTTTAAAAAAACTTGCAAACTTGTTATATAGTTAATTGTACTTATATAATTTTAAATAAAAAAAATAATAATACTATTATAATAATTATTATTATTAATCGGAAGAATTACTTATATAGCTCTAATATTTACATCTAATTCCTATTATACATACAACGTTTTAGTAATTTTTCTTATGTATATAACATTTAATCCTAAATTTCTATTACAACCACACTATTAATATAACTGTTATCAACTTCTTAAAAAGACAATTTTGTCCCTCTAAAATTTTCCTATTAAAATAATTTAACTTTAATCTGACTTTTGAGTCATTTAATGTAATATAATGAGAGTAATGATGCTTTATTATCATTAATTGATTTATTTTAGGGTTGAAGTGTCTTTCAAATGAGCAAAATCGTTTTTTTTAGCGGAAAATAATGGTTTTATTATTGGCATGACATGAGATGAGAAGAATTCAGAAGGAAATGTTCCGTACGTAATAAATTACGAAGCATTGTGATATATAAGGAAATACGGTCGAATGTTACTGTCACTAGAGAAATTTTACCGGCTTTCCCATAGGCCGCCTTTCGAGTTTCGACGACTCCAAAGAGTCCGGAGTCTGAAGGAGAGAGAGAGACAGAGAGAGAGCCGGGCGGGGCTACCGAACAGCAGACATGGAGAGCGAGGCGAAAGAAGAGAAGAATGAGAGCGTCGAAGCGGCAGCCCAACTGAAGGCAGCAGGAGCAGAAGCGCTCAACGATGGCAGGTCGGGACTTCGGATCGGAGGTTGGATGATAGAGTCGCGCAACGGCCCCATCCTCAACTCTTCTTCCATTCACCTGTAACATTTTCTTTCCCTTTCCTCCGTCCTTTTCCTTCTTTCACACCATTTCTTGGGCAGAGATTCGAATCCTACTTTCATGGTCCGATGGATGGATGGATGGATGGACGATGGTTACATTTCCTATGAATTATCTCTTTGTATTTGATTTTTGGTTTGTTTGCGCAGCTGGGAGCAGAATATTGGGACGTCCCATTTGCCAGAGATGGTGTTTGGAGAGAGCTGTTTGATTCTTTCACATGTCGATACTGGTGTTAAAATTCACTTCAACGCGTTTGATGCTCTTAAAGGGTGGAAGCAGGAAGCCTTGCCGCCCATTGAAGTACCTGCCGCTGCCAAATGGAAATTCAGGAGGTAAGATGGTTGCACTTGAATCTTTTTATTGTGGCCATTGCTTTGTTTTTGAAAGATGGTAACTGGCTTCAAATTTCAAGCATATCCTAACTTAAGCTGTCCTTAAACCCATATACCCATGGCTGATTGATTTCATCGTTCCCATAATTTTTTGGGTGGGTTGGGTGTTTGGTGTGTGTGTGTGTGTGGTTGGGGGGCAGGGGGGGGGGATGGGGGGTGGGCCCGTGAATCTTTCATCAATTAAGCCTTTAAAATTTGGTA
Source organism: Annona cherimola (assembly GCA_030490835.1). Classification (NCBI taxonomy): domain Eukaryota; kingdom Viridiplantae; phylum Streptophyta; class Magnoliopsida; order Magnoliales; family Annonaceae; genus Annona; species Annona cherimola. The sequence continues at coordinate 65,362,223 of CM059973.1, read as the reverse complement.
TTTCTTATGGGTTAGGCTCTGATATGCATGTTTATATCAGAGTTTCCCAACTTTTCTTGGTATTCCTGGATGTCAAATTTCCTGCCACAGTGGCAGATTACTGGGTGGAGCATGGCCCGATTTATTTATTAATAAGATGACTATAAATGCTGAGTTCGTGGCTATCTGGTGAAGTTGTAAGGGAAAAAAGTTTGTTTGTTCACTTTTAATGGCTGATATTCAGTTGCATGTTTTTGGGTTTAATTACACATGGGAACTGTTGTGGCTTTTATACTACATGTAATGTTGAAGAATTTGTAGAATTAATATTTTACAACAACCTATCAAATTCCCTTTTTTCAATTTTTTTTTGTTTATTTTCTCAAATCATTTAGAGATCAAATTATGCATTCAATGATAAAGGAATTTCTAATATTTCATTTATATCATTTCAGTAAACCTTTTCAGCAGGTGATCCTTGATTATGACTACACATTCACAACACCATACTGTGGAAGCGAAGCAATTGAGCCAAGATATAAACAGGTTTGTTGATTTTCATTAGAATTGAAAATTTGCAATGCATCTTGTTGTTATTTAGTTTAAGGCAGTCAACTAATATTGGACATGCAAAACAGCTTGACCTGCCTGATTATCATGTTGGAGTTTTATGTAGGTAAGACTTACGCAGCAATACGAGGAACTCTGACATCTACATTCTTTGTCTAACAATTTTAGTCCAGAAAAGTATATTTGCATGAGTGTACTTAGGATTCAATGATCTTCAACCGAAAAATCTACTTCGCGGGCCTATTTCCAAGAATCGTATTAACATGAGACAGAACAACGATTCCATCCATGTTATTCTTTACAGTCATTTCCTTTTCTATCATTCAGGATTGCACCATGAATGCAAATCACCCTATTTCAAATAATCCTATTAATATGAGACAGAACAATCTCATCCATATTATTCTCTATAGCTATTTTATTGTCTATCATTCAGGATTATACCATGAATGCTGAGTGTGATTATGATATTTTATAATGGCTAGACTGGAGACAAGGCAGATGTAGAAGCTGGTACCTGTAGTTTGCAGTGGGAGGACTGCAATGAGCAGATTGATCTAGTCGCATTGGCGTCAAAGGAGCCCATTCTCTTCTATGATGAGGCAGGCATCTTGAATATGATTGATGAAGATCTTTTGTTCTTATCTACACTGTTCTAACTAGTTCTCATTGGTGTTGTGGTCCATGATTGAATTCTTAAATCAAACAAGCAGGTGATTTTGTATGAGGACGAGTTGGCTGACAATGGGGTGTCCCTCCTGTCTGTAAAAGTTGTGAGTTCTACATCTCTGATCCTCTGTGCCTGTGTCCATTTGTGCTCATCTGATTATTCATTTTTTAATTCAATGTTTTCAATGGAAATGAGTGCAATCTACTTGTCAATGGTCTATCTTTGTTATAGGTTAAATCTGATATAGTCATCGAGTTTGATGCGAGTTATTTAGTGAGTCTATTAGAAAAAATACTAATTGAAGCATAACTAATTGTTGACGTTAGAAATATGTTTTGTTTGCTTGTGTTGACATACAGTGATGTGATTCAGAGCTCTTTATATACATTGTTTTTTTTCTTGCAAAATGGTGGCAAATAATTGCTGTTTGATTTTGCAGAGAGTGATGCCGAGTTCTTGGTTTCTTCTTCTGCGTTTCTGGGTGAGTTTTTTGAAATTTCCTCATAAATACACTCCCTGGGATTAGGACTTGCTTGCTACAGTCCAAAAATTTTCCTTTTTAAAGTCAATAGAGTGAGATACATAATCAAATGTCTGGTTGATAACTTGGTCAGCTATCTTCTAGCTATGATCTATAAATAATGGTTCTCATGATATGGATGATCAAGGATGTGAAATATCTACTAATCAGGCATCCTTTTTTTAATAGAAAAACATGTTAACTATGTTGAACAAGCAAATTGAGCATTCTAACGGTTGGGGCTTACTCCATTAAATTAGCAAAATTCAGTATTGTGCAGAGGATTACAAATTTACAATTTTGATTACATCCCAGGCCATGACATAGTCTTTTACTGCATCCCAAGAGGGAAACTTTCTTTGGAAGGAAAAGTTGTGATTCATTCAAAACAATGAATTTGCTTTAATCTAGTTGCTCTACGAGTTCATTGAGATGGCTCTTTTTTTTTATGACATCTAAGGCTATAGAATGTCATACTTCAGATCATCTGATTATGTAGTTTAATTGTTTTATCCTGTTAGAAAAAGTATTTGGGTTATTTTTGTCTTTGCTCCCATGGGAAAAGAGAAAGAAATATTAACAGAGTTATTGTTTTTTCCTTTGTATTAAGATAGAAACTAGAAGGACAACCTGTTTCTGCCTTTTGTGCATGAAAAAAGATAACAGTGGGTGAACTAGCTCAGTTACTGTCTTTCATTGTGGGTTCACTGGGCATGGGTTTCTCTAGTGTCTTGTGAGAAAATTGGATTATGGGAATGACTGATTCTTGCTATTTTCTATCATTGACCCCAGGAAGAACCATATGCTAGGGCACAATTGGCCATCCTTTATGCTGTGGGAATAAAAATGACAGATTGGATGGCTTAATTGACTAAGAAATCATCATCTTCAGCTGTTTCCTATCCATGTGGGTTCAAAATTTGGTGAAGTACACTGGTTAATTAGAAATAGTTTCAGAGCTTTTTGGATTGTTCCACGAGCAATTTATCAAGAGCTTGTGTTCTTTCTTTTATGAAAAATCATGAAGTTGCTATTGGGAATTTTGAAAATTTTAAGTTTTCAATCCTTGAATGAGAAAATGATAAAGACTGAAGCTTGGTTTTGTAAGCCTGTGGGTTCAAACTTTACAAAAAGCATGGCTTATAGGTATCTCTTTTTGTCTCCATAGTGGTGTAGACTGCAAACTTGCAAAATTTTTATTGAAATGAGAGACAAAGGCTCGCATAATAGAAGTTGAAACGAGAAGCAGATAGGGTTTTCATGATTGATGCTGAAATAAGCAGGAGACAAGGTTTTCAAAATGGTTGTTCAACTGAGGAAACAAGGAAGAAAGAAAATTATTTGGACTCTCTCTCTTCAATATGTGCATGTGAGCTATCCTGGATGCACTGAGAGTCAAATACAGTTCTAGGACTCCTCATATGCACTGGAGTCATCATAGGTACGCTCACATTGGTGGTATGTGTATTTGACAGGGAGTGCTAGTGATGGCTATAGAATGTTAGTGAACCTGTTGCGACCTTTTTTGTGCTTGCTTTACATAGCTTCTTGATATTCATACCTTGCGGCACTTGACATGATCAGAACTTCCCCTTTTTTAGGACTCTCATGTTGAGTATGCTGGTGCATTCACATCTTGCATTACAAAGCTCTAATCATAATCTAACAACAGGCGCTGAAGTGGAGGAATATTTGGAAGAAGAGAAAATTGATCAAGTTATTGAGACTTTTAAATCGCCTTCTAATTATGAACTTGAAGATGACCTACGTTGGCTAACCAAAGTTTTGTTAGGGACCACTGTTTTTGGGAGAACATTGAGGCTTTGGAAGTTGGAACCCTAAATTGTTTATTTCAGAATTTACAAAGACCATTAGGTCACCTATTTTGCTAACGAATTTTCTATTGCAATTGTGAATGATTATATTTTTATTACTCCTTTGCTTTGCTTTGCTCAACCTGCTTTGGGTTAAGATATTTCTGTTCATTGATTTTCAGTACAGGTTCCCTTGTCTGTCCTTCTCTTCTTCTCAAATTCTTCTTCTTCCCCTAAAATGTTTTCCCCTCCCCTTAAGAAGATATTTTCTCTTTCTTTTAAATTCTTCACGTTTCCTTTTTACATTGATTTGGCATTAGAGATCTTTGTTCTACATTAAAGTTTTATTTTTATTTTTGGGTGTGTTTGGGAATGGATAAAACTTTTGATGAAAAGTTGTAGAGAGTAGAAGTTGTCAAATGATGTGATATGATAGGGGTAATGATGAGGAATAAATAGGATAAAGTTGAAATAGATAGGTTAGTTGTGTTGGTAGTTGTGTAGAAATGATTGAAAAGTAGGGTAGTTGTATAGAAAAATGTGAAGAAATTATTAAAAAATAGGGTAGTTGTGGAAAGTGAAAAGTTTTATATTGAAAAGTTTTAACTTGACAACTTTTACTTGTTACCAAACACACCCTTTATTTTTAAAAAATCTGTCTTAGTCAAAATTTCTGAATTTAATTGTTCCGCGATGAGCTCATCCACCGATTGTCTTTCGTGCAGCTTAGAGTTGATGGAGTGCTGATGAGGCTAAGAGACACTAGAATGTATTGCAGATTTGCAACAGAAAAGAAAGAGACACCCATTGTTCTTCGAGAAACATGCTGGCGAGAAGCCACATTTGAAGGTTTATCTGCTGTAAGTGATATGCTATATTTCCAGATTTTTCTGCTGCAAGCTGATATGCTTTCTGTATTCTCAAAAACATTTTTCGTAATTGATTAGTCTCTAAATTTAGCGATAAGCCAAATAAGCTGTACTTCCATAGAGTTGTGTCCTTGCACAAAGTGTCGTATGAGATCATTACATGAACCATTTAACATGATCTTTTTTGCTCATCCTAAAATAACAATGCCTATTGAAGTTATGCTTTTTGTGAGAGTTCCCAGTCAGCTTCTGAGAAGATACTAAAACCGAATTCACATGCAGTGACATATTTGGCACTTAATCTCCATCCTTGTTGTACATGTGAGGTCATTTAACTACTGGATTTGAGGATTCAATGTTGGTCCAACAAATTCCAGTTTTAGGTGTTCTCTGTCTTAGCGTTTAGTTAGTCCTTTTCTCTTTCACTTGACAACGTTGTGCATAAACGTGTATTTGACGTGAACGAGTTTTTTTGCCAATGGCCGCTTATGTCGGTTTTACCATTGATCGATAGTTCGGTCTGCTCGTTTGTGGTTGTGAGAAGGTATGCTTTACTTACGCTAACCAATGTCTCTTTTTAATCTGCAGAGAGGCTTTCCTTCTGATTCTGCTGCATATAGTGATCCAAATCTAATTAGTCAGCGACTCTCAATTATCATGCGTAGGACCCAAAAGCTGAAAGTCTAATCTGTAGCCAACTGTTGTCACTCTCTTATCACAGAAGAATCCAATGTCAACCATTTTAAATCAGGCAAGAAACAATTCTCGACCAGGTTACAATGCCCTGCATATTTGTTGTATATGGATTCTGAAAATCCTTGAATGTTGAGGGAGGCATGCAATTTACCTGATACTCTTAATACCAAATGTAGATTGGGTTGAAGACTTTGTATTATTTTCCAGTAATGCTTTTATTTTCATAGGTTCAGTAAAGCTAATTACTTGTCATTTATCTTTGAAATTAAGGGAGTGGCCTATTGTGTTAATGGGAATTCCTTTAGTTTTTTAGATCTCTAAATAGATTGCATTTAATCTGTAAATAATTGGCTGCAAAGAATGAAAAGTATTAAAGAGAGTAATCTAATTACTAAATAGCATAATAAAGGTGACCTGACAATTAATGATGTTCCTTAATTACTGATAAAAGATCGATGCTAATGGTTGCATCATTTGTGGTTTGTTTGAAAGCAGGCTGATGGCAGCAATGTTATTAGAACCAGACTGATGATCGAACTGGTTAAGAAACGGATTTGGTTCAAACTGGTTTAACCATTTAATTATATCAGTTTGAACCGTTGACATCAGCATTATACAATTATGATATCGTAAAAACTTAATTATTTTATACTGAAATTTTAATAATCATATCTCCTAAACCTAGATTCTATCGCTCCAACTCCAATGACCAAAATTTAGCTTTATATTTATTTTTTTTTCTTTTGAAAAAGAGTTGAACTGGTTGGGCCGGTTTGAGTGATCTGACTGTGGTTCAAACAGTGCAGGTGATTTTTACTTTTCGACAAGGCTGGGTATAAATGAACTGGACGTGTGACCAGTTCCTGGTTCAATGGTCCAGTCCGGTTGACAAACATGGATGGAGGTTAATGTTCAACAGAATTTTGAGATACTAGTATAATAAATAGTTTTATTAAAGAAAAATTGATTTGTAGATGAATGATTTATTCTAAAATAAAGGATTTTCAAACTGAATCTGAACTCTAGCAGATTTCTAAAAAGAGGCTCATGGAGGGATCTGACCAAATTGCATCGACTGTGTCTGATTTTGTCAAACATTTTTGTATTTTTTTGAACGACCTTTGACATTTTTCTTTCTGACTCTCTTCGAATTCTCCAAAGCACTCCATTTTTATAATCATCAATCCTAATTAGTGTGAATTCTAGTTTGTGTTAATGACCAAACTATTTCAGCTTACTTTCTCTCATTTAATTGCTTATTAACTGTATTTTAGGTTATCTTGAATTATTTCATTTTTATTTTATCATTTTTTTAACCACTTATAAGCATCTTCATTTTACCTACATTCTTTTATGTAAATTTTCTTCAATACCCAACATCCTGCTACACTTTTATTTTATTGGTACAAAAACCATCTCTTCCAATCACTCAGGGTGTATGTATGGTATCCTAGTTCTGATCAATTGATCACAACTACTTTTAAATAGAAAATTTAAAATAAATCTTTCTATTATTCAATTCATTTGTTAATCCATGTGAAGAAAGAAACAAAGTTTGAAGTTTTGTAGATAGATCTTGAAAAGAAATTGATGGGTTTGAACACTGAAGGCATTGCTGTGACTCTAGACAGCAAAGCAAACCAATTATTAACTCCTAGCTTCTGCAATACCAATATGAGTACGGGTAAAAATAGGGTCCGGTTGACGCGTAGCCTGCCCCCTATTTTTGATTTGGGAGGGTGAGGCAGGTCAGGATTTAAGATCAATGCTTCAATTATATGGGCAGGTCGACCATGTCCCGACCCTCCTTGACTCGCCCCGCCCACAAGGTATAATTTGTTTTTTTATAAACTGTACGATTTATGTGAATGTAGTTTTGCTGGATAAATATGTTTCACTTTATAACTTATTAATATGAATATAATTTCTCTATATGTACGTTTAACTTTATAACTTGTTTAGATGAATAAATTTTTATTTCTTAATTACGTATATGTTATTTAATTTGTCCTTTATATGATTTATCAATGAAATTAAATATATTATCTATGTTGTTTATATCTTTTAAAGATGAATATTATTATTTTGTAATTTAGATGTTTTAATTGTAATTCAAAATTTACATTTATGTTATTTTTTTGAAGGTTGATACACATATCAAGGTCAAGTTGCAAATGAAATCATTAAAAAATTTTATTAGTCCTTTGTTATGGAAATTGTGTTTTATCCCACCAAACAGTAGAATATTGAAGGATTTAACCTTTAAATTTATCATAAATGTGAATTTATATTGATATGTATATAAATTCTTAAACTTTGATTTGCCTTTTTCAATAAGACCTATTGTCCCGATAATGACTCGAAATCAATTCGAAGTTTGTCCTGAGACTTGTTAAAGAAAGGTAAGTGTCAGACCGATCTTATCCCGGCCAAATATAAAAAGTAGGGTTAAATAAGAATTTTTTTAATGGAGAGTTAGGGTCAGGCATGCCGTAAGCCCGTAACCCACCTGACCCACCCCGATTTTCACCCCTAAATGTGAGTTTGGAAACCAAACTTTAAATATGATTACGCTAGTGATGTAAAGGGATGTCAATTTAGTGAGCACTTTTTGTTATGCCCTTGTCAACTTTAGCCTTTTCTTATCTTGTTGGCCAAGTGATCTTTTCAGACTAGTTTGATATCTGGCGATTTCAGACCAATTCAAAAACATATTTTTTTAAAATTTTATTTATAAATATGTTAATATAGTTATATTCTGGACAGATCTCTTGTGCCCCGATGGTGCAAGCCAGTGTCGGGGTTTGTAAAGATTAACATGGATGCTCGTAGACAAGGGGACATGAATGCTTTTGCGTGTGCAGCTATTATAAGAGACTCTCGGGGAGCCTTTGTTGTAGCTAGTGGGTGGAGACTTGTTAGTGTGACGGAATCGATTCTTATGGAAGCTACCACCTTCGTTTTGGGACTTAAATGGGCGCTCAGCTTAACATCGGCAGTGCCCAGTTTGAAAAACGGATTTTCTCATTCTGTGCAATTTTTTGTCCAATACTGAACCCATTTCCTCCCTTGTGGGTTTGATAATTTCTGAAATTAGGTCTATACTTAGGGGAAATTTGTCTTTTTCGGTCCATCATGTTCTTAGGCAAGGAAATACGGTTGCTCATTCCTTAGCTGAGCTGGTTTTGAGTTCTCATGTGGACCACCAGTTGTGGTAGGGCAACCCCCCCCCCCCCCAAGCTATTCTTGGAAAAATTTGGAGGGATGGGGTACTTCCTTTCATAATAAAAAAAAAAATTATAAATTAAGTTTTCTCATTTTCAAGTATATTGTATTTAAAAATCCAAAATAAATATATACGCAAGCCCAAAAATGATAAAACTTGGTTAATAGATTAAATATAACTAGATTAATATGTTTGTAAAAAAAATTTCAGAAAAAAAAAACAAAAAAATATGTTTTTTGACCGGTCTGAAATCCCTGAGACTGGTATGAAAAGATCAATGGTCTGTTGGTTGCCCCTCATATTTGTGGCATCTTTGGCCGGTAACCGCGTGTTAGGTACACATTTCAGAACATTATTCTGAAAGTTTTGGTTGTGGGTTTGTAGCATTTTTAGGTCAGTAAAAGGATAGGACAAATGAGGATATGGCTGGCTACTATTTGTTCTTCCATTTTCCAATCCTTGGGGCATCTGCACTGGCACTTTTCTCTGGGCTTTTATGCATGATAACCCAGAGAATTAAGTTATTTTGAACACACCATTCCGTGGCATGTCGTAATTAAGACGAATGATCTTTTCAGACCGGTCGGAAATCACCGGATTTCCAACCGGTCAAAAAATATATTTTTTTTATTTTTTTTTTGAAAAATAATTTTATAAACTTGTTAATCTAGTTATATTTAATTTATAAACTAAGTTTTATCATTTTTGGATATATCTATATATTTATTTAATTTAAAATGACTTAAATACCCCTGTATTTAAAAATCCAAAATAAATATATAGACATATCTAAAAATGATAAAACTTGGTTTATAAATTAAATATAACTAGATTAACAAGTTTATAAAATTATTTTAAAAAAAATAATAAAAAATATATTTTTTTTGACCGGTCGGAAATCACCGGATTTCCGACCGGTCTGAAAAGATCGGTGCTCCGTAATTAATGGATACATCACTTAGGTGAAAGAAGGAAACTGCAAAAGAGAAATAGTTGATTTTTGATGAAAATAAACAGCTACTGTTGCTATATTTTAGTTTGCTTTCAAAGCTCTTTTTACTAAGCCTAAAGCGATAAGTATTTGTAATGATATTGCTTGATGGACTTTAATCTTTTGATCTTTCGTCTTTTCAGCAGTTTGATATAATTTTATTAGCTTCTGTTGTCGATATCATATATTAATGATTTACTATATCAATTGAATCATGTTAAGGTTAAATTATCTTAATTAGGAAATTTTAAATGGGCAAAATTATCTTTTTAGGAGGATAGATAACGGTTGTATTTTTGACATGAGCATGAAAGAAATTTAGAATGAAATGTTACAAGTATAGAAAGAATTTATGAAATATCGTGGTATATAAGAAATTAGTGACAAATGCTACGGGTACAGGAAGAATTTTCTAGAAAAAAAAAATGTAAAATGGCATATGGAACAACAAAGAAAGCAAAGCATCGTCGGTACTTGGAAGTAGTAATTAGATGGATGGATTGAGGTGCGATCAAAGCCAAAAGCTCAAGTCAAGCTTGGGCTACTCTGGTGCTTTGGATGGATTGGGGAATGATCAAAGCCGGAGGCTCAAGTCAAGCTTGGGCTTCTCTGATGCTTGTCCCCCAGAACCCATGCGAAAGCTTCCTGGCCATACCAGATGGTCCAGATCCTTGCTTTCGTCAAGTGCATAGGGCATCCAGCTTGTCCTGGACGCAATTGCAGTACCATCATGATCAAATCTTGCCACCATTCCAGCTCTCTGTCTATGCGGCCTGTGCACTGATGAGTGGGGCCGAACGCACAATGAATGGACAAGCGAAGAGGTCTTCATTGGATTAGCATCAAGTGTTAGGCTCATCATGATCCTTCTCCGAGCCCCAGATCTAACCATCCCTCTCTCCCTTCTATGAGCGTTCTGATGCCCACCCAATGCTTGTGAGCTGATGAACTTCCTTTTGCAGAAGTTGCAAGAGAACACCTTGTTGGGACCTTGTCTTGATGGAGATTCTGACTCCCCTGCCACTGAAGATGAGTTTACACCGAGGCTTAAATTCAACCAATCTTTAAAATTGTTCTCTTCACCCAAGTTGTCGTCATCGGCATCATCATTATCATCATAGTTCTTATGCACTACTTGTTCTTCTCTTTGGGAAATCATCCTTGCTAAATTCTGATTCGAAGACACAGAACGATGGAAGGGGTAAGCAGAAAAGATAAGTCTCCCCAAGCTGGATGGAAGCATATTATATAAGTGGCTTTAAAATGTAGAATGTAACGAAAGGAAGATGGAACAAATTGATGGGGAAAGTATGAGAATGAAAGTGGGGAGTGGATATCTTTTTTCTATTTTCATCTCCTCTACTTTTAAGCAGTCCAAGTGATGCTTAGCAATCCTGAGCCAGTGCTTGTGTCATGATCGCTGTTGCTTATGTCAGATTTTGGATTCCCCATCTTTTTTTAATAGAAAAGCAAAAAACTTTTTTCCTTCCATCAATGTCGTCTTAAACTTTACATGGTTCCCTTTGTTTGGTGTGAAACTATAATACCGCGTTGACAGACCCAATTCCAGTTCTTCTGTCACCTGTGAATTCACTTGCTTGTATCTACTGTTTTGGATTCTCTTTCCTCCCAAACAACGAAGAGGTGTACATGATCTGGCTTAACTACAAGCATCTCTGCTGGGAGTGATGCTTTGTGTTGGTGGGATGAGAATTTCACTGGTACAAACCGATGTTACTCAGCATCTGGTAGTCGTTGTCCTTTGATGATTGGCTATGCTTGTTCTTGAAGTCAGATTATCAAATTAATATGGATCAAACAGAATGAAGATAGATTATGTAGCATTTGTCCACCGACCGAGCATTTGTTGTTATTGCATATTCATATAAAATTTTATTTGTGTCAGTCTTAAATCAAATAAAATTTATGAATCTAGTTCTAACCCAAATCTGATTTCTATGAATAGGGTTAAGGTTTAGAGTTCATAAATAGAATTAAGGTTGAAATTTTAAAAACAATGTCATTGTTAGGGTTGTCTACTAATAATGAGTAATGAATGATATACTAGTTGCACTCTTACATATGAGTAATGAATGATATAGATTCTTTCTAGATATCCTACTGATTGTGTATGCTATGTCTTTTTCTAAATTGCTATTTTTTAATTCTTATTATTGAGGTCCCCATGTCAGTTTTCTATGATAGCGATAAAAAACCAGAGGAGATGGGTGTTTGATTTTATTTTATCTGGTTTGTTTGATGAAAAGCAGATGTAAAATGTACTGAGTAGGGGTGCAACTTGAGTTTTCCTCAACTCTAACCTTATTTATAAAATAGAAACCCTAATGATAATCCTAACCTTATTTATAAAATCTAAACCTTAAACCTATTTTTGAAAATTGAAGTCGGATGAGTTTCGTGTTGAAATTTAGATTGATGAATTTACATTTTAATTAAGAGTAATAAGTTTAAAATTTTATATGAATATATAATAATAACATGTCATGTAAGTAAACATAATAATACATAGTCAAACTACAAATTTTTTTAAAAAATAACAATATAAAAATATTTTTAGAAGAAAATTTAATAAAAAACAAGATAAAAAATTAATGGATATAAAAGTAGATAATAGAAATAAAAGATAAATAAAAATAAAAATAATATACTTTATTTATAATATATTTATAATATGCTAAATTTGTATTTAAATATAAATATAAATAACATAAAATACACAAATATAAAGAAATATTATTTTTCTCTAAAAATAAATATTGCTTAGATATTATGTATATAATATATTTTATAATTAAATATAAAATAGAAAATCGAGCTCGGGTTCATTTTAACCATACCCTTATCATATTTACAAATCGGATTTATCGTGTTATAAAAAAAAAGTTTGAACACAACTCAAATTTAGGTTTAGCAGGCCGAGTTTGGGCTCAACTTAACCCAAGCTGCACCCTATTAGTGAGGACGTAAAATTTGTAAAAGGAAAAATAATTAGCAAGGTAAGAAGTGGTGTTAATCACAAAACGAATAAAGACAGATAAGAAAGATGGTTAATAACTTAGGGAAAAATTGAATTTCTTGTTAGTGGAAGTAAATATCAGTCAAATGAAAAAAGGTTTAAAAAAAAAACAGGATTTAGTACTCCTTTTATATTATTAGAGTTTTCATGCACTTTTTAAGGTCTATAATAGTTATCTCTCCCTTTATTATTTTTCAACTAATGCGACGTTTTAAGTAGTCTCAACGATCCTAAAATTTTATTACAGAAAACCAAATCTGCATGGACAAGAAAAGACTTGAAATTGTAGGATGGATGAGTTAAAATCCATGTATATGGTGACTAATAAATACCATATTTCAAGGCTATCCGTGGTAATTTGCAGGTATAACCTTCTAACTATGCATATTTATATTTTAAATCATGAAGTTCAGCAGTTAGCATTTTAAACCTTATGCTATTTCATTTTTCTGCATTTTATTCCTCGAACCCTTATAATATTAAAAAACATCATTAAATTCCATGAAAGATATGTAATGTCATTGCATTTTAAACCTTTTCAGTTTGAGTGTTTGCATTTTAAACTTTCAAAGTTTTCTTCTCTTCCTTGTTTCGAGAAACTCAGTTATTTTATTAATATTTATACGTTATAACAACTACTGTTACACTCAAGTATATTCATAAACCTATGGAAGTGGTATGCGGGATTCAAGCCAACTGATGTTACCACCTAGGCAACCTTTTTGGTGAAGCTCGGTTTTTTAGTTAATTTTGTTGGTTTGGACTTGAAATCTAATAATTAATAATTTAATTTTTTATCCTTTCATCCTTTTTAAACGCTTCTCTGCAATTCCTTTTTGCACCTTTCCATCAATGCTTTTTTCTTTTTTCTTTTTTTTTTTAAAAAAAATCCACAGCTTTTGTAATAAAAAACTCCATAATAGTCTTGTAGTAACGTCGAAACTTATGAATCTTGTAGGGAGAAAAGTTGTGATAAGAGTCTTATCCAATCCCTTCGAACAAGATCCACGAAGATGATACTGAAAATCATAGGGTGTGTTTAGTAATGAATAAAATTTTTGATGAAAAGTTTTGGAGAGTAAAAGTTGTCAAATGATGTGATATAATAGGAGAATGATGAGTAGTAAAGAGGATAAAGTTAAAATAAATAGGTTAGTTGTGTTAATAGTTATGTAGAAATGATTGAAAAGTAGGGTAGTTGTATAGGAAAATGTGAAAAAAATGATTAAAAATATGATAATTGCGGAGAGTGAAAAGTTTTAGATTGAAAAGTTTTAACTTGACATTTTCTATCAATTGACAAACATAATGTTTATTTGGCACGAACGACGAAAAAGCAAGTTGATCATGAAATCGGGGCCTTCATAAATTCCAAAGATTTTTTTCCTAGATCCATGTACAAAAGAAAGAAAAATGATATGCTTCTTATTAAGGTGAATTAAAAGAAATCTTGACCATTTGAATTCCATGATGAACGGTCTGATCCCAACCGTCCATAGCACATATCATTTCCTATGGAAATATTAGCCCAGTACTGGATCACAATTTATTTTACAGGAATTTATAATGGGCGAGCAAACATTGTTATCATATGCAATGTTTACATATATTTATGAAATATAGTAAAAGAAAATTATAGTATCGTCTGTAAATTTATTATTATAGTTTTTGATACTATTGTATGTCGAAATACCATTGCAATCACATACATAACTAGGGGTCTCGATGAAAGGATAAAAATAATTAAAATATTTTTGAATTATTCATAATAGATTTCGAGCCGAAACCAAAAAAACTGAGCTTGTTGTAGAATATTGATAGGGGCAACTCCAAGGTTTAAAATGAAAACGTAAGAATTTAGATGATTTAAAATACAAGTGCATTATAGACATTTCATAGGATTTAACAATGTTTTTTAATAACATAAGAGCCTAGGGTTTAAAATATAAAGAAATTTAAATAATGTAAGGATACATAAATGCTAATGGTTAAACTTACGAGTTTAAATACAACCACTCTGAGAGTTTAAAATACAAATTACCCTATCTTTGAAATTGCCATGCTACTTGTGCTATAGGAGAGATTGTATAATATTGCGCTTTTCTTTTATTTTTTTAAAATTTTTTTAATAAGATGGTTAATCTAGGTGTATATTATCTCTAAATCAAATTTTACTAACTTTGAATATGTGTATATATTTATTTTATATTTTTAAACACAGGTGTATTGTGGTCATTTTCACTTTTGTTAAAATAAACACAATACCCTTGTATTTAAAAATTTAAAATAAATATATACACATATCCAAAATTGGTAAAACTTAGTTTATAGATAATATACACATAGACTAAACATCTTATAAAAAAAAAATTTAAAAATTTTTAAAACTAAATTTTTAAACCGATTTGAGATGACCCTGTCTTATACTAGTTTGAGAAGATGACACTCTAATATTGTCATTTCTTTGTTCATAATACTTTTGTGTTTAAAAATATAAAATAAATATACACATATCTAAAGTTGGTAAAACTTGATTTTTTATATACACGTAGATTAACCATCTTATAAAAAAATTTCAAAAAAAAATTTTAAATTGATTTTTAGACCGATTTGAGATAACCTTATCTTATACCAGTTTGAGAAGATCAGCACTCTAATATTTCTTTACAATATTCTTCTGTATGGATATATTTGTGATGCCAAATTCATTTTTATTGGAAATATATGCATAAATATTTAATATTATTTGAGAACGAATATAAAACGGTTAAAATTCGAGGAAATTCGAAAATAAGTCTATAGTATATAAAATTTCTAATCAAAGTGAATTTTGTCATTAAAAATATTTTCAAATGGAAGAATATTTACAAAAACAAATTAGTATAAAAGAGTTAAACAACCACCCCGTTGTATATGATCAACACCCTACCCATAATCATATTCGATTTATACAAAAAATAATTTTGTTTTAGCTGCAATGGGAAAAAAGATTGTCACTAAAAAAGTTGTGCTTATGGAGAAGGTTTCTGAAGACTTGTTGCTAAAGCTGTTTGACACTGACTGCATGTCTCGTGGTTCATGTTGTGTTATTTTTTGGACTTTTTAATCCAAATATCGAGGAAACATTTACGTGAAGTAATCACGGCATCCGGAATGTCTCTATCAATATTGCATGGCAACAGATCTGTAAAAATTTTTTTTAAAAAAAAGCATTTCCGTTTCTCAGCTCTCACGTGATCGAGGTCCACTTATCATGATTCACGGGTGTTGTATTTTCATGGTCCACGGATATTGGTGTTTCTACAAAATAGACCATGTTAAGCATGTATAACTGCATTTAGCATGTAAGTTTTGGCATTTTACAAAATTACAGCTTCCAAAACTTTCACAAAATGAACCAATGTGATTGTGATTTCAATAAAGTGGGTAAGAAGAAAGAATAATCGTCAGTACTTATTTGGGAGATGCTTTTATGAAATTACCTTTCTATATAGCCCTCTTTTATTTTTAACAACTAGATGATTGATGAAAAATTCACTCCATCTATTGTGTTTAGCATTACTTATATTATAATAAAAATCATTTCATTTATCTAATATCACTGTATATGAGGCTCATCTACAAATATGTAAAATCAACATAATACAATAATTTAAAGCTAAATATTAATTTTTAAGTGATATTTTCAACATCTAAGCTATCTAAAATACAATTACTTTATGAATAAATAATTTTATAAAATATTACTACATTCCAATACATATGTGAATTGATCTAAGTATTTTTCTTAATTTACACGTAAACGTACCTCTTTTTGAGCAAATGTAGCTTAAGCACATATTGGATTTGAATGAAATTTAATCTTATAACTAAACAAATGATGTTGAATATAATAAATGGGTTGAATTTTTCATTAAACATCAAAATCTTAAAATTTGAGTTGATTATATAGAAGCCAACCTGATCCTACTTAAACATGGATACTTCCATGCTTATCCTTTGTTTTTAATTTTAAAATGTATTTTTAAAAGTCTAAACCATTTATCATATTTATTCATGCGTATTTATTTACGATTTCAATCCTTTTAGGCTGTTTTGTATTTTCAAATCTATGTTCTTGCAATTTACGACTATTAAGAAAAGAAAAGGTATGTTTGTATCATGCCAATTCAAAAGTAAAATAATTGCATCTACGCTAATTATTTTTATTTTTGCATTTATACCAATAAATTTTTAAATATTTTATATCCATGTTAATTTCATTTGGTGTAACCTAAAAGCTGTTAAATATCTCCTTGAAGAGTTGACTCTATTGTAAACTCAAACCCTGTGAAGTCAAACTCCATAAGGGGGTTTGAGTTAACACCAAAGTCAACTTCTCAAGAAGTTATGAGCTCAAAATGTCAAGGAGGGATGGGTGCAAAGTGGAGTCGACTCTTCAAGGAGGGTACTAGTTCACAATAGAGTCGACTCCTCAAGAGGGTATTTAATATTTAGATTTCACCTAAGTTGGCATGAATGCATCGCATTTATTTTAATCATTGGAATAAATGTAAAAATTAAAACTAGTGTGGCATAGATACAATTATTTTACTTTTGAATTCGCGTGAATGTAAATAACCCGAAAGAAAAACCAAAAAAAGACCTTTTGGTTTTTCTTTTTTCCCTTTACAAAGACTCAGGTTTATTTGCAAAGACTTATAGAGTCTAGTTTTGCAAAATGCTTAAATGCAATTATGCATATAAGGTTTTGTTTTGCAAATGTGTGTAGGAGATTGATAATTACACTGTGTTTTGAAGATAGGCCCAATAGCAATTAGAAAGTTCAGTTGCACTTAAGGGTGGAAATCAACATGGGCTATGGATTAGGATTTGCTTAACCCTGGCACTACTTTTTAAAAGTCAGTTTGACCTATTTTTATACTCAGTTGGGATAAGTTCAGGTTGACCCTCACTTTTTTTTTTTTAATAGATTCCGAGACAAATTTCGAGTTAGTATCGGACTAGTTTCGAGACATTAGGTCAGGAAAAAAAAACGAGTTAAATAAGATGATTTTAAGAATTTATATACCTATCAAACAAAAAAATATATTTATATTAAATTTAAATATTATATACTTCAAGATTTTACTAATTATTAAAAACATGTCGTTACTAACAAAACAAGAGAAAATATAGTATAAATTTGTTAAAATAGATTAATTTACAATTATACATAAGAGTTGTATATATATATACAAATTCTTCTTATTGATTCTTATATTGTTTTCTAGACAAATTAATTCTTCTACTATTGATATAGTTAATTATAAAAAATAAAAAAAATTTAAAAGAAAATAATAACAAGATTTAAATATAGAATTTAATAAATTAATATATACGGGGCAGGTGGGGACTCTACGGGTCGAGACATGATTGACTCATCCTGACTCTATTTTTGAATTCAGTCAAAATTTCTGACTCATTCCTCGACCGGGTCAAAAAAACATTGATTTTACACAGTCAAAAATGAGTCGGGTCAAGGTTGTGCCATCCCAATTCTCACCCTAGTTGCACTTATGCTTGTTGCTAGAACAAGAGAAGGAAAAAGGAAAATGATGAAAAGAAAAAAGGTCTGCTTCTGCTTGTGCCCCTAGACTTCTTCTTCTTCTTCTTCTTTTTTTCCTTCATTTCCATGGGCTCAATGACCTTTCTTCCATGAAACGTTTATAAAAGAAGATGGTATTGAAAAACGATGGTGCAAGGAACTAGGAGAATCTGGAAAGCAGGAAACCTTGTTTGCCCCACTTGAGGCATCTAGCTCTGGCGCCTGGCCTAAGGCTAAGTTGTTGGGTGCTTACAGTTTGCGAATTGAGAATTGGGACTGGTTATAATACTAAGGCATTGTAACCATTTTTAGTTCACAATCCCCTTTTATACGGTGGGATGTAAGTAGCTCCACTCGGCCTATGGTTTTGGATATTACGAGAACTAGATCGGATAGGATGGTCCAACCGGCGACTGGTGGCCTGTCCGGAGAGTGGCCCTGATTTTGATTACTTTCCTATTTTTTATAGTTGGTATTTTAATGGTTTAATGATTATAGAACAGTGTATAGAGAGACTCAATTCATCCACTAAGTTTAGAATCATTTTAAGATATAATTAAGGATGAATTTCACATTTTTCTATGAATTTTACTCACAATTCTATTTATACCATTAACTTTCAAAAATTTCAAATATACTCATGTATTTTACCTAAAATTTTATTTATACCTGATGCCTCTAATCTTTGACTTTAACTATTATAATCATTCACACCATTTTATATGAAATAATAAATATACCCAAAACCTAATTATGAATTTATAAATGGAAATTCACATTTAAATAACATATGATTTTATATCGGTAAAAATACGTTTCGATAGCAATAAAATTACTAAAAAATTATTTGGATGTGAATTTTTAGCTTACAATTATAATTAAGATTTAAGCATATTCTTTCGTTAATTCACAAAGGGTCTAGATATAGATGAAATTTGGCAAAATATAAGGATATACTTAGAAGTTTTGAGAGTGTTTTAGTATAAGCTGAATTATGGATAAAATTCCTAAATATGTCCTATAATTAAATATAGAAATAAAAATAGAAAGATATGATGATAATTCAATGGTTCAAAGCCTTCAAACAATTAAACTGGTTTGAACCAAACCGTTTCGGTAACACTTTATGAGATTTTGAGGTTTGCATACGTAATTTTATAAACAAAGGATAAAAGCGCAAGTTTACATTGCATATAGTTTATTGAAAAGCAATAAATTTGGTCAGACCTCTAGAAGTTTGTTAAATATATTAAATTTCATTAAATTTTATTTAACTCTTTTAAGTTAATTAAAAATATCAAATATTGGAAAGCCCAGAAGCCTACAATGAATTTAATTTAATAAAGTTTAATACATTGAACACTACTTAATATGAAACCTCAACAACCTACAAAAATTTCATAGAGTTCAACTGAATTTAGTACAGATAAATGTGTTTATGTTAAGATCTATTATAACTTATTAAACTTCAATTGGCTTTTTAGAGTTTAATGGACTTTTCCTAGACTATAATAAATTGAAATGGGTTTTTACTTTTTAGAGTTCAATTCAAGTTATAGTGTAATAAAATATCCATTAAACTTTGTTAAAGTCTACTAAACTTTATTAAATTATAAAAATTTTATTAAAATCAATAAAATCCATTTCTTTAATATAATTTAATAAAGTCCAATAGAAGCCCGTTAGATTAAACGATTAAATCAAATCAAATCAAATGGGCTTAAAACTCGGCCTAGAAATATGTTTCAAAAAAAATAATTTGAATCCATCTGCACTCCAAATTATCTCATTTATTATATCATTGTTTCTGCAAAATTTAAATTATAACATAAATGAACTCTAATCTTTTAAGCATTACATAAGAATCCCTCACTTCAATTTTACTTCTGTTTGGCATTTAGTAGAAGTTTTAAAAAAATTTCTCACTTCATCTTATACCTTTTAGTCTAATCTATCATTTTAACTATGTAATTTCCCTATTTCTTTTTATTATTGCCTTTTAATTTTGAACATTTTTCACATCTTTTTATACAATTATCATAACCATTTTTTTTAGTGCTTAATTCTAATCATTACCCCCTATATATCAAATATCATACTCACTTTTTAAAAAAAAATTCTTCATTTTTTTAAGGTGCGTTTGTTTAATACTAAAAAATTTTACTTTCTACAACTATCCTATTTTTTAATTACCTTTTCACATCTTCATATACAACTGTCCTACTTTTAAATCATTTCTACACTACTACTCATACAAATAACCTATATCTTTTAAATTTATCATTTTTACTCATTATTATTCTTATCATATCACATTATTTTACATCATTTCAAAAACTTTCATACAAAAACTTTTCATCCAAAATTATTATTACTTCCCAAACAAACCATTTTTTTTTTTTAAAAAAAAAAAAAAAAGCCTCTCACCATTAAAAATGCATTGTATCCCAAACCTTCCCTAAGAATATGAGATGGGCAAGTATTTAGCTAAGAGAAGGTTTGTATGAGATGGGGAAGTATTTTACCAAGATAATAAACCCATCAGATATAGACCTCATGCGTTAAGGAAATACAAGCAAGAAATAATTGAAACTAAACACGCTAAAGTGAGGAAATTTTTCTAAATAAATGAGGAATGATGTAATATGAGAGGGATAATGATTAAAAACAAAGAAAATAAAGATAAGTAGTATAATTGTATTAAAAAAATGTGAAAAATGATTAAAATGCAGTAAGAAGAAAAAAAAAAGTAAGTTATTCCGTTAAAATATCAAATCATATCAAAAAGTATATGAGTGAAGGAAAAAAATTTAACCTAGTACCAAACAGAGAAATAAAAAAAACTATGAATTTAACAACCCACTTTGCTGGGTTGCTTTATGTTTCATTTTAATAGGCTATTTAGATAATATTTGAACAATTTGACCATATCAAACCACGATTATATAATGATCTCATCATAACGGTAACAAAGTGGCCTTCGAATGTTTCATCCTTCGTACCATTTGACAACTATTACGGGTTTTCATTCCTTGATGCATCATCAAACTACAGGACAAAAGTAGAACTTGTTCTCGAAAATTATGAACCGCATGTAATCATATGAACATTGGCGTTGAATGATGAAATGAAGGAACCGAAGACGTGATTATTCCAAGATTTGTTTCAACTCACCTAGTTTTAAGGGGATTGCTGCTACAGAGAATACTTGCTCAAGCACTTCAGCTCTCCATTGAATGTGTAAACAAGACCAGCAGAAAACTCGATTAGTATCGTTGTTCCATTGTAGTGCAATCTTTTCAGAGAGTTTTGATTCTCTACCCAAAGACCAGCTTCTTGGAGCTTCCCTTCCTTCCAAACTATGTTGACTGTCACACCACCACGAGCCTTGAGCCCCTTGACAAATCCACTCGCCCATTTATCCCATGGAAGGGCAGGAAGCAAATAGATGTCATTTTGTGTGCTCTGTACAAGTATTTCTGCAATTGCAGCTGTAAAGCTGACATTAAATTTACATTAGTTAATGAGGCTCCCACCACAAAATAACTCTCTAGGCATGTCATAATCAGAGTAATTTTAGTAAGTTCTTGTTCATACGAAAACAGTATCATGTGCCATCTTGCTTGGTTCGTGTCTCATGCTGTAGCTGTTTATTGCAGTTCGAATTTATTGGTTCCTAATGCCTCAATCCATGGAATCTTCTAAAACATGATGAGCGGGAGTGAACCAGCTGTGAGAAAAAGCAATCTTGACAGATGATAATCGGACATCAATATCTCAAGGTAACTATCTCCAGTTTAATTGATGATAATCTTCCACCCAGGTAGATTTTTGAAAATCTTAACCCCATATTGACTGCCTTGGTGGGCTCTTATTATATCAACATTCTGAACGTAGTAAATGCAATTATCCAGACACACGACCCAATCACATGTCAATGACCCTCTAGTCTTCCAAAGATTTAGGATGTGTTTGGGAATTAATAAAACATTTGAATGAAAAATTTTTGATGTAGAAGTTTTTAAAATTATAGAAAATAATGTGATATGATAAGAATAATGATGAGAAACAAATAGAATAAAGAATAAAGTTAAAATAGATAAATTAGTTGTATAAAAATAGTTGAAAAGTACAATAATTTGTATAGGATATGCGAAGAAATAATTTTAAAAAATAGGATTGTTGTGGAGAGTGAATTTTAGATTGAAAACTTTCGATTGAAAAGTTTTATCTTGAAACAAGCACACCCTTTAGTCAAAAGGACTTTGCTTACCCAAAATTTGCATCAATCTGGAATGGAGGGTGTGCTGTGAACAAATTACTATAGAGCCCCCCTCTAAAGGCACCTACTTGATCAGGATCAACTAGAGTAATTAAATGCTTGACCATCTTGTATGCATGTTCACTGTTATGAAGACGCGCCCAACAAAGTGCTTTCCATGTGGTCGACCATCCTGGACCCTCCTCTCCTGCTCAGATGATGAAAAATACATTTGACAGAACAAAAAGTAGGAAAGTAAGCACCACCAAATAGCAGCCTACATGCACTCATCACATCAGCATCCCTCAGAGTCGATGCAGATCCAAGGTCATTAATGGTAACAGCTTATACTGTTGTATTGTTGAATCATCAACGCAAAAATGCAGAACTATGTGGGAAAAGCAAACTCACCATTCCTTATAATATTTCATCATACTGATATTTAATGTATGAAATTAATAAAATTTGGATGTTCACGCTGCCCTTTTGCATGTATCAACTGTATATTGCCAAAAATCAGACACAAAGCAAAGAATCCTACATTAACTATTTAAGACACTAAGTTGTCTAAATGGCGTAATAACAACAACAATAAAAGGGTGTGTACTCGGAATATAAGGCTCTCATCAACATGGGATATGGAAAGGCAAGATGTGGGCAGTCATGGATTCCTTTTTAAATAAGCTATTTCCAAGATTGGACCCTCACTGCCGAAGACTTTCAAATTTGAAACTGTCACTCGTGATACAGTGAAACATTCACATGCTCTGTAAGAAACTGCCAAATCAAGAAAATTCCTTAGAAAAAAGAAGCAAGACGTCAAGATAATTATGGCGTCCAGATAACTTGGGATTGGGCTTGGTCTTTGTTAGATGGGAGCTAACCCAAATCTATGTTTTATATACCAGGCCCGCTTCTATAAAACCCTTTTTATTTTTAATATTTTGATTGTTGATAGAAAATCCACTCTATCTATTATATTTAGCATCATTTATATTATCATGAAAACATTTTAATTTATCTAGTATCCATATATGTTTCTCATCTATAAATGTGTAAAATCAACGCAATAAAATAGTTTAATGCTAAAATATCCATTTTAAAGTAATATTCTCAACATCACTACTATGTAGATAAATGATTTTATAAAATATTATTACATTCTAATACATGTGTAAATGGATTTAAGCGTTTTTCATAACTTACACATGAATATATATATATATATGAGCAAATGTTGTCCATGCACATACTTGATTTAGGTGGAACTTGGTCTTCTAACTAAACAAGTAATGTTAAATATAATGAATAAATTGAATTTTGCATCAATCATAAATATCTTAAAAATTGAAGAAATTATATAAGATCATTTCTATGTAAAACCTGGTTACATAGAAGCAAAGCTTTTTATATATACATATATATAAACCTTATACGGTACAGCTAATTGTACCATAATTTATGATACAGTTAGCTTAAAAAGGGCCTCACATGCTCTTAAATGTATTAATATTTTATGCAATCATTTATCCATTTATAAACTGTCCTAGATGGTTAACATGCTAAAAAAAACAACTTAAAATTGTTATTTACATTAAACCATTTTATTATATTAAATTTATATCATTTTCAAATGGAATCCATACATACCCAATTTGGATGAAAATTGATATACTAATAAAATAAACAATTATAAATACAATTGGTGGAGTAAATAATCATTTTGTGATCATGTAGGGCCCATCTTGAACCAAATATACCACAACTTATGGTACACTTAACACACTTGAATATTTTCCATATATATATAGGATTTTGATCAAGTGCAGACGGATAATTACTGTGTAGTCCGCTGCAAATGGGCCCAATTTGATCATAAAATCAACATCTATCTCACCTATTGTATTTAGAATTATTCACTTTATTAGCATACCAATTTTCATCCCAATCCAACATGTGTATGTGCTTCATCTTAAAATATACAAAATCAACATAATAAAATAGTTTAGTGTAAATATTAACTTTAAATGATATTTTCAACATCTAAACCGTCTAAAATATGATATTTATATGGATAAATGACTGTATAAAGTACTATTACATTTTAACACACATGAGGCCCATTTTGTAGCAGACTGCACCGTAATTATGGTGAAGTTCGTCTACACTAGATCATGTCTCATATATATATATATGAGAAATATTCGGGTGCAGTTGCGCTAAAATGGACCCCACGTGATCATAAAATTATAATCTACTCCACCTATTGTATTTAGAATCATGTATTCTATTATCATACTAATTTTCGTCTCAATCGGATGTGTATGGACCCTATATGAAAATGGTACAATTTCAACGTAATAAAATAGTTTGATGTAAATAACAATTTTAAAGTGGTTTTTTCAACTTGTAAACCATTTGCTATAAGTATAAAGTTTCGTTGCATTCTAATATATGCGGAGCCCATTTTTGGGTAGATATACCGCTGTTCCGGTAACCCCATCTAGTTTAGGCCCTATTTTAATGCTTTTATTAAATCCAATGCATCCATTGTATTTAGCACTATTCATTTATTTAGATACCAAAAATTATCTAAATCCATAACTTGCATCATTCTCAAAATTAACAATCACTTAACAGTGACTTTAAATCCATTAAAAATAATTTGTTTATATAAGGACCTATGAGACCTCAATTTAATATCTAAAACATTTATGATATTTATCCTACTTAGGGTGTGTTTGGTTGGAGGTAAAACTTTTGATGAAAAGTTTTTGGAGTAGAAGTTGTCAAATCAATAGAAAGTGATGTGATATAATAGGAGTAATGATGAAAAGTAAAGAGAATAAAGTTAAAATAGATAGGTTAGTTGTATGGGTAGTTGTGTATAAATAATTGAAAAGTAGGGTAATTTGTATAGAAAAATGTGAAAAAATAATTAAAAAATAGAATAATTATGGAGATTGAAAAGTTTTAGATTGAAAAGTTTTAGTTGACACTTTTTTGCCCTGAACAAACGCACCCTTAGATTAGTTATTCTATAGAATTTTATAATATTATAAAACTTTGATGTATTGATTCAAGTGATTTGCTAAATTTGTATACATATTTATATTTTTAGAATATTTGGTATACGCATACATCCAAATGATATGATTTTTGGTATCTAAAAAAAAAAAAATAGCGTTACATACAATGGATGGATTGGATTTAACAACATCATTAAAATAAGATCTAAACTAAACAGGGAGTACCGAAGTACATTAGTACATCCAGATGTATAGAAGTCAAACTTTCTATATATATATACATACACGGTCACATCTAAATTTTGATCATTAATGGAAAATTCAATCTATTCATTGTATTTAAAATTATTTTTTTATTTAGGAGACCAAGTTTCATCCCAATCAAGTATGTTTATAGGTCACATTTGTTCAAAAATATATATATTCATATGTAAATTATAAAAAACGCATAGATCTATCTACACATGTATTAGAATGTAATAATACTTTATTGAATCATTTATTCACATAGAAATAATATTTTGGATAGTTTAGAAATAAAAAATATTACTTTAAAATTGATATTTTAGCCTTTTTCATAATTTACACATGAATATATATTTTCTAAAAAATGTGACCCATAAACATACTTGATTGGAATGAAACTTGATCTCCTAAATAAACAAGTGATGTTAAATATAATAAATGGATTAGATTTTCCATCAAAAATCAAAATCTTAAATTTTGAAAGGATTACATGGGTCCACTTCTATGTAACCCGGTTACGTAGAAGCAGAACCTATATATATAGAAAGAGAGAGACATGATTACATACAATATATTGTACATATGCTTAATTTATAATATTCATTTTTTATTTTTATTTTTATTTTTCTTCATAACACATGTTTCCTAAGCATATTCAATCCTTGTACTAAGTTTTACCATTTTACAATACTTTTACATATTCATTTTTAATTTTTAAAAAATCATCAATTTCAGGGGCATATAAGTCATTTTCACCCTTTAAAAAACTTGATTTTTTAAAAATAAAAAATAAATATGTAAAAGTATTGTAAAATGACAAAACTTAGTATATGAATTAAATATACTTAGGAAAACATGTTTATGAAGAAAAATTAAAAATAAATGAAATTTAAATTTAAAAAATGAATATTGTAAGTTAAGAATACGTAAAATATATTGTAGATTATCTTGAATGCATGCCATCCATGACTAGGTAAGGCAATCTCTGCACATGTAGAATGGACGGTTTTATTCGTCTAAAATGCTTAGCTCTCTTTTCCAGTGCAGCCCATTATATGGCATGCAAATATTGCATTCCAATCCTCATTGGTATCCTCTCCATCTTTATTGTATATGGATGGTTCACCTACACTTAACATCTTCAGTTCCTTGTTCCTGTTTAACTTTTTTTTAATTAATAATTGGGAAAATACAAGTGGAAGTTTAGTACTATTTGTGCATTGATAAGAAAGTTTCATCCTAGCATGACCTGCTCCCATAGAGAAATCATTAGCATCAAAAGCTGTCTCCCACCTGCATGGGGCCATCCACCATAGAAAAAAACAGTACTTAAATTTTCAAAACGATTTAGGGTGCATTTGGGAAGTGATAAAACTTTTGGATAAAAAAATTTTAGTGTAAGATTTTTTGAATTTGGATAATGATGTTTGGAAATGATTGAACTGTAGGGTAGTTGTATAGGAAGATGTGAAAAAGTGATTAAAAATAGGATAGTTTTAAATTAAAAAGTTTTGGTTTGAAATATTTTCGTGTTAAACAAACATGCCTTTAATATCATGTCAATTTCTATTGGTACCTCTTTTGAAAAGGCTGTTTGCAGCAGCCTCACACAAGTCTGGATTCTTCTCAGGAGTAATTGTGTGACCAGGAAAAATGCCAAATAAGTGAGACAGATGCCGATGGTGCACCTCCGGATCCTCAAAATCTTGAGCCTATCCAAACATATAGAAATGTAGGTTTCAAGTTACTCAGTACTTCAAATAAGAAATTTTCTATTTACTTGAGGAAAACATGAAGGAATTACTGGATAGTCATGTATTGTTTTGATTTTTTATGCATATACCAATAGGTATGGTATATCTGGCGTAACTGAACCTCAAATCCAAACAAAAACGCTGTGCTCCAACTACAGACAACTTAAAGAAAATGAAAGTCAAAGTCAAGAAGGAAACAGAATACTCAATAGTAAATCATTAACAGCAAATAGCAGGCCAAAACTGTAACTAAAGGGTTTCAAACCAAGGACAACCACTCATCTGCTTTTTTTTCTTAAAGAAAAAGAAGAAGAAAAGCTACTAACCATGTAGCATTAACTCACCCACTCCAAAATTGTACCATCTCTGGATACTCTTGTTGGGAGAAGCCTTGCCTGTGCCTTTTTCACCTTTTCTACTAATGCATCACTTGTTCTTCTTAGAACCTATATTAAAATAAATTGCTGTTTGTTATTTCAAATGACAGCAGCAGCAGCAGCAACAACAACAGGGGAGAACAAGAATTTTTTATCAATAGCCATTACCTCAGCAGCAGAAATAACTTCAGAGAATATCTCTTTTATGATTGCCATATCCATAGTCGATGCATAACTCACGCTTGCAAGTTTACCATCAGGTGCAATAAATTGATGCTCTGGAGAAGTTGATGGGTTGGTGATCAAATAACCTCCACGGCCATCAACCAACCAATCCAATAGAAACAATGCACAACCTTCCAAAAGTGGGTATGCCTTGTCTTCCAAGAAGTCCTAAGCACATAATAAAAGTCAATGGATATGCTCTGACCCCGAATCAATTCTGAACTCAATGACGAATTTAAAGGAAAGAATTCAAACAGTGTTCAACAATCAGCATTCAGAAAAACCTATGACATAACAAACCAACAGCTGCAATTGCCACTGGTGGATTGAACTTCCAGCATCTTGCATGTTTCTGAGATAACAATGGCACGCCCAACAACGGCCTTGATAGAATATGTTTAGCAGCCAACAGAATCAGTAGAGAATCGGTCCATGTGAGAGAGAATACTATTCACGTTGATGAACTTAATATCAAGATTCAGACTTCCAGAAACATGGAAAAACAACTTAAAAGCGTTACTTTGTTTTATCAGTTCTTGCATGTTTGTTTTATCAGTTCTTGCATGTGTGGGCTCATAACTCGAAAAAATATCTCGTATATTCAAGTAGGTTAAAAAATTTTGCTACACTGTTTTCTGGTTGGTGTAAAGAACAAATAGTTCATGTACCAAAATTATATCAACCATGAAGTATGAACCTCTAAATTGGACACAAAAGAAAGATCAGAAAGAGTGCTAGGAGTAAAAAATTAAAGAGAATATAGGAAAATTATATAAAAATAGAAACTAATGGAAATTAGGACACCAAAGATGCATCTGTGAAGCCCCCAGCTGTGGTGCAACAATTACAAATCACATGGATTGCAGGCGTACTGTAGCAGTACTCAAATATATTTACCACAATATGAAAAACATGTCTTAAGAAGGGTCAGTATAATAATCTCAAATCCCTAACATGCTTACAAATGGCCTACTTTATCCATAGTGTAAGTATAATGCTCCCACAAATGTGTGCATAGCCATGCTCCACCCATTTGCCACACAGAATATTTAGGATCACCTGCATATGGTGACGTTTTTGCCCATATGTCAGAAACATGATGGACAACCCAACCACTTGCTTCATAGTCAACCTGTCAGTTGAAAGAATGAGATAATTATTTACAAAATACAAACCCCATATCTATACATCGAGAGTTGCTAATTGCATAAAGGAAAGAAGAAGCTAGCCAAAACACATACAACATAGACACTTGGCCCTAACACTTACTGAACGAGGAAATAAGCACTGGGTTCAGAATCCAAGCAAGCCAGATTTATCCACCAGAGGAGATAAGTTTATGATAAATAGGTCCTTAATTCAGAGATTTCAAAGTGCACAGGATAGGGAAAAAGAAAAACATTCTTCAGTGAAACATGAAACTTCCTTTAAAAAAATGACAGCTCATCCTCCAAATAGAAATTAATCTAAAATATGTTGGCCAGTTCACTGAAGAAAAGAAGAAGAAGATAGAAACCAAAAACAACTTCCATGCTTCTGTCTGTAACATTGGATTTTGGCATAGTTTATATCATTGATATGATGCATCTATAGTTCCCTTACAAGCACTTCATATCGGAAAATTATTATAGAAACCTGCTTCCGTCCCTCGGCAGAAATATTTTCTATTTCCATAACTTTTAATGCATACATCCAAGGTAACTCTGTTGTATGATTAATTCAGATAAACATTGTTCTTTTGGGGGTTGTTTGGCACTTGGGATAGAGAAAAATGAAATGTTTGCCATAGTAGAAGATGAAAAATGATGTCAAAAAAGGCAAAAATAATATCAGTGAAACCAAGGAAAAAGATAGGCTTTTCAAATTTAAAAAAATGACGTTGATGACTGCAGAGTTATGCTTGACAAGAAAAGATACCCAGTAAACCTGTCACCAAGGGGGTGGGAAAGAATTTTCCTTCCACCTTCCTAAAAATCCACCTCTCTAAACCTTTTCCCCTTCTACTTTTTATCATCCATGCAAACCCTCAACAAGTACAGTTGTCCCCCATATGTACTGAAAAAGTATGAAGATATGGTGCTTTCTCCAACTGCTTGTGAACCAAAGAACAATCATATTCAGAAAAATAAGCCTTGGAAACCATAACTGTATGGAAGAGAACTTAATCGTGTAAAGTCAAGATATCAAAGCTCCGCAGGTCATTTAAGTATCAAGATAAATTCAATGATATTCTAGAAACTTTAAACAGTCAGTTTGGTCGTAGATCAACAACAAATGGAATGACAGATGCATAGAAGTATAAAACAATATAGTCAGAAGCTAATCTTACATGGGCTGTTTTAGTCCCATTGATTGCAAGGGAAGAAATATATTCAAACAAGGGCTCCTGACATTCTCTGAGGTTGCAAGGAAGTGAAGGCCAATAATTCATTTGAAGATTGATATTCAGGTGAGGAGCACACCTGAAAAAAAAATAATAATAAATAAATAAATAATAAAGTTGTTGACAAATTCTCTGAATGTAAAATCACACCGAGTATATCATTAGAATGCAAACAAACTGCACTATGCACCCGGAACAATAATGTTGCAGTTAGGCATGCCTAATGCTAAAAGAAATAAAGCAATATTGCACTCAAGACTTACCACCAAACAAAAAGGCCTGGACAAAATGAGAAGTGAATAAAACCAGGATGGAAAATTGGACAAAGACAGAAGACACAAATTTGAGATGGATGATCCTGTCCATAATGGCAGTGTTGTTCATTTCCACATAGGATAAATTAGAATAACAAGCACGGCATGGGCTAGGGAATTTGTTGTACAAAAATCTCAATAAATTATGGAAGTCACATCACAAAAGTAATCTCTAGCGCTCGATACCTAGTTGAAGCACTTAAATCCATATGCCTGGTCCCCCAATCAACGAGCAGCATATTGTTATACATGGCCACACATAAAAGAATCTAAATTTCACACTGGTTTGGATAAAAAAGAACCAAATCGAAAGATATGATGACATTTAAGTGAGGTCGGAATCATGCAATTTCTGGAGAAACTCAATGGCAAGGAAAACCAATAAAAACCTACCAAGATAAGCTAACAGTCATGATCTGGGTAGACTACATATCTCTACAGTTTCAGTCACATGTGCCTCATGACTCAGAAATTCAAGAAAAACTATTAAAAAATAACAGATTTCTGAAAAGGCATTGATGATGTCAAATTGTCAATTATCAACTCTCCCCTTCATGTCTCTGGTGTTGCATGCACTATAAACAATTCAAGCACGAGTAGTGCATTGGACATCGCATGGATGGGACAGACCAAAACTTGCAGGCATTGCATAATTAAGTGTACAAAGGTTGCATGATCGCTAGATAACAGAGGATCACAAAATAGAGTTTGAGTTCATCATCCTGTTGAGATCACTTTTTGTACCAGACATCAACAAATGCTAGTACCACAGAACTGGCAGTACTGAATGTCACACAAAAAGTAATCCAGGTAGAAATGTTTCTGGGAATCATCTGAAACATGCATTTCATGGTAGCATCCACATTGTAATTTTCTTGTAGTACTTGAATGAAATAAGGCTTAGTAATCTAGATTCCAAAGTTAAAAGAAGCATTAAAGCAGATGGACTTGAAAGGGAAAGCGAAATAGCATACTCCCATTTTGGTTCCGTATCTTTGTTCCAAATCCCCTGCAAGTTTGCAGGCTGAGTTCCAGGACGTGAACAAGAGATAAGCAAATAACGACCATACTGGAAAAGCAGCACCAGCAAGGATGGATCCTCATCAACTTTGAAAGATTTCACTCTTTCTGCAGTAGATATTACATTCGTGCTATTTCTTTCCAACCAAGAACTACTAGACAACATGATTTTCGTCTGCCTGTGAGAACCATTCATCTCCACCAGACTTTGGCATGCCTCTTGACTTTTTGCATGTGTGCCACTAGAAGCTATACTTTCTTCCCCACATGCACTGACAGAACTCTTTGATAATTGCAGTGAAACACGATGAAAAAGATTTTGAAAATCATCCAAATGATGAGAATAAAGATCAGTGTATGACAAATCCTTAACAGAATTTAGAATGTCCAAGGATGCCAATGTAGGATTCTTCGAGGAATCTGAAGGCTTGGTGAAAGGTCCATTGAAGGACGATGAAGCTGTCAGAAGCAGTATAGCCCCGCTTGAACCTTGAACTTTCAACTTCTTACCATCTAGTCTTTGTACTGTTCCAGCATCACCACTGATATGTAACTCAAGAACTGCAGAGAACTGAATCCCTTTTGGATCTTCATTTAGATTTGTTTCAGGAGGTATTCTTTTACCAGGGCAGCTTCCTTCCATGACAATCCGATTCGTGTCACTTACATAGGAATTATGATTCAGTTGGCTGTCCAAAGAAACAGTAAAAGACAATGAACCTAACACACTTGTGGAAAGCCTTGTCACAATAACTTGATGCGGATGTGAGGCAAAGTGTTCCCTCGTGAATTGCACATCGCCCATTGTATATTTCACTTTTACTGTTGCTGTCTCCAAATCAAGGACTCTCTCATAAGTTTCAGCATCATATACTGCACCAGGATTACCAATCTCCAGATTGACATCACCAAGAGGTTGATAAACCTTAGGAAACACAAGTGCTAAACAAGGATAAGAATCAAAATTAATGACAGTGTCCATGGAAGAAAAATAGTCATCTCTCATTGGAATTTTACACATATTTGTATGCCAAGGTGTTATCTCAAACAAAGAATGAGAGGACCAACTCCAGTAACACATAATGATCCCCCTGAATATGAAGAAAACGACGTGAAAAGAAATGATTAACAAGGTCAAACCAACTGAGTGTTGAGAATGTAAAATAGGATAAAATAGTTGAGCTCGTGAAGTCCTAACTATGAATAAATCCAAATGTATTGAATTCAGCAGCACTATCATTCTAAGAAATAGTAAATAACCTTTTAATAAATTATTAAAAAAAAAAAGGACATTAGTTATTTATTCTTTTCCATTCACACTAAGGCCAGGGTTTGAAATCACATGATGAAACTTGTAGTTATATTTAGAGCTTGAGAGAATGACTGGAATTCTAGAGATGCATTTTCAGTGTTGGTCTTAGGACAAAATAATTTTGGTCCTCTTTGACAAAATCTAGACCAAATTATCAGAACACAATCAACTTTTCTGTTCCAATATCAACTATATTTATGTTCCACAGATTGCAAGTTCTGAATTCTTTGCATAAGGGAAAAATGTGACCAAAGACCAGGTTGATATTAAATGCTCTACCGTGGCTACCAACTGCATCAATGAGAAGGCTGAAAACATTAATTGCGAAGAAAAGACAGCAAGATCAATACCATTTGCTCATCTAATAGCCCAATGTTAAGCAATTCCTCATTTGATAAAATTTTCCAGCAATAAGGGTTATGATCCTCTGCAACTAGTTGCATGCAAAGATGCTTTATTTTCTATTTAAAAATTATTTTTTTATAAAACCCAAAACATACGAATATTAATCAATATGTATTTATTTTAGAATACAAAATATAATGGAAAAATCATTGGAAAGTGAATATGTAACTATTCACTTGGATTTTTAGAACATATAAGCTTCCAGTCAAATTTTTTTGAATCATAAATACACAAATATTGATGAATATTATTATTAGCTTGGTTTTAGTAAAAAAAAAAAAAAAAATTTAAATAGAAATTCAACCATTTGCATGGAATCATAACTGTTTAACATAATGGGCAAAATAAAAAGGAAAATGGCTATCTCCGACCACTTGAAGGTAAACATAGCCCACAACCCCATTCATATGCCTTTGCACATAATATTCCCTTTCATAATACTTGAAGTAAAATTTAAACAAAAACTTCAGAATGCATAAATGTTTTGCATCATAGAACAATGATAGTTCTAATTAAAGAGATTTACTTCATTATCACTTACATTTAAGTAACCTCCCCACTGTTTTTCTTTCCATTATTTTTATACTGTAACCGACAATTGTTGCTAGTATCAGAGATGACATGAGACAAACAGAGCAGGCCATCACCTCTCTATCGTGATGTGGAATGAGATGGAGAAGCATTTACAAGAACGAGGAAGGATCCTCTCAAAGGAAAGCAAAGAAGATTTTGTGGAAAAAAAAACTGAGAAGAATAGAAGAAGCATAAGAGAATGAAAAAAGAACTTCAAAAGAGAAACTTGTATTCCCTAATTAATTAATAAGCAAAAGAGCCCCAAACCTAGTGTATGCTTTCCAGTTCACAGAAATAAATACCCAGATGAAAATCACTATACAACTGCATGCAAATAAGATTCCTAAATAATATAATAAAAACAATTATCTAGAATATCCATCAAAGTAAGTACATCAAAACAAAATAACTTCTAAAATCAATTAATAAATTTTAACATCCATATTTGCACCTAAAAGTATGCGCAGGTCAGACAAGGTATCTGATCTCCATCATATCATCACTGTTTTTATCCATTAGAAGTGTGTCTTTTCGCTGGATGAATAGGGGAAAGATTATGGGAAAATAAGATGGATATGTAAATAACTAAATATGCCACAAAGGGTGTGTTTGGGAATGGATAAAAATTTTGATGAAAAGTTGTAGAGAGTAGAAGTTATCAAATGATGAGATATGATAGGAGTAATGATGAGGAATAAATAGGATAAAGTTGAAATAGATAAGTTAATGTTGGTAGTTGTGTAGAAATGATTGAAAAGTAGGGTAGTTGTATAGAAAAATGTGAAGAAATTATTAAAAAATGTAGTAGTTGTGGAGAGTGAAAAATTTTAAATTGAAAAGTTTTAACTTGACAACTTTCACTTATTACCAAACACACCCAAAGTAAATAAAAAACAACCCCCCAGAAGGCTAAACAACTCACCATCAATTCCCCATCACCAGTTATTCAACCACAATGTATGTAATTGAGTTTCCTCCTTTAAAGATAAGCACTTCGTATCATGCCTCCCAACTGTAGCTGTGAAGGAAACAGCAAAATTATCTAAAAGAGCACATGGAACATACCTCTGATGGATTCCCGAGCAAATTGTAACTTGCAGCCGTTGCTGCTGCATATTGTCCTCTATCAACAAGTTCCCTAACCTCGGGCAGAATAATAGGCACTTGTGGATTCGTGTAATTGCCAGGGATCCCAGTCCAAAGGGTATCATCTGCAAGAGAAGTTTATCACATGATGTGATAAAGATTAGAAGAAGAAGAAGAAGAAGAAGAAGAAGCAAATGTCATGTCCGATAGCTTCAAACGAAAGTTCAATTGGAAGGAAAGCACGCTTCCAACAAACTTGGATGTAGCATTTCTTCATTAGGATGGCTGATATGAGCCACGTTTAAATTCTTCTAAAACTTCTAGTCCACATTCATGCACCGCTAGCTATTTATACCGGCAAGTAAGAAAACAGAGCATGAGAGAGAGAGGTGGAAATAAAGCCAACGAAGGAAGATGATACCGTTGAGCTGAAGCTTCTCGGAGTGGACTCCACCCCAGACCATAGCGCCGAGCCTGCCGTTGCCGATTGGAGCAGCGTCAGTCCAGTACTTGGAAGGAGCAGTGAAGAGGACTTGGAGAGGCGGAGCAGGAGCGGTTTTATGTTCTGCGGACGAGCTCCAGACGTCCTTTTCGTTGGGGCGGCATACGAACACCCAGTCCAAGTCCAATTCGTCTCCCACCATGCCAGAAATCCAACACCCAGATCAGAGAGAGGGAGTGTGAGAGGCGAAGCAGGAGAGGAGCAGAACTGCAGAAGGAACTCTGTGACGCTCGTGCGCGGTTGGAAAGAAAGAAATGACTTAAGCCGTGTCCTCTAATTTAATTTTACGTACCTATCAGCGGACAGCAGCGTCTTATTAAAAATCCAAGACCGCTCAAGAAAAGGATTCCGTGAGCTTGAATGAGATTGACAGAGGTAATAAGAACGTAACAACGTAGGCTGGGAATGAAAAAATTTTAATTGGAAATAGAAAAATTATATCGAAAATTAAAAAGCCTGTGGAATTGAAAAGTTGTATTAGAAAAAGGACCTCTATATTCTTTTTGGGAGGGTACGAGCCTACGAGGTGCTTGAACAGGATAAACAAAAAAGGACAATGATACAAGGAAGGTGATTCAATGCGCCACGTGCACCTTGGGTGTATTTAACTTATTTTTTATTTTTCTAAAAAAATTTATACAATTTTTAACTTAAGTAAACTTATAGTTATATCAAGTTTTACCTTTTTCAATATTTATAAATATTTTTTTTAGATTTTTCAAAATTAGTAGCATTTTTCTCAATTTAAAAGTACTAAAATGCCACTAATTTTAAAAAATTCAAAAAAATATCTACAAATATCTAAGAATGGTAAAACTTGATACACATTTTTAGTACACTTAGATTAATGGTTTATAAAAAAAATTAAAATGACTTTTCGCATTTGGGTGCACTAAAACTAAATGCACTTGGATGCCCAGTAATAGTATCCATAATATAATAATATTTCTTTTAGGTTTTGAATGATTCATTTACTTCTATTTGATATTTTTTAAGGTATGTTTGGAAAGTGATAAAACTTTTGAATAAAAAATTTTTAAAATAAAAAAATGATGTGATATAATAGAGGTAACAATGTGCAGTAAAATGAATAAAATTAAAATAGATAAGTTGGTTATATAAAAATGAATAAAAATTAAGATAGTTTTATAGTAAAATATAAAGAAACAATTAAAAATAGAATATTTGTCAAAATTGAAAAGTTTTTGTTTAAACAAACACACCAAAAAAAAAACTATGCGCAATAAGTACTCCCATTGTAACAATATTTTGTAAATTTTTGGGGAGAATTTAAATTCAACTTTTGTTACAAATATTTTAAAATAAATTGATTGAAACAACATACTATTAAATTAGCCTCTATTGTGTTAGTTAATATATTTTGTATCATCAAGATAGTTATGTGTATGTAATTAATGTAAATATTAACCTGTCTAAGGAACAACAATATTTGCCTGATTGCAAGCACCTATTTATTACATTATTAGGTATTCTGTGTAAAAATAAGTTAGTCCAAAGAAGGACTAATTGTTTCATAGGTTTTTATCAATTTTTAATTACTAAACCAAAATTATCACTTATAAGTTTTATAAGTTAATATTTTTGTCCAAAGACTAAATGTTAATTTTGTGCTAGTTATTTTATATTGTGTTAAATATTTTGTAATGAACCCCACTACTATTTGAATTCTTAAAGTTTGATATGGAACTTACGTAAATGTGTTGTTTTGTTTTACCTTTAGTTAATGCATATGCTTCTGTCATATTTGCTACCCTCAATTTTATTTCCATATTAAATAAAATCGAATTTAAAGAATAGAAAAAGAACATTATAATCATTCTTGACTGCATTGATCTAAACCTTATGCTAAGGATTAGGCAACCCATTACCCTTACAGATAAAAATTTCAATGAGAAAAAAGTGAAACTTTAAACAGTAAGTTCATTTAGATCTCATGAGTTTTATAATAAAAATATGTGGAATTTCAAAAATTTTTAGGGGCCCTATGTCCAAAAAAGGTAACTACTGCCAAGGAGTCCTTAAGGAAATTGAAAAGCTTTTTTGCTAAAAAAAAATGATAAGGGTGAAACAAGTATGATTCTCTAAAACTTGATTTTAATGAAGTACATAAATAAAGGAAATATAAGGGAATATATTATGATGATATCTTATCTTGCTTTGAAACTAAAAATACTATGGTTAGATTTGTTTAAGGATTTGCTCATATGTTTAGTTTTAATTTTTCTTCTAACACAATTCAATCAATTTAAGGTCGATTATAACTATCAAAATGACAAATAGTCTCTTAATGAGCTCTTTTTTTTATTGTGTGTAAGAAGAGAAAAGCGTAAAGTAAGAAAAAATTTAGAATGCTCTGCAAGTGCCTTTAAGAACAAGAATAAGGAAAGAAAAAAGATGAAGTTAGTTGTCGGTAGTTTAACGAAAAGGAATATTAAAATAAACTAGAGAAAAATTTTGATTATTACTTTTATCATACTCTTGGATGTATGAAGACAAATTGTATCAATGTCATGTTTAGCAAGCAAAGAAATGTACACTTTTCATTTTTTTTTTTTTTGATGAGACACTTTTCATTTTGGTTTGTTGTAATGTTAATTTAACTTCAGTACCAAAACACAATTTGCTGATAGATCCTCGTATTATAAATTATATCCATGCATCTATATTGCTTGAGTTTCCAAAAGTCGAGGAATGCTGAAAGATTCATCTATACAGGCAATAATAAATGATTGTGGCTAAGGCTATAGGGACATTTAGGTTTTTGTTAAAAACTAAATTTTATTTAAATTTTTTAAAAAAATATATGGTGTCATTTTTTTATAAGAATTTGATTTCTATTTCTCTATTGGATAAATTTAGTTTGTAAATAAATATTTTTAGGCAAGATCCATGACTAGGTATTGTAGTCATGCATCTTACTTAAAATTATTTGTTTAGAAACCAAATTTATCAAATACAAAAGTAGAAACTAAATTTTATTGAAAATATGATACCACATGTCTCTTTCAATATCTAAATAAAATCTATTTTTAGCAATAACTTAAGTATGCCTAATAGCCTCAACTACATCCATTTACTATTGCTTGTATAGACGAATCTTTCAACATTATTCAACTTTTGGAAACTTAACCAACCTTACATAGATGCACTAATGTAATTTATAGGTAATTGCCAAGTGAATATTCTCTGTAATTTCTTATTTTAGCCTTTTCTCATCTTGCACACAATAAAAAATTAGCTCATTAAATGATCATTTGACCTTTTGATAGTTAGAATTGATCTCGAATTGATCGAATTGTACTGAAAGAAAAATTAAAACTAAATGCATAAGTAAATCCTTAGACAACTCTAGCTTCAATGCTTTTAGTTTCGAAATAAGATGAAACATCTTCATGATACACTTCCTTAGGTTTTCTTTACTTTTATACTTCATGGAAATTAAATTTGGCAAAATCATATTTATTTTAGCCTTATTATTTTTAAGCAAAACGGTTTTCCAATTTCTTTAAGAAATTCATTGGCAATGGTCACCTTCACCAATATAATGCCCTTGAAAGTTTCTAAAGTTTCAAGCTGCATGATTATAAAGCTCATCTGATTTGAAGAATTCCACTTCCTAAAGACCCATTTTTTCTCATTGAAAAGTGGATTTGCTAACTCTTTAGTGCAAAGTCTGATGATCATGTTCTCTTTTCATTTCTTAAAGTTGGCCTCATTTAACATAGTTATAGAATCGATGTTTGCTCATATAGTATTAGCAGATGCATCTATTGAAAGTAGAACAAAATAGCCCATTCACATAAATTCCATATCAAGATTTAACGATTCAAATAATAGTAGCATTCATCACAAAATAACTAGCACAATATTAATATTTAGCTCGTTTAAAAAACATTAATATTTAGCCTTTGGACAAAAATATTCATTTATAAATGGTACTTTTGGTGTAATAAGCAAAATATTAACAATAAAATTCTATTAAATAACAAGTCTCCTTTTGGACATATTTCTTATTGGCATAGATTATTTAATAATTATCACGTATTTATTATCGCAGATATAATCTAGTCCAATACGGATATTCTTTTGAGCCAGTTAATATTCACATTAATTATACACACAACTATTTTGATATTTGCCAATTGGGCATCATCCCAGTTGGTGGAGCGATATTCTAGAATGTTCTCATCCAAGGTTCGAAATTCAACCCATGCAGTTTCTATGAAATTTTTTGTATTCTTTTAAATGTGTCTTCCTAGTAACAGGAGTTTTTATAGTTATACCCCTGATTATGAGGGTATTTATATAATGTCCCTCTATAATAAGGGATATCAACTGCATTATTTATTCGTTGCAGCAATTCATACTCCGTAATCTGAATCCGTAGCTAGTAGGCTGTGATTTTTTATGGGCAGCCCCATGGGGGCAGTGATGCGACTGGCCAAAAAATATTTTTTTAGTTGTTTTATTAATATGTAAAGTTATGTGTACGTAATCTATGAATCAAGTTTTATAATTTTTGAATATTTTTAAGTATTTTTATTTTTAAACACGAGAAAATTAATAAAATATTATTATATTTAAATTTTAAAAAATATTTTTTATTGGTATATTTACATGCATCTTAATCGATATTACAATTAACTGCTAAGATATTCTTACAAGTGATTTTAGTACGAAAAGTCGTTTAAAATATCCAAAAATGATAAAACTTGATTATATATTAAATACACCAATTTTACGTGTTCATAAAAAATTAAAAAATTAAAAATATATGTTTTTTAGGCCGGCTTAAGAATCACAGTTGAATCCATAGAGTAATCGGGGCGTTCCACGGATTAATCGGATCAATCCACTGGACGTGGTTGGAATTCTGCTGGATTTTTTAAAGCAGAATTAAACGGTCCGAGTTTCAAACTCTTATGGATGCGTCAAGCTTATAAAATTCAGTAAGCTTTATTTTGTGGTAAAACTAATTGCTAAAGATTAAAATAAAATCATAAAGGGTAATTTGCAAATATACTCATTTAGTTTGATTATAATTGCAAATATACCTGAACAGTTTCAGAAATCGCAAATAACCCCTATATAGTTTAACTATAATTGTAAATATGTCAGAAATCCCAATAACCCCTATGTAGTTTAACTATAATTATAAATATGTTTACGCTATTATGATGTTATTACTGCACTGTCATGGTGTAGATATATTTGAAAAAATTTGTAAACTATATGGATATATTTGCAAATATGCTCACGTCGTCTGCTTATTTTTGCAAATATAACCCCACTTTAATAGCATTGTAACGGTTTCATAATGGTGTGAGCATATTTGCAGTGATGATTAAATTATATGAAATTTATTTGTAATTTTTAAAATCGTATGATTATATTTACAATTATGGTGAACCGTCTTGCCAATATAGGGGATGAATGACAGGCCCTGATGGATGCAACGGCTCCAAATCGACTCATCGATCAGAAAATATGAGCTAGCCATATATTTCTATGATTGAAAAACCTTACATAAAAAAAAGTATATGCTTCAAAAATATACATCCGTATTGTCATATGTTTGAGCCTAAATCTTCTCATACCGGTTGGAAATCCTGATGGCGATTTTCAACGGGTCCAAACACCTATTTTTTTATTTCGTTATTTAAAAAAATTTATAAATATTTTAATCTAATTATATTTAATCTATAAATCAAACTTTACCATTTTTGGAGATGTATATATATGTATTTTTTATTTTTAAATACAAGGATATGTAAGTCATTTTAAATAATTTTAAATGACTTAGATACCCCTGTATTTAAATATATATATATATATGCATCTCCAAAAATAGTAAATTTTGATTTATAGCTTAAACATAACTAAATTAACATGCTTATAAAAAAAATTTCAAAAAAATAATATAAAATAGGTGTTTGGACCGGTTGGAAACCGCTGGATTTCCAACCGGTCTGAAAAGATCATTTGGCCATATATTTATAGCTAGAAATATCAGTTTATAAAAAAAATTGTACATAAAAAAATTCAATAATTATTTCACAGTGATTCAACATTACATTTTTTATTGGGATTCAAGATGAATTTGTTACCACTTGTTAGAAATATTTTTGATTGATAAAAAACCAATATCATAACAAGATCTTTAATTTCA
The DNA here is from genome assembly GCA_030490835.1 of Annona cherimola. Classification (NCBI taxonomy): domain Eukaryota; kingdom Viridiplantae; phylum Streptophyta; class Magnoliopsida; order Magnoliales; family Annonaceae; genus Annona; species Annona cherimola. The sequence goes on along the minus strand of CM059973.1, from coordinate 65,320,587 downwards.
TATCGAATCATCCACAACAATCGACGTGGAAGCGTGCTTGAATACAAAAGAATGGATTTAGATGTTTTAGAGAATGACGGCTATCCTTTTTTAATGGAAAGTGAGAAAAAAGATAAACATTAGAAAAGAAACCCTACCGGTAACTTGGTGCCCGCAACTATTAATATAAGCACTAATTTTTTATTTCTAATGTAATCCATCATAAAATAAAAATTAAAAATTAAGCATCAATGTTTCTATACATAAAATTCTAATATTTTGTTAGATGACTTAGGCTAATTTAATTTAATCCTTAAAAGATCATTTTTAATTTGAGCCTATGATAGCAAGCAACATATAATCGATGATGCTTCTATGAAACCATCTTTACTTTTAATATCTTGATAGTTAATGAAAATTCAACTTCATATATTATATTTATCATTATTTATATTATTATAAAAACCTTTTTTCACTTGTTTAGTATCATTATGTGTGGACCTCATTGATAAATGTGTAAAATCATTATAATAAAATAATTTAATGCTAAATACTAATTTTAAATAGTATTTTCAACATCTAAACCATCTAAAATATCACTACTATATAAATAAATAATTCCATGAAGTATTATTATATTATAATACATATGTAGATGGATTTAAGCATATTTCCTAATTTACATATGAATATATTTATTTTTGAGCAAATGTAACCCATATACATATTTAATTAATATTAAATTTGGTCTCCTAACTAAATAAATTATGTTAAATATAATAAGTAGATTGAATTTTCTATCAAGTATCAAACTTTTAAAATTTAAAGAAATTACATGGAACCGCTTTTATTTGACCCGGTTACATTGAACCAGATCTGATATATAATTATTTATATATACATGTCCAAAACTCAACATAAACTTATACTTTTATAATCTATAAGGTGTGTTTGAGAAGTGTTGAAACCTTTAGTGAAATTTTTTTGAAATAAGAGAAAATAATGTAATGTGATATAATAAGAGTAAAGATGAAGAGTAGAGAGAAAAAGTTAAAATAAATAAGTTAGTTGTATGGGTAGTTATGTTAAAATAATTGAAAATTTAGATAGTTGTGAAGAGCATAAAGTTCTAGTTTGAAAAATTCCATAGTTAAGCAAATACAACCATAATATTATAAAAGACAATTATAATGAATATATATATATATATATATATACAAATTTAGTGGAAATAATTTTTTATATTATATAAATATTGATGGAGGAGAATATTGGACATAGATGGGATCAAAAAAAAATATTTTAAAAATTGAGAAACTCGAGGAGGTGAAGATTGCCCCATTAACCTATCAAAGTGGTATCCTTTCATGTTTTGGTATCATCTTGGTGATTACGTAAATTTAAATACACTGATTATTCAATACCACATATTCATCCAAGATACCAGAAATCATTTCCATTAAAATCATATATGGCTCATATTTTTTAAAAAATGAATTAAATTTGAAATTCATACAAATCCAACAAATAGATTATTAGAATGTTATAATATTATATACAAACATTATAGTGGGTAGGATGAAAATTTTAGAAGGATTGGATGTTTAATTTATAATTTTTAGATATTTTATCAAATAAAATAATTTTTATGAATTAAGATTCACTTTAAATTGATTCTTAGTTTCGTAACCACGATTGTGATTTTTTTTGTTCTTAGCAATACAAATGATAAAATTAAATGAACTGGGTTTCTTATAAGTGCCTACGTGGCTCTAACAAATGTACCGATTTATTCCGCTATATCATATTGAATTATTTTATCCATGCACTGTTGAATGTTTTTCTTCAGTGGAGCAGGTGCCACTGAAGATTTTAAGTGTCTTCCTTCATTCACTTTTGACCCACCTTAATGATTATCAAATCTAATTTACTTAATTTATCCAGAATCATATATTTAATTGGAAATCAAGTTTCTCAGGAATTAAAGATGTTGACCCTCATTCAAGACGTATAAAACAAATATGAAAAAAACAACTTGTTTTATATATGAGTTTCAAAGTTGTTATGTTCTTATTCAGCATTTCAATAAAAAAAAAAATTGTTATTCAACATGTAAACCACCTAAAACATGATCGCAAGGTGGATAAATAATTCACAAAATTTTCTGTTATATATCTGTAAATGGATCTAAACATTTTTTTCCAATTTACACAGGATTATACACTTTTTAGTAAAAATGGTACACCTAAGAAGTTGATTGAAAGAATCAAAAAAAAAAAAAAAAAAAAAAAAAAGTTGATTAAGATAAATTTTAATCCCATATTGAAATTAACAAAAGATGTGAGAAAAATGGATGAAGAAGATTTAAGGTGGTCACAAAATGGAAGTGTCACGCTGAAATCTGGGCAGCGATTCAATGCAACATTGGCTTGAAGCTCAATATTTTTTTGTAATTTTTTTTTTTTTTTTTTTGGAATTGGCATGTGGGATCAAACATCTATTCCTTAAATATGAAATTTTATAACTTTTGGAAATTATTTTTTAGTTTTTGAATACTGAAAATAAAAAACTCATTTTTCAAGCGCCCCTAGCAATTGGAAAATGAGAATTTTTATAACTTTCAATATTTGAAAAATTAAACAATATATAAAGTTATAAAATTTTATATTTAAGTCATACATGCTTGGACCCACTTGTTAGAGGTAAAAAAATTTAAAAAATTTTAAATGGGTCATCCAACTATTTGCATTGAAGCTCAATGGCATTGAATAGGTATCATGTGTACTTAAAAGCCTTTCTTTTAAGTATATTTCATTCTATGAAACTTTCTTATTTGTAATTTTTTTTTTATTTTTAATATCTTGATAATTAACAAAAAACTACACACTCTATTGTATTGAATATTGTTTATATTATAATAAAACTATTTCCTTTAACGCATGGCTCCCATATATAAATATATAAGCTCAACATAATAAAATAGTTTAATGTTAAATATCAATTTAAAAATAATATTTTAAAACTCCAAATCATCTAAAATATCATTGTTTTGTGGATAAATAATTCTATACATAAATATATCTACTTTTGAACAAATACAACATATGCGTATATTTAATTTGAATGAAACTTGATTTCTTATAAAAACATATAATGTTAATACAATTTTTTAATAAAGATTTTTAATATCTCTGTGCTTGTTCTCTTCTTTGGCTGCCGCTGTACGTCATGAGGTTTGTGCTCACGGCCGGCGGCCGGCTTTATCTGGGTTTATTTTTATTTTTATTTTTAAAAAATTCTTGTGCTTGTCTTTTCCTTGGCGGCCGCTGTCCGTCGTGATGTTTGTGTTCAGGGTCAGTGGTGGCCGGCAACATTGGGTAACGTGGGGAAAAAAGTTCAGGAAAAGAACTGTAAGGTAAAATTTTGGGAAAAAAAGAAAAAGAAAAAAGGAATGTGATGTAATATAGGTAATTATTTTTCGAAGGAAATATAGGTAATGATTAGTAGAAAAGAAAATGGATATAAAAATAATAATGTAGTTGTAAAGATAGACATGAAAAAATTGACTGGAATGTAGAGTGAATAATAAAAAAGTAGAATAATGAGACAGTATATGGATGATGATTTAATATACACGTAGGTACTGATTTCAATACTTATCAGGTGTTTTGAACTTTTTTTTTTCCTTCTGTTATACATCAAAATATTATTTATATATATACACATTTTTACAATTTATGTAAAGACAGTTTTTATCTCATAAATAGGGTGAAAACTGTCAATTTTTTAAATTAAAAAAATGTAATGTTAATTTTTGGCAAGAGGATGACTGCATGAAGACAACTACATAAGTTTCACATTAGAGATGCAGCATGACTACGGTTGCCATCTATTACCGTTTATTAATATGATCCATCAAAAGCAACTCCATGACATTTTAGAAAACAGGGGGTGAATCACAATTGAGTAATTTGGAAATATACATGCATAGTTTGATCATAATTATATATATGCCTATGCAATTTCCGAAATCATAAATAACTCCTGCACAGTTTAACACTAATTGTAGACATATCAATGGTATCACTTGCTTGTCATGGCACATTAGGCCGCTGTTAATGTAATTTTTTAGACATTTTTATATTGACGAAAATATACACACGGCTAAATCCATGTATACGATGCAACATGCACCATCGGAGCACTGGATTTGGTGCTCCATCATCGTCACCAATCATGGCTGCCGCTGTTGCTTCAACGCCAAGTTGCAGCAATGTCTCCTCTCTCGTTGGTGGTAACTGAACTGACATACGCTGGCTATATGTTACAATAGGAAAACAGGGTACATTTCTTATGGCCTGTGTATCTATGCCATGTACATTTATTTTCAAAAATCAAAAATATCAATCGAATTCAAAATTTTACCATTTTCGCAGTACCCTGGTTAAATGCACCTAGGTATACTTCACCTTTTTTTTAACTTTTTTTATTTTTTCGGATTTTTTAAAATCAGTGGCATTTTTAGTAAATTACTAAAAATGCCACTGATTTTAAAAAATTCAAAAAAATATCTAAAAATCTCCAAAAATGATAAAAATTTATACACATGTTAAATACACTTAGATTAATAGTCCTGTAAAAAATTTCAAAAAAAATAAGAAAAAGGAGTGAAGTACACCCGAGTGCATTGAGACTCAATGCACCGGGTCCATTTTCGTAAGGTGGAAAATCTAAATGAAACCCACATGTATTAATAGATTCAAAAATTTTTGACATCTTATGAATTACCTTTTGGTGATTTTGATGGTGACAATATTTGATTGATCTTAAATTTATTTTGCTCTCTTATTTAGGCAAGGTTTACATATAACTAAAAATTTAAGTGTGAAGTTTAATTCTATCATTAATTGTGCATAGGCATGATTGTGTGATTGAATCCATCTTTAATAGTAATTGGATACTATTAATTCTATCATTACTTATGCATGGACATGATTGCATGATTGATTAGATAAAGTCGTGTGATTGAATCTATCTTCAAGCATAATTGGATATGGTTGCATATATCATTCATTAAGACTGATTATGTTGGTCATACTTGAAATATTTTGTGAAGAGTCATTAGTTGTCATAAAGAGGATGGATATCTAGATGGAGGAAAATTCATTTTCTAAAAAATAGGACAAGGTCAACTGTTTTATTAAGAAAGATTGATTGATAATTCAGCAAAATCTCACTGATATCTCTGACTGCAAAAAAAGTCGACTGCTTTCTTTTGGTGGGTAAAAGGGTCAACGGTTTTCTTCTTGCTCGTAAAAAAGTTGGCTTTCGTAAGAAAAGGTTGATTGTTTCTTGGAAGTGCCAAAATCCTACGGATAAATTTCTTCCAATTGTACACATACCCAAGCTATCTTTTATGAAAGATAATAGTTATAAATAGGAACTCGTGGTAAAGATTCAAATAAAGCCTTCATGTGTGAAAAGCTTTGAAATATTAAGAACCAAAACTCGAGAGAATTGTTGCAGAAGTACAAGCAATATAAAGCTTAAAGATTTCATCCAAGTGTTGCTTTTGCAGATACAGGGAATTGCTTTGACTGTTTAATTATTTTGTTATTGAACTGGTTTGATTGTTTAATTATTTTGTTGTTGATTATTTCTTATATCACCCTAGTGTTGATGACTATCAAACCAAGAAAAAGCTAATCAAAAGGTTGATTGCTTCACTAGTTATCTTGAGCTAAATTTTAAATTTCAAAAGACGGTTAAATTGTACTATTGCAACTTGTATAAATTGACTAATGGAATCCCAACCTTGTTTTCTTGCACAGTGGAATTGAACCACTATAATTGCATTATCTCTGTTATTTGATTTTATTTCGTAGTTGTGATTGATTTTATTTTGTATGAAGTTTATCGTATTAAGGCATGATCATATACAATATATTGTATATATGCTTAAGTTACAATATTTATTTTTATTACATTTTCTGATTTTTTTATGAACTTATTTTCCTAAGTGTATTTAATTCATAGATCAAGGTTTTCCATTTTACAAAAATGTCGTTGCTTTAAAAAATCAAAAAAAAATCTACAAAATTCCAAAAATGGTAAAAATTAATATGCATGTTAAATATACTTAAATTAACAGTTGTATAAAAAAAATTTAATGGATTTTTGCACAACATTACATGCCCAGTGCTTGACGAGTGACAAGGATAGGAAGAAGAGACCACCAGTGGCCTATAGTTCCAACAAAATATTGAGAACTATATTTTATTTTATTTTTATTGACCAAGTACTAGAAAAAAATGGAGACAAAAATATTCTGTTCCCCAGTATTCAGAATTGCACCTGGCATGTAACTAGCTAGGCATTAAATCATAAAATGAATGAACCAATGACATATATTACTAAGATGGTCAGACCGCACCTACATTCCAGGAAAAAGCTGCGTAAGAGAACAAGCCTTCAAGCATTTGAGCTGTCCGTTGAATGTGTAAATAATTCCAGCAGAAAGCCTAATCCGTGAGGTAGATCCATTGTAGTGTACTCGTTTTAGGGAATTTTTATTCTCAGCCCAGAGACCAGCTTCATGAAGCTTCCCTTCCTTCCAACAAATGTTGACTGTCACACCACCACGAGCCTTGAGTCCTTTGACACACCCACTTGCCCATTTATCTCGTGGAAGAGCTGGAAGCAGATGCAGGTCACTTTGTGTGCTCTGTACAAGCATTTCTGCGATTGAAGCTGTAAAGCTGATATTCAAATTTTCGTTAGTTTCAGAGTTGCTGGTGCAAAATCGTCCCTTCTTCCAAACCCCCTACTTCCCATACGCTTGTAATGGAATAGGATTCAAAACAGCTGCTTGTTTTGAATCATAACACAACAGCCTTTCATTTTCATATTAATATGCAAATTTAATGAAATCCAATCCAAGATATTTAACATTATTTATCTCACAAGAATGCATGACTGCATATCAATCAAAGACTCTTTATAATCATCAAATAATATTAATAGTGATATAAATCAAAGCATGATTTTATTTGGTGGCCCACCGAAGCCTTCGATCAAAGTAATTTTTTAGATTATAATTTTATATCCTAAGTGTAATGATTGGAAGCCTTAAAAACAGCTGCTTGTTTTGAATCATGACACAACCACCTTTCATTTTCATATTAATATGCAAATTTAATGAAATCCAATCCTAGATATTTAACATTATTTATCTCGCAAGAATATGTGACTGCATATTAATCACACACTCTTTATGATTATCAAATAGTATTAATGGTGACAAAAATCAAAGCATGATTTTATTTGGTGGCCCACTGAAGCCTCCAATCAAAGAGGTCGTTGGGTTATGATTCAAAATATTAGGTTGTGTTGAATCATAACCCGCATGTAATTATATGAGAGATTTTGATAGTTTCATGTTGGTTCATTCACCTCCAAGTCTAAAATGAGCAGTGCATGTTATACCAAAGTGGTAGTGCCACCTGCTTGGAATCCATCTTGATGATTACACCAAATTCAAATTGTTTTTATAATCATGTATATAGCTAAGAACTACAAAATTATTCCAACCAAAGATTAACATTAATCTTAGAATTAAAAATTATCCAAGTGATCTATAAGATAATACCAATTCAATTCAGTAAAAGATTCACTATTCATTTAGGCCCTTGATTACATAAAGGCCATCTGATCACCATATTTAGCATAATTATTAACTAAAATCATTTCAATCAGAATATTGTGCCAGTCACGATGTTTAAAAATGTCAACAAAAAAAAAAAACTGCAGAAAACTCAAATTTTAGATAAATTCATTGACCCAAACATTGAACTTCTATACAATGCAGCACAATCATTATTTACGATGGGATGGACACATATAAGAGTTGCATGTTTAATTAAGAGGATATAGGTCCATCTAATAATCCAGCAATTTTTGCATTTTTAGATTCTCTTTTCAAATGACTTCTTTAATCAAAATGAGCATTTGATTTGGATGATATTTGACTTCCTACAATAAATGAAAAGATAATGTTTAATAGAGATATATAACAAACATCGGAGCCTCAATCCTATGCAACCAGGTCATATAAAAGCAGTTCCATATAGCCCCTTCCATTTTTAGTATCTAGATGTTAGATGGAAAATTAACTCCATTCATTGTATTCAACATCATTTGTTTAGCTAGAAGACCTAAATTTCATCCAAATCAAATATGTTGATAGGTTACATTTGCTGAAAAATATAAATTCGTTTGTAGATTATGAAAAATACTTCGATCAATTTACATATATATTAAAATGTAATTATACTTTATAAAATCATTTATCCATATAGAAGCAAAGCCCATCAAGTTGGGGTCACAATGGAAGCAGTAATGAAAATCAACATGCCCCAGCAGATGGATGATCAGAGAAATCTTTAGTTATCTCTTACTTAAATGCATGTAGGATCTTCCACCATGGGAGAGATTTAAATCCATCAACCTGTCAATCAACTTCCATAGTGTACCTAACCAATGATAATTATAAAGAACCTCACCATGCTAAATTAAGTGGCACACTTGCAAACCATTGATATGCAGATGCCCTTACAATCTTCCAGCTATTTAGGCAAAAGAATGTTGGCTTACCCAAAATTCGCATCTATCTGGAATGGAGGGTGTGCTGTGAACAAATTACTGTAGAGCCCACCTTCATAATCAGCTTCATGATCTGGATCTACTAAGTCGATCAAATGCTTGACCATGCGATATGCATGTTCACTATCATGAAGGCGTGCCCAACAAAGTGCTTTCCATGTGGTTGACCATCCTGGGCCATCCTCTCCTGCTCCAGTGATAAAAATACAGTTAAGACCACTACAGATTGGTAACTAAGGATCACAAATAGAAGTCTGAAAATTAAAAATAGCACAAATCATCTCCACAGTCTAATCAAAAATTGACATCCAACAGCATTTATGCAAATCGAGCATCATCAACAGTATCACCTGATACCATCATATGGTAGGCTCATCAATGCAGAACTCGGAAGGGCAAACTATGGACAAATGATTCCATAGTAACATTTTCATGGAAACATCTATGGAAAAATTTTGTTTCATGCTCAAGATGCATCGTAGGTTAAATCCAATCATTGTATAGCAGTTGGCATCACTTGCCTAGCTAATTTCCAGGGGAAAAAAAAAGAAAGAAAGAGAAAAAGAAAAGAAATCAGTTTTGTGACTTACCTGAGCAACAAAACAAAAAAACAAAAAAAAAGAATTTTGCAGGCGCATATTGACTTGCAAATAAGATCAATTTTGCAGCTTAAGTCTCAGATTAAAATACTATTTTTTTCATCAAACATAAAATGCTTTTAAGATGTTAGTTAAAACACAGTGGAACTTCGCATGATGAAGAAATTTGATTTAACCTATAAATTGTTATGAACTTGAAGCAAATCATGTTCAATATGTAATTCTTCATGTATGAACTAAGTATTGCCAAATCAGAAACAAGAAAAAGGAATCCTGCATCAAGCATTTTCGCTCATTAGGTGGTCAAAGCCACATATCACTAGAAAATAATTCATCGATTCTTGTAATGTAATTTCAGAAAAAATAAAATTAAAATATGACTCCAAGGAAATGAGAAAAGACAGGCGTCAATGAATTAGGATATCAAGACAGCATCGGGTTGTGTTGGTCTTGCCAGCACTGTCTGCTGGTCTTACTAAGTATGGAAAAGGATTGGTTTTGAATCATTTATCCACATCCACCTGAAAACTCTGTCATATATAAATAAATATGACAGTGCAATTCTAAGGCAACCTCTCCATGTTCTAGTTCCATATCCTGTTACAAATCCTGCAAAATGTCCCATCTTCAGTGGATATTGTTATTTTGTTTCCTTTAAAATCATTAGTTGTGTATCCAACTTTCTAAATACACAAGTTAGAAAGATGTAAGGGGGAATAGGGACCTTGGCAGCATTCATCTCAAATATCAATCCTTCCTGACCTGATCGCACCTAGTCTGTCAATGCCCCCATGGCCAAACAAAACAATTCTTGTGGATCATGTTGGAGGATGTCCTTGGATAGGAGTTGTAACACCCAGGCATTCTAAGCTGGAATGTTGCAATGAAAAATTTTTATTGTGCAATGAATGAACAATGTAATGAAAAGAGTAGAAATAAAACCTAGACTACAATATGCAAGTAGAAATTATATAAGACAACAGGATATGGAATGATGATGTGTCAGGATGACTGGACATATGATAACATGGCATATGGCACATGATAAGGCTGCTGAGCTGGAAAACTGAAATTGCAATGCATGATGATGTGGTTGCTGGTGTGGCATCTGAAGCATGGATAAACCAAAAAGTTCATCGAGTTGTCCACTGAGGTGGTAGTGGTACTAAAAAGGACATTACGTGCAACTAAACATAAGCTATGCAATATGTTAGGTACAGCCAGAAATAAGAATCAATTGAAGTCAAGATTTTGGTTAAAAAGAGAAGATAAAAAAGAAAGGGTGTATGGGAAAGTTCGAAAAGTTGCTTGAAACAGCTGGGAGGAGGAGAAACAAGTTAGAGAATAGTTCAAATTAGAGAGAATGAGAAAATAGGAATTAATTGATCCAAACCACTGGAAAGGTATTGTTTCATATCCAAGATTAGTCCATTCTAACACCCGCCATACTAATTTTCTTGGAACCCTATCATATACATTTTCCGCATACATAAAGACCATAAACATGTTATAGTTATTCTCCCAACATTTCTCCATTAATTGTCTAAGAAATAAAGCTTATTAGACCTTCCCTTCACATGGGTAGTAGCATCACAAAGTACATGAAAGTCAACTTAAGTACCAACATTTGTTTATGATTTAAATCACTCCACAAGCTTTAGATTGATGGAATAAAGTTCCCAAATGCAAAAAGATGCAAAACAGCCCTACACCCCGCATTTATTTTGATCATCATGGAATCAATAGTAAAATGCTGTAAATCAGCATGATTTTGATACATTCATTCCTATTCAACAATGATAAAAGTTGTGAACATGTGACCTGGAGGTCATGGGTTCGAGTTGTGGAAACCACCTCTTGCTTTATAAGGTATGATTGTATACTTTAGACCTAAAGTGGTCTTACTCTTCCTTGGACCCCATACATAGTAGGAGCTTAATGTGACAAGGCTGCCCTTTTTAAATCCTATTCAGCAAAGAATTCATCAATAAATTGTGTTTTCATGGCCCTCAAACCCTTTAGCCCGGGATTCATCTTTACATGATGAGAAAAATAGGAAAAAGATGGGGAAGAGGACTTTGCCTTGTGAGTCCAAAGATCTGATACAAAAAAACTTTTCGAATCGCCACTAAAAGACCAATCTTGTTCCCTCTCTATTGCACCCCCAATATCAAGAGTTTCTCACCTTTGCCAATTTCTTAAAAAGAATAAATACTTAACGAATTAGGCATACGAAAATAGGCTTCAAGAAATTAACCTTAAAATAACAAACCAGACAATCAACCATGCTGCATGCCCAGGTTCACAATTTTTTCTCAAAAATAAACTATGAAGATTGAAGACCAATTCCACTAGGTTTTGGGTTTTCATACCTCCTCTTGAACCAAACTCATGTATATAAATTTCTCTCATCTAAGTTGTCATTTAAATTCTATGAATCTTTTTTTTTTAATAAAAGAAATCACTCTATCCCTACTCCCTAACAATAATGAAGGGATTAGGGATAGAGAGATCCAAGCAATTCATTGCCAAAAAATTATCTGTACAAATGTTCCTACAAATAGCAGCAGGTGGGTTACCCCACCAGGACTGATAGTCCTCACAATAAACCAAAATCAATTCGGCTAAGGAATGAGCGACTGCATTTCCTTGCCGAAGTACATGATGAGCCGAAAACAAAGCATTGTTAGCGAAGATAGACCTAATCTCATCAATGATAAAACCCACATCGGAGGTTATGGGTTCCGAATTAGATATGAAATTGCATAAAATGAGAGAGTCGGTTTCAAATTGTGCATGACTGATCCCCAGTTGGAGTGCCCACTTGAGTCCCAAGAGGAATGCAGTGGCCTCCATAAAAAGCGGTTCCCACGCCCCAGCCCGTTTCCATCCACATGCCGCTACAAAAGCACCAGAAGAATCTCTAATGACAGCTGCACATCCAAAATTATCCAGGTTCTCATGACGACGCACATCCACGTTGAACTTTACAAAACTCGGCGGCGATTTGGACCAACGGGGCACCAAGGAGCAATCCAAAAGACCCGTCTTAGTAAGCTTTCTCGCACACCAATGCTGGTAAAGGAACTTAGAACACCAAGCCAATGTATCCGTGAAATTTGGTTTGATATCCTCCTCCCTAAGCTTGTTACGTAGATACCACACCCTCCAACAACACAAAATGAAGAGGGTGAGATCCACAAGATTGTTCCTCCTCACAAAAGTTTCCATGATTTCCCTGACCGATATCCCATGAGGAACCATTCTCGCCGCCCTCCAGCAAACCCCATTGGACTTAGCACACCCCAAAAACAGATGGTTCACATCTTCGATATCATTCTTACATATAGGACAGCTTTGGTCAATCTCCATTCCCCTATGACTGAGATTCTTCAGTGTGGGGAGGGCATTTATTAAAAGTCGCCACCCAAAGATAATGACCTTACTTGGGAGCATCAATCGCCAAATTGCCTTGTAGCAACTTAAAAGGGCCGGGTTCACCTCATGTGAGCACAGAAGTCTATATGCCGACTTAACCGTATAGGAACCATTTGGTTCATGCTTCCAAAACATACAATCATCCACCCTCCTATGGGATAGAGGAATCAACTTTACCTCTTGCCATGTCGTCTCCCCCGCAGCCGCCAGAACCTGATCCCTTTTCCATGATTTTGTTGCATCGTCAATGAAATGACTAACTCTCACATCCTCAGGAATTGAAATTGGGAGAGGACCCGCCTTGTCCACCTTCGAGTTGAGCCAAATGTCATTGAAGAAAGAAACCTGATTCCCATCGCCAATCCGCCATTTACACCCTCTTTGAATAACATCCCTCGCCTTCAAAATGCTCTTCCAAGTGAAAAAGTCTGAGGGCTTCGCCTTACAAGTCCAAATATCAAAGAATGGGAAGTATCTTGCCTTAAGAACCTTGTGACATAACAATGAGTTGCCTGTTACTAGTCTCCAAACCTGCTTGGCAAGAAGGGCATAGTTGAATTTGTGGAAGTCCCTAAACCCAAGTCCACCCGCTCGCTTTGGTTTACATATATCCTTCCATGCCACCCAGCTCAATTTTCTTTTACCATCCTTCTCTCCCCACCAGAATTTACTCAGCATCCCATTTATGTCATTACAGAATGATTTGGGTAAAAGGAAAATGCTCATCGTGTACGAGGGAATTGCCTGAGCAACCGCCTTGATTAGCACCTCTTTTCCACCCCACGAAAGCAACTTACCCTTCCAACCCTGAATTCGGTTCCATATACACTCTTTAAGGCCTTTGAAAATTCCCACCTTAGATCTGCCAAGCCAAGTCGGGAGGCCCAGATATTGATTGAATTCTATAAATCTTTAATGCTGGATGTTTTGTCCAAATTCCCACTAGATGACTAGAAATGTCACAAAATGAACCAATTCGAGTTGTCGACCTTGACTATTATTTTATCCTAATTGCATCCGCCACTATAAGTTATGATCCAAGGCCTTAAAATGGTAAGAAATTGCTCTTTTAACAACTCTAACCCCTTGGATCAATATTTATATATCTTTTCATCTTTAGCAAATTTCACTTGAATTTTGACCTTAGTACCCATACAACACAAAAAACTAAACCAAATCAAAGACCAACAACAATTATCATAACAACATTCAAACCACTCTAAAGATAGGCAAAAAGAACTACTCTGGTTTAACATGGTAACAGTGACGATAAAGAGATGGGGTTTACAGAAAGTAAGATAATGTTAGTCATAGGGTGTATTTGGTTGGAGATAAAACTTTTTGATAAAAAGTTTTCAGGGTAAAAGTTGTCAAGTTGATAGAAAATAATGTAATATGATAGGGGTAATGATGAGGTGTAAAGAAAATAAAATTAAAATAGATAGATTAGTTGTATGGATAGTTGTGTGGAAATGATTGAAGTAGGGTTGTTTGTATAGGAAAATGTAAAAAAAAAAAAATTAAAACATAGGATAGTTATCGAGAGCGAAAAGTTTTAGATTAAAAAGTTTTGGTTACCATTTTTTGTATCCAACCAAACATACCCATAATGTGAATAAGGATAAGACAATACGAATGCAAAGAACATGTAGGGTTACTTATTAAAAATACAAATAATTTAAGGAAAATTTGATTGTTAAACTACAATAAATAGATGTCATATCACAACAAATAATAATGAAAAATGACGTCCCCTTGTACATCATTAACTTCTTTAACATACCTCTTTTATAAAGACTATTGGCAGCAGCTTTACACAACTCTGGTGTTTCCTCAAGAGTAATTGTATGGCCAGGGTAAAGGCCAAACAAGTGAGACAGATGCCGATGGTGCACTTCTGGATCTTCAAAATCCTCAGCCTGTGGCAAACATACATGTTAGTTTTCAATATTGGAAAAAAGAATTTGCTATGCACCAAGAAGAGTAACAAAGGTTGAACTTCCAGCTTAAGCGAAATTACTGTATAATCATGAAGTATTTGAAATTTCATGCAGATGCAGATATTCATGGTTTACCTAGTGCAAATGAACTTCAAGTCGTGTAGGCCCACATAAATCGGGGCTTTATCTTGTTCACGGATTTTTATTTGGGATTTGGATATTATATATATATATGGAATTTCACACAGTTGTTGAAGGCACAAGAAGCAGTCAGATTCAAATGACCTTAGGCACCAAGGTGTAACGCTCACAACTAAGTTATGAACCCCAGTAAAGCAAGGCACAAAAGGCATGTGAAAATGAGCCTTAAGCCTAGGCATGAGCCTAGGTGTGCCTTTAATAACTATGATTTGAGTGCATCAAGTGACTTGACGGATATCTTAGATAAATATTAGGTAATTTCTCTGTTAGGTTTCTCTTCTCCAACAATTTTCTATTTCTTGTTACTTAAGAGTGTTTGGGAATGGATAAAACTTTTGATGAAAAGTTTTATGGAGAAAAAGTTGTGAAGTGATGCGATATGATAGGGGTAATGATGAGTAAAGAAATAAAGCTAAAATAGATAGGATAGTTGTATGGGTAGTTGTGTAGAAATGATTGAAAAGTAAGCAAGTTGTATAGGAAAATGTGAAAAAATAATTAAAAAATAGATTAGTTCTGAAAAGTGAAAAGTTTTAACTTTATATGTTTTACACATTGCCAAACACACCCTAAGTTAGGTTTCAATAGAAGCAAAGCCCTTTCTAATAAAGAGGGACACTTGGTTCATTTGTAACAAAACTTATTGGGATAATTAAGTATGCTCCTTGATTTCCCTAATCTCTCTACTGCACTTCTACAATTCCTTTTGAGTTTCTGCTCCCTAACTCTTCAATTTTTCTTCCCCACCCCGCCCCCCCTCTTCCCTTTTTCATTCTCTTGACTGGAACATTCCTTTCTTCTAATTTTTCTCTACTTGTACTACATTGACAAGTCCACCAATAACTCAAGAAAAATGAAAACTAAAAGTAACAAATAACCAAGAGCAATAACAATAGGCAGGAACAATTTTAATTAGAGGCATCAAATGGATGGTTGAATTGATGATAACCACTCATCTGTATTTTCAAAAGAATACTGATTGGAAATTTTATCAACCAGTCAAATCTGATTATTTTATTTATCTTCCTTTGAAATGATCCAATCAATCTGATTCTGGACTGTGTGCTCTGTCTCCACTGATGCCTGTGATTAGGAGTGTTTATACAACAGCCGTGCATCCACATGAATGCTATAAATAGGCAGCATGGCATTCACTCACCCATTCCATAATTGTACCATCCCTAGATATTTTTGTTGGGTAAAGCCTCAGCTGTGCCTTTTTGACCTTTTCCACGAAATCATCACCACTTCTTTCTAGAACCTAGACAGACAAAACTGAAGTTGAGATATGAATGATATGCAAATCTGCACAAAAATTTTACACACACAGATTCATCTAAGTCTTTTTTAAAAAAAAAAAAAAAAAGATCTCTGCAGTTAAATATTTACCTCAGCAGCAGAAATAACTGAGGAGAAAATCTCTCTAATGATTGCCATGTCCATTGTTGATGCATAACTCACACTTGCAGGCTTACCATCCGGAGCAGTAAAACGATGTTCTGGAGAAGTCGATGGATTTGTAACCAAATAATTCCCATGGCCTTCAACCAACCAGTCAAACAGAAAAGAAGCACATCCTTCAAAAAGTGGGTATGCCTTTCCTAAGAAATCCTAAACACAGAGGAAAGGTTAAAGTTTGAGTTCAAATCAACTTCGAACCAAAAATGAATCAAAGAGAATATAACCATACATAGCATTCAGAACCTCGTATGAAATAACATATACATATCAGTAATCATCATTGCAGAATGAACATTTTAGCTTGTCACTTGTCACTGTTAAGAAAAACTATACATCAAACATGGTCCTCATAGAAAATATTTGGCTGCAAGCAGAATCAGTCTGCTATGTGGTAATTAATATGACCCAATAGGTTGAATTTACCAACAAATTTTACACAATAATAGAAACATGGACAAACAGAATAATGCAAAAATTAGAGCTCAGCTGCACGGTTTTATCAGTTCTTACTTATAATAATGAAGCTGGTCTAACATACGTTCAAATGGGTTCAAAAGCTTACCTTGTTTTGTTTTATAGTTGGCTAAAAATGAATGGTCATTATCATCATGATAAGCCATTTCCCACCTATGTGGGGTCTAGCTACATGGATTCTGTTGCACATTGTTGATGATCATAAACTAAGTTTTCAGTAGTCCTATATTGAATAGTAGAGGTGCATATCTGGTTTAGATGTGGTTCATGAATCCTATAGGAATGATAAGAAAAGGAAAATATAGGATTCGTGAACCAGACGTAAACCGAACATGTGCCTCGACCATTCAATAGGAGGAGATCAAATTGAGAGTAATCACATGAAACATAAAGACTAATAGAATAAAGATAGCCCAGGTGCTTCTTTCAAGCATCCAGCCATGGTTTAAATTACAAATAAAATGACCTTCAGCAGCTTGCATGAATACATTTGAAATTTTGAACGGAATCAAAACTATGGTAGGATTGTTTAGCAATTATCAATCTCAAATCCATTCCATAATAGACCGTTACAAGGCCAGAGGCCTACTTTGTCCATAGTGTAAGCATAGTGCTCCCACAAGTGAGTGCAAAGCCATGCTCCACCCATTTGCCACAACGCCCAAACAGGATCACCGCGATCTGGTGATGTTTTCGCCCATAGGTCAGAGACCTGATGAGCAACCCAGCCACTTGCTTCATAGTTAACCTGTTGATGGAAAAGTCTAAATTATTATTAGTATACTATACAAAGAAAGGAAACAATATAAAGGAAATGAGAAGTTCGTCAAACATTACACACAGCAAGGACTGATGGAAATCATGATGATCTGTTTCCAATCCGTACTAACGTCAGGTATAATTGTAGAAATAAAATTTCCTCTGTTTTTTTAGCTTTTAAACTTGATGGCTCATTTGAATTATTTTTGCTGTTTTATTTAGGATTTTTATGGTTTTTTTATCCTCTAAATGGGGTTGTTTGTCTTAAAGATAACTTCCATTATGCATTAAAAAATCTAATTTGCTTCAGTCTTACTTTGAATACTTCCCTAATTCTTTGATTATTTTCCTCTTTGTTTCCTTCTCATCCCCCAGAGATAATTCTTTTCTTTTCCTTTTCTTCAATTTCTCATGCATTGTGGACACTTTTTCCTAGCGACTCTTGCAAGCAGAGACAAGATGCCCAAAAAAGGGAACAGCATTGATTAAACATCACACTTCATAGACTCTACATTGGAGACTAGGGAAGAAAAACTGCATTTCTTCAGTGAAACGAAGACATCCTCAACAGAATTGAAATACTATCTGAGTGCCAATGCAGATTAATATACAATAGACATCCCATATTTGCTGAAAAGGAAAAGAAACAACTTGCATGTTTCCCTGTGAAATATAATTTTGAGTAGTTCATATTATTTCTATGATTTCTACAGTTCCATCTACAAGGATTTCATCTAAGAAAAAACTATCATAGGAACCTTCATCCATCTTGCACACTTCATAACCACTGGCTGTTGCATTCCCTCTCAATACAAATTATCCAAGGCTTAGTCGATGCTACAGTCCTTTTACCTCCATTAGGTTCTGCGGTGAAAGGGAACAATGATAGAATGTTCTCTCTCACTGCCAGTAAAACATATTCTCTCTCAATGCCTTAGAAATCTAATACTAAAGAAACACAGTTAACTATAATCAAGTACAGTAATCTACAAAGATAAGTTCAATTATAATTCTTTACTAGACCATAATTCTTTGAGAGGTGATATTAGCTTCTTGTTATTCTTGGAACTTCGCATTCAGTATTAGATACCTAGTTACAACATGAGATGATAGCAAGTGCATAAAACGATAAAAACTAGCTAGTCAGGATAAAATCTTACACGGGCTGTTTTACCCCCATTGACTGCAAGGGAGGAAATATATTTAAACAAGGGCTCCTGACATTCTCTAAGGTTGCAAGGAAGGGAAGGCCAATAGTTCATTTGAAGATTGATATTCAGGTGAGGAGCACCACTGCAAAAGTAAAGCATTCGTGAATTTTTCTGTACACAAAACAAAGAGAGCATCACACTTAGAAGGTGAAAACTGCCTCAATGAATAACTTCATGATTAGGACAAACATGGTATATGTGAATGCAGGTCACGCAGATAGGCAAATATCATGAAAATCTGTCCAAATTCTTATCAGATATTTGAAACTGAAAAAACTGTTCCAAATGGCAAGTTTTCATTTCTTATTTTTGTATGATGATGACGATTAAAGTATGAAGAGAAAGAATTACATGCGCAGGAAATATGTCAACAAAAACCTCCATATTTGGCATCATTAACACAATCTTCAACACTGCCTTTCCAGTTGGACACTTAATATACATGCCATGTTTGCAAGTGAAATCATTCATATTAGACAATGAAGTAGTATTCAGGAAACCCTACGCACCAAAGGTCAAATGAACCCTTTAGTGCTGTAATACTTTTACTTAATTCAGTTTGCAGTTTGCATAAAATTTAACTTCTAGGGTTGTGTTCCTAAAAAAAACACTTCTAGGATTGAAACTCGGAAGCTTAACCTAATCAGAAATAATGTTAAAGAAATTGAATCATAGCAACAAAAGCGCTAAAGCTAATGGAAAATGCCAAGTTAATCTGCTCAATTTGACAATTGCTAACACAATCCCCAACAATCTCATTAAAGAAGCTTCCAAACATTGTTCTGGATAAGACAAGTGAAAACATATACATAGACCACGATTACATTCAAGTGAGATCAGATGCATCACTTAAATAACTCAACAATAAGGTACAAGAATTCTAACAAGATATTCTATGCTAAAAGTCAACTGACATATGTCAGCTGCATCATCTCTAAATATTGAGTCGCATATGGCTCATGACTCAGAAGTTTGAGCTAAATTTGAACATAAAAATTTGCTCGCAAGGCATTTGATTCAATTATCAACTTCCCCTGCACATTCTCCAGTGTCACATGCGCTTTAAACAAGGTAAGAATATACGGTAGTTCCAAGTCTTTTGGCATCACATGGATGGAATGTATGCTCTCCAGCAGAAAGAGGACCAAAGACATGATTTCTGTTCATCATTTTTTCATCCTTTTGAGGTTGGTTACTGTTGTTAACAGAGATCTACATGAATACACTAGTATGAAACAAGCAACTGCAAAAATGCCTGAAGCATGCACTTCATATTAACATACATATTATTGTTTTCCTATAATGATGTGGTGAAATAGATTGAATAATCCAGGATTTGATAGGAAAGAAAGCATCGGAAAGCAGTTGCTGTGGTAAGGGTAAATAGCATACTCCCATGGCGGTTCAATGTCTTTGTTCCAAATTCCCTGCAAGTTTGAGGGCTGAGTTCCAGGACGAGAACAAGAGATGAGCAAATAACGACCGTACTGGAAGAGAAGCACCAATAAGGATGGATCCTCATCATCTTTGAAAGACTTTACTCTTTCTGCAGTAGATACTAAATTTCTGCCATTCCCTTCCATTGAAGAACAGCTTGATGACATAATTTTCTCTTGTCCGCAAGAGCCGTTCGCATATACTTGGCGGTGCGATGCGTTTAGACTTTTAACATTCATACAACTAGAATTGATGCTTTCTTCCTTATGTGCATTGACAGAACTCTTAGATAGCTGTAGTGATACACGGTGGAAAAGATTTTGATAATCATCCAAATGATTAGAAAGAAGCTCAGAGTATGACAAATTCTTTATTGAATTAAGTGCATTCAAGGATGCTGACATAGGATCCTTCTGAGAATCTGAAGGCTTAGTTAAAGGCCCATCAAATGAGGATCCAGCTGCCAGAAGCAAAACAGCCCAGCTTGAACCTTGAACTTTCAGCTTCTTACCATCTAGTATTTGTATTGTTCCAGCATCATCACTGATCCGTAGCTCAAGAACTGCAGAAAACCGAATCCCCTCTGTATTTTCACTACTACCAGTTCTGGGTTTAAGCCTATGACTAGGGCAGCTTCCTTCCATTACAATCCGGTTCTCATTACTTGCGTGTGAGTCATGATGTAATTTACTGTCCAGAGACACAGTAAAAGACAGAGAACCGGATACACTTGAGGAGAGCCTTGTAACAATAACTTGATGTGGATTCGATGCAAAGTGCTCCCTCAAGAACTGTACATCACCCAAAGTATATTTCACCGTTACTGTTGCTGTATCCAAATCAAGCTCTCTCTCATAAGAATCTGCATCATATGCAACATCTGTATCACCAATCTCCAAATTGATATCACCAAGAGGTAGAAAAACCTTCACAAACAGAAAGAAAATATTAAATATGGATACAGAGAATTATAAAAAATAATTTTATAAAATAATGTTTGGTACTAGTTTCTTAAAAAGCACTCTTGAAAATAGTGTTAAATCTTTTATAGACTGTAATGTAAAATAATATATCTGAGATTATTCAATTGATAAGAAGCATTTGTTAATTTACTCGGTAATAACCATTTGTTAATTATTATTATTATTATTATTATTATTATTATTATTATTATTATTATTATTATTATTATTATCATCATCATCATCAATTACATCAGCTTTTAATTCTCATCATTTACTCAATATTGAATTTATAAACTATAAAAAACTTATATTTATTACTTAAATGGTTAAGAACACCAAAACATAATTTATGAAAAAGTACTAGTACAAAAAGTAATATATCTTAACTTTGTTAGATGGCAAGTTTGGTTTAGAAATTTCAGTTTAAATGAGTGTCAACTAAGGTACTTATTGTAGCCTGCAACCCCTTTTATGTGTCTTCGTATATGTTACTCCATTTGATATCTTAAGGATTGAAAATTAGGGTTTTATATGTTTTTAATTGGGTTTCCATTTAAGGTATATTGGAGGTAGAGTCATGCTTTCTTTTGTCCTATAAATAGATAAATTATATAGCATTTTACAACCTTTTATGAATGAAAATTTTCTTGATAGTCAATTCTTTCCCACTAATTCCATCTCATCTTCCCTAAGTTTTGGAAACTTTGGCTCAATTCTTTCCTTCTTTCTCCTACTGAGAGGATTCTTCCTCTAACCTTCTAGTTTCTCCCCATCCTACGCTACATCAATAAAACACAATCATTATAATTTCTGCATCATCTATTAATTCAACTGCAAGAAAATGCACTAGAGTTTCCTTCATAAAAATCAGAACTTTAATATCATGATTTGCAACTCAAGCAACCTACACCCATAACTGCTGATGACAAAAGGAAAATTTGCAAGCTGAAATAAAAGTGTACAGGGATCATACATCTGATGGATTGCCAGCCAAGTCAAAACCTGCAGCCGTAGCTTCTGAATATTGTCCTTTATCAACAAGTTCTCTAACATTAGACAGAACACTTGGAGCTTTTGGGTTTGTGTAGTCCCCAGGGACTCCAGTCCAAAGAGTATCATCTACACAAGAAATTAACCATGTGAGGTTGTCATGGAGAGAATAGACACATGCCAACAAAATAGAAAAACACAGAACAGATATTAGAAGAATAAAAAGAACATATTATGCATCAAATGAAGCCATTTGACGCAAGTTCAAGTTGAAGGAATACACATCTCAATACAAGACCCTCAGACCCTAACATTGACTACTTGCTGCATAAGTTTTTTGCATTATGATGGCCTAAGCAAACTACTACCTAACTGTGACGACATCACCCTGTTTGAGTGTATCAAATAGAATCATACAGTCTAGGTGTTATTTACCCAAGATCAATCAAGCAAAAGATAAACTTAATCATTTATTTCATAAAAGAGAGCAAAGTTATAAATATACAAATGAGTACGTCAATAAAACATTTATTTGCAAAATCAAAATGTAAATAAATAGTGCATTATTTATAACAATGCTTAAAGTAAATGTTCTTCCAAAAACCTCTCATACTTCGCTTTCTTGACCTATATCACCTGTAAGACAAAAAAATACCCCTCTTCCTCAGCACATATTAACTTCATGTCTTAAAATTTAAGAAACGTCAAATCACGATTTTATGACTTGGCATCTCAAAAATCTACTTAGTCCTTATAGAATCCTTCTAGATATGCTAGTGGGCGGTACTCATCAAAAATCAAAAGATTTGAACATCATTCACATGGCTTCCCTTACATATCTCATGATATACGCTTCAAATGGTCAATCTGACCCTTCCATTGGATTAAAAATGTCCAAAAATAAAGAAATTGAATATTTGGCCGTCCAAATCAGACCTTCAGAAACCAAGATATCTTCAAAGGGTCAGTCTGACCCTTTCATTGGACTCAAATGTCCAAAATAAAGAAATGGAATATTTGATCATCCAAATCAGACCTTCTGAAACCAAGATATAATCAAATAAAAGTCGAGGCCCCACATCATATGGGGTCCACCAGTAGGTGACCCTTCTTCTTCAAGCATCCAGAGATGTCAGCCAGCAGTTTTCAAATCTCAAAATTTTTCCTTTTGTTATATATCGACCTATACGTAATAAGAGTCATGTAAAAATATATTTCTGCATGAGTTTATATGGGCTTTGCTTCTATGTTTGTGACCTCTTCCATTTTTAATCTTAATGGAAAATCTACTCCATCTATTGTATTTAGGACATGTTTAGCAACACAAAAAAAAACTTTTCACACTAAAACTCTTCAATACCCTATTTTTTAATTATATCTTCGCATCTTCTTATGTAATTGCCCTACTTTTCAATCATTTCTACGCACCTATTCATATAACTAACCTATCTATTTTAACTTTATTTTCTTTACTTCTCATCATTACTCCCTACTATATCACATCAATTTCTTTCATTTCAAAAACTTTTACACTAAAAACTTTTCATTCAAAAGTTTTATCACTTCCCAAACACACCCGTAGCATCATTTACATTATCATTAAAACACTTTCATTTGTTTAATACTACTATTCATAACCCCATCTAAAAATGTGTAAAATCAACATAATAAAATTCTTTAATACTAGATATTAATTTTAAAGTGATATTTTCAACCTCTAAATCATCTAAAACATCATTATTGCGTGGATAAATGATTCTGCAGAATCAACATAATAAAATGGTTTAATACCAAATATTAATTTGAAAGTGATATTTCTAACATTTAAATCATCTAGAATATCATTATTATATGAATAAATGATTCTATAAAGTCAATATAATAAAATGGTTTAATACCAGATATCAATTTTAAAGTGATATTTTCAACATCTAAACCATTTGAAATATCATTATTATGTGGATTAAATGATTCTATAAAGTATTATTATATTCTAATGTATATAGGCATTTTCATAATTTACGTATGAATATATATTTTTCAAAAATGTAGCCCATGCACATATCTTATTTGGATGAAACTTAGTCTACTAGCTAAAAAATGATGTTAAATACAATGGAGTGAAATTCCCACCAAGTATTAAGATATTCAAAATAGAAGGGGTTACATGGAACCATCTATGCAACCTCTTCTAATGCATAAAACAAAACTTCCTAGCCATTGTTTTACTTCATAGGGATTAAAATAAGATAATCTCCTTGCACCAAATTTTAATCATAAATTTAATATTTCAAGATAAAATGATTTCAAATAAAACTTCTCATTTAAAATCCTTCTTCTTTAATCACTATAGTAACTTCATGGGAATAAATAAAATCCCTACACACTGCAAGAATTAGAGAATTTTAATGTCGTAACCTACACAGGGATTTACCATTCCCAAGAGTTGAATTTTAAGCATGCGAATCATACTTTTAATCATTCAAGCTACAGAATTGCTGAAATAAATTCTCATAATATATCTACTTTTGTGGTCAAAAAATTGATGGTTCCAATTATCACATTAACTTCTTCTCATCATGCACAAAATCAGAACTTCTTTGCATCCCCTCATTTGCATTTGTTTTCTAGAGAAACATTAACAACATGCTGCGATTTGAAAATGAACGCAAGTTGCTACTGAAAGTTCGGAAGAATAAGAGGTCTCCATCACTAAAAAGAGAGGCTTTCCTCAATCCTCCGGCTGAGAATTAAAGACATGTTCTGTTGTGGAGTGTTGCATTTTCGTACATGCTCTGCACACTGAAAATCCGTTCCTCCGAATCCATCTTACTAGTTGAATTGGTATCTGCTAACCCCTTTCCACTTAAATTCTGAACAAATCACAAATACCAACCTGCCGAGATTCCCGCCTAATTAACATCATGAGTCATACTTTCTTTACCGGTAGTCACACCTGAATGATGAATGCTGGTGAGAAACAAATTACAAGCGAATGGCTGCCATATACCACTAATCGAACAGATTAACTAGAAGACCCTTTTTAGATTACAAAACCACCAAACGGACAATGCCGCTGATGTTATTCGTCATTCGGTGTAGGCCCAACCAACGATCATTGAGCTCCATGTCCCAAAACTGACTACGGACAGCTAAAATTTCTGACAGTGCTAGTTCCATTTCCACGCGCATTGAATCTCAGAGGTACATACGGACTCGAAGAGGGTCATAGGTTTGGAGTTTGCATTAAAGGGGCAGGGAGGTACCGTTGAGCTGGAGCTTCTCGGATTGGACCCCGCCCCAGACCATGGCACCGAGGCGACCGTTGCCGATGGGAGCAGCGTCGGTCCAGTGCTGGGCGGGAGCAGCAAAGAGGAGCTTGAGAGGAGGAGGATCATCGGCAGCAGTGGTGTGTTCGGCGGAGGAGCTCCAGACGTCAATGTCGTTGGGGCGACGGACGAAAACCCAGTCCGACTCGTCTCCCTCCATGACGACGAGGCGAGGAAGAGGAAGACGAAGAGGAGAAAGTGAAAAGGACAATAAGGGGAGGAGGAGTGGGCGTGAAAGGAAAGGAAGAAATGGCGCTTCTTTCTCAACAGTTACTGCTCTGCTACTGCACGCCCGAGCTCGTGAGGAGAGAGAGTACGTTTGTTTCTCTCCGACTGACAGTAGACGTGTACGTGATGGACGTCTGTGTCTGCGATACGCTGTACATGCAAATCTCTTCTTTTTAGATGAAATGGGTTATTTGCATTTACCTCCCTGTTATAATTTTTCAATTTACCCCCTATAAAAAGCTTGAAAAGCACTCTCACGAAACTCTCCGAATTTGGTTGCTCACATGCGCATCACACGGAAGTCATGTAGTTTCCGGCTTTCCATTCGGTAAAATATATATATAGAAAAAAAAAAAAAAACAAAAACAAAGTTTCCCATTTCTTCATGCATACACGGGATACAATTTGTCGTCTTAAATGATCATCTGACAGTACTTTATTATTTCTGTAATTAAATTATCTTTAACAATCATCTAATTATACTTTATTATTTCTAGTTTTAAATTATTTTTATAGTTGCAGCCGGATGTAACTCACACTAATTGCTTTATGAGTTATGTTCCAATGCAGTGGAGTGTAAATTCATTTTTTATTTTTCTAAAAATTTTATAAGACTATTATTCTAAATATATTTAATTTATAAATTAAGTTTTACCATTTCAAAAATGTATATATATTTTTATTTTTAAAAATAGAGGTATACAATTCATGAAAAAACAAAGCCATGTATACAGGTTTTTAAAAGTCTAAAATATTTCTGTATTTAAAAATAAAAAGCATATGTACACAACTTAAAAAATTAAAACTTAATATATAAGTTGCAGGAGCGCTTCTATGAAACCCCCTCTCTATGTAACTCCTTATATTTTTAAAATCTTAATGGTCGAAAATTCATTTCATCTATTATGTTTAATATAATTTCTAGTATCCTGAAAATTCTTTTATTTTTTAATTTCACTATATATGGGTCTCATCTATAAAAGTGGGAAATCAACTTAATAAAATAGTTCAATATTAAAATATCAACTTTAAAATAGTTTTTCAACATCTAAACCATCTAAAATATAAGTAATATGTGGATAAATGATTCTATAAAATATTATTTTATTCTAATATATATATATAAATGGATCTAAATATTTTTCCTAATTTATTCATAAATGTACTTATTTTTGAGCAAATGTAGCCAATGTACTGATTGGATTTGGATGAAACTTGGTTTTCTAGCTAATGTTAAATACAATGAATGTATTGAATTTTTCATTAAATATTAAAATCTCAAAAAATAGAGAGGGTTATACGAAATCACTTCTATGTAACCCCAGTTACACAGAAGTATGCCTGTATAAGTTGAACACACCTAGATGAATAGTTTATAAAAATTTTCAAAAAAAAAATTAAAAAGTAAGTTTGCACTAAGTTACATTAGAATTTCAATGCAACGGGGTTCATTTAACGAGGACTCCTGCTCAATTTATATCTTCTTTCTTCCAAAATTTTACAATGCATATATCTATATCATTTTGTTTATTTTTAAAATTCAAAATAAATATTAAATAGATTGCAAAATTTTAAGATTTGGTAAGAAAAAGATATAGCAGACATATGAATAAAAAAGTTTTAAAATGAAAAATATATATTTTATGCCTAGACGAAAAACTATTTATTGCTTTCAACTTTGAATTTATATTTTTTCATACAACTATCTTATTTTTTTATTTTTATCTTTTACATTTAATCATTATATCTGTCATATCATATCGTTCTTTTTTAAAAAATTTGGGTTTTTTCCGAATATATCTATTATGTTTTGACTTTAATATTATATTGCATTTCAAAAATTCCCAATATACTTATTGTGTTTGCATCTAATTTCAAAAAAATTTCATTACATTAAAGGTCGTTAAGTAAGTTAACGGTCAACAATTTAAATGATATTTATATTTTCACAAATGCCTAAAATATCCCTGTGCAGAAGATTAAATGATGAAATGACATGAAATGAAAATGAAATTTGAGTTCTTCAAATTTAAAACTCTTGTACAGTTAAGATAGAAGTAAGTTATGATACTCAAATTTTTGAATTCAATTGTAAATTTGATGGGCATATTAGTAAATTTCAAAAATAGACTTACAGCATTTTTTAACGTCTGTGGTGAAGCAAGCATTTTAGAATTAGATACAAATGTAGTAGGTATATTTGGGATTATTAAAATATAGTAAATATATTTGAAATTAGAACCAATCATAATAAGTATATTTGGCAAAAGCCCAAAAATTTTTATCTTGATGTTTCAATTTTTTATATTCCAAACTAACTCATAATGATTTTAAACTATACGTTTATTAATTTCTAAATTTTCAAGATTTATAGTCATCCAGCTGGTAAATACATGATCTCTTTTATGAGTATTCATATATTACATCATCTTAACTGGTATAACTGGTATTACAATAAAGTCTCGAGGCATTCTTACAATATCCAAACACCATTTTACAATTCTTACAATATCCAAACACGATGCTCCAATGATCTTATCAAATATTCTAATTTTTTTCCTACAATATTCCTAATATTCAAACTAGTGGATACGTTTATAGAAATATTTTGGAAGACAAATGCCACTGCCAAACATTTTATCACTTTTGCTGTTGTGAACATTTGAACCGTGGTTTCCACTTTGTGGCCAAAACGTAGTTACTGGCGGCAGATACATGATCTTGTTCAGGTGTATAGAGAGAGGAAAAGAAAAAATCAATCAAAATTAACTATCATGTTAACTTCGATCAAGATGTAATATTTCTAAAAATGAAGTTGATAAAATGGAGATTCTTTGCAAAATCCATTACTTTGCCCAAAAAAAGAAAGAAAGAGAGGTGGATGCAAACAACCCTAAAAAAAATCATCTACACCAACTCAAAAAAAAATCTTATATTAAATTTCTTTGTTAATTAGAACGTTTGGATAGTTTGTAAGGCGTGTGGCGTTAATTTTGAAGGGATTGATCCTGACGGCCGCGGGCAGATCTTTCTTAGCCGACTACAAGGTTTATTTTTATTTTTTTTCATGAAAATATCATTTCTAAGTGTATTTAATTTATATACTAAATTTTATATTTTTGCTATATGTATATATTTTATTATTGGCGGTATGTAAGTCATTTTATCCTAAAATTATTGATTTTTGAAAATTAAAAATATGTACATATGCGTACAAAATTTGATATGTAAATCAAATATTCTTGAGGCAATATTTTTATGAAAAATTATTAAAAATACAACTTTTGCCTACGAGACCAATTTTAAAAACCTGCCAACTGCCATTCAATTGTGGATTTCTTTTATTTTAGAGGATCGCGAGCAACATACTCACAATTAATAAATAGATCGGGTGCGGCTAGCACCTGTTAGTGTTTGTTGGCGGCCATTATTGCTGAGGAAATGCCCGCCAGGCGCCAGCTACCACATATATTATTTATGGAGGGCAACCACCGACTCAAAAAAAACATTGGCGTGGAATAGAATATCGGATGCTTGTCAAGATCTTCGGCTATGTGGATGGACACGTTTGAAACTTTTTACAATGGATTCAATGTACATGTGATTAGATTTTTCATTTTTAAAAATAATTTTTTGATTATTATTACATTTTTTATTTTTAAAATGTCTAGAAATTAATAAAATTTTGAATGAAAAGAATTGTGTAAAAGTTTTTAAACAGTGGAAAAATAGATAGGATATAAATAATGATAAAAAATAAAAAGAATAAAGTCAAAATAATAAGTTAATTATACGGAGGATTAAGTAGAAATATTGAAAAGTACAGAGGTTTATAGAAAAATATGAAAAAAATAATTAAAAAGTAAAGTTGCTGTGGGGAACGAAAAAATTTTGGTTGGAAAAGTTGTATATATAACTAGACATGCCCTTAATATAATTTTATATCTTTAATACTATTTTCTCATTCTATGCACGTGAATATATTTTTATCATATGTCTCATATGTCTCAGCTCAACTCCCAAAAGGGATTTACGTCACAAAACAAAACAAAACAAAACAAAAAAAAAAAAAAAAAAAACTCCAAGAGGTATGCCCCTTGTATATATACAGCGGAACAGCCCTTAAAGAGTTGATTCACAGGGAAGAAAATTTTATGTATAATATTCACCAAAATCATAATTTATTTTCACCTGCATACAAACTTCTCAAAAGGTAACATTCGATTTGTAAGGAAAATATGCATGTCAAACAGAAAATGCTATAAATTACATATTCACCATAATCGTAATACTATCTATTTTCAATTTCATCGATATACATCTGTAAGAGTGATCTTATTAGTCTGGTCTAAGTAAATGTCTCACTTAGCCCACCTTAAAAAACCTATTTACAACAACTTTTTTTGCTTTTTTCTTTGTGCATTTGTTTATCTAAATGTATTTAACATATAGACAAAATTTTACTATTTTTGAATATGTTTATCTATCTTTTCAGATTTTTAAACATCTATGTGTATATATGTATTTAAAATACCCTTATTTTTAAAAATTTTAAAAAATATATACACATATCCAAAAATAGTAAAACTTGATTTATATATTAAATACACTTAGACAAACAAGTGAATGAAAAAAAAAGCAAAAAAAAAGTTGTTTTAAATAGGATTTTTGAGGTGGGCTAAGTGAGGTATTTACTTAGCCCGGACTAATAGGATCATTCCCCATACATGTGTGTATGTGAGATTATGAGATTATATATATGAGGAATATTTCAAAGTTACCTGTTGTTTTAAAACATTCAAAACAACCTTTTTATTTGCACATCAATATAAGAATGACTTTCTATTAAACAATATATATAAGATGGCTTTCATCAAAAAAATACGCTATCGACTTAATGCACTTGGGTGCATTCAACCTTAGTGCACCCGAGTGCATCTCACCTATTTTTTTATTTTTTTGAAATTTTTTTATACAACTGTTAATCTATGTGTATTTAGCATGTGTATTAAATTTTTATATTTTTGGAAACTTTTAGATATTTTATTTTTTAAAATCGGTGGCATTGTTGTAATTCATTGATTTTAAAATAAGTAGCATCATAATTATAAAAATGTCATTGATTTTAAAAAATAAAATATCTAAAAGTCTCCAAAAAGGTAAAAATTTAATACACATGTTAAATATACTTTTTTTTATTGGAATATATTTACATACATCTACATGTTAAATATACTTAGATTAATAGGTGTATAAAAATTTTCAAAAAATATTTAAAAAATGAATTTTTGCACCCGAATACACTGGATTAGGACTTCAAAAAATATATATAGGGCTCTGCTTCTATTTACTACTTCTATGTAATTGGGTTACAGAGAAACGAACCCATATAACTCCTTTAAAATCTAAAAATTTAATCTTTGATGAAAAATTTAATCCATCATTGTATTTAACATAATTTGTTTATCTAGGGAACCAAGTTTCATCTCAATCAAGTATGTTGATGGGCTACATTTATTAGAAAATATATATATTCATGTGTAAATTATGAAAAATTCTAAAATATCAATTTTAAAGTAGTATTTTTTATATTTAAACTGTCCAAAATATCATTTATATGTGAATAAATGATCCTATAAAGTACTATTACATTCTAATATGTGTGTAAATAGATCTAAGCATTTTTCATAATTTACACATGAATATATATATTTTTGAACAAATGTGACTCATAAACATACTTGATTGGATGAAACTTTGTTTCCAAGATAAACAAATGATGTTAAATACAATGAATGAATTGGATTTTTCATCAAGGATTAAAATTTTTCGATTTTAAAGATGTTACATGGGTCACTTATATGTAACTCGGTTACGCAGAAACGAGACTTATATATATATGAGAAATATTTAGGTGCAGTGCACCGTAACGGAGGTGCAGTTGCACCAAAATGGGCCCCACATGATCATAAAATTATGATTTATTCTGCCCATTGTATTTAGAATCATGTATTCTATTACCATACCAATTTTCATCCCAATCGGATATGTATATAGATCCTATCTGAAAACGGTACAAATTCAACATAATAAAATAGTTTGATGCAAATAACAACTTTAAAATGATTTTTTCAACATATAAATCGTTTTCTATAAAATTTATATATGGATAAATAATTGTATAAAATTTCATTGCATTCTAATATGTGTGGGACCCATTTTTGGGCAAATGTACCACTGTTTCAGTTCAGTTGCGCTACATCGGAACAACTCTCTCTCTATATATATATATATACACATCAGTTCTGCTTCTATGAAACCCCTTTTTTATGTAAGCCCCTTCATTTTTAAAATCTTTATGGTTAATGAAAAATCTACTTCATCTATTGTGTTTAAAATCAATTTTAGTATCCTAGAAACCCTTTCATTTTTTTAGTTTCACTGTATATAAGTCTCATCTATAAATGTGTAAAATAAATATAATAAAATAGTTCAATATTAAAATATCAACTTTGAAGTAGTTTTTTCAACATTTAAGTCATCTAAAATATCAATAATATGTAGATAAATTATTCTATAAATTATTATTACATTCTAATACATGTGTGAATGAATCTAAGTGTTTTTTATAATTTACGTATGAATATATATATTTTTTAACAAATGTGGCTCATGTACATATTTAATTTAGATGAAATTTGATCTCCTAGCTAAACAAATGGTGTTAAATACAATGAACGGATTTGATTTTCCATCAAAAATTAATATCTTAAAATTTGAGGATGTTATATATATATATATACACAAGAAATATATATGAGAGATATTTAGGTGTAGCTTCACTGCACTACAATTACGATACGGTTACCTCAAAATGGGTTATACGTAATCATAAAATTATAATCTATTCCATCCATTATATTTAGAATTATGTATTCTATTATCATATCACTTTTCATCCCAATTGGATATATGCATGGAGCTCATCCGAAAATGGTACAAATTCAACGTAATAAAATAGTTTGATATAAATAAAAATTTCAAGATTATTTTTTCAATATATAAACAATTTGCTATGAACTTTATACATGGATAAATGATTATATAAAGTATCAATACATTTAAGTACATGTGGCACCCATTTTGGGTCAAATGCATCGTTAATTATGGTGCAGCTTCACTGCATGGGAAATGTTATCTTTCTATATAAATATATGAGAAATATTCAAGTAAAGCTTCACTGCACCACAATTATGGTGCAGTTACCTCAAAATAAGTCGCACATGATCTTAAAATTATAATTTACTTCACATATCATATTTAGACTTATGTATTTTATTATCATGTCAATTTTCATCCTAGTTGGATATGTGTATGGACCCCATCTGAAAATAATATAAATTCAACGTAACAAAATAGTTTGATGTAAATAACAACTTTAAAGTTGTTTTTTCAACATGCAAACCATTGCTATAAAATTTATATATAGATAAATAATTGTATAAAGTACTAATACATTTAAGTACATGTGGGACGCATTTTAGGCCAAATGCAATATTAATTATGGTACAACTTGACTTCACTAGAAAGGTTGTCTATATTTAGCCCAAAATGGGCTTCACATATACTTAAATGTATTAATACTTTATACAATCATTTATCTATATATAAATTTTATATCAAATGGTTTACATGTTAAAAAAAATAACTTTAAAGTTGTTATTTACGTTAAACTATTTTATTACGTTAAATTTGTACCATTTTCAGATAGGGCCCATACACATATCCAATTAGGATAAAAATTGGTATAGTAATAGAATACATAATTTTTAATACAATTGGTGGAGTAGATTTTAATTTTATGATCATGTGAAGCTCGTTTTGAGGTAACTGCACCATCATTGTGGTGCAGTGAAGCTGCACTTGAATATTTCGCATGTATATAAGAGAGAGAACATTTTCTGGGCAGTGAAGCTGTATGATAGTTAACGGTACATTTGACTCAAAATGCGTCCCATATTTACTTAAATGTACTGATACTTTATACAATCATTTATCCATATATAAATTTTATAGCAGATGGTTACATGTTGAAAAAATAACTTTAAAGTTGTTATTTACATCAAACTATGTTATTACGTTGAATTTATACTATTTTCAAATAGAGTCCTTACGCATATCCAATGGGGTGAAAATTGGTATGGTAATAGACTACATAATTCTAAATATAATTGGTGAAGTATATTATAATTTTATGATTATGCAAGACCGATTTTGAGGTAACTGCACCATAATTGTGGTACAATGAAGCTGCACTTGAATATTTCTTATATATATAAAGATAGCTGGATAGGGAATGATTCAAATTGTTGCCTTTTATAATTTAAAACTCTTTTTATCAAAACCATTTGGATATAGTTTATGATATCAAAAAATACTTTAATTAGAAACTTATATGTTAATATATTATTAATATTCAACCACATGTAAGAGTGAATATATATGAATGTGTAACTATAAAAATTCGTGAATAAATATGTACTATACGAACATTTCATAATGTACAATTTTGGTATTATAATTATGAGTATATATGTTTTTTTGTTACACTTCGGTAAAGCTAGTTTTTTTTATATATATAGCACGGTAGAGCCGGTTAATTTTTAATATTGAACCTTTTGGATTTTACAAACTATGTTACTTCTCGAAAATTCAAGTTATGCATCATGTTGAATAATATTAATAAGATACCAAAATTACTTTATTTGAATAATTTGGTGGGCCATTATTTTGATTAGTGTTTACAAATTACAACTCATCTAATATTAAAATTGTAACGCCCCAGGCCTAACAGTAAGGTATTGTCCGCTTTGGGCCTTGGCCCGCACGGTTTTGCCCATCTGGGTTCACGCGCATCTCGTCCTTCCCCAAAAGGCGCCTCGACAGTGTAACTCCAGCAGCCTCCACTTATAGCCCAGGCTCCCTCCCACTTCCTAACCGATGTGGGATATCACATTCACCCCCCCTCGGGGCTCCAGCGTCCCCGCTGGACACCATCGGCCGGAGGTCGAGAGTCGGCTCTGATACCATTTGTAACGCCCCAGGCCCAACAGTAAGGTATTGTCCGCTTTGGGCCTCGGCCCGCACGGTTTTGCCCTTCTGGGTTCACGCGCATCCCGTCCTTCCCCAAAAGGCGCTTCTACAGTGTAACTCCAGCGGCCTCCACTTATAGCTCAGGCCCAAAACTGACAATACCTTACTGTTGGGCCTGAGGTGTTACAAAAATCAAGCCCAATAATCTACATGGGAGACAATAATAAGTTCCTAAAATTTATCACAAGCGTCTAGCTATCAAAACAATAGACCACATGCTTTTTGTTATCAAGAGACCAAATGCCCATTTGGGAAATGGGGTTCAGATGACAAGTCTCCCACAATACAACCTGCGTTGTTACCACTAAGGCCTTGGTGAGCCATTTTTAATGAAGTAATATTGTAAGGTTATATATATTAAGACTCCGAAATACAAACAAGATGATTCTGATACTTCGTATCTTAACTAGATTATTTAATGTAAGAAATGGCTTGAATTCTTAAAAAGTAGTCTATTTATAGAATGCAAGAAGTTTGATATTCTAAACTGATTTTAAAAGTGTAACACATTGGATAATATAAACGATTTACGCATCTAAATTCTAAAATAATAATAAAATATAAAAGGTAAAATAATGGGTTGTTTGATATGACATGTGACTAAGAGGATTACATTAAACAGGATTTTTTATTTATAAATCATCAGTTAGAGCTTTTCTGTATCAATTGTAACCTTGGAGCTTGAGTACTCCTGGAAGGCGCAACTTACAGGCCAGTATAAAATTATTGATAAATAAGTGTTGATAACTCATTAAAAAGTGGAGAAGCCAACCTGCAGAAATTAGAGTAAGGAACCAATGGGAGCCATTATCGTTAAAATAAGTTGTTTGTTGTTTACTTCAATTCTTAAAAGATGTTAGCTCAAACTACTTTTTATTAGGCTAGAATGCACGATAACATAATAATCTAAATTGGTTAGTAGATGGATGATGCATCTACAGAAAAAAAATGGTTCGTAGACTTGTATTTTAACTAAAGTATATATTTTTCAATCATTTAAATTTAGAAGTATAAACTAATAATGTTGCTAAGAGTAAGGGAACGAAGA
Organism: Annona cherimola; assembly: GCA_030490835.1. Lineage (NCBI taxonomy): Eukaryota > Viridiplantae > Streptophyta > Magnoliopsida > Magnoliales > Annonaceae > Annona > Annona cherimola. The sequence continues at coordinate 65,284,714 of CM059973.1, read as the reverse complement.
CATTGCTCGGAAAATAGAAGATAAACTCCTTTTGATAGTACTTAGACATCCTGTAAAAAGGTCACGGAGAAATCGGTTAGTAGACTACGTTGTGTACCATGTACATGCGAAAGATCTAGATGAAATCAAACTTGCCTAGGTTAAGGAAAAGTAGGAGCATAAATAAGAGGGGTGATCTCTTATGGCTAATTGTAGCTGGCAATTTAACATTTATATTTTAAGATAATTAGCAAATGTATTCATTTGGTTTGATAATAATTACAAATATATTTATATAGTTTCAAAAATCATAAATAACTCTCACATTGTTTAACCATATTTGTAAATGTACCTATATCATACTGTTGGTCTTGAGTTTATGGCTAAACCCAAGAGGAGATTGGTGAATTGAGTTCTTTAAAATTCTTTTCGGTATGTTGAATGTAAACCCTTGTAGACTAAGTCCCCTTGAATGAAAAACGTGGAAAGTGAAAATGCAAATGGAGCATATATATCAAACACAAGAAATTATAGTGGTTGGGACAATCCTCCCTACTTCACTCCTCCAAGAACATACCCTTGTGCCTTGGGTTCCATTATACCAATGAAATTATAATTAGAGCTCTTGCTCTCTTCTAGATTTCAGCTCCATGTGGCCTTTACAATTTGCACCCGAGTCGGTGGTGAGTCATACTCCAACCACACACTACTTGTTTCACTTGGTCTTGGTCTTCAACACCAAACCAAGCGGAATCACAAAGATAATGAATAAAAATAAGAATCTACTCTACACTTGACAGATGTGTAGGAAAGTTTTTAGCTTGAGAAAGAACAACTAGAGTGAGTTGATGAGGAGTTAGTTCAACACTTGCAATAATTCACACAATTCTTCTTGTAGATTGCTTTGATAAGCACTTGAATGCTTGAGAGTTGGAAGGTCGAAGCTTAATCAATGCACTAACTAACCATCTTCCTTCTTTAGACGTGTATTAAATAGAGAATGTGTAAATTCGAATATTTGGTGGTAGGCGGCGCACATTTAATGTGCTAACATTCGAATTTTTCAACTGTTACGGTTCAAATCGCACTCGGAGTCAACTTTGTGTCCGACTTCGCCCAAGTCGCAAAGTGGATTTGACTTGGATTGCAACTTTGGTTTTCAGCTTTTCAACTTCAAGTTTCATTCGAGGTCGACTCGGCCTCAAACTTGACTCAAGTTCCAGGTGAAGTTGACTTGACTTGCGAATTCATTATCCACCCAGTTCATTGGAACTTTGACATATCACAAACTTGTTCATTTAGCATAAATGCCCTTGTTTCTTCATATTTTAACTTCATCAAGCTTCATTTGTGCAAGTAGGCCTTTGAACTTCTTGATCATTGAGCTTGGTCGTGTCTATTTGAGAGTTCTTGGATGGGCTTGTGTCTTGGACCTTGAATTATGTTGGAATGATATTGCTTGAGCTAATCTTGTCACCCTCAGACTTGAAACTTCTTGATTTAACCTTCTTATTCTCAAGTTGACTGCTGAGGTCAACTTGGTTTGCAACTTCATTCTAGTTGCATGTCTTAATCAACTTGGGTTACAACTTGACTTGATCAAACCTAGCTTCGAAAATCGAAATTTCACTTAAGTCGTTGACAGAGTCGACTTGGTTGTGACTTGACCCAAGTCGCATGCGAAGTCGACTTTGGATGTGACTTCGCCTGCTCATGCGATCACAGGTCAGCTCTATCGAAAAATAGGCCTTTGAAGTCAACGCTGAAGTCGACTTCAGTATCAACTTAACCTAAGTTGAAACCTTAGTCGAGTTAAGCTTTGAGTGTTGAAATTTCTAAGCTTTAAATCATCTTAACATACACGTTAATGCATTAAAACTTCTCAAATTGAATTGTTAATCATTAAGGGTGTGTTTGGTTGGAGGTAAAACTTTTGATGAAAACTTTTTGGAGTAGAAGTTGTCAAATCAATAGAAAGGGATGTGATATAATAGGAGTAATGATGAGGAGTAAAGAGAATAAAGTTAAAATAGATAGGTTAGTTGTATGAGTAGTTATGTAGAAATGATTGAAAAGTAGGGTAGTTTGTATAGAAAAATGTAAAAAAATAATTAAAAAATAGAATAATTATGGAGAGCGAAAAGTTTTAGATTGAAAAGTTTTAGTTGACACTTTTTTACCCTAAACAAACACACCCTAAAGCATGGATTGTGTTTGATTTGTCATTCGTTTACAACACTTCCTCCATTGTCATGACATGAATATATCTATAAAGATATGAAAATTACATGGAAGGTGTATTTAATCTATTATTCAAGTTTTACCAAATTTGATACGTTTACGCGTGTTTAAAAATAAAAAATATATAAACATATCAAAATTAGTAAAACTTAAATTATAGTTTAACTACACCTAAATTATCATGTTTATAAAAAATAAAAAAATAAAAAAATAAAAAATATGATTTGGCCCTCCGTAGATAAAGAGGAGAAAGTATACAATTATAATGACTGCAGTCGGCTTAAGTATTTTAAAACGATCAATATATCTTTTTGTATTTTGAAGGAATAGATGACATTTTACAAAAGATGTGTAACAACATATGGTATTATTTACTTTTTTTAAATCACTTTTCTTAAAATAAAACGTGTATGAATATTTTTAAATTTTTTTAACGAATTCCAATATCACAATAAGAGCATATTTACTTTTTGATAAGTTTGAAAATCCATGCAAGAAGTGTACATGTTTGCAAATCGCATATGGTAATGAGTGCAACATTTTTAATTTAACTTCGTTCAAGATCATGCATGCAAAATATGCTAAGGGTTGTTATAGAGTGTATCCGGGTGCGCTAATCTTCAGTACATTTGGTAAAAAAATTTATTTTCTTAATTTTTTAAATTTTTTTATAAAATTATTAATTTAAGTGTATTTAAGATATGTATTAAGTTTTACTTTTTTGGAGATTTGTAGATATTTTTTAAAATTTTTAAAAAAGATATTTTAGACATTTTAATTAAAAATATATGAAACATTTGAAAATCTTTTTTTTTGATAAAAACATTTAAAAATGTGAAAATATAGTTCATGGTCTTAATGGGGACTTTGTAAAATTGACCCTCTAAATGTTCTAAATTTTGTTTAGACCATGTGTTCTAGAAATTTTCAAAAATAATTCCATAAAATTGCAATATTTGTGAAGTAGGTCAGCTATTAATTATCATGTAATAGGTAGGTCTATTTGCAATAAACGAAAACTTACAAAGCTTAATTTGTAAATATATAAATACAAAAGCATAATTTACAATTTGCAGATCTATGTGGTTAATTTACAAAAATAGAAAAATATAACTTAGTTGTAACGCCCCATTTCTAAATGTTCGTAATAACTAGTCAAAAGGGTACCATATGACCTACAAAAATTTCGGCAGCATCTCTCCATAATATATAAGGGGTGGTATGTAATACACAACCTGTTATACATAAGCAATTCAAATTCATTTCAATATGTGACATTCAACTCTATAGTTATATATTTGTATCTTCATATGATAAAGGAATTCATATGGAAGTAAATCGTTCAAACTTATCCATACACAACAAGCAAACCGAATGATCATAACTACATGCATCCACATAAATCGTAATCCAATTCAAAATACCGAATACAATATGTTTATCAAGGTCAAATCTAGCTTCATAACCGTCTACATAATGCTAATGTCAAAAGAGCATAACATTCAAATAACTTTAATTAGAGATGTTCTAATGATTTCCAAGATTTGGTCTTCCACTTGCCCCATCTTGAGGTTCCCCACCTGACCTGGGATCTAAAGAACAAAAATAACAAATCATGTAAGTCTAAATAGACTCGGTAAGTAGATAATGATTAGTACAAAGTGGAATAAGCAAAGTTTTGGATGCGCATGTCATGATCAAAATAAAATATATGAGTCCGATACCCACTCCCAAGATCATATGCATATAACTACATATAAATAGAAGGACACGAACAATCCCCCACTCATGTCAATCAAGGGCCATGAACAACCCTCTCCTCATGTCAATCAGGGGTCATGAACAACCCTTTTACAACCCAACATTTTAAATAACACATCATACATAACATTCAAGAATACATGTCACAAACCACACATGCAACATCAACAAGGTTTACTTTCCATTCAATATATAAAATTGTCACATGAGCATTTTAACAAACACATGGTAGGCACAGAAAGAGAAAACTCTAGTTCGTATCCTCGTTTGAACCGAATCAACTAACATCACATTTTAAGAATACAAAAGCTGCTAACGAGTCCTCTACTTCATAAATTCACTCATTCACGACAAATTCCCCTCAAACCTTACTTACCCTAGCTGTTACGAACACTACGCCCCAAACCATGGATTTGTTGGGTGTCACGTACCCCCCCGTTTCATATCATGTTTAATACGAGATTTCATCATTCAATCAAGGAATGGTAGCATCTACTTACCTTAATCGTGATTTTTCTCAAAAACAGCAACCCTAGGCTTGGATTGCAGAAATTCGGAGCTTTCTTGACTGGAATCGATGACTTCCAAGGTAGTTGGTAGAGATTTCTTGAAGAAATCCATAGCTGGATCGTACTGAATAGGAGGGAAAGAAAAGAAGAAGCGGAGAACAGGAAGAGAAGAAGAGGGAAACGGAGTCGGGCACAAAATGAAAGATGAACCCTAACTCGCGGGCTTCTCTTTATAATTGAACCTCCATCGAGTCGGGCCGAGCCGGAGCATGGGTCGGGTATGATCGCAATTTGTAATTTACTTTCCCACTCCTATGTCTTAATAGTTAAAAAATTTCTTCAGGGGCGCTGCCCCCTTCACCCCCGCAAGGGACGTTGCCCCCTTGACCCCTACGACCTGACCGGGACTCTGCAAGGTGGAAAATAGTTGTAGTGCTCAACAATGTCCGTATATGTTATTAATCCATTAACATCATAAATTCCTAGTAGCATGTTCATAAATTACCTCATAATAAAGAAGGGTTATAATGAAAATAAAATAAAATACCTAGTTCTCACATTAGTACTAAAGAAAATTTTAATATAAAAAATAAAATATTGGATCTTTATCTAATTAAAATAGTTTGATTAAATTATGAAGTTTTATTGCATTTAAACAATCAAAATAAAATTTTCAACCTTACATAAAATGAAAATTTCAAATTTGAATTTTTGGTAAGTTTGTGAATAAATTTGTAGTAATTATATTTTGAATAATGGTTTATGGATCTGTTTTCACTTTAACGAAAATGTGAAAAAGTTCGATTTCAGTCCCATCAAAGTGATTTCATGCAATTCGAACTATTTTGTCAGGTCTAATATATTATATTTAGTCAGGAAATATAAAAAAATTTATTTCATAAAAGCTAAAATTATTTAATAATACATATAAATTTGATAAAACTTTTCCCTCTAATGTCATGAACCTACATATTTTTTTCGAAACATTTTCTTCAATGGAAAGTTATGTTTTTTTATAAAAAAAGTAATGAATGACTGTTTCATTCCAAAAAGATCGATTGAGAATACAAAAATTCCATGGATAATGGATTTACAATGATAGTTGGTGAACTTCTCCGCTACATCAGTTGGGTGGCACTCCCTCTTGCTATGAACTCAGCTAAGTTGTGAGTAGGGGTGTAAATCAGGTCGGGTTGACTCGGGTTGAGACAAATACAACCCTAACCCACCTTGTAAAATCTCAACCCAACCCTACTTTTCACACCTTAACCCAACTCTATTTCAACCCACCTCAAATCGGTTCGGTTCGGGTTAGAAATCGGGCTAATAGATTACACATATTATCAATGTTAGTTAAGCCTTTGTTCACCCAAATTTCTAAAATAACAAAAAAGCAATGATAATTATAAAAAAATAAGTACTAAAAAGTTCTACGTAACTCAAAAGTGAAGGATAAGTTTTGTAATTGATTTATTTTTTTGCTTTTGTATTCTTTGAGCAATTGATGTTCCCAGCAAGTCAAAAAGTGAAAGCCAAGTAAAAGTATTGCAGTAAATTATGCAAAATGAAAAAACGAATATCATAGTCTTACTTACATTTTTAGTTGGCTTCCAATCAAAGCTACAAACATCTCAAATTCCCAATTGACCTGTTCGTTATTTCAAATCACCAATGCAAGCGAACATCTAAACAACCTATTTACAATGCAATATAGGGTATATTTGGCAATTGAAAGAAAAAGTCAATTAAAACTTTTCAATCTAAAACTTTTCACTCTCTACAATTATCATATTTTTAACTATCATATTTTTTAATTATTTTTTCACATTTTCCTATACAACTACTCTACTTTTCAATCATTTATATAAAACTATCAACACAACTAACCTATCTATTTTAACTTTATTCTCTTTATTACTCATCATTACCCCTATCATATCACATCAGTTGATAACTTTTACTCTCCAAAACTTTTCATCAAAAGTTTTATTCATTACCAAACACACTCATAACCAAATAATCCAAACATAATTTCACAACTAATTAACCAAATATATTTCTAAACCAAATAAATTCAAACAACATTTCACAACCAAATTGTTAAACATATTTCCAAACTCCACACAATTTTATTTAAATATCCAAACAACATAAATGAAATACACTCTCATAAACATATCAAAATACATATCTTATGAAATCGGATTAGTTCGGGTCGGGTCGACCGACCCCCTAACCTGGCTCAACCCGATTTTGAAAAATCGGGTCGGGTTGAACCCGATTTTCAAAAACCGAATTTTCAAAATATCAACCCAACCATGGTATAAATCAGTCCGGGTTGATGCGGGCTCGGGTTGAACCCGACCCTATTTACACCCCTAGTTGTGAGCACACGAGTTTCTATTCCTCAACATATACTGAAATTTAGCAGATGAGAATTGCCTCTTGCCTCGCCGGATTTTCGGAAATTAAAATACCAACAGTTGCCAAAATAGAACATTCCTTATGGATGAGACTCACCAGTACTTGTGAGTCGGTTTCCATTTCTAACTGCTGAATATTCAGTTCCCTTCCTCACCTTATGTTTTGATTTTATGCAAATCAGTAATTTGCCAATTGTAAATTATATCAGCAGATTAGATCTTGTTTTGCATATTTGCAAATTAGGTCTCTGAGTTTGCATTTTATGTATGCAAACTAAACATTGTTTTTTTATTGTAAAATAACATGTTGTTAAATGGAAGTTAAAAACAATGTTAATTTTGCTACGGCTTTTTCTAATATACCCACTAAATTTACCCTTAATCTCAAATATACTAACTATGTTTTCAAAATTCAAGATATAACATAGTTAATCCCAAAAAAACCCAATTTGTAAATTATCATCATTAGTTAATATGTGAAATTACTAATATACTTATCAAATTTTAGACAATTGAAAATTTAAATGTCATAACTCATCAATACTCTAATTACATAAGAGCTCTAAATTTGGGAGCCATAATTTCATTTTCTTTCTATTTTATTTTATCTTTTATTATTTTATAATAGGGGTATTTTGGGCATTTATAAAAATTTAACTAATAGTTTTTAATGGAATGAACATTTTTAGAATTAATTGTAAATATAGTAGGTATATCTATGATTTTGAAAACATAGTAGATATATTTAAGAAAAGTCCCTTGGCAAACAATGCAAATCTAGAGAATTAATTTTCAAAAATTTAGAAAAACAAGGGCTAAATACAAATTTTGTACTTAGAGGGTAAATTTTGCAAAATCCATTTGTTAAGATATAAAAACCAGCTTCCTTAGATAGTTTGTATTTTGCAAAATGCTGACAGATCATTCAGACCTATTCAAAAATATTTTTTTTAAATTTTTTATAAACATGTTAATCTAGTTATATTTAATCTATAACTAAGTTTTACTATTTTTAAATATGTGTATATATTTATTTTTGATTTTTAAATACTTAAGTATCCTTGTATTTAAAAATTTTAAATAAATATATACACATATTAAAAAATAGTAAAACTTCATTTATAGATTAAATATAACTAGATTAATACGTTTATAATTTTTTTTTTTAAAAAATATATTTTTGGACCGGTGATATAACCGACGTGAAAAGATCGGTACTCTTGCAAAATAGGGTCCGCCATAGTTGCATTAGGACAGTGCATCGACTGTCCTGTGGTGACAGTCCATGGACTTCTTGATCCACATCACCTCGTGGTGTGAATTTCAAGGAACGGAGGGAGCTTCCTTTGTGACGTGGGCAAAACGAGTGCTGTGACCTGTTTCTCATATTCCCCGAATGGGACATATTTTTCATGCAATCAAGCTTATAAGGTCTAATCTGCAAATATCAAAGTATAAGTTCTAAATGCGAAGTTAGAAGGTTTATTATATGGTTTAATTTGCCAAAAAAAAAAGCCCTGGAGTGAAATCCCCATTTGCCATTTATCTTACTAGTCTGAAAAATATTCTAATTGTGCACTTGTGATGTGGGGTGCGTCTGGAAAACCATAAAATAAAAATTTTCCACTAATTTTTTTTCCTACTTCTATTTATTCATATTTTTTGTATAATTATTTTATTTTTCAATTATTTTTTGGCATCTTTCTTCACAATTCTTATTTTAATTATACAGCTAGTATATTTATTTTAATTACCATATGGCATCAATCACTCTCTTTTATCTTTCATAATATCATATTACTATTTACTTTTGAACCAAAACTTTTTCACTCTTTTTTTTTTTCCTCACTTCCCACAATCCTTTTCCTTCACATGGGCATGCATAGTTAAAGTACCATAAACCATACAAACTATGAGTGTGTTTGGCAATGTGAAGAAAATGTCAACTTAAAACTTTTCAATCTAAAACTTTTTACTTTACATAAATACCATATTTTTAATTATTTTTTCACATTTTTCTATACAACTATCTTACTTTTCAATCATTTCTACACAATTACCCATACAACTAACCTATCTATTTTAACTATATCTTCTTTTTTTCTTATCATTACCCCTATCATATCACATCATTTGACAACTTTTACTCTCTAAAACTATTTATTAAAAGTTTTATCTATTCTCAAACACACCCATATCTATGCATGGTCACGATAATTGACGAAACATGAATTTATTTGTTACATGGAATTTTTATTTTGGGTATATTTGTTTTTCCATAAAACTTTTCAATTAAAATTTTCACTATTCACATTTATTTTATTCTTTTATATTTTTTATGCAAACTATCCTATTTTTTAATTAATTGTACATTACTCTTGTTCTATCACGTTATTTTATCTTATTTCAAAAAAATTTACACAACTTTTCATCGAAAAATTTTATCCTACTTAATTTTTCATAAAATATGATGAATTAATATGTCAATGTGATTCCAGTTTGTCTCGAGGATGACAGCTTGCAACGGCAGATTCGCGTATAAAGTCAGAAGGATTCTTCCACGTTCAGTTGCTGTGAGCGTTGCCAACAGCGACATGGGTGATGGGCCCATGTCTGATGTGTTGGAAGACAGTACCAGAGCATCAAAAAGCGCAGTGCTGCTGTGCTGCTTTAACCGACCCACGCGGCCACGCACCGCACGCCCACTCATTAATTCGCGCGTGTTTTCCATGTGCGTACGTTATTCCAGCAATCACTGGCACAGGGAGCCTGGTCAGATGCTCCAGTGCTCGCGTGTGCGCGTGTGCTGCACTCATTGTTTTTGCAAATTTATTAAATTAATTATTTAAGTATATTTAACATATATATCAATTTTTACTATTTCTAAAATATTTAAATATTTTTTTATTTTTAAAACTCAGTGGTATTTTTAATACTTTCATTAGCACCCTGAGTAGCTGTTTGGTAATGCATGTTTGTTGGGTTTCATGGAATTTTATGAAAACGCACCGGATTTAATAATTCAACCATTTTGTTTTTTTCAACTTTTTATAATCTTATTATTTTTCCTTCCAACTATCCTATTTATTTCAATTTTACCATTTTATTTCATATCAACCATACAAATCTTAGAATATTCACTTTCTAATTTTCCACCCCCTCCCAAAATTACACCAAAATTGAAGTTACAAACGTTATAATGCTAGTTAATCCACTCGTTACAATGTACAATAAAACATTATTTAGCACGCTAATTAATACTACGTATTATCGTGTCTATATAGTACGCATACTATTCTAATCCCTTTACAAATACAAGAATAATAGGATGAATGGACAGGGGCAAGTTCCAAGCTTTTTGTTTTTTGTGCATTTGAATTAGTTTGTTTTATGGATTCGGTGCCAATCTCATAAGGGCCCAAATTTTTTTTTTTTATAAAATTTTTTTTAAATTTTTTTAAATGTGCTTGTTTCATCTAGATTTTATCCCGATAAAATTTGGTAACTTTCTAAATTTATTTAGTATTTTTATTTTTAAAATAAAAAGTGTATAGATACATAGTCCACTATATATTATCATAATAGTGTACAGCATGCCTTTTTTTTTTCTTGGAAATATAACATCGGGAGACGCTGGGGGCATGTCCACCTCTTAAGCTGAAATGGAAATTTCAACAACAATTTTGTTGTTGTTGCTTTTTATTGTCACATTTAAAAGCTAAATGTATATAATTCAATCATGTAAGGGTGTCTATAATTCAATCATGTAAGGGTGTGAAAGGGCCTGATTTATAATATCATGTGTCATAATATATATAATACCAAGAAAAAAATGGACCCCAATACGGTTAACCCAGGTGCATTTAACCCATTTTTTATTTTTTTGAAACTTTTTTATGCAATCTTAATCTAAGTGTATTTAATATGTATATCAAATTTTATCATTTTTGAAGATTTTTAAATATTTTTTATTTTTAAAAAAGAGTCTTTTTAATAAATTTTAAATTACTAAAAATGTTACTGATTTTTAAAAATAAAAAATATCTAAAAACCTTCGAAAATAGTGAAACTTGAAACATATGTTAAACACACTTAGATTAACGGTTGTATAAAAAATGAATTAAATATGCCCCGGTGCACCGAGCCTAAGTGCACTTAGGTGTAACGGATCATTCCGTGAAAAAATCATGTAAGACATAAGATGAGCACCATTGGTGCTAACGCCACTCAAGGACAATGTTGTTTAAAATTATATGTTTTATTATTGTACCAGAAATCATCTTTATCAAAACATTAAAAGAAAAGCAATAATCTTTATCCGAGTTTGGCTTTGGATGAGGCACATCTTCTTTAACATGATTATAATCAAGTGTAAATGAAGAAAAATGGTCTACTTTTGGATATTCCTTTAAAGCTACACCTATGCTGTGAGTATGTTCCCTTGTTTGATAAATTAGCAAATATATCCACAAAATTTATATGAAAATTATAATAATATCCCTTCCATCAACGTTTTTTAGACTTCGTTAAAGTTTTGCCAAAAAAGTGTAAAAAGGCTCTTACTCTATTGAAATGACAAAAATGCCCCTGTCCACATCCTTCATAATAATATATTTTTTATTTGGAAATTTTGCACCGTAATTGTAACGGAATATTTGTTGTGAATAATTTATATTATTGGACAAGGGCATTTCATCATTATAACAGAGCAAAGGCATTTTTATCACGAAACGCTAATGGAAAGAAAATGATTATAATTTTACGCAAATTTTAAATTTGTCGAAGCAAGAGATATACATTCAATATTTAGGTATAATCTTACAACATGTCTGCAGAAAACTTGATGAAATATGCTAATATCTATTCATATTCGTAGATGTATTAATATGTAGCAATTTTACAAAATTATTTATTCACAAAGGAATGATATGTTAGATAATTTAGATATTAAAAAATAAATTTGAAATTAATACACAGTTAATTGATTTTTGCATCTGTATCTACATAATTCCGAAAGTGTATGTATATCTTTTAATTTCACAAATTGCAAAACACTCTGCAATGTTTATGCGAAATTATAAGTACGTCTCTTGTTTTAGAAAGACATTTAAATTTTTTATAGAACAACAAAAATGCTATTTTCTTCTTATTTTATTTTATTTGTAAATTATTTATTTACAAATATTACGATATACTATTTGAGACAATTTGTACAAAAATTGCAACAAAAATAATTATTATAAATAATAAATTTTATTCAGTATATATCGGAAGGGAAATTTTACTCATTTCAACAAAGAATTTAACTACCGTTACGATGGATAAGTTTGTAATTTCATGCAAATACTACAAATGTTTTTGCTACTTTGTGAAATTAAGAGATACAACTACAATTTTGCCAAAATTATGTGAGTACGAATGTGAAATCAAATAATTTTATTACTTGTTTTCGATGAGCCCCGTGCACATTTTATTTTGTGAAACCTCAGTGTAATGAGCCCCAACCCATAGGAAGCCCTTCCTACGGTTCTGTCATAGGAAGCAACACATCCACCGTTCATTTTCAATCGACGATCTAGATTGAAAAGGGTAATTTCGGTAATCATAATAATTCAGAAGCAAGAGTCGAGAGAGAATCTTACACGCATGTAGCTCGACTCTTCCCTCTTCCCTCCCTGCGATATCTCATGTCCCCATTTCTGCCCTAGCCCGAACCTGCTCTCAGGCACCGGCGATCTCTCCTTCCACCCCTCTGGCCATCTTTCAGCAAGAGTCGATTGAGCTACTGTTGCAAGCACCTAGCTCGAGTCTCCTCTCCCAGTGATCTCTCATTTCCCTTCTCTGTCCTAGCTCGAACCTCCTCTCAGTTTCCGCCGATCTCTCCTTCCACCCCTCTTCCCATCTCTGATCTTACACGCACGAGTAGGTTCATCACTCCTTTCCCGTTTTTCTCCCCCCTTTCTGCCCTAGATCGAATCTCCTCTCTCCCGACGATCTCTCCTTCCCCCTTTTCTACCCTAGCTCAAATCTGCTCTCCCATTGTTGCCACTCCTCCGCACCGTTGTTGCACTCCTCCGCACATCATCCATCTTGCGCAAATCTTCTACAACAAGCAGCAGTAGTAAATCCCATTTGCCGGTGCACTTCCGTAGGTATTTTCTCCCACGTCCTCTGATCTACTTTCACATCTCCTTTGCACTTTTGCTTGTTTTGTGAATGCATTGCAATTGTGAGTGAGTGACCGGTGAGGAAGGGGTTGACCGCCGCCAAGGCTGCCGTTGTTGCCAAATATTAGGGTTAAGGTTTCAGAACACAATCCATCTCGACGTGATTCATTTTTAATCTATTGGCATCTGGTATGAGTTTTCCGCCCATTGTGATTGATTTTCTGACCTGCCATGAGCGCCAGTATTATTTGAACATAGGTTGCAAATCTGGTTTGGTAAATAAATGTAATAGTTCTATGATGTTGTTGAAAATTTTTCGTAAGCATCTTTTTCATGAACAGCACATCCATAGCCTCTATCGTATTTGGCCAAAGCCACATTCTATGGAATAATCTGAGTAGCATTCTAGCATAAATCAGAGCTAGCATTTAGTTAGATGCTTCTTTTCTAAAGGCTTGCTTTTGTGAGTGGCACATTTTTGAATAGTTTATAGCCAAAAATCTTTATTTGTGGACACAATTCAATTTTCCACACTATTTCTGTACTTTCTGTTTGGAAGAGTTTAAGCTAGTAATGCTCATCTGATTCTGCTTGGTAGTATTGCGCATTAATCTATGGGTGTGTTTGGCAATTTAAAAAAGTTGTCAAGTTAAAACTTTTCAATCTAAAACTTGACACTTTTCATATCTATTATTTTTTAAATTAATTTTTACACATTTTTCTATACAACAATTCTACTTTTCAATCATTTCTACACAACTACCAATACAACTAACATATTTATTTTAAATTTATTCTTTTTACTCCTGATCATTACCCCTACAACATCACATCATTTTCTACTAATTTGACAAGTTTTACATAAAAAAACTTTTCATCAAAAGTTTTACAACTTCCCAAGCACACCCTATATGTAGATTTAATACTGAATAATTCATTTATCCCTACTTCCAATTGATATTTTTAGCTACCTCACAAATTAGGTTGAGAATCCACCTTACAATATCTCACTCCTACTTTCCCACAACAACTTTTACATTCTCAATATCTCATTCCCTGGTTTCCCATCTAATTAATTTTCCCACATTCACTTTCTCAATCTGCTGCTCCCCGTTATTCCTTGCCCTAGCACCGCGGTGTCCTGCCTCTTGTTGTTTTGTCTCGCGCCTCTGCCTTGTCTTCATAGCTATTACCCTTTAGCTGCCTTTGGCCCTTGTCCTTTTGCACCGATGCCTTCTCCCCCTTGCTCTTGCCCTCTACCTCCTCTTGCACATGTTGTTTGATTTTCTTTGATTTTTTCTTAGTTGTTTACTAGGCTTCTTCTATTTATTCTCTATTTACTTCATTCAAAAGGTTATAAAGGCAAGTTATTTAAAGTCAATACCTTTTTTTTTTTATAATCATGAGTTTTATTTTAGGCGTATTATTTTCTTAGATCAAGCATGAAGATGACTTGGTATTTTGGGTCTTTGAGCATGTACATCACATGGATCTTTGTTGCAAGTCTATATAATTTGTCTAATTTTCAATCAATTGGAGTGGACTTGAGGATGAATCACTCATTAATCTTGATAATATATTTCTCTTTGGTTGATATGTTTAAAATGGTCTTGAATCTCCTTATATATGTAGCTCTATTTATTAGCCAATTTGATATGATAATGATGCAAGTAATACTTCCAAATGGTGTAAAATGTTATATATATGGGACGTTGACTGTGATCGTGTAACAGAGCCATCAATCGAGTGTATACAACCTATCTTCCATTCCCATTCCCAACTAGTAATGTAGAGTCCAAAAATCTATGTTACTCTTCAAGGGTTTCTCTAGATCAGCTGACCATAGCTGCTGTTGCATGCACATTGTCAATGTATGTCCTGGGCTTTTACTTTTACTAAGTTGACCTGATTCAATAGCTTTTTTATCTTATGCTTTTGGGCTGTTGCTGTTGAAATTAAAAGCAATCTAAAGATCCCACGGCCAGGACATTATCAATCATTTAGGTTCCTTGTTCAGGACATTTTTTTACAGTCCAGGACATTGATTAGAGGGTTGGATTAACTAGTTTTATAGAAATCCACAAAATAATTTATGACTAGGTTATGATTTAATGGTAATAAGACATGTTGTGTTGAATTTTCATATTCTTGTGTGTGTGTAAATTTCATTTGCCGGCGCACTTCCTTAGGTATTTTCTCCCACGGCCTCTGATCTACTTTCACATCTGCTTTGCACTTTTGCTTGTTTTGTGAATGCATTGCCAATTGTGAGTGAGTGATCGGTGGGGAAGAGGTTGACCACCGCCAAGGCTGCCATTGTTGCCAAATATTATAGTGAAGTAGAAGTTATTGGCGACTGAAATCGGCAGCCGGATTGGTGCAATTTATTGCAAGACTTATGGTGAAATGGCCAAAATATTCTACACATTAAATATAGTTATAAGAAACTAGGTTTGGGGTTTGTTTGTATCATTCATATTGGCTTTGCGATTCTGTTTTGGGGTCACCATTGATGTGTTTCCAAAATTTCCAATTTATATTTTTCCCGAAACCCTTTGTTGGGCAGAAATATATTCCACATTACTGCGTATTGTTGAATTCAACGATTCAATTCGATTTTCTGTGGTAGCCAATTATATTTAGCCTCATAGGTTTTAAATAAATTGCAGATGGTCGAAATTCTTAGTTCCATTATATATATATATGATTTGGTCTATTCTGTGGTAGCCAAATATAAAATAATTATAAAATAAAAACTCGACTTATCAGAATGATGCCTTTTCAAATATATATTTTTTTAAAGTATTGTTCTCTGTTTCTTCACAATGACATGTTATTTTTAGTTTGTAAACAATGAAATTTCGTTTCCTTTTTACACCAAGCAGAAACAGTAAGAATAATTACTTATCTATTTTTCATCGTTGGCTAAAAGGAAATATAGTGATAATGTGCTTCAATTGCATGCTTTCTTGGCAGATCCATACCTGGAGGACATGGGAGGATGATGCTCACAGGGATCAGGACAATGTTTTAACTGGTAAGGTTCCTCATAAGAATAATAATGCGCTGTTCTAATGAAAATCTTGTTATCCATTTTTTTTGGTTTTCCTAGTACATGATTAATCCATCCCCTTACAAGTGAAAACAAACATGAACGCCAGTGATAGGCTTCACAGTGTAAATGATCACATGAGATGAAAATAATATCAAACTTCTTTTAAGGGCATCTTATTGATGCATGCTGATTATTTTGAATGGTTGCTTTCTTTCTGTGTTGTGGTGCCACAGTCATTCCCAAACAGTGTTACGCAAGCTTGATTTTATTCAATTACTTGCAAGATGGATGAATATATTGATAATATTATCTTGCCATTGAGAAAAGTTGGTTATTTATAGTGGCAATAACATATTAGATAATATGAACATCAGAAACTCTGGTTGATCTTTTTGTGGTGAAAAGATGGACAAATAATGCGTAAGCATGAATTGTGGCTATTTGAGAAGGGTTCACAGTAACATTTCGTTAGGTAAAATTATTTTAAATATTTCCTTTCTGTATGCTTATTTGTTTGTTGTTACCGCATTTTAGTGCTAGGACCTGTACAAAACATCATAATCAATGAGTTCTTCTGCTGCCAAGTTATTGTCATTTGCCTATTCATTTGAACTACTGTGACAGAAATCACTAGAGCCAATACATTGAAGAGGCAGTCTACATTTGTGAAATTCCACACGTCAAATTCTTGGAGCAGTAATAGATTTCTTGTTCGGCTGGTTGGTATTCACTTTGTTTTCCTTCTGGTGCTACTAGCTGCTTACCTCTGTCGTAATCTTGTCTCTATTAGTGCTAGATGGAATCCCTTGCAGCTAGTTGTCACTTGTGCAGTGTAGCCATTTCACCGACAAGTAGTTTCTACTATCTTGTTATTTATTTTATTTTCAGTTGAGACTAAACAACAGCCAGCTGGCAATTAGTTGTCAAGTTCTTGACTTGTCCAAAGAGGACTGAGCCATGATGCAGGTTCTGGCGTTTCAATGTTTGGATGAATCCTTCCAGAGAGATCTCTTTTGAGTTTTCGTGACATCAGATGCTCTCATGTATGTGTGTGTCATTAAGAAAATCCTCTGCCATAATCGTTGCATTCTATGATGTGGGTGCATGTATCTCCAAATAGTTCTTCCAGTTCTCATTGGCATGTGCGTTCATTCAGAGCTTCCAATGAACATCCATTTGGCATGCCCAAGTGTATCGTGCTTAAGATAAGTAAATGTAATGAAGGTAGCAAGGGCAGTTGCATTCCAATTTGCATATTTGAGTCAGCATGGGATGGACCCATTGGTGGAGGAAATGATTTTCTGTCTTTGTTTACACAGTTTACATTATGGAAAATCTGGAAATTTTTTGGTCAACGACTTGACAAGGTGAGTTAGGCCTACGCTGTTCGTCTTGAACACATAAACCACTATGTCTGCCTCTAGAGCATTTGTTTGTTGGACTATCTATCACAAGACAAGGATGGGCTGCCTGTAAATCATGTTAATATGGACACAAAACATAAATGCTGAATGTGCGTCATCCATGATTAAAATAGGAAATCTTTGAAGAATAATCATTGACAGTTACCATGGTACTATGTAATAATAATTCCATGTGCCAAATGTGTATTGCTTAAGATAGGTATTAATAATTTCGTTGAGATATTCAACGTCATGTCTAATTTTTCTTGTTGTTTGCTCATTGAAATTTTTGATAGAACAGTAGAACCATGTGTATATTCAATTTGTCATGATGCCGAATTGCTGTTGATCATGTGCTGATGACATATGTATATTGTCTCCTTAGTTTGTTTGCCTTTCATATTGCTAACACATAGATAAATACTGCTAATATATCCTGTTTTCTTGTTGTGAAACCTTTTGCACTACCTTAGTATTACTTCTTTTGATTCGAAATTTTTGTTCTATTAGTGCATGGAAGTTAAAAAATTTATAAATTACTTTTACGCGAACTCCCCTTAAAGAAGTGTTTCCAAATGAGTTACTTGAGTCCAGTGAAAGTAATCTTATAAGTAAATGAATGGTTTAAATCATTTTGCATGTGTTGTCCTTCAGGGAAAAGCTTCCCTTACTTGGCTGCTAAGGCTTCTAAGCAATAAGTGCACCTGTGGCTCTGTCGAGGTACCTGCTAGGTGAAGATAATCCACACATGACCTAAAGGCACTTAGGATTTCCCACAATACATTTTGTTGCCTTCACCCCCCCCGATGGTGACAACGAATACGACTTGCATTAAAAATGGCCCAAATGAGTTAGTTGACCTTAGGATGTAAACAATAATCGGAAGTTGGGTTTAAATTGTGTAGAATTTGTTGTCCTAATAGGGAAATGCAAATTTTACATCCTAACTATCTCTTCTAAGCAACAAGTGCACCTGTGGTTATGTCGAGGATCCGTTTCCAAATTAATGTTGCTTTACCCCCTATTGTTTTACTGAATACAACTCACCATAGGGAAAAATGAAGACCGTGCTACTTTATATCTTTTTGTATACAATTATGCGTTAATGGTGAATATACCTTTTAATGTCTCGGCCCACTTTTATGATGTTTCCCTAACACGTTGATGCTTTAGCTTTCGATCCAATGAACATTGATCAGTTGAAAATGGAAACGGAGGTAGCTCACGACACATATGTGGAAGAAGTCGCAAGTACTCAGCCTATATGCGACTTGTCTGGTAACGTCGAGCAACCATTTGTTGGACAAGAATTTAAAGATGAACTTGAAGCATGTGAATTCTACAAAGGCTATGCGAAGTCCGTTGGGTTTAGTGTCAAGCTCAAACAAGTTCGCAGACTAAGCTCTACCTCGGCGATTACATGGAGGCGTATGACATGCTCTTGTGAAGGCACGCATACGCCAATTACAAATGATGAAGGCTGTGATGGATTCACCAAAAAGATTAGAAGGAAAAGAGTGTCCATACGGTGCAACTGCATGGCTCGGATAGAGATTTCAATGAAGCAAGAAGGGCGATGGGTAGTTACTCGCTTTTTCGACGACCACAATCATCAACTGGTAGATAAAGGACAGGCCCAACGCTTGAAAATGCATCGCAAAATTGATGAGGAATCTGCCTCTATTTTGAAAGCATGCAACGAGGTCGGCTTGGTCCTTCTGCAGCCTACAATCTCGTCCGACAGTTATGCAGTCCGTCTGATACTTGCTTCACACGCCAAGATGTGAGAAATTTCAAATCAAGATCTCGTGGTCATTTGCTAGCACGAGATGCAGACGTGGCCATCAATCACCTCCAAAGGCAGCATGATGCCGGTCAAGACATGTACTTCGCAGTTCGCAAAAATAGTAAGGGTGAATTGAGTTCATTATTTTGGTTTGATGGTTGGTCGAGGTTAGATTTCAAAGCCTTTGGAGACGTATTATGCTTTGACACTACATACAAAACCAATAGATACAACATGCCTTTTGCACCATTCGTCGGAATAAATCATCACAGACAAACCATACTTTTCGGCTCCGGTTTGGTAGTGGATGAGACGATTGACACCTTCGTTTGGCTCTTCCAACAGTTCAAAGATGCAATGTTTGGCCAGATGCCGTCATGCATTATTACCGACCAAGATGCCGCGATCGAGGCTGCTGTACAGCAAGTCTTTCCCACATCGATCCATAAGTACTGTTTATGGCATATTATGAGGAAAGTCCCAGAGAAATTGGGGCGGAGGGGTTACGAAATGAATGATTTCCAAGAGGCCTTCAATCAACTGGTTTACAACGATTTCAGCCCACAACAATTCGAAGCGCAATGGAGCAGTTTTATGGAGGAATATGGTCTCTTGGATCACGAGTGGCTGCAACTATTATACAGTAAGCGATCGAAGTGGGTACCAGTGTTCCACAAGCGCTACAGATTCCACGGAATGTGCACAAACCAACGCAGTGAAATTTTCCATTCATTTCTGGATCAATACGTCAATCGAAAGACAAGTCTATTTGAATTTATAAAGCACATTGCACGGGAGACAAGTCGACGACGTGAGGATGAAATGGATGCAGACAAACACACCTCGCTTGCGGTCTTGCAAAGGAAGACCTCGTTC
Organism: Annona cherimola; assembly: GCA_030490835.1. Lineage (NCBI taxonomy): Eukaryota > Viridiplantae > Streptophyta > Magnoliopsida > Magnoliales > Annonaceae > Annona > Annona cherimola. The sequence continues at coordinate 65,264,514 of CM059973.1, read as the reverse complement.
CAGTTTGAGGGAGCCTTCTTCAAAGCCTACACCCATTGCAATTTCACAGATACTCAGAAAGAAATGTGGGAGAGCAATGCATTCAAGGTTGAGACCATTGATACCGTCGGAGATGAAGCAATATTTCATATTACAAAAGGTTCAGACGTACAAGCTTCCCGGGTGGTTCAGTTCAATCGCGTTAAGAATTGTGGGAGGTGTAGTTGTATGCGGTTCGAATCGACTGGAATAATATGCAGGCATCTATTTGCGGTGTTTTGGGAATTGAAATTGACCGAAGTACCTGAATACTTCCTCTTGAAACGGACGTCGCGTTCCCCTCGTAGAGGTCTCCAATTGGAGTCTTCTAAGCATGCAGCACTGCCGAAGCACAGACAGGATGACTTACAAACCATATGGAACTCAATCAATGCCATTACTTTGTCAAATCATTGCCTCTTGTATCACGCCATAGAAGGTAGCGCGAGGCTATTGCGTGAACTAAATGAACTTGGAAAGATCTTCACCGATGATGTTGGAGATCCCAAAGCGACATCGCCGTTGCGGAACGAGGATGGTCACATAGGAATTATTACAGGCAACCCTCCTGTCATATCCAGTCGCGGATGTCCTAAGCGGGGTAAAAAAGGCCAGAAGCAGAGAAAAAAAAGTCGACTCGAGTGATGCTGCAAGTGTTACATATATCCTATGAATTACATGACCCATTGTGTGCATTTGTTTTAATGTTATATTGTCCGTTTTGTTTGTTATGTGAGCATGATGTAAGAACGGCCTTTAAGACTATGCAATAGTTCTAATGCCATGTGATTGAGCATATGCTAAAGTGTTTTCATAATACTATATGCTTCCTTTTTGTCATTGTTTGCATCATATAATTCTTGCCCATCTTACTTTCTAAATATGGTACTTTTAGTTATTGACCAACCCATGCGAATCTCACATTTTCTTGTGCTGCAGTTTGGGTCTGATGGACGCCGAAGGCGTGGAAAAGCTGCTGGGGTCTGAAATGGAGGGCCCAAATCAATCCATTCATTCCCCCCTCGAGAATGCCCCAAGCACATCGCGGAAACGCCGTAGCCCGAGCAAGCCCACCACCAAAGTAAAAGAGCAATTGGTGTGCGCTGTGCGGAAGTTTGTTGATTACTGCAGCACATTGAGTGCAGCCCAGCGAGAGGCCGTTTTGGAGATGGGTTTTGGAGTTTTGTTGTCGATGAAAATACGTGCTTTGCACCTTGGGCTCATTAAGTGGTTAGCAGAACAATGGGATGAAGGCAATCATGCCTTCCACATTGGAGGCAAGATGTTGGAGTTTACGGCGCGGGATGCGAATCTCATATTGGGGCTTTCCATTGGGGGCATGACCGTCATCCCAGTCTCGCAGGAGCATAGCACCGATCAGCTGCGTATGCAATTGAAATTGGGTAAAGGGCACAGTGTCCTTGCTTCTGATGTTCATAAGAACCTGGTTGTGGGTGGAGAAGACTTGAAATGGCGACAATCATTCGCATTGTTTGCGCTCTCCACTGTTCTGTGCCCAACGAGCATGGGGAAAATGGAGGATGTCTACCTACATCACGTACTGGACATACAAACCTTTAGGGATTTCGATTGGGCTACTCATGTGGTGGACATGTGCAAGCAGTCATTCTCGCTATATAACACAAGAAGGCGGAAGTTAATCGGAGGCTGCACGGTCTTAGTCCAGGTAATGATGTTGAAAATTGCATTAAATGTATACTGTGCATGTTTTTGTATCTAATATTCTTATTCTTTACAGATTTGGTTTCTGGAACACTTGCAAAGTAGTGTCCTTGACCTCTCTAAGATGCATCTTAGTGTACCGCTCATAAAAAACTGGACGCCACAAGCCTGCCTGAGATTGGATGGTATGTGGGGCAAGACAGGCAATGAACAGATGCAGGTAAAATGGCTCAATACTATTTAATTTACGGCTGACCACATCTTGTCTAATGTTGATTACATTGCATCGCAGGTACAAGAGAGGATCTATGAAGATGTAGAGCAGATATGCAATGGGCCAACATGGGAAGTCGTACATCGCAGCGATGACGATCACACTACGATCTCATGTCCCACAAATATGAACAATGCAGATGCGGATGTCCAATGTAGCCCACGTGGCCAAGGAGTTATTCGAAGCACTCCGCCTGATTTCGAACAGTTAGTTAAGGAGAACAATGCACAAAAGGCTGAGTTGACGGTAATGTGGCTCATCTGCTACTATACATGCTAATATTAGTCTTACCATACAAAGCACGGCAACCTTTGATGCCACCTACCATGTGTTTCTCTTTTTTTCAGGAATTAAGACAGATGCTGGCAGAGTCGCAATTTGTGATTAAATCATTAGAATCACAAATTCAGGTGATGATATTTCTCCATACTTCCTCATAATTTTGAATAGTTTCAGCCACTTACTTGACTGATAATAGGATGAACTGAATATTTGACTAGGCACTCGAGAGAACAGTCCAGAAATTGGAACACAAGGAGATGCATGGCGCGACCCATGGGACCATCACAGATTTAACGGTAATTGCTAGTAGTTTCCTCACTTCAATAATTATTTAACTACATGTTAGAAGTATCGAACGCCAACGAAATTTCAAAATTCGAATAATAGGTTGGTGCAGAAGGACCTGAGCTGGTTTCAGCAAATGTACAAGGGAGCCTTCCCCCTATAAGATCGAGCGGAGGTCTTCAGAAAGATACCACTATTCCTGATGATGCAGATACGGATATTGTAGAACCTGCAGACATGGCTGCTACGGTTAGGCGAGGGAGCCGTAATATAAAGACCTCGAGAGTGCTGAAGTCACCTTATGAAACAACATCTAGGAGGGGGAAGCAAATTGCACTTAGACGGCATACTCGAATGTCGGTGGCTGCTTCTGAAGCTAGAGCGGTTGGGAAATAGATTTTCTAGCCTTTTTATTCATTTATTGTTTTCCATGGATGCACCATGAACTTGCATGCTATATAATTATTGTGTTACGGTGCTTGTTGGATCAGATTCATTTATGTTATGATCAATTACTGTGTCAGTGGACGAGGTTTTAAGTGAAAGTATACTTGTGAATATTTCTCTTGCATTTCATAGAATCCAGGAAAATGTTGGAATCGTCAAGATGTCAAATTTGACCTCAGGCGATTAACAGACATTGAAGACGCATTCGTCAGATTTGCATTTGATAGATCCCTACCGAAAGAGTGAGTTGACTAACCACAATTGTTTCTATAAGGCTATCTCCCTTTTGACTTTACATAGGTAGATATTATAGTGTATTCCATATGTTGAGGTGTGTCATGACTTGTATGTTTATTTGTGTTTTGCAGTGAAATTTTGTTCCAATGCGAAGGCATGACCTTAACGAGGGAAATGTTCTTGTCGCTTGCTCCAGGAGAGAGAGTGCAGGCGCCCGTAAGTCATGAGTTGGATATGCTGGTTCAACATTGACACGATCTGACACAATAGGATTGCACTTATCATCTTTTGAATGTGCATGCAGATTGTTGACACACTAACAATGTTATACAACATGCAACAACTTCAAACCACGACTGGCGTGATTAGATTTTACTTTGATTCTATATTCTCTGTAAGTTTTTTATGATAATGAGGAAAGTCATTAAATGAATTCTCATTGGTTGCTTGTATAAATAATTCCAATGTTCTTATATGTGATATGCAGCTATATCTCATGCGTGATCCAGTTACTCCCAATTATATATATGATCCCGAGCGGATAAAATGTCATGTGGGAGATGCAGGAATGGTAAAGTTTGTGTTCTACCACTTGTGTGATTGTGCGACCCTGTTTCTGTACGCTTGATAGTGTTTCCTAATGACATGTTATCCACATTACTGCAGGTTTTTGTACCAATATGCAGAGGAGATCATTGGTTTGCTTGTGCCATTGACACGGTGTGCGAAGAGATTTTTTTGTTACATTCAATGTCAACGGGTGGAGAATTTGGGACAAGAGTTATTAAGAATGAAGTGGTAAGTATATTGCAATCACGACAACCTTATTTTGTGACAATTGCTTACTACGTTCTAAGAGTATACTCTATGTGAACACATTCAGGCACCCGCGATAGAGGATTATTATCACTATATCGGTGAGACGAAGGCAGTTAAATCGTGGAATGTTAGGCATGCAAGCGGATTGCCACAACAAACTAACGGGTATGGTGATAGTTAAACTATAGTCCATATGATAGTGTTAAATGTTTCTATCTGCAGTAACCATTTATGATTGGATTTCAATGACAGGGTTGATTGCGGTGTGCATATGTTGTGCAATATGTTCTCATTTATACCTGAGAAGACTCCGAAATATAAATCTGTACGACTCTAGTTCTTGTGTTGTGAACCATTAGTAAGATTTTCTGGTTCTAATTACTATAATGACCATATTGAGCGCAGGGACAGATTGACTCATGGCGTCTCCAGTTTGCATCGTTTATGCTTAACCATCATTTGAATGATAATTCTAAGTCCATACAACGAAAGGCCTTATTCGACACAACTATTCAGCAAGTCTAATTTGTTAGCATTGTACATGACTAAATGAATCGTTCTACCTGAAATTACAGTTATTTTCATCTCTTTTGGGCACATCTATCCATATGCTATTCATCTGTAGTTGATTCGGTCATGGTCATGTAGTATTTTTTGTAGATGACCCCAAATATGTAAATGCCATGAATATTATGTATTTGTTCAAATAAAATGGAGTTCGAAATTAAGATATCATAGTGTGACTTATATTCATGTATGTCATATAATCCGCATAGCACATCCTACCTCAAGCTCGGAGGTGAAAAATGGAGACAGAAAAGTTATGTATGGTTTTAAACGGAAAGCAAGTAACACACACATACTCACACAAGCTTTTCCAAAAACATAACATGTTACTTAATCCAAGTACAATAAGGGTGTAACTAACTCATTTCTTCATCTGCAGGTCTGTGTTAAACCAGTGAGTTGCATGATTGTAATTGTCTTCTGCCAGCATATTAAACCTATCGGTGAGAAGCGTGCATGCTATAAGCTTCTTATAGCTTCCAGTGATAATCTGTGTTACAAAATGGCATAAAAGATATTTATATATCGCCTAACATTATTTATTCCCCTATAAATTTGTAAACTTATGTACTATTTTAGTTAAGCAAAGTTGTAGAAATACCTTATTGAACTTAACAGATCGTGGCCCGGTGTAATGCTCTATAATGGTGACAATATTGACTCCGGAGTCGTCTCTACAATTTACAAAGACATTTACATCATTAAGTGATGAAACTTCAATATGGAAATTTATATTTCATTTGTGTCTTACCTTGTACTTATGATATCAACTGTATCGTGCATGACCTGGAATGTATAAGCATCTCGGATTTCATTGTACACGTCGAACATTTTGTTCAACATACTAAGCTGTACAGTGCAGATCAACTAGAAAATGAGTTGGAAGATATGTAATTGCTAAACCAGGCGACCCGTCCATAAGACTTACCAATCGTTGGTAAGTAGCCGTAAGCCTGATTTGCCTATCCGCTTCAACGACATCAATATAGTGTATTTCGCAAAGCAACATATCTATTGCGTATGCAATCCAAGTTCCATCATGATATTGAATTGGCAAAAACAACTGTTTCAAAGGACATTAGCACAATCAATCCACAAAGCTGTATAAAAAAACGGTCAAATCATTTGAGTTTTTAGTGAGTATTCATGTACCCATTCTGCATCATGGACGCAATATTGAAGCATATCAATTGACCATTCGACATTAATGTCGTCTAACTTTCCTGTTAACAATCTCCTCTGGATAGGAAGGGAACGGAAAAGTGATGTTATTTAATAGTCTCAACTATTAACTATGGTACATGAACTTTCCAGGTTGAATTACTTACCCCCACAAATGATGAGAAATAATGACGTCGTACACCAGATATTCCCTCTCGTTGATGGATATTTAGTAGCATAGTATATGCATCAACAATCTGACACCATAAAAATGAATCCAGATACACGTAAAAATATTTTGTATTAAATAACACGTAATTAACAAACTGAAATATTGTAACAGCGGTCTATGGCAATGAAATGAGTAACTTACACTGGAATTGATATTACCACTATTGGCAAAACATGTCATATCTTTCTGAGTAACCTGAGTCATTTGTAGCTTGAAAACCCTCGTTCTGTATTTTAAAAAATGATACAAATTAAGTTGCTAGTGGAAGTGAAAATAGGGAAATGAAGGAGTGGGAAAAAGGAACCAACACTGCATGCGTAATCAAACATGAATACGTACTCAGCATGCAATCCGGGGTCTCCCAATACCCACTCAAGTAGTAGCATCTTCTCTACCGGCACATGGGATAGGTTCATTGCAATCTGAGAGCGATGTCTAAAATCGTTTGGGTCCTGCAAAATGTTAGTAATAGCGACTTTGTGGTTACCTAAATTTTTTATTCAAGTATTACATGGAATATAATTTTACAGTACATGCCTTTCCTTTGTACATCAAAGTTGAAAGCGATGATGTCCTCCGACTAAGCCAAGCATATATAATTGGAGGCTTCTGCCGACAATCGTTCGAGTCCCACGCATAGACCATTTGAAATGTATCGTCCAAATGCATGACAACCGAAGGCATTCCTGTTTCCGCATTAACGGGAGGGATGTTTTTGGTAGAGGGTAATCGCATAACATTTGAACGTTGCAGGTTTCTCACCCGATCGTCGAGATCCTATCATATGACTCAAAGATTAGACAAATCAAACCTTATCACGCAGGAAATATTCTATAACTCTTTCTCTCACCGCAACTCGGCGGATATTCTGTTGGACATGCTCAACATGTGCTCGCACCATTTTTTCAATGTCCTGTAACAAAAAATTGAAGATGGTAAGATAATATCATAAGGATTTCCATATCAAGTAAAAATTGGTTAAAAAATAAAATAAATAGAATAACGGTGTTGAAAAAAGGCACTTTATTGGAATGTTAAGATCATTTACTCAACCATTGTTCCCATTACGGTTATAATGAAAACATTCTCAAGACGGGTATATAATATCAAATATACGTAAAACATGTCATTTTATGATAAAAATAAAGATAAAATTCATTATCAATATTAATTATCCCAATAAAATAAATTCATCTTAATTAATTTCACAGATATATAAATATGTATATATAATTTTATCAAACGGTGTTTTTTAAGCTTAAATAAACTGGTGGTTTTAGACTGCATGGTAATACAACTCTGTTCCATCTAACAGCATAACAGCATATGTTTAATGAGCATGCCATAAACGATTAATAAAATCCAACAAAATGTCGCATTCACAGATAAACTAACTGTCGTCAAATTCTTACAGTTGATTTTTTAGCAACCGGACATATAGTCGACGGAATGACTATTCTAAAAAAATTTAAATGCATACCTCGTCAGGAAAATCTGTCGTCCACGTTGCTGATGAACTGGATGGACACCCGGGACGTGACATTGTAGCTACCGCTAGGAAGAAAGTGCAGCAGAAATCAGCCCGTGGAAAGCAGAAGAATCTGTGGTCAGATGGTTCTTCCTGGATATTCCGCAACGAAGAAGAATAATACGGAACAGAGTTAGCATATTTGTTGAGATTTTCAGTCGCACATACCAATGCACTACTATGCCATCAATCTCACCCGCAACATCAGTTGATCTGCTCAGCTGTAAATGGGACGGACGATTTAATATAGGCGGCAAGATTGGTAAACACCGGACGGCATCACGTCACACCGGTACAGAGACATTTACTAGGCATTTTTAAAAATTTTCATACCAGTTGATATAATGCACCATTCTAAAATCATTTGAAAATTTTATGATATGCATACATCTCCCAGATCTGTTCCGGTAAATGTCTAAGTGGGCATGCCAATTAAGTTAATTTAATTTATTGGGCTATTTTATTAAATATTCGATTAGATTTGCAAACTTATGTAATTCGTACAATTTTTCCTGAAACTCTGTAATTTGAAAATCCAAATTTAATTTGTGTCGATAGATCCCTCCATAGGCATGCCAGCTTTGTTTTTGTGAATTAATCATATTTTTTTAATAACCGTTTAATGGAAATTTTTGGTCTTTTCTGATTTGTGTATTTTCGGCATTAATTAGCTAATTTGGTCATTTTTAGAGGTGTTATATAACATAAAATTTTGTTTCAATTTTAAATTCAACGAAAATTTTAATAAGATTATTTGTCCACATTGAGTTCATTTGGAGTAAATAAATTTGTATTACTAGTTTAATTTAATAGATAATGGTAACCGAAAATTACAATTATTATATTCTTTGTAATATAAACTATAATAACATTATTATATAATTTGGACAAATTTTATTATTATATGTGTCCCGCGGGCCATAAAAAATCTCATATTTTATTTTCTAAAATATGTATATGCCTCCCGCGGGCATTAAAAAATGACAATTTTAATTTCTATATGTGCCCGCGGGGTCCAAACAATCAATATTTTGTTTTTCTGAAATATATATGTCCCACGGGTCTCAAAAAATGAATGTTTTGCTTTATAAAAATATATATGTGTGTCCCGCGAGCCTCAAAAAATGAATATTATATTTTTATAAAAATATATATGTGTCCGGCGGGCCTCAAAAAATATATATATATTTTTATAAAAATATCTATGTGTCCCGCGGGCTTCTAAAAATGAATATTTTGTTTTCTTAAAATATATATGTATCCCACGGGCTACCCGAAAATAAATGTTTTATATTTTTATAAATGAATATTTTGCTTTTATAAAAATATATACGTGTCCCGCAGGCGTCCAAAAATGAATATAATGTTTTTTAAAAATTTCAATGTGTCCCACGGGCCTCAAAAAATGAATATTTTGTTTTTATAAAAATGTATACGTGTCCCGTGGGCGTCCAAAAATGAATATAATGTTTTATAAAAATTTAAATGTGTCCCGCGGGCTTCAAAAAATGAATGTATTGTTTTTATAAAATATATAAATGTCCCACGGGTCTCAAAAAATGAATATTTTATTTTTATAAAAATGTATACGTGTCCCGTGGGCGTCCAAAAATGAATATAATGTTTTATAAAAATTTAAATCTGTCCCACGGGCCTCCAAAAATAAATGTATTATTTTTTAAAAATATATAAATGTCCTACGAGCCTTAACAAATGAATATTTTTTTTTACAAAAATAATCACGTGTCCCGCGGGCATCCAAAATATATATAATATTTTTTACTATTTTATTTCTTTATATAAATTTTTATTTCATTAAATCAAGTAGAGTTAATATTTTTAATTATAATTTAATATATTTATTTGGGTTCCAAATTTGGTTTTGAAGACATATATGATCTTATAAGGGCCTTAAGATTATATTAGAGGTGTTAAATTATGATTAACTTATTAATTTCAAAAATTAGATGCTGTTAGATGCTGTTAGATTCCGTTAGATGCTGTTAGATGCCGTTAGATGCCGTTAGACGCTGTTAGATTAAGTTGGATTTCTTTAAATCATATTAACTGGGTTTCAAATTCAGAAATTAAGGTCTAAATGACCGTATAAGGGGCCTAGGATCATATTACAGGTGTTAAATTAGGATTAACTTATTAATTTCAAAAATTAGATGCTGTTAGATGCTGTTAGATGCCGTTAGATGCCGTTAGATGCCGTTAGATGCCGTTAGATGTCATTAAACGCTGTTAGATTAAGTTGGATTTCTTTAAATCATATTAACTGGGTTTCAAATTCAGAAATTAAGGTCTAAATGACCTTATAAGGGGCCTAGGATCATTTTAGAGGTGTTAAATTAGGATTAACTTATTAATTTCAAAAATTAAATGCTGTTAGATGTCGTTAGATGCTGTTAGATGCCGTTAGATGTGGTTAGATGCTGTTAGATTCCGTTAGATGCTGTTAGATGCTGTTAGATGCCGTTAGATGCCGTTAGACGCTGTTAGATTAAGTTGGATTTCTTTAAATCATATTAACTGGGTTTCAAATTCAGAAATTAAGGTCTAAATGACCTTATAAGGGGCCTAGGATCATATTACAGGTGTTAAATTAGGATTAACTTATTAATTTCAAAAATTAGATGCTGTTAGATGCTGTAAGATGCTGTTAGATTCCGTTAGATGTTGTTAGATGCTGTTAGATGCCATTAGATGCTGTTAGATGCTGTTAGATGCCATTAGATGCCGTTAGACGCTGTTAGATTAAGTTGGATTTGTTTAAATCATATTATATGGGTTTAAAATTCCGTAATTAAGGTCAAAATGACCTTATAAGGGGCCTAGGATCATATTACAGGTGTTAAATTAGGATTAACATATTAATTTAAAAATTAGATACTGTTAGATGCTGTTAGATTCCGTTAGATGCTGTTAGATGCTGTTAGATGCCGTTAGATGCTGTTAGATGCTGTTAGATGCCGTTAGACGCTGTTAGATTAAGTTGGATTTCTTTAAATCATATTAACTGGGTTTCAAATTCAGAAATTAAGGTCTAAATGACCTTATAAGGGGCCTAGGATCATATTACAGGTGTTAAATTATGATTAACTTATTAATTTCAAAAATTAGATGCTGTTAGATGCTGTTAGACGCTGTTAGATGCTGTTAGATGCTGTTAGACGCTGTTAGATTATGATGATTTTATTAAATCATATAATATGAGTTTCAAATTCTGAATTTATGGTCTAAATGACATTATAAGGGACCTAGGATTATATTACAGGTGTTAAATTAGGATTAACTTATTAATTTTAAAAATTAGATGCTGTTAGATGCTGTTAGATGCTGTTAGATGCCGTTAGATCCGATTTTATTCAGAAAATAATAAAATATTAATAAATTTTCAAAAATTCGAGAAAAATAAAAGAACTTGTTATTTTTGAGAGTACCATGATTATATTAACTTTAAATAATATGAAATAACTTCTAATAAAATTTATATTTTCTAACTTTACTAATTATAATGAAATCTTTTTAAAAAATAATTTTTTGTACAAAAATTTTTTTAAAAATTTTCAAATGATGAGAAATTATGTCCACATACATTTTAATATTTTATCTAGCAAATGAATGGAATAGATTGAGATTTTGTATATATATAATACAAATTTTATCAAAAAACCAAACATACTCACGTTTTTAAGTTATTATACTCTCGCTGTGAAATTACCAAAATGCCCATCTTCCTTTTTTTTACCCAAGGGAAGGGCTTCCTATGGGTTGGGGCTCCCGTGTAATAGTGTAATAGTGAATCAACCATGGGATGGATTTTAATTTGATCCTTAAAAGGAACCCAATTATAACCAACTACACCCTAACCAATGCAAAACCTAACATATCCTTTTTCGTCTTTATCAAATAATAACCACACCATTAAACAACAACAACAACAATAATAATCATATCAATTTTTAGCAAAAAAATCAATTAATACTGTAAGTAACTAAATATATGACAAGGGTGCATTAAGCAATAAAAAAGGCGAAAATTTACTACCTTTTTCATAGTTTTTTCCACCTTTTGAGTTTTATCTTGATAATTATTCTATTTTTTACTATTATTAATTTTGTTTATGTCATTTAGGGTCATGTTCACTTACAATCCTTCCATAGTTAAGCAAATGTTATATACATTCGAGTGAAATTAATCTTCTATAACTAAATGATTCTTATTCTACTATTAATGTTTGCTTATTATGATTACTAATTTTATATTCTTTAGTATTAATTTTGGAACATTTTGATTTCTGCAAACTATGATGCTTTCGCTCGCACCACCAATTTATGCTTACTAATATTTATTTCTTTAAGATGACAAAAATTGATATTTCGGTTTTATTGTTTTAATTTTATTATGTTAATGAACACGAAAACAACACTTCGCTTTGTTTGATCAGCATGTGATAATTATAGGTAATAAAATCTTTGATTTCCTAAACAACGTCCCGCTATGCATTTACAATGCTTTAATTTGATTTTCCAAGCACACTTGTGACGGAGCATGGTGCTACCAATAAATTTGTAGCAACCAAACTTCAGTTTTTTGGACAATTTTGTTGTTGCCGAAGTCAATTTTTTTTTATTTTAAATATTGATATATACATGCTACTATGAAATTTTACAGCACAGCGTAAGAGTGCAACTTGGTGTCGAGTCGATTCAAACCCACCTAACCTAACATAATTTCAAAACTAAGTTTGGATCTAGTGTAAACCCCATATTCCTTGTAATTTATTAAAATAATTATATTTATTCATGCATTAAGCATTTTAATTATAATATAATAAAAGTTCTTATATATAATCATAACTTAATTAAATTGTAAAATATTTATTCTAAAACTTAAATGTTATCTACATATTCATAAAAGTTGAATATATTCATACACGTTAACTTCAATTGCAAATCATTACAAATATACTAACTTTCTAAAATTATTATATACATACTAATTAACTATTAGATATGTCAGATGATACTATATAATATATTGTATATTGAGGAGTGATCATGTTAACTCAGACTAAGTAAATTCCTCACTTAGCTCATTTTAAAAAACCTGTTTACAACAACTTTTTTTTTTTTTTTTTTCTTCGTACACTTATTTATCTAAGTGTATTTAAACTATAGACTAAGTTTTACTATTTTTGAATATATTTATCTATTTTTTTGAGATTTTTAAACATCTATATATATATATATATGTATTTAAAATACCCTTATTTTAAAAAATATAAAAATATATATACACATATCCAAAAATGGTAAAAATTTATTTATATATTAAATACACTTAGATAAACAAGTGTATGAAGGAAAAAATAAAATAAAATATTTTAAATAGGATTTTTGAGGTGGGCTAAGTGAGCCCAAAAGAACAATTCATCTTGTATATTAGCTTACTGCACAATATTCAATTTTTACATTTTATTTTTATTTTTTGATTTTTTCTTCATAAACATGTTTTCTTAAGTGTACTTAATTCACATACTAAGTTTTCTCATTTTATAATACTTTTACAAATTTATTTCTATTTTTAAAAATTAAGGGCATATGTCATTTTTAAAAATAAAAAATAAATATGTAAAGGCATTATAAAATGGCAAAACTTAGTATATAAATTAAATACATTTAAGAAAACACGTTTATGAAGAAAAATAAAAATAAAGTGAAAATAAAATGTAAAAATCGAATTATTGTGCAATAAACTAATATACAATATATTGTATAGTATCATGACTCCTTTTATTAAACTTTAGATAATAATTTTATATAATCTCATTTATTTTTCTTATCTTAATTGTTAATGGGTAAATTTATTATATTTATTGTACTTAAAATTATTTTTTAATTAGAAAACTAACTTTCATCAAAACCAAAAATATTATATGTCATATAAACATATTCACATTTAAATTATTCTTGTACGAATGCAATAACATTAAAAAAAATTATTATGTTTATTTCAAGTACTATTGGTTTAAGAATAATCTGAATTTCAACCCGAAATCAACGCCAACCCAGCCTCAACTTGACTCAAACCCGGATTCTAATATTAATCTTGGGGGTTTGATTTAACCGAAATTCCATACAACACAACTCGAGTTGCATCCCTAACAAAGCTCATTTTAGAAAGCTTATGACATCAATTTCAATTGATTTCATTAAGTTCACCAACTTAATCTATCCACTAGATTTTTGCAATATGATATGTAACTTCTTTTGATTGGTATTTATACAACGCGACAATTAGTTTATTACACTTAAGGACATTCACAACGTTCATACTATGAGGCCATTTCTGTAAATACCATCATATCAGAAGAAATCTATGACACCCCCACACGCGAGAAATTTTTCACCAGAATAGTGGCAGGAATCGAAGCCTGGATCTGCCCATTACGGGCCACCAGAGCTTACCACGACGCCTAATCACGAGTATTATAGATCATATACTATTCATGTTACATTTTCAATAAATTTAAAATAATTAATACAAGCATTACATGATTAGCTGAGATGACAGTTGAAATGATTTGAAAAAACTGTTGAACCATAAGTAAATCAAAATGGTAAAGCCAAGGATTTAATTTTGAGTTTCGAACACATGGCTTTTGAGGCTATTTACAACCAGGCTCCTCAACTGTAGTACCAAACTGCGGCTGTCCTCTAGTGTCTTTTTAAGAACATCAATCGACCTGCCTAGTAAATTGAAGAATAATTTGATGGAATCAAAATGACAGTTTCGGGCTGACAATAGCTTTTGCATACTAGTAGATTGAAGAAACAATAGGTATTGAATCAGATGGATTATATACTGTTGTCGACGTGCTTGATTCAGCTCCTCTCCAGCAACCGCCATGTATAAGTAAGAACACTGATACCAAGCTGATATAGGAGGTCAGTGACCAGTCCCCATGCAGAATCAGTTCCCGGGGTAAAGAACTTACACGTTAGAATGCTAGCCTGAAGTTTCACATAACATGACTATTGCATGCAGAATCGGTTCCAGAGGAGCACTTGCCACACAATTTAAACTACATTTAGATAGTTTTTTTTTTATATATATATATATAAAAAATACAAGCAGCAGAATGTATCCTGCTAGATCATGGCAATCTAATAAGTTAACTGGTTGGTTGGATGGCTTACAATGCTCTGTAGGTTTCCCATCTCCATTGCCTCGATCTTACATGCTGTTGGCTCGATACCTCCCTAATAAATTAATCAGGAACTTCGGACAGCTTGCATGTTGAGTTGCCCCATTGTCTCTATCACCTACATTCTGAAATCCAAGACACATACGGTGTTGTTCGAGTAACAGGCAGCAATCTTGTCGCCTTCCTTGTTCCAGCAGACCTCAAAGATGCCTCCACTCCCTCTGTATGTCTTCACCACCTTTCCTTCTCTCACTGACCAGATATGCAGGCACCGATCCAATGACCCGCTCACTAAATACTCCCCATTCGGGCTAAATGCAACAGAATACACCGGTTCCCTGGTGTTTACATTGGGGTACAGTTGGATGTCAGAAATGGTGGCCCATGGGTTCCAATCATAATCCCAATTCAAATAATGGTACTGAACTAAACCTTCCAATGAAATAGACATTAAGTTGTTGCTAGTACCTGTGACTGTTCAAATTGTAGAGAAGGCGCCCTTGGTCCACATCCCATAGCTTGATTGTTGAATCAAATGATGCACTGAACAATGACCAAAAAGAAATGACCAAAACTGTGTAAACAAATATCAAATGGATTGACATCATACACAGGAGATTAAAGATCAAAACTCAAAACCAAATTGCATGAGATATCAATAAGTAACAGATGAAGAAGGGCAATAGCAAGAGCTAACATTGAATGAGTTGCAATTACCTACAGCCAGGCACTGACATAAATGTACATAGTTATCTGCCACTCTATATCAGGCACTTCACAACTCAAGCTTAATGAAGAACCAACTTTTGTCATGTAGAAGGTCGTCAAACCGTTATGATAACTGGTAAAAAAATTTTACATCTTCATTGCCGAATACCAATCTCTACTGCCCAAAATATACGAACGAGCTTAAAAGAGTGAAGCAGCTCCATCAAGTTGCCCGGTTTATTAGCTAACACTAGCACCAAAAAAACTTATCTTAGGAAAATAGTGGAATACTACTTAGCTGCTGAAAGGCCTCAATAACCACTGACTCATATGAATGACCCCAGTGCTCTTGGTTAGTTTTTAGTTGGCTTAAATAATTGTGCATGACATTTGTCTAAAATTTATTTTTAAGCCCTCTTCATAGACATCAAGCTTTCACTTTCCATGAACGTAACCATAGAGACGGATCAAACAGATTCTCAAGAGAACCATCCAAGATAACATGCAAACTCAGAGTTGACCACATGATCGTAGGAGGATCCAAGAAAACAAGTATGATGAGTTTCATACAAGAAGCTTGCCTGATAAATGACTAAGGGCTTGTTTGGCTGCGCGTGGGCAAAATCTCCACATTCATTTGTGTCCAGATAGATTTAAAGAAAAATTCTGTTTTCTGCTGATTTTTTGTCCCAAAAAGCCAAAAATCCTAGCTTTTGGGGGAAGATAAGATTCATGGCTTTTTAAAATGAGAACTTTTTCTACTAAAATTAAGCCTAGCCAAATAGAGCAAAAAGCCCATACTTGCTAATGAAGCAGCCAAACTGAAAGTGCAAATTAACGATTGTAATTGTCCTTTAGGATTTGAGATATGCATCAAGTGATCAAAACATAGACCAACATTAAATATGGTTTAGAAGTATTTTCTTTCATTTAGGGTTTTTATTTATATACATTTTTTTATATGTGGAGGTTTGGAGCAGCAGTAAAAGTTGTCACTCGATTTGGTGGTCACGCATTTGAGTCGTGTAAACAATCTCTTGCTTTGCAAGGTATGGTTGCATACTTTACACCAAAAAAGTGGTCGAACTCTTCCCATTACTCCACACATGTAGGAACTTAATGCATCCGGCAACCCTTTTTTCTAGTTATTTTATGTGAAGGTTTTTGTATTAAAAAAAGTAGCACACACTAGGATTCTCTTCTTATATTCTTTTACTAGTGTTCATTTACTTTCCCTAATACTTCATTCCTTCTTCCTGGCAGAGAGAGTCTATTTCTTCCTTCCGATTAATTTCCTTCAACCTTATCGACATAAAAAACACATTTTTTTCTATACCACTCACAAAATCACTTGTGCATCGTTGATGCACACAACATTTGCAGATAAAAAATTCACTACCTCTGGTCTGCCTACGTGCATTGCCACTACTCACCTAGTCATTCATGCTATAGATATCCACAAATTCTTTCTGTGGTGAAGTGACTTCCCTAAAACTACTCAGGCTTCATTCTGGGTTACGTTTATTGCACAACTTTGCAGAGGAGAATTTGGGCCTGCAATTTTAGAAGAAGTGATATTTTGCAGCTTCTTCCATACGTGCTTCTAAGCCCCAATTTCCCCTAAAAATAGGCAAAAGTGAGTAAATGATGCATCGCCCAGCCAAATAGATAGGCCAAAATATCGTGGTCCAGAAGCAGAAAGCACATAAGCTCCCTTCAAAAGCGGAGCCAAACAGACCCTCATTCGTGTTCTCTACTCACCTACTTGTTTGTGCTGGAAACATGCAAAAATACCCTCTATGTAACAGTGCTTCTCCCTCCTTCCATTCTTCCTCACTGAGAGGGTCTGCCTAATTCTTCCCAAGCCCTCCACTACTATCTTATCAAGCTTTTGGGCTACATGACTACATCACTTACCTTGCAAGAAGTAACTGCTGATTGGGATTGTTGGTTCCAGGGCCAGTAGGACTCCACCTAATAGTGTATATCTCCTGCAAGAGAGCTTGTCTCCATCAGAGTTACTAGAAATTGGAGGAAATCACAACAATGCCAAAAATAAACAGGATAGAAACCTTCGTATGCTCTTTCAGATCATGAACACACTTGTCCTGCTTCAAACTCCAGATCTGCCAAAAAAAATTTCCAACTCCATCAGTTGACTTTCATAGAAGATGGACAATCAGATATACCATACAAGTGCGAATTTTCCCTGGGGACAGCTCATAACAAAGTCATTGGAAATCCAAGTCTGAAATGAAGTGAAAAAGGAAGCACAGTTTCCCATAACATGGGAAAGTAAGAATGACAATGTTGTAATACAGAACAACAAATATTATAATTTAGGTGAAATAAAGGCAATTCAAAGAAGTCAAGAAAAAGGCCCCTGGATCATTATCAAAAGCTGTTCCCCACCTAGATGGGATCAGCTACATCAATCTTGTTATGCCATTCTTGTCCCCCTTGGGTTATTTCCCCAGTAGCCTAAGCATTTTTTTCAAATCTTTCTAGCGACCTATAATCATATTCTCTTCAGCTTCCTTTAGTTCTCTTGTAAACTTCTATTTTGATCAATTCATTCCTCCTATTTGGTGCAATTTCCAGTTAACATGGTGAAACACTTGCTTGATTTTGATAGAGATAAATTAAAATAAGCAGAGATTTTTGGCACAAAAAAAGAAAATTTTACATTCAAAGAACTGATTCAAATATTTACGATTTTGTTAAAATAAATGAAAAGTAAATTTATAAAAAAATATGTTGAATATTTATGAATATGCCAATCAAATATAATTTCGTGGAATTCTCGTAAAAAAAATCATTTTGGGAGAGGATATGCAAAGTTTTGGAGTGAGAAAGAAAAAATGAACAAAAATGAATAGTTTTTCAGTTACCAAAAGGTATTTTACGAATACAAAATTTAATAAGTCAAGCACTCCAATGGCTGCCTACAGCTTATCTATCAAAATAGCCAAATAATCCCCTTTATGGGCACAATCGACTGCAACTTATTTCTAGAGGCTCCTTATTTGTGGATAATAAGCAGTAAGCACCCACAGCGAGCTAAATCAAGCCAGCTCTAAACCACCTAAGTGTGTCTTCCAACATTTTTTTACCCATTGATTCTACCTTTATCTCATATACATTCATATCCTATTTATCTTTTTACTCACATCCTTCCATCTCAACATTCTCATTTGGGATAACCAAGACAACTGCAACATCACTCCACATGCTAACCCATAGGCAATGAAATGTTTGGTCCAGTCAAGAAACCCTGATTAACAGAATAGACATAAAAATCATCCCATCAGTCACTGGAAAATTTTGCAATAGATCGGCTAGCAAAAACTCTTTTAGCATGGTCACAGTTAAGGACAGAACATAAAGTTATTCGTAGAAATGAAATGGCAATTAATTGCAGAAGGAATAGCAAGAATCACCTTTGCAGTAACATCATCAGAGCAAGAAGCAAGCAGTGAACCAGTAGGATCCCATTTGATAGCATTAACTTCACCCTGAAAAAGAAGATGTTACCAATACTTGATAAACTCTGTGTAATTAGGTTGCCTAAAACAGAGATCCTACAATCCTTCAAAGAAGTTGGCAATACATCCCCACACAACCACAGTGCAATTTTCATGTCTCCATCTTATATGGGGAGGAAGATGTTCCACTCCATTCTTTTTAAAGT
The DNA here is from genome assembly GCA_030490835.1 of Annona cherimola. NCBI lineage: Eukaryota > Viridiplantae > Streptophyta > Magnoliopsida > Magnoliales > Annonaceae > Annona > Annona cherimola. The sequence goes on along the minus strand of CM059973.1, from coordinate 65,245,366 downwards.
GACAAAAAGTTCTGCTTTCCAACTATCAATAAAGGCAAGAAACAAATAAAGAAACTAAAACGTATTATTTGCCATTTGATGTATTCTTCTTTTCTCACTGGAGAAAAATGGGTAAGGGATCCACCATTCTATTGATCATATAGGCTCCCAGTAAGTGGCAGTGTTTCGTTAATCGCCCAATAAGAAACCATTATCCAATTCTGTCTATTGATAAGGAGATTAGATCTCTGTGAGGAACATGTAATCATTGAATCCCCAAATATTCCTCGCATAAACTGCACAAATAAATAATTGAATCTCCTCTCACAAAATGAATAACGAACCACTTGAAAACCTGAAGGGAACTTAATTTCTGCCAGTTTAGAAATATAAAATGATAGCTAACAAAATTTAAACAGACAATTGAGCATGAATTTGGTTGCCATAATACAATCACAAAAATTATTTACAAAGGGACTGTTGAGATTGAAACATTTTGCCCATTGCATGAATCGTAGGATTTCAAAAATCAACAGCGTCAACCAAATCAATAACATTAGCATATACAAAGATAAAATCCCTCACCTGGATGGCAATACGCAATGCCACAGTGAGAAAACAGACAACATAAAAAACTGTTTCAAGATCACAATGAAAACAAGCAAGTTCTGCCACTAATCGTTGTTCTGGAAGATTTTTTTTTTTTAAAAAAAAAAAGAAAAACGAAAAAACTAATATTCTAGGAAGGATGCAAATCAGAAAACGGCCTCAATGCATCTCAAAATTTATTCCGTGTGCAAACTTTTCAAATCATGAGATAAGCATCCATAGCAGGTGGTTATAGATAAGCTAAGACTAACTCGAATAACAAGTTTGGTTGAATTAGGCATGGGTGTTTGGACTCTGAAGGCACAAAATTAAATATTGTCGTCGCTAAAAAGACTGAAAATGAATTTTTTGAAAAACAAACCTGGTGCCCTGCGAAAGCTTTAACAGGGCGGCCCTCCCCAAGCTTGCAAACATAAATCATATTATCCGTCGAGCATGTAGCAAATGAAACATTATTTCTCCAATCAACATCAAGAGTTGGAGCTATCAAGGAGCAATTTGAAAAGTCATTATGTCAATACCATCTAACCAAAATAAGAGAGTTGTAACACTACTTCCAATAGAAAAAGAAGTACCAGTATGAAATTCGAACTGTTGTTTCCATTCTCCTGTTTTCAAATCCCATATAATTGCAGTTTTATCAACACTGCCACTGAGAAGCAGATCGCCCTTCTTGTTCCACTTCAATGAGAAGATGGGTCCTCTGTGCTTGCTGAGGGTATTTTTTAGTTCACCTGATCAGCAAAATAGGCATAAAGATCATCTTAATAATATGGACCCATAGAGACACACTTCTATGGTTTTCTCAAAATTATCAGAGACAGTCAAATAAAAAAGATATCTTGAAGCTACATAGAAATAAGATGCTATAAGTATTTTTCTGCCTTTGATTTGAATAGGGTTGTTAGACTTACGTTTGGATGCCATTGTTAGAAATTTGAAGACCAGAAATCTGACATATGCAATAAAAATGTACCTATTTTAGTGTTGAATAAATGAAAAACAAGGGCAACCAAAGACTGATAAAATTCAGCAGAGAGGTACTCCAACTGATGCTTCCAGTATAAATTCAACCATTCCACTTGATATGAAATTACCTGCTTAAGGAATTTTGATAGATAAATAAACATTGGAGATGAATATTTGCATTTATAGATATAGGACCAAGTGAAACCATCAAAATATCTGTTCATCCAGGCAAAATATAACAAGCCGTTGAAGATTGCCAAAATTAGGTCCATCGTCAATATTAAACGCAAGTATGTACCCTGGAAACCAACGCAAGCTACCTAATTTAACCAACAACACATTGTGGGATTCATTGTGGCCAAGTGTATACAGTACAAAATAGATCAGTTGGGGTTAATGAAAAAGCACCATGTTGCACACTGAGAAGAGGACTGTATTTAAGACATTTTAATTTGCATAACTAACTGATGAAAATAAAAAGCAATATTTCAAATCTGTCTATTCTAGCGCAAGAATCTTGGAAAGGGGAAATAATCCTAGGATATTTTAGAAAGATTTTCTTGCAATATTTTTCTATTTTTGAAAGATATTAGAAGATTCCTAGGATATTTTAGAATCTGCTTAAAATAAGCATGTATCTATTTTAGATTTACTTCCTCAAGAAGTTTACTTAAAATATATAATTTCCTTTTCTAAAAAGATTTCATCTTTAATAATTTTGCTAAGATTAGGTAGTATGTTCACCTATAAATACAATCCTTGTAAGCTCTAAGGAGGATCAATTTTGAGAATTATAAACAAGTGTTTCTTTGGTTTTCTCTTCAACCATTTTCCTTATCTTTCTCCTTGTTCTTCTACTCTTTCTACCTTCTTTCTTCTCTTCTCATCTCTTTAGAGGTTCCTTCCTCTTTCTTCTATTTTCTTCTCTACCCATCCTACATCACTAACTCTGTCGAAAAGAAATATATAAATTTATTTGTGAAAATGAAAGTGGACAGCGTCTAAAGAAAGCAGCAAGAAATTCGGATACAGAGATTAGGATCTGCTTCAAATTGTAAAGAGGCAATAAATCCAAGTATTTATCAGTCATACTGAATTAGGGCCTTGTTGGCTCGGCTATCAAATTTCAGCTGTTGAGAAAAAGGGCTGCCAGGAGGAGAAATTTTATAGAACATGCTGTAACCAAAAACTGTTTAGTGTTTGACCTAGATATCTGAAACTGCTTCCAATGTTACATGCGTTTGGTCAGCAATGATGAAGTGTTTTTAATACATAAAATTACCAAAAAAGAGCACGGTACTATTGGGTCTAATATTTTAGCAGCATATTATAAAATTATTTTATAAAATCCTGAACTCATCATATGTTATATAAATTGTTTAAATAAAAATATAAGGGAAACACTCCTATATGACTGATTCAATTACTCCGTAAAATTCTACTGTTGGTTAGTAATAAAACCTTTTGCATATAATTTCAAAGTTATATAACATACTATGAAGTGTTCCAATTCAATGCATCTGGTTCCATAGAAGTGTTTCTAGTAGAGTTCTTGCAAGAAGCAAAGTCCTGAAGGGAGAAAAATCTTGTCCCATTCTGCTTGGAAGTTTATCCTTTATATAGAGGGATAACTGTCCATAGAGGCAGGAAGTGTAAGCATAGATTATGAGCATGCTCCACTGACGGAAAGGGAAGTATGAACTGCCATTGTGGCATAAAAGTCAGGAAGGTTGGTTTGACTGGTTAAATGATCGCATGGAAGGCCGACCCATTGTAAAGAATCATAAAGGTTCCTACATCAATCATTTTATTTGACATCATTTGTTTTATCATGTTAGAAGAAGTCAATTTAACCAAATTCTCAGGCGGGCTGTACCCGCTTTAAATATATAATCAGATGAAACATATGAAAATAAATAAGAAAAATTCACAAATGCATTAAAATGTTATGATAATTTATAGAATCATTTGTCTACAAAAGAAAAATATTTCTTAGGTTATAGATGTTGAATTAACAGCTTTGAAAAATATTCCGTATCAGATGGAGAGCATGCAAATATTTTGATTCGGATGAAGATGGTTCCCTAATTTCAAAAATATTTCTAAATGTAAATATAATCGTCAAAGTCCTCAAATGGAGAGGTTCACTTCTACGAAGCTGCTTCCATGGAATTGGAACCCTATTATGAATATGTATTATGTTAAATATCTACAATTTATACAGGGAAATGATCCAATGCTGCATGAATCACTGCAACTTACAGTGAAACCACTTACTTTTCTAGGGTTCCACATCTATGAAACTGGTTTCACCATTTCATTGCATGAAACCTCTCCACTTGGGCCCATCTTGATGATTACATGAAAGTTACTCTGATCACTATATTTTGAATCATTTGTTTAACTAGGAAACCAAATTCACCCAAATCAAATATTTGCAGGTGCTCCATCTGTTTAAAATGTAAGATCAACATAATAAAATTGCTTGATCGATATTATCAATTTAAAAGCTTTAATACAACAGCTATACATTCTAAAAGATTCTACTTAAGTTGATGAATGATTCTATAAATTAGTATAATATTCTAATGCATCTATTAATGGATAGATGGACACAAGTGATTTTTCATATTTCATACATGATTATACGTATTTTGTTTTGCTATAAAAACATATTGTAATTAGATATGTAAAGCCCAGTATGCAATAAAAACATATTGTAATTAGCCAGTATAGCCCCCCCAAGACATATTGTTTTGCAACAAACTGTTAATAATTTAAAATTATGTATGTAAAGCTTTTACAACACTATAAACATTAAGTTAACATGATAAAAAGCTAAAGCAACAAGTCTTAGGACTTGTTTGGCCGGGTGGTAGGATTACCACACCGTGCGTGTTTATCCAAAAAGCTCTGATTTGGAGCTTAAGATTTCCGAGCTTTTTAAGATTTTATAATGCAAATCTTCACACTGTATTGATAAACTCAACCAAACGAGTCCTACAGGTGGACTTTTGCACTTATTATGAAGATTAATGGGGCCAAACAAGCCCTCAAGCTTCATTTGGTGGGCGGTCTTTAGAAGTCCAACCATTTGAGTAGAGCTTCTTCTTCCCCCCCTCCTTCTCTTTCTTTCCTCCCCCCCCTCCGCCCACAATGGAACGTTTGAGAAGAGCTCTAGTAAGGAAGCAATTTCAAACTGCTCATGGCAATAGTACTTCTATAAACTATTTTGTGCCATAGATTCTATGCACAATACTTCTCTGTCCAAACAAGGTTTTCAAAAGCAACAGTAAAAGAGTGCTTGTATGCAGTAGAACATGTGGCCAAATGAAGCCTTAATAACCATTTATTTAGTACAGAATAGATCAAAAGAGTAAATTCAGCCTGAAAATTTTACCGTCTCTACTCCATATTCTTGCATGTCCATCATAAGAACCTGTTGCTAGAAGCGTCCCCTCCCCCTGCATGGTAGCAGACAGGAGAAAGTATGTAAGAGTAGAACAGGACAGAAAATTTCCCACCGGATCCACTTCGGTTAGAACTACTCTAACATATCAGGTGATATATCATTTGATCCAGTAAACAATACTGCTGGTTAAACTCACATTCCAATCAAGAGTCGTCACATCCTTGCATTTCTCATTGGTTCTGCCCTTGAAATGCTTCAAAACCAGTACCCTTTGACCTCCATTTTGTATGCTAGAGCTGCAAGGTCCATCTGCAATTGTCCAAATCCTCGCTGTTGCGTCTCCAGACCTATAATGAATAATCAATAAAAAGTCTGTAATGTTATCTCCTAGAAGTACATCATCATCATCATAAGCCATTTCCCACCTAGGTGGGGTTGGCTGCATGGATTCTGTTGTGTCATTCTTGGCGATTTAAGACTAAATTTTCAGTAATTTGTAATATTTTTAAATCTTGTTTAATTACTTTCATCCATGTTTTTTTGGGTCTTCCTCTCATTCTCCCACCATCTTCTACTTGGATAGACTCTGTTCTCCTAATCGATGCTACTTCAGACCTCCTTTTAACATGACCAAACCATTTTAATATATTTTTTCTCATTTTATCACAAATTAGTCTCACTTTTAAGTTTTATCTAATTATTTCATTCATAATTTTATCTTTTCTTGTTTTACCACTCATCCACCTTAACATTTTCATTTCCGCTACACTCATTTTTTGTATATGTTGTTATTTAACTGCCCAACATTCTGCCCCATAAAGCATAGCAAGTCTAATCGCAGTCTTATAAAATTTTCCTTTTAGTTTGATTGGAACTCAACGGTCACATAAAATTCCTGATGCACCTCTCCATTTCTTCCATCCTGCTTGAATTCTATGTATTATATCTTTCTCAATTTCCTCATTCTCTTGAACTATTAATCCTAGGTACCGGAAGTGATTAGTTCTTGTTACTACTAGATCTAAAATCTTAATTGGTTCCCCATCTGGGTTCTCACTATTATTAAAATTGCATTTCATATATTCATTTTTTGTGAGACTAATTCTAAAACCATTAGATTCTAAAGCATCTACTCACGTATTCAATTTTAAATTTAGTCATTCTTTAGTTTCATCTATTAGAAAAATGTCATCTGCAAATAACATACAGCAAGGTACTTCTTGGAGATATCTAGTAATTTCATCTATTACTAAGGTAAAAAGGTAAGGACTTAAGGCTGAGCCTTGATGTAAACCTATTTTAACTGGGAGGATATTAGTATCTTCACTAATGGTCCTTACATTCGTAATAGCCCCATCGTACATATCTTTAATAATATCAATGTATCTGTTATTAATTCCTTTCTTTTTCGTCACTTGCTATATTAACTTTCTAGGTACTCGATCATACACTTTTTTTTTAAATCAATAAAAATCATGTATAAGTTCTTTTTCTTCTCCCTATACTTTTCAAATAGTTGTCTGAATAAGAAAATAGCTTCAGTGGTTGATCTACCTGGTATAAAACCAAATTGATTTTCAGATACATTAGTTTCCCGTCTTAGTCTATGTTCAATTACTCTTTCCCATAATTTCATAGTATGACTCATTAATTTTATTCCACGATAATTTGCACAATTTTGAATATCTCCCTTATTTTTATAGATTGGAACTATAATGTTTTTCCTCCATTCACTTGGCATTAACTTTGTTTTTATAATCTTATTAAAAAAATTTGTTAACCATGTTACACCTACATCTCCCATGCACTTCCATGTCTCAATTAGTATATTATCTGGGTCTAAGACTTTTCCTATTTTCATTTTCCTTAGAGCTTCCTTTACTTCAGATATTCGAATTTTTGAGAAATAACTGATATTTCTATTTTCTTCTCTATTTAAACTAACATCTAATATTAAATGTTTGTGTAGGGTATCATTTAGTAAACTATAAAAATAAGTTTTTCATCTTTCTTTAATATCATCATCTTTCACTAGAACTCTTTAGTCCTCACTTTTAATACATCTAACATGTGTTAAATCTTTGACCTTATTTTCTCTTAATTTAGCCAACTTAAAAATATCCTTTTCACCTTGTCTAGTTCCTAATCTGTCATATAAGTTGTCATAAGCTTTGTGTTTAGCATCGCTAATAATTTTTTTAGTAGCTTTTTTGTTAGTTTGTATTGTTGTAAATTTGAATCATTTTTATTTCTCTGTCATGTTTTAAACTTTTCTTGTTTAACATTTATAGTTTTTTGAACATCTTCATTCCACCACTAAGTTTCCCTATGTGAGGATCTACGATTTTTATATATACCTACAATACTTTATCCTACTTCTTTTATGTTAGTTGTCATTTTATCCCACATTGATTCTACTCCATCTTCTTGTGTCCTATTTTCCTTCTTCTATCATTCTTTTACTAAAAAGTTCCATGATGCTTTCCTTTAAATTCCATTTAATTTTTGGAATTATATTGTCTTTAGTTTTTGTTAACTCTTTATATATATATATATATTTATATATATATATATATCCATTACTAATAATCTATACTGCATAGCTAAACTCTCATCTAGGATAACCTTACAATTAATATAAAGGGATCTATCCAATTTTCTTATAAGGAAAAAATCTATTTGGCTAGAATTGGTCCCCCTCTTGAAAGTTATCAAGCGCTCATCTCATTTTTAAAATAGAGTATTTGCTATAACTAAATCATATGCTATAGCAAAGTCCAAAATGACATTCCCTATTTCATTCCTTATTCCAAAGCCGAAACCTCCGTGACTTCTCTCATATCCTACATTCTCCTTTCCTACATGTCCATTTAAATCTCCACCTATCACGACCTTTTCCTGATTAGGTATCCTAGAAGTACATAGTTTCTGAAATGATTAAGTCAATAATTAAAAAAAAAGGCCCTTGACCATTGAAAAATGGGATTTTGGAACAAAAAGGAAAGAAAATCTCAATAGAGGAAGAAGGAAACGAAGAGGAGGAATTTTCGGAGCAACACGGGAAGGGTACCCATGGGTCAACCCATCATGTAACCTAAAATGGATAAGGAAAGTACCTATTTTTATGGACATAAGGTAGGATAGGTTCCAAATAAAAAATACCAATGTAATTTAGCTACAGTCGGTTCCAAGGTCTAAGTACCCAAAACTGACCCAAATTGTTAATATACAGTTAAGTATACCTTATGAATATTATAATATATAAAATAAATCTTTTAAAGATATAGAAAGTCGTTTAATTTATTTACTAATCAATGCATTTAATAAATGCATTTTGAAATTATATCATTAACATGTTAATTACAGGTTTCTAAGCAAGATGTATAGATAGAATTATTAGTTCAAATATAATACGAAGGTCATATTAAAGAATCAATTTGAAACCAAAATCAAAATTGACTTAACCTTGAAAAAACAAGGTACAATAGGCCTCAAACTGACCCACTTAAGATACGTACGGTAAGCATTTTTTTGGAAGTAGGATGAGGGTAGAGTTGACCCCAAACTAGACCTTCTTGACCAAAGTAGAAAGAAACTCAGATGAATTAAAACAAAGAAAAGAAGCCAAAGAACAGAAGGACAACCTAATTTAAGCTTGGAAGTTTTTGTTACCGAATAACCATCAACACTATGTAGCATAATAAGATGAAGAAATAAAAATCAGAGCAAGGATTCTTCAAAGGATGAGAAGGGAGGAAAATAGAGCAATTGTGAGAAAATTAAGGAATTTGAGTTAAAACTAGGAAGCAGAAATCAAATATCAAGAAATTCTTGTTCATCAAACACTAGATACAGGGGAAAAAAAGTTAAAATAATATAACGATTTGTAGAGTATATCAGTGGAAACAAAGCCATAATGCAATCCCCATACTAAAGAGACGTGAATTATTAAAATCTTAAATAAAAGAAATAATAAAAACTGTCCAACATCAAACAAAACATAACATATCTATAAGATAATTAAAATAGATTTTGAGTGTGTTTGTTAACAAGTAAAAGTTGTCAAGTTAAAATTTTTCAATCTAAAACTTTTCACTCTCCACAACTACCCTATTTTTAATCATTTTTTCACATTTTTCTATACAACTATCCTACTTTTCAATCATTCCTACATAACTACCCATACAACTAACCTATCTATTTTAACTTTATCCTATTTACTTTTCATCATTACCCCTATTATATCACATCATTTGATAACTTCTATTCTCTACAACTTTTCATCAAAAGTTTTATTCATTCCCAAACACACCCTGTATATATAATAACGAAAATTTTAAATAAAAATATATAAAAATGAAAATTTTAAATAAAATAACCCCATAAGTAAATAAAAGTAATAAACCCTGATTTTAACACAATCTATCGCACTTTGCATCAAGTCTCCACTACATCAAAAAATTCATCCTCAAATTTGAACAGTTCTGCATCATGCGATACAAGGAAATTAACTGTAGAAATTATTCTCATAAAAAAAATGTAGAAATTATTAGATGCAAGGGCTTAAAGCTGCCACTGTAATATGTGTGCTTTATACCCATAATCTTCTCCTTCCTTCATACCCATAATCTTTTCCTTCCTTTATAAGGCATGCATAATGAGCGAAGAAGCCCAGAATGTTCAAATTTGTCCCCTTTATATCCATAATCATTTCCTTCCTTTACAAACACCTAAAAGAAGCTCAAAATGTTCAATATCACATTTCCTTTGGCACTAAAATCAGAGACATGGGGAACAGTTGATCACTACATATCAAACTGTAAAGGCATAAGAAAAGCAGGAATATAAGAAGTGATGCCACGCACAAACATTGGTGGAATATTGCTGATACAATGACTGACCATCTTGTGGTAAGCAAATGCTGCAACATACAAGTCAATATCAATTCTCTCCATCTTCTACCACCTTTCCATGCATTTTCCCCAATTTTCCACTGGGACAATCTATTGACTCATAAATCTTAGACAAGATTTCAATTTAGAACTTGAACTGGGCTCCTCTCTCCCTTCCTCATATTTACTCATAGAAGGCATCCATAACGAGTGAAGAAGTTATTACTAGGATGTGCCCTTTGAAGATGGCTTAGCAGGTTGGAGTAGAATAGAATTCCCATCATACTTGATAATAGATGTACTGTCCCTTCCATGATGTATCACATCTAAATCATAAAAGTCAAACCCTGCCTCTAAGAATTTTGCTCCTAGCGACAGTTAGCATGTCAAGTTGGCAGCCAGTGTTGTAAAGCTTTTTGCCACATCCCTTTTTCATGGATTGGAGATACTAATATAGAAAACAGAAAGCCAGAGTTGCCTCCAGAACTTGAAAAGTGTTGAATAAATTTTAAACTACAAATTTTTTTTTTTTTTAAAAAAAAACATGATTCCTACCCTTTATTTATAAAAAGATCATACATAGACCTGGCCAACTTTCCTCCTCTAACTCAATACCAGTGCAAGCCTCAGATTCTTTTTTATTAATTCTTTCCTCAATTACACAGTTCCATCTTTTTCAACTGGAAAACCATCCATCCCAAGTAAAATAATTTAACTATAATTCCAATTAATATTTTATACTGACATAAAAAATTAATATTTTATGCATGGTTTTAAGTAAAATATTAAAAGATTGTTTGTTTTATCATGATTAATCCTATGTAATACAGGTGGTTGATTACCAACCCACAGATTCACGCTGTTTACACAAAATGTAATAGCAACGGTATAAAGTTAATAGGTTTTACAAACACTGGTTTATTATGAATAGGTTATCCTTCTATCAAACTCGTTTTCTATGCAACCCCTTTCATTTTTAATATCTTGATAATTGATGGAAAATTCACTCCGTCTTTTGTATTTAGTATGATTTATCTTGTCAAGGAAACCCACTCAATCTCTAGTATCACTACCTCATCTACAAATGTGTAAAATTAACGTAATAAAATAGTTTAATGCTAAATATCAATTTTAAAATAATATTTTCAACATCTAGACTATCTAAAATATCATAACTATTTGGATAAATGATTTTATAAAGTATTATTACATTCTAATATATATGTGAATGGATCAAAGCATTTTCCTTAATTTACACATGAATATATCTATTTTTAAACAAATTTGATCCATGCAAATATTTGATTCGGATGAAACTTGATTTCCTAGCTAAACGAAAGATGTTAAATATAATGAATGGATTGGATTTTACATCAATCGTTAACAAATTAAAAATGGAGGGGGTTACAAAAATGCAGAGCCCATCATAAATTATTTTTGAAAATATCGTTAAAAGTACAATTTTGGGCAAAAGCTGGGGTACACCCCCACAGACTAAAAGAAGAAGAGCCAAACCAGTAGTACGATTTTAGGCAAAAGCTGGGTCACACCCCGACGAACAAAAAGAAGGAGAGCCTAAATAGTAGTTAACGGCATCCTGAGAAGATACTCACCCTGATGCAAGAAGAGAACCTTCTGGACTCCATGCACAAGCAAAAACCTGCATGTGTTAATACAATATGAGGCGCTGCCAAAAGCAAGAGAATAAGGAGGGATAAGTGTCAAGAATACAGACCTCAGAAGCATGCCCTTCTAGAATGGTTACATCAGAACTTGGAATTTCACATGACACAGATGGTGTACTAGGAGTTGCATCCATTGGTTCTGGACCTAGACAGCATAAGAAATGTAGGTCTTTGATCACTTAGGTGAGACTGTGGAATGGCAAATCAGTAGCAGTGCATTCATTTTTGTTGAAGAGAGAGAGAGAGAGAGAGAGAGAGAGAGAGAAATTGATCTTTACATTAGTAACAGGAAGGCCGCATTCAGTAAGTACCAAATTATCTTTTGAAATGAACGCATGCAGCCGTTCTTGGCAAAAAACACATTGCAAATAAATAATGGCTGCATGTCTTTGCACCAAATAATTGCAGGGTAGATAAATATGCAGGCAAACAAAACATAGCACACTACGTAGCAGGCACCTCGTATATTGATGTATTCAAGCAGCACAAAAAAGAACTCAAGGGTGACCCTATGGTTGCAACTTAGTCATTAGCTCACAACCTAAAGACCATTTTCTAGATAAGGATAAACAATTCTCATGAGGTAAAATCTTTGTGCATTTTTGTAACATATACATATGGAGTACCAATCAGGCAATCACATGCAACCAGTTGATTTTTTTCGGAAAAAAAAAAAATTTATTTAGTCCAATACTAATAATAATAGCTATTGCCATGTATTTATTTCAAATTTCAGATACACATGAGCCCACATAAAAATTGGAAAGAAACCTTAGAAAACTTTAAAAAATATGAAATACATGAGGTTGTTACTTAGCTAAGTAACAATTAGGTGTAAAGGAATATCGTCCTTATTTATATTTTAAAAGTTACTTTCGTCGGAAACTTTATATTCGAAAATTTCAAAATCATTTGAGAATAATGTGGACATGGATGGCATGATTGTTGTTGTTGTTATGCTCACAATGGGTTGCACAAAGAGGGTGCGACTTTCACAGCATTGTTATTCTTCTTCCATAAGAAACAAAAACAATTAGTATTCGAAAATCATTCTGGGCCTATTAGATGTTTAAATAGGATCTAACAAAGTGTTATATTTCAAAACATTTAATTATCATGAAAAAATTATTTTTATTTGAAATGTAGATGGGTTACAAAATTATGACCATTGAAGATGTAGGACCTCACCCTATTTTGGGCAGATTTGAAATGAACTCTGACTGTTGCATTCAAAATTATTTGTTTAAGTAGGAAACTAAATTTTGTCCAAATCAAATATTTTATATCCCCATTTAATACAAGTGCAAATCAACTCAATAAAATTTGTTGATTTATATATCTATTTTACAGCTAAATTCAACATTTATACCATCAAAGATATGCTTCTTATATAGAGAAATCATTTTATGAATTATTATAAAATGCTAATGCACACATAAATGAATCAGTGATTTTTATATTTTCCATACGACTATAAATATTTTTAAGTAGGTAGGCCGGCCTGAAATTTTGCTTCATATGATTTTTGGTACTGTAAAGTACATATATATTGTGACTGATTAATGGTTTTCATGATGAAAAAGAGGATTGAGTGTGTATATGTTGAATATGGATACATGAACATGTGAATGATTCAATTTCAAATGTTTCTTGTAAATAATGTTTATCGAGTTTGTTAAAGACATGCCTGTTTAAGCAATCATACAAATCAGGTTGAAGTTAAACAGGTTATGAATACGTTAGTGCTCAAGAGATGGTACTTTCATGTTTTGAACTCACTCATCTGTTGCAGGTTATTAAGCCTCGAATCTTGCAAGATATGATATAAGACATTTCTGGTTGAATGGTTTGCCATCATTCACTGTTATGTAATTCTCATATAATGCTTCAGCATCATACAAGGATAGTGATTGCTGTGGTTTCTATGTAGCAATCATTCAGTTTAAGTAAAATCATTTTAGAGTTTGTAGATTGATTTTAGAAATCACGGTTTCAAAGCTATTTTCAAATTAATTAGTGCTATCTTGATCCATGATTCAAGTATTGAACTTTTCCAAATGATAAATGTTTCTGAGTGTGTAATAATCATGAATCATAAGTTTTTGATCAGTTTCATGTGTTGATCTTCACACTAAGTTTTGAAAAATGAAAAGGGCATATTCTGTTTTCTGATAGAGAAACATTGACTGTTTTCTCAAAAAATGTTGAGAATTTAAAGGGAGTTTTAACTCTAGACCTCTCTGGACAGAAAAAGGTCAACTGGTTTGTTTTAAACAGATTGAATGAGACTTGTCTAGTTTGTTGAACTTTTGAGTTATTTTCTCTCTTCTTGCTAGCTACATGTCAACTGTTGTTGGGTACCATAAATGGACGATCAATTCAAGAATTTGGCAAGCAACAAAAGGGAAAGAAAGTGTTGTGAACAAGGATCATCAATCACTTAAGGTCAATGTGCTTATGAGGTGAAATCTGTTGCTGCTAGGAGACATCAATTCATTGATGCTGAACTTGCACAATCCGATGCTGCAGGATGTGCAGATGTGTTGAATTGATTTTTTTTTTTTTTTTGGATTTTTTATTGATTCCGTTGGCCCGTGTAATAGTCATTCAAAAAATTTTGGTAGAATGATGTGAATAAAGCAAAAATACTATCAACAAAAATGAAACCAAACCATAAATACAAGAACACTTATGGTAGTTCAGATCTTCCTTCCTATCCTACTCCCCATACTCCAAGTAATAAGACTTAAGTTTCACTAGTTAACTTTAACACACAAGTTACAATAGTACAGTTTATTCAACTGTCTTCTCCATGTGGTAAATGAAGTAATCAATACCTTGATTCATTTCCTCTTGGTTTAATCACCATCAACACCAAGGTAATATAACTTTCCTCTTAGTTTGATCATCATCAACACCAAGATACTACAAAATCAAACTTAAAATTAGAAAACCAAATTAGTTCAGCAAATCTACATGAGAAGCAATTTCTTCAAATGATCTGCAACTTGTAGCCTTGAGTCCCAAGCAACAACCCTTGAAGAGATTTGCCACTTCAATTTCATCTTTGAATCTTCACCAGAAAGAATTTCACAACGAAGCACTCAGAATCATTCACAATTACAGTTGGGTGTCCCTCTAGTTGCCTTCTAGCTCTCCCCTAAGCTCCTTTTATAACCCCAAATCTCTTGAAACGTGGCTTAAATGATATGACCAAATGACTCCAAATTTATCCAACTTCCTTGAAAATTGAATTTTTGTCATCCAGAAAACATCATAAGTTTTCTGCTGTAAAGTCTGACTTTTTTTTTTGCACCTCATCCAGACAAAGGCTTCTTGCCACTAAACGGTCAACCTTTTGGGAACAAAAGGTCTGAATTGTCCCCTGTTTTGTTGAATTCAAACTTGCACGAAAAAGTTCTGTTTCAAAGCATACCCATCCATGCAAAGTAATCACAAAAGCATATTCCATTCATCATTCGAAAATGAAGTAATCTCAAAAGCATATTCTAGTACTCATTCCTAGTAAGAAGCAATCTCAAAAGCATATTACATAAAAATCTCATTCCAAAAGATAACCATGAGTTTTCAACTTAACTTCCCAAAAGCAATGTCACATCAAACACGAAAAGATAATTTCACAATTACATCATTTTTTATATAATTTATAAAAGAGCACAAATCAATCTCAGCCACATATCATCATGACTTTTTTCATCTAAACCAAGCTATTTAGCAAAAAATTGACCCATCTCAACCAAACTAATACCTTGCTCCTCCAAGAACCATTCTAAATCCAAAACTCTATTCCCACTTAGCCAAAAACTAACAATCATCTCTAACCAAGATCCCATGTCTTAGTAAATCCACCCTCAAGAGAATGAAGAATAGACAAGTTCATGGCAGAAACTGGATAACATCCCTTCAACACACAAAGGAGATGACAACTTCAGGTGGTATGAGACATCTTGGCAATGCTGATGGATCTCTAAGTGAAATTGTGAAAGAATCTGATGAGGAAGATAGAGAATTCTCCCCTCAACCTTTTGAGTATGAAAAGAATCATAGAACTCTACTTCAAAAACCTAAACCCCCATACTCCAAACCATCTACCACCGTAATGCACATGATGGACTTGACCAGTTTGAATAGGTTCCTAGCTGATCAATTCACAGTGCTTCATTCTCAACTTAATGTTGAAAATTTAGTCAAAGATCTCATAACTAAGATGTTTCTTCAAAAAGAAAACTTTGAACCAGCTCCATGTCCTAATCCATGCTCTCCAAAGTCTCCGCTTTCTCCCAAACCTCCATCTTCAAAACTCAAACACATTGCTCAAATGAACAATGGACAACTTTTATGCCAAAAATAATAATAATAATAACAACACCAGTCAAAAGTCCATTTTCAGGTCCAAACTCCCATGAAGAAATCAAAGAAGCTATTTACACCAAAAAGGAAGTTCACTCTTCAACCAAGGAAGCTCAAAGTACCATTCAGTACCAAGTTTAACATAATCTCTAAAGAATAAGAGAATAAGAAGCTCATACCTTCTTCAAAGAAGAATGATTTAGATACTCTATCTAAAGGATGCATTCCAAGACCTTTTTAGTTTTTCCAAATTCTTATAAGACTAGTTTAGTATCTCAAAATATTCCTCATGACTTGTTAATGTTTGTTCCGTTTTGTTAAACTCTCATATCAATACACTTTGGACATAATAATATCATACTCTGTGGTCTATTACTAATGCATAATAATTTATTTTTGTGGTTAATTACTTTTTGCTTATGACAAAAAGGGGGAGACACAACCATTCAAATACAATTTTTTGCGTGTGTTCTCCATTAATTTGGAAGCATGGTAAAAGCAGGAGCAATATTTCAGATTGGGGTGATTACCTTTTTGGTTGGTTTGACGATGACAAAAAAGAACTTGTTTTTTGAGATCTTAATTTTAGATATGTTGATCATAATGAAGGTTAAGATTAATCTTATGATGTTTTATAAGTTATGTGAAAAGATTGATGTAATTGCGAAATTATCTTTTCATGTGTGATATGGCATTGCTTCTGAGATTTTAAGTTGGAAACTCATTATCATCTTAAGAATGAGATTTTTATGATGTTATATGTAATATACTTTTAAGATTGCTTCTTACTTCGAATAATGAATAGAATATGCTTTTGAGATTGCTTCACTTAGAATGAAAAATGGAATATGCTTTTAAAATGGAATGCATGGATAAGCATACTTCGAAACAAGACTTTACCCTCCAAATTTGAATTTAGCAAAACTAAGGAGAAGTTAACCTCTTGCTCTCAAAAAGGTTAAATGCTTAGTGGCAAAAACACACTATTTGGACAGAGTACAAAAAAAGTCAACATTTACAACAAAAAACTTATAATGTTTTCTGGGCGACAAAAATTTAGTTTTCAGCATAGTCTTTTGGTCTTATCTTCTAGTCACGTTTCAAGAAACTTTGGATTATTAAAGGAACTTAAGGGAGAGTAGAACACATCAAAAGAGACTCCAGTGCAAGTGTGAAAGACTCCAAGTGCTTCATTATGAACTTATTTTTTGTGAAAATTTAAAAGCAAAATTGAAATGACAGATTTTTTTCTCATGCAAATGTGTTGAACTGGTTTGGTTTTTTCATTTTAAGTTTAATTTTGTATTACCTTAGTGTTGATAGTGATCAAACCAAAAGAAAAGTTGTATTACCTAAGTATGATGGTAATCAAATCAAGACGAAGTGAAACAAAGTGTTGATTACTTTATGAGCCCACATGGAGCTTAGTATCAATCCAAAAGATAGCTAAACTAACTGTACCATTATAACTTATATGTTAAAGTTAATTAGTGGAACTCGAGTCCTATCTGCTTGAAGAGTCGAATAAGATAGTGAGATCCGAACCACTAGAAGTGTTTTTGTCTTTATCATTTGATTACATTATTGTGAATTGTATTTTTACTGGATTCACATAATTCTGCCAAAGTTCTTTAAATAGCCATTACACAGGATTAATAAATTCCTTAGTATAGATTGTGATCAAACTAAGAAGCCAATCAAGTATTGATTACTTCACAAGCCACCAGAAGCTTTATTCCAATCTAGAAGACAATTGAACAAACTATACCACCATAACCTGGAGGTCGAGTTGACTAGTGGAATTCAAGTCTTATATGCTTAGAGAGTAGAGTGGATCTGGGTTTGGGCGCACTTCGATACTTGACTTGTTCATTGTGGTTTGGATCGAATTCTACTTGGGGATTGTGATTGTGCATTTGGGTTTCAATTCATTGGCCTTGAGACTCTTGTTCATATTTCTCTTAAGTTGTCGATTGTAGATTGTGACGCACATAGGACCAACAAAAACCATGGGGAAAAAAAAAACTGATGTTAAACAAAATGAACATAATAGATTTTGGTTTGCCCATCAACGCGAAGCCATAATGGGTGACAACACTGAAATCTCCAATGGTATTGGCACCATAGACGTATTTCCATATTATATAAACATTCAAATTGTTTAGTAATTATAGCCATAACTGTATAATCTATTATCTGCACTATTAAAAGTTTGGCTTCTCCCAATCAATAAAAAAAGTTTGGCTTCGTGTATGGATAAATGTTTTTATAAAGTTTCATAGAGTTCTGATATTTAGGACATATTTTCTTATGTCACCCAGCAGAAGTTTCCAATTTGAAGAAATTATTAAGCATGCTAGCTAAAATAGATATTGCTGAGGATGATGGGTAGATTATATTTCATATAACAAAGTTGGAGGTTGCACAAAGATGGAAGGAACATCGCCAGGGTAGTGACATCAAAACTCCTTGGGTCAGCATGTTGTGGGCATTATGCCTCGACAACTTATAATATTAAACGCCCTAGCATGTGTGCATATTCTTGGATGCAAAAGATGTCTCTGTCCTGCCTAATAGTACAAACCCTGCAGCTGTCATGCTTTTTCAAGAAGGAGATGGTTTTGTTATACTTTGGAGTGAGAGACAATATCTCATTAACGCTCATAGCAATCATTGTGGAGGGCCCCAAAAATTAGTACTTTTCACATTGTGACCATCCTGAACATGCCTGAGTTTGGAAGTAATGACCATGCTTTAGAAGACCACCATTTTGGCAGGATATTTAATTGTGCAAGTTATTATATGGTGAGTTTCAAAATCAAATGAAATACTGAATCCCGCCTATATCAGCCAATTGGTGCATTAGCATCTACAATTGCAATTCAATGAACCAAGAGTCATAATTCCACATTGAGAAGAAGTCAAATGCTAGTCCATAATCCGATGCAAATAGCAGTAAAACTTTATGATTATATTACAATACCACCAAAAACACACACGTTATCACACTTGCAATTGTTGCATTTATTTGTTCAGTTTAGGACCATCCAATGGGATGGGATTTGGATTGCTTTTCCCATTTCCAATACAAACTCCCATTTCCCAACACAAAATAATCCTACTTCTCTTCATCATTACCAATATTTCTCCTTTGCCAATGTATGAATCGAAATATAACTACCACAATAACCCTATAAGCATACCTACTCATCCAAATTCTCAATCCAAATCTCATCCCATTTGATAATCCTGAACAGGCCAGATTTACTTCCGACAATATAACTGGTTTATAGTATCTGACAAACTAACACCCAACAACCAACCATATAACTGTGATAGACCCATACACTTGGGATTCATCTATATTGCTCAAATCATTTTTTGTTCTTAAATTGTTCATAAATGCTTAATTCTTCACATTATTTAAAGCACATATAATACCAATTTAAGATTAAGATCACATAAGCTTAATAGGTTGCAGATCTTGTGATTAACTTACCTCCATAACCAGCATTCTCTTCAAGCTTGATCTTAAACTTATCTTCACGATCTCTAACCAACTCTTCATGCTGCTCATGCTGTTTTTCCTTCTCCTTTTCTTTCTCCTTCTCTCGCTCTTTTTCCTTCTCTATCTTCTCTCTATCCTTTTCTCGGTCTTTCTCTCTGTCCTGTCTTTCCTTTTCTCTTTCGCGTTCCTTCTCTCTCTCTTGCCTTTCTCTTTCACGTTCCTTCTCTCTCTCTTGCCTTTCTCTTTCACGTTCCTTATCTCTCTCTTGCCTTTCTTTTTCTCTCTCTCTTTCACGTTCTCTCTCTCGCTCTACCCTGTCTCTCTCTCTTTCACGTGCCCGTTCCCGTTCTAGCTCCCGTTCAGCTTCTTTTTCTTTTTCCTTATCCTTGTCTTTTTCCTTCTGAAGAGTCTCCTTTTTATCTTTTATAATTTGCCGTAATTCATTGACATCTTTTGTGATAAGATCCAAGGGTTGAAGAAAAGAGAAGTCTTCATCAACATCTGATTCATTCTGGAAAGCTTGAAACAAAAACTAATCAGCAAAAAGATAAAATATCTATGTAATCTGAATTATGGTATACATTAGATCAGGCAAGTTTGCCAGAATAACAAAGCAGATAAATTTGCTAAGACCATAGCAGAGAAAATTTGTGTTTCCTGTCATTATTACATTTGCTCACAGTAATGGTCGCCTCTCAGGAGAATAAATGACTGTTCTGCATCCTGGATTTACTCCCAGTATACCTGATAATTCTTCTGTAGTATGACAGAAATGAAATAACCATCTTTAGAATGATGAATTAACAAATATTAGGAATCTTGGTTTCTTTGGAATCTATTGTTGATCATTTCCAATGTCTAAGGAAAGTAATTCCAACTTCAATAATTCAGTCATGTGTAAGTGTAGAGGAGGTAGAATAATTGAAGAAATCCCATCAGGCAGATAACAGAGCCATGGTTGTTTCCAATCTTGTCATCCAAGAACTAGAAGCATGAAGTCAGTTTTATCAGTAATTGTAGTGGTCGCATAGATGCTGCTAACTGTTTCTAATAGTGGATCTTAGCAAGTCATGTAGAAGCTGATATTCTTGGATACGTTCCAAGTCAACAGAAGTTGGTCATGTAATGGGATAAAGTCATTTATTGTGTGGATAAAATTGACAATTCGAAAGGCATAAAAGAGATTGCAACGTCTGTTATTCCAAAGTCAAATAAAATCGACACTGGATAAATCTCTCCTTTGCGTAACGAGACTGTGACACAGTTCCCATGTTATACCAAGCTTCAGTTCTCAGCTTTAAGGCACAAGAAATTGGTGTATAATTTGACAGCATAATACAATGACCAGAAAGGGGAAGAAAAGGAATAAATGCTGTTTAAACAGAAATTTCATCATAAGACAAAAAGGCAACAAAACTGCTATGAAGGTAACCAACAAATATACAATATCTAGAAAACTTCACATGCTCCAAAGTTCAAAAACATATGCAGGAAAAAACTAGATACGTGTCATCCCAGAAGCATACTTACATTGCTCAAGTTTGCTTCAAGCTCTAGATACTGAAGTCCTTTCTGCACAAATGTTACTAGAGCACCCGGTGGAACCAAATTTCCATCAATAGTGCTTTTATTGATTCCTGCTTCATATCCCAAGGTAAATGCTGCATGTGCGAAACCTGAAATGGAGTGCAGTGGCAAGTGAAAACCTCCATCACTTAAGACTCCAGGAAAAATATACAAAATACCAAAAAGATTCTGATGGAATGCTTCTAGCTAAATTTGAAATAAATAACAACACAACCAAGTGAAAAGCACCAAGAGGGAACAGGAAGAAATGCTTTTCTGCAAAGGCATGTTCTTGCCATTCACTGCTTCGTACAAGCCATAAGAAAACTGCTAACTCAGAAGCAGTCGACATTGTAATGGTAAACATAGGGTGTGTTTGTTTGCACATAAAAACTTTTCAAGCTAAAATTTTTCCATCTAAAACTTTTTACTCTCTACCAGTACCATACTTTTCAATCATTTAATCACATTTTTCTTACAACTACCCTATTTTTCAATCATTTCTTCAGAATTTTCCATAAACTAGCCTATTTTTCAATCATTATCTCTATTATATCACATCATTTTCTAGCATTTCAAAAACTTTTACATCAAAAAATTTTCTCCCAAAAGTTTAACCACTTCCCAAAAGCACCCACAGTCCTTAAGCCAAGGTTGTCTATAACACACCATTTTAAAGACATGCAAATATGCAATTAGGATAAATCACAGTATCAGTAATTATGACCGCTATTTCAAATATCAAAGTCTTGGATGAAATATGCCACAGAATATCTCCAACTGTAAATACATAAAACTAAACTTATAGGGTCTTTGAAGTTTTATACAGAATGCTCCACAGTCTACAATCCTTGCTTTCATCTATCTAATGATAGTTCATGACCGAACTAGCATGCCCCTTTGATTTACTACCATTCAGTTAACAGTTAAGCGAGGAGTACAACACTAATTCACCACCATTTTTCAAATGCTCGCATCTTCCTAACACTGCAACAAAATTTATTTCTAGCAATGAGATTGCAACAAATTTATTGCAGAGACAAAGCTTGTTGTCGTATACTCTGCCTTATTTTATAAGGCATTCACATAAATACATCCACCTCGGCAGAAAGGAAGGGAATATCAATGTTCCTAGAAACGGCCAGCATGCTACAAGCAAGAGGCATAAATGATTGTAGGAGGGCCTGCTTCGAGCTCTCTCGGACACAAGGTTTACACACTCATCCTAAGCCAATCCATCAGCGACGACTTTTTTTGTGCTTCCTTTTTGCTTTTTCTTGGGGGGTGGCAGTGTATCCCACGTGATGCCAAAAGCAGCTAAATATCATTGCAAGCTAGCCCTAAAAAGGCCATTCATGCACAATACAAGATCTAAGGTCAATCCAAATAGAAGAGTTGGAAAAAATTGCGATGAGAAAACACATGAAAGACAGAAAAAAGGATAAGGAATCTTCTTCCACCATTTTCGCAATGATACTGAGGAGAAATTACTTGGCAAGAAAGGATTGTTTGGAGAAGAGACCTGATTCGTGGAGGTAGCGGAAGACGAGGTAATTCAGCTCTGTAGACGTTATACTACCGCCCATAGCAGCAGTGGAATCGGTGGCGGCAAGCAAACACGAAATAACCCTAAAACTTCTTCCCCTTCTTGTTTCCTCCTGTATTTCTTCTTCCCCTTCCAAATTGGCTCGACGAAGCCCTCGGCACAGAGCAGGGATGCCGGGAGAGAAAAGAGGCCTTTTGCGGTGAGGTGTGACTGTTCAAGTTTGTTCTATAGAATACGAAGCTACCATCAGAAAATTTAGATGAGCTCAGATGAGCTCTGATCCCCGCTAAAACTAAAAGGGGGCCACTAGGAAGTACGAGCTCATGTGAATCTCGGCACAGAGCTGGAACTTTTTTCTTTTTATTTTGTGCACCCCGAAATTGATAAAATTTGTCAATGAAAAATTTTTTAGGCAAAAATTATTAAAATAAAAAATAATACAATATAATAAAAAATAATAAAAAATAAAGATAATAAAATTAAAACAAAAAATATTTGTTCATTAATAAAACTTTTCATTATCTACAATTACTTTACCTTTTTACTTTTTCCTAACTAACTATCTTATTTTTTAATCATTTTTACGTAATTATGGATATAATTAACCTATTTATTTTAATATTATTCTCCTTATTCCTCGCGTTACTTCTGTCATATTATATTATTATTTTTTATCTTAAAAACTTTTCATCTAAAAGTTTTATCACTTTTTAAACACACCTTAGATAGATTAGTTGTATATGTAATTGCATAAAAATAATTCAAAAGTAAGGTAGTTATGTAAAAAGATATAAAAAAGTAATCAAAATTACGGTAGTTATAGAGAATAAAAAATTTTATATTAAAAGATTTGATTTAAAAACTTATGATTAACCAAACATGTCCTCCGTGAACCATTAAGTTTTTGCCCTAGTGGTAACTTAGGGGGTTTATAGTCAACTCACCCAAATTCTCCTCCATGATAGAAGGAGTTTTTACAAAATACTCCAAGTGGGGTTTTATAAATTTCCCCAATAATGATTTTTTTTAGATTTTTCCGTAGTGTGAGGTACCTATAGAAAATTTCTCTTCATAGTATGAGGATAGTGAATAAGCTTCATTGTAATATTCAGTTGTCACGATATACAAATAAAAAAACATGCCCTTCATAAAAATATGAGTTTAAATGTATTTAATTTACATCCTAAATTATACATATATTTTTTCATGAATTTCAAAATTTGATAGTTTCAATTGTATTTAAGTATTGCACCAAAAAAATGTTACTTTTTGAACTTTATAAAAAATATAGCAGAAATTTCACTTATGCCATGAATTTTGCCCCTTATTTAACTTATATTCATGTATTTTCCAAATTCCAAATACATCTATATATTTTGCCTAAAAAAATTAAAAATACTCACGCCATTAAAAATCTATTAAGGAGATTATTAGCCTCCTGTTAAATGACAAATATACCCAACCTCTCTATAATTTGGTATTGATTTGCCTAAGCTAAAAATTCATATTTAAATAATATATGATTTTATAGTTGTATGAATATTATAAGCTTATTAAAATGTGAATTTGTAGCTATAGAATTATAATTATAGCCCAGGCATATTTCTCATTTCATTAAGGGTCAGCATTTATTTAATAGATCTCTAATGATATACGTAAAATAAAATTTTACGTAAAATAAAATTTTACGTAAAATACATTGGTATATTTGGAATTTTTGTAAGTATAAGTGGAATTACATATAAAATTTTTAAAAGTTCATGGCAATAAATGAAATTAAAGATAAAATTCGTAGATATCTTGAAAATTGCCTCAAAATATATATTCAAAAATTACAATATTTAACTTTAAATATTACAAGAATTGGCATGTGAATTAAATATACTTAGCCTCTAATTTTATTTAAAAATATAATATAAATACATGTGCTTATGCTCGGGTCAGCGAGAGTTCCTGATCCTTTTATTTGAGTATACCACCATAACCAATATCAGATGCAACTGTTTCAACTATTTTTAATAAATTTGGATTTGCTAAATGTAAGCAAGGTAAATATTTAATTTTTCTTTTAATATTCTGGACTGCCTTTGTATGTACTTCAGTCCATGGAAATGGATTTTTCTTTAATCTTTATAATGGTAACTTTCTATCATATGCAACCTTTTTATAAAATTCTGCAACATAATTTAAGCAACCTAAAAATCTCTGTAATTGTTTTTTATCTTTTATTTCATTTGGAAATTTCAACCTAAAAATATTGTAGCTCTATTGACAGGTTGAATAGTGTCCTATTTTATATTAAATCCCAAAAATGATATTTCTGTTTGAAATAGTTTTATTTTTCCTTCTGATAGAACTAGACCATTATGTTGAATTATATTTTTAAATGTTTTTAGATGTTTTTAATGTTCTTGAATAGAATTAGCATATAATAAAATATCATCAATATAAACTATTATAAACTCGAGGTAAGGATTAAATATATCATTCATAATATTTTGAAATTCAAAAGGGGCATTTTTAAGGCCAAACGGCTTAACATTCCATCCATAGTGTCCAAAAGAACTGTAAAAGCAGTTTTATACTTATCTTCTTCGGCTATTTGAATTTGCCAATATTCTGATTTTAAATCGAATTTAGAAAATATTTTTATCTTTATAATTCTCTGTAATGAGTCCTTCTTATTAGAAAGAGGATACTTAATCCATTTTAATGTTTTATTTAATGGTTTATAATTTATAACTAGCCGGGGAGCTCCTCTTTCAATTTCTGCTGCATTATTTACAAAAAGGTCGCACAACTCCAAGGCGATTTACTTGATCTTATTAGTTTTTTATCTAATAAAATATGTATTTCTTGTTTACAGTATTTTAATAATTCTAGATTCATTTGAATAGGTCTAGCTTTAGTGAGTATTTTTTCTTCATTAAATTCTTTTATATAAGGTAATGTTACTATATGTTTTTTCCTATTCCAAAAAGCATTAAGTAACTCTGAGCATACTTCTAAACTTAATTTTTTATGGAATTCTTCTATATGCCTTTTTAAAGATCCTTTAATTTGTTGTTCTATATTTTTCATAGTATTTTGTTCTTTAAGATAGCATAAATTTTTTTTATATAATAATGTCTCTTTTAATTCTACTAATAAAGACATTTCTGAAGGTTTTACAAATAAGAATACTAGTTCTTTATTTTGTATAGCAGTGTGGATTCATTCATCTGTTACTATAAAAAATTTAATCATTTGTAAGAATAGTGTTCCAAGTATAATTTTTTGTTGCATATTTTTTATTAATATGAATGAGGTTTGGAAACATATGTTTTTATTACATATATGGGCTTTTGATAGTTTATATTTTACTGTCATGTCTGTGCCATCAGCGGTGGCTATAAAAGAATTTGTTCTTTCAAAATGCTTAGGAGGAATTATACCTTCTTTTATGCAGTTTATATCTGCTCCTGAGTCAATTAAAGCTATAAGCTCTATAGAGAAATCTTCAGGGTAATCGATAATTTTTAAAATAATTTTTTAATACAATTTTTGTGATATAATTTTCTGAGTTTGATCTATAGTATGTAAGGATCATTCAGGCTGATTGAGATCCTTTTCCTTTATATTGTTATTTAGTTCTTGTTCAAATTCTTCTTCTTGTTCTTGCCCTTCTTGGGTTTGATTGTCTGTTATACTTTGGAGTTCTAATATTTGAATTCTATATTTTAATTCTACAATTTCTTGTTTCATTTTCTTTATTTCTTGACATATTTCAGAAATAGTTGGAGGTTTTGGTACTGTTTTTAAATATTTCTCTTGGTATTTTATTATGCTAAATAATGAGGTTGATGATTCGTTGAGAGATGACCATCCCTCATCAGGGGTTTTTTGATTTGAAATATTTAAAAATTTTGTAAATAAATTGACTTTTTGTTGAAGATCTTGGATTCGATTTATTAAATTTAACAGGGTTTTATCCGTAGAATTTAACATATTTAGTAAGTGATATTCAGAGTCAGAAGTTTGATAGTTATTTGGAGAATAAGAACAATGACATATATGATATGAGTCGGAATCTAATGAGTCTTTTTTTTCTAAATAATTTAATTGAATATCATCTGATCTTTCGGATTCTTCACTGGATTCTTCACTAGACGTTACAGCTAATTCTTTAAGTTTTTTAGTTATAACTTCAAGGCTTAGATTTTCTTTTGCTAATAATTCTTTAACCTATTTTTTATAACATTTTGAAGCATAATGTCCAGTTTTACTTCATTTATAACATTTAATATCTTTTTTAGACTTAGAATATTTTAGTTTAGTTTTATGATATTTTCTATAATTCTTTTTAGATGGTTTTTTAGGATAAGTGAGTCATTCATAATTTTGATGAGGAATTCTTTTATAGGGTTTTGATTTAGGATATTTTGATTTTTTGATGATATTCTTTTGAAATGACAATTTTTCTATTCCATATTGCGACCAAAATTGTGATAAATCTTGAGATTTTAAAAAATGAGTTTCTTCCATTTTCTTTTTGTGACATAATTCTGTTCCTACTGTTCTAACTTTTGAAAATAATGTTCCCCGTGTATAATTTTCATAAACTAATTTTTCACCATTTTTTTGTTTAATTAAAGTTTTAACTTTATTTTCTATAACAAATGATAATCCCTGTAAAAAAATTTCTTTATATATAGGTTTAGTTCCATCATCTAGTAATTAAACATATGTTAAAAACACATCTTTATACTACCTAAAATTAGATATTTGTTTACATCTTAAGTTTAATAATCTTTCTCTAATAATAGCTTGATAATCGTCTACTTTTCCTAAAAACTGATATATTACAGTACTAATAAGGGTATTTATAGGTTGTTCATCATTTAATATAACTGTTTGCTCTTCTGCTGACATTTGTATATCCCACCAGGCTTTGAGTTGTCCGGTGAATCCTCATGCCAAACAGATAGCAGCCATTCTTGCTGGTATTCTTCTAATATTTATTAATATTTGAGCATACATGATTATATTATTGCATATACTCCACATTTGATATTCACTTGCACAATCTATATTCCATTCATATATTGAATTGGGATAAAATTCATTTATTGTAGATTTTCTTTTTTCTTCAAATCGTTGATCTATAGGTGACGGTTTTGAATAGTAATTTTTTGTATTTTTCATATACATTCTTTGTAATAAATTAGAAGGATCTTCTCTTTTAATAGATGAATTTGTTTCAAATATAGTGTGTAAATGTTTTTTATCTCTATATTTATTATCAATTTGTTCAAGTTTTTGTTTTAAATCATTTATTCCTAATGGCATAAAAAAGGGAGGAACAGATGGAGTTGGTTCCGATGCTTGTAGAAACTCTAGAGGAATATCTAACGGTTTTTTAAAAAATGATAAGTTTTGTTTAACTGGTTTTGGAATTATAATTTCTGATTCTTTCATTTTTTCTTTTCCTTTTTCTAATTGTCTTTCAATATTTATAAGTTTATTGTTTGAAAAATTATTTTGTTCAATTAATTGAGATAAATCTTTCAGATGTGCTGGTATTTCTTTATAGCAACATTTTTATAAGATTCTTGTACTATAAGTCCTTCTAGCTGTTTATTAGTTCTATTCATTCTCCTTTGAGGTTGTACATTGGTTTCAGATATAGGAGGAGGCGTACGGGACGGAGTTGGATTAGAAGATTCAAGGGTATCAGTAGTGGTTGGTTGTTGTAACATATTTATAGATAATAATACTTGTTCATCATACCATTTAAAGAAAGGAACATTTTGTTCAATACTTTCACAATAATAAAACCATTTTCTTATAATCTATTTTAATTCTTCTGATTTATATGTTTTTTATATCCATTCTTTTTTTTCTTTTTTTTGGTGATTTATAATTTTTTAATAGTATCTCTTTGTCAAACATAAATGTTGATTTTTCAATAATTTGTTTTAATTGGAAATCAGACTCGGATGGTTCTATTTCTGGTTTAGCTATGTTTTGGTCATAATGTAAAGAAAATCTACTTGTAGAGGGAATACGGGACATAGATCTTTTTTTCAGTGATAGTGTTGAGGATTTTAAAGTAATTTTTGGAATTATAGGTCTAGAAATACTAAAAAAATGTCTTCTATTTGTTGGTTCAAAATTTAATATTATATTATCCGGAGTTTCTGTTATAGCTTCTATTTTTTCAGCTGATTGTTCTGGAACTTCTGGTGATAAATCATTATCAATTTTCCATTCGGTTGGATGGTTTATATCAGACCATAAAATTCTTTTAGGTTCAATTCTCTTATGTATAGGATTTGTTATAAAATATGGGGTAGCACCCTTTTCTCGAGTAACCAAAGATCTGGGCACTAAAGTGTTCATGACTTTATAATATATTCTATATTATATACATAAAGGTTTGGAGCTCATTCTCATGTTAAATCCTTGAATCTGAATCAATAATGATAATACATCTAAAGCATATGGATCTAATACACTAAGGGACAATTTAGCAACATCAAAAACTCATGTGTTTTAATAAAACTTTTCAAAGTCTTATACGAAAATGCAAAACCTGTCTTGTCATCTGCACGGCAGGCGCTGCTGCTGCTAGTACGGCCGGCAGAAGCCATTGTTAACCTCAGGACGGGATGAGACATGTACTCGTTGCGGAGACGTACCGGAGATGCAAGAGAAAGCCCTAACGCAAGGACCACCACCAGTGGCGCCTATAGTGACTGTCACCCGTCGATGCTGAGCAGCGTTGTGCCCGCGCCATCCCGACGTCTTCTTCCTGCAAGGGTTGCTGTGACACGTGCGCGACGGCGTTTGAGAAGGCACTAGCGACGGTTGATCGAGAGCAAAATCGGCAAGCATTCGTAATCTTCATTCAACCATTCGATCCTTCCGTCAACTGGCCTGCAAAACCACCTGTTCGCCGACGATCAGCTGCGACAACCCGAGACCGAGAGGTAACTATCTGTTTTGCACTTTTCGTGTTTACTCATTTGCACGAGAACATGGTTGTTGGGATTATTGATTCATTTGTTCTTTTTTTTGTTTTTGAATTAGGTCCTTAGTTTCATTTCTTAAATTGAACTCTATGTGACTAGAAAATGGTTGAATGTTTAGGATTTCGAACGGCAGTACAGTTCTAAGGTTATAGTATTACTTTTCAACTGAAGGATTCTTGCTGATGGATTTTTGAACTTCCATTGAATGGTTTTTCACAAAGATCTCATGAGAAAATTGCTTCTTTCTTTACCCATATTATCCATCGTGAATCCAAGGCAACTACATATTTTGACTAGCAAAAAACCTTGAGACACATGGAATCAATGTTTACACATATTAAAAAGAATGAAATTTAAAAGTGGTACAATGCATCCATAGGGATTCTGTAGCATAATGCATCCTACTGAAGCAGTCAATCTAAATTGCCTGTCTATATTGTCAGCTTAAATTCTTAAACCATTCTTAACCTGAATCCAATGAAAAAAAATTCCAAAGTTGTTTTAGATGAGTCAAGATTTTAGAAAATGATTTATGATTTGATTTAAGTTTTATAATTTGAATTAGGATTTGGTAAAACCAACCCAAATTGCACCATGCTTTTGTCACGCAATGCATGAGTGAATTGCTAGAACTATCTTATTTAATGCTAACTTGCATTCAATTGCTTGCCAAATTGCGCTCACTTGATTCCATGATCTTGACAGGAAGTTTATGTGTGGTTCTTGTTAATCCTTTCCTTTCTTAAGTTGGAAGCTGCTCACATAATGATACATCTGTTGGATGCTTTTTTGGTCATGTTCACAGTAAATACTTTTTATTTTTTCTCATCATTTTTTCTATCTTTTTTTACTTTCCTTGGCAGTCCTGTAACCCGACCTTATTGGGAAGACCCCATTGGCTTCCCTATTCGAGTATAATATGTCCTCCTCATCTTCCTCGGGATCAGAATATCTTTTACCTAAGAACCATTCTCCCTCTCCCACCACTCGTCTGATTTCCTTCTCTCTCCATGTTGTCCTCTGTTTATCAATAAAGCATCTCACTCTACTGTCCAGATCAAACTCCTTGGAGAGAGGACCACATGCACGGGAGCATACAATTAGTCCATCTATCTCCCAAAATTTTCACATTGTCCCCATTTCCAATTCTCCATATGACACCTGTCCTAATAATCTCCATTGCCCTATGCAAGCAGCACCAAATTAACCGGAACCCTCTTTCAGATTTTGCCTCCCAGATGTCAGATCTTTATAGTTTAGAAATCATCATAACAATGCATCGGCTGCCAATATCTTTTGATCTCTGTCATGCAAAAGATAGTGAACTGATGCTTTATCCTTCTAAAGCTATTAGTCCAGCCACTATCTTTCTAGTTGCCAACTTCAGAAAATCATTGATCTACAATCCTTCATATTAATCTCTGAACAGTTGACACACAACATACCGTCAAAAAATGAATATTTGTGGAGTAAAGAAAGATTTCAATGTCATGAGATAGAGATGAAATAAATGACATTCCAGTAGAGTAAGCATTCAAGTGACTTCTAGTAGCTAATCAACTCTTTAATTCTATACATAAATCAGTGAAGTAGAGTTCTCCAGTATATGATCAAATGCTGGACAGCACATGAAACAAATATATCAAGCTATATGGAAAATGTTTGTAAAGAGATGTGCCTCCACACAAATATTTGTTTTTTTACTTTTCA
This sequence comes from Annona cherimola, assembly GCA_030490835.1. Classification (NCBI taxonomy): domain Eukaryota; kingdom Viridiplantae; phylum Streptophyta; class Magnoliopsida; order Magnoliales; family Annonaceae; genus Annona; species Annona cherimola. Next base: position 65,214,106 of record CM059973.1, on the reverse strand, counting down.
AGTCTTGCTTTCCAATTTCCATGGAATGCATAGGTCACCTGAAGTCAGATTTAGGTAGAACTACTTTCTGTTCTAGACAATTCCATTTGAAATCTCTTCTCTGAATATGGTCTAGTAAAGATTCCCAAGGCCATGTTTTGCATGGAGAGTTGCTGTTTCTCTCTCTTGTTCTTGTACAAGGGCTTTTTGCCTTTCTAATGGTAGTAAATTTACACTAACATGTGCCTTGTTCACTAATAGGATAAGTTAGGATTGAGGTTGCTGGCTGACAACTTTGGCATCCTGCATTTCTCTCAAGACAAATTTAAATTAACCGTTGCCTTATTAACTAACAATGATATGTTCAGATTCAATCAGCCAGTTAGCCTGGATACAGTCCCAAACATAGATTCATGAAACCTGCCCTCCTATTTCTTGGAACTTGTACAATAGCTGATCATGATAATTAACAAGCCAAATGAATTCAATTGTTCATCTGATCCACTTCATTCTAATAGTCATGCTTATTGAAAGCCTTAGAACAAAACATTGATACAATCATACATAATGATTCCAAGTTCCAACTGTGTAACATTTACAACAAATATAAACAACAACAAGAAAATTCCAAGTTTTCAACTGCATGTAATCTATTTCCCCTGTAACATTGACAGATGTTAGTCAATATTGTGTGTTGCAAAGGATAACCTGGGCTCTTAAAAGATGGTAAGCTTGAGAAATCACCAATAGGCAGTGTTGGGCTTTGATTCCCTCTATTGGTAGGGTGGTCCGTTTCCACAAGCGAATAGAAAGATGTCCTTCAAAAATCAAAGCATCTGAGAAATAACAATTACAGAGGAGAGTGGGATGCATATACAGCTAGTATAGGTACTAGAGGCTTTAGCTAAACTGGCTGAAGAACCAATTCATCAACATTGATTTCTGTAGTCCTCTTCTTTCTCCACAGTAAGGAAAGGATGAATCTTGATAAACAGCTTAGTGGGTCTTGCAAATCACCCATCTCATAGTGCCCACATCGCCAGTCTCTTTCAATAAATGGCCGCCAGGTGGTTGATCAAGCCCTCTTGATGGCAAAACAAGTGGTTGGCAAAAACATGCATTATATAGAGAATACAATCTGAGATCTTCTTGGCCACTAAGTGAGTACTAATATACAAATTATACAATGCAGCATGATATGAAATTTTGTAAGATTACAAATCAAGCTGACTCTGGTTGACAATTAAATTTAAACTAGAGAGAAAATTTTAGCTCATTGGAATAAAGAGATGCGGATCTGTATCCACACCAGGGAATGTGATTGCCCATGCATATAAGAGCCAAGAAATTGTTTATATTGGGCTATATGACAGACCCCATAACAAATGAAATGAGGATAATCAACCCAGTCAAAATAGATTTAACCAGTATTGCCTATGTTCTATTACTATCTGGGTTCGTTTACCTTGTCTTTACTTTTGGCCGAGCAGAACATCTCTCAGGTATTCATGAATTATGATCGTAGTTTCCTTGTATCTTTATCTTCATAGTAATGCGCTTTTCAGTGTTGCACATCCTTACAATTAGGTTATGCTTTATATCTGGTTTTTTGTTTCTGAATGTGACAAATTATGCTGATTACTTGAAATCAAAGCAAATCTATCTATTGCCCTATTTTCTCAGGTTGCTGATGGCTGTTGGTAATTTGCATCTATGTGATTACCATTGCAGCCTGTTTAACAGAAATATGACCAACTAAAAATGATGAGACAGAAAATAGAACTCCAATCTATTCAGCTTCATCTTTTGGAAGCTGGAAACCAAGTTGCTGGACACTTATATTTCTTGTAGTTTCTTACTTAGTGCTTTTTGCAACCATTTATCATTGCATTTGGGTTCTCTTTCATTAAGGGACTGGAATTTAGGACAATCATCATGGTAGTTTCCGCTGTTTTTTCCCTATAAAGGAAGGAAATGATGGGTTTTTTTTCAGTAGGAGATACCATCTCTGAACCATAACTCAAATATATATTTCTTCATAACATATTTCTGATAAGAATCTTTGATAACTATTGCAGATTTTTTTAAACTAAAAAAATTTTCACTAGGAATGAAGAAAATTGGCTAATACCTCCATCTGTATCAACATATTTCAATTGAGGCCTCCAAGTCACCGTGGCTTGATGTGGGATTTCTTTGATATACCCAGAAACACAGTTGTAAGATATGTGATTTCCACTTCACAACCTTAGCTGGTGTCTTCATCCTTTTCACATCTATGCTTTACTTACATAGACATCTTTACTCATCAATGACTAGTACCCATCATATGCGTGTTGTCTATACATGAATTTTCTTGAATTAACTGGTGATTAATTCTTTTCAGAGATTTCCAACATGAATACTTCTTCTTCCCAACATATAGATTCCTTAATCCAAAATGCTTTACCAGTCATTGGGGATTCGGTTAAAAATAGTTTGGGCCGTCACTATCAGCAACGTAGGTCATTCGTATTATTAGGTGGAGCCTTAGCACTGGCTCAGGAGGAAGAAGAAAGTCGGATGAATTTCTGTAATCGTGACTTAGCACTCCAACGTGAATTATTTATGCATTCTTTGGTCCGTGGGGGGAATTGACGATGCATTTCACAACTGCGAATGAGTACCTTCGCATTCAATCAGTTATGTAATTTAGTAAAGAGTAAAGGGGTCTTGCAATCCACTAGATATGTAACCATACGTGAACAGTTGGCAATGTTTTTGCACACTTTGGCCCATAATGTACGAAATTGATTAATCGGTACGTACTTTTGTAGATCCGGTTAGGGATGCAAGTCGGTCCGGGTACCCACGGGTCGACTCGATGGGTACCCTAAATAGGATAGGTTCGGTTCCGGTTCTGAAATACCCGTAAGAATTTGGGTAGGGTCGGTTCCAGGTGCTGGGTACCTGGAACCGACCTAGATTGCATATAATATCTATATATATCTTATATTCAGTGGTAGCCCTAATCCCCTTTCCAAGACCAAACCCCTCGTATTCAGTCAGCGACGGCGATCTCGATCTCTCGAGACTTCTTCTCTTCTCGTCGTTCACTCGTTCTCGACCCCGACTGCTCTGCATGACAGCCATGACTGCCTCATGCTGGCTTCGACCTCGAAATCGATCCATCTCCCTCTGCTCTCCCTCCGAGTACCCCTCTGCAACTTTGATCCATCGTCCATCGCTTTTCCCGCTTTTCCTCCTTCTCAATTTTTCCAGCTACTGGATACTTAGCGCCGCTGCGTCTCCTCTCTCTCTCTCTCTCTCTCTCTCTCCCATTTTCGGCATCGTCACTTCCCGTCTCCCGTCTCCCTTCCGGCATCGCCCTTTCAAGCTCTCTCTTTGTCTCCCTCGCTCAATCTCTCTCTCTCTCTGTTGATCTCGATCTCTCTGTTTCTCTCTCTTTCAAATCTCGATCTCTCTCTGTCTCTCTCCCTCTCTCGATTTCTCTCTATCTCGATCTTTATCGAGCTCTCTCTCACTCTCTCCCTCAATCTCTCTCAAGCTCTCTCAATCTCCCATCGGCCCTTCCCGCCCTTTGACAGACGACAGTAGTCACAGCTGCCAACGTCGAGATGCCGTCGAAATCGAGCACACGCCGCCGCTATCCTCCCTTCGTTCGATCGTCGACGACTAACAGTTCGAGTGATCGAGCACACGCCGTCGTTCTCTTCCTTCCTCTCCGACTCCTCCATTCCTTCGACGGCGAGATCGAAGATTGGGGAAGACAAGCCCCCCATCGGCCGTGGCCCTCACATCCACTTCCAGCGCATCCATCGCCGTCGGTAAGCTCATCTACACCTAGTACTTGGAAACCTTTTTTCGATGCCTTCAGCCTCACATGGAATTTGTATTATGGCTGTTGAGCAAGTGTGATTGTATGACTTGAGCAGGTTGTACATCAAAATTAGGTGACAGGTGGATCCCGACCAATTCCTGTGAGACTTTAACTGTGAATTATAGAACATCAAAATGCTTCACCTACCTCAAACGGAGGTCCATTCCAAAATCTTCTTTTATGTTATTAATGGAACCGATTTGGAACCGAACCGGAACCGACCCGCTCTTAAGAAAATAGGGTAGGGTAGGCTCCGGACCGACCCGGTCTAAAATAGGGTATGGTAGAAGTTTTTAAAAAATGGGTAAGGGTAGGTTCCACCCCTACCCGAGGGTACCCGGACCGAGTTGCACCCTTAGATCTGGTGAGACTTTGCACCGCCATTTTCATAAATGTCTACAATCAGTTCTCTCCCTATACGAAGATTGCATTGCTTGTCCAAGTTATCAAACTCACCAAAAGATATCCTCTGACCCAACATTAGCACCATACTTTCAGGTACAACTATGATTATTTTTTTCAAGGTGTTGACAGACTCACGCGACGTAGAGTTTAATGATATTTTTTTACTTAGGAATGTATTGGAGCTATTGATGGTACTCACATTCCTGTCCTACATCTGAAAATCGCCTCGCATTTATTAATAGACATGGGGACCCCACACAGAATGTTCTGGTCGCATGTGACTTCAATTCGAAGTTCACATATATATTAGCTGGATGGGAAGGTAGTGCGCATGATGCGCATGTCCTACAAGATGCACTGGATCGTTCCACCAATCATTTGACAATTCCACGAGGTAAAAAATTTCCATTTGCGCCTTCTCATAATCATAAATATGTGAATTCCTACTTCACAGATGACCCTCATTTGCTACAGGCCGTTATTACTGGGTGGATGCTGGATATGCGCATGTACCCGAATTCATGACACCATACAAAGGTGTGTCATACCATATGAGCAGTTTTGGACCTGGGAGGAGTCTAAGGAATAGTGAAGAGTTGTTTAACTTCAGACATGCTCGTTTGTGGTCAACTGTTGAAAGATTATTCGCTATGTGGAAAAAAAGATTCTCATTTCTGCAAGTCGCGACTACATACCCCTATAGGATTCAGGTTCAAATGGTTATCGCATGTGCGATTCTTCATAATTACATAACTACTGTAGATGGTTTTGAACTACCCCGCCAAATCATTGAGGAACCAAGCTTTACTAATTTCAATTTGTCTAGTAATATTTTAGATGACGAACAGATGGAAGTTATAGTGAGGGGGGTGTCTTCCGAGGCTCGACATGAGTGGAAGGCCGAACGCGATGAATTAGCAAATCGAATGTGGGCAGATAATGCGTCAATATAAGAAGTGTTTGTGTCAATTTAATTTTGCATATGTATGAGATATTTGATGATTGTCCTCTATTATAATACGTATGGTCCATGCTATGAATGTGTTTGTCTAGATAATGACTTAATTGTCTATTACTTGTGGTTATAAAAATCAGTTGAATTTGATTACATATGTTCATGTGACTATCTTTTTGTAAGTGCGATATACACTGGTTGTGCTTCCATACTTGCAGACGATATACATGGACCACTATAGACGTCTGTTCATTGGGCAAGAAACTCCTAGCGAGGACTCCAACCAGCAGACTAATGGCATAGGTCCATCAGGATCCAAGTACCACCATCAGTGGACGAAGGTGCAAGATAAGAAGTTAGTAGAGATTCTTCTGTGGAACTTACACAATGGAACCATAGAGCCCAATAAAATTAAAGATGTAGTCTTTCAAGCAATTTCCGAAGAGTTAAGTAACCTCTTTGCAGTATCCATCAGCCCCAGACATATGCGGAACAGGGTGATGACCTTAAGAAAGACGTACAGTATGTACTTGAAAATTAAAAACAAAACCGGAATGGGGTGGGCTGTGGCAGAAAGCAGATTCGTTGGCCTCGAATTTGCCTGGACTGCACTAATACAGGTACTAGACTATCTGTACAAGTTTCTTATTCATACAACTTATGTAAATAGTATTCATGTTGTGCACTAGCCATGGAAGAAATTACCTAACTTCTTCAGCATATTGGGTTTGTTTTGCAGCAAGATAGCAGGTTTAAAAGATTCAGGCGGCCACAACATCTTAGTTGGGATGATTTACATGAGTTATTCGGCAGTAATCGTGCCACCGGTCATTTCGCTGCGGGGTTTGAAGAGCCACCACAAGGATAGGCTGAAGAAGGCGATGTGGATCTGGAAGGGGCGACATTTAGTATGGAGACTCATGAGAGCGAAGGGCCCGCCTTTGGTTCGGGTGGTGAATTTGCTATTCTCGATTCATCTGGGAACCCACTAGGAGGTTCATCTAGCCATTCGCATGCGCCATCACAAGCCGGTGGACCATCACCTAGCTCTTTTGAGCCTCGGCGTAGAATGCCCGTCCGTAGGCGCCCACAGACACCAATCCAAGAGTTTGCCGCTATTGCCGAAATCTATTTAGGTCAACCCGGAACAGTGTCACACACACATACTCTCACACACAAACAAGATTGGGTAGAGGATTACCGTGTGTTGCCTTCAATTCTAGAGTCCATGGACATGCTTGATGCTGATTTAACCGTAGTTATGTGTTACTTTAACAAGAACCCTCACGGTGCCTCAGCTTTTATAGCAGCTACCAATCATATGTGTGCAATTGTGTTGAATGGGATTAAACAAGGGGTGCGTTTGGCATTTGTAAAAACTTTTTGACAAGTTTCCCTGCACAAAAAAACGTCACTGCAAGTAAATGATGTGCGCCAGACGATGTGCATTAAATGAACTGGGGAGACATCACATGCATACGACTGCTTTCACTTGGGTTGTACTGTACGGGACATTTTGTCCTTTTCATACGTTCACGTGAGACAAGCGCATGTGCCGTTTGCATCTCCATTGTAGACCGTGCGAAAGCATGGAAATCGACGGAGAAGATGAAATCACACATTGTGGTTGCTGTCGTTCAGGCTCTCTACCCGATGCACCTTCCATGGCTGGTACAGGTGAGTGAAGATGAAAGATATGTTGTGCAGGTCTGAATTGATGGGTTTCCACCGCAGCTCTGAACGATGAAAAGTTTTACAAGATTTTTACAAGTTTTTGCACATGCCAAACGCACCCAAGGTCTTCGAGTTGATGTTATTCCTTAGTAGAAATAGAAACTATGAACATCTTATTGGGTTTGTATGAACTATGTTGATTTATGTGTAATGTACCTTTGCTTGAATCTTCATGTGTTGTAGGAACACTGCGATTGTTACTTTTTAAAGACTACAATGGATGTTTATTCCTCATCTTCTTTAGAGATTTATGTTTTCCCTCCCTGTTGTTGTCTTGATTATTTTAAAAATCACAGGTATCTGATGCAATATCACCCAACAGCAACAATGAATTCTTATATGTATGTTGCCATTGTTTTGGAAACTGTGACAGGTACAGGCGAAAACATGATGCAGTGTTATGTTGTATTCAAAGGCCGTGTACCCGGTGTATACACATCATGGCCGGAAGCAAATAACCAAGTGAGTGGTTATAAAGGTTCATGTTACCAAGCTTTTCAGGATATAGGTCAGGCCGAGGCAGCGCGTACAACTTTCATTGGAAAGAGGAAGGAGAAAGGAGTTGTGAACCTATGTGATTGTCAGGACTGTGTCCAACCGGCTAAGCAGATAGTCATCAACCTGTGTGACTGTAGGGGTTGTAAAAAATAGAAGATGATGTAAAAATAATTTTCTCAGAAGCTTCTCAGTCGGGGATAAATATGTTTCTCTTTTTTGGACGACTTAGTAGTCGTTTTGATATGTATGAGATCTCAGTGGACTTATGTGGTTTTATAAATATGCTAATCTAGTATAGATATAATGAGTTGTTTGAATAGTTTCCGCTGTTGTTATTACTTTAAATGGGCTATAATAATAGTTTCCGCTGTTTCAATTGAGGCCTCCTATTCACATATGCACTAGAGTTAGGAATGTACGGAAAATAAATATAAATCATATCTGTGCTTGTATTTCAAATGGTGTTGAAAAATATAAATGCTATTAAAAAATCCAAATATTTATGAAAAGTTATTTATAGACTTATTAAGTGAGTCGTATTGGATAAATTTGTCAAAAAAAATTTCTTAGGTAGTGATAAAAGTAATTTATTGTTGAGGAGTAATCCCTTGCAAAAGTTTGCATCCAATAGTGTATATAAATAAATTATTGAATTTAACTATTAACATGCATATATAATGCTCTATATCACTGCAATTAAGAACTTAAAAAGAAATGATTAAAACAAAATGTCGTGCAATTAGGGATTGTCTATAAAAGATACGAAATATTTTTTTACTCCTTTGTATAAGCATTTTGATAATGGTTTACACATTTTAATTTTTTGATGAGTGCTAATATAACACATTTAAGTCTTGGGTTTTTTTAACACTAACGAGTGGGCTCAAATACTTATTTTTTAGGCATAAATTTGAAATTTTATATTTTTTATGTAACTCTATTATTTTTTGAATATTAAAAAAAAATCCCACTACACACCCATGCACACGACCAGTGGAAATTTTGTTGACTATTAATATTTATTATTTTCAATATAGTAAAATAATATCTATAGTTCATAAATATAAATGAGTGAGCACTTTGAATTTGATTAGGCTCGACCATATTTGATCAATCTTGCTTACGGCTTATTAGATTTTAAAAGTAATTTGAAAATGCATTGATAAATATAAATGAGTCTTGCTGCTATTAAATGGATATATTTACGGGCTTTATCAAAATAGAAACATTGCAAGTTCTTGACTAGAACAACCAGTGGAAATTTTTGTTAACAGTTAATATTTATTATTTTCAAGGTAGTAAAATAATATCTGAAGTTCATAAATTTTTATATTAAACACACTCTTGCCACGTGTTAGTGAAAAAAATGGAATTCAGATTCTTTTCAAACCCATCAATCGTTTTCTTTTTCTAAAATGAATTATTGCAGATTCTTTTTTTTATAAGTTAATCATTATTGGGATGTATTATATTACTTTTTTAATTTTTTATATATTTACTTTTGTTACATAAAATCAAGTTGTCAAATAGTGAAATTGACTAAAGTACTCCTGAATTTTATAATTTTAAAAATAAAAATGAAATGTGTAAAAATAGTATAAAATAATAAAACTATATATATGATTAACATGTTTATGACAATAATAAAAATAAAAAAGTTAAAAAGTAACCATTGTATGAGAGATGCTAATGCAATTAACTCATAGATTTGTTCATTTCTCATAAATTTTCTCATAATTATAAATTATTATTTTCAATTTTTAAAGTTTGAAATTCACTGATGATGTTATTATTCACAACATTTATGTTTTTCAATTTAAATTTTTTTAGCATCACGAAAATAAAATATTTTCAATAGTTGGATGAGAAAAACTTTAAAAATTAAAAGCAATCATATGCACAAAAATTCATTTTTGGCATTGTTCACAAAATTTACATGTGTACACACATTTTATTATCATTTTTTATTAAAAAAATATTATGAAACATTTCAAATTTGATAAAAAATATTATAATATTTAAAAATAAAAAAGTTAAAATTGTTATCATCATTTATACGAATGAATTTTATGGCAGTGTGTTATCTGTGAGTAGGTGGCTGTTTGGCCTTATTCGAATGCTGCTCTATTCGTTTGCACTTTATGCCGTTAACATGCATAGGTCTCCTTCTTTCTGGTCAACACTTCCCAGCATGGACAGTGGCTGTTGGCTTCGCATCGCGTGCACCATGCGTGGGCCCAGGGAGAGGCAGGCGCAATTAATCTCGCATCAGCGGCGCCTGCATTTTTGTGATGTGACAGGTTTTTCCTTGCTAAAACCCGTCATGCGTTTTATCGTCATTGCCAAACAACATCTAGGGTGTGTTTGGTTAGGGGTAAAACTTTTGATGAAAAGTTTTTGAAGTAGAAGTTGTCAAATTGATAGAAAATGATGTGATATAATAGGAGTAATGATGAGGAGTAAAGAGAATAAAGTTAAAATAGATAGGTTAATTGTATGGGTAGTTGTGTAGAAATGATTGAAAAGTAGGGTAGTTTGTATAGAAAAATGTGAAAAAATAATTAAAAAATAGAGTAGTTATGGAGAGTGAAAAGTTTTTGATTGAAAAGTTTTGGTTGACATTTTTTTGCCCCAAACAAACGCACCCCTAATAGAGAAGTTTGGGAAGTTATTAAAATACATTGGTCCAACATGTAATGATGTGTGTAATATGCCTAGAATAGAATCTGAGAATTTCCTATGTCTATTATCTTTTAGACATGCTAATACAGAAACTTGAAGTCCTGCTCGAACTAGAGGTTGAATAGCAATTTGTATTAATCCAAAGTGTAAAAACTTATATTCCTTATCACATAAATCTTTTAGAGTTTCTTTCTGTAATAATTGTATTTGGTGAGATCCTTCTCCAAATTCCAATACAGTTTCTAATGTTTGAATTCTGTATTCAGTTATAAAATCAAATGCTCTAATTTTATAAATTTCTTTTATAGGAACTTTAGGAATTTTTCAATTTTGTATTAATTTCTCAATATTTTCATATGCTCCTTCAGACATATTTTGAATTTCGTCAAGTCTTACTGAGTGGATCTCAGTATCAGTGGAAGAAGAAGAAGAAGATGTAGAAAACATCCTTTTTAGAGAACTCATTTTCACAGTCAACGACTTATATGCTGTATTCCCTCAACACAATTTTAGCAACACGGGATTTCAGCTAGATGCGCGACTTTGTGATTGAGTTTCTTAAGAGAGATACTTATACAAAATCAACTTCAACTTTGCTGTGATACCAAGACTAACCCAGGAGACTCTCGATTGCTTTTTCAAGAGCAATTCTTACTTCGTCTTCTTCTTGAATATATCTTTCAAATCTATTAATTAAATAGGTTATTAAAGCATTTTTATTTTTATCTCTTTGTTTTAATATTTCTAATTCAGCAGCTATTGTTTCTTTCTCTTGTCTAATGACGTTTAAATGTGCCTTTAAAATTTTTAATCTTTGATTCATCCTAAGAGATAATAAAGTTGATCTTCAATAAGTTTTATACCGTATTAAGTTATTCTTAAAGTTGTTAATACTTTTATATGAACTAAATAATTATGAAGTTGGATATTATTATTATATCTGTTAATGAGTCTTACCAGAATTTCTTCATCGTATTTTAATTCTTTAAGTCTGTGACTTAATTCTCTAACTTGATAAGGTAAAAGCATATTAGAATTCTTTGTTGGATGTTGTATAATATTCCCATTCAAATTCTACTAGAATATTTTCTTCATTATTTATTATATGAATGATTCGTTCTAATAATTCTGTAGCTTGAGTTTCAATATAGAATGTTATGCAGTTTCGAGGAACATAATATACAGCATGCCATAATAATAATCTAAAGATGCGATATGCTAGCTATTCATCATAAGAAAACGGGATATCAGACATTAAGTAAACAAAACTTACATAGATGATTTACAGGAGGAGGAGGCAAGCTGAGCAATCCTCGAATTTTTTGCACACTAACACTCTTTAAAATATTCACAAGGCTCGAAGACTCTTCGAATGCTTTATACAAAACAAAGACACCTATTTATAGAGGAATGAATTTTACAATGGGTGAAGTCCGGAGCGGACTTAAGAGGAGAATAAATCCGGAGCCTTATCGGTTGGGTACATGTCCTTGATATTGTGGAGTCGATCGTTCCAAGACGATAAGAGCGAATAAAGTGGCACGGATAATGTCAGCGACTGATGGTTTAAAAATCTTGAATAGTGACTAAACAGTAATACCGCTTCTTTTGATGTTGTCAAATCAGCTGGAAAGCGACTGTGATGATAACTCCATTTGATCCGAATCTATCTGGCTGTTGAATAATAATTCAAATGCTTTCATCTTTTGATCTGCTGGAGATAGATGGGGAAAATATATCTTGATAACTTCTAAGGCTCTCTTCATTGCATCTTTTGTGGCTTTTGATTGATGTAAAAGTTGAGAAGAGGATTCAACTGATTCAGCTTTATTTTTCTCCTTCTCTTCATATCGGCGCAGACAGTAATATTTTTTAAGAATATTTTCGTAATCAAATTTAGCCCACCATTTTATATGAGAGGAATAAGTCATGTAGGGAATAGAATCTACTTTGGTATAGAAAGTGAAATCCCAACGAATAATTCAAGGAATATTTTCTTCTATAATAAATCTAAGAAATGTTGGACCATTTTCTGAAATAAGTGATTCAGACATAACTGACTTTGGTAATACTTTAAATAAGTCTTCGGGAATCATTTCTAAATTCATACCCCAGAAATCCCAAAATTTATCTATGAACCAATTGGGAATATCTTGATCTGGATTTTCAAGTATGAATTTAATCCACCAAGAATGAGAAAAGAAATAATTTTGTCTAAATAATATTTTCAGTCAGGCTTCCTGATAATCCCAATAGTTATATTTTAATGGAGTAGGTCTGAATTTAGACCTTTCAGTAATAGTAGCTGGTTCTGGAAAGGAGAATAAGGTATTTGGGTTATTTGAGAACCATTGTTCTAATGGAATAATTTTTCTGATATGCATCTTGGAATATAAAATTCAATTCTCTCTTGGAGGTTTAGAAACATGTTCTATGGTAATAGATCGAGTTTGTAATAAAATTCTCTTATAATAATTTATATCTTTTCCAGGAGCTGAGAGAATAAACCATTCATCTTTCGAAAAATACCTTCTATAAATATTAGTAGTTATTTCTTGAATAATTTTCTCATTTTTATCTGATGAAGATATAGTGCTTAGAAGATCTTTGCTTCTTATAAGATCAATGTCTATCTTTTCTAAATTTTGAATAAATTTATCTACATTATATAAAAAAGTTATAAACTTGCGAGTAAGAGTTTCTATCTTACTGCCGGTCCCAAGCCCGGGGAAAAAGCGAGGGTTGGCATGTCAGGCTGGCAGCCGGTGCCATTAAAAATCACCGCCACATCTCTTATGGATTCTGAAAATATATTAAAAATTGTTAATGCTAGGGCGTTCCCTGTAAGCGACACGCTGCAGCGGAGCCCGGCTGTAGTGAGAAATGAGCAAGGGTTGCTAGGGCATTTCCCCAGAAGCGACACGCTACATCGGAGCCCAGATGTAGTGAGAAATGGGCAAGGGTTGCTAGGGCGTCCCCCTGGAAGCGACGCGCCACAACAACGTCCGGTTGTGACAAAAAGTCAACAAAGGTTCCCATGCCTTTATGGACGTGGTTTAGGGAAGAAAGTGATATCAAAACGTAAGGTCCGTTTTGCCTCGTGGAATGTTGGGACTCTTTCAGGGAAAAGTATGGAAGTAGTGGATGTTATGAGAAGGAAAAAAATTAATATATCATGCCTTCAAGAGACTAGGTGGAAAGGAGAGAAGGCTAAAGAGATTAATGGATTCAAATTATGGTATATAGGAAAGGATGATAATAGAAATAGTGTAGGGATAATAGTAGATAACAATTTCATAAATAAAGTTGTAGATGTCAATAGAGTAAATGATAGAATTATTCAAATAAAACTTGTATTAGGTACAGAGGTTTTAAATGTGATTAGTGCTTATGCACCACAAGTAGGATTAGATGATAGAATCAAGAAATAATTTTGGGATGACTTAGATAGTATTATGCAAAGAACATCTAACCAAGAAAAAGTTGTGATAGGTGGAGATTTAAATGGACATGTAAAAAAGAGAAGGTAGGATATGAGAGAAGTCATGGAGGCTTCGGCTTTGGAATAAGGAACGAAATGGAGAATGCCATTTTGGACTTTGCTATAGCATATAATTTGGTTATAGCAAATACCTTATTTCAAAAATGAGATGAACACTTAATAACTTTTAAGAGTGGGACCAATTCTAGCCAAATAGATTTCTTCCTTATAAGAAAATTGGATAGATCCCTTTGTATAAATTGTAAAGTTATCCCAGGTGAGAGCTTAGCTATGCAACATAGATTATTAGTGATGGATATATATACACAAAAAGAGTCAACAAAAACTAAAGGCAATGTAATTCCAAAAATTAAATGGTGGAATTTAAAAGGAAAAACATAGAACTTTTTAGAAAAAGAATGATAGAAGAAATAAAATGGGACACACAAGAAGATGGAGTAGAATCGATGTGGGATAAAATGGCAACTAACATAAAAGAAGTAGGACAAAGTATTGTAGGTGTATATAAAAATTGTAGATCCTCACATAGAGAAACTTGGTGGTGGAATGAAGATGTTCAAAAAGCTATAAATGATAAACAAGAAAAGTTTAAAACATGGCAGGAAAATAAAAATGATACAAACTTACAACAATACAAACTATCAAAAAAAGCTACTAAAAAGATTATTAGTGATGCTAAACACAAAGCTTATGAGAACCTATATGACAGATTAGGAACTAGACAAGGTGAAAAGGATATTTTTAAATTGGCTAATTAAGAGAAAATAAGGGCAAAGATTTAACACATATTAGATGTATTAAAAGTGAGGACCAAAGAGTTCTAGTCAAAGATGATAATATTAAGGAAAGATGGAAAACTTATTTTTATAGTTTACTAAATGATACCCCACACGAACAATTAACATTAGATGTTAGTCTAAATAGGGAAGAAAATAGGAATATCAGTTATTTCACAAAAATTCGAATATCTGAAGTAAAGGAAGCTCTAAGGAAAATGAAAACAGGAAAAGCTTTAGTCCCAGATAATATACCAATTGAGGCATGGAAGTGCATGAGAGATGTAGGTGCAACATGGTTAACAAATTTTTTTAATAAGATTATAAAAACGAAGTTAATGCCAAGTGAATGGAGGAAAAGCATTATAGTTCCAATTTATAAAAATAAGGGAGATATTCAAAATTGTGCAAATTATCGTGGAATAAAATTAATGAGTCATACTATGAAATTATGGGAAAGAGTAATTGAACATAGACTAAGACGGGAAACTAATATATCTGAAAATCAATTTGGTTTTATGCCAGGAAGATCAACTATTGAAGCTATTTTCTTACTTAGACAACTATTTGAAAAGTATAGGGAGAAGAAAAAGAACTTATACATGATTTTTATTGATTTAGAAAAAGCTTATGATCAAGTACCAAGGAAGTTAATATGGCAAGTGATGAGAAAAAAAGGAATTAATGACAGATACATTGATATTATTAAAGATATGTATGAGGGGGCTGTTACAAATATGAGAACCATTAGTGAAGATACTAATGTCTTCCCAGTTAAAATAGGTTTACATCAAGGCTCAGCCTTGAGTCCTTACCTTTTTACCTTAGTAATAGATGAAATTACTAGACATCTCCAAGAAGAAGTACCTTGGTGTATGTTATTTGCAGATGACATTGTTCTAATAGATAAAACTAAAGAACGACTAAATTTAAAATTGAATAGGTGGGTAGATGCTCTAGAATCTAATGGTTTTAGAATTAGTCGCACAAAAACTGAATATATGAAATGTAATTTTAATAATAGTGAGAACCCGGATGAGGAACCAATTAAGATTTTAGATCAAGTAGTAACAAGAACTAATCACTTTCGGTACTTAGGATCAATAGTTCAAGAGAACGGGGAAATCGAGAAAGATATAATACATAGAATTCAAGCAGGATGGAAGAAATGGAGAAGTGCATCAAGAATTTTATGTGACCGTCGAGTCCCAGTCAAATTAAAAGGAAAATTTTATAAGACTGCGATTAGACCTGCTATGCTTTATGGGGTAGAATGTTGGGCAGTTAAAGAGCAACATATACAAAAAATGAGCGTAGCGGAAATGAGAATGTTAAGGTGGATGAGTGGTAAAACAAGAAAAGATAAAATTAGGAATGAAATAATTCGAGAAAACTTAAAAGTGAGACCAATTTATGATAAAATGAGAGAAAATAGATTAAGATGATTTGATCATGTTAAAAGGAGGCCTGAAGTAGCACCAGTTAGGAAAACAAAGTGTATCATAGTAGAAGGTGGTAGGAGAATGAGAGGAAGACCCAAAAAAATATGGATAGAAGTAATTAAACAAGATTTAAAAATATTATAAATTACTGAAAATTTAGTCTTAAATCGCCAAGAATGGCGTAACAGAATCCATGCAGCCGACCCCACATAGGTGGGAAATGGCTTATGATGATGATGATGATGATATAAAAAGTTATAATTTTGTGGAGTACTTGAGGAGGCTTTATCAGCTGGATTCCTTGGAGGAACCGGTGATTGAGTAGCTCTGAGTTGGGGTTGATTTGATGACTGAGCTGGAGGCTGTAGCAGTGTCAACTTGAGGCATTCCCTGCAAAAATTCTCTTGATAGATAATCAGGCAGAGAATTATTTTCTCCTTTAATATATTATATTTGAAAATTATATGGTGATAACATGGCCTGCCAGCAGGCAAACATATGATGAGACACAAAATTTTTTACATCCTTTTGAATGATCTGTTTTGCTGCTCGGCAATCCACTCTTAATAATAATTCTTTATTTATAAGATCTCCTTGAAATTTATCTATACAAATAACTATTGCTAACATCTCTTTTTTAATAGTGGGATATTTCTTTCTAGTTTCATTCCATAATCTTGATGTATAACGGATCAAATATTCTTTACCGGATCCTTTTGTTTGAGTATACCACCATAACAAATATCAGATGCATCTGTTTCAACTATTTTTAATAAATCTGGATTTGCTAAATGTAAGCAAGGTAAATATTTAATTTTTCTTTTAATATTCTGGGCTGCCTTTGCATGTTCTTCAGTCCATGGAGATGAATTTTTCTTTAATCTTTATAATAGTAATTTTCTATCATACGCAACCTTTTCATAAAATTCTGCAACATAATTTAAGCAACCTAAAAATCTTTGTAATTATTTTTTATCTTTTATTTCATCTGGAAATTTATCTGCAAATATTATATCTCTATTGACAGGTTGAATAATGTCATGTTTTATATTAAATCTCAAAAATGATATTTCTCTTTGAAATAGTTTTATTTTTCCTTCTGATAGAACTAGACCATTATGTTGAATTATATTTTTGAATGTTTTTAGATGTTTCCAATATTCTCAAATAGAATTAGCATATAATAAAATGTCATCAATATAAACTATTAGAAACTCGAGATAAGGATTAAATATATCATTCATAATATTTTGAAATTCAAAAGGGACATTTTTAAGGCCAAACGGCATAACATTTCATTCATAGTGTCCAAAAAAAACTGTAAAAGCAATTGTATACTTATCTTTTTCGGCTATTTGAATTTGCCAACATCCTGATTTTAAATCAAATATCGAAAATATTTTTTCCTTCATAATCCTCTGTAATAAGTCATTCTTATTAGGAAGAGAATACCTAATCCATTTTAATATTTTCTTTAATGGTTTATAATTTATAACTAGCCTGAGAGCTCCTCTTTCAATTTCTGCTGCGTTATTTACATAAAAGGCCCCACAATTACTTGGTCTTATTAGTTTTTTATCTAATAAAGTTTGTATTTCTTATTTACAGTATTTTGATAATTCTAGATTCATTTGAATAGGTCTAGCTTTAGTGGGTATTTTTTCTTCATTAAATTCTTCTATATAAGGTAATGTTACTATATGTTTTTTCATATTCCAAAAAGCATTAAATAACTCTGAGCATACTTGTAAACTTAATTTTTTATTGAATTCTTCTATATGCCTTTTTAAAGATCCTTTAATTTGTTGTTCTATATTTTTTATAGTATTTTTTTCTTTAAGATATCATAAATTTTTTTTATATAATAATGTCTCTTTTAATTCTGCTAATAAAGACATTTCTGGAGGTTTTACAAATGAGAATACTAGTTCTTTATTTTGTATAGGAGTGTGGATTCCTTCATATGTTACTATAAAAAGTTTAATCATTTGTAAGAATGGTGTTCCAAGTATAATTTTTTGTTGTATATTTTTTATTAATATGAATGGGGTTTGGAAACATATGTTTTTATTACATATATGGGCTTTTGATAGTTTATATTTTACTGTCATGTCTGTGCCATCAGCGGTGGCTATAGAAGAATTTGTTCTTTCAAAATCCTTAGGAGGAATTATACATTCTTTTATGCAGTTTAGATCTCTTCCTGAGTCAATTAAAGCTATAAGCTCTATAAAGAAATCTTCAGGATAATCAATAAATTTTAAAGTAATTTTTTAATACAATTTTTGTGATATAATTTTCTGAGTTTGATCTAGAGTATGTAAGGATCATTCAGGTTGATTGAGATCCTTTTCCTTTATAATGCTATTTAGTTCTAGTTCAAATTCTTCTTCTTGTTCTTGCCCTTCTTGGGTTTGATTGTCTGTTATACTTTGGAGTTCTAATATTTGAATTCTATGTTTTAATTCTACAATTTCTTGTTTCATTTTCTTTATTTCTTGACATAATTTAGAAATGGTTGGAGGTTTTGGTACTGTTTTTAAATATTTCTCTTGGTGTTTTATTATGCTAAATAATGAGGTTGATGATTTGTTGAGAGATGACCATCCCTCCTCGGGGGTTTTTTTATTTGAAATATTTAAAAATTTTGTAAATAAATTGACTTTTTGTTGAGGATCTTGGATTTGATTTTTTAAATCTAACTAGGTTTTATCCGTAGAATTTAACATATTTAGTAAGTGATATTCAGAGTCAGAAGTTTGATAGTTATTTGGAGAATAAGAACAATGACATATATGATCTGAGTCGAAATCTAATGAGTCTTGTTTTTCTAAATAATTTAATTGAATATCATCTGATGTTTCGGATTCTTCACTGGATTCTTCACTAGACGTTACAGCTAATTCTTTAAGTTTTTTAGTTATAACTTCAAGTTTTTTAGTTATAGCTTTAATGCTTAGATTTTCTTTTGCTAATAATTTTTTAACCTATTTTTATAACATTTCGAAGCATAATGTCCAGTTTTACTGCATTTATAACATTTAATTTCTTTTTTAGACTTAGAATATTTTAGTTTAGTTTTATGATATTTTCTATAATTCTTTTTAGATGGTTTTTAAGATAAGTGAGTCGTTCATAATTTTGATGAGAGATTCTTTTATAGGGTTTTGATTTAGGATATTTTGATTTTTTCATAATATTCTTTTGAAATGGCAATTTTTAAAGAGTGTTAGTGTGCAAAAAAATTTGAAGATTGCTTAGCTTGCTTCCTCCTTCTGTAAATCATTTATGTAAGTTTTCTTTACTTAATGTCTGATATCTCATTTTCTTATGATGAATGTCTAGCATATCGCACCTTTAGATTATTTTTATGGCATGCTGAATATTATGTTCCTCGAAACTGCATAACATTTTATATTGAAACTCAAGCTACAGAATTATTAGAACGAATCATTCATATAATAAATAATGAAGAAAATATTTTAGTAGAATTTGAATGGGAATATTATACAACATCCAACGAAGAATTCTAATATGCTTTTACCTTATCAAGTTAGAGAACTAAGTCACAGACTTAAAGAATTAAAATACGAGGAAGAAATTCTAGTAAGACTCATTACAGATATAATAATAATATCCAACTTCATAATTATTTATTTCATATAAAATATTAATAATTTTAAGAATAACTCAATACGACAAAAAACTTATTGAAGATAAACTTCATTATCTCTTAGGATCAATGTTGTTAGAACCGAACCGGTGATTGAACCGGTAAAGGAACTGGTCTGGTTTGAACCGGTTCGACCGGTTAATCAAACTGGTTCAAACCGGTGACGTCAGCATGACATATTTATGACATCGTAAATATTAAAAATTTTTAAATTTTAAATAAATATATTGATAAACTTATGTTTTTATAAATCCTAAATATATAGGTTGGATTTTAAGGACCACAATATAAGAACAAAACATGCAGAAAAAATTAATAGCTAGTTTTAAAAAAATTTAGTACATTAACTGACCTGAAAGACTTAAACTTATAATAAGCTACGACCGTTGTTGCTTGGTTGTTGGTTCTTAAATTCTTCCTCTTTATCTCGGTACCTTGATGAATTGTTATAAATATATCTGAAAAAATAAGAAATAAAATGGATCAGTAAGTGTTCAAAATTTGTATAATTAAATAACCTATAATAATATGAAAATTAAGAATATCTCTTATGTTTAGCAAAAAATGAAAATTTAGAAGTTTATAAACCATTAAATGCATCATTCTCATCAAACATAAATTTTAAAAGTATATAAATACTTCATTTCAACCAAATATAACATTTTAAAAGTCTAACAATACATCATTCCCACCAAACATAAAATTTTAAAAGTCTAACATTAATTATTTGAAGAGATTTGTATCATACAATTAATTATGAGAGTGATATTAATTACATGAGTTGCATATTATGATATGTATGATTAATTAGAATGGATTGATTATATGAAATATTTTTGAAGGTCCAAAATTTCTTAAAATTTTGAAGATATGGGAGTTAATAATCATCATTCCTATAGAGATTTTTTTAATAATTACGTAAGATTTTAGATTTATTTAATGATAGGATTGTTTAATAGCATAATTGAATAATTGATAATTACTAATTCATAAGAGACGCAAGCTAAAAAAATTAGGCTAAATTAAAAAGGGCTAAATAATGAGTACTGTTTTTTTTTTTTTTTTGCTGTTCTGAAGACTGATGCTGTCGGCGAGTCGGCCACGGGAGGAGAGGAGTCCGCAGTCGTCGGCATGGTGAGAGGAGAGTGAGAAGTCGTCGGCGGCGCCGGGAGAGGAGACAGTAGGGGCTGCGGGCGCTGCGGGCAAGGTCATCAGGCGAGGGCGGCGGGCGAGGGCAAGCCGGCGAGGGAGACGACGGCGGGCTGGGGCTGGGGCTGGGGAACGACTGATGCTGCCGGCGAGTCGGCCACGGGAGGAGAGGAGTCCGCAGTCGTCGGTGCGGTGAGAGGAGAGTGAGAAGTCGTCGTCGGCGCCGGGAGAGGAGACAGCAGGGGCTGCGGGCGCTACGGGCAAGGTCGTCAGGCGAGGGCGGCGGGCGAGGGCAAGCCGACGAGGGAGATGACGGCGGGCTAGGGCTGGGGCTGGGGAACGACTGATGCTGCCGGCGAGTCGGCCACGGGAGGAGAGGAGTCCGCAGTCGTCGGCGCGGGGAGAGGAGAGTGAGAAGTCGTCGTCGGCGCCGGGAGAGGAGACTGCAGGAGCTGCGGGCTAAGCGGGCAATGTCGTCAGGCGAGGGCGGCGGGCGAGGGCAAGCCGACGAGGGAGACCACGCCGGGCTGGGGCTGGGGAACGACGGCGGGGTGGGGCACTGAGCTCTGCTGCCGCTGCGCCCGGTTTTTTTTTCCTTTGTTTTATGAGTTCATGCGTTTTAGGTTAGCAAACTGTCCGACCGGTCGAATCCGGTCCAACCGGAATTCCGGTTCGACCGCCGGTTCACCGGTTCGGACGGTTTTATATGATCAGACCGAACCAGTGCAAACCGAACCGAAAACTGGACCGGTTCACGGTCGGACCGGTCGGACCGGCCGGTCCGGTCCGATTCTGATAACACTGCTTAGGATGAATCAAAGATTAAAAATTTTAAAGGCACATTTAAACGTCATTAGATAAGAGAAAGAAACAATAGCTGCTGAAATAGAAATATTAAAACAAAGAGATGAAAATGAAAATGCTTTAATAACCTATTTAATTAATAGATTTGAAAGATATATTCAAGAAGAAGACGAAGTAAGAATTGCTCTTGAAAAAGCAATCGAGAGTCTCCTGGGTTAGTCCTGGTATCAGAGCTAAGTTGAAGTTGATTTTGTATAAGTATCTCTCTTAAGAAACTCAATCACGAAGTCGCGCATCTAGCTGAAATTCCATATTGCTAAAATTGCATTGAGGGAATACGGATATAAGTCATTGACTGTGAAAATGAGTTCTCTAAAGAGGATGTTTTCTACATCTTCATCTACTTTTTCCACTAATACTGAGATCCACTTAGTAAGACTTGATGAAATTCAAAATATGTCTGAAGGAGCATATGAAAATATTGAGAAATCAATACAAAATTGAAAAATTCCTAAAGTTCTTATAAAAGAAATTTATAAAATTGGAGCATTTGATTTTAGAATTGAATATAGAATTAAAACCTTAGAAACTGTATTGGAATTTGGAAAAGGATCTCACCAAATACAATTATTACAGAAAAAAGCTCTAAAAGATTTATGTGATAAGGAATATAAGTTTTTACACTTTGGATTAATATAAATTACTATTCAACCTCTAGTTCGAGCAAGACTTCAAGCTTCTGTATTAGCATGTCTAACAGATAATAGACATAGGCAATTCTCAGATTCTATTCTAGGCATATTACACACATCATTACATGCTGGACTAGTGTATTTTAATAACTTCCCAAACTTCTCTATTAGTCTATCAGATCCATATACTTTAGATGTATTATCATTATTAATTCAAACTCAAAGATTTAACATGAGAATGAGCTTTAAACCTTTATGTATACAATATAGAATATATTATAAAGCCATGAAAACTCTAGTGCCCAGATCTTTGGTTACTCAAGAAAAGGGTGCTACCCCATATTTTATAACAAATCCTATACATAAGAGAATTGAACTTAAAAGAATTTTGTGGTCTGACATAAACCTTCCAACCGAATGGAAAATTGATAATGATTTATCACCAAAAGTTCCAGAACAATCAACTGAGAAAATAGAAGCTATAACAGAAACTCCAGATAATATAATATTAAATTTTGAACCAAAAAATATAAGACATTCTTTTAGTATTTCTAGACCTATAACTCCAAAAATTACTTTAAAATCCTCAACACCATCACTGGAAAAAAGATCTATGTCCCATATTCCCTCTACAAGTAGATTTCCTTTACATTATGACCAAAACATAGCTAAACCAGAAATAGAACCATCCAAGTCCGATTTCCAATTAAATCAAATTATAGAAAAATCAACATTTATATTTGACAAAGAGACACTATTAAAAGATTATAAATCACCAAAAAATAAAGAAAAAAGAGAATGGATATCAAATATATATAAATAAGAAGAATTAAAACAGATTATAAGAAAATAATTTTATTATTGTGAAAGTATTGAACAAAATGTTCATTTCTTTAAATGGTATGATGAATAAGTATTATTATCTATAAATATGTTACAACAACCAACCACTACTGATACCCCTGAATCTTCTAATCCAACTCTGTCCTCTACGCCTCCTCCTATATCTGAAACCAATGTAAAACCTGAAAGGAGAATGAATAAAACTAATAAACAGCTAGAAGGACGTATAGTACAAGAACCTTATAAAAAATGTTACTATAAAGAAATACTAGTACATCTGAAAGATTTATCTTAATTAATTGAACATAATAATTTTTCAAACAATAAACTTATAAATATTGAAAGACAATTAGAAAAAGGAAAAGAAAAAATGAAAGACCTAGAAATTATAATTAAAAAACTTAAAGAATTAGGTTTAACGTCTAGTGAAGAATCCAGTGAAGAATCCAAAACATCAAATGATATTCAATTAAATTATTTAGAAAAACAAGACTCATCAGATTCCGACTTAGATCATATCTGTCATTATTCTTATTCTCCAAATAACTATCAAACTTCTGACTCTGAATGTCAATCACTAAATATGTTAAATTCTACGGATAAAACCCTGTTAGATTTAATAAATTAAATCCAAGATCCTCAACAAAAAGCCGATTTATTAACAAAATTTTTAAATATTTCAAATCGAAAAACTCCTGAGCAGGGATGGTCATCTCTCAACGAATCATCAACCTCATTATTTAGCATAATAAAACACCAAGAGAAATATTTAAAAATAGTACCAGAACCTCCAACTATTTCTGAATTATGCCAAGAAATAAAGAAAATGAAACAAGAAATTATAGAATTCAAATATTAGAACTCCAAAGTATAACAGACAATCAAACCCAAGAAGGGCAAGAACAAGAAGAAGAATTTGAACTAGAACTAAATAGCATTATAAAGGAAAAGGATTTCAATCAGCCTGAATCATCCTTACATATTCTAGATCAAACTCAGAAAATTATATCACAAAAATTGTATTCAATAATTACTTTAAAAATTATTGATTACCCTGAAGATTTCTTTATTGAGCTTATAGCTTTAATTGACTCAGGAGCAGATCTAAACTGCATAACAGAAGGTATAATTCCTCCTAAGTATTTTGAAAGAACAAATTCTTCTATAGCTGCCACTGATGGCACAGACATGACGGTAAAATATAAACTATCAAAAGCCCATATATGTAATAAAAACATATGTTTCCAAACCCCATTCATATTAATAAAGAATATGCAATAAAAAATTATACTTTGAACACCATTCTTACAAATGATTAAACCTTTTATAGTAACAGATGAAGGAATCCACACTACTATACAAAATAAAGAACTAGTATTCTCATTTGTAAAACTCCATAAATGTTTTTATTAGAAGAATTAAAAAGAGACATTATTATACAAGAAAATTTTTTTAAGCTATCTTAAAGAACAAAATACTATGAAAAATATAGAACAACAAATTAAAGGACCTTTAAAAAGGCATATAGAAGAATTTCATAAAAAATTAAGTTTAGAAGTATGCTCAGAGTTACCTAATGCATTTTGGAATAGGAAAAAACATATTGTAACATTACCTTATATAGAAGAATTTAATGAAGAAAAAATACCCACTAAAGCTAGACCTATTCAAATGAATATAAAATTATTAAAATACTGTAAACAAGAAATACAGACTTTATTAGATAAAAAACTAATAAGACCAAGTAAATCGTCTTGGAGTTGTGCGACCTTTTATGTAAATAACGCAGCAGAAATTGAAAGAGGAGCTCCCAGGCTAGTTATAAATTATAAACCATTAAATAAAATATTAAAATGGATTAGGTATCCTCTTCCTAATAAAGACTTATTATAGAGAATTATAAAGGCAAAAATATTTTCTAAATTCAATTTAAAATCAAGATATTGACAAATTCAAATAGCCGAAGAAGATAAGTATAAAATTGCTTTTACAGTTCCTTTTGGGCACTATGAATGGAATGTTATGCCGTTTGGCCTTAAAAATGCCCATTCTGAATTTCAAAATATTATGAATGATATATTTAATCCTTACCTCGAGTTCATAAGAGTTTATATTGATGAAATTTTATTATATTTTAATTCTATTCAAGAACATTGGAAACATCTAAAAACATTCAAAAATATAATTCATCGTAATGGTCTAGTTCTATCAGAACGAAAAATAAAACTATTTCAAACAGAAATATCATTTTTTAGATTTAATATAAAACATGACACTATTCAACCTGTCAATAGAGCTATAATATTTGTAGATAAATTTCCAGATGAAACAAAAGATAAAAAACAATTATAAAGATTTTTAGGTTGCTTAAATTATGTTGCAGAATTTTATGAAAATGTTGCGATGATAGAAAATTACTATTATAAAGATTAAAGAAAAATCCATCTCCATGGACTAAAGAACATGCAAAGGCAGCCCAGAATATTAAAAGAAAAATTAAATATTTACCTTGCTTACATTTAGCAAATCCAGATTTATTAAAAATAGCTGAAACAGATGCATCTGATATTGGTTATGGTGGTATACTCAAACAAAAGGATCAGGATAAAGAATATTTGATCGGTTTTACATCAGGATTATGGAATGAAACTAGAAAGAAATATCCTACTATTGAAAAAGAGATGTTAGCATAGTTATTTGTATAGATAAATTTCAAAGAGATCTTATAAATAAAGAATTCTTATTAAGAGTGGATTGCCGAGCAGCAAAATAGATCATTCAAAAGGATGTAAAAGATTTTGTGTCTCATCATATGCTTGCCCGCTGGAAGGCCATATTATCACTATATAATTTCCAAATAGAATATATTAAAGGAGAAAATAATTCTCTGCCTGATTATCTATCAAGAGAATTTTTGCAAGGAACGCCTCAGGTTGACACCGCTGTAATCTCTAGCTCAGTCATCAAATCAACCCCAACTCAGAGCTACTCAATCACCGATTCCTCCAAGGAATTCGGCTGATAAATATTTCAAATCAAAAAATTTGAGATATCTTGAAAATTGGCCCAAAATATATATTCAAAAATTACAATATTTAACTTTAAAAATTACAAGAATTGGCATGTGAATTAAATCTACTTAGCCTCTAATTTTATTAAAACATATAATATAAATACATGTGCTTATGCTCGGGTCAGCGAGAGTTCCCTGACAAGACGATTACGTTTTAGGAATGTATTGGTAACTTAGAAACTAGAGATAGTAAGAAAGTGAAGAAAAAATATTTTAAAAACATATAATAATGATCTGAGTGAGAAAAAATAACAAATAAGGTCCGTGTGAGAGAATTATTGAAATGTAGAAGTAAAATCAGAAAAAAAACAACCTAGTTGAATAGTTAATATGTAAAATCATTTTTCTAAAAAGTACGCTAGAAAAATAGTTTCACACCAACCAGAACCCATGCCTACAGCCGCATAGGAGCAGCCATGCATGGTCCATTATATATTTATTTTTTATTGTTAGAAAACTGTTATTTTAAATGTATTATAAATTGTTCATTCATGGATGAAGTTTTACGTGACTACAATTATCTGCTAAATAAATGAATGCATGACGCACTCTTTTTCCACCTTGCGTCTCCTGAAACATCTCTCACTACCTTTTTTATATGTTTTAACGTAAAAAAATTTTAAAATAAAAAAAATATGATATGGTAAGAGTAACGATGAAGAGTAAATAGAATAAAGTTATAATAGATAGGTTAGATATGTAAATAATTGTATAGAAATAATTAAAAAGTATAATAATAATATATAAATTTTTTAAAAATAATTAAATTAGGTTAGTTATAAAAAGTAAAAAGTTTTAAATTTGAAATGCTTTTGGTATAAAAATTCATATGCGTCTTTACGTCGAAAAAAAATCATATGCGTCTGCGCCACCTAAAGCCATCCGATCGAGCGGCATGAGTGCAAGCCGTCGGATTTAAAGTCTTGATATTTCCCCTTGTAGTTCCTGCACAAGGAGTTTTTTATAAAAATAATTACGTGTCTTTTCCCATCGTTGCACGCTTGCTTTCTCTCTCATTTAGCTCCTGTCTTTGCCAAACTCTCTCCTCTCTCTCGTAGCGAGCTCTTTTCGTTCCCTCACTCTCATTTCTCTCACTTATCTCGTCTCATTCCATCACATTATTAAATGGAGAAGCCGTGGAGGATGCGGACCTTCCAGTTGCTTGTGTTAGATCCCATTTGCAGAGAGAGGTTGCGGGCCCTTCTCTCCCATGTAGGGTTGAGTCATTTTCTCAGAAAGAGTGATTGAATCCCAGTCCTTAGGAGGAGATGTTTTGGAGTGCAAGATGTTGTAATACTAGCCTGCTGCTCTGAGGCTCGCCTTCTTGATCCCCACTAAAAGCGAATTTCAACAGTACGTTGTGCTAGTGCTGGTGCTTGCCTCTAGCTAGTAGTTTTGGAGGTGTTGCCGCTATTTGCGTCGAGAGCTTAGAGACAGCGAGAGTCGCCTCTAGCTAGTGGAGGTAGGCAGATGTGGGTTATTAGACCTGCAAATGCTCTGTACGTGAATTTTTTGTATTTTAAACCTTTTAACTTTACTTATTTGTATTTTAAACTTTTAACTTTAGCTGTTTACATTTTAAATTTTGAAGTTTTTATTTCTTTACATTTTAAACCCTGTAGCATAACGTTGTTTAAAAATACTGTTAACCCATATGAAATGTCATAAATACCCTAACATATTAAAAAAATCATAGTTGCTCTCCCGCCTATCCTCCTCCTCCCATCTTACCCAAGCTCAATCGCTGCTTCATTTGTTCTAAATTATTCACTACCAAAGGCGGAATCCACACAAGCAATCTACGTATGCTAAAGTCCCCACTAGGGTTGCGACTTCGTTGCGTTGTGCCTCAATAACATTCTTAGCACCTTCTACTCCTCCCAACTATAGAAGTAAGAAAATTAAAATCTCCAGATTTGCCAGAGGGGAAAATATTTTTGTAAAATCTGAAACTTCCAAACATTGACATATTAATTAGGAAAAAACGATCAGAGTCGAGAGATGTTTTTGTTTCTTTTCTTCAAAGAAAGGACGAACAGAGAGAAGAAGATTACCTCTCTCTGGCAAAAATTCTAAGCTTCTAAATCATTAATCTTCAACAACAATGACAAAACTATTTCTTTCAAAATTTCTAGTCAGATATGAAACAAGAATGATGAAATAACACTAATAAATGCAATAGCAATTTACGCAGATCAACTGCTGTGGCGCCCCGAATCGAGGCGTCCACATAGTCCTTACTCTAAGATCTTGTTGATTGGTAAATGTGATTCAGGATTGTTGCCATGATCACACGGCGGGTTTTTAATTGGATCTCGTCCAATTTTTTCTTTCTTTCATTACATAAACATATACTCATCATCATTCATAATGGACTCATCCATATCATCATAAATCATCAACTTCTCATATTATTCATAGCTTCATAATTTCATACAATCTATGTCCTTTTTTATTATATCTCATTAGGGCATTCATTCATACTTCAATATATAAAGGATTACATACCTTTGTAACTATGCTCCATTCATTCATTCACCATATCACTTACAGACAAATCCACTTGATCTTTTTCATCACTTGGCTTTCCCTGCACCTGTCTGAGGTTGGGAAAACAAAACATGAGTCGAAAGTCAATAAGCAAGCATTTTTAATTTTAAATGCATTCCTCTCCATTTGGTAGAAGACACTTACCAAGTGATCAACTACCAACGGAATAGAAACCTTTTCGTAAATCATTTTTGGAAACTATTTTTGGAAACCTTTCATAAACCATTCATGTAAATCATTCGTAAATGCATTTCTCTCAATTCGATAGGAGACACTTAGCAAGTGATCAACTATCAATGGAATAGAAATCTTTTCATAAACATTGGATGTGCAAATGCTTCCTTTCCACTCATAACATAAACCTTCGTGTGCGGGTACGCTAGCATAGGGAACATCTCACATAGCATGGTCCAATATGCCAGCTGTCTCCGACTTGGCCTCATCAAGAGGAACCTCTTCCTCTTGACGCCTACATGGTTCCTACATGCATGACTTTTGATTTTTCCGGCATTATATACCTCTTACACCAGGTGATTTGTCATTCTCATGTAGAGAATTATTTGCACCATCCTGTAAAAACATCATTTCAAAATTCATGCTTTCCTTTTCAATTCATGTATGAAAATACAATGCATTCATTCACACATAACATTCCTTTGCCTCCACCTTTAGGGAGGACGCTATCGGCACACAGCCCATATGACTCGGCAATAGTGAAGGGGGACCTTCTAATCCGCTTTCTGCCTCCACCAAAGCCTCTTCATTATACATCATACATGTGCACATGTCCATGAACATCACATGATATCAATATGCCGGCATGACTTTTCATAAAAACTCATAAACATTCATCATTTCAAAACATTATAGGAATGACTACCCTTAAGCACATTTCATAAACACTTGAGAATAAAACATATTTTCAAAAGGGTTTGCTTGCTTACCTTTGCTTTGCTTCAAGTTGACTCATTTATCCTTTCATTTCCTTTCCTTTTCCTATACAAGGAAATTAGATATTTTATTCATCTATTCCATGTCTTAACTTGCTTTCCATGCATGCTTTACGATTACATATTACCTCATTTTTATAGAGGTTATCCTTTTATAAATACTTGGTCATTACTCATTTATATGGATTTTTATCCATAAATCCTTTAAAAATTCTATTTATATATTTAAATATTAAACTCAAATTTTCTACAAAATCACGCTGTTACTGTTCATAGTTACTGTAACAAATCACTGTAGTAGATTACTGTTCACGATCATTGTTCATGGGTACTGTTCATGTTTACTGTTGACCCGAGGTTACTGTTTACAGTACGTGAGTTACTGTTCATGGGTTCCAAAATTTGATATTTTTTCCAAAAATAAAAAATACCATGACATAGCTTATGCCTAGTATATTATAGGAAATTTCATACATTTTGAATTTATTATCATTTACTTAGCGAAAAAAATTATTTTCTCCATATACTAAAAATCAATATAAATTCACTTAAGCATAATCCTTAATTCTAAAAATTATGGGATTAATATATCATCATTCCAACATCATATTTATCATAATCATACATCTTAAATCATCGTTTATCAAATTTGGATCATTATTTTCATATATCATATGCTATCTTCCCGAATGCTCCATCTTTGCTCCAAATTTTTGATGTTTTGACATAATTCCAATTAAGTATTATAACTTTACTTATTTTCTCATGCTTAGGCATTATCTAAGCATGATTTTACTCTACTTAACATCCAAAAGAAATTTAGAAAGAATTCCCTTACCTGAAGTAGAAAAACTCTCATCCTACTTGCCTTTTCTCTCTCTAACCTTCTCTTTCTCTCTTCTCTCTTAGCTAGAACATGTGGGGGATAGGAAATGAAGTTGCTCAAGTGATTTTTGAGCTTGGGATGAATGTGAATTCGTTCAAGGCATGACCCCCTATTTATAGTGCTCCAAATTTTATGAAATAGCAATTAAATCCACTTGAAATTGGGCCAAATTGCAAATATTTTTGCTTGGGTCATTTCCTCCTCATGTCCAAGAAATTTTCAATTATCCTAGGTGGCAAATTTCTGGCCACAAGTTGCTATAGTTGATCAATCCATTAATTGCTTGATTTTCATCAAAAGATGTGACTAATCTCAACCGTTGATTATCCTTGATTGAGCTCATCTCAACCATTGAATTTTTGGCACAAATCCCCATGCTAGCTCATGTTTTCCCATGGTGGACTTTGGGAATTTTTGTATTTTTCTATTTCATTAAAATATCATATCTTAAGCTACTTTTTCAAAAGTAAAAGTAGAATTAATGACTTGCTTTGGAAAAGTTAAGCCTCACTTACTTGCTCTCTAAGAAACACATTTTTCATGATATTTGGCTTAATCCAATCCATCCATCATATTCGGCATAATATTTTAGTCATCCATACAAAATTTCACCTTAATCCGACTTCCGGACTGTAAGATATGAATTTTTCTTCATTTTCTCTCAAAAATCCACTAAAAATTCGAAAATATTATTTTAATCCAAAAAGCACTTTTGTACTTTAGTGGGGAGCTTCCTTTTTTGTCTTTTATGATTAAGTTAATCCAAAGTGATTAACTTAACATATTCCTTAATCCTACATTTACTATTCACGTTTACTATTCATCTGAATTAACATTCCATAATTAGCTATTTAATCTTCCAATGCCATATATTGCAAAATATCATTAATATATATTTCATATAAATATCATTATATTACCCAGGGTTTATAACCCCAAGGTTTCATACACGTGTCTAAGATCGGGGTTTCACAACTGCATAGAGATGACTGCTGTTTTAAGCTACATGGGTGTAGACACCCCATTTTTAGCTATTTTTGTTTCATATTAATTAAATTTGGACCCATTTTATGAAATGACACTATTTGAAATTATATATGTGGTTTAGCAAATATGCAATTAAGGATGCATAATTGGGCCAGATCTACATTTGTGGGGTTGTTACGGAATTATTGAATTGTCAATACATAAGAATCAACGGTCGAGAATGCTTGCAAATGAGCTGCATGTATACAGATCTTTATATGCTGCCGGAGTGCCATAATTTGAAAGTCATCTTCCCAAATCGCGCTCCCTCTGTCCATGATGGAAAAGCCATGACTTCCACTTGCGGTCTCCTCTAACGACCGTCGGACGACCAATCGGAACCATTCACAAGATCTCTAACATCATGCTACCACCATGTCTACCGGCAACGTCTTCCACTTCACCATCTCCGGCAGATCTATCCCATCCAAGATCGATCGCCAAAAACCTATCTCCTTCTCTAGGTGTTGTTGCTGCGCCATTACTCTCATCTCTCCTCCAGATCCACTGATACTCGCATCCGTTTTCAGCATCCATGATGCCACCAAAAACCCAATGTTGTGAAACTCGGACCCAAGTAAGGTTTATTTATATGCAATTGGCATATAAATATGAATCAAGTATAATTTAGTGGAACTATGAATGATTTTCAATTGCAATATTGACGATTAATTGCAATTAGGGCAAGTGATTATGAATAATGTTTATAAGCCGATATGGGTCAAGGGGATTAAAGAGGCATAATGAGGATTAGGGAATGTGATTATATTGAGGATAATTACGTCATATATTATGGCTTAATTTATGGAGATTAAGTTGATAATTATGGGTTTAAGGTGGCAAATGCTAGAAAATGCGTAACTTGACGCCGGGAAGGCGGATTAAGATGAAAATTAAAAGATAAGCACATAATTTGTGCTTAATCTTATGAAAATGATGAATTATGAAAATTATGATGAAATTAAGGATGAAATTAGGGTGAAAGTTGATCATCACCGTCCAAAAATTCAAATGGTCATAACTTAAGCTAGAAAAGTCGGATTGAGATGAAATTTGAAATGAACGATTAAAATTATGATATCTATGCAATGAGAGGCTTGGATTAAGCTAATGATGATAAAATCAAGTGATTAATGATATAATTAAGGAGCTAATGAGCTAGCTCAAGTGAGACAATGTAAGTGGCCCATACATGGACGATCAAGGGGCTATTGCATGGGATTTTTGAATTTTAAAAAAATAAAAAATGTGCATTTTAATGACCTAGGCAGCTAGGGTGAATAATGGACAAGATTTGGGCTGAATTTTGTGGCAAGAAAATTCCAAAAAGTCCATGATAAGTGGACCCCACCATATGGACAGCAATGAAGCATGGGAGAGGTGCACGGTCAAGCAGATTTTGGATTTTTTTGTAATTTTTTTAAAATGCCAAATGGACAGCTAAGAAGGATAATTTCTAGGGTAGTTAATTAGCCGTTAATTAAAGTGAAAATTAGGTGTGGAAAATGGCATAAAAGCTGCTGCAATTGACGTTGAATTTCAGGAGCATGAAATGGACAGCTTGGAAAAGTGGACGTCCAAGGCAGAAATGTGATTTTTTATGATTTTTTTTAATAAGCTAAATGGTCCCCTAATTAGGCTACTACCTAAGGTAGTTAATTAGCCATAAATTAAAGTCAAAATTTGTGGAAAAAATGGCAAACAGCAGCTGAAATGGACGTTGCATCTTGTGGACAGATTTTATCCATTAATGATGTGGATTTTAATGGATTTATTAAAAATAATTTGCTAATTTAAATGGACCACATTTTTTCATGTAAGCAATAGGGGATAAGAATGTCTTAATCATGCTTTAAATAAAGTAAAAAGTGGAGCCCACGATACTGGAAAATCCATCTACACCAAGGGTGACCGTCCATATGGATAGGAGAGAGAAAGAGAGAAAATAAAAATGAGAAAAATTCCCAAGCAAGGCAGCTCTTCACGTCCCCATTCTAGCAGCATGAGAAGAAGGAAAAAGGAGAAAATGAGAAGGAAAAATGGGAAGAAAGAAGAGGAACTAAGCTAGGAAAAATGGAGTTCAAGTTGATTCAATTCCAAGTAAGTATACCCTTTGATTATGGGTTGAAAATCATAATTGAAATTTTCTTAAATCCTATGTGATGTTGCTGTTTTGATGTTTAATCATTATTATATTATGATTCATGATTAGATGAATTATATAAGTTAATTTATAAATTTTAATTTGGGGATTAATCAACCCATATCATCTAATCTACACTTAAGTGTAGTAAATTTGAACTAGAAAAGAAAAATATAGAATAAATAGTAAATGAACTAATTTTATCATGAAATATTTTGAGAAGACTCATTATGTTATGATTAAATAACTACCCAAGTTTCAGCTCAAAAGGATAAGAATGTTAGAAATTAAAAATCCGAGAAAATCAACATGAACAGGGTTGAACGGGTGTCAGGATCAGTGGAACCAAATGATTTTTAATAATTTTTATAAAATAAATTTTGAGCTGAAAAGTTTACAAGATATATAATACATATTGAGGATCACAAAAAAAATAAAAATTAGGTTTTGATGAGTATAAATATACCCCATAATTTACGTGATTTAAGCTGTCTGAAAAGAGATGCTGCTGTCCAGCAGAGTGAAAATACAAAAATAAATAGAAATACTAAATATTTTATACTGAAAATATTTATTTTGGTTAATTCATGTAGTTATTAAGGTATGGTAGAAATTTTAGATCAAAACTACTTGATTTGATATTAATTCAAGATTTTGAGAATTCAGTGTGCCTGAATTCAGCATTATGGACAGCTTAAGGAATAAATCAAGATAAATGTTAAATTCCAGATTTTTGTGATGGAATTTAAATTAAAATGGAATATAAACAAGTATCATAAATGATTATGAGTATTTAACCTATTAAAGGTAGGTTTTAGAAAGGATGGAACTTAGAGTTACGTATAACACCCGATTTCCATGTTTTGATGTTGAAAATGATGAATGGATTATGTGACGCGTTAAAATGAAAAAATGCATAAAGATATGATGGAAAACGTGGATTAGGTTGCTGTTTTAATAAATAGTGACAATCTCAAATTTTGAGATTATTATATAATGTCTAAGTTAGCAACTAGGTGCTTAAAATGAGCACCGATGAGTAATAAATGGAAAATATGTTAAAAATGATAAATGAAAGTAATGAACTTCTAAATAATGATTTAATGAATGATTATTATGTTTATGTAAGATTACCCTACATAAGGGGGGAAAATTACGCCATAGACCCTCTAACTATGCGTATTAGCATTTTGGACCCCGAAGTTTGCGTATTAGCATTTTAAACCCCCGAAAGTTTCAACATTTGCATTTTACCCCCCGCGCCCTCACGGCGTCAAAAAAGCAGCGCCTAGCCGTCCGAAATGACGAAAAAAAGACGAAACTAACATCGTGTGTATGTTTTAAAGGGGAGGAAGGGGTGGGGTGGGGTGGGTTGGGTTTCACTCACTGAAGGTAGAAAAGCTAGGAAGGGAGATCGATGCTGAGAAGGTGATATTCGCAATGGCTGAGAAGAGATAATGTATCTGTTTATTTAATTTTATCGAGCTTGGATTGACGAGCGTGGATCGACGCTGATTTTTTTAAAATTTTCGGTGAATATGCTGCAAGCATAATGAGATCTTGTTTGTTATTTTTGTTTGATGAATACGCTGCAAGAATGTTTGAGATCTTGCATGTTTTTTTTTAATTGTTTTTTGATGAATACGTTCTTGCAGCATAATGAGATCTTACGGGAAGTACATAAACATGGAAGTAAAATATTTATGATGTTGCAACTATTACATAACCGTAATAAAATGATTAAAATGATCATAAAAATTAATCAGTTGTCGCCCGCAACAGATTGGCCAAAATAGTGCACGATGGTGGCTGTAAATTAATATAAAATGTCTATTTTTGCCTCAATAGCTTGTGATCTGCATTATCATATCATTGTATTGCTTTCACTAAGATGACATAAATTGAAGTAGACGGCATTGCACGATGGTGGTTGCAAATTAATATAAAATGTCTGTTTTTGCCTCAATAGCTTGTGATCTGCATTATTATATCATTGTATTTTTTTCACTAAGATAGCATAAATTGAAGTAGACGACATGACATCTTTTTGTGAAAGCAGGACTGTCCTTGGTTGGATTAAGGAGATTCAATGCTCCTGTGGAATGAGTACTTGTAAAGTTTTTATGTCTAGGACATCCAGGAATCCAAATAGGTGGTTTTATCGGTGCCCCAAAAAGGTATGAAAAAATACTATGATTACTACATTTGTGAATTGGATAACTCCTTATCATGATGAAACTGTTTTTGTATTATTGCACTTATTTTGTAGGATGTGAAGAAATGTAATTTCTTTCGATGGTGTGATGAATATGAACCTAATGAACTGATGGTCGTGGTAGAAGAAGGCAAGAGCGAGTGCTCCACCGAACCTGATGATAACTTGAGGGCGGAGTTAGAGGCTGTGAAGAAAGAGTTAGCTGAAATGAAGAAAGCAACTTCAGCTGATGGGATCACTAGAGGAATGACAAGCTTGACCATAAATGTCAACATATGTTGTGCTCCTGATCCAAATGGATGATTTGTACTAAT
The DNA here is from genome assembly GCA_030490835.1 of Annona cherimola. Lineage (NCBI taxonomy): Eukaryota > Viridiplantae > Streptophyta > Magnoliopsida > Magnoliales > Annonaceae > Annona > Annona cherimola. The sequence continues at coordinate 65,177,935 of CM059973.1, read as the reverse complement.
GTATTTAACTTCAAACTTATCAACTGGATAACCGTATGATATGTTGGGTTTTTTTTCACGTTTGTGGTGACAATTGTTGAACAATGAACAATGAATTAGCTCGTGTTTGAAAACTTGTTTGTCAATTTCTGAATGTTGGCATGGAAGCTATGAATCTGTGCAATATTTGTCAAAAAGCTAGAAAATGGCATAGATCCACAATAAATAAGTTAATTAAAATAATAATAACATTTTCGTATTTTCCTATTAAATCCGTATAACACAAAATTATGGCATTTTCCTATCAGATCGTCGGGTCACCAGAAAATAGGTAAATTTGTACATTATATGTGAAAAGATTTACAATAACAAGAAATTAAAAAAACCATGGATCCATATAAATAAGAAAATGGCATTTTCCTATCGGTTGTGCGACACGAAAACTTATAAATCCATGAAATATTTGTTAATAGCTAAAAGCTAGTTACATTCACCATAACAAAAAAATAAAAAGACCAACAGATTTGGCTGTAACATTCACCAACAAATCTCATGTCCAACTACTTGTTGAGGTGGTCATTGTTGGTCCCGAGTTGATGGCAATTACCTAAGAGGGGAGGGGTGAATTGGGTATTTAAAAATTTATAACTTAAACAGAAACTTTACCCCGGATTAATCTAGTCCCCTTAATGAAGAAACGAAATGGAAAGCAATATAATGTAGAGAACAGAAATATAAATCAAGCACACAAGATTTTTATAGTGGTTCGGGCAACCTCCCTACTCTACTCTTCCAAGCTCACACTCCTTGTGACTTGGGTTCCACTATTGTATTCTCTCAATACAATTAGAGCCACTGCTCTCTTCTAGATTCCAGCTCTAGGGAGCCTCAACACAACACAGCACAGGTAGGTGATGAGTTCCACTCCAATCACACACTACCTTGATTACACTTGATCTTAGTTCCTCAAACTAAATCAAGTTCAATACAAACAAATGAAATAACAAAAGAAGTCTACACTTTACAGATGTGTAGAAACAATTTGGCGCAGAGAAGAACTTGTAATGTAGGCTTTGAAGATTCTGAAGTTGGGCTCTTGCAGTTTGAAGCGAAGTTCTTCCTCTTTGAATGGCTTGATCTCTTTAAAGGCTCTTGAAGATGGAAGTTAAGCTCTCTTAATGATTTCAGCTCATTCCCTCGTCCACAATAACTCCCTTTTATAATTGTGGAGGGAATCCGAACGTTTGAAGGTAGGTGGCGCGCATTTAATGCGCCAACGTTCGAATAAATTCCGACCGTTGCGACCCAAGTCGCAGGTGGAGTCGACTTCGGATGCGACTTCGCCCAAGTCGCAGATGGAGTCGACTTCGGGTGCGACTTCGCCTCTCCGTCGCAACTTCAAGTTCCAGGTCGGGTCGACTTGGGTATCGACTTGACCCAAGTCGCAGGTGAAGTCGACTTCGGGTGCGACTTCACATTGTCAGTTGGCTTTGATGAACTTGAATAATTCCGAGATGCTTGTTCCTTCATGCCTTTATTTCTTTTGCATTTCTCATGTCTTTCCTTTATTGTTTTTGCTTTTATTTGCTCTATGTTCTGTAAGCCTTGAATCTTTGAATAACTTCTTGGTCAAGCTTATGCATCTTGTTTTGAACTTGGATTGGTCTTCATAGCTTGAGTTTCTTCATCTTGAAGCATACTTGAATCTTTGCTTTGGACTTGATAGATTTAAGTTGATCTTGCACCTTTGATTAGGTATTGAAAACACTCAAGTTGATTCTTGGAATGAACTTGAAACTGCATCTTTGAGCTTGAGAGCATCAAGTCGAACTTGGGGTCGACTTCGTCCACGACTTTGCCCAAGTCGCAACTGGAGTCGACTTCGTTTGCGACTTCGGCATTCTTCCATCCCAAATTCAGCTCTGGAGTGAATCTCCCGACTGAAGTCGATGCTGGAGTCGACTTCGTTTGCGACTTGGCTTCCCAAGTCGCAAGTGGAGTCGACTTGGCCTGCGACTTCACTTGTTCTTCTCCCATTTCAACTCTGGACAGTTTTGGCACTTTCAAGTCGATTTGGAGTCGACTTGGAGAACAACTTGGCCTTCCATGCTTTATGTTCTTCAAACGTATATCCCTTAAACATATCCACAAACATGTTAGTAGCCAAGACTTACTCAAATTGATTTGTTAATCATCAAAACATAGATTTAACTTGTTTTCCACATATTTCCAACAATCTCCCCCTTTTTGATGATTGACAAAACCGATTTGAGTGTATACCTTTCAATTGCTTAAAAAATAACACGCTCATTTTGTATTGTGAAATTTTATCATTCTTATGCTCATGCAAAACATATCCTTCTCTTCTCCCCAAACATATCCTACTCTTCTCCCCCTCAAATTCTACTCTTCTCCCCCTTTTTGTCAATATATCAAAAAGTTAGAGGGTAAAGAAATAGGTGGGTTTGCTCCCCCTAAACATGTGCTAGGTTAAATCAATCATTCCTATGTCATTTCTAATTTTATAAAATGCTTCTTTTGCTAGGGGCTTTGTGAATATATCTGCAACTTGATCCTCTGTTCTTACATATACCAGATATATGTCATGATTTTCTACATGTTCTCCAATGAAATAGTGTTTAAGGTCTATATGTTTGGTCCTAGAATGCAAAACTGGATTTTTGGTTAGACATATGGCACTTGTATTATCACATTTGATAGGTATATCTTTAAAGTCCATGCCATAGTCCCTAAGTTGCTGTTTCATCCAAAGTAATTGGGCACAACAGCTCCCGGCGGTAATGTATTCGGCTTCCGCCGTAGATAGAGCAACACTAGTTTGTTTTCTTGAAAACCATGAAACCAACATGCTTCCAAGAAACTGACATGTTCCACTAGTGCTCTTTCTATCTACTTTATAGCCGGCAAAATCCTCATCCGAGTAGCCGATTAGATCAAAATTAGAGCCCTTTGGATACCAAAGTCCTATATTGGTAGTGTCAACTAGGTATCTGAAAATTCTTTTCACAGCTACCAAGTGTGATTCTTTTGGACATGATTGAAATCTAGAGCACATACACACACTAAATAATATATCAGGCCTAGAAGCAGTTAAATACAATAAAGAACCTATCATGCTTCTATACAATTTTAGATCAATTATTTTTCCTTTCTCATCTTTGTCAATTTTAATTGTTGAGCTCATAGGGGTTTTTGCTCCTTTGCTATTCTCCATGTCAAACTTCTTCAATATTTCTTTGATATACTTGGACTGGTTGATGAAAATGCCTTCATTTAGTTGCTTGATTTGTAGTCCAAGGAAGAAATTCAGCTCCCCCATCATACTCATCTCAAATTCTTTCTGCATAAGCTCAGAAAATTCTTGACAAAGAGTTTCATTAGTAGCACCGAAAATAATATCATCAACATAAATTTGAATCATCAATATATCTTTTTCTTTGTATTTGATAAACAAAGTGGTGTCTACCTTTCCTTTTTGAAAATCATGATCAATCAGAAATTTGCTCAATCGATCATACCAAGCCCTTGGAGCTTGTTTTAATCCATATAATGCTTTGGTTAACTTGTATACAAATTTAGATTGATCTTTTTCCTCAAATCCAGGTGGTTGTTCTACATACACCTCTTCATTTATATATCCATTCAGAAATGCACTTTTAACATCCATTTGAAATAATTTAAAGTTCATGTGAGATGCAAAAGCTAATAAGATGCGAATTGCTTCCAATCTAGCAACCGGGGCATAGGATTCCTCAAAATCTATTCCTTCTTCTTGTGAGTATCCTTTTGCCACAAGTCTAGCTTTGTTTCTCACTACAAGTCTAATTTCATCTAATTTGTTCCTAAAGACCCACTTGGTGCCAATAACAGTACAATCATTTGGCCTAGGAACAAGGTGCCAAACTTGATTTCTTTCAAATTGATTTAGCTCTTCTTGCATAGCTATAATCCAGTTTTCATCATTAAGATCTTGATCAATATTAGAAGGTTCAATTTTAGATACAAAAGCGTATTGTCCACAAACATTTTGTTTTGATCTTCTAGTTTTCACACCTTCATATACATTCCCTATAACTTGTTCAATTGGATGGGCATGTTTAAATTTCAAATCTGTTGGAGGTTTGTAGGAATTATTACCTTCACTTACCCTTTCCTCCATTGAATCTTCTTGCTTTTCCACATGCAGTTTTTCAAAATTGCTTGCTACATCATCTGCATCACTTAAATCATCTTTTCTTTTGTAGCATGGGTTAGTTTCATCAAAAACAACATGTATGGACTCTTCTACAACTTGGTTTCGTTTATTGAATACTCTATATGCTTTTCTATTTGATGAGTACCCAAGGAATATTGCCTCATCACTTTTAGCATCTAATTTTCCCAAGTTGGTTTTTCCATTGTTTAAAACATAGCATGTGCATCCAAAAGCATGAAAATAAGAAATATTTAGTTTCCTTCCTTTCCATAGTTCATATGGGGTCTTTTTCAAGATTGCTCTAATGGTAACTCGATTCAAAACATGACAAGCTGTACTCACAGCTTCACCCAAAAATTTCTTGGATAATTTGCTCTCATTTAGCATTGTTCTAGTCATCTCTTGTATAGTTCTGTTTTTCCTTTCAACTACTCCATTTTGTTGTGGAGTTCTTGGTGCGGAAAATGTGTGATGAATTCCTTTTTCATTACATAACTCTATGAATCGTTTGTTTTCAAATTCACCACCATGATCACTTCTTATAGTCATAATAGTATTTTGTTTTTCATTTTGCACCAAATTTACAAAAGTTGAAAACATAGGGAAGGCTTCATCTTTGCTAGCTAAGAGAATTATCCATGTGAATCTTGAAAAATCATCAACAATAACAAATACATATTTCTTTCCACCAATGGTTAAAATATCGGATGGCCCATATAGATCCATGTGTAGCAATTCAAGTGGCCTAGTGGTGGAGATTTTCTTTTTGGTAAAGAAAGGCATCTTGGGTTGTTTTGATAATTGACATGTCTTGCAAATTTTATCCTTGTCATATTTCAATCTTGGTAATCCTTCTACCAAACTCTTTTTCCATAGGGTCTTTATATTTTCCATGTTTATATGTCCAAGCCTTTTATGCCAAACCCATGGATCATTATTAATGGCCATTAGACATTGACCATTTAGTTCATCCAGTGAAACCAAATATACATTTCCATGTCTTTTTCCACTAAACATGATATGTTCTCCATCAAATACATTACATATAGATGATTCAAACACAACTTTATATCCTTTGTCACATAATTGACTAATGCTCATTAGATTGTGCTTGAGTCCTTCAACAAACAAAACATCTTCCATTCATGCATTTGAAATACTATAAATATTTTCTTTACCTTTAATTTTACCTTTCTCATTATTGCCAAAGGCAACCGTTCCGTCGTTGCAAGGCTTAAGTTTGTGAAATAGATTTCTTTGTCTGGTCATATGCCTTGAACAACCGCTGTCCATGAACCATACATTGTTTGCCTTTGCCTTGAAACAAATCTGAAAAATAAAAAGGTAAATCTCATCTCTTTGGTACCCATTTTATGGGTCCATTTGGGTTAGTAAAATGATTCAATTTTTGTTGTTCTAATTTAGAAAGCCCAAATCTTGTGTTTCTTGGAACCCAAACTAATTTTGCACCATGGTCATATAATTTCTTAAAGTTGCACTTGTAGGCTTTATGACCCATTTTGTTGCAGAAATTGCAAGCCAATGGTAATCTAGGAGTAGGCCTCCAAGTCTATTTTGGTTCAAATGTTGGCCTTTTAGTCCACATAATATTTTTCCTTTGTGGCTTATATATAGGTGCAGTGTTGGTTTGATATTTCCCAAGTATCGGCACATTTGATTTGCCACTTTCACTTTGCTCAAATGTATAATATCCAAGGCCTCTTTTATTTGTTTGAGCAGTCATGTTCAGAAACATCTTCACATTTTCTCCGGGATTAGAGAACTTTGCTAATGATTCATTTAATGATTCGTTCTCCTTTTTCAATTTCTCTACTTCTTTCAAAAACAATTCATTTTCTTCTTTCAGTTTTGTTGATTTTTCAGCTAGTTTTCTATTTTCAATAATAACGAAGTTACATTGTTGTCTCTTCAATGACAACTTATTTCCTAGCTTTTTGATTTCCTCATAGAATAAATCATAAGCAATTTGTAGTTCTTCTAATTCAGCACATTTGAGACAATCATGAAAAGAAGAATAAGTAGATTGAGAATGGCAAAGTTTGGAAGTTACCTCTTCATTTTCTGTATACTTTGTTGAAGTGGTTTGTTCTTCCAAAACTTCCGTTGTGTTCAAACACAACAAATCTTCTTCTTGCTCAATCCGCGCGCATGCATCATATTCTTGCACAATTTGCCGCCTCAAATTCGTCGGTTGAAGAGCTGCTTGTTGATGAAGTCTCTTCATTGACATACATGCCTTTCCCTTTTGGTCTTTGGTATTTTCTACCTTCATGTCCTTCCTTCCTCTCTTCCGGTGTAGGACATTGAGATTGCATATGTCCCACACCTCCGCATCTATAGCACTTTTTTGGTTCCTTCCTCTTCTCTCTTCGTGATCTTTCTCTGAGATCTTTGAAGTTCCTTTCTTTTCTCACAAATTTTCGGAATTTGTGAGTGAGTAGTGCTATGTCTTCATTGTCGTTGTGAGACGAGGAGGTAGATTCTTCTGAGTTGTGTGCCGCTTTTAATGCAATGACTTTCTTGCCTTTGTGTTGATCTTCATTTCTTCTCTTGATTAGCTCATGTGACATTAATGAGCTAATAAGATCTTCTAGCTTTAGTGTATTTAGGTCTTTGGCTTCTTCAATTGCCGTAATCTTTGGAGTCCAAGATTCCGGTAGAGCTCTTAGTATCTTCATGACCTGTTCGGATTCAGAGATAGCCTTTCCAAGACCTTTCAAAGCGTTAGTAATATTAGAAAACCTTGCAAACATCTCAGAAATATTTTCTGTTTCTAACATTCTAAAGCTTTCCAATTCTCCTATCAAAATATTTCTCCTAGTCTCTTAGACTTGAGAGGTTCCTTCATAAATGGATGTTAGAGTATCCCATATTTCTTTAGCGGTTTGACAAGATGATACTTTATCATATTCGGAAGCTGTAAGAGCACAAAATAGTGAGTTCATAGCTTTAGCATTGCTCTTTACAGTTCTTACTTCCTCTTCGGTCCACTTGGAAGCTCTTTCATCTATAGGCAATGTTACACCATCTTGGATTGCAATCCAAGAGTCCATGTCGGTAGCCATGATGAGTTGCTTTTATTCGAAGCTTCCAATAGCCGAAATTGTTCCCATCAAACAATGATGGCCTAGTAAATGATTGACCCTCAGCAAAAGCAGGAACGGAAGTAGATTGGGATGCCATATCGATAAGATCTCTTTGGTAAACTCAAAGACCTGCTCTGATACCACTTGTTGGTCCCGAGTTGATGGCAATTACCCAAGAAGGGAGGGGTGAATTGGGTATTTAAAAATTTATAACTTAAACAGAAACTTTACCCCGGATTAATCTAGTCCCCTTAATGAAGAAACGAAATGGAAAGCAATATAATGTAGAGAACAGAAATATAAATCAAGCACACAAGATTTTTATAGTGGTTCGGGCAACCTCCCTACTCCACTCTTCCAAGCTCACACTCCTTGTGACTTGGGTTCCACTATTGTATTCTCTCAATACAATTAGAGCCACTGCTCTCTTCTAGATTCCAGCTCTAGGGAGCCTCAACACAACACAGCACAGGTAGGTGATGAGTTCCACTCCAATCACACACTACCTTGATTACACTTGATCTTAGTTCCTCAAACTAAATCAAGTTCAATACAAACAAATGAAATAACAAAAGAAGTCTACACTTTACAGATGTGTAGAAACAATTTGGCGCAGAGAAGAACTTGTAATGTAGGCTTTGAAGATTCTGAAGTTGGGCTCTTGCAGTTTGAAGCGAAGTTCTTCCTCTTTGAATGACTTGATCTCTTTAAAGGCTCTTGAAGATGGAAGTTAAGCTCTCTTAATGATTTCAGCTCCTTCCCTTGTCCACAATAACTCCCTTTTATAATTGTGGAGGGAATCCGAACGTTTGAAGGTAGGTGGCGCGTATTTAATGCGCCAACGTTCGAATAAATTCCGACCGTTGCGACCCAAGTCGCAGGTGGAGTCGACTTCGGATGCGACTTCGCCCAAGTCGCAGATGGAGTCGACTTCGGGTGCGACTTCGCCTCTCCGTCGCAACTTCAAGTTCCAGGTCGGGTCGACTTGGGTATCGACTTGACCCAAGTCGCAGGTGAAGTCGACTTCGGGTGCGACTTCACATTGTCAGTTGGCTTTGATGAACTTGAATAATTCCGAGATGCTTGTTCCTTCATGCCTTTATTTCTTTTGCATTTCTCATGTCTTTCCTTTATTGTTTTTGCTTTTATTTGCTCTATGTTCTGTAAGCCTTGAATCTTTGAATAACTTCTTGGTCAAGCTTATGCATCTTGTTTTGAACTTGGATTGGTCTTCATAGCTTGAGTTTCTTCATCTTGAAGCATACTTGAATCTTTGCTTTGGACTTGATAGATTTAAGTTGATCTTGCACCTTTGATTAGGTATTGAAAACACTCAAGTTGATTCTTGGAATGAACTTGAAACTGCATCTTTGAGCTTGAGAGCATCAAGTCGAACTTGGGGTCGACTTCGTCCACGACTTTGCCCAAGTCGCAACTGGAGTCGACTTCGTTTGCGACTTCGGCATTCTTCCATCCCAAATTCAGCTCTGGAGTGAATCTCCCGACTGAAGTCGATGCTGGAGTCGACTTCGTTTGCGACTTGGCTTCCCAAGTCGCAAGTGGAGTCGACTTGGCCTGCGACTTCACTTGTTCTTCTCCCATTTCAACTCTGGACAGTTTTGGCACTTTCAAGTCGATTTGGAGTCGACTTGGAGAACGACTTGGCCTTCCATGCTTTATGTTCTTCAAATGTATATCCCTTAAACATATCCACAAACATGTTAGTAGCCAAGACTTACTTAAATTGATTTGTTAATCATCAAAACATAAATTTAACTTATTTTCCACATATTTCCAATAGTCATTGGGTGCTCGCAAATGTCCTCTTCCGTGCAAGATTCTTGATCCAACGCTTCAATGGTTGTGAAGTTGATGGCCCAATAGGAGTTTTGGGAGTAGGTTCTGCATTTGGTTGTGTCTGTCTTGGTTCATGCATTACTTGTGTGGTAGCTTCTGATTGAGACAATTGCGTAGAAGCTTGTGAAGATGGATTCCTCATTGCAGACCCTGAATAATTTGTGTCCTTTTGTCCTTTATTAGGGCATCCTCTTCGATTGTGGCCTTCTCCTCTACAAAGGCTACAATGTATCTTACCACTTGTCCTCTTCACATGCTGCGGTGGTCCTTCTTCTAGCCCTCTTCTTCATTCAGTTTGTGGTCTACCCTTAGTCTTCTCAACATTTGGTGGTAAGACAATCGTACCTACGATAATATATAGTACAGAATATAAGTAGCTAGAGATCACAATAAGTAAGGGAAAAAAGTAAGGCAATAAGTATAATACCATCTATATCGGCTTCCCAAAACTGTTGACTAGGCATGGCGTGAAACCCATGTTCATAGGTTTTCCTATATGAATCCATGGTATGAAACCAATTGCAATAGGAAATTGGATCTTCTCGACGCCAAAGAAGAACTCTATACGCATGAAGACAGGGCATTCCTTCTAATTGCCATTGCCGACAACTGCATTTTTTGAGCCCATACTAAACCACATGGGTGTTTTGACCGTGAGTAACTTCATACTCTTCATTCTCACAATGCAAAAAGTTGCCCGCCTCCCTTCTACTCCAATCTTCTCTAACAATTTTGAAGATTTCTCTGACAAGCTTGAATGTGATGAGATGCTTTCAGCACTCCTTATATTGAACCATTCTAACACCTTTGTGCGAAAACTATCAAAAAGTTGACAAATCTGCATCTCCCTGGCTGCATTAATCCAAGCATTGAATGCCTCCACAAAATTGTTATCAATTGCTGAACACGGGGCATTATTAGGAAAATAAGCTCTAGACCAATGTTTGGGGTCAATTTTCTCGATCCACTCACATGCTTGTGGGCTGATCTCTTTTATTCTTCTCATTTGGTGCTTGAATTCTGCCTGGGTATATGATCTTGACGCTGCCCAAAATAGTTTTCTAACTACGTCATTCTGCCTAAAAATCTTCCTTTTCAAATTACCTGCTAAGTGTCGCATACAATAACGATGTCTTGAATTTGGGAATGCAGTAGCTACGACTTTCATCAGACCTTTTTGTCGATCCGACATGATGGTGAATTCCCCTTCTCCTACTGCTCTCTTCAAAAGAGTTAGAAAGTATATTCAACTACTATAGCATTCGTACTCCACAATTCCAATTGCAATCGGCAAAATATGCCCTTCCGCATCTTTAGCTACTGCAGCCAGTAGACTTCCTTTGAATCCACCTTTCAAAAAAGCTCCATCCAATCCAATGTATAGCCTACAACCTTCCATGAATGCCTTTTTGCAGGCCAAGATACACAAAAAAGCTCTTTGAAATGGCGGTCAGGATCAGTCTTGATATGTGTGATGGTGCCTGGATTGGTCTTGCCAATTGTATTGAAAAATGTCGGAAGGGAAGCAAAAGAGTCATCCTCGGTGCCAATTATCTTTCCCATAGCTTGTTTTTTGCTTCTCCATACCTTCCAATAATTTAAAGTTAACCCAAAATTGGCATGCAACCCATTATTCAATTGTTTGACTGTTAAATTGCTATTAACACGAAGTTCCTTTTCAAGAGAATTGGAGACCCATGACTTGTTTGCTGTTTTGTTTCCACTCGCTTCAGCAACAGTGCAAGCATGCTCAACATTGTTGTATGTCTTGATAACAAAGGTGATCCCATCAGCCTTTCTGGATGCATGTATTCACCATGGGCAACCATCAATCTTACAGGTAGCAGTAAGGCGATAACATTCATTCTTTACAAACTTAATGTCAAACCCGTTCACAATAGCATGTTGTCGGATCACTAGCTTCAACTATTTTCTGTTTTCAAACTCGAGGCTGACACGTAGATATGGGTCCTTTTCATCACAATATGGATCATATTGATGCGAAGTCACTTTCCCATCATAGTCTTCATGCACTTTAATGAATGAGTCCTCACTATCTGCACTATCATAGCGGTCTCCTTTGTCCTCATCATTCATTATACTGTCCATATTTTCTGCTGATATTCCATCTGCAGTTTCAACATAGTCATTCATTGTGCTGTCCATATTTTTCTCTGGCATTCCACTAGTGGTTTCATCACACTGACTTTCCATAACTATTCCAAACCACTTGAGCCACTCACCGTGTCTGTTGCTGGCATTTTCTTTTGCAATAAATTCTTCATTTTTTGCATTAGTGGTTGTTGCACTTTCACTGACATTCTTCTCAACATCATTTGCCACCTTATAAGTTTGACCAACTCAATCCTCTCTTCTTCATTTTCTGCATTTGTGGTTGCTGCATTTTCATTGACATTCTTCTCAATATCATTTGCCACCTTAGAGACCAGCTTCAATTATCTCTTCTTCATTTTCTACAGTTGTGGTTGCTGAACTTTTGATGACATTCTTCTCAACATCATTTGCCACCTTAGAAGTTTGACCAACTTCAATTAACTCTTCCTTGACAAATACATTCAAGCAGCCTATGGACTTTTTTGAACTCCTCTCCAGTCTTGGTTCTGAGACCCATTGCACTCCTGCTTTCGGTGTAACCCACACATCCATGCACTCATCTTGTATGGCTTCTTGGAGACACTTGCGCAGCACATCGTCATTTGATATCAAAGCTTTTTTCTTACTTCCACACCAGAAGTCCAATTGATCACCAGGAATTTCCGTTTCTACTGCCATCTGTTCTTTCATCCGACATAGAGTATAGGTCCCCACTACAGCTCTACCAATACCAAATTCTCCACCCAAGTATTCGTCACATCCCTCATCTACATTATACACAAATCTACCCCATAGTGCCATCATACCATCACATCAACCTCCTCAACTGTCTTCTTGCATATAAGAATCCCCAAGTGAAGACAAAATTAAGTAACATAGTATAATCTGGTGGTCAGGGTCATATAGCAGCATATTATGGTTGAAAATTGCGTTTTACTTTTTAAAATGCAAATAGCTTGAATATGTGTGGTATTGGGGACACAGGGGACCACCTCCCACTATATCACGACAAAGACCTCATACCACTGACATCTTAAAGCCTAAAAAATGGGGCCACTGCGATTCTGCTTCCCGACAAACAAGACCAGTAAAAGAGCAGACCCCACAAGCACATGTTGTTGTCCCTTTCTACACATACGCTAAGGAACAAAGCAGCTTATAAAAACTAAAATTTCATATGACCTCACCTCTTTGCAATCCCCCTCCTCATCTCAAACTAGCGAGAGCTGTTGAATGGGTTTCAGCAGTCAAAATCTCGTCTTCCGCACACGAAAGGAGAAAATGAGTTCCGTATTGATTCACGATTTGCCGATTTGCCATCGGACGCAACCGATCCAGAGATTAGGCTACTGTTTCCGATCCATAGATTAGGCCGCCGAATGAGTGCCGATTGAGGTAGGGTTTCAATTTGGGGATTTTTGACCGTAAGAGTTTTGCGAAGGGTTGAGAAGGGTCTGGTGTCATGGCCTCTGCCTTTCTGTTCTGTCATGGGTATTCTCGTCATTTCGGACAGCTAGGCGCTGCTTTTTTGAAGCCGTGAGGGCGCGGGGGGTAAAATGCAAAGGTCGAAACTTTCGGGGGTTTAAAATGCTAATACGCAAACTTCGGGGTCCAAAATGCCAATACGCATAGTTAGAGAGTCTATGGCGCAATTTTTCCTACATAAGGGTATTAAAATGAATGAATGGATGATTGATATGTATAGGCTATATGCTAAGTATGAACACCCATCTTGAAGGACAAGCGGGTCAAGCTAAGTCCAAATGAATTTATGTAGGTTAGAAAACCTAAGGGATTTGCGTATTTGAAGTTGATGTGAATAAATAAAATGTTATTTTCATTTATCTAGGCAAAAGCAAGGAAAAGAATGGAAGAAAGGGATTATGGCGATCTCAGATAAGCAAGCGAACTTTTCAAATTACTGATATTTTCTTATGTGATGAAATGATGATATGCCGATGTTTTTATGAATGTTTTACAAGTGGGCAAGCACAAGTTTTGAAAAATGATAGCTTTAATGAAAAGCTTTAAGGTTTGCTTTATGGGAAGTAAGCAACACTGTTTAAGATAAATAATTTATCTCGAGTATTGTCAATGTTGGGAATGCTTTATGTTAATAGATTTAATAAATTGCTTATGAGTAAGCAAGTCTCCATGAATATAATTTTAAAGGATTTTATATTTTATGTCGATGTTTTTAAGAAATTTGCTTTTAAGTAAGCAAGTTCTTTATGATGTTGTTTCAAAAGTATTTTATAAGAAAAATTGAATTTTGCCTTTTTTCACAAAACAACAAATGTAAATAACTTTTGAATTTCTCTTATGATGTTTTATAATAAATGATTAAGATTATAAAAGAGAAAGATTAATTTTCTATGTCAAGATATTTAATTATAAATGATATTTTAGACATAATCCGTATGTTTTGAAATGATATTCGAAAAGTTTTGATTTCCTTTAGATAAGGAAATCTATGATGAAAATGTTTTCAAAAATGTTTATACGAATATTGTTTAAAGAGATTTAAGGATGACCAACCTAATAAGTGATTTTATAAAATGATTTAATTTCAGGTTGCTAAATGACATGCAAAAGACTATACAATTCCTCTTTATGTAAACACTAGTATAATAGATATGTGAACAATAATATAATTTTTAGGTTGTGGAGAAGGGGATGGTATAATTGCATAACTTTTGTAAGCAAAAGGCCCTGAAATGGAAATCAAGAAAATATTAGAGAAATATATGATTTATTTTTGAAAATCCAAAAGTTTTGAATTTTTTTTATTATAAGGGTTTTTAAGATGTATTGTTTCTCAAACATTTCAAATGTTTATCAACATGTTTTACTCAAAATATTTCTAAAAGAATTCAAGGAAGGTCATCCTAAAATTGAATTTCAAATGACAACTTGTTTAAAGTGGGTGCGCTCGCTTTACAAGTAGACACGGACTGCGGTCTGTGATGTGTTTTTTTTTTAAATAATTTTTAAAAATATAGACTTCGGTCTAAGATTTTTTGTGTTATGGATGCAAACAGAGGTCTGTGATCCCGGTTTAAAAGGACATGGGCTGCGGTCTGTGGTTCTTTAAACTAAACGGACTACAGTCAATTAAGATAATGTATGGTGCACCGGTACAAGGAATAGGCTGGTTGTAGAGCACGATTGGGATAATCAGTGCCCACTCTACATAAAGCCAAGTCGCTGAGGGATGACAGGAGTGCCAGCGACGCCCTCCCTGAGATGGGAGCAGAATAAAGGAACAGCCGCCTGGCTAGCGTGCTGTTAAGGATTCTCTTACGAAAGGTAGCATGATCACTTGCTAAGTGTCACTACTGGATGGGGAGAAATGTGTTTGCAAATGTTTTGCTTTTCTAAAGCCCAAAGATTGGGATATAAAAGCACTTATAAGAAGAATTATCCTAAATTGGATTTTTATGAGCCATTATATATAAGTTATCCTAAAAGCAGTTTGTTTTATACAAAAGTGTAAATAACAGGAATAAAAGAAAATATTTTTATGCAAATGCATTTATGATAATGGTTTATGTATCTTAAATGTCTTGTTTGTTATAAACAAGCCCCAAGACGAGGATTATGAAAAAGATTTATGTCAAACTTGGTTCTGGACATGAGAATGTCCATTTCAAAAAGACTTAAATGGAAAAGTGTTTAGGACATATGAATGTCCATTGCCAAAGAAAGATATGTCAAAAATATTTTGAGACATCAAATGTCTCTTGGCTAAAGGATTTTATGATGAAAAATATTTTTGGACATAAAAATGTCCTTTGCCGAGAAAGGCTTATGTAAATGATGTTTTAGGACATGAGAATATCCTTCTTTGTCAAAGGATTTATGAGAAAAATGTTTTGGACGTAAAATATTCACTGGCAAAAGATAGTTTTATGTAAAGGTCTTTGAACATTAAAAATGTTCATCTAAAATCAAAGAAAATTAATTAAGGAGGGTAAAACGTACATGTTTTGCCTTAACAAGCCCAGACATAGCTTGTAAATGATTTTAAGAATAAATATTTTATAATAATGTTCAAGGATATAGAATTGTCCTCATGAACAAAGGATTTCATGATAATATTTTAGGACATATAAATGTCCTCAAGAAAAAGGTGTTCAAGATGTGTAATGAAATGATTTTCAAGGAAGTCTTGCCCTAAAAGATAAAATGCTTGCTTACCGAGTTGTCACTCACGTTTTGTTTTTCCAAACCTTAGATAGGTACCGGGAAACTCAAGGAGATGTGAACCTAAGCAATGAAGAAAGGTACGTGATGGTAGCCAAGTGGGCTATAAGAAATGAGATAGCATGGTTTGAAGTGCTAAGGTATGTTAATGTATATGAACTTATTTAGAATTTTAAGATCTATATGATTCAATGATTGAATGTATGTATGTGTGGAATGTAAATGTCATTGTAGAAAAGTATGAAGAGATGCTATGAATGAGATGATTAAATTTATTACAAGTGAATTGCCGCTTGTATGGCGTATGATGTTGATTGTAAAGAAATGATTGATGAATAATGGTGTGAAATATAGAGATATGAACGATGATGAACGAAAAAAAAAATTGGACGAGATCCAATTAAGAACCCGCCGCATGATCAGGGCAATAATCCTGATTAACATTTACCAATCAATAAGATCTTGAGGTAAGGAAGTGTCGTCTCGGTTTGGGGCGCCACAAATGTTGACATCCATCACAACATCCATCACCTAAAATCCAACGCCGGCATCCATGGTGGAACTCTGACTCTATCTAGTGAGCAACACTCTTCTCATCCATCGCGGCAGTAGCTGCAACACATTCCACTAATGATCTCCACCATCCAGCCCCGTTGCTTGGCCACCAAGCAAGATTACTTGGGGATAAAGTAACAAGTAGCAGAAGCCAGCCAGCCTAGCGCTAACACGTGCTTCACCCCCACACCAACAACTAATCAGATGGCGCCACGTCAGCAACCAAGGCTCAAAATCTCTATAAATACCGACACCTCCAGTGTCTCTTGACATAATAAGCTCCTACCGGAGCCAGGGAAGAGAAGTTGCTGCCCTGTTCTCCATTTTTTCCCAGCCTCTTTCCTTCACCATCTCTGTCTCCCTCCTTTCCGGCCACCGAAGCTTTATTAATAAACTGCTACCTACATCAAAAAATCCAAAAGCTAAGTCTTGTGCCATGTTTTCTCATTTCAACCATCTAAAATAGCCTCTACCTATTACTACATCTCTGTTCCAGACCAGTTCCAAAAAATTCCTCGTTTAGTTTTATTATGTCATAGCATATTGTTTGCCTGTAACCCATATCTCTATTTATGTAAATCAGTACTTTATCCATCAATGCAATATTTGAGTTCTAATCTTCCCAAAAAGATTAGTGGCGACTCCTCTTTTTATATTTTTTATTATTATTTTCATTTTATGCTTTAATCTCTATTTATTGTAATAATATCTATCATAATGCCTACTGCCTGTGAAAGGGGCGCTACAATGGGGAAAGAAGCAAGAGCAAAAATGAAGCAAGAAGCTTGCTCGAGTGTATTTTCTTAGCATGCAAATCTGTACTCTCATGCACGTAACAAGCATGCCGGATATTGTAGCTGTTGATGACCGCCCATCATTGTTTGTATGCGACGCATCTAACTGAGGTGGGTGTGGCGATCTCGGCACCCTTGAAGCGGTAGTCCAAGCTGGAATTTCTAGCCCTATTGATGCTTGAGCTTATGAGTTAGGTGGTCCCTGAACTAGGGCTTCCCCTACATCACCTTGCACGAGACAACGAAGAGCACGAGAGGACGCCCATCATGTTCGCCTCGAAGAGGACCAGCAACCCCAGCTCGGCGCCCACGACAGTATCATTCACTAGTGCCAGCTAAGAAGATGGCCATCAAGACTGTGCTCTTCATCCACAAGGTCCATCGCTTGAACAAATCCCTGCAGGACTCATTCTGGCAAAGGCGAAGAAGGAGAATCTGTGACGACATCTGACCTCTGACATGTCTTCAAGGTTGTTTACGTCATTTTAAAATTATCTGGGTGTGAATTGTTCTACTTCATGAGTTTCAACGACAATTTTAAATACCGTTGGAGGCTGGGATTTAAAATGCAAATAAACATAAAATTCAAAGTTTAAAGTACAAACGGCCAAAGTTTGAGGTTTAAAGTGTAAATAAATAAAATTGGAAGATTTAAAATGCAAAAATCTTACATTTTGGGTGTGTTTAGGAAGTTGTAAAACTTTTGATGAAAAGTTTTGTATGTAAAAGTTGTCAAATCAGTAGAAAATGATATGATCTTGTAGGGGTAATGATGAGGAATAAAGAGAATAAATTTAAAATAAATAGGTTAGTTGTATTGGTAGTTG
Organism: Annona cherimola; assembly: GCA_030490835.1. Classification (NCBI taxonomy): domain Eukaryota; kingdom Viridiplantae; phylum Streptophyta; class Magnoliopsida; order Magnoliales; family Annonaceae; genus Annona; species Annona cherimola. The sequence continues at coordinate 65,160,279 of CM059973.1, read as the reverse complement.
TGTAGAAATGATTGAAATGTAGAGTTGTTGTATAGAAATATGTGTAAAAAATAATTAAAAAAAAGAGTAGTTATGGAGAGTGAAAAGTTTTAGGTTGAAAAGTTTTAATTTGACAACTTTTTCAAATTGCCAAACACACCCTTTATTTATGCTAAAAGCCAGGAAGCTGAATTGTATTAAAGTGTGAAAACCAAGTTACATTGAAATCTAAAAGCCAAATTACGTTTTGTTAACATCCAACTAAACTCAACTAATGCCGTGAAATTGGCATATCCACAGTCGCAGGTTGGAGCTCTTCCACCACCAACGATTGCAAAGTCTCGTGGCCTTGCTTCTCGATGGCCTCAACAGCCACCATCTTCGCAACGCTTCAATGTAGCTACAGGACAACCACCGTCTTGTCAAAACTCTAAGGTAGCTACAGCATAGCCGTCATCTCATCAATCCTCCAATGTGGTTGCAACTAGAACAGGACCCGCACTGGAAACTAAAACATTTGCTACAAAGGCAAATACAACTTCTCTACTACCAGCGTAATTTTCTATAATCCCAAACCCAACAAATGAAACCAATTATTTGGCAAAGTTAGAAGAAATTCAAAAAATCTCCACAGCAGCTTTTTTTTTTTTTTTGATGTAAACGGACACCCTATCCCCTCTCCTCTACAATCGAAGAGGAGGAAGGGATAGCGGAGTCCAAGCAATTCATTGCCAAAAAATTATCTGTACACAGTTTTTCCAAAATAACACGGGGTGGATTGTTCTACCACACATGAGAACCCTCACCAGAAAAGGAAACAAAATCAGCTAAAGCATGGGCAACAGCATTCCCCTGCCTTAGCACATGAAGAAGAGAGAAATGCGGAGAGGAAGAGAGAAAGGATTTGATTTCCACAATAATAGCTCCAGCCGGTGACTTGATAGGCTCATCCTGCACAACATATTTGACAAGAAGCAGAGAATCGGTTTCGAATTGCACTCTTTCCAAGTTTAAAAGAACCGCCCATTTAAGACCCAAGATTAGCGCAGTTGCCTCCATGCAAAGGGGTCCCAACGTGCCACTGCGATTCCATCCTTTGGCTCCCACGAATCGTCCGTTGGAGTCCCGAATAATGACAGCGAAACCCAGAGCCTGAATATCATCACGCCTTCTAGCATCAACGTTCAATTTGAGGTAGCCCCCAGGTGGCAAAGTCCATCTGACCACGAGAGGTCTATCCACCAGCCCGTCCAGGATAAGAGATGGAGCGCTTCGGGATTGCTCGATGTAGTCGTTGCACCACTCGATAATGTTGTTGTAGGATGGTAGAACCCCCTCCTCCCGGAGCTTGTTGTGCATGAACCACACACGCCAGCAGAAGGTAAGGAAAAGAGCAAGTCTTCCCCGTCCACCAGAAGAAACCAAGCCACAAAAAACATCCTGGATGGACCCCCAGGAATGGGTAGATCTGGCTACTCGTAAAAAAGCCGGCCTAATGTTGCGACATTCCAGAAATAAGTGAGTAGCGTCTTCCATCTCCGATCTACAAAACAAACAACGAGGGTCAGTCTCAATATTTCTCGACAGTAAGTTTGACCTGGTTGGCGGGGCGTCTTTGAAAAGTCTCCATCCAAAAATCATGATTTTACTTGGGAGCTTCGTCTTCCAAATGGCCTTGTACACGAGCAGAAATGAGGGGTTGGCCGGTGCCACAGTCAGCATTCGATATGCAGACTTGACAGAATAACTACCATTTGGCTCGTGAATCCAGTACATCTGGTCCTCCTCAGAAGTGTTGGGTAGGGGAACATGGCAAATAAGACTCCATCCGACCGCACCCACAGCCGCCTCAATCCTCTCTCTAATCCACGAATGCTCAGCTTCGTTGATAAAGTAGTTAACAGTGACATCATCCGGGATGCCCCGCGGGAGGGGTCCCACTCTGGCCAGCCGGTCCTCCAACCATGCATCCTTAAAGAATTGAACCCGCTTGCCGTTACCGATGCGCCACCTGCACCCATCCCGAATCAACTCCATAGCCTTCCAAATGCTTTTCCAGGTAAAGGAGTCGGAGGCTCTTGGTTTTGAGCTCCAAATATCACCATGAGGGAAATATTTAGATTTAAGCACCCTGTAGCATAGAGAATTTGTTTGTGTAGTGAGACGCCAAACCTGCTTACCGAGAAGAGCAATATTGAATAAGTGTAGTTCCCTGAAACCCAAGCCACCCGATAGCTTAGATATGCATATGTCCCTCCAGGCCACCCAACTCATTTTCCGTTTGTTCTCCTTCTCCCCCCACCAAAACCGGCTAATCATCCTCCAGGCCACAGCAGCTTCTTTAACCAACAATATCGAAAAACAAGCAAATTTATGAAGCCAACCCCATGGCTAGCAAATTCACAGCATCAAATATTCGTCCAGTCTACAAAAATGGTCAATTTCGAGTTAATTAGGAAATTCAACGGAAAAAGTCACAATCCCTAAAATCTAGCCATCCCATTCGACAACATCCCCATTACTGAGCTGGCCCCTCATCTGCTCGGCAAAAACAAGGGCTACCATGGAAGCCAGCCCCAGTCCCATTTGCTGGGCAAAATCAAGGGCTGCCATGGAAGCCGACCCCAATCCCGTCTCTTGTAGTGCCCTTGCATTTAATATTCTTTCCCTGCATGATGGCACTGGTGGAAAGAGACTTTGTAGTATCTCTGCATTTCAGTCCCCGGGCATTGCACAGAGATCACTCAATTCTTGCTACTCGTAGAGCAGGCAAACCACCAAAGCTTGGCGTCGTGGAATTCATCTGTAATCTGCTCGTTCTCGTCCAAGTATAGTTCCAACTTGGTTTGGATTTTTCCCTTGATGGTCTCTGCTTTGGGGCACTTTGCTTGCTTCGTGGTCATGTCCCTATGGTACGTCTGGATTTGAGCAGAAGCGTCGCTGCAGTAGAGGGGCTCGCCAGTGTACTCATCGATGTCGATGTAAGGGTTGATGGTGAGGAGGATGCACTACAATTTTTAATCGCGCAGGCAGAGACGAGGGAAACGAGAGGGAGAGGGAGAGCCAAAAGGTCATGTCATCAATTTTTTTATAAAAACACCCCTACCAGGGACTGCAATGAAATTCATGACACAGCCATCCAACTGTGCACATTTATCCCACGCAATCGGACGACTTTCGGTAGCCCGGATGCATATGATCATCGGATCGCGATCGTATGCTCCCGAGAGCAGGGAGCCTCCATGCTCTCAGGAGCGTGATGCCGTTTGTTTGCGCGGGTGATTTTGGAGCCGTTAGATGGGCAGCAGTGTCGAGGTAGGGAGGTTTGCGGGCAGGCCCCTCGTCAGATTGTCAGCAACGACAACGGTTATTTGCAAAATGGTATCACGCTGCACTTTATGCGGGAGATTTCAATTTTCTGGAAAGCAACCTCGCGTGCCCAATCAAACATACTGCTACGATAACATAATCGATAGATGAGATCTTGATGGGCGCAAGGAATCCATGCCCGATCAGTGACCACATTCTCAATTCAAAATTCATATTCTGCTCCAAGAAGTCTTGGATTCGAATCCCATTGAAAATAAACAAAAAACTAGTTGATAGACACCTTCAAAATGCACCGAAGCATTTCAAACATACATAAAACACTAATTTTCACCATCCCAAATAAAAAGTCTCCCTAGGAAACCAATTCAATGTAGAAATTGGAGAATTTACATGTTTATATGTAGCCTAATCTAAGGACGATAAAAAGAAGAAGGAAAAAAAAACCCACAGGCACAACCTAGCCTTCTTTTGCGGTTGTCCACACCAAGCACGTATGGTTAAAATTACCGAGAATATGAAAGTCAGATTTTAAGATAACGAGCTTATATCTAAATCCCTATAGTAGCAATTTAGAAGGGATGCAGACTCCTGCTCAACCCATTCACGTTCGCAAAGAAACCCACCAAATCCTGCCGGTACAGAAGAAATGATTTCCTTCGATCTCCCTCCTTTAAGGCCCGATTTCTGATGTAATGCTTCTCAGGCCTTGCAATCTCTTTCTCACCAGAGCTGCCTTGCCTTTTTATAACTCCACTGGCCTTCTTCTCACTAGAATCCTTGATGGCCTTCGAATACCCCGCTGTCTTCTCAGCTGCCGCCGTGCCTGATTTTTTCGCAGGCGGCGCCGCAAGGAAAACGAACGTGTCCTTTCCGTCGCTGTTCCTCCGGTGGAGGAGATTGCGGAGTCTCCACCGTTTGGAAGATCCAGTTGAGTTACTCTTTTTGCTGTACCTCACCGTTTCTGACGCAGCCGTCTCGGGGGCCCTAGGTCTCCACACACAATAGGTTCCATCCGGAATCCCTTCGAGCTCATCTGCTTCGGAAGAAGAAGACGGAGGCTCCCTGTCCTCGATCACGAGGCAGACGTCATTTGCACACGGGCGAGGTTGCTTTGAGGAAGACGAGGGGCGCGCGGGGGCGAGGTTGCTTTCCGAAAAATTGAAATCTCCCGCGTAAAATGCAGCGTGATACCATTTTGCAAATAACCGTTGCGGTTGCTGACAATCTGATGAGGGGCCTGCCTGCAAACCTCCCTGCCCGCGCCCTCTGCCGCGGCGCCGCCTCGAACATCCCCGGCCGCACTCGAGCTTAACTCTTTGCCGGGTCTCGAATCTCCACAGTGAACTTTCATTATGGCATGTAATAACTTGATTTAATTATGTTGACTTGATATGATATATTGATGTGATACGTTGACTTTTTGACTATATGATGTGTCACTAAAAAGCTAACGTGACCGTGACCGGGTAGACTTGTTGACTAAGATAGGTAATTATAATTTTAAAGAAAATGGGCTCTAAAATGTATTTAAATTAATTTGTAATTTAAATTAACAAATTATTGAAAAGTGAAGATAGTTAAGAAATTATGGCAAGTAAATTGGGAGGTTGCGATTAAGTGAATATTTGGGAAAAAGAAGACATGCGAATGAAGAAGGATTTGGTAGAATTTTATTTATTTGGAATTTGTGAAAAAAGAACAGAATGAATTGAGAAAGCTAAGGAAAGGATGAATTTATTGCAGATTGGAAGTGCGAAGAAAAGAAATTGTTTTCATTCAGAAAATCCCTAGTGGGTTCTACAAAAAGGTAAGTAAAAAAAAATTAAATCTCTTTTAGAGCCACGTATATTGTATTATTTAAGTTATTTTGGAGATAATGGAAATTATTTGTTAAATAGTTTTCTAATGGAATGATTGTTGTTAAGAAAATGATTTGACAAAATGGTAATTGTGATGAAAAAAATATTTGTGAGTTGGTAAATTATGTATGTTAGAATTCTACGAAATTTTCATGACCAGACATATTAAATATTATATAAATTATAGATTTTGGGTTTGCTAAATGATTAATTTGATTTGATTTTATTATATTATCATATATTGATTAAACGGGTTATTTTGTGATGATTCCACTAAGTGAAAATATGATATATCGTTGGATTGGTTATCCAATATGTAGAACATCAAATTAAATTTGTATTTTTGTTATGTATATATTTTGCACAATATGTGTGAATATAATATATATTATCACATAGATATTTTTTTAAAAAAATCACCAGAGACTAGGACTAAGGATCGGCGTTTTCTATATATAATGTGGTATAGATATTCTTGACGGAGTTAGAAACCTCCATACGCACATGATTATACATGGGACGTGATTTGTTGCACCCGGGAGCAGGCAGCGCTCCCTACTCCCGGGTGCATATACTTATTTTTTTTAATTTTTTTCAAATTTTTTTATAACATTCTTAATCTAGGTGTACCTAATATGTGTATATATTTTTACCATTTTTGGGGTATTTTAGATATTTATTTTTTATTTTTGAAAATCAGTAGTATTTACTAAAATGCCACTGATTTTCAAAAATAAAAAATAAATATCTAAAATACCCCAAAAATGGTAAAAATTTATACACATGTTAAATACACCTACATTAACAGTTCTATAAAAAAATTTTGAAAAAAAATAAAAAAAATAAGTATATGCACCCGGGAGCAGAGAGCACTGCCTACTCCCGGGTGCAACAAATCACGTCCCATTATACATAGCATATTATGTATATTATTAATATATTTTTATATGGAAGGCTAAAGCCTGCAGGGCCCACACTTTATACCAATATTATACAAATAGAGACGATAGTTTAAAATATCCTGAGCCGGATGTTTATAATATAATGTGTCGCATGTACTTAATTTTTTTTTTAAAGAAACTCTACACCACCAGGGCCAGTTATTATAACATATATGTTAGATGGAATTTTGAAACCTCCAACATTGATTGTACATAATTTCACTAATGATTACATATTATGGGAATGACACGTATAATATATATATATGTCGTCATTCACATGAGATTTTATCATTTTAAATCCAATTTGGGTAAAATAAAAAATTGTAGAAGATGCATGAATATTTAACAGGTTAAAATGGTGGTTGTAGGATATAAACAAGTTAAATTGTTTTTGAATTTGAATATAATTTTATTATAGGATGGAAACATAGTTTAATAGAATCTGTACCAAGGTACAATTGTAACAGACGGAAGCTCTTGCTGGACCCTGGCGGTTCATATACATTTATATGTTATATTATATATCTAAACATGAGTTCGTACATATATATAAAATATGCAACTGAACTTTCAGGGTGCGAGTTAATATATTTGCGGTATAAATACATAAATAATTAAATACTCTTATTTATGATAATGTTATAAATTGTAATTATATAATATTCACCAAGTTGTAGTCACGTAATATATTTATATGAGATTTTAGCTGCTACAACATTTAATGGATGTATAAATTACATTCTGTAATATTATACCCTTGTTTTAAATGTACTGTTTGATAATATGTGGGTGTTATATAATAATATTTTTGTAAATTGCTTGGTCGTATATCAGCAGAATATGATAGAGGGAATACTATAATTAAAATTTTATTTTTGAATGGAAGAAATATATTAATTATGAATGAGCATTGAATATATATTCCAAATTAGATGTTGCATATTTGAAGTGTTCAATATAGATACTTATATATATACTATATGTATATATGTACTCCAAGATTCTGGACACATCCTTGGACGGTCTATTAAAATATATATACTAAAAGCTGATGCATTGTCTGAAATCGTGATTTATAAAATAAAAAATGGAAGTATAAAAATTATATATATGAGATATTGATGTTTGTAGATATAAGATATTATAAAAATCATGATTTTTTGTGTTGAGCGGGTATGTAACCAATACCAATTAACTAATTGTTATTCAATGTTCTTGATTGAGATAAATATAAATTACACAATTCTGTTAGCAGTTGTATAATTAATTTATACAATATAAATTAATTTTTTGATGTTGCAAAATATTTCTTTGCTTACAAATATAAATTGTGTAGATAGACATTTGTCTAACAAATATTTCGTAGGGTATGATGGAGGATAAATTAAATTATGAATTATCAACAGAGGATGGATTCAAGAGTTTATAACTGAATTTTAATAATTATTTTATTCTCTTATAAGGTTATTGGAACAAGAAGAGTGAGATTTGATATAGTATACGCATATTAAAATAATGAGAGTATTAAGAATTATTGAAAAATAAATGGAAATAGCAAGTTATGATATGTAGAATATTTGCGATTGTTCGTTTTAAAATTTTGGCTACTTGCTGGTTATGATGGAAGCTTCTTCTTGAATTTATTTAATTAAATTCAGTGAGTTGGTTCACCTAATTAAATATGGATGACAAATTATTTTAGTTTGCAAGATATTTAATTGGGTTGAGATAATTGTTATGATGCTTAAATGAGAATGATGTGTGTAATATATCATAATTATTGTCAAGTGAAATGGAATTGCATACGTGGGATCCGAGGATATGTGTATTAATTTTTATTTATTTCCTTAGTAAGTCCTATGCATGCTAGAAGACTACTTTTAAATGTCCATTTGTGGACAATATGTTATTACCTTGATGGGTTGTGGTTGTTCCTTTGTAGACTGTGTGTTATATTCTAAAAGGCTGTGAGTTTGTTCCATTATGGGTAGTGTGGAGAATCTTACACATCGGGTCAGTGGTTGATGCATTTCCTATGGTATTTTCATGATGTTATATATCATTATATACGTCGATTGTTTCTTGCTTACTGAGTTGTTTAACTTATTCTTGAGTAATTTAAATTTTAGGAGAGAGGGGACCATTTGGTCAATAGTGCGGATTAATGGGCTGAGATGGTACAGCAGAAACATTTTATTTTATTTATTTATTTTTATTTGTTGGCTTGTATAAATTAATGAAAATTATTCTTATTAACACAGTGGATATTTGTGATTAATTTTGAATATTATGAAACGAAATATTAATTACTAAATTTATTAAAGCATAACCGAGCCGGGATCTTCGCGTTGGTCAACAACCTAGGATTCGGCTGTGACATGGCAGCCGCTTGACACTGCGGTAGTGCCTCCTCTCTCTTGCGCTGGTGAGGGTTTGGGAGCAGGTGGCGCATCCAAAGCCAGCTTCGACTTCATGACTCCCTCCGTCAGCGCGATGGAAGCATTCCACCCTCGGCTCTTCTCCTCCCGCCTATTGCCCATGTTAGGCCTGCTTCCACTGACGTTGTTTGTTGTTCCATGTTGTTGCCATAAAAACAGAGCCCTGCTTCCAGACCAAGGCTGTCGCGAGCACCCAATGTTGAAGGTCTTTTCTTCAAGGGGAAGGAGAATGAAGAGCTTCTTCAAAATCGTCAGAGGCCCTGCACTCGCATCGCTTCATTCAATGGCTTTGTCATAAGGAATGAAATCTTTGTTTGATCAATCGACGCAGGGGCTCTCCGGGTCCTGTGGTTGCCTCAAAACCTTCACTGCAACATTTGATCATTATGCTGTCCAATTCTACCGCTGGGATGGGATTGGTTATACACCGCCTTAGACAACCTTCTTTCTGTAGACGAGGACAGGGCAGACTCGCTAGGAGTGTCGTAACCTCGCTTCCCATAAGAGGCAATAGCAGATGGCCGACGCCGAGTTGAGGAGGGAGAGAGAGAATAAAGCGCCTGCGCTGCAGGCTAAAGAGCGTGAGTTTGACGAATAGATCCAATTGGTAGATGTTGACCTCGCGCGAAGCGTGTGCTCATCGCAAAGAGATACTACAACGGGGCAGGCTATATACTGAATATCTAAAGGCTCAGTCCGAGCTCGACTCACAAGATGCTAGTATCAGGCTAGCCGAGGAATAATGGCAAGGGCTTGTTCCGCTACTTCTCAACAGCCAAAAACGTCGCAGTGAGATTTATAGGAGTTGGAGGAGAGACACAAAAATCATAACCAAAGTGAACCAACTTCGCATCCAACCAGAAAGGAGGCACTCCAAATGCTCAGCGTAAAATGCACAATAGTCGTCAGGCGCACCTGATGAGACAAACCAGGATCCTCTAATTGAAACTAAAGGCTTTGCACCCTCTTTGGTGTTAGGTTCGTCCAGCAAGGCTCCTCAGTCTGCCAATGCTAGGAACAATTCCAGTTGGCGTTACCTTGCCTTCCGACTTCGCCAGGATTGCCTTTCAATTAGTTTGATCAGTTGCAACAAATCAGATCTGACTTCAAGAACACCATCAATCGGCCAAACCCATTGGCATCCCTAGATCTTCTAGCGAGAAACCCACTCCCATCTCATGTATCACCGATCGTACTTCTCATTAACAGCAATCATCGTTCTCAGATTCAATCATCGGTGAGCAGCTATCGTTGTTGCTGCCGCTCAGACCACTTAACAACAACTCCTTGGAAGATCCCGTAGGACATGCACCAACTATCCAGCTAGCACAGTCAGGTGATATCTCCACATCCGCATATACCTATTGATGTTCAATTCTCTTCTACCTGCTTGGAAAAGTTACTTAAAGGCTATCGAGGTAAAATCGTCATTTGCCCATGCACTTGGCGCCTATTGGGGGTGAGAGTGATAGTTGTGGCAGGAGAGGAATGAGGGGTGAATTTGTTGAGGCGTTGGAGGAATTTTTGAAATGATACAGGTACGAAAGAAATATTGGGTAAACATTGTGAATATAAGAGAAATTTTTTTTTTATGCATAAAAGTTAATAAAAAAACAGTTTTTTTTTTTTTTTTTTTTTTTTTATAAAAAAACTCAACAAAAACAGACTTTTTAAAAGCTCATCCCGTCGTTTGATATAAAAAATATGACTATATACATCGTGATGTTTTTTTAGTTAAAATACAACATTTATTGAGATAAATAAGCATGGAAATTTTTTTGCACGGCACGACAAAACGAATCACCTGCTGGCTGCTCATTTATGTCAACTTCCTCCAGTTCCGGCTCGATCACTGTATTTGTTTTCCCACACCAACCCCATTCCTGGCTAGCAAATTTAGTTAATTTAAAAATAGATAACTCGTAATAACAACCTCAAACTATTTTTTAGTATATAACCATTTAACTTCTAAAATTGATTAGATCAGACTTGCTTTTGTAATTGTTTATTACAAAATTATTTTTCGTGAAAATTCTCATGTAATATTTGTCTTATATAATGTCCACTACTCTACTTACAAATATTTATCGAGCTACTAATTGTTTGCCTTTACTCTAATTGTTATCCTTCCTACCATATCACGTCACTCTCTCAATTACTAATTTTCATTTTCACTTTACCATTAATTATTACTTTTATGAGGGAGAATCAAATAGAGCACTCACTCTATTCAACAGGTGAAGCACTTCAAAAAAATATCACTCTCTCAATTATTAATTTTCATTTTCACTTTACCATTAATTATTACTTTTATGAGGGAGAATCAAATAGAGTGCTCACTCTATTCAATAGGTGAAGCACTTCAAAAAAATATTAGTGTATCATATGCAATATATTTTTAATATTTAAACCATCAATTACATTCTAGTTAAAATTTAATATCATAAAACCAAATTTTAATTAATTATACGAGTTTTAAGAATCGAATTTATTAAAATGTTTATTTTCAAATTATACCGGACTACTACTTCCATAAATATTATATTCTCCTAATTTTTTGGTATAAATATATTTTATTATGTTGAACATATGTGTCTAATAGTTTAAATCTCATTTGGGATGCTAGTTATAACTAATTAAACGCACACATCTAATACACAATTTTTTATACAATCTCAGTAAAAAATATAACCAATAAACTGTTCGAATGTTTCATTATGCATTGAAAAAAAAAAATAGCATAGGGAAAAAGCTCCTACTCCTTAAAATTCAGGTCCCTACTTTTGTAGGTACCTGAAGGAATAAATAATACTCTTTTATGTGCTTCCGTTGATTTTCGGCTAACTCTAAACGACATTGAGCTAAGAAATTGCAATTATTAGCTTGTTGTCTCCTTCGCTGATATTTGGGAGCTTGTTGTCTCCCCTTGTTGAAATTTGGAAGCTTGTGGTCTCTTCTGGAAAAATTGTGAGAATTGTTTCAAAGCTTTAAATGTAATATGAGTTAAAATATAATGTAAATATATACTAATAAAAAATAGTAGCCACACCATTATTACTGTAACTTAAGGCTAATAAGCGGGGGCGCCAACTAGGTCACACACAATTCACTTCCATCTAAGCCAAGTCTTGAAAAATCAGTTGAGTATGATTATATACATCATGATGTATTTTGGGCTAAAATATAACATTAATAATTAGTTTTATTTTTTTTTTCTTTACGGACGTGTTTTCCTAAGTACATTCAATCAATATATAAAATTTTGTCATTTTACATTTTTTATTTATTTTTGATTTTTTTTATAAATCATCACTTTCAAGGGCATTTAATCATTTTTTATCCCTTAAAAACTTAATTTATAAAAAATAAAAAATAAATACATAAAAGTATTGTAAAATGACAGCACTTAGTATAGAGATTGAATACACTTAGATAAATATTTTTACTAAGAAAAAATCAAAAAATATAGTAAATTGTAAAAATAAATAAATATTGCATTTTAACCTAAAGTAAATCATGAAGTATATAATGGGACTTCAAAATCAGTGACAAAATTTTGGTGGCTTGTTAAAGTATAACATGGGAGCCTCCGAACGGCCAATGCCACTTCCCGGCGTTTTCCAGGGGCGGTCAGCCGTCTCGAGAGACCTGTCCTGGGGAACCCTGATAGTTTTCTATTCGACACTTCACACGGCACGAACATCATCATTTCGACTGGCTCCTTCCTTCAGTAGGCGTCGGCTTTGAAGGTGCAACTAGAAGAAAACGAACACCAACATTATGTAGAATAGATTTCATTTATCTATAGTCAGCAGCCTTTGATTTTACAATAATACAATTTAGTTAGTCATAGTGCTTAGAAATATACATCTAATTGCGTATAAATTATAAAAAATACTTAAATACATTCATGTATGCATTAAAAAATATTATGGCAACTTGTAAAATCATTTCTTCACAAAGTCAGAACGTTTTAGATGATTTAGGGGTTGAATTAAAAATGCTTAACTACATACATACATGCATTAAAAATAGTATTGCAATTTGTAAAATCTTTTCTCCACAAAGTCAGAATGTTTTGGATGATTTAGGGGTTGAATTAAAATCTCTGAAATTTATATGTATTTCATAGTATGATGATTTTACTCATTTATCCAATGCGGCAAGCATATCTTCGATTTGAATTAAACTCAATTTTCTACCTAAATATTGATAGATTCAATAGATTGAGTGAATTTCATAACTTCATATCATCTTCAAAGTGAGTTGCCTTGAATCAGTTAAGGGTTGTGATTTCATATACTCGGGCGCATTTAGTTTTGGTGTACTTGGGTGTAAATACTCATTTTTTATATTTTTTTACAAAACTGTTAATTTAAATGTATTTAACATATATATATATATATTAATTTTTATTATTTTTTGGAGATTTTTAAATATTTTTTGAAAATGTTTAAAAATAGTGTATTTTCATAATTTTAAATTACTAAAAATGACACTATTTTAAACAATAAAAATTTTGAAATCTCAAAAATGATAAAAATTAATACATATGTTAAATATACTTAGATTAACAGTTTTGTAAAAAAAAATTTTAAAAAATAAAAAAATAAGTTAAATGGTATTACCCATCAGTTTGTTTTTGAAGTAATTACCCATCAGTTAATACAAATATATTTGCGAGAATATGGGTTCGGAAGGAGTGGAACCCACAGGCGCAGCTACTATCGTGCACTAAAGGACTTGTCGCCTCTGATAGTATGATGGGCTTAAATAACCAGAATTGGCCGGATCCGTACATTTGAACAGGGGAATTGTAATTAGTGGGATTTAAGGACCTCAGTTGCATGCGCTGAATGCTCCTGGGAGCATACGCTTATTTGTTTTTATTTTTTTTTGAAATTTTTTTCATAAACTTGTTAGCCCAAGTATATTTAACGTATGTATCAATTTTTACTATTTTTGGAGATTTTTAGATATTTATTTTTATTTTTTGAAAATCAGTGGCATTTCAAAAATAAAAAATAAATATCTAAAATATTCAAAAAATGATAAAAATTTATATACAAATTAAATACACTTGGGCTAACAATTTTATGAAATTTTTTTCAAAAAGGGAGCATAAGATCAGAATCCGGGATTTAACGGGTAAAATTCTAAGAATTTTGGGAATTGTCTCCCTGTTATTATTGATGGGAGTGTCCAAGGGTGGATTTTGTAGGAAAAATAGGAGTATAAAACATAGAAATATTGTTAGATATTTAGTACAATATTATATGAAAAATCGTAAGAATGTCTTAAGAATCTTATTGTAATACAAATTGACATTATTATAAAAATACGTACTTATTAAAAAAACTTTCAAGGTTAGGGTGTTTTGAGGAATAGATAAAAATTTTTATGAAAAATTTTGAAGAGTAAAAATTGTAAAATGATGTGATATAATAGAGGTAATAATGAGAAAAAAGAAGAACGTTAAAATAAATAGACTAGTTGTGTGAGTAATTGTGTAGAAATGATTGAAAAGTATGATAGTTGCTTAAAAAATGTGAAAAAATAATAAAAAATAGAGCAGTTATGGAAAGTGAAAAGTTTGAGATTGAAAAATTTTAACTTTACATCTTTTACAAATTGCCAAACACACCCTAAGAAACTCAAATATTAATAAAAATAAAATATTTATTACAATTTGTAAAAATTCCAGTTATGAACGAAGACGCTTTTCTCATAAGGGTTTATCTAAAATAAACTTGTCACAAAGTAGTAAGTGGGAAAAATACCTTCAAAATGTCCTAAATTCAACTTTGAAAAATCACCAAGAGCTGTATCGGATGAATGAGGAGGTATACTATAAATCAAATAAAAAACCTCTCTAAGTTTAGAGAATTATAAAAGAGAATCATTTCACTTGGATAAAAAAAGAGAAAATTTTTCATCAAAAAATGTGAAAATATATACATGTGATCCAAATATGTATAGGTAATGATTCAATACATATCTATAGGTAGTTTGAGGCTTTTATCAACTTTTTATTTTTTAATTTTGTGTGATCTTACATGATTTAGTTCACATACAAAAAATTATCATTTTAAATTTTTTGTTTATATTTTTCCATAATTTCAAATATCAATAATTTTAACCCAGCTCAAAATTTTTAAAATTATGAAAAAATATATTAAAAACTTAAAAATGATAAATTTTTTATATATAAAGATTACGTGTCGACTCAATAAAAATGAAAATTTAAAATAAATAAAAATAAGTGCTTAAACCCGCATTTGTATTTAGTTTCAGATATCTGCGTACGTATTCACTAGATACGTGTGCAAGTAAACTGGGAATGCTTTAATGTGATGCGACTTAAGAAATTTACTGTTATCAGTAGAGTGAATTAGGAAACATATAATATTTCATTTTCATGTATTTTTTTTTTTTTTGATAAAACATTTTCATGTAATGAAGTCAAACTCTAATAAAAAAAAAAACAGAGAGAGAGGGAGAGATCATTTCGACATTGCATAATTTAAATAAAACTCAAATAATGGACAGATGTATCATCAAAAAAAAAAAAGTGGTCCAGGAGGCATCCTAGAAAATGAGCTGAGTCTTTAATAATTCAAAATTATGTATCTTTTTCTAACAATGGAATTAGTTATGAGATTTCATCAAAACGTAAGAAATTTAGTAAAAAAAATCTGATTTTACATTATGTGAAGGGTCACGATTCAATTTGAGGATGTTTGGTAATATATAAAATTGTGGGATTATGGGAAATGATGGGAAATGAAACAGAAAATATTTTGATAAATGTGTGATTAATAGGAAATCATAGGGGATATAGTTGTAATAAATATGTTTATTGTATGTAGTTGTTAGAGAAAATGATTGGAATGTTGGGGTAAAAATGAGAAAAATAGTGTGATTGATAGAACAATGATTGACCTTAGGAAATCAAATCTCATGGTTTCCCACACTTGCATGGTAATAAACGTGTCTTATATATATTTATGGGGTGTTTTAAGCTTTTAAATTTCATTTCAAAATTTTTTCCATTTTTATCTAGGGCCCAAACTTAAGTAACACACAACATATTTCAAATTTTCAAAATGCAGTTGCAATTCAGTTTCAATACACACCTATGTTTCAAGCCTCATCATATATATAATATATGGAAAATATTCCCACAAACATTTTGATACTTTTATTTCATTTATTTCTTTTTTTTAGGACCACAAGTATTTAGTTGATGTACCAAAACTTATTATTCTGGGATATTTTTTTTTTCGATGATTTCTTTTTGTCGTAAAATTTATACCAAATTCACCTGGTAATTTTTGAATTTATATTTTCCTTAACTGAGAATGATCAACATACATTAGTTGGGGAGGAGATTAACGCTCCTCAAACAAGAGTCACAAAGCTCCCTCAACGACAATCGAAACCTTTAGAATTTTTACCATCATCTCATATACCTTTTATACGACCATGTAAAGAATTCTAAAACTATAATATTATGACAAAAACAGAAGGTTAATGAAAACAAACCAAGTTAGTCTTTTTTTTTTTTTTTATTACAAGAAGTGAAGTTGGGTGAGGGTTGAACCATCAACTAAGTGGCATCATGCCACAATGTGTTACTACTGGGGCAAACCCATGGACACCAAGTTAGTCTTTTGTTGTTGAATACATTAGCAATATTCAAAGTTAAGTATGCAAAACTGAAAATTCATATTTCAAGTTAAGATATAAAATCATATAAAATTATATTTTCAATTCACAACAAATATAATTTTGGGTTTAGTACCACCTGTAAACCCTTTAATAGGATATTCTAAAGAGAATTTAAGTTAGCTATAAAAATATATGTAAAGAAATCAAGTACAAGATGAGAATAGATTGTAACTTACATGATTGATGCATAATCTATAAGTTAATTTGCAAGCATACTTATATAGTTTAATTATAATTACAAATATATTTCATTTCAAAAATTACAAATGACTCTCATATAGTTTGACAATAATTGTAAATATATTAACATCATCATGACACTATATATCATAGTTTTATTAATGTTGTCAGAACCGAATCGGTGATTGAACCGGTAAAGGAACTGGTCTGGTTCTAACTGGTTCGACCGGTTAATCAAACCGGTTCAAACCAGTGACGTCAGCATGACATGTTTATGATGTCATAAATATTAAATTTTTTTTAATTTTAAATAAATATATTGATAAAATTATATTTTCATAAATCATAAATATATATGTTAGATTTTAAGAACCACAATATAAGTACAAAACATGCAAGAAAAAATTAATAGCAAGTTTTAAAAAATCTTTAAGTATGAATTTTAGAAAAATTAACTACATTAGCTAACCCGAAAGACTTAAACTTGTAATATGTCATGACCGTTGTTGCTTGGTTGTTAGTTCTTAAATTCTTCTTGTTTATCTCATTATCTTGATGAATTGCTATAAACATACCTAACAAAATTTTTAATCTAGGTATATTTAACGTATAAATTAAATTTTACTATTTTTGGAGACACACATTTTTTAATGTTTAATCACGATGATATTTTAGTATTTTTAGTCATTTCAAAGAGTTAAAATGATTAAAATACCCCCATATCTCAAAATCATATGTATATATCTCCAAAAATAGAAAAACTTGGTATATAAACTAAAAATAATTAAATTAACAATTTTATAAAAAGAAGAACAAAAACATTTAAAAAATGGGTTATACACTGGGTATAGATTGTAAAGATATGTGAAATTCGTTCATTTTTCATGAAAATCTGTGGGTTATAAACTAGGTATAGATTGTATAGATTTGTAAAGCAAAACCTACATGCGAGAAGAGACTGAAGCCCGCTATGAAAAACCGTGCGGGGGAAATGCAGATCTATAAATCTAGAAGCGAGGGAGCGAGAAAGAAAAAGGTCGATGCATTGCTTCCGTTTCTGCCGTGTAGATTCGTTCATTTTTTATTTTTTTAATATAAAACTATCGGACCGGTCGAATCCGGTTCGACCGCCGGTTCTCCAGTTCGGATGGTTTTATATAAATGAACCGAACCAGGGATATTGAACCGGAAACTGGACCGATTCCCAGTCGGACCGGCCGGTCCGGTTCGGTTCTTACAACACTAAGCTTCATTATATATCTTATGAGTATGTTTACAAATATATGCTAATTAAAAATGATCGTATTTACCTTGTATATTGATAAGAGTATTGCTTCTGATTTTGGGGCAGCGACCACAAACGATAAGATCAGCAAATATATCTGTTTGGACAACCTGCTTGGCGGGATGGCGCTCAGTTGTCCAACAAGGAATTAATAGTTAGTTAGGTAGAGCAGTTCATCTGTGCTCATTCATTGATAAATCATTATCTCTACAAGCATATCCTTAATAGTGAGCATGGCTCGGATGGTCACGGTTGCAAGGATGAGGGCTTGCGGCAGTCGTGCACAAGGGTTCGTCCCATGTATTGGAATTTTGACAGAATTTTAAGTGGTGCATTATGCACTCTTCCTCCAAATACGTGGAGCTTATATTGTCTTCTAAATGAATACTCTTGACATGTAATATCAAATGTAAGATGTATAATACCAGTCAAAAAAAAAAAAAAAAATGCAAAGAGGAAAATATTGATGGAATCAGTTGCTCTTCCTCCAAATAAGTGGAGCTTGTATTATCTCCAAAATGAATTATCTTGACATGTAATATCAAATGCCAATGTCACATATAACATGACGTGGAATAAAGACATAAAGTTAAAATTGATATATTTATATAATAAAATAGCCAGGATAAAAATATAGATGTCTATTGTTATTGGTTAGCAGATCCTACATTATCAAGAGACTTGGGTAGTTTCTAGTTTATGTGCCTGGAATAGACTCCCCAACTTACCTATTCCTTTTAAGTTTTAAGAGAGAACCCGCTCATTTCAACATTGTGTCACAGCCAGACCAAAATCCGTTTGTGTTTGTCTTCAGTCTTCCTAATTTGGCCAATCATTTTAGGATAGATAGAACCGCCAATTTCAACGATTATGACAAAAGATAAATTCGGCCAATCATTTTTAGGATAGAACCACCAATTTCAACAATTATGACAAAAGATAACAGAATATTGTGGAAATAAATAAAAATAATGGTATTATTTTTTTCCTTTTTATTGATCAAGAAATAAGAGACATTCAGATATCTTTGTAATAGAGAAATAAGAGAGAACCTATCCTTAGTCCTTACAGAGAGATTTTCCGCATTCAGATATCTTTGTTACAGATAAATAACAGAGAACCTACGCTTAGTCCCTACAGAGAGATTTTCCGCATTACACAAGAAAGAGAGAGAGAGAGAGTTTCAGAGACCGGGCGTAAAAAACCCGGCGGAATTTTTACGGCTGAGCTGAGATGAGGGCGAGAAGAGAATAATTACCAAGGCGCAATAGAAACCAGGGAATAATGCTGGCACTTTTGAAGGTTATACCCAAGCTAATATACGTAGGTCTACGTGCACTACCAAGGAAATCTGCTGGATAATTAAAAATTGGCTGATTATATAACTTAGAGTCCCCATAGAGTGCACCTGGTGCATTGTACCATATTCATTTATTTTTTATTATTTTTGTATCATTATGCGCATGTCAACATGCACTCTCTACACGTACAATTTTAATGGATTCTATTTAATATTTTTTGAAAATTTGAAAAAAGTCCACACATTTTCATGTAAAATTCATAAGTTGTAAAACTTCACAGCTAAAATATTCATGCATGTGCCAACGCACGTGTGCAAAAAAATTCATACATTCATGTGCACTGAAGCTTAATGCACTCATGTGCACTTGATTACTTCTGTATAACATGCGCTTCTATCCTTTTTTTCCCATCCCCTCTACTTCTCACCTTCAACGAGAATAGAAAGATAGTGGAGAGGGGCACTGATTATTCATAAATAAAATTAATTTATACTTCTATCTTATCTTATCGAAAAAATAGCGAGTTTTATATTTAACTATAAATTAAATAAGGGTTTGCTTCTATGTGACTTTTCTTCTATGTAACCCTTTCATTTTTAGTATCTTAATGATCGAGTAAAAATTCATTATATCTATTATTTTTATCATCATTTATATGTCAGATGATCATTTACGGCTAATATGAAATCCTATATTTTTAAACGTTTTTTAGTTTTTCATGGACTTGTAAAGTTGGACGTATTAAATCTATAAATCAAAATTTATCAATTTTGAATGTTTTAAAGTACTTTTGGATTTTTAAACACAGTGGCATTTTTGTAATTTTTCGAAATAGAAAATTACGGAAATGCCATTGTGTTTAAAAATCCGAAAATTTTAGAAAATTACGAAAACGACATTGTGTTTAAAAATTCAAAAAAACTTAAAAACATCCAAAAATGATAAAACTTGGTTTATATATTTAATATACTTAGCTTTACTTGTCCATGAAAAAACTGAAAAAATTAAAAACAACATATTTTTGGGCCGATATGAAATCGCCGTAAATGATACAATCCCCATTTATATTACGGTGAAAAGAATTTCATTTATCTAATATCACCTTATTTGACCTCATCTACAAATGCATAAAATTAATATAATAAAATGATTTGATACTAAATATTAACTTTAGAGTTGTATTTTTAACATCTAAATCATTTGAAATAGCATTACTACATATTCTATAAAATATTATTATATTCTTCTTTTGATGACATTATTATAAATGAAGACAGTGTTCTTATGAGATTTGATCTTGGAACCTCACTCAACACACCTGAGCGTGTTACCATTGGGACAAACCCAATGTACTATATTACTATATTCTAATACCATATACATAGATATAAGCATTTTTTATAGTTTATTATCAACACATATTTTCCAAATTTGATCACGCATATATTTGATTTAGATGAAACTTAATTTCCTATGTAAACAAAGTTTTGTTAAAGAATGGATTTTTATTAAGTATCACAATATTAAAAATGAAAAAATTATATATAACTAAACTATAAGCAGAGCTCTGTTAAATGCATTTAAATTTTTTTTATTGTTAAAAGGCATTCAAAATTTTTTTTGATGGCTATATTTACATACATCTCAACACATATTACATTGTAGTTCGGAGACATTCTTACAAATACGGAGAGACATAACTTTTCCAAAGAAATCTGGAGACACAGCTCCACTAAAGAATTAGGAAGACACAGCTTCCACCCTAGCCAAAAGGAGACAACAGCTCCCACACCATTTTTCGGGTCGAAATCCCAACGTGGGATTCGAACCCACGACCGCAGCCCCGCAACGCTTTATTACTGCTGCGGCGACCAACCGAGCACGCCTCGGTTGGTCAAGGCATTCAAACTTAGCTGCATTTGATCTCAAAAAATTTATTCCATAAAGCAACATGGTTGAACAAATGTATTGATGTATTATGCTATTGTGGACAATTAGTAGTTATTGATCTTTAGACCAAATCTTTCGCCAATTAATCTGCAACCCTTTCAGTTATGAATCAAAAAAATTTCATCATAATTAATCATACATTTGAAAATCATTTGAGAATACTTATAAAGAAGATGAAACTTCTATATATTTTTTGAAATAAATTTTATTTGAATTTGTTTATATTTAAACCAACTTAAAATAATTATATTCATGTCAACAAACATTCATGCCGAATATTTAAAAATGTTTTTTTGAAGTTATATCAACGTCGTTAATCCACATTATTCTCGCTCAATATTCTTTGGATAGTGGGCTTTTGAAGACAGCCACTAGTTTGAAGAGTCGGCAATCTTAAAGAGAACAATGTCAATGTATTGTTTTTTTTTATCGGTATATCTACGAATTATTTCTAATATAATACAAAAAAAAAGTAATACATAATTAATTTTGGATGCTTAATTTTTTATTACAAAAGAAAATATCGATAATGAAACCGAAAAATGTTATAGAGATCAAGTGAAGGCGAAGAATGGAATTGTTGGTCCCGAGTTAATGGCAAAAACCCAAGAGGGGAGGGGTGAATTGGGTTCTTATAAAATTCTTTGGTAAATTAAAAACTTAACCCCTTGAAAGTTTAATCCCCTTGATTGATGAAATGAAATGGAAAGCAATATAATGTAGAGGGCAGAAATATAAATCAAGCACACAAGATTTTTATAGTGGTTCGGGCAACCTCCTTGTGACTTGGGTTCCACTATTGTATTCCTCAAATACAATTAGAGCCACTGCTCTCTTCTAGATTCCAGCTCTAAGGGGCTTCAACAAATCTCAGCACAAGTAGGTGATGAGTTCCACTCCAATCACACACTACTTTGCTTACACTTGATCTTAGTTCCTCAAACTAAATCAAGTTTAATATAATCAAATGAAATAACAAAGGAATCTACACGTTACAGTTGTGTAGAAGCAGTTTGGTGCAGAGAAGAACTCGTAGAATTGGCTTTGAAGATTCAGAAGTTGAGCTCTAGCAGTTTGAAGCAAAGTTCTTCTTCTTTGGATTGGCTTGATCTCTTTAATGCTCTTGAAGATGGGAGTTATGCACACTTAATGATTTTCAGCTACTTCTCTCATCCACAATGAATGCCTTTTATAATTGTGGAGGGAATCCGAACGTTTGAAGGTAGGTGGCGCGCATTTAATGCGCCAACGTTCGAATATTTTCCGACCGTTGCGACCCAAGTCGCAGGTGGAGTCGACTTCGGGTGCGACTTCGCCCAAGTCGCAGATGGAGTCGACTTCGGGTGCGACTTCGCCTTCCGTAGAAACTTCAAGTTCCAGATTGGGTCGACTTGGGCATTGACTTGACCCAAGTCGCAGGTGGAGTCGACTTCGGTGTGCGACTTCACCTCGTCTGTTAGCTTGACGAACTTGAAAACTTGGAATGCTTTAGTTTGCTTGGGTTCCTTCATGCCTTTTGTTGTTCTCTTGCATTTTTCATTTCCTTTTGAATCATTTTCTTTATTTTAGCTTGCTTTCATTAACTCCATGTTTTGCAAGACTTTGAACCCATATAGTCTTGAATAACTTCTTGGTCGAGTTGATGCATCTTGCTTGGACTTGGATTAGTCTTCAAATGTTTCAGTTTGAGCATCTAGGTTGCCTTGATCTTCATCTTCATACAAGTTTGTCTTGAAAATAGTTAATCTCAGCTTGTCTTCTGAAATATCCCCTCTGCTCGATCGAAGTCGATGCCGGAGTCGACTTCGTCTGCGACTTCACCTCAAGTCGCAAGTGGAGTCGACTTGGGGTGCGACTTCGGCACTTCGGGGTCTGGACTTCAACTCTGGAAGGTTTTGTTATGTTGAAGTCGATGATGGAGTCGACTTGGTCTGCGACTTCGCCCAAGTCGCATGCGGAGTCGACTTCGTTTGCGACTTCGGCAACTCTACACCCCATTTTCAACTCTGGAAGGAAACGACGCCTCGAAGTCGATGTTGGAGTCGACTTGGGGATCGACTTGGCCTTAAGTCGATGCCTGAGTCGACTTGGAAATCGCCTTATCCTTCCAAGCTTCATTTTCTTCAAATGTATAGCCTTTAATCACATCCACAAACTTGTTAGTAGCCAAGACTTACTCAAATTAATTTATTAATCATCAAAACATAGATTTAGCTTATTTTCCACATATTTCCAACAATCTCTCCCTTTTTGATAATTGACAAAACCGATTTGAGTGTATACCTTTCAATTGCTTAAAAAATGCTAATTTTGCATTTTGAAATTTTATCATACTTACGCAAACAGTCAAATTGAAAACATTCAACTAGAAGACTTAAAAGCAATCATAAAGGCTTGTACTCATAAAAGCTTATACTCAAAATTCCTCTTTTCTCCCCCTTTTTGTCAATATATCAAAAAGTAGAGGGTAAAGTAAGAGACAGGTGGGTGTGCTCCCCCTAAACAGGTGCTTCCCCTTAGTTCGTGCTAAGTTAATTCAACCATTCCCATATCATTTCTAATTTTATAGAATGGTTCTTTTGCTAGAGGTTTGGTGAATATATCTGCAATTTGATCTTCAGTTCTTACATATTCCAAACATATGTCATGATTTTCTACATGTTTTCTAATAAAATGGTGTCTAAGGTCTATATGTTTGGTCCTATAATGCAATACTGGATTTTTGGTTAGACATATGACACTAGTATTATCACATATAATGGGTATATCTTTAAAATTCATGCCATAGTCCCTAAGTTGTTGTTTCATCCAAAGTATTTGGGCACAACAGCTCCCGGCAGCAATGTATTCGGCTTCCGCCGTAGATAAAGCAACACTAGTTTATTTTCTTGAAAACCATAAAACCAACATGTTTCCAAGAAATTGACATGTTCCACTAGTGCTTTTTCTATCTACTTTGTAACCGGCAAAATCCGCATCCGAGTAGCCGATTAGATCAAAATTAGAGCCCTTTGGATACCAAAGTCATATGTTGGTAGTGTCTACTAAATATCTGAAAATTCTTTTCACAGCTACCAAGTGTGATTCTTTTGGACATGACTGAAATCTAAAGCACATACACACACTAAACAATATGTCAGGCCTAGAAGCAGTTAAATACAATAAAGAACTTATCATGCTTCTATACAATTTCAGATCAACTATTTTTCCTTTCTCATCTTTGTCGATTTTGATTGTTGAGCTCATAGGCGTGTTTGCTCCTTTGCTATTCTCCATGCCAAACTTCTTCAGCATTTCTTTGATATACTTGGACTGGTTAATGAAGATTCCTTCATTTAGTTGCTTGATTTGCAGTCCAAGGAATAAATTCAGCTCTCCCATCATGCTCATCTTAAATTCTTTCTGCATAAGCTCAGAAAATTCTTGACAAAGAGTCTCATTAGTAGCACCGAAAATAATATCATCAACATAAATTTGAATGATCAATATATCCTTTTCTTTATACTTGATAAACAAAGTGGTGTCTACCTTTCCTTTTTGAAAATCATGATCAATCAGAAATTTGCTTAATCTATCATACCAAGCCCTTGGAGCTTGTTTTAATCCATATAATGCTTTGGTTAACTTGTACACAAATTTAGATTGATCTTTTTCCTCAAATCCAGGTGGTTGTTTTACATACACCTCTTCATTTATATATCCATTCAGAAATGCACTTTTAACATTCATTTGAAACAATTTAAAGTTCGTGTGAGATGCAAAAGCTAGTAAGATGCGAATTGCTTCCAATCTAGCAACCGGGGCATAGGATTCCTCAAAATCTATTCCTTCTTCTTGTGAGTATCCTTTTGCCACAAGTCTAGCTTTGTTTTTCACTACAAGTCCACTTTCATCTAATTTGTTCCTAAAGACCCACTTGGTGCCAATAACAGTACAATCGTTTGGTCTAGGAACAAGGTGCCAAACTTGGTTTCTTTCGAATTGATTTAGCTCTTCTTGCATTGCTATAATCCAGTTTTCATCATCAAGAGCTTGATCAATATTGGATGGTTCAATCTTAGATACAAAAGCATATTGTCCACAAATATTTTGTTTTGATCTTCTAGTTTTTACACCTTCATATACATTCCCTATAACTTGTTCAATTGGATGGACATGTTTGAATTTCAAATCAGTTGGAGGTTTGTAGAAATTATTACCTTCACTCACCCTTTCCTCCATGGAATCTTCTTGCTTTTCCACATGCAGTTTTTCAAAACTACTTGCTATATCATCTGCATCACTTAAATCATCTTTTCTTTTGAGGCATGGGTTAGTTTCATCAAAAACAACATGTATGGACTCTTCTACAACTTGGTTTCGTTTATTGAATACTCTATATGCTTCGCTATTTGATGAGTAACCAAGGAATATTACCTCATCACTTTTAGCATCTAGTTTTTCCAAGTTGGTTTTTCCATTGTTCAAAACTAGCATGTGCATCCAAAAGTATGAAAATAAGAGATATTTGGTTTTCTTCCTTTCCATAGCTCATATGGGGTCTTTTTCAAGATTGCTCTAATGGTAACTCGATTTAAAACATGACAAGCTGTACTTATAGCTTCACCCCAAAATTTCTTGGATAGTTTGCTCTCATTTAGCATGGTTCTAGCCATCTCTTGTATAGTTCTGTTTTTCCTTTCAACTACTCCATTTTGTTATGGAGTTCTTGGTGCAGAAAATGTATGATGAATCCCTTTTTCATTACATAATTCTATGAATCGTTTATTTTCAAATTCACCACCATGATTACTTCTTATAGTCATAATAGTACTTTGTTTTTCATTTTGCACCAAATTTACAAAAGTTGCAAACATAGAGAAGGCTTCATCTTTGCTAGCTAAGAGAATTATCCATGTGAATCTTGAAAAATCATCAACAATTACAAACACATATTTCTTTCCACCAATGGTTGAAATATTGGATGGCCCATATAGATCCATGTGTAGCAATTCGAGTGGCCTAGTGGTGGAAATTTTCTTTTTGGTAGAGAAAGGCATTTTAGGTTGTTTCGATAATTGACATGCCTTGCAAATTTTGTCTTTATCATATTTCAACTTTGGCAAGCCTTCTACCAAACTTTTCTTCCATAGGGTCTTTATATTTCCTATGTTTATATGCCCAAGCCTTTTATGCCAAACTCATAGATCATTATCAATGGCCATTAGACATTGACCATCTAGTTCATCAAGTGAAACCAAATATACATTTCCATGTCTTTTTCCACTAAACATGATATGTTCTCCATCAAATACATTACATATAGATGATTTAAACACAACCTTGTATCCTTTGTCACATAATTGACTAATGCTCATTAGATTGTGCTTGAGTCCTTCAACAAACAAAACACCTTCCATGCATGCATTTGAAATACTATATATGTTTAATTTACCTTTAATTTTACCTTTCTCATTATTACCAAAGGCAACCGTTCCATCGTTGCAAAGCTTAAGTTTATGAAATAAACTTCTTTCTCCGGTCATATGCCTTGAATAGCTGCTATCCGTGAACCACACGTTGTTTGCCTTTGCCTTGAAACATATCTGAAAAATAAACAAGTAGATCTTATCTCTTTGGTACCCATTTTATGGGTCTATTTGGATTAGTAATATGATTCAATCTTTGTTGCTCTAACTTAGAAAGCCCAAATCTTGTGTTTTTTGGAACCCAAACTAGTTTTGCACCATGGTCATACAGTTTCTTAAAGTTACATTTATAGGCTTTATGACCCATTTTATTGCAAAAATTGCAAGTCATTGGTAATCTAGGAGTAGGCCTCCAAGTATGTAACGGTTCAAACGTTGGCCTTCTAGTCCACATAACATTTTTCATTTTTGGCTTGTATATAGGTGCAGTTTTGGTTTGATATTTCCCAAGTATTGGCACATTTGATTTGCCACTTTCTTTTTGCTCAAATTTATAGTATCCGAGACCTCTTTTATTTGTTTGGGAGGTCATGTTCAGAAATATTTTTACATTTTCTCCTGGATTAGAGAACTTAGCTAATGATTCATTTAAGGATTCGTTCTCCTTTTTCAGTTTCTCTACTTCTTTCAAAAGCAATTCATTTTCATCTTTCAATTTGGATGATCTTTCAGCCAGTTTTCCATTTACAATAATGACGGAGTTACATTGTTGTCTCTTCAATGACAACTTATTTCCTAGCTTTTTGATTTTCTCATATAATGAATCATATGCAAGTTGTAATTCTTCTAATTCAGCACATTTGAGGCATTCTTGAAAAGAAGAATAACTAGATTGAGAATGAAAAAGTTTGGAAGTTACCTCTTCATTGCTTGTGTACTTTGTTGAGATGGTTTGTTCTTCCAAAACTTCCGTTGTGTTCAAACACAACAGATTTTCTTCTTGTTCAATTCGCGCCATGCAGCATATTCTTGCACAATTTGCTGCTTCAAAGTTGTCGGTTGAGGAGCTGCTTGTTGATGAGGTTTCTTCATTGACGTACATTCCTCTTCCTTTTGACATTTGGTATTTTCTGTTTTCATGTCTTTCCCTCCTTTCTTGTTGATCTTTTGATTTCTCTTCCGGCGTAAGACATTGAGCTTGCATATGTCCCATCCCGCCGCATCTATAGCACTTTGTTGGCTCCTTCTTCTTCTCTCTTCGTGGTCTTTCTTTGAAGTCTTTGAAGTTTCTTTCTTTTCGCACAAACTTTCAAAATTTGCGAGTGAGTAGTGCTATATCTTCATCATCGTTGTGAGATGAGGAGGTAGATTCTTCTGAGTTGTGGGTGGTCTTTAGTGCAACAGCTTTCTTCCCTTTGTGATTATCTTCATTTCTTTTCTTAATTAGCTCATGTGACATTAGTGAGCTAATAAGATCTTCTAGCTTTAAAGTATTTAGGTCTTTGGCTTCTTCTATTGTCGTAATCTTTGGAGTCCATGAGTCAGGTAGCGCCCTTAGTATCTTCATAACCTGTTCAGATTCAGAGATAGCCTTTCCAAGACCTTTCAAAGCGTTAGTAATTTTAGAAAATCTAGCAAACATCTCAGAAATATTTTCTGTTTCTAGCATTTTAAAGCTTTCCAATTCTCCTATCAAAATATTTCTCCTAGTCCCTTGGACTTGAGAGGTTCCTTCATAAATAAATGTTAAAAAGTATCCCATATTTCTTTAGCGGTTAGGCAAGAGGATACTCTATCATATTCAGAAGCTGTAAGAGCACAAAATAGTGAGTTCATAGCTTTAGCATTGCTCTTTACAGTTCTTACTTCCTCTTCGGTCCATTTGGAAGCTCTTTCATCAGTTGGCAAGATTACACCGTCTTGGATTGCAATCCAAGAGTCCATATCGGTAGCCATAATGAGTTACTTCATACGAAGCTTCCAATAGCCGAAATTGTTCCCATCAAACAATGGTGGCCTTGTAAAGGATTGGCCTTCGGCAAATGCGGGAACGAAAGTAGATTGGGATGCCATGTCAATAAGATCTCTTTGGTAAGCTCAAAGACCTACTCTGATACCACTTGTTGGTCTCGAGTTAATGGCAAAATCCAAGAGGGGAGGGGTGAATTGGGTTCTTATAAAATTCTTTGGTAAATTAAAAACTTAACCCCTTGAAAGTTTAATCCCCTTGATTGATGAAATGAAATGGAAAGCAATATAATGTAGAGGGCAGAAATATAAATCAAGCACACAAGATTTTTATAGTGGTTCGGGCAACCTCCCTATAGTGGTTCGGGCAACCTCCTTGTGACTTGGGTTCCACTATTGTATTCCTCAAATACAATTAGAGCGACTACTCTCTTCTAGATTCCAGCTCTAAGGGGCTTCAACAAATCTCAGCACAAGTAGGTGATGAGTTTCACTCCAATCACACACTACTTTGCTTACACTTGATCTTAGTTCCTCAAACTAAATCAAGTTTAATACAATCGAATGAAATAACAAAGGAATCTACACGTTACAGTTGTGTAGAAGCAGTTTGGCGCAGAGAAGAACTCGTAAAATTGGCTTTGAAGATTCAGAAGTTGAGCTCTAGCAGTTTGAAGCAAAGTTCTTCTTCTTTGGATTGGCTTGATCTCTTTAATGCTCTTGAAGATGGGAGTTATGCACACTTAATGATTTTCAGTTACTTCCCTCATCCACAATGAATGCCTTTTATAATTGTGGAGGGAATCCGAACGTTTGAAGGTAGGTGGCGCGCATTTAATGCGCCAACGTTCGAATATTTTCCGACCATTGCGACCCAAGTCGCAGGTGGAGTCGACTTCGGGTGCAACTTCGCCCAAGTCGCAGATGGAGTCAACTTCGGGTGCGACTTCGCCTTCCGTAGAAACTTCAAGTTCCAAATTGGGTCGACTTGGGCATTGACTTGACCCAAGTCGCAGGTGGAGTCGACTTCGGTGTGCGACTTCACCTCGTCAGTTAGCTTGACGAACTTGAAAACTTGGAATGCTTTAGTTTGCTTGGGTTCCTTCATGCCTTTTGTTGTTCTCTTGCATTTTTCATTTCCTTTTGAATCATTTTCTTTATTTTAGCTTGCTTTCATTAACTCCATGTTTTGCAAGACTTTGAACCCATATAGTCTTGAATAACTTCTTGGTCGAGTTGATGCATTTTGCTTGGACTTGGATTAGTCTTCAAATGTTTCAGTTTGAGCATCTAGGTTGCCTTGATCTTCATCTTCATACAAGTTTGTCTTGAAAATAGTTAATCTCAGCTTGTCTTCTGAAATATCCCCTCTTCTCGATCGAAGTCGATGCCGGAGTCGACTTCGTCTGCGACTTCACCTCAAGTCGCAAGTGGAGTCGACTTGGGGTGCGACTTCGGCACTTCGGGGTCTGGACTTCAACTCTGGAAGGTTTTGTTATGTTGAAGTCGATGATGGAGTCGACTTGGTCTGCAACTTCGCCCAAGTCGCATGCGGAGTCGACTTCGTTTGCGACTTCGGCAACTCTACTCCCCATTTTCAACTCTGGAAGGAAACGACGCCTCGAAGTCGATGTTGGAGTCGACTTGGGGATCGACTTGGCCTTAAGTCGATGCCTGAGTCGACTTGGAAATCGCCTTATCCTTCCAAGCTTCATTTTCTTCAAATGTATAGCCTTTAATCACATCCACAAACTTGTTAGTAGCCAAGACTTACTCAAATTGATTTGTTAATCATCAAAACATAGATTTAGCTTATTTTCCACATATTTCCAACAAGAATGTGTACAAAAAATAGGGTTTTTTTTATGCGGAAAAAATGAAGGTAAGGAGAAATTCGAGACCTGCCTAAAATCCTACGTGGAAAAAGAGATTTCATCATCTTCTTAAGTGAGTACAGGATGATGGAATTACAAGTGGGATTTTGCTCGCGAGCGAAGGGATAATGAAGGCTAGTCTTTTGTGTTTTTTATGATCTTAATCAGTCTCTCTCCGACTTCATTTCACAGAAATGATCCTCCTTCGTTGTTGCTTGAGCTTCCCCTTTATAGCATAAGATGCGATTAGCGTTTTCTTGCTGACGACGATCTTTTTTGGGCATGCGTGGGCATTATGCTTTCTAGAGCCTTTTTTGTCATTTGTTGGGATAATTTCTCTCATACCTATATTGCACATAATTCCTAATATATCCATAATATTTCATAAATTTCTTTTATACTCATAACATTTCATCCTAAATTCCTCTCATACCCACGTCGTTAAAACTACCGTTATCTACCCCATTGAAAAGACGATTTTGCCCATTTAAAATTTTTTAATTGAGATAATTTAACCTTAACGTGACTCAATTGATGGTAGTAAATCATTAATACAAGATATTAAATAACTTGAAAGTCATATTAAAGTTGATCTATTTTAATTAGAAAAAAACTTAAAAGGACAAAATTATCTTTTCTATAGAATAAATAATGGTGGTTTTAACGGCGTGGGTATGAAAGGAATTTATGGTGAAATGTTATGAGCATAAAAGAAATTTATGAAATATTGTGAGTACATTAGGAATTATGTACAATTGCTATGAGTATAAGAAGAATTATCTCAATATTTTTAGATGCAGATCAATATGTTTTCAAGAAATTTCAAAATATAACAAATTATTTATATATTCCTCACATTAAATATATTTGAAAATTTGTATGATAAATAATTTTAAAAATTTATTTTTAATATCGTCTAGAAATATACAAGAAAATAATGTTCGCATGCAATGTAGGGGTTCGATTTGACATCGGTGGTCATCATGGCATGCATGGTGGGGAAGACGGAGCATCCGATTCGGTACACTGGTGGTGCATGGTAGTTTGTGCACATGAGGGTATTTTTGTCATTTTATGAAAATTTAAACCTAATCTAATTAAGGGAAGTTATATGTACGCAATTTCGGATAAATTATGTGGGGGTGGGAATTGGAGCAGGCCGTATTGGGTCAAGATTTGCCTAACACTGAACCTACTTTTTAAAAATTCAGTTTCACCTTACTTTTATTCTAGATTGGGACAATGTTAGTTTGACCATCGTTTTTTTAAATAGGTTTTAGGACAAACTTTGGGTTGCCATAAGATCGATTTTGAGATAGTGGGTCGGGTAAAAAACATGAGTCAAATAAGATGATTTTAAGAATTTATATACCTATGAAACATAAGGATACATCTATATTAAATTTAAATATTATATGTTTCGATATTTTTATTGATTATTAAAAAATATATCAGTACTAGAACAAAACTTGAGAAAATATAATATAATTTATTAAAATAGGTCAATATACAATTATATGCAAGAGCTATATATATGTGCAAATTCCTCTTATTGAATCTTATATTATTTTCTGGATAAATTGATTCTTCTACTGTTGATATAGTTAATTATAAAAAATGTAAGAATTTTGAAAGAAAATACTAATAAGATTTAAACAGAGGCTTATAATTTTTAATAAATTAATATATGCGGAGCGAATCGGGATATAATTGACCCATTTCGAATCTATTTTTGAATTCAGGTCAAAATTTCTGACCCATCCCTATACCGAGTAAGAAAAACATTAATTTTACTCAGTCAAAAATGGATTGAATTAAGGTCGGGTCACGGGTTGACCCACCCCAATTCCCACTTCTAAAATTATGTACGTGTGGATGCAATTTCTAAAGACTTATGTCACACTCACAATTCGAATCAAGTTAGGAGTGTATTTGACAATTAGGAAAAGGTACACCTTATATGCAATTTCTAAATCTTATTGTCTGAATTTTAATTTCTGTAATTAAGGTATAAATCACTTTGTATATATTCCTCACATAAAATAATTTTTTTTCATGTTGGTTGTATTTGACAATTTGTGTGATAAATAATTTTTAAAATTTATTTTTAATATCCTCTAGAAAAATACAAGAAAATAATGTTCGTTTACAATGCAGGGTTCGATTTGACATCGGTGGTCATCGTGGCTTGCATGCTGGGGAAGACGGAGCATTTGATTCGGTACAATGGTGGTACATGGCATCTCGTGCACATGAGGGTATTTTTGTCATTTTATTAAAATTTTAACGTAGGCTAATTAAGGGAAGTGATATGTATGCAATTTCGTGTAAATTATGCATGTGTGGATGCAATTTCTAAAACTTATGTCATACTTGCAATTTTAATCAAGTTACAATTGTATTTGACAATTATGAAAAGTTTTACTATAAAATTTTTCATTTTTTATACTTATCATATTTTTAATCATTTATTTGCATCTTCCTATGCAATTACAATGCTTTTTAATTATTTCTGTGCAACTAACTATCTATTTTACTTTATTTCTTTTACTCTTCATCATTATTCTTACCATATTATATTTCTTCTCTTATTTCAAAAAATTTTACAATAAAAATTTTTCTTTCAAAAGTTTTATTAAATGCAAAATACATCCTTTCTACACGGGAAGGTAAAAACCTAGTATGCACCCAGAGGACTTCAAAGGGAAACAAACGATCCCACTTGGCTGGAAATTGGCTTCACCTACATGATGAAATCTAAGTCCTAGCGGTCACAGTGTAACATCATTTATTTTTTATATGACTGAAAATCATCTAGGGTGTGTTTGGTTGGGGGTAAAACTTTTGATGAAAAGTTTTTGAGATAGAAGTTGTCACATTGATAGAAAAATGATGTGATATAATAGCAGTAATGATGAGAAGTAAAGAGAATAAAGTTAAAATAGATGGGTTAATTGTATAGATAGTTGTGTAGAAATGATTAAAAAGTAGGCTAGTTTGTATAGGAAAATGTGAAAAAATAATTAAAAAATAGAGTAGTTATGGAGAGTGAAAAGTTTTAGATTGAAAAGTTTTGGTTGACATGTTTATATCCCAAACAAACACACCCCTAAATTCAAGTTTTAGGTAAGCCATTTATGCTTAAAATATAAAGAATTATACGTAAATTACGAAAAATACTTTGATAGGCTCTCAAAAATATTAAAATGTAATAAAACTTTATAGAATCATATATAATCAATTAGATGTTAAAAATAAAACTTTAGAATTAATATATAATTCAAATAATTTTATTATATTAGTGACTACTATTGGTTTATGTTTCTGGCCTATGTGTATAAAAAAAATAATTTGTTCACTGCTGGAAGAGTTGGTTGTAATTAGTTGAGAAACAATGGAAAGATTACTTGGATATGATTGAACCGTAAGAAAGCTAAAAGGTCAAAACATAGTGTAAAAATGTAATAATAAAACATAATTTTATTGCATTGACTTTGTACAATTTTCAAATGGGGCTATGCACATATTCGATTTGATTTATTCATAGTTTAGATAGGATGAGGATGAAATTATGATGGAATTGAATCTTCCATTTCAAAAAAACATTCTACACCAAAAAATAATAATTTATTTTTTTCATTTCTAATATAAAATTTTCTAATCTTCACTATATCTTCTCTATATCTTCTCTTTTCTAATACACGCTAACACTTTTTATATCTTATATTCTTATCCTCATCTCATCTAAGCTATAGAGTGTTGATTTGGAAACTTGGTTTTCATGTTGAAGAAATGATCCTAAATGATGCAATGATTAACTAGAGTTAATTGGATCATCATGTAGGAGGCATTTGCAGTGACCTGTACCCTAATTGGCAACGCCCAAGCATATCCTTGGCTTAAATTTGCCTATCATAATTAAAATGAGTAAATCGTTTTTCATTGTTTAAATTTGAAATTTCATGAAAAGCAAAATATCATGTGCTTGTAATTTAAAGATGGTTGTGGATCCGACATGTTAGAATTAACGAGGGATGCAATTTGCTGAAACAGCACATAGAATTAATTAATCTCGACCAACCATAAACCAAAAATTTTTAATTGCAGTAGTGTTGCTGTAATGCCCAATAAAGTCCTAAAACACTTTCTTCGAACCTCGCGCAAGATTTGCACCTGTGGAAGGAAAATAGTTGACTGCTGGCTCCCATTAACAGACGACACCGTTGATTCATGAATTCCTCTGGTGGGTTGATTCGGAATTCCTATAAATCAATCAACGAAAAAGATATGGAAAAAAAGGTACAATGAATATGGGCAATTAAAAAATGAATGATTGCTCAAAGAACAGAATGGCTACAGATGAGATGCTACAACTACTATTGAATCTGTGACAGCCAATTCCATGGTTTTATCATCGTCTTGGAAGGGTCATGGGTCAGATTACAGGAAAAAACTTTTGGCCAACTTTCGGTGGATATCATTAAGGGCAAAATAATAAATTATGATATACCCTCAAACTGCCCGTTTTATATCGTTATTCCCTGCGATATTGGCAAGTTTGAGCATCAGTTATATGTGAATTGCTGCCTAACGTTTGACAAATAAAGTATAAGTAGGCCCGATTCAATGTAAGCTTCTGCAGAACTCAATTGAAACCCATGCATGACGAGCTTGGTATTATATATGGGGAATCATTTACCACGGTCGGAAATGGGTTGTCGAGAAAATGACAAAAAGAAAATAACATTGAAAACACAAGAGACGCAAGGTTCGGTTCTTAAGAAAAAACAGAAAAAAAGAGAGAGACGCGTGGTTCGGGTAACTTACTCAACGGAGGTAATCTCGATTCAATCATGAGGGCCAACCCATGGTAAGTGCTTCCCATGAGAAAAAAAAGGAAGCAGGGGTAATTTAGTAATTTTCCATCGTGAGTATGTTTGACTAAAAACGTGAGTATGTTTGATTTTTTGATAAATTTTATATTATATACATACAAAATCTCAATCTTTTCCATTCATTTGATAGATCAAATAGTAAAACGTATATAAACATAATTTTTCATTATTTGAAAATTTTTAAAAAATATTAATGTACAAAAAATGATATTTTAATTAGATTTTATCATAATTGGTAAATTTGAAAAATAAAATTTATATTAGAAATGATGTTATATTATTTAAAGTTAATGTAATTAAGGTACTCTCAAGAATAACAATTTCTTAGATTTTTCTTGAATTTTTGAAAATTTATTAATATTTTTTTATTTTCTGAAAATAATAGAATCTAACCGTGTCTAACCGCGTCTAACCGTGTCTAACCGTGTCTAATTTTTGAAATTAATAATTTAATCATAATCTAAACCCTCTAATATTATCCTAGGGCCTTTATAAGACCATTTATATCTTAAAAATAAAATTTGGAACCCAAATAATATGATTTATAAAAATCACAAAAATCTAACCTTGTCTAACCGCGTCTAACCGTGTCTAACCGTGTCTAACCGCGTCTAACCGCGTCTAACCGTGTCTAACCGTGTCTAACCGTGTCTAATTTTTGAAATTAATAAGTTAATCATAATCTAAACCCTCTAATATTATCCTAGGACCTTTATAAGACCATTTATATCTTAAAAACAAAATTTGGAACCCAAATAATATGATTTATAAAAATCACAAAAATCTAACCGTGTCTAACCGCGTCTAACCGCGTATAACCGTGTCTAACCGTGTCTAACCGCGTCTAACCGCGTCTAACCGTGTCTAACCGTGTCTAATTTTTGAAATTAATAAGTTAATCATAATCTAAACCCTCTAATATTATCCTAGGATCTTTATAAGACCATTTATATCTTAAAAACAAAATTTGGAACCCAAATAATATGATTTATAAAAATCACAAAAAATCTAACCGCGTCTAATCCTGTCTAATCCTGTCTAACCGTGTCTAACAGTGTCTAACCCTGTCTAACCGTGTCTAACCGCGTCTAACCGCGTCTAACCGTGTCTAACCGTGTCTAACCGTGTCTAATTTTTGAAATTAATAATTTAATCATAATCTAAACCCTCTAATATTATCATAGGGCCTTTATAAGACCATTTATATCTTAAAAACAAAATTTGGAACCCAAATAATATGATTTATAAAAATCACAAAAAATCTAACCGCATCTAACCCTGTCTAACCCTGTCTAACCGTGTCTAACCGCGTCTAACCGTGTCTAACCGTATCTAACCGCGTCTAACCGCGTCTAACCGTGTCTAACCATGTCTAACTGTGTCTAATTTTTGAAATTAATAATTTAATCATAATCTAAACCCTCTAATATTATCCTAGGGCCTTTATAAGACCATTTATATCTTAAAAACCAAATTTGGAACCCAAAAAATTTGATTTATAAAAATCACAAAAAATCTAACCGCGTCTAACCCTGTCTAACCCTGTCTAACCGCGTCTAACCGCGTCTAACCGTGTCTAACCGTGTCTAACCGTGTCTAATTTTTTAAATTAATAATTTAATCTATGTATTTTGCAAAATGTATATACTTTAATATTCATTTGAGGACTAAATAAATTTGAACTAAATAAATATATTAAATTATAATTAAAAATATTAACTCTACTTGATTTAATGAAATAAAAATTTATATAAAGAAATAAAATAGTAAAAAATATTATATATATTTTGGATGCCCGCGGGACACATGATTATTTTTAAAAAACAATATATTCATTTTTGGACGATCGCGGGACCTGTATATATTTTTATAAAAATGAAATATTCATTTTTTGAGGCCCGTGGGACATTTATATATTTTAAAAAAACAATGTATTCATTTTTGGATGCCCGCGGGACTCGTATATATTTTTATAAAACATTATATTCATTTTTGGATGCCCACCGGACACGTATATATTTTTATAAAAATTAAAATATTCATTTTGTGAGACCCGTGACACATTTATATATTTTAAAAAAATAATATATTCATTTTTGGATGCCCGCGGGACACGTAGATATTTTTATAAAACATTATATTCATTTTTGGACGCCCACGGGACACGTATATATTTTTATAAAAACAAAATATTCATTTTTTGAGGCCCGTGGGACATTCATATATTTTATAAAAACAATCCATTTATTTTTGGAGGCCCACGAGACACGTATATATTTTTATAAAACATTATTTTCATTTTTGGACGCCCGCGGGACACGTATGATTTTTTAAAAAAATAAAATATTCATTTTTTGAGGCCCGTGGGACATTTATAAATTTTTAAAAAATAATATATTCACTTTTGGACGCTCGCGGGATGCGTATATTTTTTTATAACTATATTAAATTGAAATTTGATAACAAAATTTATTAAATACGTGTAAAATAATAGTTTGACAAGCGATTATATAAATTTTAAAGTGATATTCAAGATTATTTGAAACATCATTTTTATTTGGATAAATAATCCTATAATATTATTAAATTCTAATGCATCAGAATCTAACAGCTTTTTATATTTTACACAAGAATATTTTTGTTTTAAAGAAGGATATATAACCCACTTAATTAGTTTAAACTAACATTACAAATTGGGCTGGTCAAAATTACAAAAGAAGTCGAAATAGGTATCCGAATGCAAAAGTCAAAATTGGGCATGAAGACTCTTTAGAAGATAATAGGTCAAAAGGTAAACAAAAATTATTTTAACACTCAACCGGAGTTCGAAATGGTGAGGAAATACATACCTGTCTGCACCTTTGCATAAAAGGAAGATTTGACCAAACTCATCCTCTACAATTACAGACGGCCGTGGGATACATATATATTTTTATAAAAATAAAATATTTATTTTTTGAGGCCTGTGGGACACATGATTATTTTTAAAAAAACAAAATATTCATCTTTTGAGGCCCGTGGGACATTTAAATATTTTAAAAAATAATACATTCATTTTTGGAGGCCCGCGGGACACATATATATTTTTATAAAACAAAATATTTATTTTTGGACGCCCGCGGGACACATATATATTTTTTAAAAAATAAATTATTTATTTTTTGAAGCCCGTGGGACACATATATTTTTTAAAAAAACAAAACATTCATTTTTGGAGACCCGTGGGACACATATATATTTTTATAAAACAAAATATTCATTTTTGGACGCCCGCGGGACACATATATATTTTTTAAAAAATAAATTATTTATTTTTTGAAGCTCGTGGGACACATATATTTTTTTAAAAAAACAAAACATTCATTTTTGGAGACCCGTGGGACACATATATATTTTTATAAAACAAAATATTCATTTTTGGACGCCCGCGGGACACATATATATTTTTTAAAAAATAAATTATTTATTTTTTGAAGCCCGTGGGACACATATATTTTTTAAAAAAACAAAACATTCATTTTTGGAGACCCGTGGGACACATATATATTTTTATAAAACAAAATATTCATTTTTGGACGCCCGCGGGACACACATATTTTTTAGAAAACAAAATATTCATTTTTGGACTCCCGTGGGACACTTATATATTTTAGAAAACAAAATATTCATTTTTGGAGGTCCGCGGGACACACATATATATTTTAGAAAATAAAATATTTATTTCTGGACACCCGCGGGGCACATTTATAATAACTTTTAAAAATAAAATTGTATAAATTATATTTATTTAAATTAAATTACTATAATTAACATTTGATAATATAAATATATATGACTTTTTGGTACTGGTTTAATAATTAAGTAATATAATCTATAATATAATTTCAACATATAAACATGCATTCAAACATAAAAATAAATAATATAAAATAAAATAATTGCTTTTTTGAAATAAATAAATAATAAATAATAATTATTATATTATTATTTTTATTCACATTTAAATAAAAATATCGCACTATTTTAACCGTGTACATAATTATTCATATTCATAATTTAATTAGCTGAATTTTTCTAATATAAACCGTCTATTGTTATAAATATTTTGCAAATCAAAATAGAGTAAGGTAAGCAACTTTCTAAAAAGATCAAAATTTGTATTAAACTCACACACCCGTAACACTCCATTAAAAAATATAAAAATTAACTAACTTCCCACCCACGCGCCCTTTCACACACATTATTATATTAATATAATATATTTTAAAAAATAAATTAGATCTTCAGTTACAATATATCTTTAAATTTTTATAATCCATGGACTTTTATTCGATTTTAATGATTCTAAATAATATAAACATATACAAAAGAAATATAAATGTATAATTAAAAATAATAGTAGCTCAATTTCGTTAAGCTAATTATTTCATCCTTCTAATTTTTAACTTTTTTCATCTTAAGAATATTTTATATGAAAACTTTTTGATAATTATATTTTATATAAAATCTTTCAATTGACTATGTTTGTGAATTGAATAATTGACATCTATATAAATCTAAAAAATTCCAACTACATAAAAGAATTATTTTTACAAGTTTATTTAAAATATATAAATAGAAACTTTATAAAAAAATTTACATTTTTTTAGTTGTTTTATATCATTTTCACAAAATGTTAAGAGAAATTACATTGAAATTGAGATTTTGATGCAATAAGTATAATATTTATATTTTTTTACACAACTATTATATTTATATAATTTGGAATTCTATTAGATTATTAAAAATTTTTTGTAAAATTGTTTTGAAATGTCTGTCCGTCGCGATCACTGGCCGTCAAATTTCTATCCGTCACGATAAATAACGCACCGTGCATCAGCCTCTACAATCCGTCGCGACAAATGAGACACGGTGCATCACCCTCCACGAATCGCAGCCGGCAGCCGCGCCCCTGCCTCATACCCCACCAGCCGTCGGCCGTTGGATCGCCGATCGGAACAGACGGATGACTCGCCAAGGGCTTGCTAACTGTGATGCCTAACTCGCCGGACAGATCTGTTCTCCAATCGCTTGAATCTAAAAAAAAACTAACGCTGCGAGTTTTCTTCTCTTCTGCCGGTCGATGCTGCCATTGCCGCTCGAATCCACCCGCTTCATTGCTGCAAAGGAACGTCGTCGGCAGCAGCAGCACATCGTCGGCAGCAGCAGTTCGTCAGCAGCGCGTCGTCTCCTAGGCGGAACCCATCATCTCAGATCTCACCGTGTCGTCTCCACCTTCTCCGTCCCGCCGGCTTCCAAGCAAATCCGGCTAAGCTCCACAGCGAGTCGCAAGGGAAGGGAGAAGCATGGGGTGGAAACGAAGGCAAGAGAGATGCATGGAGAAGCAAGGGAGAAGAAGAGCATGGAAACGAAGGTTACACGCATTTTCAACTACCGAAAATGCCCTGTGAAATCAAAGCCGTTGATTCAATCTGGACGGTTCAGATGAGGCTTCCCATGAGAAAACGCTAAGAAGCGCTTCTCATGGGTTGGCCCTCTTCAATCATATGTCATCCTGGGTACCTTATTTTACTATGGGCAGTTTGGAAAATAAATAAGCTACCCATTCTTTGTAAAACTTATCATTGGCGGGGATGGATGAGAAACTAGTCTTTTCAACTAGTTTCCAGTTTCCACTGGCTGTCATACTGCCAATGAATGTGTGTAGGTAGTCAATGGTGCTCCCTCGATCATATTGGTTGTGCACCAATCATTCTGATGCTCCCTCACAGCGAGACCAATTACCGTGCGCAAGTAGTTAATGAAGTTGCAATGATCGGAGTGCAATTAATACTCTAAGTTTTTTTTATTGGCGTATATTTTATATTATTTTTCAACTTATATTCCCATGAAATTTAAGATAATTCTTACGAAATTTCAAAAAAAAAACTACAAGCTTCCG
Source organism: Annona cherimola (assembly GCA_030490835.1). Lineage (NCBI taxonomy): Eukaryota > Viridiplantae > Streptophyta > Magnoliopsida > Magnoliales > Annonaceae > Annona > Annona cherimola. Next base: position 65,119,196 of record CM059973.1, on the reverse strand, counting down.
GATATTAAAAAAGGAAACCATAAGCTGATAAATATTATTGGAAAGACAATGCTCTCAAACTACCTACACTGCCAAACTAGGACTTCATACAAATGGGTGCTAAAACGCCCTCACCAGACTTCGAGCCCGAGAGCTGCCATGGATGAGACACTAACCCTTACCACTGTGTTCATGGCTGTAAAAAAATATCGTTGAGTTTTACATATTGCCAAACAGTGACTATATATAATGGTTACAGGTTCATTCATGATAACCTCTACAATTAATAGACAACTACTACACATGACAACTTGCCAAAATAAAAAAAGATCCAAATTTATGTTAAAAAAAAGAGATCCTAATTGATCTTCTTGATTGTTAGCACTTCCTTTCAAGTTTGTGAATAAATATCCATTGAGCCCAATTTTTTAGTATTTGCCAACATTATCAGAACCAAACTAGAAAAAAGAATTAGTCTGGTTCAAGTTGATTTAACCTGTTTAGTAAACTTAGTTTGAACTATTGACATCAATATTACATGTTATGTTGTATTTAATTATTTTAACTTAATTGTATATTAATAAATATTTATGCGTAATTCTCCTAGCAATAGATTGCAAGGTATAATTCCCATTTAAAATGTTTTTAAAGATCTAACTCATCCTTGTATTTAAAATATGAGTTGCACGAGTACATTAATAAATATTTATGTGTAATTCTCCCAGCAATAGATTGCAAGGTATAATTCCCATTTTAAAATTTTTTTAATGATCTAACTCATTCTTGTATTTAAAATATGAGTCGCACGAGTACACTATATTTGAGACTCGGTATAACTCAAAATTAGGGATGCTAATGGTAATGGTCAACCCGCCAACCCGCCAGTCCAAACCATTTATAAATGGGTTTGGATTGAAATTTTTGAATAAATGGTTTATAATCCGCCAACCTGTTTAACCATTTAATCAAATAAACGGATTTGGGTTGAGACCTTGCAACCTAACAACCTGTCCAACCTGTTTATGTAACCCGTCCGACCCGTATAACTCATCCAATTTGTATAACCCATTAGATATTGTAATAGTTAGGAAAAAATGATAAGTTGACTATTCAACTAATGATGTGTCCATTGAGGTGACATCCTAACCATTGATCATTTGACCAAGCAATGAGCCAAGAATAAGTGGAAGGTTATTGGGCTAAACCCAAATAAGCCCACTTAGAATGATGGGTTGAGTTATATAAAATATCACGAGTATTTAACTCAACAACCCAATGTGCTTAAGTGGTTAAGGTGTTGGTCTTTGGTAGAGGAGGTCTCGAGTTCGAGTCCCATGAGTGTGTAAATGATGAATTTTTGTCTTTTAGGCTCTGCGGGCCTCATTAGTTTGAAATTTGAATTTGAAATCGGATTGCGATCGGTAAACTTGAAATTCGAAATTGAAAAATCGGATTTCGAGCGGAAAATCCTCCGGCGAATCCTTCGGTGAGTTATAAATAAATAAGTTGGGTACTCGATGGAGATACCAGAGGAAAGAGGAGGAACGCTGCCGCAGGAGAAAGGAAAAGGCCGATCTAATCCGTTCAAGTGATCTATTTCATTTTCTTCTTTAATGTAAGGGGGATTTTGCCTTTTTAGCCTTTAATTATGGCATGATTTAATGAGGATTTATCACATAATTATTTAGTGATTTTACTAATATGTGATTTTTATTGGCCATTAATCATGCTGGGATGATATGAGATATTATTGTTGGGTCCCGAATAGATGGCAAAACCCAAGAGGGGAGGGGTGAATTGGGTTCTTAAAAATTTCTTTGGTAACTTAAAAACTTAACCCCTTGTAGAATTAATCCCCTTGAATGAAGAAACTGAATGGAAAGCAAAGTAATAAAGAGAGCAGAAATAAAAGCAAGTAGACAAGGATTTTATAGTGGTTCGGGCAACCTCCCTACTCCACTCTTCCAAGCTCACACTCCTTGTGACTTGGGTTCCACTATTGTATTCCGCGAATACAACTAGAGCCTCTTGCTATCTTCTAGATTCTAGCTCTAGGGGACATATACAACCAGAGCCTCTTGCTCTCTTCTAGATTCTAGCTCTAGGGGGCATATACAACCAGAGCCTCTTGCTCTCTTCTAGATTCTAGCTCTAGGGGGCATCAAACACTTAGCACAAGTAGGTGATGAGTCACACTCCAATCACACACTACTTTGCTACCTCTTGATCTTAGCTACGCAAGCTAAATCAAGTTCAACACAAACAAGTAAACAATAAAAGTAAACTACACTTTACAGGTGTGTAGAAACGATTTAGCGCAGGGAAGAACTTGTAGATGATGGCTTTGAAGTTTCTGAATGTAGCTCTTGCAACTTGAAACACAATTCTTCCTCTTTGAGTGATTTGATCTCTTTGAAGCTCTTATGGATATGAGTTATGCTCACTTAATGATCCTCTTGTTACCTCCTTCGTTCACAATGGGTTGTATTTATAAGTTTGGAGGGAATCCGAACGTTAGAAGGTTGGTGGCGCTCATTTAATGCGCCAACGTTCGAAAATAAATCCGACCGTTGCGACCCAAGTCGCAGGTGGAGTCGACTTCGGGTGCGACTTCACCCAAGTCGCTGACGGAGTCGACTTCGGGTGCGACTTCGCAGACTCCGGTCTTCAGTTTTCAACGCTGGAAGTTTTTCCATGTTTGAAGTCGATCTTGGAGTCGACTTGGGGATCGACTTGGCCTTCCTAACTTGATTTTCTTCAAGTGTATATTCCTTAAACATTTCACAAACTTGTTAGTAGCCAAGACATACTCAAATTGATTTGTTAATCATCAAAATATGGATTTAGCTATATTTCCAACAATTATATGCTTAATTACATATGGAGTGGATGCCACATAATTATTTGAGAAATGTATTATTTACATTAAACTAATTATGTGATGATTTATCAATAATTTTGAGGATGTATAACATAAATGTAATTTTGGGCAAGATGGAAAGCATAATGGCATAATTATAATTTATTTTGAGTAAAATAAATTAATGAGTAAAATTATGTACGTTATATTATGCTTGGATGGCCTAAAATTAAATATGTTAGCCAAATTATTGATGAGATGAATTTTTAATGCATTTTAATGCATTTAAGATGTTTAAAGGAGATATATATATATATGAAAATAATATTAAAATATTATTATATATATCTAGTATAAATGGCCGGATGGAAAAAAACGGATGTTACTGTCTATTTCCGAGTTTTTGGAGATTTTACAATTCCGCCTAATGGTTTTTCTGAAAATCATAAGCTGTCAAGGAGTTTCTGTAAAAATCAGAAGACAACAGGAGAATCTGTAAATTTTCAGGAGATGGTATGGGCTTCAGGGAGTGGGCTGGATCCAGGCTGAGCCCAGATGCAGACGAGCCCAACTGTTGCAATGGGCCTCAGAAGGAGGATCCAGTGAGCCAACCCATGGCTTAGAGCCAGAGATGATACCCGGGCAGGAGCCCAGGCAGTAAAGCCCAGAGCGCGGCCCACCAGGAAGCCCAGTCGGGCAGGACCACCGGCGGCAAACCCAAGTCGCCGGCAGCGAGGGACACGTGGCACCGTTTGGTGCGTCCATCTTCAAATTGATGTAAATTGAGCTCTAGAGGTTCGATTTGAGTGATCCAAGGGTCATTTCCTATGGATTTGGACATTTTGAGTTCAATGGAAGGGCTAGATTAGCCAAATGATGCCTAGAAGTTTGAGTTTTAGGGATAGAGGAGTATCCTAAAGGATTTAAGGTCTTAAATCCTTAGGGTAGTCTCCAAATTTTAAGTTGAGTACTTCTAGGAAGAGATGATGACATATAAGATATATTAAAGGCTCTAAAAGTTGAGCAATTGAGTGAAGATGATGTGTTCTTATGATCTTAATTGCAGGGCATAATCCTACTTATTGAGTTCTTGTGAACTTACCCTTTTTTTCCTTTGACTTTCAGATGATCCCGTGGATGGTGGCCAATGAGATGGTGGTGTCATGCTAATGAATAAATCTATTTATTTATTTCTTTCTATGTAATGAGTGGCTTGACTTAGATGTAAAAAATTTATCGAAATGGGCATGTTTGTAATAACTCTATGGACTTGGATGTAATAATGCAAGTTTATTTCTTATTGCATAAATGAGATGGTTTAATCGTCGCGTGGGAAGATCCTGGAGTTTTAAAATGACTTGGACCGAAAATTTAGGCAAAAGCCTTGATTTTTAGTTCAGGCCGTTACAGATATAATATATTATATATAATTATATATATGTGAAATTTTTTGACTATAAATTTAGTTGCTTCCCGCTCTCGGTTCTTTATCTCGCCCAGCATCCGCGCATGACGTGTTCAGTGTTCTGCAGTCGCTGGCTTGCAGCCGAGTAAACCCAAAATTCAGATCTCGTCAGTCAGCCAGTCGCAGCCACGTTCCATTGGCACTCGGCACCTACGCCATTACCCACAACTGCGAGCATTGGTCCGGCTGAGTCGTCGCATGGCAGAGAGGCCCAGAGACTATTCATCTGCGCAAGACTGAGAAAGGGAAGAGAGCACCTCGTTAGTCCCTCTTCTCCCCTCACAACCGCACCCGAGGTATTTCGGAGTCCTTATCTTCACTTTCCAGGCTTCCTGCCATTTTTTTCGAGTACCTTCTCCGCTTCTCCTTGCTATTTTTCTGATTCCCTTACCTATTCCCTTCTTTGGTTCGCCTCGCATGTCTGCTTCTCTTTTCCATAGCTTATGACGACAACAACAATTTTTTTTAAAAAAATTAGAACTTTGAAATAACAGCTCACAACCCGGCCTGGTTAGATTCGGAATTAGAATTGAAGGAAAAAACCTGGAGAGCCTTTGCAGCCAGTCGCGTCGCCTTCGTCTTTCTTCGCCGTCGCGTTGTTTTTCCAATAGATCTTCGGCGCCATCCCCTCAAATCCCGCACGGGGATGCGCACAACCCTCAACCTCAAGCCTCAATTCCTCATTTCCTTTCCCACACGCGGCACTAGCATAGGCGCACAACGCTTATTCCTTTGATCGGCGCAAGCTTAGGCAGGTGGAGAATCTTAGCTCATCGCCTTTTCTTTTTTTATGTTGTCCTCTGTCTTCCTTTCGAGTTATTTAATTTATTTAATTTTACAGACTTTATTGAAGATTTTTAGCATTAAAATTAGTAACAAACACAACATGTTAACCCGTTTATTAAATGGGTTGTAAATGGGTTAGGGTTGAAGTTTTTTAAATGGGTTAATAAATGGATTAGAGTTGAGATATTTTAAATGGGTTAGGATTAGGATTAGGCTCTAACCCGTTCAACCTGATCCGTTAACATCCCTACTCAAAATCCACATTTAGCTTTGACATTTTCAACAAGCATATGAGAGGCATGATTCACAGTGAAACATTCCGGTAATAAATCATTCAATACAATTTCATACAAATAGAGTGAGTAAAGAGATAAAAATTCATCAAAAATCACTTGTATTAAAATTATCACATTCACATTATCAAAAAACATTATAGGATTAGCAAAAACCTTGGAAATAAAGTTTAAAATGTCCTACTTAGAATATAAAAAAAAGCTATAGCTTTCTAACTTGAATCCTGGTTTAAAACAACAGATACTAATGTAAGTAAAATTTCCCACACAAATTATATACACGTCCTTCTCAAACCTACAATAATTCATGAAACCCCTAATCCACCTTTTTAGAGTTACCTAGTTCACCCCCTATTTATCGTCAAATTCATTAATTTAAGTGTGATAAAACTTTCAAATGAAAAGTTTTTGATGTAAAAGCTGTTGAAACGAGAAAAAATAATGTGATATGTTAAGGATAGTTATGAGAAATAAACAAAATTAAATTAAAATAGATAGATTAATGTATGGATAATTGTGTAGAAATATTAAAAATAGGATAATTTGCAAATGAAGATGTGAAGAAATAATTAAAAATTGGATAGTTTTGGAAAGTGAAAAATTTTATTTAAAAATAAACACATCCTAGAATTTTAAGCTATTGGAACTTATACCAAACATGAATTTATCATTCCTCATTTTAAAATCCATATTTTCCTCTAGAATTTTATCTAAAATATAAAACTCTAATTTTTCCTTTTTCCCAAAAATTTATAATCACAGGATATGTTTGGCAATAAGAAAAAAAAAGTTAAGTTAAAAATTTTCGATCTTCGTAGCTATTTTACTTTTAATTATTTTTTTCACATTTTCCTATATAATTATCCTACTTTCTAGTAATTTTTACACAATTATCCATACAACTAAACTATCTATTTTAACTTTATTTTCCTATTCCCCGTCATTACTCCTATCATATAACATTATTTTCTTCAAATTTAAAAACTTTCATATAAAAGTTTTATTACTTTCTAGACACACTCATAGAAATATGTCTCCATTTTCATGATTTATTTTTATCAATATGCTAGAATCATTATACTTACCTTGAATACAAGCTCCTTCATAAATCCATGCAATCATTATAACAAAATCTAATAAAATCTTTTAAAAACCTTGGTTCCATGTTTTCTAGGAATTTCTAACTTAGTTTAATCCAAGCATCTTGTATCTTTAACAAAATAAATAAACTAGGAAAAATTCATTTCATGCCCAAAGCTTTTTCTCCGGTTCCTAATATGCACCCAACATTTTAATAATTCTCTATTTCTAAGATATTTTGCCGGAAATTCCTTGTATAGCTGTACCGTTGAGTTCGGCCAATTATGTAATCTTTTAGAAGTTTAATATTTTCTAAATTACTAATTGCCGATGAATGAATAACGATCAGCCGTGGTTTCAGGTTTCAACCATGCCGCATGAGCATAAGTCTATGTGCACCGCTGGTGTACCGAAGAAATCACAATCCTTCTCGCTGCATCTCATCGTCCTGGCCGCAGCAGCAAGGTGTATCCTAGCCAAAGTAGCTACCTTGGACTGGGACAGTTCCCTGAACTGTTCTAATCCTTGCCCCTCCCTGGCAGCCATTATTGCTGTCAACGCTTTCGTCGCCAACGCCTCAATTAGAAGCTCGGACTCCGTCGGTGACGTCCGGCCAAACCGAGTAGAACCTGCCAGAACCGCATTGTGTCGCCTCTTGTCGCCGGCGAAGATCCCATCCAGCTTTAATAGTTGCCGACCAACAACCAGCACCATCGGTACCTGCTTGCTAAAGTGGCACACTGCCATCATCCCTAGCACCGGCGAAGCCAACTCATCTTCAAATCGGGCCAAAGCCGCCCATTTCCTCTTCTCCTCAAAATCCGGTGACCAGCAGCTCGAGCCGACCATCGAGGTCGGAGGAGATGATGGAAACCTACCAAGCACCTGCGCTGCCTCCATTTACACCCAATTAAGCCGCCCCTTTCCTCCATCAGATACCCCTGTCTAATTTCGTGGTCTCATTTCATCAGCAATTTTTTGGACCATTTTTTTTTTTTTTTTGTTGATGAACGCTGATTGTTTTCATCGAGTAATCGCCAACGTTAAAGCTCTGCTTTCCGCAGTGAAATCTAGATGCGAACTCATGGCCTTCCTCAACATCTGCCCTATTCTCTTCAATTCCAATTTTCTTCGATTTGACTTTGCGGATCTAAAATGGAAGCAGTGGACTACTAGCACGATTCGATTTTCAATATCTGGATTTTGCTTTTCTGATTCTGGTGTTTTTTTTTTTTGGGTTAAAAAAATTATTCTAATGGAAATCTTACTTGTAATGTGACATTTTTACAATGTCACAATGTTCTATCTTATGTTAAAGCCTATAAAACTTTACAAATTTACAAAGATCAACTTATTAAGAGATCAAAGCTCCCCAACGGGTTCTTTCCACCACCATCCAACATAAAAATCCCTTTCTTTTGCATTTTTTACTTATCTTGTATTTTCAGAGATCGGCTTAGTGCAGTGGGAATCAGAACTTCGGTGGGAAATTATCATGCGGTGGCGGGCAAGAGGCTTGGCACTTAGGAAAAATAGTCATTTCCTTTAGTTGATAATGGTAGTTAATATGAATGCTAACGGCATAGGTACGATGAGAATTTTAGGCAAAATGTTGCGGCTAAGGAGTTGCTGAATTTGGGGGAATTCTATAAAATAGAAATCAAATCTTACCTCGTGTACTCTACTCCTCTTCAATTTTTCAAAATCACTCCTTTTCCTTTCTCTGTGGTTTTCTCCCTTCCAAATGCAAGATTACAAATTTAAAGGTGCACCTGAGGCCACTTTGGATAATAATCTATCTTATCTATATCTTATCAGTGAATGCTTCTATAAAACTCCCTTTCTATATAATTTCTTCTATTTTCAATATCTAGATGATTAATAAAAAATCTACTCTATTTATTATTTTTATCAGCACTTAAATTATTATAAAAACTCTTTCATTTGTCTAATGTTACTGTATATGGACCCTATCTACAACATGCAAAATCAACATAACTAAATGACTTTATTTTAAATATCAATTTTTAAGTAGTATTTTCAACATTTAAACCATTTAAAATATTATTACTATATGGATAAATGATTCTATAAAGTATTGCTATATTTTAATATATATGTAAATAGATCTAACAATTTTTCCTAATTTACACATAAATATACTTATTTTTTAGCAAATATGGCTTATACACATATTGGATGTGGTCTCCTAGCTAAACAAGTAATGTTAAATACAATGAATAAATTGAATTTTTTTTATCAAGCATCAAAATCTTAAAATTTGATAAATAATCGCTTCAATGTAACCCGATTGCATAAAAGTGAGCCCCTACTTTAGTTATAACAAGTCAATCCTATTCTACTCATTAATGAGTTTGGTTCGTAATATGTTCTATCTCTTCATTTAAGGTCATGTCAATTCTACCTCTAAATCGGTTTTTTTTATTAAATATAATATTTAAAAATATTTCCGTAGCATAAAGCAATATGTTCAGACATTTATAGATTTTAAAGTCAATTAAGCAAAATATTCAAACTATTACTAAAGGCGAGTAAAGGCCTAAACAAACCTCTGACCTCCCCCATCATAAACATTTAACCTTCTTGGTGTATTTCAATCATATCACATAATCTTCGTTCAATTTAATAAATTTTATATTAAAATCTTTTTATCCAAAAGTTTTATAACTTCTTAAGCACGTCTTATTTGGAACTTTTTATCCTATGCAGCTTCACATATACTTTCTTCCTTATCAAATTTGACAATTTTAAAATTTATTTGTTATTTATCAAAAGAAAATATTAAATAAAATTTTTAAAATTGACAACTTTCATTAACTGGAAAGTATAAATGGGGCCTACATATGCATATAAAAATTTAAAAAATAAAAAGGGTTTGCCAGCCACACATAAACGTTGCCATTTGCGCCCTGGCCCAGCCACAAATGATCAAAAGCCAACTTTTAATTTAAAGTTGAGAGAGGACACCAATCATGGATTCTCGAGGCTTATACATTGCATCCAACGGCTTTGCCTTCCGCAGCGTGAGTCCCGTTGGCTCCTCGTCCATGCCAACTTCCTCCGGTCCCACCCTTTCCCACTCAAAGCACTGAATCAGGACTCCCAACGCCAGCCCGATAATCCTGGTGGCCATGGCCGCCCCTGGACAGCTCCTCCTCCCCAATCCAAACGGCAAGAACTTGTAGTTGTAGGAGTCTTCTTTCAGATCTCCTCCGCTGCCACCGCCTTCTCCTTCGAACCTCTCCGGCCAAAACAGCGTTGGCTCGTCCCATGCATTGGGGTCCCTATGCACGGCCCAGACGTTGGGCAGCAGCATTGTGCCGCGCGGGACGGTGAAGCCGCTGATGGTGAATTCTTCGGAGGATTCGTGGGGGACGAGAACGGGGCCGACAGGATAAAGACGCATGGTCTCGTTGATGATGCAGTGGAGGTATGGGAGGTTTGGAAGGTCGGATTCCTCCAGAAGTCGGCCGCCGCAATCTTGCTTCACATGGCTATCAATTTCTCTTCTCGCCTTCCTTAGAACCTCGGGATGATTTAGCAAAAGAGACATTGCCCATTCCATCGTTAGTGTTGTCGTGTCGGTTCCTGCCGTGAACATAATCTGTATATACGCAAGGTAGATACAATTATTCAAAAATCGGGGTCGTCTTAGTTCCATGTAACCCCTTCAACTCAAATTTTAAAATTTTAATGCTTAATAAAAAATTCAATCCATTCATTATACATAACATTATTCGTTAAATTATGAAATCAAATTTCATTCAAATCAAAATGTGCGTAGATTACATTTGACCAAAAACAGGTACATTCATGTGTAAATTAAGAAAAATGCTTTGATCGATTCCCATATGCAGTAGAATATAACAATACTTTATAGGGACTTCGTTTCTGTGCAAGCAGGTTACATAGAAGCGGAGTCATGTAACTCCTTCAGAATCTAAGATTTTAATCATTGATAGAAAATTCAATCTATTAGCGTATTTAACATCATTTATTTATCTAGGAGATCAAGTTTCATTTCAATTAATTATGTTTATGAGCTACATTTATTAGAATATATATTCGCGTGCAAATTATGAAAAATGCTAAAATATCAATTTTAAAGTAATATTTTCGACATCTAAATAATCCAAAATATTATTTCTATGTGAGTAAATGATTTTATAAGGTATTATTAAATTCTAATAAATGTGTAAATGGATTTAAGCGTTTTTCATAATTTTCACATGAATATATATATTTTTGAAAAAATGTGGGCTATAAACATACTTAATTTGAGATGAAACTTAGTCTCCTATATAAACAAATGATTTTAAATACAATGAATAGATTAAATTTTCCATCAAAGATCAAAATCTTGAATTTTGAAGGGGTTACATGGCTTTTGCTTCTATGCAATAATATTTTAGATGGTTTAGATGTTGAAAATACTACTTAAAAATTGATATTTAACATTAAAATATTTTATTACATTGATTTTACATGTTTTTAGATGGAGCCCATATATAGTGATATTTAGGAGTGTTAATGGTAATGGTCAACTCACCAACTCACCCGTCCAACTCATTTATAGGTTAGGGTTGAGATTTTTGAATAAGTGGTTTATGATCCGCCAACCAGTTCAACCGTTTAATTAAATAAATAAATTAAGGTTGATGTTTCACAACCCGTCAATCCATTTATATAACCCGTTCAACCCGTATGACCTGTTTACAAGATATAATATATGTGAAAAATTTTCATCTCTTTATCCCCTTCTCGCTCGTGCGCTAAGCCTAAGAGTATAAGACATTATTCCTCTCGTCGTGCCTTGTCGTAAGAGCCCTTCTTCCTCTAGCATGTCTTGCCGATGAGTACCTTAGCCGTCGTCCCCTGATTCACCGCAGCCTTCTGAATCTCCCAGCCTTCTTCTTCCCCCCAACGCGCAGGCCAACCCTTCTTCCCCCAGCACGTCCTACCGATGAGTGCCCTAGTCGTTGTCCCCTTATTTGCCGCAACCTTTTGAATCCCCCAGCGCAGCCCTAGGCCTTTAATCACAGCAGCCTTCTTCCCCCAATGTCCTATCGTCGTGCCCTAACCACTGTGCCCTAATCGTCGTAGCCTTCTTCTTCCCCTAAGTCCCTCAAACTCTCTTGCATTGCCTTCTTCTCCGCTGCTTTAGCTGCGACATCCAACCTTGATTTCATTCCTCTCTACGATGGCCCCTGTATCCAGTGCGAGTTGTCCAAGTGGGTAAGGCAGTCTCTCTCTTCTGCCCTCCCTCCCTCCCTCTCTATAACTTTGCTCTTGCTTTTCTCATATCTTCGACCACTCTTCCACCAAGTGTTGCTGCTGTCCAACTTGCCACATGTATAAATATTTTTCCTATTTTGAAGCATCTCCTTTGATGACAATTATTTGTCGTTTCTTATTTTTAGATTGAAGTTGTTTGGACTTTGAACTTTACTTATTGTTATGTATCTTAAGACAATAGTATATAACAATACGGGATATTTGAAGTGTGATTGTTTGAGTTTATTATAATGAAAGCCTTACTTTCTCAATGGCAGTCTTCCTTGGTGCTTCTCAAATGTATGTTTATGAGTTCTACATTTATAATGTTAATTGAATTGTTAGATAAAAATAAAATATGATGTATTTTGGAATAAGAACTGGTATTAAAGAGATAACTTGTGATTGGAGCTATGTTTTCAAGCAAAAATAGATTAAATTCAGGTACGTTAACTTCGAGTTATTTATTTTTTTAGACTTTATTGAAGGTAAATAGCAGTAATAAACACAACCCATTAACAACCCATCAACCCGTTTATTAAATGAGTTAGTGTTGAAATTTTTTTAAACGGGTTAATAAACGGATTTGGGTTGAGATGTTTTAAATGGATTAGGATTAAGATTAGGCTCCAATCCGTTCAACCAAATTCGCTAATACCCCTAATGATATTAGACAAATAAAATATTTCCCTTGATAATATAAGTGATGCCAAACATAATACATGGAGTGAATTTTTCATTAATCGTCTAGAAATTGAAAATGGAAGGGGTTACATAAAAGCATCCCTAGTCAAAATTAGGATATGTACCAAATAAATCCTTTTTATTACAAGGTTTTTACATAAGAAACTATTTCCTTCAGACAACAGGGATTAAACCCTGGACGTGAGTCACATGGGCTGGGTGTGAAACCAACTGATCTAAGCCAAGTTCACGATAGATCCTATTAGATGATAGAGCATGATGAAATTAATCATCAAAGATTTAAGTGTAAAGTATGAAAAGAATAAATAGTTGGTAATTTTCATTAAAAAAATAGGCTATTAAGTTTTTTTTAGGGTGAATTCCTTATATACCTACAAAGTTTACCCGTAATTTCACTTGTACCTGTAAACTTTCAAAAATTTCTATTTTAGCTACGAATTTTCATCTTAATTTTACTTATGTCTATGCCGTTAGGGATCCGTTGAAGAGGTCATTAACCCTTTGAAAATAACGAATATGTCCGTCCTTAATTATGATCTCATGGATTTTTAGCAATTCTACAACTATAAAATCACATATTATTTGAATATGAATATTAAACTTTAACAAAAACACATGTAAGTGAAATTAGAATGAAAATTCATGGGTATGAGAGGAAATTTTGAAAGTTCATGAGTATAAACAAAATTAATGATAAAATTCATGAGTATAAGTGGAATTCACCCTTTTTTAAAAAAAAATCTTTGCATTTAAAATCTCCGTTATTATTTCTAGTCATAAGTAGCTCCATCAATTACCACACAAACGTCAATGGTACATATGTATGCCCTTGATGCTGGGCGACATGCATTCAAATGGCCACAACCGTATTTGCGTGAGTATATTATGGTGGTGTGCAACATGGCTATGAGTGTGGTGTGGTGGCGTTAGTCTCCCAAATTTTCACAAATTTCTAAGGAGCGTCTACCAATTAGAATAGGTAGAAAATACCACTAGAAAAATATAGAAATATTGGTGAGATATTATATAATATTTGTAAGAATGCCTCGGGACTTGAATATAATATAACTTAAGGTAATGTAATATATGAATACCCCTAAAAAATTACCACGCAAATCTTTCACACTATATAAATTCTCTAACTCTCCAGAAGTGATGGCAAAAAGTTATTAATTCAATCTATATTTAGAAAACTGAAAATGAGAAATTTTATTTTTTATGTGATAAATAAATATTATTTCTTTTATGTTTTAAAAATCACTACAATTTGAAATTTCTCAAGAGTAGGCAATTCGGAAGAGAGGACGTAAACCCTATTTTCCTAGGGGTATAGTAGGTTCCCCTTCCCACGTCATGTCTCATAGAAGTGCAGCTCGGGTAGGGTTATATTGGGTATGAGTGAACCCAAACTCTAAGCTTACCGGGTTTATCTAAACCCAAATCCAAATCATAATATTAGAATATGAGTTCAGTCGAATTCGAACTGAGTTGACATCAATTTTGCTGTTGGTTTCGGATTGAAACTTAGGTCACTCTTAAACCAATAGAAGTTGGAATTACCAATGAAGATAATGAATTTTTTAAACATTATTGCATTCACACATAAATAATTTACACGTGAATATAATTATATGATCTATAATATTTTTGATTTTGATGACAGTTGGTCTTTTAATTAAAAGATAATTTTAAATGCAATAAACGTAATGAATTTACGCACAATCAAGGTACTAATAAAAAAATCAAGATAAAAAATAAAAGAGATTACATGAAACAACTGTCTAAAATTAATAAAAGTGAAACTTTATGTAGTTTAATAAAAGTGAAACTTATATATCTTGTAGTTAATTAGTATATATGCAATAATTTTTAAAAGTTAGTATATTTATAATTATCAATAAATAAAGTTAATGTAGATTTAATATATTCAACTTTTATGGATAAATGTATAACATTTAAGTATTAGAATAAACGTTTTATAATTTAATTAAATTATGATTATATGGAATAATTTTTTTATCACAATTATAATTGAAATACTTAATGCATAAAAAAATATAAGTATTTTAAAAAATTAAGGAGAATATCGAGTTCAGATCAAATCAGATTTTGGTACCGGATTAGGGAGCCCAATCGTATGCACCCGGGTGCATTTAGCCTCAGTGCACTCGGGTGCACTGCACCTATTTTTTTTTATTTTTTTTTGAAAATTTTTTCATGAAACTGTTAATATAAGTTTATTTAACATATGTATTAATTTTTACTATTTTTGGAGATTTTTAGATATTTTTTTTAGATTTTTAAAAATCAGTGGCATTTTCCGTAATTTAAAATTACCGAAAATGCCACCGATTTTTAAAAATCTAAAAAAAATATCTAAAAGTCTCCAAAAATAGTAAAAATTGATACATATGTTAAATAAACCTAGATTAACCATTGTATGAAAAAAATTTCAAAAAAAAATAAAAAAAAAATAGGTGCAGTGCACCCGGGTGCACTGAGGCTGAATGCACCCGGGTGCATACGATTGGGTTCCCCGGATTAGTATTGGTTTCGGATCGGATCTAATTTAAAAAATTTTCAAAAATAAAATCCAAACTTAATTTTGAAACTAGATCCCGTCAAGCAGGTTTGGATCGACCAGTACCAAGTAGCACTCCTGAATGCCTCCCCCTCCCACCACGTCGATCGTGTATCCGGTGGCCTCCTTTTCGGACGTGGAAAGAGACCAGGATTCCCTCGATCAGCGCTGTTATAAATCGGGGCCCAAATCAAAATGGATTTTCAAATGCTTATTTTTATTATTTAACCCCCTTTTTTGTTTTTCCCACCAAAAAGGCATTTAGTTCCAGTAGACAAGGGCAACATAAAGGTCCCCTCAACGGCTCAACTACTGCAATTAATTTCTCGCCGGGTGGGGAAGCTTTGTTTCCCTGAAATGGTCTCTTGCACATGTTAGCCGGTGAAAATATGTTGGGCCAAATGTTTTTAAAAAATGTATTTTCTGATGATTGAATTACAAATATGTAGTTTTCAAATGAAACTAAAAGAAAAAAAAAATATCTAGCAGGTTGCGGCAAACTTACTCAATTTTTGCTGCTCCGTTTAAACTTGAGCGCTTCCTTAAAGCCAATCAAATTATTGATACACTGTATACTAATTTCCAACTATTATTAGAAGTACGATGCTTATATATTAACTATGAGTAATGACTCAATAGCACCGTGTTGCATGACTTTTAGATTCTAAGTTTTCTTTTTGTCAAATTCATATAATTATCTTACAAGAGTGCGATTTTTCAATAATTCATATAATTCAGCTAGCGGTTAAAGATGAGAAAGATGTCAGAAAATGGATTTCCCTATTGTGTGAGTAATTAAGAGAGACATGATTCCAGTGAATGAATTTTCGAGTAATCGAGGGAGAGAGATGGATACCACTATGATGCCTTTGAGGATTTCATCAGTGTAGTATTCTGGATCCGATTCTTGTAGTCCTAGAACAGCATCCAACAATGTCTTCTTTTTCTTCTCCTCTCCCTCTCCCACTTCCCCAATATTTACACCAGACCGACTCTTCGGCCTCCGTCGTTCGTCGATCAGATCTTGCAGGAATTCATTTCTCTTCTTCTGCAGATCCTTTATTCTCTTCTCCACACCCCCAAAACCCACCCACCTCAGAGCAGGCAGGAAATCCAGGAAATTCGTCGCCGCACTCACCGAGAACGTCTCCTCCACAATCTCTCGGAACTTTCTCGCCTCTCCAGAATCCGCCTTCTGCTCTCCTCCTCCATAGTACCTCTTACCCGCAGTTATCCTCATCATCACATTCAGAATCAGCTCGAAGAACACCTGCCTCAATTCCACCTTCTGGAACCCAATCTCTCTTCCCCCTCTGCCGCCGTCGCAGAGCTTGCGGACGAGCGTTCTGACCTCCTCGTTGCGTACGGCGGAGGAGGCGTTGACGCGATTGGAGGAGAATATCTCGATGGTGGTGACCCGGCGGAGGTTGCGCCAGCCGTTGCCGTAGGAAGCCCATGCGAGGGTGGTGTAGTTGTAGCCGAGGTATTTGCCGGCGAGCAGGCGAGGGCGGTTGGCGAGTACGATGTCGTTGTCGGTGAAGCACTGCTGGAGGGCGGATGGAGAGGAGACTACGAGGGCGGTGCGGGAGCCGAATTGGAGGAGGAGGATGGGGCCGTAGCGATCGGAGAGGTGAGAGAGGCAGCGATGGAGGGGTTTCTTGAGGAGATGGAGATGGCCGAGGATGGGAAGGGAAAATGGAGGGCTTGGTGGTGGTGGAGGCAGGTGGGTTTTAGGAGGATTCAAGAAGAAGGGCTTGAAGATGAATATTAGCAGGAGGAAAAAACAGAAGAGGGCAGAGAAAAAATAGAGGATTTCCATGGGTGATGATTGAGTTGTTGCAGAGATTCGGATGAGGCAGCTGAAGAGAATACGGAGGAGTTTGACGGCGGACCGCTGTCAAGATACCAAAGTTATTTATTTAGTGAGGAATAAACAAATGCTCCGTTTAGTCCATTTAAATTTTTTTTATTTATAATAATTTATTATTATTTTTTATATACTTATTTATCTAAGTATATTTAATATATAAATTAAATTTTATTATTTTTGGATATATGTATATATATATTTTATATTTTTAAAGATAAATTAAATATATTTATACATTTTTTTGAAATTTTTAAATATCTTCATAAATATATTGTATTGAGATTTTTAAATATTTATGTATATATATATGTATTTAAAATATTTTCATCTTTGAAAATCTAAAAAAATATATACACATATTTAAAAAGAGCACCGATCTTTTCAGACCGATCAAAAAATTTATTTTTTTTTATTTTTTTTTTGAAAATAATTTTATAAACTTGTTAATCTAGTTATATTTAATTTATAAACCAAGTTTTATCATTTTTAGATATGTCTATATATTTATTTTGGATTTTTAAATACAGGGGTATTTAAGTCATTTTAAATATTCTTAAAATGACTTAAATACCCCTGTATTTAAAAATCCAAAATAAATATATAAACATATCTAAAAATGATAAAACTTAGTTTATAAATTAAATACAACTAGATTAACAAGTTTATAAAATTATTTTTTAAAAAAAAATAAAAAAATATATTTTTTGACCAGTCGGAAATCACCGGATTTCCGACCGGTCTGAAAAGATCATTCGTCATTTAAAAATAGTAAAACTTAGTTTATTATTTTAAATATACTCAGATAAACAAGTGTATAAAAAAATTATTATAAATGAATTTTTTAATGTGAACTAAATATAATATTTTCTTAATCCTGACTAATAAAATTATTTTTTTATTTAATTATTTACGGCGGATGACCATACAAGGCGCTGACTCTCACCGATCATAACGTTGTAGCGGGGCTGGTGGAAAAGAGATTTTTTTGGATAGATTTGGGTGGATTTGAAGGTGTAAGCCGTTTGCAACGCCGGAGGAGAGGGCTCGTAAAATCATGAAAACCCTCTTACTTTTTCAGCGTTATTATATATGGACTTCATTTAGTAAAATTAAAATAATAAAATAATTTAATATTAAACATTAATTTTTAAATAGTATTTATATCATCTAAACTATTTAAAATATAACTATTATGTAAATAAATACTTGTATAAAGTATTATTACATTCTAATACACGAATGAATCTAAGTATTTTTTCTAATTTATATATGAATATATTTATTTTTGAGCAAATATAGCCATGCAGATATTTAATTTAGATAAAAATTTAATCTCTTATAAATTTTCTATGAAACATCATAACCTTAAAATTTTAAAAAAATTATATGAAATTGCTTCTAAGTAACGCCGTCACGTAGAAATATAAATAAGCCTGCAACACATTTCACGAAATGCAGCCACCGTTAATTGCATGTGGCAAAAATTTGTCAAACACAATCATTTTATGGCTGTCAACCTGGCAAATATGCCGTCTTTGCCTTCAGGGAGCAACTTTTTGGAAATGGCTGCATATAGTTACTAAATTCGTAACCTAAAAAAAGCAGCCTTTGATAAAAAGCAGTTGAATTTTTTGGCTACATTTTACATAAAGAAACTAAAAAAACTTTGGATGCATTTGACATGAAGTACACTACAAAAAACTAAACTTTTAATTTGGCTGCATTTGACAAAAGTTCACTGTGAGAAACTCAACTTTTAATTTAGTCGCATTTGTCGTAAATTACACTGCAAGAAACTAAACTGTCGTGGTATAAATTTTGTATTAATTTACACTATAATATCACATAACCATATCATTATAAGTCTACTACAAAAGACTTTCGAGATGCTTTTTCAAAATTTTCACCAAAAGTCATGCTTTTAATGATAATTTTTGTCATTAAATGACTACTTTTTGCAACCACATTGGTAAGCCCACCACAAAAGACTTTCAAGTTGCTTTTTTAAATTTGTCTCTAAGGGTGTGTTTGACAAAATGTGAAGTTAAAACTTTTCAATTTAAAACTTTTTACTCTCCACAATTATCATATTTTTTAATTATTTTTTTTCACATTTTCCTATACAACAACCTCATTTTTTAATTATTTCTACACAACTATCTGCACAACTAACGTATTTGTTTTAACTTTATCCTATTTACTACTCATCATTACCCCTATCATATCACATCATTTGACAACTTTTACTCTATAAAATTTTTCATCAAAAGTTTTATTCATTACCAAACATATCCTAAAATTCATACTTTTAATAATGATTTTTGTCACTAAATGATTACTTTTTGTAAATCCACTATGTTATTGTCGCTAAAATGTAATTTTTAGTAAAAATAATTATTTATGTTGCTAAATAAAAATTTTTGTGAGAACAAATGTTAGACGTTGCCAAAAATGTATCACCAAAATGTATAGGATAGCAGAAAATTTTTTGTTACATTTGACAGAAAGCGGCTAAAATTTTTTAGCTACATTTGAAGCCTGTAAAATAATATCCACGTACATTTGGCTGCATTAGGAGAACCTTCTAAAAATTGGTTGTCATTAGCGATACTTACACATCAAATATTTTATATCTGAGCCTATACCAAATAATCACTTTTTAAACCAAATTAGTGTCGTATTATTAACAGTCTACTACATTGCCAAATATAATTCATGGAACGAACGAAAATACTAGGAGGGTGTTTGTTTCTATCAAAAATATTTTAAACTAAAATTTTTTAATTTAAAACTTTTAAGTCTCCATAATTACATATATTTTTAATTATTTTTCACTTATTCTTACGACTACTCTACTTTTTAATCATTTATATGCAACTACTCACATATTTAACTTTATTCTCTTTATATTTTATCATTACTCATATTCTATCACATCATTTTTTTCATTTCAAAAATATTTTCACCAAAAAACTTTCATCAAAGTTTTATCATTTTTCAATTTAAAACTTTTCACTCTCCATAACTATCATATTTTTTAATCGTTTTTTCACATTTTTCTATACAACTACCCTACTTTTCAATCATTTCTATACAACTATCTACACAACTAATCTATCTGTTGTAACTTTATCCTCTTTACTACTCATCATTACCCATGTCATATCACATAATTTGACAACTTTTACTTCTCCAAATTTTTCATCAAAAATTTTATTTATTACCAAATACGCCCTAATTTATATACTTCATGAGAATCACTCACAAGTTAAGCTTTCTCACGGTCTACAGTGTTGCTCCCAATAAAAAACGGAAAAAAATGAAAACGTCCAACAAAAATCCCTTGCACAAGTCCATTTCTATTCAAATGACCATTTGTGAGAAACAAGCCATATTGGTATCTAATTCCACATATAACCCCATGACGGAAAATTTAGCGTTGCTAGAGAAATCTACAAGACAGGGAGCCAGGCTCCCCTCAAGTGCTCTATTTCCAACAGCTGCATCCGATTCCTATATATTGAAAGTAGAAATCTTCAAGCCTGTATCACCATGTTCTCCACATTGGGGCCACTTCGCCACCGCCAGCGGTATAAAATATTTGCATCTATACCAATTTTTTTTTTAAAAAAATTTCTGTTATGTTAACCATTCTTAAATATTATTCACCCATGGCAATGTCTTTAGTCTCCAATCAACGATTGTTAAAATGTTCCTCCTCGGAATCGACTCCCGTGTCTTCTTTCACTAGAAGTATGTTAAAACAAAATTTATTAAAAAATAATAATTCGGTTAGCCTGGGCTAAGTAAGCAAAGCAAAGCAAATTATTTACTTAGCCCACCTCTAATATTTTTTATTTTTTTTAATATAGTTGTTTACCTAATCGTATTTGACATACGAACAGAGGCGGTCAATGCAACAGTAGCGTGCCAAGAATGCTGATGACGGAGGACATGATGTCAGAACAGGAGAAGAAGAGGAAAAGACGACTGTGGCATTTTTTCAATACGGCAGGCTGTGTAGAAGAATAGCTTGGATTGATGAATACTGATAGGAAAAAAATTATAGGCTGCCAAGCAACTATTTGTAATAAGGAGGAGGCAATAATATATGGAGGAGGAGAGAATAGACCAGGAGAGAAAGAAATTTATTAAGGCCCTTTCTTTTGCTATTGAAATAATTCAGATTCGAAAATGTTTACTAATGACTTTTCAACATGGACAGTTGATTTTTGTTAAGGCAACATATTTGATATTTTGATCATTGGCTTAGTAACCATAGGATGTTTCAAATTGACTATCTTATATATCAAATTGACTTAGTAACCGTATATATACGTATAACATCCTTGCCCACTAATTAGTATTTGGTCGAATCTGACATCAATAGTGCGAGCAAACATGACAGATATTTGGGATGAACAAAAAGCATGACAGATATCTTTTTTTTTTTTTTTTTTTAATTTGGATGTTCAATATTACCTCTCATTTAATTAAGTCAGAAGAGACAACACTCTACTAATATATATATGCACAGAAGACGACAAGATCCCCTCATAGAGTCGACCCGAATCCGCGTGTCATTGGCCATGTTGGTAAACATGACAGATATTGAGTGGCGCATTGATGACAAAAAGTTTGGAATATTCAAATGAGATTTTTTTGCGTTGCGAAGCAGTGGTTGTAATCTTAGTAGTTGAAGATAAGAAAGCATCTCGAAATGATAAACTTACGTGATCGCGAGAATCTATACTGCTGTAGAGTTTTTTTTTTTTTTTTATAGGTATTTTACAATCATCTTAACCGATATTTTCGGTATAAGCGTAAAGATATTCTTATAAATTTTCTTATAGCATCCTAGCACACAACTAATAATATTTCTAATTGTTTATTCATGCAGTGGACACTCCCACACAACTGGAGGAGACTGCTGTCACCTACCCCAAGGCTCTTTTGTATGAAGAATTTTGTTGCGGTCCAAGTTCGAACACAGGTGCCCATCCATGCACAACAGCCTAAGTTACCACCGCACCGGTGGCATGGTGGTACCTGTAGAGTGTTTTTTCTTTTTAGGAAGAGAGGAATTCATAGATTCACATTACTATTAATGCAATAGCGTGTTTGGCTATTTTTAATTTTCTTATGTGCTCCGTAAGCTCGGCTTTGTATAGTGGTAGAAGAAAAATCGAGCAAAAAAGACGGAGAAAAAGGCGACTGTTTAAAAGGGAGTACAAGGAAGGTAATATTCTTAGCATGATAGAGGATAAAATCATATAAAGTGGATAAAGGTAGTAATTTTTGGAGGAAACGTAGGTATTCATAATGCCGTAAAGACTATATTATTAAGGATAGCTAAATGTCAAATTAAAATAACGGAGGTTTCTGGAACCTGCCCACAGGGCGGTTGGTTTCGCATGCAGGCTTCATGCTCAGCCACCGGGATTCGATACTAGTGTTCTACGTGTGCACTGAGCGGTTGCTACTCTGGAAAAATAATAAAATAAAGTAGGTTTCCACAATTTTTTGGATAGATTTCATTTCGCGAATCTTACTGTGCTTTTACACTCAAGAAAATAAAAGCTATGTATAATATTTTAATAATAGAGTTCGCTTCTATGTTACCCTGAAATAAATAAAAAAACGGTTACATATAACTTCCTCAAATTTTAAGCTTTTTGATGTTTAATGGAAAATCTAATCCATTTATTATATTTAACATTATTTATTTAGTTATGAGACCAAGTTTCATCTAAATCCAATATTTATATAGGCCACATTTACTAAAAAATAGATATATTCATATATAAATTAGGAAAAATGCTTAGATCCATTTACATATATATTAGAATGTGGTAATATTTTATATAATCATTTATTCATATGATAATGATATTTTAGATGGTTTAGATGTGGAAAATATTATTTAAAAATTGATATTTAGCATTAAATCATTTTAATATGTTAATTTTATATGTTTATAGATTAGACTCATATATAGTGATATTAAACAAATGTAAGAGTTTTTAGAATAATATAAGTGATGCGAAACACAATAGATGGACTGAATTTTTCATTAACCATCTAAATATTGAAAATAAAAGAGATTATATAGAAATACGGTTTCACAGAAGCATCCCCATTTAATGATATAAAAGGTAGTTATGGATTTGTTCTTCTTCCCTTCACAAACCCTCCCAATGCTTGTCACACAAACACTCACAAGGATATTCACAGATACAAGAGCTTATTGAGAATTCTAATGAATCATTATATAAATAACTGACATCTTTGACATGGATGCAATTTCTTTTAAAATAGGAATGCTTCAATGAAACCTCCTGTCTACATATGTAATATGCTTCAATTTAATATCTTGATAATTAATGAAAATTTATTTAATTTATTATATTTAGCATTATTTATATTATCACAGAAACCTTATCATTTGTCTAATATCAATGTACATGACCTTTTTCTACAAATGTGTAAAATCAACATAATAGAACGGTTTAACATAAAAATATAATAGAATGATTTAATACTAAATATCAATGTTAAAGTGATATTTTTAACTCCTAAACTACCTAAGAATACATCGTTATTATATAAACAAATGATTCTATATAAATATTTTATTTAATTTATACATGAGTATATCTAGTTTAAATCAAATTAGCCTATGTAACATATTTGATTTGGATGAAACTTGATCTCTTAGCAAAACAAATGATATTTAATATAATGGATAGATTGAATTTTGTAATAGTAATCAATGTACCAACATAGAGAGGGTTATAGTGATCGTGTCTATATAGTCCAATTACGTAAAAGCAATGCCCATTTTAAAGATTGTTGGCATGGTTGAAAAAACATAGTTGGCGTGAATTAAAATATGTTAGTTTCTTCTACCGTGAAGATGCAATTGTTTTTTTCAAGAGTGAACTTTAGTTTCTATTAAACTTCACTTTTATACGTAAATCTTATCTTTTTTTTTCACCATAATAATGGATGAGAAATTCACTCTAATCATCATTTTTTGGCATTACTTATGTCTTCATGAAAAATACATCTTTTATCTAGTATCGTTATACATAATCCTCATTTATAAATTTATAAAATTAAGGCTTTTACTAAATATACCCAATACATTTGACTCTAATTCCAAATCTACCCACCATGTTTTTTAAATTTCAAAAATACCCACTATGTTTGCAGTTAATTCTAAAATGCTCATTCTATTAAAAACCGTTAGTTAAATTTTTATAAATACCAAAAAAATCCTTGTAATAAAATAATAAAAATAAAATACAATAGAAAGAAAATAAAATTATGCCTTTCTAAATTTAGTGCTCACATGCGATTACGACATTGGTAAGTTATGACATTTAAAATTTCAATTATGTCCAAAATCTAATGAGTATATTGTTAATTTCACATGTTAACTAGCATTGTTAACTCACAGATTAAGTGTTTTTGAGATTAACTACAAATACAATGGATGTATCCGGAATTTTGAAAACGTAGTGGATATATTTAAAATTTGGGTAAAATGTAATGGTTATATTTGGAAATATCATGAAATATTACTGCGTTTACAAATAAAGATACTTAAAAACATCAAAAAATAGTAAAATTTAGTTTTTAGATTAAATATATCTAACATTATATGTTTATAAAAATAAAAAAATAATTATGAAAATTCCACGCCGGACACATGGGATCACTACTCTATATTAAAAGAAAAAGAAAAAGAAAAATAAATAAGCTTCAACCATAACCATCGAGGTTTTAATACGTATGCATTGGATCCGATCTTTATCATTCTGACTCTTAACCATTAATACTGGCCACGCGTCCAGAACTTGCGTGCATTGTGCCACCCTCATCTTCTGCAGAAAACGACCGGGGAGGCGCGGACGGCTTATAAAGTCTTCCACAATCGACGGGTCTTCCACGGTGATTACCACCTCCTGCATGCTGGTGTCTCTCATCTTGCATTGCCAATTCAAATGTTGTTGATATACCCGTGCGTCGGTTGGGCTGTGGCTAAAGCTGTACCCACTTAGCTACCTCAAAAAACAACCAAATCAGGGCATGGTATGCCCCTTTAATTATTTAGCAGGGCTATGTCTCCTTCCAAGTTGGTGGGATTTTGTCCTCTTTGTAATATAAGTGGAGTTTATTGTCTCTTCATTAGTTAAATGAGAGCTTATTGCTTCCTTTAGGCTTGATTGTAATATCCAAAATGAATTGTAATGTATACACCTAGTCAAAATTTTTTTTTTTACCCGCTTCCATGCATTGTTTTTTAATATTAAAAATCTTTATTTGCAAATATTAAACGTGAAATTATTAAGAATAATTTGCAAATACATCTACATAGTTTGATTCTAATTACAAATATATCCACATCATTTTCATATACATCTTTATAAATTTATTAACGTCGTAATAGTATAGTAACGATACATAATGGTGTTAGGCATATTTATAACTATAGTCAAACTATGTTATTACCCAATTATTGAATATGTCAAACTGAGCATTTAACCCGCCAACTTGGAAAAGAATAACAATCGACATATCTCAATAAAAATGGAAATAGAAGATTTTTTGACTGATATATGGTCACGCGTACAAGTTGTCTATGGCTATCATAATATAGTCTCTGATTATGAGTCTGATGGTTCTGATTCTTGAGTGTTTTTTTGTTTACTTTGGTATATTCTTTCTATTTATTATTTTGCTCTATTTTATATCCTATTTTGTTTTGTTTTGTTTAAATAGGTTGAAGGCATGTTTAATTAGTGATCTTTTATATTGTCAATATTTTTCATCTTGTCATAACTTTTTGTGAGCATTATGATTTAAAATTTCAGTTAACTTATGTTTATGATTTCTAAGTACTAATAATTGTACTTTCTGAAGAATACCTCCAAAATATAAGAGCACTACTATGCAAAAATTAACAAATGTTCATGAGACCTTGTCAGAGTCTCTAGCAAGTGAGGATTTAGTGTGATTATATGAATTTTTTTTTCTTTGCATATCAAATTAATTCAACTAAGAAATATTATCAAAATTGTAATTTATTATTGATTTTTGTTATTATTTTGATTATAATTTCTAACTTTGTAATTTTTTGAGGAGGTCCATCCAATAATCATATGCAAAAAGGACGTTGGAGGACTAAATGCTTCAAACTTTATTTCGAAATTAAAAATGGGCCCTTGAAAGTTACTTTTCGTGAAGGCACATCTGTAGCAATTGGAGAATGCTAGAAAGCTTGTTAATTTCATAGGTTATGTTGTTTGAAGTACTGCACTTTTAGATGTAGAGACTTGAACCGAGGTATATAATCAATGTGTGGTGAAAGAATATTAGCTCAAGTGTAAGTGAATAACCATTTTATTATATATAAAGTTGTCAATAAAGTTTTTATTGTAGAATCTACTTTTTACCCTTATTCATTTTTAATTATCCTATTTTAATTTTTCAGGAAAAGTTTGAAGCATTAAACAATGATGATCAAGATCATTTTCAAGAATTTGTACTAGATACTATGCGGCCCTTATACAAAGGGTGGCATGGGCAACTGTCACAGCATTATAAGAAATTTCAAATTGATGAAGAACATCTTGATAATATTCCAGATGATATAAATTCTGAAGATTGGAGTTATTTGGTACAATTTTATGGCTTGATAATATTCCAGATGATATAAATTCTGAAGATTGGAGTCATTTGGTAGAATTTTATGTCAGTGACAAATTTAAGGTACAAAGAAAATTTTATATTATTCATATTAATTAAATGATTTTATTATATTTATATATCCAAATTCAAATTTATTATAGGAAAGGAGTTCAACAAATTCAAAAGCTCAAAAAAATAGTGTATAGAAACATGCATGTGGCTCTAAATCCTAGGCCGAAGTTGAGGAATTAATGGTTTATCTCTTTCTCTAATATTATTATCATTACTTATATATTTCATTACATTTTTATTAATGTTAAAATTCTAACTCATTTTATCTTTGTGCTCTAAATTGTAGAAAAATCAAAATAGCGGAATAAAGAGATTAATAAATGACATTTGGCTTGTTCAACAAACAAGAAAAACCAAGGAGGGAAAGTTCGAATGGGCTGATTCAGAATTGGAAGGCATACATGTAAGTAATCACATAACAATTTTAAATTAATATGTTAATTTTTTAACCATTATTCTTGCATAATATGAAATCTTAATTAAATATAATTATTGATAAACTTTAAGCAATCCAAATAAGATTACTGTTCGGATGTGCAAGTATTTGACATAAAGGGAATATGGAAATAAATTTTTTCCTTTGAAATTGTTAACAAGAGAAGCTTACAGAAATTTCTTTTCCAAAATAGTCTCCTCAAATTGCCCACGCTTTCTATTAATGATCATAAATTTTATCATATTATATTATTATTATTATATATATACGGCTATTATAGAGAAAGCTATGCAGGCAGAGAGACGCGATGGGAAAAGCTCGCCAATTTTCGTACTTGCAGAACTGTGATGAAGAGAGAGTCATTGTCATCGTGCAATTTTTGTCCTCTTAGATCAGTGACTCGGAAGAGAGTGCCAGGGCGTGACGAGCATTTGGCCTATCTTGGAATTTACTTTGGGTATATTGAAAAATAATAAAACTTTTGAACAACGAATTTTTGGTATAAAAATTTTTAAATTAAAGGAAAATGATGTGATATGTTAAGGATAACGATAATGAGTAAACGGAATAAAGTTAAAATAGATTAGATAATTGTATAGATAGTGGTGTAGAAACGATTGAAAAATAGGATAATTGTATAAGAAAATGTGAAAAAATAATTAAAAAATAAGATATTTATGGAAAGTGAAAACTTTTATATTAAAAAGTTTTAACTTAATATTTTTTTACATATTGTCAAACACATCCTTTGATTATAAACCTACTTGCACAAGAGCTGCAGACATTATTATGCTCAAATTCGATCTGACGATGGAAATAAAGCCAGCGTAATCGAACGGTCAAAAATGGGCATGGGCTAGTAGGATCACAGCTCATTTTATGGTCACTCATAAATTGTATAACCAAAATATATATTTATATTTTTTTCAAAAATTTTGTAATTCCCCATCTAGATCTTTCATCTTATGAAATGTGATAATTTTTGAATTTATTTTATATTTTATCTCAATTGTCAAGAATCAAATTTTAGGTTGACAATTTAATACTCAAAATTTTAAAATATTCCAATAAATTTGACGAATTGTCAAATTTTACGTGAAAAAAAAATCTAAGCGAAACCTATATGTATAAAAAAAAATGTTTAAATATTTTCCGGTAGCCTGGGCTATACCAATGAACGGCTTCGATGTCCGTTCGCGCGCAGACCTTCGAGAACGAAAGACAACTTTTATTTTTTTTTTTGACATTGAAAGATGTAACTTTTGAGCGAAATTGCCGCGCAGGATCCGTGACCATTATAGATTAGTCGTTCTGTGGGTGACGTTGGACTTATGCAAGTTGAAAACGGCTGAGCATTACGCATAACTAAAATGAACAAGTTGCCGTTGATTTTTTTATTTTTATAACTTAGAAGACGTCGAAGCCTTGCAAGACTAAGTCATGTATATTTGTTTTCTGCATACGTATACTTTGGGAATAATACGAGCCTTGAATTGGGATAATTTATATTTTCTTAACCAAATAAATGATGATAAAATTAATTTTTTTTTTGATTGGTATCTAATTACATGTATCTCAACACATATTATACTTGAAGATCTGAGACATTCTTACAAATCTGGGAACACATAACGTCCCAAAGAAATCTGGAAGACACAGCTTCCAACAGCCACCTGGGAGACCACCTTGCTCCCACACTTTCCACCTGGGAGACCACGCTCCCACGCCTATCCGGGGATTCGATCCCCCGCCAGCCGCAGCTACGGCTGTCCGCGCCGCAGCTGGCGACCAACCGAGCTAGCCTCGGTTGGTATGATAAAATTAATTAACTCATCGAATTTGACAAAATTACTAAGATGAAGCCTGAATCAGGCCATCCTATTAATTCACTTCCGTGTGGCGGAATGTACAAAAATTAGTCTCTCTTTGTAAAGGGCACGTTATCATCTAATATATATAATGGAACCCCTTTCATGCACTTTTTTAAAAAAAAAAAAAAAATTTCAAAAGGTTGCTTGGAAATACTAAAAGCGGAATTATTAAAGTATGTCCAGTAGAACATTCAGTGCAGTAGTAGGAGAAAAGGATCTCACTGAAAATGAAATAAATAATTTATTTATTTATTTATCTTGGTATTGTCACGCACACAAATTGAAACTCATATATAGACTCAGTTATTGTAACGGGTAAAATTAATTTTCTCCACTCAGGATATGCCGAAATTAAATTTTCAGGGGATTATTATGATGATTTATATATTTGAAGTTGTTGGCCGATCTGAATAAGGAATCCAACTACGGAGGAAACATTTCTTCTCCTGTTGCAAAGAAATGCTTCCTCCATCATTAAATTTATGAGTCAGATTCATAGGGGCATCTTTGGAAATGATTAACTAGCATTAATTATGCTTAATTCTTGTTAATCTTTACTAATTTTTGTTAATTTCCGTCTCAATCACTCTCCAAAATTTTGTAATGTTCGTCAGAGCTGTTAGTCAACTATCAAACCCTTTCAACCAATAGATATCCTCAACCCGTCAACGGGCCGGGATGCCCGTTAGAGTTCGGTACATTCCTTTGTCGGAGCTGCTCAGAAATGTTAACTACTAACCAGCAAACCTGACTAATATTCTCAAATCTTATGAAAAATAGGAAAAAGTTTTCTTATACCAACAATATTTACCTTTAATTTCTAACATTTCATAAATTATCATATTTCATAATAAATTCATATTATACATGTCAACAATATGACAAACAACTGTTATTTGCACTTCCAAAATTTTTTATTGAAATGGTTAACCCTAATGCACACTTCTTGATAATCATAAATTGTCAATTAGTGGCATTAAATACATTAAGTGAGTCAATTAAATGAGCAAAATAGTCTTTCTAGTACGTAGATAACAGATATGACTAAAGTAAAAAATATAAAATAAATTATAAATCAATTGATTGTAATTCAAAAATAATATATATTTGCTTAAACACAAGATAAAAATTCACAAAAAGTTAATAAGTTTTTATTTTTGAAGTGTTGAAGTTTATTTCTAATCTTTTTAATTTTCATAACTTAATTAAAAAACCTCGATTTTACCTAAATTACAAAAAAAATCGTGTATATTACTATAAACAGATTTATGTAATTGACGACTTCTTTTTATAGTCTTTCAGAATAATTTTAAATTTTTTACATTTTTGAAAATTAAAAGTATGTAAAAATAAAATAAAATTTTACCTAATTGGAGGAAAAAACAATGAATATTGGTGTACAAATGAGTGCGGAAGAAGGAAGGAGTTTTGAGATTATTTAAAAGAGTGAAAAATAGAACTTTTCGATAGAGCTCATATTTGAATCCATGATCTATACACATGCATCTCATATATAAGCGAATCTCGGCGATCGTTTCACTTACTAATTTTTGCTGACATATTCCTTGTGATAAAAATTTAATTAATTTAAGGAGAAAATTATTAAATTATTCTGCACTTGAAATAAATAATTAATTTCCACAATAACTAAAATTATCATTATAAAAAATCTAGGAGAATACCGTGAAGTACAAAATTTATATTTAAAAATCTTATAATTTCATATTTAAAAGTATTTCTATTTCTGTTGTACGATTAGAAGACTGACGGATTTGACATGCAGACCGACCATTTACCCAATTTTTAAATTTTTTTTTATAAAATTGTTCTTTTAATTGTATTTATTCATACAACAAGTTCTACTATTTTTAGAGATATATATGTATTTTTTAAAATTTCAAACATAAGAACATTTTAATAATTTTCAAGGGTCGTATGTTTGAAATTCAAAGGTATATGTACACATATCGTTATATGAAATAAATACACATATATAGAATAATACTTTTATAAAAAAAATTTAAAAAGTTTTTGAGCAAATTTCATAGGAACTCTTACGAACACAGATGCATGAAATCATGCTTCATTTTAGAAAATTTTATTATTGCAATTTTAAAAATTTTACACGCAAAATCAGTCAACTTAATGTTAGTAGAAAATATTAAAATTTTATTATAACAGAAAAATAAATAAAAATACATTTAAAGTATGAAATAATTTTAGGGATAATTTGCAAATATACCCACATAATGTGACCAAAATTGCAGATATACCCACATACTTTCATAAATTTCGGATAACCCCCACATAATTTCACAGAAATTGAAAATAACCCCCATGAGCCCACTATTCCGTCACCAATAGTTAACATTGGGTTTGAAATTTTAAAAAATGACAAAAATAGCCCTGATTGAATATGTATTAGAAGCCATCAGCTGTTAGACTCCGACTGCACGCAAGTAACTACATGGCCTTTGAGAATCGGTGTCCACCTCATGAACTACAGGAAGAAGCGGACTGCAATGGCAAGGATTAATAATGAGGCCGTTGAGACATCCAAAGAGGATTACGAGTATCATTCTCCGCAAGCAAGACCGGGATGCGCTATCTCAAGGGAGCGATGAACCCGTCCGGACAACATTAAGGAAGCCAATACGATGTTTTTTCACATTCAAACGATTCGCCTAAGCAGAATAAAAAGATGATTCGAAGCAAAAAACCAGTTTCTCGATTCTAATGCGGCTTCGACCTTCAGCTTTCCATGAAATAGTCCAAAAGTTGCGGCTAAAAATTAAGTTTTTGAGGTGGATTGCTAATGAAATTATCTTTTTTGGTATTCTTCATTCAGAAAGAAGATTCGGAAATGAAGTGTGAAACCCTAACCCAAGTAAGCTATATGTATGCATTGAACATGTATTTGATGATTATTTATGAATTATGGAATTATGAAGGTATTTTATGATTTTTGCTAATTATGGCAATTAGGGTTATGAGTTAGCATTAATGATGTGATTAAACATTTTGAGCCCAAATGAGATAATGGGTTTAGAATGAATTATTTGTGATTTAAAATGAATTATGAAAATAAAGATGGAAATTGCAAGTGTGAAGGAAAATATTGAAAAATTCATAACTCAACGCCTAAAAGGCGGATTCAAGTGAAATTTGAAATAAAGATTGTTAATATTAGGCTTGGTATTATGGAATGAAAATATTATGAAAATTTTTGATGAAATGAGAATTATGAATTTTTTTAAGTATATGTTCATTTCAACCGTTAACTTTAAACGGCTATATCGGGAGCTAGAAAACTCGGATTGAGTTGAAATTTGAAACGGTTGAATAAAATTATGAGATGTTTATGTTGAATGGCTTGGATTAAGCATGACATGTTGGGAAAGTGCCTGCGTAGAAAAAGGTGGCTATGTTTGACTTATGCTCCAAGAGAGTACCATATCATAAATGCAAAGGTGCATGACTTGATGGCATGGAATTAAATAAGTTATGAGGTGTCCATTGTAGGAATTTTTGAGGTAATTTATGCATTTAAATAAAATGCATAATACCATGAATTATCCAACCATTTAATGCATATTATGATGGAATTTCAAAGTCATGGAGGAGGTGTCCAAGAAGGGACGTTCAAGGGCCTTGGGGCTGCCCAATTTGAGTTTTTTTAATTTTTTAAAAAATACCACATGTTGCTGAGATGGAAGTACATGAATTGTGCAACCAATAATGGAGAGTTTCAGCAATTAAAAAATGCAAAAAGGGGAGGATGTGCAGCTGAAACCGTAGATTGCATGTGGGTGAAATAATGTGCAGAAAAATGGCAGTTTTAGCTATTTTATTAATTTTTCTGAATGCCAAATTTATGGAGGAATTAAAAGGTAATTAGGAGCATGAATTACCCATGTTTTGGTGATTTTAAAAAATGCAAAACTGCTGGAAAATCCAGCTACAAGTTGACGTGCAAAAATGGATAGCTTTGATGGTCAAGATGATGCAGATTTTGTGGATTTTGTAAAAAGAAAAAATGCAATTTTACTTGGCCCATATTCACCCACCTCATATGGTAGATGAGGGAGCATCGAATGGGTGTGGAATTGCAGCACAAGTGGGTCCCACAGCTGGAGAAAAGCCAGCCCTACCAAGGAGTGCACGTTCACATGAGAGAGAGGGTTTTTGGAAATTTCCAAGTGCTGGAAATTCTTCTTCTTCAAGCAACAGCAAGCCACGAATTTTTCCAGCAAAGGAGAAGAGAAAACCAAGGGAAAAGAAGGGGGAAAAGAAGAGATTTCTCATTTGCTCAAGCAAGGAAAAGAATGGAAGGAAAAGGGATTATGGCGATCTCAGGTAAGCAAGCAAACTTTCTAAAATGTCATTTTCTTTCTATGTAATTGATATGATTGAAATGTCTATGTTTATGCTTATGTTTTATTGAAATGGGCAAGCACAAGTTTTGAATATGACGGCTTTAATGCAAAGCCATAAGTTTTGAAAAATGATTACTTTAATGAAAAGTCTTGAGGTTGCTTCATGGGAAGCAAGCGACACTTTTTAAGATAAATAATTTATCCTAAGTGTTGCCAAGGATGGGAATGCTTCATGTTAATGAAATTGAGAAATTTTGCTTATGAGTAAGCAAGTTCTCCATGTTAATGTTGTTTTAAGGATTTCATGTTTGATATCGATGGTTTTAAGGATTTGCTTTTAAGCAAGCAAGTTCTATATGATATTGTTCAATAGTATTTTATAAGAAAAAGGGAATGTTATCCTTTTTCACAAAATATTGATTGTAAATGAGTTTTGAATTATTTTTACAATAACTCGCGATAAACAATGATGAAAAAGATTTGTTTTATTAGGTCAAGATAACTAAATAGTAAATGATGGTTTGGACATAGTCTATATGTTTTGAAATGATGTTTGAAAAGTTTTGGTTTCCTTTAGATAAGGAAATCTATGTTGAAAATGTTGAAAAGATATTTCTACGGATGTGTTGAAAGGGATTCATGGATGACCAACCTCCTATGATTGATTTCATAAAATGGTTTAATTTCAGGTTGCTTGATGGCATGCAAAAGATTATGCAATTTTCCTCTATGTAAAAATGATTGATATGTGGACAATTATTTAATTTTTAGATTATGAACAAGGGGATAGCATAATTGCATAACTTTTGTAAACAAAAGGTCCTGAAATAGAAACTAAGAAAATATTAGAGGAAAATATGATTTATTTATGAAAATCCAAAGGATTTGAAATTCTTTTATTAAAAGGATTTTAAGATGTATTGTTTCTCAAACATTTCAAATGTTTATCAAAATATTTTACTCAAAACGTTTCTAAAGGAATTTAAGGAAGGTCATCCTAAAACTGGATTTCAAATAACAACTTGTTAAAGTGGGTGCGCTCGCTTACAAGTTGACACAGACTGCGGTCTGTGATGTGTTTTTGAAAATAATTGTTAAATATAGACTTCGGTCTAAGATTTTTGTGCATATGGATGCAGGCTGCGGTCTGTGATCCCGGTTTAAAAGAACATGGGTTGCGGCCTGTGGTTCTTCAAACCAAAACGGACTGCGGTTCGTCAGGATAACGTACGGTGCACCGGTACAAGGAATAGGCTGGTTGTAGAGCACGGTTGGGATGACCGGGGCCCACTCTACATAAGGCTAAGTCGCTAAGGGATGACAGGAGTGCTAGCGGCGCCCTTCTTGAGATGGGAGCAGGATATAAACAGCCGCTGGGCTAGCGTGTTGTTAAGGATTCTCTTCCAAAAGGTAGCATGATCACTTGCTAAGTGTCACTACTGGATAGAGAGAAATGCATTTGCTTATATTTTATTTCTGAAAAGCCCAAAGATTGGGTCATGAAAATATGATTTTATGAAAGTATCCTAAAGGGATTTTTATGAAATGGTTACCCTAAAAGAAAGGGTGTTTTACACAAAAGTGTAAATAACAAGAATTAAAGGAAATGTGTTTATTCAAATGCATTTACGAAAATGGTTTACGTATTTTGTTTACCTTGTTTGCTATAAACAAGCCCCAAGACGGGGAATTATGAAAAAGATTTATGTTCATTTGTAAGAGAGCCTAAATAAAGAATGTTTTTGGACATAAAAGTGTCCTTTGCCGAGAAAGGCTTATGTGATTGATGTTTAAGGACATATGAATGTCCATTGCCAATAAGATTGTGTAAAAGATGTTTTGAGACATGAAATGTCTCTTGATTTTATGATGGCTTATGTGAATGATGTTTTGAGACATGAAATGTCTCTTGGCTAAAGGATTTTATGATGGCTTATGTTAATGATGTTTTGAGACATAAAATGTCTCTTGGTTAAAGAATTTTATGATGGTCTATGTTAATGATGTTTTGAGACATGAGATGTCTCTGTTGCCTAAGTATTTATGCTGTTTTGGACGGAAAATGTCCACTGGCAACCGATTGACTTCATGTAATGGCTATGAACATTTTTAATGTTCATATAAGATTAAAGGGAACTTATCATCAAAGGTAAAATGTATATGTTTTGCCTAAACAAGCCCAGGCGTGACTTGTAAATGATTTCAAGAATGAATGCTTTATGAGAACGTCCAAGGACATAGAATTGTCCTCAGGAACACAGAATTTCATGATGATTTTGTAGGACATATACATGTCCTTAGGAAAAAGGTATTCCCGATGTTTATGAAAAGGTTTTCAAGAAGCCTTGCCCTAAAGATAAAATGCTTGCTTACTGAGTTGTCACTCATGTTTTGTTTTCCCAACCCTTAGACAGGTATTGAGGAAACTCAGAAGGTTGCAAACCTCAGATGTGGAGGAAGGTACATGATGATAGCTTTGAAGGCTATGAGGAATGGAAAAGCATAAATATGCTAAGGTAAGCTAATGTGTATGTGAACTTAATGAGAATATTAAGTTTTGTATATTATTTAATGGTTGAATGTATGGATGTATGATATAAAATATGATACTTAGGACAAGGAATCTTTCACTGCAGAAAGGCAGGTAAAGATGCTATGTGTTTATGTATATCCGAACTTAGCTAGAGTTCTAAGTTCCATGTGAATTAATGACTGAATGTATGAAAGTATGATTTATACAATGATTCAGTGTATAATGACAGGCATGTAAAGATGCTTTGAATGAAATGATGAATTTTATTACAAGTGAAATATCACAATGTATGATGATTGTCATGTCAAGATTATGAATGATGACAGATGAATAATCGAAAAAACTTTTGGACATATTCCAATTAAGAACCCGCCGCGTGATCAGGGCAACAATCCTGATTCACATTTACCAATCGATAGATCTTGAGGTAAGGAGTGACGTCTCGGTTCGGGGCGCCACATGAAGTTGAAGGGGAAAGATAATGGATTTTGTAATAGCCATCGTCCATCCGTTTCTAAGAAACGGATGGAAACGGATAGGATTGATGGGCCATGCACGTTCATTTCAAATTGATGGCAATTAATCCCAGCCGTTTAACAAATGGATTAATATAAAATGGGCAAACGTGAGATGGGTTTCCGCCATTTGAAGAAGAAGAGAAATTACGCAGGAGATAGACGAAGGAAGAAGAAAGAATTTTGAAGGTAAGCTGCGTCGAACCATTTTATCTGTTAATCTCATTCATTCTATATTAGACGCAAGTTATTTCATAGAGCTAAATCATTCACGACATTTCTAGCATGACTAATTAGTCACAGGAGTATTATTGGAATGTTTGATATCGAAATTTTACTTATTTAAATGAGAAAGTACCAAATTAAGGGTATGACATGATATATGATGAAATAAACGTACTTCTGAGCATAATCAGAGAATTGTGACCATACAATAACAAGATAAATTATATGATTAGCTTGCCTGCAAAATTTTAGATTGATAAGACTTATAGATTTTTAGATATAGCGATTTTTACACATAATATATAGTGGTAAATATGTATTTTAAAAGAAAAACACAAAAAAATAATTATAGGAAAATATAGATGCAAAAAGAATAATCTGAACCATTAAAAAGATTATTTGAGATATTTTACAGTATATGTGATGAATTAATTCTGTTAAAAATTAGTTTATATGGCTATTTGAAGTGATATTTAATATTAACCCTTTATATTAAATCTGATGATAGAGATGTTATTTTGAATAGGTTTTTTGAGGTGGGCTAAGTGGGCCATTTACTTAGCCCGGGCTAATAGAATCACTCATCCAGTATGAATGTATTGACATATGTGTGCACATGTAGCAAGATGTTTTTATTACAGTTTGTTGTTCATAAAAGATAGTATAGATATTGTATTTGTTTTTTTAAAAAAAAAATCAAAATGATTGAAAATGAATTTAGAAAAGATTAAAATAAAATATATTTTTACTTACTGAGCTTTTAGCTCACATAGTTTTTATTTTCAGTGGAAAAACAGGAATATACTGCTATACTAGAGCCTTTATCAACACGGGAAAAAGGCAAACCTAGCAGAGGAAAAGATAAAGAAGTTTAGAACTTTATTGAAATTATCTTATAATGCTTGCTTATTTTGATTTTAGACACTGAAAATTGTATAATAACTCCATAAGGAGAAAACTTGAGATGTAATAGTTAAAAGTTTTATGATTTTGCACCTTGGTATCTATTTTCATCTTGGGAGATCTTATTCTCAGCTTTGACATAATAGACCTCATTCACAACACCTCAAGGGTGGGGTGTTACAAGTGATATCAAAGCCGAGGCTGAAATACATCCCAAGGGCAAAATCATGATATTAGACTTAGAAAGTGCAAAGCTAAAGTAAGATAAGTAATCCTAAATAATTATGAATGGTAACTGTTTAATGATATAGGAGCTACAATACCACCCAAACGTAAGTATGAAGCCGGACGTGCAACTAGTGCTGAAGCGAAAGCAAGAAGAAATGCTTATCGAAGAATGTTGGCATTTCAGATGAATTAAGAGAAGTGTGTAGAGGAGGAACCAATAGAATATTCTGATAAAGAATATGAAGAATAATTTACAACAGATTGTGAAGAAAATTTAGGAGATGACTCACAAGAAAATCAAAAAATAATAAAAATAATGATGTTGAGATTCAAATCAGTGATGATGATGATGATAATGATGATAATGATGATAATGATGATGATGATGATGATGATGAGGTTGAACTCCTAAAAATGGAGCATAAACCAGTAGAAATGAAACTTAGTGATCCTAAGTTTTATGATTCTTCTAGTGATAATGATGTAAACTTAGCTGATTAGCTTAAAGTTTTTATTTTCTATAAATGATATGATGAATTTGATGCTTTAGATAGTATTCTCTTTTAATTTATGATATGAAAAAGGAAATTTTTAGAAGTTATGCAAATATACTTAAGATTAATGGTATGATGTAGGAAAAAGATGCCGCCTAAGAAGGATAAAGGAAAGTAAGTGGTGATGAATGAACTACTGTCGCGATTAGTAAGAAAAATGACTCGTAGGTTGGTGGGAAGCATATTGGTCAGTGAGGATTCTTCTTTAGCTCACACAAATGACCAATATAATGAAGCTTCAGGGGAGAACAATCCTAGAAATGATGTTGCTGGGGCATCAAATGCAGGACAATCACAAGGCATTGCGGACGTCAATGCTCAAGTGATGGACGCAGTGTTGAGAGCATTGCAAACTATGGAACGGATGACAGCCCAACAATTTTCAGAAAACTCTCCAGCTGGAGAGAATGTACCAAGGAATGTTAGGGAAGCTGATGCCCATAGGAGAGTCATGAATGATTTTCTGAACATGCGACCTCCACTCTATCGAGGAGATCCGGACCCTAACAGTGCTAAAGAATGGATAGAAGAATTAGAGAAAATTTTCAATTTGCTCCAATGCAGTGAGCAGCAAAAGGTCCATTTTGCCACCCATATGTTGAAGGGTAATGCAGCTAAGTGGTGGAATGCAGTGAAGTTAAGCGTCCCTACTTGGCAACAAATGAACTGGGAGAACTTTCTTTTACACTTCAATGAGGCATACTATCTCGAGTAAGTTAGACAACAAAAGTTGCTAGAGTTTGAGCAACTATACCAAGAAAAATCATCTGTGACAGAGTATGCAGCAAAATTCATTGCCTTATCCAGATTTGCTCCATGGGTGTTGACAAACCCTATACTTAAAATCCATAAATTCAGAATGGGGTTACGCCCTTTTATACGACAACAGCTAGCCAGTCACCATTTCTAACAATATTCTAATATTGTGGATCAGCCAAGAATGGTGGAAATGAAAGATAATGCAATTCAAGCTTTCCGCCAAGGAAAAAGGCATGTAGACTCTGCATCAGATAGTGGGACAAAGCCGTATAAGAAGGGCAAGATATAGTATGATGAAAGAAAGGTAGAAATGATGCAGTCGATTACCCCATGTCCTACTTGGAGTAAAAATCACCTAGGAGAATGTTGGAAAGCAGCGAGGAAGTGCTGGAATTGTGGGAAAACTGGTCATTCAATTCAAGAACGTACAGGTGAGATCACTTGTTATAAATGTAGACAGCCTGGACATCTAGCAAAGGACTGCACTCAAAAAGTCGACAACAAATAAACTGGGGAGCGTCAAACAGTACAAATGAGGCCACCAGCACCACCAGTTCGTGGCCCAGAACAACAAAGGCAGAGGACAAATGCTAGGGTACACTCTATGACCAATGCAGAAGCCCAGACTGCACATGACGATGTTCTCATTGGTACATTGCTTATTCACTCTTATTCTGCCAAAGTATTATTTGATTCTGGTGCTACGCATTCCTTTATTTCTTGTGCATTTACTACAAAATATGCAATTGCGCATGAAAGCATGGATATGATTGTGAATGTGGAATCCCCAGTATATCGACTAGCAAGTACAGATAGAATTTGCAAAGTCTGCCCAATCAAAATAGGAGAAATGAATTTAGAAGCAGACTTAATATTGTTGCCTATGAATGATTTTGATGTGATATTGAGAATGGACTGACTATCTAAGTGGAGAGTAATAATAGATTGTGGTGATCGAAAAATTATTTTTAAAATGTCAAAGTCGATAGAGGTGGTTGCAGATAAATCTCAGCAAGTGAAAATCATTTCTGCTATGAAAGCTGTAAAGTTGATAAACAAAGGATGTCGGGCATTTTTGGCTTCAGTAGTTGATATAAACAAAGAAACTTTATCTTTTGAAAAGATACCAATAGTGAAAGAATTTCTTGATATTTTTCCTATCGAGTTGTCAGGATTATCCCCTCAGAGAGAAATAGAATTTGCAATAGATATATTGCCTGGGGTACTTCAAATTTCTAAACAACCTTATAGAATGACCCCAACAGAAATGACAAAATTAAAAACACAGCTGGAAGAATTATTAGATAAGGGTTTTATA
Organism: Annona cherimola; assembly: GCA_030490835.1. Taxonomy (NCBI): domain Eukaryota; kingdom Viridiplantae; phylum Streptophyta; class Magnoliopsida; order Magnoliales; family Annonaceae; genus Annona; species Annona cherimola. The sequence goes on along the minus strand of CM059973.1, from coordinate 65,078,796 downwards.
TGACCAAGTGTGTCACCTTGGGGAGTGCCAGTTCTATTTGTGAAAAAGAAAGATGGTAGTTTGAGATTGTGCATTGATTATAGAGAACTGAACAAGGTGACTATCAAAAATAAATATCATTTACCTCGAATAGATGATTTGTTTGATCAACTACAAGGGGCAACTATATTTTCTAAAATTGATTTACAGTCGGGGTATCATCAATTGAGGATTAAAGAGGAAGATATACAAAAAACTTCTTTTCGAACTCGGTATGAGCATTATGAATTTTTGGTAATGCCATTCGGGTTAACAAATGCACCAGCCGCCTTTATGGATTTAATGCAAAGAGTGTTCAGACCCTATTTGGATAAATTTGTGGTCATATTCATAGATGACATTCTCATTTATTCAAAAACAAAGGATGATCATGTTGAACACCTTAGAATGGTATTGCAAACTTTGAGGGAGAATAAATTATATGCAAAATTGAAGAAATATGAGTTTTGGATGCATAGTCTTCTATTTTTAGGGCATATTGTTACAGTAGAAGGTATTATGGTTGATCTTGCTAAGGTCGAGGCAGTGGTGAATTGGCCAAGGCCGACAAATGTCACGAAGATACGTAGCTTTCTTGGTCTTCTGGGGTATTATCGCAGATTCGTAAAAGGTTTCTCTCGGATATGTACTCCTCTCACAAAGCTAATAAGAAAGGGGGTAAAATTTCAATGGACTGATGATTGTGAAAATAATTTTCAAGAACTCAAGCAGAGATTAGTGAAGGCACCAATTTTAATTACCCCTACTAGCGGTGGAGGATTTGTTATCTATAGCGATGCTTCTAAAAACGATCTTGGTTGTGTATTAATGCAGAATGAGAAGGTGATTGCATATGCTTCACGACAGTTGAAACCTTATAAACAGAATTATCCCACTCATGATTTGGAACTAGCTGCAGTAGTGTTTGCTTTGAAAATTTGGAGGCATTATCTTTATGGGGAACAATGTGATGTTTATACAGATCACAAGAGCTTGAAATATATTTTCACTCAAAAAGAGTTGAATATGAGGCAAAAAAGATGGTTAGAATTACTGAAAGATTATGATTTGAATATCCAATATCACCTAGGGAAAGCAAATATAGTAACTGATGCTTTAAGCAGGAAATCAAATAGCAATTTAGCTACTTTAATTACCGATCAGGAGGAGTTAATTAATGACATGCAAAAATTGTCATTAGAAGTTTGCCCCAAAGAGTTAGAGTATCAGTTATATCAATTACAAGTGAAACCTTCTCTATTTGAACAGATCAAAAAAAAGCAAAGAACAAATTATAAGGATAAAGGAGAAAGTGGCAGAATGGACTATGGAAGGTTTCACAGTTGAGGATGAGGGCACTGTCTGATATAAAGGAAGGCTATGTGTACCCGATGCAGTAGAACTAAAAAGACAAATTTTAGAAGAAGCTTATTACTCACCATACACCATACACCTAGGGAGTACAAATATGTAAAAAGATCTTAAAAGAAATTTTTGGTGGATGGGTATGAAGAAAATGATAGCAGAATTTGTAGCACAATGCCTAACATACCAATAAGTCAAAGCCAAATATCAAAAGCCAACAAGATTATTACAGCAAATGGAAATACCAGAATGGAAGTGGGATGAAATCACTATGGATTTTATTGAAGGGTTACCAAGGATTGCTGTAGAAAATAATTCTATTTGGGTAATTGTGGATAGGTTAACAAAGGTCGCACATTTCTTGCCAATCAAAACTAGTTATTCTGCAGAAAAGTTAGCCAACCTGTATTGTAAAGAAATAGTTCGGTTGCATGGAATTCCCAAGACAATTATTTTCGACCGAGATACTATATTTACTTCAGAGTTTTGGAGCAGTTTAAATCAGATAATGGGGACAAAATTGAAATTTAGCACAACATTTCATCCACAAACAGATGGGCAAACTGAAAGACTAAATCAAGTAGTCGAGGATATGTTGATAATGTGTATAATAGATTTCGAAATTGGTTGAGATAAATATATGGCTTTGATGGAGTTTACATATAATAACACTTATCATGCCAGTATTAAAATGTCCCCTTATGAAGCTTTATATGGGAAACCTTGCAGAACACCCTTAAATTGGGGTGAGGTTAGAGAAAGAAGATTGATTGGGCCAGATATTGTGCAAGAAACTGCAGATAAATTGAAACTAATCAAAGAAAGATTGCTTACTGCCCAAAGTAGACAGAAAAGTTATGAAGATCTAAGGCGGACAGAATTAAAATTTTTCATAGGAGATAAGGTGTTTGTAAAAATATCACCTATGAAAGGAGTTATGAGATTTGGCAAAAAGGGAAAGCTCAGTCCTCGTTATATTGGACCATATGAAGTTTTAGAGAAAGTCGGAGCAGTGACATATCGAATAGCACTACCACCCTCATTGGCTGCAGTGCATAATGTGTTTCACATTTCTATGTTGAGAAAATATGTGTCAGATCCTTCCCATGTGCTTACAGCAGATTGATTGCCAATCTCAGATAAGTTAATGTATGAGGAAAATCCAATCAAGATAATAGATTCTAAAGAGAAACAGTTGCGGAAAAGGTTGATAAAGTATGTCAAAGTGCAATGGAGCAATCATGAAGAATCGGAGGCTACGTGGGAGCTTGAAGAAGATATCAAACAGAAATATCCATTTTTGTTTAATTAAGTTTCAAGGATGAAATTTTTTATAAGGGGGGAGAATATAACAGCTAGGATTGATGGGCCATGCACGTTCATTTCAAATTGATGACAATTTATCCCAACCGTTTAGCAAATGGATTAGTATAAAATAGGCAAACGTGAGATGGGTTTGCGCCATTTGAAGAAGAAGAGAAATTACACAGGAGATAGACGAAGGAAGAAGAAAGAATTTTGAAGGTAAGCTGCGTTGAACCATTTTATCTGTTAATCTCATTCATTCTATATTGTACGCAAGTTATTTCATAGATCTAAACCATTCACGACATTTCTAGCATGACTAATTAGTCACAGGAGTATTATTGGAATGTTTGATATCGAAATTTTAATTATTTAAATGAGAAGTACCAAATTAAGGGTATGAAATGGTATATGATGAAATAAACGTACTTCTGAGCATAGTCAGAGAATTGTGACCGTACAATAACAAGATAATTATATGATTAGCTTGTCTGCAAAATTTTAGATTGATCAGACTTATAGATTTTTAGATATAGCAATTTTTACACATAATATAGAGTGGTAAATATGTATTTTAAGAGAAAAATACAAAAAAATAATTACAGGAAAATATAGATGCAAAAAGAATAATCTGAACCATTACAAAGATTATTTGAGATATTTTACAGTATATCTGATGAATTAGTTTTGTTAAAAATTAGTTTATATGGCTATTTGAAGTGATATTTAATATTAACCCTTTATTAAACCCTTTATATTAAATCTGATGATAGAGATGTTATTTTGAAAAATGGACCGTCCAGATTATAAAACATAATTTTATAAGCTTGCCTCTAAAATTTCAGATCAAACAGATATATATATTGAGATATATAAGCTATTTTAATTGGAAAATATGGACCGTTGAAAATAAACGAATAAATAAATAAACTTATGGACTAGTGGCCTAAGTCCATCTGAACAGGCCCAGTGAGTCAGAAGCCCAGAAACCAAGCTTAAACCCACAGAAACAAAAGCCCAAGAGCTTAGCCCACGTAAATAGAGCCAGCCCACTATACAGTCTGACCCAACTTCTAACAAAGGATCCAGCCTACTAGCTTGGCCCACTGTTCCGGCCCGCCAACAGCAGCCCACCGGCGGCCAACTCGCCGGCGCCAGCGACCGGCCGGCGGAAAAAAAAATCAAATAAACACTGAAAAATCTGAAAAAAATACATAAAATTATGAAAAATACCAAGAAAATTAAATTCAATAATTAGAAGCTTAAATGAGTTTAAAATTATAAATTTATGAGGAATGAAAGTTTTTAAAGGTGTGATAAATGGAAAAAATTTTAAAAAAAAATATGAGAAAAATTAAAGGAAAATATTTAAAGAAGTATAAGTCCAAATTTATTTTTATATATAAAAATAAATTTGTTTAAAAGTGAATTAATATAAGAATAAATAGAAGAAAATAGGATTTTGACCGATTAAAATTATGAGAAAATTTGGGAAAGTTGTAAATGGAATTTTAAATAATATTTGTGAAAGCCAAAGTGAAATAATGAACATATTGTGATGAAAATTAGGAAAAGAGACTTGAGGCTACTACAAAAAATTTGGAAAAAGAGGAGTTTTAAAGTCTACTTAGAGGTAAGTAAACCTTTACCAAAGCATGCCTTCGAAAATTTTATGTGAATATTACGATTTGCTATGAAATGTGATTATTTATTTTCTTTCAAATTTGTTTATTCAAAAATGAGCATTATTATTTCAAAATCATGTTTAGTAGTGAATTTAAGTGGTGCATTAATTAAAATTCATGAGCATAATGCATAATTGCATATTGGGTTTGCCGCCAAGGAGTAAAGTAGTATGGTAGTACTGGGTAGCGACCTCAGGACTACCAAAGGAGATGATTTAGCTCACAATTGTGTAGCATGGCTGCACGCGAGCACAAGTAGATGACAATACCTACAGTATGAATGCATTGACATATGTGTGCACATGTAGCAAGATGTTTTTATTACAGTTTGTTGTGCATAAAAAACAATATAGATATTGTATTTGTTTTTTTTAAAAAAAATCAAAATGATTGAAAATGATTGAAAATGAATTTAGAAAAGATTAAAATAAAATATATTTTTACTTACTAAGCTTTCAGCTCACATAGTTTTTATTTTTAGTGGAAAAACAGAGATAGAATGCTATACTAGAGTCTTTATCAACACAGGAAAATGGTGAACCTAGCAGAGAAAAAGATAAAGAAGTTTAGAACTTTATTGAAATTATCTTATAATGCTTGCTTATTTTGATTTTAGACATTGAAAATTGTATAATAACTCCATAAGGAGCAAACTTGAGATGTAATAGTTAAAAGTTTTATGATTTTGCACCTTGTTATCTATTTCCATCTTGGAAGATCTTATTCTCAGCTTTGACATAGTAGACCTCATTCGCAATACCTCAAGGGTGGGGTGTTACAAATTTAGCTGTAAATGTCCAAATATATCATCCAAAAGATCGCATTTTGGCTAGGAAATTTGAGAGTTTTACAGGCAGTTTTTTGTTAGGCTTCTTCCTACTTGCATGAAAACACATCAAAACCCAAGACCCAAAACCCTCCCACCAAAACACAGAGAAAAATAAAAGGATCGAAATATGAATTGAAAGTAGAAACCAACCAAAAGTCGAAAAGCAAACTAATCTGAATTGCCACAATCCAAAAAAAAATTCGTTAAAACCACCTTCGACAAGAACTTAAAAAAATTTTAAAATAAAAAAGAGTTAGAAGAAAATGTTTTTTTGGTCTCTCTGAAAATGTCTCCGGAGCTTAAACCATCAAGCTCTCCATGTTTTAGATGGCATCCCCAAAATCCAAATTGAAACTTCACTTTGACTGGTTTTCCACCTAAAAAAATCCAATTTGCTGACTACGACTTGGCCAAAATCCAACAATCAATGCAGCAGCAGCTCAAAATCTCAAAAATTTCATATGGAGATGGGATTCTTGGCACAGATTTTTGAAGCTACGGGAACTCCCGAAGCAGAACGACCTTTTTTTCCACCATGTATCCATAAATTCCCTAAACAATCAACATAAATAGACATGTCTAGCAGTTGATGGATTCCGATACATATTCAAATTGGGTTATTTTTGTCATTTTCTAAAAATTTCAAACCCTATGTTAACGATTGGAGATGGAAAGTGGGCTCATGAGGGTTATCTGCAATTTCCGTGAAATTATGTGGGGATTTATTTGAAATTCGTGATAGTATGTAGATATATCTGTAATTTTGGTCAAACTATGTTGATATATTTGCAAATTTTCTAAGTTTTATTTTAAAAGATATTCTTTACATTAGAAAATTTAAATGTTTCCCATTATGAAAAAAACCATGGGCATTTTCATCCATTAAAAATATAAACCGATGTTTTGTAACACGGTATTTGTGATTTTTTCAAAACCTAAAATCTTTTTGGATAATATTTGAAGATATTCAAACTAGAAAGTCAAACACCAAAACTTAGAGGGTTGTTTTCGCAAATGACCCCAATTTATACGCATATAATTGCAAAAATACCGTGATTTTTTATAGTAAATACCGTGAAAATTTAAGACAAGGCAATGCTCTATAAATCAGAGTAAAAGATGGTCTCTCCTCCCTCAGTGGTTTCTCTTGTCCCAAAAACACAATGGCTGTAACACCTGTCAGTTGTCGGATATCATTTTTGTTGATCGGGTATCTCCTCCACATGCATGCCAACCTTCTTTCCTCCAACGCCAAAAAACATTTCTCCAATGAAACAAATTGGTTGTCGCTCCTTCACTTCAAAGATCAGATCATAACCGATGGTCCTCTTCATTCCTTGAGCTCATGGAATGGTACGCTCCACTTCTGCCAGTGGAACGGTGTTACATGCGGCCGTCGCTATCCTGAAAGGGTCACCGCTTTGGACCTCAGCGGCTTCAGCTTGGTTGGGCGTATATCTAGTCACGTTGGAAATCTCACCTTCCTCAGGCATCTTGATCTCTCAAATAATACCTTCCGTGATGGAATTCCAGGTGAGATTGGCCGTTTGTCTCGCTTGCAGTCTCTTCTATTGATGAATAACTCTTTGAGTGGAGAAATTCCTGTGAATCTCACCCGCTGCTCCCAACTAACCCATCTACATCTCGAACGGAACAAGGTGATGGGCAGCATTCCAGGGGAGCTTGGATCTCTGTATAAGCTCTCCAAACTCTACCTCGATTATAACAATCTGACCGGAACAATTCCCACTTCAGTGGGAAACTTTTCTTCAGCTCTTTTGGAACTTCTCCTTCAGTACAATGGATTGAATGGAAACATACCGGCCGAACTTGGCAAGTTAACGAGCCTAGAATGGTTTTCCATTCTGGCAATGAATTGTCAGGGACGATTCCTTCCTCCATGTTTAATATTTCTACTATTCAAATATTCGAAGCGAATGGGAACATGCTGCACGGAAGCCTTCCGCCTCAATTAGGCTTCACACTTCCAGGTCTCCAATGGCTTGCCGTTGGAAGGAACCAGTTCAGTGGACCAATACCCGTTTCATTGCCCAATGCTACGTACCTTGAAGTTGTCCAACTTCACGACAACCGTTTTAGCGGATCGGTGCTTAATAATCTTGGAAGCCTTGAACACCTCCGATGGGTAAATATTGTTGGAAATCATGTGATGCGGAAGTGTACCTAAATCCATGTGTGTGTAGATTCCACCTGTAGACCAAGTAGAGTACGAGGTCTTCTCCCTCAACTTCTCCCTGTGATACGAATGGTAGATGGGAACCACTTGTAATGTAAACGTGTGAGAGAGGGACCTAGACTCCTCTATTTATAGAGTCATTCCCATCATGACTCAATTAGAAGTGCAGTTCTACCTGAACTCGAATTGCGTATGAAATTCAGATATGACTGAGTTATCTTTAAATCCAAGACTTATTATCTAATTAGGACACCTTATAGGAGTATAACTCTAACATTCTCCCACTTGTCCTAATTAAAATAAAATTAAGAAAGAAAAGAAAATTATATTAAAAATACAATCCTTGGATTTAACATTTGAAAAATTACCGGACGAGTGCACTCATTTGAAAAATATGCCCTAGTCATTACATACGCAATCCAACTTTAATACTTAAGTTAAGAAAATTTGTCAACATGGATCATGACGGTTATATGCAATATAAACATATTTCCTTCCATGCATCACGATATTAACAAACTTACTTAACTAAGTTCTTAATGGAAGATTTACAATTATGTGATTTTAATGTCCCACATTAATATGAAATAGATAAAATCTTTTGTTTCCAAATCACATAAAATTGTCAACAAAATACCATAATGAAACAAAAGAAAATAATCATCCAACATGAGATCTCAAAATGTATCGATTACATCAATAATTGTCCCACATAACAAGACTCATATTTCTTACATGTCCAGAGAAGACCTTAGGCGACAGGGCCTTAGTCATGGGATCAGCAATCATGTTAGCAGTACCAACAAAACTAATCGATATCAGATGATCATTAATCCTTTCTTGTACTGACATAAACTTAGCATCAATATGCTTGTTAGCGTAAGTAATTCTTCTATAATTGGAGAAGCTAATCGCTGATGAATTGTCACAACTGATTCTCAGAGACCTAGAGATAAAATCCATAATTTTAAGCTCTGAGATAAATTTTCTCAACCAAAGCGCATGTGAGGATGCTTCATGACAGCCGACAAATTCAACTTCCATGGTAGAGTCGACTACACGATTTTGTCTCTCACTCTTCCATGAAACTGCTCCACCGGCTAATAGAAAAATATAGCCTGACGTGGATCTTTTGCTGTCTGTACAACCAGCATAATCTGAATCTATGTAACCGATCACTTCTAATTGATCAGTTTTTGCATATGTGAGCTCATAATCTTTAGTCCCTTGGAAATATCTCATCACTTTCTTTACTGCTTTCCAATGTTCCATTCCTGGATTGCTTTGATATTTTCCAAGTAATCCCATTGCATAACTGATGTCAGGACGTGTGCAAACTTGCGCATACATCATGCTCCCAAGAGCAGAAGCATATGGGATGGACCTCATTTCCTGTTTCTCAATCTCACTCTGTGGACACTGATGCAGATTATATTTTGACCTTTAAAGATTGACACTTCACATGATGAGCAATTGGACATTTGGAATCTTTCTAAAATTTTATTGATATATGCCCTCTGTGATAACCCTAAAAGTCTTTTAGGCCTATTTCGATGGACCTCAATGCCTATGACACATGATGCCTCACCCATATCTTTCATATCAAAATGTTCAGAAAGGAAACTTTTAGTGTTATGTAAAAGACCTAAATCATTAGTAGCAAGCAAAATATCATCTACATATAGAATCAGAAATATAAACTTGCTCTCACTCAACTTTAGATATATACATTGGTCACCAATGTTTTCTGTAAATCCAAAGGAATGATAACTCTGTTGAACTTTAAATACCACTGTCGGGAAGCTTGTTTAAGTCCATATATAGATTTCTTTAATTTGCATACTAATGTGTCCTTTCCTTCCATTTTAAATCCTTCAGGTTGCATCATGTATACCTCCTCTTCTAAATCCCCATTCAAGAATGTCATCTTTACATCTATTTGGTGTAACTCTAAGTCAAAGTAAGCCACTAATGCCATAATAATTCTGAATGAGTCTTTTCTAGAGACGGGTGAAAATGTCTCTTTATAATCAATGCCTTCTATTTGTGTGAATCCTTTGGCAACAAGTCTGGCCTTATACCTTTCTACATTACCCTTAGGGTCCCGTTTGGTTTTGAATATCCATTTACAACCAACAGGTTTGCTCCCCTTTAGGCAACGTAACAAGATCCCAAACTTTGTTTTGAAACATGGATTCTAATTCATCTTTCATAGCATTGATCCATAATTCAGATTTTTCACTATTAATGGCTTCTTTGAATGTTAATGGATCATTTTCAATACAAGGATCGTCAATACATTCTTCCAAATATATAATGTAGTCATCTAAAATAGCAGGTCTCCTTATTCGATTAGACCTTCTTGGCTCATCTACATTATCATATTCATGAATGACATTTGGAATTGAGATCGATTCTTCCGTGGGTTGCACAACAATTTCTGGTTGTTGATCTGTCATGTTATGATCAACAATCTCAGTTCTCGCATCCATTAATGATGAATCAGAGGAAAGGTCTCTGATCTCCTCAAATTCCACATTTCGTGGAGTTGTGCTCCTACTATTTTCGCCATTCTCAATGAATCGAGCTGTTCCGGTCTCAATGATCCTAGTATTACGGGACAGACTGTAAAATCTATACCCTTTAGACCATTCTGGATACCCAATAAAGAAACAACTAATTCCTTTGGTCCAATTTCTTTTCTTGTGGGTTGAGTATCCTTTCTTCTGCTTGACAGCCCCAAATATGCATATGTTTCAAATTGGGTTTCCTGCCTGTCCATAACTCAAACAGAGTTTTAGGAACAGCTTTACTGGGAACTCTGTTGAGGATATACATAGCAGTTTTCAAGGCTTCACTCTACAAGAATAAGGGTAAGGATGAGTTGCTAATCATACTTCTCACCATATCTATGAAAGTACGATTTCTCCTTTCAGCAACACCATTTTGTTGGGGAGTTCCAGGCATCGTATATTGAGGTTTAATACCATTTTTTTCTAGAAATTTAGCAAATGGACCAGGGATTTGACCTAATTGACCATGTTTACCATAATATTCAACGCCCCTGTCAAATCTCACAACTTTAATTTTCCTATCCAATTTCTTTTCTACTAATTCTTTGAATATTTTAAAAGTATTCAAAGAATCAGACTTTTCATGTAATAGAAAAATAAAACCATAACGTGAGAAATCATCAATAAACGTGATAAAGTACTTTTCTCCTCCAATACATGATGAGCATGGACCACAAATATCGGTGTAGATCAATTCTAAAAGTCCATTTCTTCTTGTGGCACTCTTTTTTTTTCTGAGTTTTGGTTTGTTTTCCTTTAATACAATCGATACATATGCTAAAATCAGTAAAATCTAGAGTAGGTAATACCCCATCTTTTACTAATCTTAGCATCCTTTCTTTCGATATGTGACCCAATATTTTATGCCACAACATGGAGGAATTTTCATCAATCATACCACGTTTATTACCAGCACATACATTTAAGGTAGATGAATAATTAATAAATGAGCAATCTGCACTTATTTGATATAAGCCATTAAATAATGTTCCAGTTCCAACTAAAATAAAATCTTTAAATAAAGAAAACTTTGAGTTTGCAAAACCGAAAGAATAACCCATTACATCAAGTTTTGGCAAAGAAATTAAATTTCTAGAAATGGACAGAACATAGAAAACTTCATGCAGTTCTAAAAAATGCCCTGTGTCAAGGCGAAGCCTGCAATTTCCTACTGCTTTAACTTTAGACTTGGTCAGATTGCCCATTAAAATAGACGACTCATGCGGTTTTGGGTTGCGGGTTGAATGGAATGCCTGCAAAGAGTTTGAAACATGAATAGCAGCACCAGAGTCAATACACCATAAATTAGAGGATACATTTATGAAATTGGTTTCAAGGAAAACATGTACATAATTGTTACCTTTCTTTTCAAACCAACTCTTCCGCTTGAGACAATCTTTCTTAAAATGTCCTTTCTTTTTACAGAAATGACACTTCTCAGTGGTCTTTTTCAATCCATCCTCTAAGCCTTTCTTTAATGGGAATTTATTCTTCCCTTTTCCTTTCTTTGACTTGTACTGCTTAGAAGTCGATGTGAAATAGATAGTCATTGATCCATCCTGCTTTAATCTCTCTTCCTCTTGTACACACATGGATATTAATTCATTTAAAGTCCATTTATCTTTTTGTGTGTTATAGGAGATTTTGAATTGAGAAAACTGAGATGGAAGAGAGTTTAAGACAAATACGACTAGGAAAGAGTCAAATATTTTCATCCCTAGTTCATTAAGTTTCCCAGCTATATTTGACATTTCCATTATGTGCTTTCGCACTCCACAAATGCCATCATATTTCATTAAAGTCAATTTGTTAGTGAGCATTCCAGCCAATGCTTTATCTGACCCACTGAATTTTTCCTTAATTGAGTCTAGATAAGTTTTGGCACTTTCATTTTCAGGGTCAGAAATAGAGCCCCTGATGTTCCTTTCTATTGTACTCTTTATAATCATAAGAGACAACCTGTTGGAACGCTCCCATTTATCAAATTGAATCTTTTGACTATCAGTGCTTTCAGGCGTTAGGTCATTAGGTTTTGCAACACGAAGGGCTAAATCCAGATCTAAACATCCTAAGGTGATAAGTAATTGATCGTGCCAATCAGAATAATTTGATCCATTCAGTGTCGGGATATTAGACAGATGAGATTGAGGAACAGGAGTCATAGCTGAAAAACAATGATTAAGCTCACGTTACCATTATGATTCAGATAAAATATTATGTAATAATTTCATTAATTAATCATAGCTAAAATTATAAAACTTAATCACACAAGCAATAATGCATGATTATATTCAATAATGATAAACAATAATATTCAATAATTAATTATGAATACACAAAGTCAAGAAATCTCCACCTTCTAGTAGAAAATTTCCCGCGTTTATGCAGTTCTAGTTAATTATTGATAAATATTAAATTATAGCTACCTTCGGGTAAAACTATAATATAATATTCTTTAATAATGCAATTTCTATTATGAGAGGAAAAATCATGTTATTCTCTCTTTGTTTAATAAATTTGATTAACTAAACATCTTAGACCCTTCCGGGCGACAAAAGACATAAAGATGAACAATATTTATTAGACATAAATTGCATAATAATCAATAACAATAATTTTTAAAAATGTATTTTAGACCCTTTGGGGCAACTAAAATACACAATCAAAATTATTATAGAGTATAATATATATATACGAATAATTCAATAATAATGATTATTAAATTCATTGTGTGCGATTAAATTTCATATTATTTATTTTGGTCAGCCAGGTAAGTGAGGTGGGGCATGGGAGGCTCCCCCTGCATAGCAGGGACCTAATTAAATAACCACGTGATCCTCTTCAATACCTCTTGCCTAGACACTAACCTCCAGTCATACCATAGAATATAATCTCACTATAAAATTTAATAATCATAATTTATATAATTATTCATATATATACATACATTGCATGCTTTAAATAACTAGAAAGCAATAAATCATAAATAAATTGCTAATCAAGCATTTATAAACTAATCACATGAATTAATTGCACATATAATTCAAAAAATTTGCATAAATATTCAAAAGTCAGATTTATTGACCTATTTAGCTTAATCAGACCCATCCATTAGATCCAGAATGTCCAAAAATATAGAAAACGACTATTTGATTGTCCAATTTGGATAAAAGGATCAAGAATTATGTTAATATATGTATGAACAGTTCAAAATGGGCTATAGACTTGGGTCTACCCTGTTATGGGTTAAAACGGGCCGCCCATTGGGCCTGTGAAGTCGAGCCTCCTGAAATGGGCCAACCGCATGGACCGATAATGTTGGTTCAAGCCCAGGCACAAAAGGGCCGGGAAATGGGCTTAGTTAAACTAGGCCAACTGATGGGCTTATTGGGCTTGAGGCCCGTTCAAGTAAAATGGGCTTACAGGATATGGGTTTGGGCCTAGTGGGTATCCATGGAAAAAAAAACCCAGACCCAGCTTAAGAAGATAGAAAACCAGTGTAAAAAAAAAATAGCCAGAGGTTAATATGCAAATTACTGTTCGGGGTTATCCAGTAAATATCTAGCCAAGGTTTTATGTGTAAATTATTCGTTCAAGGGGGCTTTACGCAAAAACCCTCTTCTTCCAAAGCAAACCCTAGCAGCCGTCGTCCAAACTGGCTGCCCAAGCCTGCCGCCGTCGCCCGCTGCCAGTTCGGCGTTCGCCATCTGTCGTCGTCCGGCCATTCGCCGCCGGCGCATGCTGCTGCCGCCGCCCACCGCTCGTCGTCCGGCGTCTTCTCCGGCTGCAGCAGTTTCCGGCCACGACAGCAACGTCTTCCATCTTCTCCGGCTCCGGTCATGACAGCAGCACGCTGTTGTCGTTTGGCTGCTGGCGCCGCCCGGTTGTTGCCCCGGCCGTTCGCCCTACTCGCCGCCAGCTTGGTCGTCGCTGTCTACCGGTCACAGCCTGTTCAGGCCATCTCTGGATCTCGGTTGGTGTTTCTTTTCCGGCAGCACCGGATCTGCCGCTATCTGCTAGTCGCCGCAGGAATCGTCTTCTCCTGTGATTCCGGCAACGGGCATGGCAGCGGCAGATCTAATCATGGCAGCAAGTTTTCGTCCCATTTTTTTTATATTTAATAGATTAATGGGTCCAAATCCATGTGTTTATTTTCTGATTTGAAAAACCCATCCGAAATCACTTTGACAACAGAGGAGTCTAAATCATATAATATTATTATATTAGATTGACAAAGAAAACATTGAATGTTTATTTTCTCAACGGCATGTTTTGCATCCAGAATTAAATTCACATTATACAGAATTTAACATGGGTTTGAATCCATCAAAACATCATCCGACTAATTCTTAATAGCATGTTTTGGGTCTTTAATTAAACCAGAATTAAAAAAAAATCACATTTGGCAGAATTTTAACATGGATTTTCATGAGTCATGCCGTCAATCACATATGGCTGATAATATAAACAAATCCAATGAATTCATGCAAAAATAATAATGCATTCGTACATGATGCATTCAACGAAAAAAAAATATATTTGATGCAAAAACGGATTTCATGTTTCGGTTCAACGTACATGCATTCAACAGTTGCAAAAATGATAATAAAAAATGAATATTCCAAGCATCATTAAGTATGTATGGGTGGAATCTATTATACCCAAAATCGAAACGTGGGCTCTGATACCACATGTTGGAAATCATGTGATACGGAAGCGTATCTGAATCCATGTGTGTAGATTCCACCTGTAGACCGAGTAGAGTACGAGGTCTTCTCCCTTAACACTTCTCCCTGTGATACGAGTGGTAGATGAGAACCACTTGTAATGTAAACGTGTGAGAGAGGGACCTAGACTCCTCTATTTATAGAGCCCTTCCCATCATGACTCAATTAGAAGTGCAGTTCTACCTGAACTTGGATTGCGTACGCAATTCAGATATGACTGGGCTATTTTTAAATCCAAGACTTATTATCTAATTAGGACACCTTATAGGAGTATAACTCTAACATTCTCCCACTTGTCCTAATTAAAATAAAATTAAGAAAGAAAAGAAAATTATATGAGTAGTAATGAACTTGGAAATGGAAAAGCTCAAGACTTGGATTTTCTTAATTCTTTAACTAATTGCAGTATGCTAAACAATTTCGGCATAGAAAGAAACAGACTTGGAGGTGAGTTTCCAAGCTCTATAAGCAATCTTTCAAAAAATCTGCAGTGGCTAAGCATGGGAAGCAATATGATAATTGGGAATATTCCATCTAGTGTTGGGGATCTTGTCAGTTTAACAGGCTTGGGCTTGGAACTGAACATGCTAGCTAGAGCCATTCCCACCATTATTGGGAAGCTAGATAAGATGTCACAGTTAGACTTGGGTGGAAATAAATTATCAGGTGAAATTTTGGCTTCCTTATGCAATATGACGCATTTATCTAATCTTCGCGTTACATCAGCTATTTCAGAACAATCTAGAGGGGAGCATCCCATCCTGTCTTCAAAATTCCTCGCAGTTGCAATTTATATCCCTTTTCGGTAATAAATTTGGAGGAACCTTACCTCAACAAATCTCTAGCATTCCCGCTTTGGTTAGCCTTCTTGCTCAAAACAATTTTTTCTCGGGAAGTTTACCTTTCAAAGTGTGTTGGTTGGAAGCTTTGCAAGTTTTGGATGTTTCAAATAACAACTTATCGGGTGAAATTCCAACTTCTCTAGGTGATTGTCTTGGCCTGCAGAATCTACAATTGAGTGGAAACCATTTTCAAGGGCCTCTTCCTACAAGTATGGGTTCTTTGCAAGGTCTTCAGTACCTTGATCTTTCACGCAATCGCTTATCAGGAAGGATTCCAAAATACGTAGAAAAGCTACCTCTAGAGTACTTGAATTTATCTTTCAATAATTTTGAGGGTGAACTACCAAAAGAAGGCATATTTAAAAATTCCAGTGCAATTTTAGTCCTCGGAAATAGTAAACTTTGTGGAGGTATTCCAGCTTTGAATCTGCCAAATTGTGTTAAAAAAGCCAAGAAGGAAAACGGAATCTCTCATGCTAAAAAAGTAAAAGTCATCATTATTGTCACTACTCTGGCTACTATTACATTATCTTGTTTCTTCATATTTCTGTTTTGGCAAAAAAAGTCGAGAAAGAAGCCTTCTCCTCCCCCTTCTTTGAAGAGTCCATTCTTGGATGTGTCTTATGATGAGCTCTTACAAGCAACCGATGGCTTTTCTTCAACTAATTTGATTGGAAGTGGCAATTATGGTTCTTTGTATATAGGACTTATACATCGAATTAGAACTACTGTTGCTGTGAAAGTCCTAAACCTTCTTAAACAAGGGGCAAGTAAAAGTTTCATAGTTGAATGTGAAGTATTACGAAATATAAGACATCGAAATCTTGTCAAGATATTAACATGTTGCTCGAGTGTTTTTTTTTTTTGATGGTTTATATTTACATACATCTCAACACAGATTACATTGTAGTTCTGAGACATTCTTACAAACAAGGAGATACATAACTCCTCCAAAGAAATCTGGAGACACAGCTCCACTAACGAATTAGGAAGAACAGCTCCCACCCCACCTCAAAGGGAGACCACAGCTCCCACACTATTTTTTCGGGTCGAAATCCCAACGTGGGATTCGAACCCACGACCTACGCTAAAGGAGCCAAAGCCCCTGCCACCTGCGCTAGCCGCAGGTGTTGCTCGAGTGTTGATTTCAAAGGTAATGACTTTAAAGCTTTAGTTTTTGAATACATGCCCAATGGAAGTTTAGACAGGTGGTTGCACAAAGATAGAGATGGCATTGAGAGGACTCTGAAATTAATTCAAAGGCTAAATATAGCCATTGATGTTGCTTCTGCATTAGATTATTTACATCACCATTGTCAAGTTTCAATAGTTCATCGTGATTTAAAACCAAGCAATGTTCTTCTTGATGCCGACATGGTTGCCCATGTTAGTGATTTTGGTCTTGCAAGGTTGATGCACATTGTTACTCATAGTAGCTCTATTGGGGTAAAGGGATCTACTGGATATGTTGCTCCAGGTAAAAATTTCACCTATTTCTTATTTTAATTTCTTCAAACATCATGCACACGTGGTTGTACACTAGTGTTATTAGTACAACGAAATTTGGTATATGCGACCACCTTTTTGCAGCTAAATTGAATGCAACTAAGTTCTATATTGATTGTAGTCAAATTTTAATAATTGCATTAAATATTACTTGTTGCTGTATTTGATGAAAAATGACTACATTGACCGAATATCACCACTTAAAAAGTAATAAGTATGGTAGCTAAATAATTAATTATTTGCTAAAATACATCAAATTTAGTCAAGTATGTTATGTATGGCAGAAAAAAAATTAGTTACATAAAATAAAATTTATTGTGGTGTATATTGTTGGATCCCAGCCTAATATATGGGGTGGGATTCTGGGCCCCTCTGATTGCCAATGGTAGCTTAGATAAAGTCAATAGATCTATTGGCTATGTTACTCTAGGTAATAAATTAATGATCTATTTGATTCATTTATTAATTTATTGTTTACTCCAAGCGAAGAATGCCATGTGGTAGTGGGACTCATCTTCGAAGTGTAGGATAAGGTAACCAACCATATGCGAAATTCAGCTAATGCACGAATCATAAACTAATTCACTGTGAAATTTAGCTATGCTGGACAAGTCAGTGTATACAATTCGTCATGCTTAATGTATTTAACGACGTGACAAATTGATATTTACAAATAGATGTATGACTTTTGGATTCTATTTAATTCGAAAACCTGTCGCTTGGGCTTGCAAGTTGAGCAAGTAGAAGTGGAAGAATGTGAAATCATGCACCGAATATGATGAATTATTTATTATTCATTCATTATATTTGATAGATGTGGTACACACTACATGCAATTATCTACGAAATGCAATAGCTATGCAAATATGATATTAACAAGGTGCAAATACCATGTTGTTACCATCGAACTCCTTTCCCGTTTGTTACTTAAGCCAGATAATCAAATCTTTTAAGTATAGTTGCTCATTACTTTTTCTTTAGATGGAAGTCTTGCATCGCTTAGTTTATGTATTGGTTGCCGCCTGCCAGCAGTATATGACTATATGTGCGTTTTAACTTATCATGACGGGCTGGCCCATGTCCTAGAGAACTGTTTCTAAATTCCCAATTTAGTTTGGATCCCAAAAATCTCATATTCACGGGCATAAAACAAGTTAGGTTGACTTGAGTTGGTGTCGTTTCAATCATAATTTTATTTGCGAAACATCAACTTAATACTACATTTAACCGTATTTTTCAGACTTCAACCCAACTCTAAATGACACCTATATAAATCGGTTTGGTTCGGGTTACAAAGTGGGTTAATAAATCTATAATATTTAAAGATTTTTTACTTAATTGAATTAAATTTAAAAATATGAATTTATATTAAAGAATAAAAATTAATCTTTTTATGAGAGTACTTTCCAATTCATGACTTCTATAGTAACATATTTGTTAAGTAATCTAGTATCGAGGCAATGATGTCTAGTTAATGCCTATATACTAAATGATTATATGCGCCAATTTTAAAATAATAATCAATATAGTTGATCTTATATGATTTTAATAATTTATTTTTTACACTAATAACTGAAGTCGAATCGGGTCAACAATCATCTAATCCAAACCAATCTACTTTAGAAATTATATCATTTAAATTGGTTTGTATAGCCTTTTTTTTTTTAAAAAAAATGCCTGGCCTGTTATTATCATAAATGGAGTTGGGTTATTACGGTTCAAGTTAAGACTGACCTTATTTGTAGCCCTTGTACTAACGATAAAACTTGGGGTACACATGCTTGGTTGATGTAGAAAATTACAGTGAGATTTTCATTTACAAATATTGTTGCAAATTCTACTTTGACAAATGTTCTCAACGATTTGCGCTTTAACGTTGAATAAGATTTGTTATATTAAAGCCCTTGTATCTTACTTCGTAATTTAAACTTACATTGTTTTTAACAATGTGAAAATTGAAAAAATATACTTTGATTTTTTTTATTTCTTTGACATGAGTTGTATATGGAAAAATGTTCAGGTGCAATGCCCTACAAATGCACCTCAATCAATCATCAAATTGGCATCTATCCTACATATTATATTTAGAATTATTACTTTAATGGTAATGTCAACTTTCATCCAAATTAAATATGTTTATAAGCCTCATCTGAAAATGGAATAAAACCCATATAATAAAATAGTTTGATGTAAATATTAATTTTGGATTTGTTTTCAATATCTAAACCATCTAAAATATAATTTATATATAGACAAATGATTGTATAAATTATTACTACATGTTAATATATGTGAGGCCCATTTTGTAGTAAATTACACTCTATTTACGATGCAATCATATTACAGTGAAGGGTTTTTATATACATATACATATACATACAGTGACACGAGACTAGAACGGAAATATAAGTAATTTTGTTTGATCCTGAAGACTAGAATAGAATATAATTAGTTCGGTCTAATCGTAAAGACTAAAATACCAATACCATTTATTTTGTCTAATCCTAAAGACTAGAATCGCAATTTAATTATTTCTTACTAATCCGATAAACTAGAATAGTAATACGATTCCAAATCTTAATAATACAATGAATCTTTAATACTAATCTTAAGAAGACAATGAATCTTTGATACTCCTCAAGTTGAAGCATATAAATTAACAATGTCCAACTTGCACAATAATAAATGAAGATGATCACGACCAAGAGCGCTTGTGAGCAACTCTGCGGGCAGCAAGCTTGATGGAACATAAATGCTTGAATTTTGTTAGAATTTGCCATATTATATCTTATTTCGTAATTTATTAAACTTAACTTTGTTTAAATATGTGCTTCAGAAACTGCAATTAATAAAGTTTTATTTAGCCAATCGGCCTTTGCCCGGTTGGTAGCACCATTGTCCATAAAGTAATAGACAAGGTTCAAATGGTGCTAGGAGCATTTTATCCCCTAATTTATTTTGGAGTTGTCTCACTAGTTCTTTGGTGGAACTATACCTCCAAGTTTCTTCAGTAAAGTTGTATCTCCAAATTTTTAGATGAGAGTAGACTATCTCCTTAATTTTGTAAGAATGTCTCTGATGCTTCATTATGATAGATATTTGAAATGGATATAAATATACTAATAAAAAATTAGGTTTTATTTAGTATCGATATTTTATCTATAAAGTAATAAAAATATTTTATTGATGAACTTAGCTAAATAGTCTAGCTTTTATCTTGTGAAACTTGGTGCAACTGGTAGCCCACTGTGTTTTCTATTTTTTGATTTTTTTCGGATGTAAACAAAGCATTAGTTTAAAACTATTCATTTGGCCCAAATACAGAAAGTAATCCTGATTGAAAATTTATAATAATTATAAAAACCTTACAAATTTGCACTTATTGTGGATTATATACAAATTTAATAAAAATGAATTTTCATATAAATATGTATGGATTAGATGAGAATATGATGGATGGCTCCCATCTAAAAAAGAAAAAAAGAAAAACCTAAGGGAGTTAAGATTGCATGCATCTGGTTTCATAAGAGAAAAAACCCAAATAGTTTACTATTTCGTCTACATGTTTAAATGTTCAATTTCTCTTATTTAATTTTTATTTATTTGACTTGAGATGTTGAAATTACAGAATATGCATTGGGAGTAAGAGCATCTCCACAAGGAGATATTTACAGTTATGGAATTCTTCTTTTGGAGATGATCACCGGAAAGGAACCAACCGACGACATATTTGAAAACGACATCACAATTTGCTATTTCGTTAAGCAGGCTCTACAAGATCCAGATGAAATTATGCAGATTGCCGATCCGCACCTATTCTTAGAAGGAGAAGCTAGTCAATTTAATAGAAATAAGGTGCATAAGTGCTTGAGTTCCATGGCCAGAATTGGACTAATGTGTTCTGCAGAATTGCCTAGAGAGCGAATGGAGATGAACCAAGTTCTTATGCAACTGCATGCAATTAGAAACTCTTATCTTGGGGTTGAGGTCTGTCTATATACACAAACTAGGGATAAAATGTTAGGTGAAAGTTCTTCTTATATCCAAAATTACTAGTACTCTGTTCAGGTATTGTAACGCCCCAGGTCTAACAGTAAGGTATTGTCCGCTTTGGGCTGGACACAATCGGCAGGAGGTCGGGAGTCGGCTCTGATACCATTTGTAACGCCCCAGGCCTAACAGTAAGGTATTGTCCGCTTTGGGCCTCGACCCACACGGTTTTGCCCCTTTGGGTTCACGTGCATCCCGTCCTTCCCCAAAAGGCGCCTCACTGAGGTACCTGGCAGCCTCCACTTATAGCTCAGGCTCCCCCCTCATCCTAACCGATGTGGGATATCACAGGTATATCATAAAATAATGAATGTTTTTGGTCAAAAAATATATCTTTGAATTAAGACATGCTTATATAGCAACAAATTGATGTCGTTGATCGTCTGTATAATTATAGTGATATATATTATTTTCTTATAGCATCATGGATGTATGTAATAAGAAGCGGGATGCATTGTATGTGCAGGCTTTATTTGGGCGGCACTAATGAATTAGTACTTTATGATAGGCCATTCTACCTACTTTTTTATGATTTCTTTTTACAATATCACTCATATTTTGTTACTAATTCTAAAGAAGAAAGGGACTATACAAGTAATTTATTTTCAACACATTAGTCTCTATAATGTCCTTTATAATCTCCTATCAAAGATACTTAAGAACAAATTAGAATGTTATTTAGATGAGCTTATTTCTAAGCAACAAAGTGCATTTATTCTGGGTAAGCTCATCATAATAATATGCTCATAGTGTTTTAGGCCATAGACAGTCTACAAAATAGGGAAAAAAAGAAGATGGAGGATGTAATAATGAAATTGAATATAGATAAAGTGTATGATTGAGTTGAATGGGGTTACTAGTGTGGGATGATGTGCATGATGAATTTTGATGAAAATGAATGAATTGGATTTTTAACTACTTGCATTCAGTTACATGCAATGTCAAGGTAAATGGTTTTAGAACTAATATTTTGTTTCCTACTAAGGGATTACAATAAGTTGACCCCTATCACCTTATTTATTTCTAATCTATGCAAAGGGATTGTCGACCTTAACTTCAAATGCAAATAGAAATGAATTGCTTAATGAGATTAGAGTAAATCCTAGGGGTCCCTAATTTCCCATCTATTCTTTACTAACAATGCATTTTTATTCATAAGAGGTACATAGAGTTAGGTATTTCTGAGGGAGGGGGGAAGTCAGGTATTGAATCTAAAGAATTTGACAAAATACGTAAGAAGTGTTCTAAAGAATAGGCTAACATCGAGAAGATAGCTATATTTTTAGTGCTAACACTATGCAGAATAGGAGAACAGAGATGGAGAGACTAATAGGAATTGATGATAAATAAATTGACTCATACCTTTGTTTGCCATAATAGTTGGGGAGGTCTAAAATGATTATGTAAAAAAAAAAAAACTAAGAGAGCATATATAGAATAAGATATTGGGATGGAAGGAAAGACTATTGTCATAGGGCTCAGGCCATCTCCAACTATGTGATGAGTATTTTTCTAATGTCACAAGCTTTTTGTGAAGCTATTGATTCAATGCTAAAAGGTTTTGGTGAGGGAAAGAAATAGAAGGTGAAAGATGAGTTGGATATCCTAAAATAAGTTATTTGACTCAAAGACACATGAGGGGTTTGAGTTTTAGGGATTTTTGAGAATTTTTATCTAGCTTTGGTTGGTAAACAAGTGTGGCAGATTCTGGAGAATAATACAACCTGTTGCTACGTAATTTTGATAATTGAAGAGTTCTTTTCTACATTTTGAGGTGTTTTGAATCATGTGGATGGTTCGAATTGGTAATTTTGCTTGTACTGAGGTGTTCATTTGAAGAAGGATAAAAAGAGAGTCGGCTCATGAAAGCCATAAAATCATTTTTAGACTTTTTATTTACAAATAAGAGTTGTTAGGTTTTTTAATGGTGAAGAACACTAGGATTTAAAATGCACTGTTTGCAAAACTTATAAGTTAAAAAGAAATATGCAAATTAGATGGATCAAAATGCAAAAAATCGAAATGAAGTGATAATAATGGAGGCTAATGCTTCTATGATGAGTTTGATGTGGACGGCAGAAATGGGCTTATAAAGTATGATTCCAGAAAGTGAATCACTTTCATGAGTGTTGTAAAGGCCATATTATAACAAAGCCATTTTTTCTGCTGCCAAGGAACGCGTGGGACAGAACTACCTTAACATCCCATAGTTTTCGCTAAATGAATATATGCTCTTAACACGTTAACAAAAAATGAGTATTCCACCCACTGCCCACCTAAATAGCCCGTGATGGCAACTAACTTCAAGTTCACTAAAAGAGGAAGACTCCTAGTATTGTTTAGGGGATCGGGAAAAAAGATCTTTGAATAGAATCCTATTATTCTAAAGAGTTCTACTCGTTTTCTTCCAAAATACGTACAATCTTTCTCTCCATCTAATACACGTGTGAGGATACTCTTTGAGCCTTTACACTTGGTGCCGTTTGTGGGAACTGAATTTCATTTCCCATGCATTTTTTGCCTCTTGTTTTCGTTGTTATTTCTATCTTAGAGTATAACTAGTCAAACTAAGATCTAGAAAATACTAGACAAAGGGGTAGTTTGCATTAGAACACACAACGGGTTTTTGCTTGTACCAGCTCAGGAAAAATGGACCCCAATGTCGTTACTAATAACGAATTTTAAGAAATGATGGCTATATTAGAAGAATAGAGAACACAAAAACAATCAACTCCCTCAATGCCTCATTAGACACATACACCCAAAATGCAAATTCTCATCCCCTTTGCACAAGAACCCATTGGTAATATTTCGTCTCAAATCCTTTTGCATCAATTCATTAGTATTGCTAGTCTCTCACCCTTCATTATAGAGTTTCTTAAATAACCCCTTCCCCAAAAAATTCAAAGTCATCATCATAAAGCTGTGCGATGGGCAATCTGATCCCCAAGATCATTTTGATACTTTTTGTATCAATGCAAATTTAATGGGCTTAATAGACAATAAAATGCTAATCCTTCATTAGTGCTTTAGAAGGAAAATAAGAGCATGGTTGGGCGTCTTACCCCAACTTCAATCGCATCTTTTGATTCTCTATTTGAAAATTTTTTATTACAGTTCATAAGCTAGACTGTTCCTGTAAAAAGCCTTTTAGACCTTTACTATGTTCGACAAGAGGAATCTGAGCCTTTGTCTGAATACATCGGTTGCTTCAACCATGAGTGCACTTAGGTTCAAGGATTAACTCTAGCCACTTTCATTAGAGGCCTATGCCTAAGTAGGCTATACATAGAACTCAAAGTCCATGAACCTAATCCTATAGCGGAGTTGTTTAAAATAACTAACAAATAGATGAATGCCAAAGAGCAAACAAGACAAAAGAAGTTGGCATTACAAGCAAATGATAACAAGGCTTTAACAATAAAAGATCCTCAAATTCTAATCAACAAGTTCCAAAAGTGGGGTCAAAAAGAAGGGAACTCTTTACGTCCCCATATATGAAAAATATATCCCTTTGATCACTACATAAGACAAAAGCTTCTTAAAAGCTTCTTAAAAAAGCCTAATCAGATGACAACTCCCCAGAAAAAGGGATATCTCTCGTTGGTGTACTTATAACAAAGATCATGGACACTCCACAAAATAATTTATACAACTAAAGGACGTCATTGAAGACCTTATAAAAAAAAAAGCGACTCGCTTAATTCGTAAAAAGGTTAAAGAAAAGGCCCCCATTGCTATCCCAACGATAGGTTCGGATTTCAAGCATGAATCTTCTAATACTCCTATATAAGGATCATATCCACCATCCACGGAAGCATTGCCTGTGAAGATAATACCAGATTAGGCAAAAGAAGATATGCATGCCTAGTCAAATATCAAAATAAAAGGCCACATCTTACTTCAGAATATACTTTTTATCAGGAATGAAGAAGACCCTTTACACGTGCCTTACGATGACGTTATTGTCATTGAAGCCATTGTTGCAAATTGTATAGTCAACAAAATAAATGTGGATACTAGTAGTTCTTCAGATATACTATTTTTTAAGGCCTTTGATAAAATAAAGATTCAAAGGAAGAATCTTCGGCTCCATATGGGACTGTTGATTGGGTTCAGAAGAGATGAGGTGCGTATTGAAGGTATAAGCATCATTCCTTTTAATGTTAGCACTTCACCACAGTATGCTACTGTTGAAATTGACTTTGTAGTGGTCAACAATCCCTTTGCTTTTAATACCATTATTGGTCATCCTACTCTCAACGAACTATAAGCTATCCTCTCTACTATCATCTTTGCATCAAGTTTTCAACACTTACAGGAGAAGGTACTATAAAAGGAAACTAAAAAATAGCTTCTCATTGCTATTTGATGGCCTGTAAATGAAAAGAGTTTGTGGATATCATGATACCTTTTTATGAAATCGAGCCCAAAGCTACAATCGATATTGGGTATACTATACCTCAACACATCATTATAGGTACCTGTATAGATTTAACTTTTCAAATTGTATTAACAAACTTTTTGTATGCTCACTATGATGCCTTTGCATGGAATGCATGCTCAAATTGGTGTGCACTCATTAATACCCAATCATAAGTTAAATATAGACTCAAAGACTAAACCAATAAAACAAAAAAAAAAAACTTTGCACTTGAGAGACAACAAATAATTCACAAGAAATAAGCAAACTATTAATAGCCTATTCCACAAGAAATATCCCCAATGGTTGTCCAACATAGTACTAGTACCTAAACCTAATGAGAAATGGCATATGTGTATTGATTATTAACTAAAAACAAAGTCACTACCAAAGATAGTTATCCTCTACCAAATATAGAACGATTAATTGACTCAACTGTAGGATACAATATGTTTAGTTTGGTGGACTCCTTTTTTCAATATCATCAAATTAAAATGTCCACTAAAGATGAAGACAAACATCTTTTATCACCCCAAAAGGAATATATTGCTATAGAATAATACCCTTTGGACTCTAAAACACAGGTGCCACTTACCACAGATAAGTAAATAAAATCGTGGCTAAAAATATGGAAGTATATGTGGATAAAAGCATAGTAAAAAGCAAAGGATTTATGCAACATATAAAAGACTTAGAGAAAACCTTTGCAACTCATAAACATTTTAATATGAAATTAAATTTCTAAAAATGCATATTTGGAATAACAAAAGAAATTTTTTTTAGGAGTAATTATTTCAAAAGGGGGAGTTGAAATTAATCCCACTAAAATCAAAGTCATCATAGATATGGAGATCCAAAAAAACAAAAAGACAAACTCATAGGATATCTTGTTGCTTTACATAAGTTCATTTCAAAGTCTATTGACAAATCTTTGCGTTTCTTTAGGATTCTAAAAAAAAAACGAGGAATTAGAATGGACAAAAGAATATGAATCTACCTTCCAAGAACTAAAGAAATATTTGACATCAACTTCTAATAGCACTATTAGTGTTGAGTTTATTGGCCTAAATAAGGGAGGTTCAACACCCTATATATTATGTAAGCAAGTGTTGTATAATGCAATGATTCGCTATTCAACGATAGAAAAGCACATCTTTGCCCTTCTAATGACATTAAAATATTATGTCATTATTTTTAAGTACATACTACAATTGTTTACACTAACCATCCACTGCAGCAAACTATTACATAAGCATCATGTCAAAGGAAGGTTGATGCAATAGGCTTTAGAATAATCAATTTCATATGACATCAAATAATATGTAGATTTGGCCTATCACCTACTACTATTTAGATAACAGGAAAACAATTTAATAACCAGCATTTTAAAAAGCGTTGCAATGATAATGTCATTCAATATAAATTTGCTTCCATCTCTTTTTCTCTAATTTAATGGCCAAATAAAGAGAGAACTAATAGAACCCTCAAAGAAGCCTTACAAAAAAGGCTAAAAAAATATATAAAAATTGGGCCGATACTCTGCCAAGTATGATATTGGCATAAAATACAACATCTAGTAAGCAATGGGACATACGCCATTCAAACTAGTATATGGAGCAGAAGCTGTTATACATGCTAAAATATCTCATTTAAGCTACTGTACTTCCCATATGCTGCTAATAGATAATACACAAGCACAAAAAGAAAACTTAGATTTCTTCTCTGAGATGAAGCTGCACAAAGGCTTAGCCTCTATCAGCATAAGTAAGTTAGGTATTTCAAGAAAAAGGTGTTTATCAAAAAAAAAGAAAAAGGTAAATCTTAAATCCTATATTGTACTTAAATCCTATATTGTAGGAGATTTAGTTCTTCGCAAGACTCTTTTTCTTCAGAATATAACCACCATAAATTTTCACCAAACTAGGATGAGCCTTTCTAAATAAAGATATTGTTTAACAATGGTTGTTAAATGCTCGAAGCAATGGATGATCCGCCTATACCCAAAGTATGGAACAGTCAGCATCTAAGGCATTTTTATGCTTAAAATAGAAAAGAAAATGGTTCTATGCCCTCTCAAAGAGACAAAGACGACTTGACATAAAAGGGCCCTATGCCCTCTAAAAGAGACAAAAGCCCACCTACTTGTATTCGAGATTAAATGTGTGGGGACTTTGCTTTATTGTTTGAATGAAAGGCGGTGCACTCTTTTTCCATGTTACCACCTATGGGGAGATAATATGGTTTTAAAATTCTCCACCAAAAAAAAGTCTAAAAGCAACGTAGGATTGTTATATATGCAGAAATGTTGGGAAATCTTATTGATGAAAATCATAATCAACCTAAGATCCTCTACTTTAGATTACCAAGAAAATCATAAACGAAAACGTATGTGAATTCATAGGAACGAAAGTTGTTCTTGAATTTATTATTGAATCTTGTAATTTTGTCTTCTAAGTTAGTACCCTAAGGTTTTTCAGAGAAAACGACTTCCTTCTTTCAATGATGGGATGTTAGAAAAGAACCCATCATGTATAACCTGTGGACCACAACTATTTATATAGTACACCTGTGTTATTTATTTTTAATTTAGCCCATTATAAAAATAAAAAATAAAAATTAGGCATTAAGGTTTCTATACTATGAGACCCACTAATAGATGATTTATGCCCATAAACCTAACAAGACTACTTTAAAAATTGAGTTATTCTTTATGATAATATATATAATTATTATACATGTATTTCCAAATTCCAACCGGAAATTCTTCTTACAACCTATGGCTCCATGAAAAGGGTTGTTTTTTTATTTTAAACTTTTTATGCTAAGTCCGAGCCATCTATTATATTTTACTCTATTGATATTTGCTTAACTTGGAAATTATGTTACTTAGATTTGTGTATAATACATGAAATGTAGTAGGTTATTTATAGTTATATTTTTAAGATTATTGATTATCGAAATTTTTAATTCACTTGATTTTTTGTATGTATGGTAAATAAATAGTTTTAAAAACAATGAATGGGTCAGATTAAAAATTACAAAATCAATTGGTTGTAAGACAAAGAACAAATAAAGCATGTAAGTGAAATATTTTTTAAGATGACTCAATCTTAAAGCATTCATAAATTACTTACATTCGAAATTTAAAATAGGTTAGGATTCAATACTTACATGAGCTTTAGAAGTTAACTAAATATATATTTTTATTTTTTAAAATTTTTACATAGATATGCAGTATCAAGCAAAATCTTTTTCATATGAAATTATTTTGTTTATTTTTTTAATTTGAAAATGGATCAAGTCTTTCAATGTTTGACTCGATTTGGTATGGAGGAAACATGTGGGAAAATTATGGGTAAATTTTTTTTGAAAAGTATGAGAGTAGCATGACATGATAGGGTAATGATTAAATAAATAAAATAAAGTTTAAATAGAAAGAGTTATATGAAAGTTCTGAAAAATTGATTAGAATGTAAAAATAATGATTGAAAAGTAAGATAATTGAATATCATATCACATCAAAAGGGGTGTAGAAAGTGATGAAAATTATTTTCCTTTCCTCCATATCAAATTGAGCCAAATGTCGCATGAAAAGTGCAAGATTTTTTGCATTTTAAAATTCAAATTTATTAAAGAAAAAATTAAAATCTAAAAAATAAAACTTTTGCTTGGGGTCACATGTCTTTGCAAAATACTCAAAAATTTTAAAAAGTAAAAAGTTTTTATGAGCATTAATGCTCACGCAAGCATTAAAACAATATAAAAACGGAACCCGATGTAATGCTTCTATAAGCATTGAGCCTCGTGTTACCCTTTTTATCTTATTTATTTATTTATTTTTGGAATAAGTATGCTAACTCAAGCTTAAATATTTGAGATATACAATATTTACATTTTTAAATTTTTTTAAATATTTTCAATTTAGAAAATCAAAAAGATATAAAAATGTTTGTCTGAAATATTTAAGCTTCGACCTGCGTTTTTATTTCAAAAAATAAAAAAAATAAAAGGGCCGTGAGCGTGGATCGGGCAACTACAAAAATTGCCGTGTGTACAGTGTACTGTACATGGAATTTTCTTTTTATGTGTACTATATTCATGAAATTAACCCAAAGGCAATTAAGCAAATGTCCACCCAAACGTTCTCTTGGGTCTTGGAACTGATCCCTGGGCGTTTTCATCAGGGCTGAAAAGAAGCTAGTTGTCTTAACATAAGGCCACAAACATATATATTGTGGTCATTTTTACGGGGATAAAATGACCACAGTACTCCTGTATTTAACAATATAAAATAAAAATATATACATATCCAAAATTAACCAAATTTGTTTATAGATGATATATATCTAAATTAACGGTTTTATTAAAAAATTTTAAAAATATTAAAAATTATATTTTGGACTGTTATGAGAAGATCACAGCCCTACAAATTCACGAACGAAAATAAAGAAAAATAAGTGAAATAATCAGCGATCCAAATAAGATTACTGTTCGGATGTGCAAGTATTTGACATAAAGGGAATATGGAAATAAATTTTTTCCTTTGAAATTGTTAACAGGAGAAGCTTATAGAAATTTCTTTTCCAAAATAGTCTCCTCAAATAGGAACTTGAATATTGAAGAGCGCTATGCTCTTTTAAAATTAGTCTTTTGTGATGTTTAATGAAACATTAGAGTCATTTTTTATTCACAGTTTTCATATTAATGTCATTATATGAAAATTTACATTTATTGGATATGTGTTAAATAATTATAAAAGGCATCTAGGAATAAAATTTAAATTCGTTAAATGCAAAAACAGTGATTTTTGTAATATTAATCATTATTTTTAAATCAACTTCATATATTATCTTCGACAAAATAAAATGTACTTATAATAAAAAATTAGGATAATATAATATTTATGGAACTAATATCAATTCAAAAATAAATATTTAAGTAAATTTAATGATTAAAAATCATATAAGTAAACAAAATTTATTTTTTATGTTAAATTTTAAATAGAATACAACTAATGGTTTAGATATTAAAAATAAATTACATATAATAAAAAAAATTTCAAGTGCTTCGCATGTGGTATATAATCTGTGCTCTACACCAATCCTCCCTATCAAAATAGCACATGATAATCCTTTCCAAAAAGAGACTAATTTTTATGCATTCCGTCCCATGAAAGTAAATCAATCGGATTGTTTGATTCGAGCTTCATTTTAATAATTTTTCAAATTCAATTCATTAATTTTATTATCATTAATTTTATTAATAAAATAAAATTTTCCTCAATTCAAGCGTCGTAGTATTCCTAAAATTATATACGATGTAGAAAACAAATATATATTAATATATGAATTAGTCTTGCAAGGCTTCAACATGTCTTTTTAAGTAAAAATCAACTATGAGTTGGTGATTTTAACCATGCGCAATGTCCTGGCGATTTCCGCTTGCTTAAGTTCAACATCACCCACTCATCTTCCACTGAAACCATTGCTTTGAAACCACATCGGACCCGAAGGTCCGCTGTGAATAGAGTAATTACGGATCCGCCTTTTGTACGGCTTCAGTTCGCACTGTTACAATGTTAAAAAGAAGGGCCAATTCCTTATATATGTGTGAAGTTTATCCATAATTTCACTTATACTTTACGAATTTTCAAAAAATCTTCTCATACTAATCACGAACATGTTCATCCCTGATTATGATTTTGTAGCTAAAATTCATAGTAATTCTACAACTATAAAATTATATATTATTTGAAAATAAATCTTTAACTATAAGCAAAGTAATATTAAATTACATTAGAACTTGGGCATATTCATCATTTTACAAGGGAACTAATGACACATGTAATGAATCCTTAACAATGTGAGTAAATAATTGAAATTATGATGAAAATTCGTATATATGAAAGGAATTCCTGAAAATTTATAAGTAGAATTATGAGTAAAATTCGTTAGTATATATAAATTTAGTTCCAAAAAGAAAATAAAAATATAATATATTTACTTTCCGCTTTCTTCTGTGCACTCTTTAAATTATATACGGGTTCAATACCATATAACTAGGTTACATAGAAACGTTTTCATGTAGCCTTTTTAAATTTTAAAATTTCGATGCTGAATGAAAAATTCAATCCATTTATTGTATTTAACATTATTCGTTTCATTTGGAGACCTAATTTTATCCATTCAAATATATGCATAAGCCTCATTTGCTCGAAAGTAAATATATTAATGTGTAAATTAGGAAAAATTCTTAGATTCATTAACATATGTATTATAATGTATTGATATTTTATGAAATCATTTATCTACACAATAGTGATATTTTAGATGATTTAAATATTAAAAATAATGCTTAAAAATTGATATTTAGTATTAAATCATTTTATTATATTGATTTTACACATTTATAGATGTGGCCCATACGTAGTGATGCTAAATAAGTAAAAGAGTTTCCATAATAGCATGAATGATGTTAGATATATATAATAGATGAAGCAGATTTTTATTAATGATTATGATATTAAAAATTAAAATGATTGCATAAAAGAGAGATTTCATAAAAGCATCTCTAAATTATACATGTAGTTTATCATAATCAAGAGATAAAAATGTACTTTATTTAAAAATTTAAATTAAATATCAAAGTTTAATTGTTTATACATGATAAATATTTTATGTTAATATTAGGGTAGAAAATGGTTTGATCCAACTGTTGAACTGGTCTAACTTGAACCAGACATAAAAGCAGTTCGATTCACCGTTTTGATAACAATGACTGAAACGACGTTCTAGTCTGACAATTGAAGACTTTTTTTTTTTTTTGAAAAAAAAAAAAGAGAACAATTGAGGAATTGACTG
This sequence comes from Annona cherimola, assembly GCA_030490835.1. Classification (NCBI taxonomy): domain Eukaryota; kingdom Viridiplantae; phylum Streptophyta; class Magnoliopsida; order Magnoliales; family Annonaceae; genus Annona; species Annona cherimola. The sequence goes on along the minus strand of CM059973.1, from coordinate 65,046,416 downwards.
TCATTTTCATGGATCGTGTGCGGCAATTTCGCCCAAACGCAATGGTCATTCTATGCAGTTTAGGTCTGCCTACCTAAAATACTATTGATTTTCAAAAATTAAAAATAAATATTTTAAATATTTTAAAAATGGCAAAAATTTATACACATGTTAAATACACTTATATTAACAGTTTTATAAAAAAATTTTGAAAAAATAAAATAAAAAAAAGGAGTATATACTCCTGGGAGCATGCAGCTCGGGCGCATGCAATGGGGGTCCGGTCTTGCCGCAGCTACGAAGTAGGTGGCGTCGTGGTCATGGACAGAAGCAACTGGCCCAAATGCTCGCGTTGGAGTTCACTCGCATGGAGGGATTTTTTTAAAATATTGCCACTGACGTTTGATGATTTTGCGATTTCTTCCTGAACGGCGTTTTTATAAGATTTACTCCGATATAGAGATGTGTATAGATGATTTTTCTCTGTAGTGTGAGGGATGTAAATGTACCACAGTGTAACATCGTCTTGGAAGCTGATTATCAGTATAGACCATCGGAGAAAAATATATTTCATATTTTTAAAAGTTATGGGTCTCACCTGGATCTTTTATCCCATAAAATTTAACAATTTTTGAAATTTATTAATATTTTATTTGATAGTAAAAATTAAATTTCCGACTTCAAAGTTGATTTTCAAAAATCAAAATAACATATCAAATAAATTCGAAAGCTTATCAAATTTTACGCGATAAAAAATTTAAATGGGCCCGGCATATGTATAAAAATTTTTAAAATAAAAATTTATTTCTTTTGTGGAGCTATTTACGGGAGACCATATAACATCACTGTCCATTAGTATATTGAGTTCGGGCTTGCTTTGGAGCGCCACAATCCTAGCTTTATCAATCATGATTTCGTCAAATCTCACATTAATAGTGCAAACAAACATAACAGATATTGAGTGGTACGTTGATGTTACATAGGATTGGATCCATGTAACCCATTCAAAATTCAAGATTTTGGTCCTTAATAGAAATCCAATCCATTCATTATATTTAACATCATTTATTTATCTAGGAGACTAAGTTTCATCTCAATCAAATATATTTATGAGCCACATTTATTCAAATATATATATATATATATATTTATGTGTAAATTATGAAAAATACTTAGATCTATTTACACATGTATTAGAATGTAATAATAGTTTATAGAATCATTTATTCACATGGAAATGATATTTTGGTCGTTTAGATGTCAAAAATATTATTTTAAAATTAGGGTGTGTTTGGTAACAACTGAAAGTTGTCAAATTAAAACTTTTCAATTTAAAACTTTTCATTATCCACAATTATCTTATTTTTTAATAATTTTTTCACATTTTTTTATACAACTACTCTACTTTTCAATCACTTCTACACAACTACCAACAAACTAACTTATCTATTTCAACTTTATCATATTTATTCCTCATCATTACCCCTATCATGTCATATCATTTGACAATTTCTACTCTCTACAACTTTTCATCAAAAGTTTTATTCATTCCCAAACACACCCTTAATATTTTAGCATTTTTCATAATTTACACATGCATATGTACATTTTCTAACAAATGTGGCCAATAAACATATTTGATTGGGGTGAAACTTGATCTTTTAAATAAACAAATAACGTTAAATATAATGAATGGATTAAATTTTCCATCAAAGATTAAAATCTTAGATTTTAAAGGAGTTACATGGGTCCGTTTCTATGTAATATGCTTGTATAGAAGCAGAGCTCATAGGAAAGCATCTCAAAATGATAAATTACGTGACCACAACAATTTATATGGCTGTAGAGTTTTTTAGGAAGAGAAGAATTCACAAATTCACATTAACATTAATGCAATAGTGTGTTTGGCTATTTTTTTATATAGAAGAGAGATCAAAAAAGAGGGAAAAAAGGCGACTGTTCAAAAGGGAGGAAATATTCTTAACATGATAGAGGATAAAATGATATAAAGTGAATAAAGATAATAATTTTGGAGGGAATGTAGGTAATGATACCTTGCTTTTGCAACCGAAAAAATAAAGCTATGTACGAGATTTTACTAATATAAACGGTGGTTGATGAATTCGTTGTTCTTTTCCCCTTCACAAACCCACACGATCCCCATCACACAAATACTCACTAGGACGTTCACGGATACAAGGAGCTTTTGAGATTTTTGAGAATTTTAATAAACTATCAAATAGAAAACTTACATTTTTTTCGAAAAAAGACCTCACATTTTTGACATGGATGCAATTTATTTTAAAATGAAAATGTTTCTATAAAATTTCTTTTTTATGTAAGCCTGTAATATCCAGCTAAAAAGAAGCTTGTTGTCGTAACATAAGCCCATCAATACATCACTAATGAACTCAGATTTTGGCCCTCTAAAGGTTAGTCCGAACTCCAATGTACGAGAAGCTACCTCGTTACCAACGCGTGATAACAGGCGATCTATGGGAGCTTTGCCTCCCTAAATAAATGGGCAGGAGCATAGTCTCCATAGCTGAGAGCTTGTTGTGTAATATTTGAAAACGTGTGGTCTTACTTTTGAAAATTGTAAAAAATTTCTTAGCTTAATTATAATATAAATTGAGATATAATATAAAGTACACTAATAAAAAAAATCCAATGAATTAATAATTGCCTCTGCTGTCTGTCTCACCATAGACTTTCAACTTTCAACTTTCAGGCGCGTTCATAAGTCTCCTGCAAATAAAGCACAACTTCGTTTGGCTCACGTGATAACAATCGCTGTCAGATATAGGAATAAACTTACTATTCGATCGTTTGTGCAAGCACTAATTTACATAAATATCCAAATAATTTTTTTGCCTTAGAAACTGCTGACAAAAGAAGGTTATAGGAATTACCAATCCACCAAAAAAAAACAAGCTTATAGGAATTGCTTTTAACAAACAGTCCACTAAATAACCATTTGAATTGCGAGTGCACACAACAAAAGAAGATAACTAGATAGGACATGAAACAACATGCCGTAATCTCGAGGAAATTGCCGGGCATGATCCGTGGATGACCTTTCAACCTCGAAGACCTAACGTACGAGTCGTCCATGGTCGTCGTTGTCTGTAGAAGATAAATAGGTGACATTGAATGTACGCAAGTTCAGAAGACCTGGCCATCAGTCATGGTTAAAAGCCTGAATGAATCAACAAAGGTGGGGCTACATTACACAAGTAGCTGCATGTAAATCTACTTTCAGGATTAAAGGAATATCCATTTCAGATATTAGATTTAGTATAATTTGTTTAGCAAGGAGCCTAGGAGGCTAAGTTTTATCTAAATTTAAAATATAATTTACCATGTTTGATTAAATATATACATATATTCATGATCGTATTATATAAAATGTCTAGATTTGTTGCATGAACATTATAATGAAGGAGTTTGATACTATTCACCCGGGTGGACTTAGGCTAAGTGCACCTGAGTTCAAAAACTCATTATTTTAATTTTTTTGAAATTTGTTTATAAAATTGATATTCTAAATGTATTTAACATGTGTTTTAAGTTTTACAATTTTTAGAAATTTATAGATATTTTTTGGATTTTTTCAAATCAATAACATTTCATAATTTTATGAATTACGAAAATGTCACTGATTTTAAAAAATCTAAAAAAAATCTACAAATCTTCAAAAATGCTAAAATTTATGTACATATTAAATAAGTTTTCTTATTTATATATATATATACACACACACACATACAAGATATCTAATATTACAAATCAATAGATGTAGAATCTTCACAACACAAAGGAACCAAATAATATCTTTACAACCGGAGGGAGTAGGAAACCAACTAAAAATGCCGGCACTAATTGTTGAGCTCATGTCCTCAGTAGTGGAGGAAATATGAGTTACCAAGTCATATTAAATACATTTACATTAATAGTTTTATAAAAAAAATTTCTTAAAAATAAGAAAAATAAGTTAAATATACACGGGTGCACCAAGGTTGAGTGTACTAGGGTGCATTTGGTCATTACCCTATAATGAAACTATATATAATTTAGAAAATTATTTATCTATATAATAATGATATTTTAAATCATTTAGATATTGAAAATACAATTTTAAAATTAATATTTAGTATCAAACTATTTTATTGCACTATTTTTCACATTTGTGATTTATAGTTGGGGTCGTGCACAATAATCTAGATAAATGATAAATTGATTTTTGATGATGATATAAATAATACTCAACAAAGTGTATAAAGTAGATTTTCTATCTATTATCAAGATGAAAAATAGATAGAGTTAAATGTGGTACATATCAATAAATCTAAACTCCCTTTATATACCAACTAAAGCTTTAGTAAAATATCTTACGTAGCCTTCACATTAGTAAAATAGCGCGTAGTTTTATTTTTCAGGGGTAAAAGCACAGTAAAATTCGAAAAAATGAATCTATCAGAACCTTCCATTATCTTAACACTTACTAGTACCAACATTTCATCCAAAATTATTATCTTTATCTACTTTATATGATATTATCCTCTATCATGTTAGGACTACTAACTCCCTTTTACACCCTTTCTAAGACGTAGCCTTTTTTTTTCTTTTTTTCTTTTTTTGCTCTCTTCTACCACTGTACAAACCCGAGCTTACCGAGCATACACGAAAAAGTAAAAGAGCCAAACACAGTGTTGAATTAATACTAATGTGAATATGTGAACTCCTCTCTTTGTAAAATATTGCTTCGATCACTTACTTTGGGTGTGTTAGGGAAGTTGTAAAACTTTTGATGAAAAGTTTTGTACGTAAAAGTTGTCAAATCAGTAGAAAATGATGTGATATTGTAGCGGTAATGATGAAGAATAAAGAGAATAAATTTAAAATAAATAGGTTAGTTGTATTGGTAGTTGTGTAGAAATGATTGAAAAGTAGGGTTGTTGTATAGAAATATGTGGAAAAAATAATTAAAAAAAGAGTAATTATGAAGAGTAAAAAGTTTTAGATTGAAAAGTTTTAACTTGATAACTTTTTCAAATTGCCAAACACACCCTTTATATATATGTGTGTGCGTGTTGGGGGGAAAATGATACAGTGCATTTGAGTGCACTGTGGGCCCCACATGATCATGAAGGAAAAATCCAACCCACCCATTGTATTTAGAATTGTCCACTTTAATAGCATACCAATTTTCATCTAAATCCAACATGTGTGTAATCTATATATTAAAATAGTGCAAAATTAACGTAATAAAATAGTTTAATATAAATATCAACTTTAAAATGGTATTTTTAATATCTAAACCGTTTAAAATATGATTTTTACATGGATAAATGATTGTATAAAGTTTTATTACAGTATAATACCGTGTGAGGCTCATTTTGCGGGTTCCATGTAAATCAGAACCACTGCGAAGCCACACAAGAAAATCTCATTTGGAATATTACAAATTTTTTGTCATCAGCCACACAATATCTGTCATGTTTGCATGCGCCATTAATGTCATATTAGATTTGACGAAGTCACATTAATGTCACATTAGATTTGACGAGGTCATCAGCGATAAAGTTTGGATTGTTGCGCAGGATCCGTGAAAAGAACAGTCAACTGTAGAAGACTCAACGAGTCCTGCACGTACGTTGCTTCTGTAGAGAACGCGTGGCAATTAGGCGTGGTTAAAATCACCAAGTCATCGTTGACGCGCATACGTTTACTTGCAAAAATTTAAGACGCGGCGATGCTCTATAAATGAGAGTAGATTCTGTCCCTCAGTGGTATCTCTTATCCCAAAAGCCATGGCTCTAGCACCTATCAGTTGTCGGAAATCATTTTTGTTTGTCTTTTTTCTCCTCCACATGCATGCCACCCTGCTTTTCTCCAACGCTGCAAAACTTTTTTCTAATGAAACAGATTGGTTGTCACTCCTAGACTTCAAGCGCCAGATAACGGACGGTCCGCTTCATTCCTTGAGCTCATGGAATGGCACGCTCCACTTCTGCCAGTGGAAAGGTGTTACATGCGGCCGTCGCCATCCTCAAAGGGTCACTGCTTTGGAGCTCAACGGCTTCAACTTGGTCGGACGTATATCCAGTCACATTGGAAATCTCACCTTCCTCAGGCGTATTAATCTCTCAGATAATATCTTCCATGATGCAATTCCAGGTGAGATTGGCCGTTTGTTTCGCTTGAAGTATCTTTCGTTGAAGAATAACTCTTTGGGTGGAGAAATTTCAATCAATCTCACCCACTGCTCCCAACTGACTGTTCTAGATCTCATACAGAATAAGCTGGTTGGCAGCATTCCAGCAGAGGTTAGATCTCTGCGCAGGCTCTCCGGCCTGTATCTCGATCGTAACAATCTGACAGGAAACATTCCCGCTTCACTAGGGAACCTTTCTTCAACTCTTTTGGGGTTTTCCGTTGCGGAAAATGGATTAAAAGGAAACATACCAGCTGAACTTGGCAGATTGACGAGATTAGAATCGTTTTCCGTCTGTAGCAATGAATTGTCAGGGATGATTCCTTCCTCCATGTTCAATATTTCTTCTATTCGGATGTTAGCAGCGGATGAAAACAGTCTACATGGAAGCCTTCCGCCTCTATTAGGCTTAACACTTCCATATCTCAATTGGCTTTCCGTTAGTATGAACCAGCTAAGTGGGCCAATTCCCGTTTCATTGCCTAATGCTACATATCTGGATGTCGTCCAACTTGGCGACAACCATTTTCGCGGATCAGTGCCTAATAATCTTGGAAGCCTTCAACACCTCCGATGTTTGCACATGAATGATAATGAACTTGGAAGTGGAAAAGCTCATGACTTGGGTTTTCTTGAATCTTTAACTAATTGCAGCATGCTAACTCATCTCAACATAGCAGGAAACAGCTTTGGTGGTTATTTTCCTAGCTCCATAAGCAATCTTTCAAAAAATTTGCAGGTGCTAAAGATGGACAACAATATGATATTTGGGAATATTCCATCTGATATTGGGGAACTTTCTAGTTTAACAGCCTTGTTGTTGCATAATAACATGCTATCTGGTACCATTCCCACAGCTATTGGGAAGCTTGATCGGATGTTAAGACTGTTCTTAGGTGCAAATAATTTATCAGGTGAAATCCCAGCTTCGTTATGTAACATGAGGCAGTTATCTCATCTTTGGCTATATGAGAATAATCTAGAAGGGAGTGTCCCATCGTGTCTCGAGAATTCCTCACAGTTGCAATCTGTATGTCTTTATAGTAACAAATTGGGTGGAACCTTACCTCAGCAAATCTTTAGCCTTCCTGCTTTGATTGAACTCACTGTTCAAAAAAATTTCTTCTCAGGCAGTTTTCCATTCAAAATGTGTCGGTTGAATGCTTTGCAAACTTTGGATGTCTCGAATAACAACATGTCAGGTGAAATTCCAGCTTCTCTAGGCGATTGTCTTAATCTAGTGAATCTACAATTGAGTGGGAACCTTTTCCAAGGGTCTCTTCCTATAACCATGGGTTCTTTGCATGGTCTTCGGCACCTTGATCTTTCACACAATTATTTGTCAGGAAGGATTCCAAACTACTTCGAAAAGCTCCCTCTAGAGTATTTGAATCTATCCTTCAATAATTTTGAGGGTGAACTGCCTAAAAAAGGCGTCTTTAAAAATGCAAGTGCAATTTCGATTCTCGGAAATAGTCAGCTTTGTGGAGGTATTCGAGATTTACATCTTCCTGCTTGCATTCAGATAACCACAAAGAAAAACAGGATTTCTCATGCTACAAAAGTAACAGTCATCATTATTGTTGCGACTCTGGCTACTATTGCATTATCCTGTTTCTTCATATCCCTCTTATGGTTGAAAAACTCAAGAAAGAAGCCTTCGCCTCCCTCTCCTTTGGATGGTTCATTCTTAGACGTTTCTTATGATGAGCTCTTACAAGCAACTGATGGCTTTTCTTCAGCCAATTTGATTGGTGCTGGTGGTTATGGTTTCGTGTATAAAGGATTTATAAATCGAATTGGAAGTACTGTTGCTGTAAAAGTCTTAAACCTTCTTCAACAAGAAGCAAGTAAAAGTTTTATGGTTGAATGTGAAGCCTTTCGAAATATTAGACATCGAAATCTTGCCAAGATATTGACATGTTGTTCGAGTGTTGATTTCAAAGGTAATGACTTTAAAGCTTTGGTTTTTGAATATATGCCGAATGGAAGTCTAGACAAGTGGTTGCACAAAAAGGGAGATGGCGTTCAGAGGAATTTGAAATTAATTCAAAGGCTAAATATATCTATCGATGTTGCTTCTGCATTGGATTATCTACATCATCATTGTCAAGCACCAATTATTCATCGTGATTTAAAACCAAGCAATGTTCTTCTTAATGCTGACATGGTTGCCCATGTTAGTGATTTTGGACTCGCAAGGTCTATGCATACAGTTGCTCATAGTAGCTCCCTTGGGGTAAAAGGATCTACTGGATACGTTGCTCCAGGTAAACATTTCATCTACTTCCTATTTTAATTTCCTCAAATGTCATATGCATGTGGTTATAGACTAGTTTATCAACAAAATGAAATTTGTTACACGTGGCCACCTTTTTTACACCACGCTGCATTTGGTATCGAATGCAACTAAATTCTATATTAATAGCAACCAAATTCAATAGTTGCATTAATATTACTTTTGACTGTATTTGATAAAAAAATAACTACATTTCACCAAACGTCATAATTTAAAAGCAGAAAATATTTGTAGCTAAATAATTAATCATAACTAAAGTGCATCAAATGCAGTCAAATATATGATATATGTGGCCAAAAATTCAGTTACATGAAACACAATTTTTTGTGTTATATATTGTTGGATCCAAGTCATATAAATGGGGTTGGATTTTCTTCCTTTTTTTTAAAAAAAAACTTGAAACATAGGGTTGGATTCTGGGTGCCTTGGCATTGGCGGTTGTAGTTCAATTAAGGTAAATAGATCTGTCGGTTATGTTTGCTTCAGGTAATAAATTCATGATATATTTCCTTCATTTTATTAATTTATTGGTTACTCCAAGGAAAGAATATGATGTGGTAGTAATGTCATCTATTAGTCTATAATTTGGTAACTAACCATGTGTGAAATTTAGCCAATGCGCACACTATAACTAGTCCACTGTGAAATTCAGATATATTTCACAAGCCACTATATAATTCATCATTCTTGATGTTTCCAGGGACGTGGCAAATTAGTATTTGCAAACCAGATATATGACTTTCGAATACAACTGAATTCGAAAACCTGTCGCCTGGGCTTTTGTAAATTAAATATTTAGGAGCGAAAGGAAATGAAATCATGCGCTGAACATTGTGGATTGTTCATTCATTCTTTATTTTCTTGAGAGTTAAAAAAAATTTGGTGATGTTTTCAAAAAATTAAAAAATAAAAATTTGGTGACAATCGAGAAAACACCTACCTCTCTAGCCATCTAAATTAAAATCCAGATTGGACGGAAAGCGGGGGTGGGGGACCCATTTAATCCACCTGAAGAAGGTCGTTACGGAAGAGTTTCAAAGACACATCCTAGGGGTATTTCCTATCACATCTATTCAACATGAAAGTTTTAAACCGCACGTTTTGCAAGTATGTGGGCAAGCTGATTACAGCTGTTAAGTACGGACCTCAGTTGCATGCGCCCGGGAGCATATACCCATGTTTTTATTTTTTTGAAATTTTTTTCGTAAACTTGTTAGCTCAAGTGTATTTAACGTATGCATCAATTTTTACCATTTTTGGAGATTTTTGGATATTTATTTTTTATTTTTGAAAATCAGTGTCATTTAGTAATTTAAAATTACCTAAAATGCCACTGATTTTCAAAAATAAAAAAAAAATATAAAATACTCTAAAAATGGTAAAAATTCATACATAGATTAAATACACTTGGACTAACAAGTTTATAAAAACATTTTCAAAAAATAAAAAAAAAAGTGTATGTGCCCGAGAGCATGCATCACTGCATGCTCCTGGGAGCATAAGATCAGAATCCCTTAAGTACGTGGGAGTACCTTACCCTTTTAAAAGGTTTTTCATAGCTTTTAATCACCCTATTTAGTACGGCCCCTGATCCTATGCTCCCGGGAGCATACACCTATTTTTTTATTTTTTTTAAATTTTTTTTTACAATAGTGTTAATCTATATGTATTTAATATGTGTATAAATTTTTAATATTTTTGGGGTATTTTAGATATTTATTTTTATTTTTGAAAAATCAGTGGCATTTTAGGTAATTTTAAATTACTAAAATGCCACTGATTTTTAAAAATCCGAAATAAATATCTAAAAATCCCCAGAAATGGTAAAAATTGATACATACGTTAAATCCACTTAAGTTAACAAGTTCATAAAAAAATAGGTATATGCGCCCGAAAATATAGGATTTGAGCTCATTTAGTACACCCATATTTGACAAAGTGTACCTAATCCCGGTCAACCAATTGGCGATAATCACTAAGTCACTTTCAGTTTCTACCTCAAGAAAGCTAAACTCTTGCAGCCATTTATCATCCATTAACAGAGCATAGGCCTCCATCCACAGAAGACGGGTTCTCCCCTCCCCTCTCTCCTCCCCCACCCACCAATATATATGCAAGTACGAAATTAATTAGCAAGGAGTAAATAGCATGCTGTTACTATTGCACTCCTTTTCTATTACGCAATAAGATTGTAGTGTAAAATATTTAAGTATAATTGCTTATTACCTTTCTGTTAGATGGAAGTCATACGTCTCTTAGTTTACGTGTCAGTTGGGAAGCCCCATATACGGGCATGTATTTATCGTTACGGGCTAGCCTATGAAATTAGATAGATTGTTTCAAGATTTCCGATGTCTGGGTAGTACTAAAGAAACAAAGACAGGGTATAAAAGCTTGATTGATATAGAAAATTACAGTGAGATTCTCATTCACAAAAATCATTGCAAACTCTGCTTTCAGATATATATGTTTGTTTACTGCTTTGCGCTTGAATGCTGCATAGGGTTCGTCCTTTTAAGTACGTGCTTCAGAATCTTCAATGAGGTTCCAGTTAGCATTAATATTTTATCAATAAACTCAACTAAATAGTTTGGCTTTTATCTTATGAAACTTGGTAAACTTGTAACCCCTTATGTCATGTATTAGCTAGATTTAAAACTATTTGCTTAGCCTAAATATAAAAAAAAAAATTAATTGAATTTCCAATATGAAAAATATAATTGTAAATACGTCCTGCATTTGCACTTGTTGCTGATAAAAAAAAATAATTCTTTTCATATCATATAAATATCCATGGATTGGAAGAAAATATAATAAATGGCTTGGATCAAACACGAAACCCATGAGGGTACATATTGCACCTGGTTTCATAAAAAAGACCTAATTTGGTATTTTGTCTATACATGTTTAAATATTCAATTTCTTCTTCTTCATTCTTTTGTCTCTGCATGTGCTCACTTCAATTGACTTGAAATGTTGAAATTACAGAATATGCAACGGGAGTTAAAGCATCTCCACAAGGAGATATTTATAGTTATGGAATTCTTCTGTTGGAAATGATCACCGGAAAGGAACCAACTGACGATATATTCAAGGACAACATTACAATTCACCATTTTGTTAAGCAGGCTTTACAAGATCCAGATGGAGTCATGCGAATTGCCGATCCACACTTACTCTTAGAGAAAGGAGAAACTACCCAATTTTGTGAAAATAAGGTGCATAAATGCTTGAGTTCAATGGTTAGAATTGGAGTAATGTGTTCTGCAGAATCCCCAAGAGAGCGCATGGAGATTAACCAAGTTATTATACAACTGCATGCAATTAGAAAGTCCTACCTTGGGTCGGGATCAATCTAGATGCACAAACTTAGGTTAAAATATTGGATGAAAGTTCTTCTCATCTCGAAAAGCATACAAGTCAGATAGATCACAAAATAATGCATGTTCCCCTATAGAATAGTGTATCTACATTAATGTATGCTTGTTGCAACGATCTTATATATGTAGCAATAAATTAATGATGCTGATCATCTTTAGAATTACAGCGACATTATTTTTCTTGTAATCTCATGGATGTATGTAATAAGAAGTGAGATACATTATATATGTAGGCTTCACTTGTCTGCCGAGCAATTTAGCTGCTTTAATTTGTCAATTGATCGATACTTTTTTATTGTTCTATTCACAACTCATCCAAAAGTACATTAGTTTTTTCAATCTTACTCAACGAATTTTTGCCCCAAACAGCTAGGGTGTCATCCTGCAAGGCTACGCCCTTAGTAGTAATTGATCAATAATTTTTTCAAACTAAATTGATCGGCAATTTTTTGTAAGTCATTTCTTGTAACGCCCTGACCCTTACTGTCTTAGGTATTGTCCGCTTTAGGCCTCGCCCGTACGGTTTTGTCCTTCTAGGTTCACGCTTCCGTCTTTTCCCAAAAGGCGTCTTGACAGTGTAACTCCAGCGGCCTCCACTTATAGCCCAGGCTCCCTCCCTCTTCCTAACCGATGTGGAATATCACATTCACCCCCTTCGAGGCTCCAGCGCCCTCGCTGGACACACCAGCAGGACATCGGGAGTCGGCTCTGATGCTATTATTTAACGCCTCGGCCCTTACTGTCGCAGGTATTGTCCGCTTTGGGCTTCGCCTGCACGGTTTTGTCCTTCTGGGTTCACGCTCCCGTCCTTCCTCAAAAGGCGCATTGACAGTATAACTCCAGCGGCCTCCAACCGATGTGGGATATCATGTTCACCCCCTTCGGAGCTCCAGCGCCCTCGCTTGACACACTAGCAGGACATTGGGAGTTGGCTCTGATACCATTATGTAACGCCCTGGCCCTTATTGTCGCAGGTATTGTCAGCTTTGAGCCTCGCCCACATAGTTTTGTCCTTCTGGGTTCACGCTTCCGTCCTTCCCCAAAAAGCGTCTCGACAGTGTAACTCCAACGGCCTCCACTTATAGCTCAAGCTCCCTCTCTTTTCGTAACCGATGTGGAATATCACATTTATATGAGTTCTGATCATCTACGGCCGATAATAAAGCCTGTTTTAGATTGCATGTCCCTGCCACTGGATATCGCAGGCTTAATCTCGGCCGTCCGGTTTGGATTTTGAAAATGGTCGTTGACGCCGCAATTAACGCAGTGGGAATTTTACATATACCACCCATATTCAATCGAAGCTACCCCTTCCAACGCGATTCTCTCTGTCCCGCCTCTCACGCGCACTGTGTCCCTCATTCTCTTCAAATGCGGCTGCGCTAGAGAGGAGATTGTTGGTCGTTGGACCCCTTTCTACCTCTTGTCTCCTCTCTCGTTTTCGTCCTCCTTACCCTCTTCTCTCCAGCAGGAGTCTCCTCTGGCGACGAATTGACAAACAGCATTTCGTCGATGCCCTGACAAACTTCTGCTCGACGACATTGTAGCCATCGATGTCTGCGGTTCTTCACCAGTGAGTCGCGTGGGTAAATTTCACCCTTTTTACATAGATTTAGGTTTTTAATATGGATTTGGGTTTTATGTTCCTTTCGCATAAATTTATGGTAGATTCATGCTGGGATTTTGGTTTTAATTTTTTTAATTATGGATTTTGGTTTTATGAAATATGGTTCTCATGCTACATAGGCCGCGAAGAGTGATAATGTTTCTGATTTTTTTTTCTAAGAACAGTAGCTAAGAGACGATTCTCTGAAATCAGGAAGAATTTTACTACAAGAATAGTGATAATATAAATGGCTATTGTTTAGGGAAAGGTAGAAACGTTTTACCTACCATCAGATGAAGATAAGCAGTTCAGATGTGCAGAATTTGGGGAAATATAAAAGTCTACGACCGAACTCCCTTGGAATATGTTGTGTATCTGTTGAACCTGGCACTACAAAAATTTATGTTATAAAACAAATCTTAGAATTCACGGAACGGCTTTCCTGTTGATACTTGCGTATCTGTTGGACTCTACACAACAAAAATTGATCTAATAAAATAAATCATAGAATTCATGGAAGTACTTTCTTGTTGAGTCAACAATTATCTTCAATTTTTGTGAAGCCATTGATGCCCTGTATTCAAGCAAATTCAAATCGCCAATCCAGTTGCTTCATCATGCAATTAATTCTAGATCGTGGAAAAACAACAAAGATCTACATTTGGAGTTGGGTTGATTTTTGAGCATTTTTAAAGTTGGGATTTATGAGATATGGTTTTCGACGCTCGTTGGGATTCGAACTCCTGCCAAGGGCCAACAGGAAACGTGGCAATGGGGGTTATCTGTTATCCCATGTAAACATTAAAATGTATAAACTAGCGGGCTAATAAAGTTCAGAACCCATTTTTTAAAGCCCGAGAGCATACAAAAGATATGGGATAATTTGTTAATATACCCAATGTGAATTGCTGATGTAGTTACATTATTTCACGGATTGTATATTATCCTTATAAAGTTTTAACAATATTATTTATGCATTCATGTAAATGGCTGATATTTAACTAGTGTTAAATAAAGAAATATAATATGTAGATATACTCGCTTAGTTTGATGCTAATTGTTGATATACCTACGTTATTTCACGAATGGCATATTACCTCCACAAAATTTTACTAAAATTGCTTACATACTCATATTAACTACTGACATGTTACCCTCACGTAAATTCCTTTCACTTGTACAACTAAGTGTTTTATAAACTATCAGATTCTAATATAATTTTAAATAAGGTCACTTCTATCATTATTCAAAATTGTAATGCACATATTAATAGTTTCTCATGATAAATAGGGGTCGTGAGTACCCAAACAATTTTGGTGCATATGCAATTTGTAAAACAATACAGGTATATCAAGAATTAACGTCAAACTAAATGGGTATATTTGCAAATTATTTTTTTTATTAATAACCCATGTGCTCCCATTAAATGCCAATCTTAACATAAGAAGTACACAAGCAATTTTGGTAAAATTTTATGGGAGTAATATGCAATTTGTGAAATAATATGAATATATCAGCCATTAGTATCAAATTAATTGGTTATATCAGCAAGTTACCCAAAAATATTTTATGCCACAAAAGCATATAAGAGGTACTATAGAATCGTTTAAGTTCAGTTTGAATTATCCTACGCAACAATTTGCTAAAAACCACATACGACGTCGTCTCCATAATTGATTGGCCAACTTAATTCATAGAAGCGCGATCCATTTAATCTAAAATTTCGGACAATAATAAGACTTTAAATAGAAGGGTAAAATCGCTTTAAACTGATTATCTTAAGAACTAAAATTTTTCAAATTAAATTAATCAACTCAGCCCAATTAGGTGGCACAAACACACAAGATGGAAATTTAGCAGCAATTTATATATTACTTTAGGCGCGATTAATAAACAAGTTGCATACTCTAATTAACCTAATTTACATTTGGAATTCCATATATACCTATAACTTTCTACCCTAAGCCTTCCCCTACTCAACACCATTTAGAAATTTCTTTCATGCCCACGAACTTTTGCCAAAAATTTTAGTGGGACTCATCACGGGCCACATCATCATCTTTCCCGGTCAGAAAAAAACCTTTGCACATCAAGTTCGTATTGCTGGCTTGCTGCCATTGGTTTTTGGATTTTTACAACAGCTGTTTGATAGTAGGCAGCCACAATCCTTTCCATGAAAATCTCGGGCAAGTCGTCCTAACGGCATGGTACGCTACAGTGGAACAAAAACAAAAAAGGGGGCACATGCTCCATCAACAAAAAGAAGTCCTCCTTCACCCAATTTTCTGTGGATTCGCCCATCTTGATCTCTAGACCGATCCCTGACTTCGCTACCTTCACCTCCACCACTAGCGAGGCCAATCAGACGTTGAAAGAAGAATATTTATCTGCTGTATCGTTTAAAATTTTCGTCCTTAAAAAACTCTTAGCGAGAAATGTTGTTGAATGAGGCCTGTCTGCTGTCGCCATCAATTTCTCATTTTCTCTCTACGGGCACTCTTCTAGCAAGACACAGAAATACAGGCAGAGAGGGATAGAGAGAGAACTCGAAGGTACACAGACAAGCGTGCTTCCAAAGGATGATTTCTAGCTCCAAACCCACGCAAATCGTGACGTCCCGCCAATCAATTACTTGCTCTCTCTGCACGATTGATTTCAATTTCTTCCTTTGATCTTCCAATTTCCCTCCCTTTTATCGGAGAGGAGAAGATGATTTGGCCGGTAGGCGTAGGTATGGAAAGGTATTTTGTTAGGTCTCACAATCGAATAAGAAAAACTAAATGATTTTATTGAATTTTGGCAAATCTCCACACTACTGTTTACTGATGGGAAGAACATAAGAACGAGAAAAGAGCAGTTTAGCTCAGAGGACAAATCTCAACCAAAAACCAGCTAAACTCACTTCAGCCACTTTTATAGTACCGTCTCCGCCCACCTACACACGTGCCAAGCATCCCGAAGGCATCTACATGGAGGATATCTTATTCCTGGGCCGAAGCCCATAAATCCCAAGAACATCAGCAGTAAGAGGGATGAAAGTGAAACGGACCCTCATCTTATGCTTGCGGGAGCATGCAGCACTGCATGCTCCCGGGCGCATACATTATTTTTTTATATTTTTTTTGAAAAATTTTCATAAACTTGTTAGCCCAAGTGTATTTAATTTGTTTATAAATTTTTACCATTTTTGGAGCATTTTAGATATTTATTTTTTATTTTTGAAAATAAGTGACATTTTAGGTAATTTTAAATTACTAAAATGCCACTGATTTTCAAAAATAAAAAATAAATATCTAAAAATCTCCAAAAATGGTAAAAATTGATACATACGTTAAATACACTTGGGCTAACAATTTTATGAAAAAAAATTCAAAAAATAAATAAATAAAATAGGTGCATGCGCCCAGGAGCATGCACCTGAAGTCCGGATGAAACATTGTCAATATAAGACGGATTGAGGTAAAAAAGAGGATCAACAGTCTAGGTTAGGGCATCCATGGCTGTAAATATAGAGTTTGGAACAATAATATGAGGTGGAAACGTTGGGCTGCACGAGTGGGAAAGAACTGCACGGAGGAACAATAAACAAGCACATTATCTAGGAACATCCGTGGTTCATTCATGTGTAAAGGATGTGGCATAATTAGATGTAGGATGTGCCACAAAGGAAAGGTAGACTCATCAAAAATAACGTATAATGAAATATAAATATGCTTGGAACTAGGTTGGAGACTGTTGACACCCCTCCCTCAAACACAAAATGTACAACACGTGGAAAAGGTCCAAGCCCAAGCAAATTCAAGGCAAAAGGAGGTTCAAGCAAACTAAGCAGACCCTTCCAAACTCAGCCCATAGGAGCGAAGCTCCACCAAGCCTCGAAGCAGGCTTTTCAACAAACCAAATTCGGCCCACAAGAGCAAAGCTCCTATAGGCCACCTCAACAGGCTCCACAAAGCAGCCCACCAGACACAGCAAACGGGCTTAGCCAAACTTTAGCCCACCAGATCCAGCCCACCAAGCCTCAGAAGCAGGCTTCTCTACAACTTTAGGCCTCTACAACGGCCCACCCAAAACAACGGGCTTAGCCAAGCTCTAGCCCACTATGGAAGGAGCCCGCCAATCTCAAGCTCATGGACCAAGTCCAACACCTCAAGTTGCCCAAGGCCCATGCTCTCACTCCAAGCTCAAGCCCATGAACCAAGTCCAACCACTCAAGAGGCCCAAGGTTCATGCTCTCACATCAAGCTCAAGCCCATGGACCAAGTGCATGACCCCAAGTGGCCCAAAGCCCACTCCTACACCTATAAAAGGAGGTGCACCTCCCCTCCTCAAGACACTTAAAGAGAGGCATCCCAGAGGGGAGGACGGGAGTCTGCAGCAACGCCCCGGCGTTCCGCTTTTCCCGCTCTACGAGCTCCAAGCTTCTCTTCCACGCCCCCTTTTCCATCTCTCCCATTCTCTCAAATCTTTTATTTTTCCCATTTCACGCCCATGTAAACCGCCTTGGTTGGCAGATTTCACTATATTTGCTTCAACTCGAAGGCTAGAACCCGAACTCTGCACGACTAGTGCCTTATTTCTTTAAACAGGGGCTGATCTCCCTTTAAAGATCAGTGACCACTCTGTTTTTTCTTTATTTTTGCGTGCGTGTTTGAGTTAACACCCCGGTAAGGCGGGTGCATGCAGGTCCACGGATTCCAGCATAATATGCTGCCGTTATGCTGCCGGATTTGTGACTCGACCCGTGTACGAAAAGTCCCGTCTTAGCCGTTACCTACCGAACTGCGAGAAAACGCCCATGTGCCAAACTATCTAAAAACTGCTAGTCCTAACGCGTGTTACTCCATGTGAATGCAGGGAAAACTAAGCTCACTTTGCTGTCCAACACGATCCAGATTTTCATGGTGAGGAAAACCATTCCGAGCCCATCGTAGTGCTCGCGGTGGATGCTACAGCTTGGCGACTCCACTAGGGATGACGTTGCTGGTCTACACCGGGCACAAGGGGGATAGAAACTTGAAGATCGGAGCTTCTTCCTCGCTGAACAGCGAGTTCCTGGAACTTTTCCGTCTTCCGGCAGCGAGTTTCTGGCGTTTCTGCCCAAATCGCACAGAAACCTAACAAGTTTTTAGGTCCAGAGGCGTTCGGCTCTTGAACAGCAAAGGACCCGCAGAGGGGGAGGACCATTGAACATCAGCTTGTAACTGTCTAGGCACATGAAACAAACCTAAAGAAACGACCCCCAGCAAATATGAAATCGATTAACGCTAAGTAAAAATCTGGCATAAAAATCACGCCTTCTACATAACCTGGGAGCGAACTGGTCATTCTTCCAGAAACGCTTCAAGCGAACTGGTCTTCTCTCCAGAAACTCTTCAAACGAACTGGTCATTCTTCCAGAAACGCTTCAAGAGAACTGGTCCTTTTTTCCAGAAACGCTTCAAGCGAACTGGTCACTTTTCCAGATACGCCTCAGGCAAACACAACCCGTGGACCTTGAACATTTTCACACGCAGAACTTAAAACAAATAAAATATGAAAAAATACACAAAAGGACTCGGACCTCCAAGCATCCATCCAAAGGTTGATCTCCTTATTATTTGTTTACAAGTACTAATCACTTTTATTGATTGCTCAGGTTCTTCACCATAGCTTGAAGGCAAAGCAAGTCAACCGTGAATCGAAGCCCCATGATTACTAGATTGAGAGCAGCTATGATGGAGTCCGAGCAATCTTCACTGCATAAAGAACGAGATCACCAACTCTAACAGTCCATTGAAGCTTATATGGCGCCCATGGACAAGAGGTTGCAAAAGTTGGAAGAAGCCCTGTCAAACATGAGGCAACCTCTAATGGGTGGCTAGAATACGGCTACACCACCATTTTATTATCAAAACCCGAACAGGAAACAAGGCAGAGAACCTCAACAATCTTCCCACATATCAAGGAATGATCACTATAAAGAAGAGGAGTTGATCTTAGAACAAGGCCGTAATGAAATACAAGACCTCAAGAACCAACTACAAAACCAACTAAAAGAAATGGAGGAGTGAATCCGACAACATCAAGTGGAGGGCCTACCCTCGGCCAAAATAGAAGATCTATGCCCATTCCCCGACATCAAGCTACCCGAGAAGTTCGAGATACCGGCTCTACCCGCATATGAAGGAGACTCATGCCCAATGGCTCATCTCAAGGCCTTTTGCGGTATCCTATACCCCTTGGCAAAAAGCGAAGAAGTCTTGATAAGGCTATTCCAACATAGCTTAAAGAAAGACGCCTTTGAATGATACACATCACTAGATTGCCGATTGATTAAAACATGGGAACAACTCTCCTTGGCCTTCATGGACTGCTTCTCCTACAAGCTGAACGTGGCTCCCAAAAGAGCCGATCTCGAAGCGCTCAAGCAAAAAGGAGATTAAACATTCTCAGAGTACGTGGCTAGATGGCGTGCCTTGGCGACGAAGATGAAAAGCCCATTGCCGTTGGACGAGCAAATCTCCATCATCATCAACTCAGCACACCCGAGCATCTCAGGCTACCTCATCTCTCACCCATATGTCAACTTCACTTAGCTCCTCCAAGCCCGGGACCAAGTGGAGGCGGGAATCAGACATGACACCATCTCCCCATAGCCACAACAGGAGAATGCTATTTATCCTGAATAAGCAAGCCAGACATCTCAAATAACGGACATCAACATGGAAGTCAATTTTGTGAAGGGTAATGCCAAAACCTTTGACCCTTCTATTTTCATAACAAGAGTCAAGCCCCATAATGCTCCTATTATTTTACAAGGTTGAAATTCCAATTCTATTGTCCTTCAAAGAAAAAGTGTTGAGTCGGTCATTTTATTGGGAAAACCTGTCAAGCCTATGCAAGAGAATTCTATGTTGCATAAATCCTTTATTGTCCAAAAAACACCCTCAAATATTTTTTCTACAAATCCGGAAACTCCTTCCTATATAGCAAGTCAACCCACTTTGCCTCCCTTCTCCCCAAAAAATATTTTCATTCCAGTCAACCAACCAAAATGCCCGCAGTCTAAAAATGCAGAAGAGAACCTCAAAGCTCCTTACACCTCTACTACTAGCATCCCTCCAAAGCAGTCATTGTCATCATCCTCTACACAACCATGTCCGACCACGGAAGGTAAAATATTAATCTTATCAACAAAACAGACAAACACCTCAGAAAAGGAAGTGCTAGCCAAAGAGCACAAATTTCAAGAAATTTCTGCACAAGAAAAGCTAAATGGAAGAGATCATCTACAAGTCACAAATGAAGTTATCCCTCACACAGACAATCAACTAGAGACATTTAAAAAGCCACAACAAACCATCATTAACACAGGCAATGTCGACGAAGTCGAACAGCCAACAAGGTTAGCCCCGGAAGCCGTAAAATGCACAGGGCACACAACCGTCATCTATCAACCCACCGCCACAAATACATCTTCGTCAACACATCCACAAGGGATATTTCAAAATGGCTACAAGATAGTCTTTCCGTCAATCTTGGCAGGAAAAATGACAACAACCAGTGAAGACAATATTTCACAGGAGGCAAAAAGCACACAAAAAGCAAAAAGCTGGGGGCATGCCAGAGAAGCATGGGGGCAACCTACCAAGGCTGCATGCCAGAGAAACATTAAATTCAAGCTACAAGGAAAAAATTACAAACAAAAGTCGAAGAGCAAAAAGTGGAGAAAAATACATTTATATCATCCCGAAGCATGGGGGCAGGTGGTTCTAAAGAAAAATGACACAAATTACTTTTACATTATATTGCATCTTGCCTCAAACAAGGTTTGGGACCCGGGAGGCAAAGCTACATAAGGAAAAGGATGACATTCGCCTTTCTGCACTCTCTATGAAAATGGGGGCAATCCATAACTGCTGAACTGCTGTTACTGGAATCAAGCCTCGGTGACCTAAAAAGTTTCAGGGTTCCATAGTGCCGCTCGCAAAGCAAACTTCCAAACACTTGTAGTAACCCCGTAGCCTTGAAGGACAAGTGCAGAAAGTATCGTAAAGAGATTTTGAACTGGACGGACGGAAAAATCGCATAAAATCGCATAAAATTTGAAAAGTACGATTTCAGCAGCGCGGATCGCGGAAAAATCGCACAAAATTCGGGAGGTACGGAAATGTACCAACAAAATCCGGATTTCAGCAAGCGGATCGCAGAAATCAAGGAGGACGCTGACAGACCTGGAAAGTTTTTAGGTCTGGAAAGTACGGACTGCATGCGCGAAATCTGGATTTCAGCAGCGCGGATTGCGGAAAAATCGCACAAAATTCGGGAGGTACGGAAATGTACCTGCAAAATCCGAATTTCAGCAGGCGGATCGCGGAAATCAAGGAGGACGCTGACAGACCTGGAAAGTTTTTAGGTCTATATATATAATGGATACATAGCGGCCTTGCGCAGAATTCTCAATGGCCTACGGCCTACAAAGGATTAAAACATCCCAAGATACATCAAAGGCAAGGGCTTTATAAGATTAATGTCCTGCAGAAGCAAAATATCACATACATACATCCAAAGCACAAGATAAGAAGGTCTTCCAAAAACGAGCCGGTATTCACACGACTTTACATCTAAAAAATGGGCATCCAAGCATTCAGATTTACAAGAAAAACACAATTTGGCCAAAAAGAGAAGTGATGAAGGAGTATCTCCAATGCATCCCACCAGCAGCCGTGGCCCTAGCCTTTGAGGATGAAGTCTTCTTACCTAGTCCCGCTGCATCATTTGGAATCTCAATGGGCATATCCGCTGATCCACCGGGCTCATTAAGTCTAAGCCACACTGCTTTATCTCGAAAACGCAAGCCATATTCCTTTCTAGAAGTTGTTTCAGCAACTACAACATAAAAGGCGATGGGTCAACACAAGGCAATAAGCAATATGACAAGAATCATGCGCCGAGCATTCCCGCCACAGCATTTGCAATAAGATCGAGCATAGGGGCAAAATTAAAATTATCACACAACTACAAAAGAAGGCAATCATCTCGTCATGCATAAGAAAAAACAACAAAAAAAAAGAAAAAGAAAAAAAGAGGTTATGATGAAAGTCATAGCTACTCAAGCAATATGGAAAGACTATAATACGTCCAAAGGAGGAAGCTATCCTGTCAAAGCATGAGCAATATGGAAAAAGGAGAAGCCAACATACGACCACCAAAAACCATTCAGGCAAGAGGCAAAAGAGAAGACACCATGGCAGCCACATCAAGAAACAAGTCTATTAAGTGTTTCGATCTAAACAGGCAAAAGGCAGGCGGTCACATGTAGGAGATGCCTGCGCACATGACAAAAGGCAAAGGCATATAAGGAGCTACCCTTTTTCTTTTATGGACCCACCACAAGAAATGAAAAACGTCGCCCACATCAAATTTCAACAAAGGGAAGGTGGGACCACCACTTCCAAAGACTAGCACAGCTATAACGAGAAATGATCTCCTAGCAATCTCTCCTAGTTTCAGAACAATCCAAAGGCAGTTTTCACAAAACAACAATTCAAGGAAATACTGGTAAAGGGAAGGCACAAATTAAATAAGAAAAAAGGAAGTACCTGTCCAAAGCAAACCCGCGTTAAGCGCTTCCAGAAATCCCAGCAGTTTCAGGACAATAGAACAGATGCCAACCTTCAGCACAAATAAGTTGCGAAAACAAACTGAAGGTCAAAAAAAAAAACTTACTGTGGCAGCAGGCGGCGCAACCCAATTGCCGCCGGAGAAAAAAACAAACAGCAGCAGTGATGGTGGCGGCGACCAGCGACGACAGCACCCACCGTCGATAAAAAAATGAACTTACCGGAGCCCAGCAATGCCCAGGGACGGAGGAGACAACACCAGCCGCAACAACAGCAGCAACCGACGGTAGCAGCAGCACCCCGACCAGTCAGGCACGACGACCAAAGGAAAGGAAGAAGCTAGCAGGCGGCGATGACTTCAGCAACAACAGCAGCGGCCGGAAGCGGAGAAGCCGACCGACAGTGGCAGCACCCGTGTGAAACCTCACCGGCACAAGGGAAGACAAACCAGCGATGGAGGTCCACGACAGCAGCGGCGACTTCACCGATTGTCACCAGAAAAAGAGAAGAAGGCACCAAAGGCGGCAGCAGCCGGTGGCAACGACGGTAACCACTCTTGCTGAAGACGACAAACAGGCGATCGGGCATGACAACGGCGACGTCAGTCGTCACCGGAAAAAAAACTACTGTAGCAGGCAGAGACCAGCAATGGCAGCGACAACAGTCGTAAGCCTCACCAGCAATCGACGAACCATCAATGGCAGACGCACAACCAATGGCAGCAGCAATCTCGCCGGCAAGGGAAGAGGAGACGAGCCGAGCGTCGGCGACGGCAGCTGCGAAAAAGAAGAAAAGAACAACCAAATATGGGACTCGTGATCGAGCCCTAAAAATCGGTAAAATGGCATAAAGCTCCTTGCCATCTCCATAAATTGCGAAATCACCCGAATTCAAGACTAGTGCGAAACAAGCCAGCAGGTCCATAATTTTTCAAAAAGGACCACTCTCCCAGAAGAAACATCGTGAGTTCGCAGAAATTGCGAAGTGACCCAAAACAAAACAAAAAAAAAACAAAAACAAAAAAGCGAGAAAAAAACAAAAACAAAAAAGCGAGAAAAAAACAAAAACAAAAAAAAGAGAGAGAAAAAAAGAAAAAAAGAAAAGAGTCTTTAGATCAATGCCAAAAGGGGTGTCCGACACTTTTCCATTCACCGTCAAGACGCCTCTGGCAAAGGGGAGCAGCTGTTGACACCCCTCCCTCAAGCACAAAATGTACAACACGTGGAAAAGGTCCAAGCCCAAGCAAATTCAAGGCAAAAGGAGGTTCAAGCAAGCTAAGTAGGTCATTCCAAACTCAGCCCATAGGAGCGAAGCTCCACCAAGCCTCGAAGCAGGCTTTTCAACAAACTAGATCCGGCCCACAAAAGCAAAGCTCCTACAGGCCACTTCAACGGGCTCCATAAAGCAGCCCACCAGACACAGCAAATGGGCTTAGCCAAGCTTTAGCCCACCAGATCCAGCCCACCAAGCCTCAGAAGCAGGCTTCTCTACAACTTTAGACCTCTACAACGGCCCACCCAAAACAACGAGCTTAGCTAAGCTCTAGCCCACTATGGAAGGAGCTCGCCAAGCTCAAGCCCATGGACCAAGTCCAACACCTCAAGTTGCCCAAGGCCCATGCTCTCACTCCAAGCTCAAGCCCATGAACCAAGTTCAACTACTCAAGAGGCCCAAGGCCCATGCTCTCACATCAAGCTCAAGCTCATGGACCAAGTGCATGACCTCAAGTGGCCCAAAGCTCACTCCTACACCTATAAAAGGAAGTGCACCCCCCTCCTCAAGACACTTGAAGAGAGGCATCCTAGAGGGGAGGATGAGAGTCTGCAGCAACACTCCGGCGTTCCGCTTTTCCCGCTCTACGAGCTCCAAGCTTCTCTTCCACGCCCCCTTTTCCATCTCTCCCATTCTCTCAAATCTTTTATTTTCCCCCTTTCACGCCCATGTAAATAGCCTTGGGTTGGCAGATTTCACTATATTTGCTTCAACCCGAAGGCCGGAACCCGAACTCTGTACGACTAGTGCCTCATTTCTTTAAACAGGGGCTGATCTCCCTTTAAAGATCAGTGACGACTCCGTTTTTTCTTTATTCTTGCGTGCGTGTTTGAGTTAACGCCCCGGCAAGGCGGGTGCACACGGGTCCACGGATTCTAGCATAATACGCTGTCGTTATGCTGCCGAATTTGTGATTCAACCCGTGTACGGAAAACTCCGTCTTAGCCGTTACCTGCCGAACTCGCGAGAAAACGCCCATGTGCCAAACTATCTAAAAACTGCTAGTCCTAATGTGTGTTACTCCATGTGAATGCAGGGAAAACTAAGCCCACGTTGCTGTCCAACACAATCTAAATTTTTAAGGCGAGGAAAACTATTCCGAGCCCATTGTAGTGCTCGCGGCAGGTGCTACAGAGACAATGTAGCCTTTATTTTTATCATTAATCCAGAAAAACAGAAAAGACTGAAAAATCAAATTTCTATTTCATATAGTGCCACAAATAAGGAAAATATTAAGAGATGAAATCCCGAAAGATATTGAAGTTAGGCTCACTTTTATGAAAAATAAAATAAGGGCTACTCATAAAATGTAGTTGGTGAGAAGTCTATTTATAATATAATTTATTGTAGTAAAGGCATCCACCTAATAAGAGAAAGGCTCATAAATAGCACTAAAAGAACTTGCTTGGAAACTCATTCATACCATCTGCTAAAAGACTTTAATTCGTATACTAAACTAATTGATAACAAGTTTATTAGACATAAGAAAATTGTGTTCTTCTTTAATGGGTAAAGATAGCAAAAGCATGAGAAATCATCAATCAAAACCACAAAATATCAAAAATCTTGAATTAATAATGAGTTCAAGCATTGAAAGCAAATTTTTCTTGATATGAGAAATAACTAAAAATCTTTTAAGGGAAGAGAACTGTTATCAATACTGTTGGTACCAATATGTGTGGCTGAAAATGACTCACCATTTACCAAGAATAACTTGAGTGCCCCCATTATAAGAAGTAACAGCCAGGAGTTCACCTTGATTTTATTATGCTAGCTTAGGATGAATGTGGCTTTAATACTAGTGTCAGGTGTTATTGGATCTTCTTGATCCCAAAAGCTAGCCTAAGATTTGATAGTTCTCTTATACTCATTATTGAATACCTAGCCTTTTCCACAATCAATGTGGAATACCCCAACAATCTTCCCATCACACATTAGGCCCTAGGTTGGATTCCCTCTCAACTTGCTCTCTCATCTGTTGGGTGGAATTGTTTTTATCCCGAGCTTTAATACATGAAGAAAAACAATAAGAGGATAGGAAGAAACAGAAAAAGCTTAAGAAAAAATCTCTTTGAGTTTCTTTATCTCAATGCAGAAGCCTCATTAGGTTTCATATAAAGTAAATACAACTATAATTAATTACAATAAAATAACCATATCTCATCTCCTTTGGTAGGATTTAATAAATGTGATTTTGACAGTACTACCTTACTTGAAACGTCTTATGAAGATCTCCTTATGGTCTAGACGTCAGTCACAGCTGGCCAAGAAGAGAAAAGAGATAATGATAAAGCTAGCCAGTATCCTATTTCTTTATATCTCTATTTTGGCTGAAAAAGTCAAAAAGAAGTCTTATACTCCCCTTTCTTTGGAGAGTCCATTCTTTGATATGTCTAATGTTGAGCTCTGACAAGTAACCAATGACTTTTCTTCAACTAATTTGATTTGCACTATTAGTTATAGTTCCCTATATAAAGGATGTGTATATTGAATTGGAATTACAATTGCTATGAAAGTCCTACTAAACTTTCTTTAGCAAAGAGCAAGTAAAATTTTATGGCTAAATGTGAAGCCTTGCAAAATATCAAGCCCCAAAATCATGTTAAGATACTTACATGTTGCTCATTGATTTCAAAGGTAATGGCTTCAAAGCTTTGGTTTTTGAATACATGACCAATGGAAGCCTAAATAAGTGGTTGCACAAAGATGGAAATGTCATTAAGAGGAATTTGAGATTAGTTCAAAGGCTAAATATTTACTTCTACATTGAATCATCTACATAACCATTGTCAATCACCAATTGTTCATCTTGATTTAAAATCAAGCAATGTTCTTCTTGATGTTGACATGATCGCCTATGTTAGTGACTTTGGGCTTGCATTGCAAGATATTATAGCTAGGGGTGTTAATAATTATGATCAACTCATCAACATACTTGTTTGACCCATTTATAAATGAGTTTAAGTTGAGATTTTTGAATAAATGAGTTATGATCCACCAACCTAGCTATTCAATAATTTAATTAAATAAACGAATTAGAGTTGGGATTTTGTAACTCGTTAACTTGTTTAACCAATTTAACTTATTCAACCTGTTTAACTCGTTTAACCAATTAAAGTATAATATATATATATAGAGAGAGAGATATTCGTTTGCAGCTTTACGACACCATAATTACAGTACAGTTACCTCAAAATGAGCCCTACATGACCATAAAATTATAATCTACTCTACTCATTGTATTTAGAATTATGTATTATATTATCATACCACTTTTCATCCCAATTGGATATGTGTATAAATCTCATCCGAAATGGTACAAATTCAACGTAATAAAATAGTTCGATATAAATAACAACTTCAAAGTTATTTTTTCAAAGTGTAAACTATTTGCTATCATCTTTATATATGGAAAAATTATTGCATAAAGTATCAATATATTTAAGTATATGTAAGACTCGTTTTGGGCCAAATACACCGTTAATTATGGTGCAGCTTCATTGCACAGGAAAGGTTCTCATATATATATAAACCCCTTCGTTATTTTCCTCCACTCATTCTTACTTTCGCCACCCAATTTTTATTTTCCTACTATTGCAATAATTCTAATTTTCTATCACTACTCTATTTTCATTTTTCATATGCAAAAAAATCTCATCGTCTCTCCCTACGAGATCATCATATGTTTAGGCCTTCTGGTCATCTGCGATACAGTCTATTAATAACCCACCAACCCGTTTATCAAATAAGTTAATAAATGGATTATAGTTGAGATATTTTAAATGAGTTAGGATTAATATTAAGCTTAAACCCATTTAACCCAATCCATTTTAAATGAGATATTTTATGCACCTCAAAATTTAGCTATATAAAATGAAATTTGTTATGATTATTAGACCAAATTATACCGTATGCATGTGGTGGGATTTTGAGTGCCCTACAATTGACCATGGTAACTCGATTCGGGTAAATAGATCTACTAGAAATGACAATCTAGTTAATAAATTATTGATTGATTTCCTTCATTTATTAATTTAGTCTCTACTCCAAGCAAAGAATGTCATGCGGTAGCGAGGTTCATCCTCAAGACGGCCAACCCATGGGAAGCCGTCCCTGGATTTTTCTCATGGGAAGCCCTCTGTCCACCATTCATTACCATTCATTTTGGATAGACGGCTTGGATTCATGCAGGCATTTTAGGGAGAGGCAAAAATCAGGGGCATGGATTTTGGAATTCTCTTATTCGCACGACCATCCCTTCCACTTCATCGATCTTCTTCTTCAAACGGTTGTTTGACGATCGATTGGTCGTGGAGGAAAGTTGCTGCAATGATTGCTAGAGTTGATAGATGTTGAGGTAGAGGATTTTTCAGTGTCGTACTTGAAGAAAAAAATTTCATCAATTGCCTTGCTTGATTTAAGAAATGATTAGGGCTTGACCGCTGGAAGTGATGGAGGCCAAATTTAAGGCAGAAGATTGTTTTTTTTCTCTCTTTTCTAGGCTTGAAGATCGTGGCTAGTTGTGGATGGCTGAAAATGAGGAAGATAGCAGGGGCATCCTTCTAAGATTTCCACTCTATTAGGTAGCTTTAATTATCCGATTGACATTGTAGATAATGAGAATCTAAAAACCCAATAGCGGCCATGGCTACCTCTCATCGTACTATGACGATAGTGGTGGAGCACCAAAGATTGAGCTTCGTGCTCCAGTGATGTAGTTTCTATCCATGCGCATCCACCTACTTTGGATGATCTGCATCGTCAAATTATATAAACAGTAAATAACATGGTTACAATAGATAGGTCACCAAGGCAAAATTGCGGATATCGAAAATGAAGAAGAAAATTGGCAGTAGGCTTTCTTTTCTGATTCCGGTGACCAAAGAAAAGATTAAGCCCGACGACTTGGGCACCAGAGTTGGGTAGCCGACGGCAAGTCATCAGTCGGTTTCGATCCAGCGGTTGGCGGCAGGTGGGTTTGGACGCAGCTACGACGGCGACGGCTAGGGCTTGTTTGGCAGTAGTGGAAGGTGACGCACCATGTGTCATCTGTCGTGACGGACTGAAAATTGATTTAAATTGTCAAATTTTGTTTTATTTAGATCTAATAATTCCGATGTCCCATTTAGGTGATTTAAGAGTCATTTTCCATGTCTTGAAATGTTTTGAATCACGTAAACGATTTGGATTGGATAAATTCATCTTATTAAAATGTAAATAGAAATAATCATGTGGACGATCAAATTAGCATAGATGTTTATAATTAAATGTGAATAAAAATAATATAATTATTGTCGACATGAACTTAATAAAAAATACTCCTGTTTATTTTATTTATCATTTATATTAATTTTTATAGTAAAGATTAAAGTAGAAACAAACTAAGTGAATTAAAATAATTATTTTCAACAACTTCAAATAAATATCTACCAATCTAAAAATACTTATTTATTAAACCTATTCCAAAAAGTCATATGTATTTATTTAGATTATTTAAATATAAAATACATTTTTGGAACATAATTAAACCTTTATTATACTTGATTATTGAATTTAGGACATATAATTAAATAATCATTTAAATTAAGTATTGTCTACCAATCTAAGCTCTGTGACGATTTAAATTGCAATCTGGGACATATAATTAAACCATTCCTAAAAAGTCATATACATTTATTTAGTTTAAACCATTATTTTGTTAATTAAACATCTAAAAATACTTAATTATTAAACTTTTCCCAAAAATTCATATATAATTATATTATTAAATCTTAATTATAGTTATATATAATTTAAATAATATAATTTATACAATTTTATTTTTAAAATTCATATATAATAATTATTATAGTTTTATATATTTATTTAAAATTTTATTTCATTCAATTTAAATTAATTATGCATTTAATCGAAATAATAATTATAATTAATTTGAAAATTAAAATTGATGGTTGAAAATGTTATAATGAAAATGCATATGTTGGTATTCTTAAAGCAATCTCAAAAAGTCATATATGTTTATATTATTAAATTTAAAACATAAATGCCCATTTTCATGTGCTAGTGTATGAAATTGAGCTTTTTTTATTTTTGAAATTTAAATAATCAAAAAACATAAAAGCTATACAAATACACATATCTAGAAACCTACAAAAATGTATGGAACTTTATACATTGAAGCTTTGAGCAAACGCATGCATGGATTGAGTCTCACATCTTGGCTAGTCATAATGCATCTTAAGATGTTTAAATTTATGTATGTCCGCTAACTAAAAAAAGTAAAATTTCTCATATATCTATACCATCTGCCCAACATTCTTATCATATCCACAACATTTAAAAAAAAAAAAATTATACCCATAATATTTCATCCTAAGAGGCAAAATCGTTAGTTCAATAGGGTAATTAATTTAACTTCATAAATGTAATAGGATTATAGTCATCTTTAAATTACAGTTTTGGAAAATATAATTAAACCTTTATTATACTTAATTATTAAATTCAGGACATATAATTAAATAATATTTTAAATTAATTATTTTCTACCAATCTAAGTTCTGAGAATGTTTAAATTACAAGTTGGTACATATCATTAAACCATTCCTAAAAAGTTATATATATTTATTTAGTTTAAACTATTATTTTTTAATTAAACATCTAAAAATACTTAATTATTATACCATTCCCAAAAAGTCATATACATTTATATAATTTATAGTTACATATAATTTAAATAAATATAAGTTATATAATTTTATTTTTAAAAGTCATATATAATAATTAATATAGTTTTATATATTTATTCAAATTTTTATTTCATTCAATTTAAATTAATTATGCATATAATTGAAATAATAATTTATAATTAATTTTTAAAATAAAATTCAATGGTTGATATGTTTTAAAATTTTATATAAACTATAAAAATTATTAATATCAAGGTTGAATCATTATTAATAAACTACAGTTTAACCATTACTAAACTAGTTCGAAAAAGTCATATATAATTATATTATTTAATCTAAATTGCAATTATATATAATTTAAATAAATATAATTTATTACAATTTTATTTTTAAAAAGTCATACATGTAATAAGTATTACAGTTAATTATGTTATATATATAAGACCTAATAATAAGAAATTAAAAATTTTAATCACTAAATATTTGTATAAATTTAAAAGGCTTAATATGTAATTAATCAAAATAATAATTTACTTTAAAAATAAAATTCAATAGTTGATATGTTTTTGAAAGAGAAAATTAATTTCATCTAGTCATGTAGTCAAGATTTAAATTTAAAATAAAAACAAAGATTTTATATTTTTATAAAAATTATATTTATGATGCTTATAAAATAATTATTTAATTTTAACATTTAAATATTAAAAAATAATTTAAATTTAAATTATATTTTTGGGACATATAATTAACTAATTTCATTTTTAATTAAATTCGATTTAATTATTTATTTTTATTTCACTTTCATTATTTTCACTTGTATTTTTGTTTTACTTTCATTAATTTACCCTATTTTATTTAATTTGAGGATCATCCTATATATTTTTTGAAAATTATCAAATTTTTATGGCCCTCATTTACATAAAATCATACCACATTTTGTTAATATTTTATGGATATATCGGCTATATTTTTATTTTTATTTAAATTTATTAATTCTAGTAACAATAAATTACAATTAGTATATTAATATGTTAAACTTGTAATATAAACTTTAATAATATTATTTTATAATTTTAATAAATTTTATTATAAAATTTCTATTAAATATAGTTATTTACTAAATTGATTATTGAACCAATCCCAAAAAGTAACATATATTTATATATTAAATCTAAATTACAGATATATATAATTTATTACAATTCTAGTTTTATAGCATCATATATATAATAGTTTTTACAATTTTATATATTTACATAAATTTTGATTTTATTTAATTTAAATTAGTTAGTATTTTTAATTATAAATTTATATATTTATTTAGTTTTAAAACTATCTAAAGGTTTGCGTAGTTCTGAAATGAACTATTAATTATATATCTTTTGTAAAATACACAAATTTGGTACAATATTTATAAAATATAAAAAATTAGATGTTGTTAGATACGGTTAGATGCGGTTAGACGCTATTAGATTAAGGTGGATTTCATTAAATCGTATTATTTGGATTTCAAATTTCATAATTAAGTTGTAAATGACCTTATAAGGGGCCTAGGATCATATTACAGGTGTTAAATTAGGATTAACATATTAATTTAAAAAATTAGATGCAGTTAGATTCGGTTAGATGCGGTTAGATGTGGTTAGACGCGGTTAGACACAGTTAGACGCTGTTAGATTAAGGTGGATTTTATTAAATCGTATTATCTGGATTTCAAATTCCGTAATTAAGGTGTAAATGACTTTATAAGGGGCCTATAATCATATTACACGTATTAAATTAGGATTAACTTATTAATTTCAAAAATTAGATGCGGTTAGATTAAGGTGGATTTTATTAAATCGTATTATCTGGGTTTCGAATTCCGTATTTAAGGAGTAAATGACCTTATAAGGGGCCTAGGATCATCTTACATGTGTTAAATTAGGATTAACTTATTAATTTCAAAAATTAGACGTGGTTAGATGAAGTTAGATACGGTTAGACACGGTTAGATTAAGGTGGATTTCATTAAATCGTATTATTTGGATTTCAAATTTGGTAATTAAGGCGTAAACGACCTTATAAGGGGCCTAGGATCATATTATAAGTGTTAAATTAGGATTAACTTATTAATTTCAAAAATTAGATGCGGTTAGATGCAGTTAGATGTGGTTAGACGTGGTTAGATGCTGTTAGATTAAGGTGATTTCATTAAATCTTATTATCTTGGTTTCAAATTCTGTAATTAATGTATAAATGACGTTATAAGGGGCTTAGGATCATATTACAGGTGTTAAATTATGATTAACTTATTAATTTCAAAAATTAGATGCGGTTAGATGCTGTTAGATGCGATTAGATGCTGTTAGATCCTTTTAGATATTGTTAGATGCGGTTCGATGTGGTTAGATTCTATTATATTTGGAAAATAAAAGAATATTAATAAATTTTCAAAAACTCAAGAAAAATAAAAGAAATTGTTATTTTTGAGAGTACATTAATTATATTAACTTTAAATAATATAACATAACTCCTAATATAAATTATATTTTCCAAGTTTACCAATTATAATGAAATCTGTTAAAAAATAATTTTTTGTACACAAATATTTTTAGAAATTGTCAAATAATGAAAAATTATCTCTACATACATTTTAGTAGTTGATCCAACAAATGAATGGAATAGATTGAGATATATAATACAAATTTTATCAAAAAACAAACATACTCACATTTTTAAACAAATATACTTACGCTGTAAAATTACCACAATACCCCTACTTCTTTTTTTTTTCTCATGGGAAAGGCTTCCCATTGGTTGGGCCTCCTTCTCAACCCGTTTCCTGTTGCTTGATTTTAGCCCACTTACCCGAATTTTATTTTATTAATTTTATTCTTTGTTACTGATTTTAGTCAAACCTATGGTGCTTAACCCACAGGCACTTATCGGGGACGCAATCGTATGCACCCGGGTGCATTCAGCCTCAGTGCACCCGGGTGCACTGCACCTATTTTTTTTATTTTTTTTTTAAAAAATTTTCATACAATGGTTAATCTAGGTTTATTTAACATATATATCAATTTTTACTATTTTTGGAGACTTTTAGATATTTTTTTTAGATTTTTAAAAATCAGTGGCATTTTCGGTAATTTTAAATTACGGAAAATGCCACTGATTTTTAAAAATCTAAAAAAAATATCTAAAAATCTCCAAAAATAATAAAAATTGATACATATGTTAAATAAACTTATATTAACAGCTTCATGAAAAAATTTTCAAAAAAAAATAAAAAAAATAGGTGCAGTGCACCCGGGTGCACTGAGGCTGAATGCACCCGGGTGCATACGATCGGGCTCCCACTTATCGTGGGTACTTTTCCGGATCAATCATCTTTTTACAGATGAGATCATCAGAATCTAGTCTCTGGCGTGCATAGCTTTTCTGTAACCATTGTCGCTGATCTACCCTTCTTTTTTTTTTTTTTTTTCTTTTTATCGAGGCATGATTTATATCTCAATGAACTTAGCAATGCTGTATATGCATTATGTGCAGGGCAATGATTCAAAACTTTTGTTTTTTAAAAATGAAAAATAAATATGTACACATCTAAAAATGGTAAAACGTGTTTATAAAAAAATATCAAAAACCAAAAATGATATTTTTGAACTGGTCTGAAAAAATCATTTGTCCATGTCCAGATCTTCCACAAACTGTTTACCCTTGGTTGCAGTCCGTAGCGCTAAGACGCAAAAAAATGGAAAGTACTCTTTGGGGCAGAAAAGATGATTAAAACAATGAATGTAGAGTAAAAAAAAAATTTCGTAATGATTGAAAAAAAAAAGAATGAAAAGTACCGAGGGTATCAATGAAAAAATTGAATCATAATATTTGGACATATATATTTTGATTGGTTTGTACGAGGTTACATGCATCTTACTTGAAATTATAATCAAGCTCTCATCTTACTTGTGAGACAACAGTGAGATCTTTCCTATTCGTCTGGGAGGATAAGCTCTCATCCGCATATTTCCTAGTATTAAAAGGGAGATTAAATGCTCCCACTTGCGTGGCCAGAACTGGGACTCTTTTTTTTTTAAATTTCAAAAAGTTCTTTTAATAAATTGCTAATTTAAGTGTGTTTAATTTAGAAACTAAGTTTCATAGTTTTTGAATATACGTCTACTCTTTTATTCTTTAAAAATCATTTGTCATTTTAAAAAGAATAAAATTATATGTTTTTAAAAAATATACACATCTTCAAAAATAATAAAACTTAATACACGAGCTAAATATAGCTAAATTAATAGTTTTATAAAAATTTTAAAAAATGAAAAAGAGAAATGATCCTATTAGCCCTCATTTAGCCTACTTCAAAAAATCTACTTAAAACATATTTTTTTTCCTTCATACACTTGTTTATCTAAATGTATTTAACTTATAAACCAAGTTTTACCATTTTTGGATATGCGTATATATATATATATTTAAAATTTTTAAACATGGAGGTATTTTAAATACACATATATACAAATGTTTAAAAATCTTAAAAAAATATATACACATATTCAAAAATGTTAAAACTTTAAAAAATGTTTTAAATGGTTTTTTGACGTAGGCTAAGTGAGTCATTTGCTTAGCCTAGATCAACATAATTATTCCTTAATAAAAAATGAGTTTTGTACTCAGGCGCACTGAACTTTCAATCCACATGAATGCACAAAATCAGGACTAAGTAAAATCTACGCCTTCAATGAAGGCAACAAGCAGCTCTGGGATGACAAGTTGAAGAAGTGCATGGATGATCTCAACTCTCAAGGACTGTTGTCCTTGCGAACCTGCCGTGTGGCGGTTGGTTTCGCAGGGTGGCTTGATGCCCAGTCCACCAGGATTCGACTCCCGTGTTCAGCATGTAATGCCGTCGAGCAGTGGCTCTGGCAAAATCAAAAAAAAAAAAAAGGACTGTTGTCCTTCTCGGAGGCCATAGTATGCTCTACATTGGCAACTTGGTGGGTGATTTCATTTCCACGGTACATTGCTGTATGGAGGGATCTATGGGTATCCGAAGGATAAAAGGAACAAGAATGGGAAGCTGAGGCTCTTATGTGAGAGTGCACAGATGAGATACATTGTAGAGTGGCAGTTGGAAAAGGGTTTGATCTTTGATGGGCATTAGAGAATATATTTTTTCCCCTCACACCATGAAAGGAATTTTCTGCAAAACGCCTCCACACCAGGGGGAAATCTGTAAATATCCTCACTCTATAGGAAATTGTAAAAGCCCCCATACCAGGGAAAATTGTAAAATACCTCGCCATCAAGGTGGGAACTCGAACCCAAGTGGGCTGCCCGTTGGCCGCCTACGTTAGATATCCAGTTTGTGGAAGTTCACGTTTCTCCAACTCTTTTGCATCGCTGTGCGATAGGCTGCAATCAAAAGTTTAATTTGGAAAGATGAGATATAAGAGTATTTTGAAAATATTTTGGCACAGATGTAATTTATTTAAAAACTGTTAGCATATTTGAAAATCTTTTTTAAATTGTCGGCATTGATGAAAGTAATTTACTTTTACATTAGCATAGATACAAACACTCTAAAACTATGTAAATATCAAAAAATCATTTAGGTGTCATGCATATAAGAGTTTTATGAAACTTCACTTCTATGCACCTGTGTTCATTTTTCCACCTTGCTCATTTTATCTATTATATTCAATATCATTTATATTGTCGTGAAAACGCCATCATTTGTTTATATCATTATATAGAGACTTTATGTCATTATTATATAGAGACCCGTATAAAAATATATAAAACCAACATATATAATAACATGATTTGGTGCTAAATTTTAATTTTAGAGTTGTGTATTCGATATTTTAAACTATTTAAAATATCATTGCTATATGAATAAATAATCTTATAAAGTATCACTATATTCTAATATACATATACATATATATATGTATGAAATGAATGTATCTAAGCATTTTTATAATATATAATATATATTTTTAAGCAAATGTGGCTGTGCATATTTTTATTTGAATTAAACTTGGTGTTATATCTAAATAAGTGATATTTACATACAATGTTTAAAGTAGTATTTTCATCCATCGTCAAGGTGGAAAAAATGGATGAAGTTACGTAAGATTGCTTCTTCTGTATATAATATATCTTATGCTAAATATAAATCAGGGAAATCGAGCACAGGTTCCTGAAATCGAGGTTTGCTTAAACCCAAATTATATTTATAAATGAGGTTACTCATATTTAAACTTAAAAATCAAGTTTCAACACATTGATTTTTGTGGGGTGTGGCACTAGTTGCACATGGCCTATCATTATGAATTTGTAGAACGTGGATAAGGAAACGACCACGGACATATCCTCTCGAGAATCGTCGGGCGTTTTGTTGCAGCTTATATTCATTAGTGAGTCTTCGGTAGCAACTGAAGTTGAAGTCAGATGAGCCGAAGTGGCCCAAAATTGTTTTACTAGGTTGAAGGAGGAAATAACGAGTAGAGGATGAAATTGAGCTCTTACGTTCTAGCTTTTTTTTTTTTTTTTGATGAAAACGGACACGCCCAATCCCCTCTCCCAACGACTGTGATGGGAGGATGGGATAAGAGAGTCCGAGCAATTCATTGCCAAAAAATTATCCGTACAGAGTTTTTCCAAAAGAACATGAGGAGGATTGCCCCACCATTCCTGGCAATCCAAAAAAGACATAGATACAAAATCAGCAAGAAAATGAGTCACGGCGTTACCGTATCTCAAGACATGATGAATGGAAAAAAGTGGGGAGGACAATAGAAGAGATTTGATTTCCGCAATGATAGTCCCGACCGGTGAAAGAATCTGGTCTTCCTCCAAAATGTATTTGACTAAGAGAAGGGAATCCGTTTCAAACTGAATATTCCTAATCCCATGTTGAATAGCCCATATAAGACCCAAAATGAGGGCCTTCGCCTCCCTACACAGAGGGTCCATGATACCACTTCTTTTCCACCCCTTAGCAGCAATAAAGCTTCCATTAGAGTTGCGAATGATAGCAGCAAACCCTATAGCGTGGTTGTCATCATGTTTCCTCGCATCGACATTCATCTTGAGGACACCCCAGGGTGGTTTGATCCATCTAGCCACCATAGGCCTATCAATCAGCCCATCGAGAATAAGAAATTTTGCCTTCGAATATTACTCAAGGTAGTCCATGCACCATTCCAATACATCACCAAGACTCGGTTGAACCCCTTCTTTCCACAATTTGTTGCGCATATGCCACACCCGCCAGCAATATAGAATGAAAAAACCCAAGCCACCCTGTTTGTTTGAAGAAGCCATGCACCGAAAGATATCCTGTATGGATTCCCAAAAACCATTGATCGTAACCACTCTCAGAAAATATTCCTGGTGTGATGACACCCCGTTCTAGCTTATTATATAAATAAGAGGGATTACTTCTATCCACTTGACTTGACCATAAAAGATTTGTATAGATGAGTCTTCTATTCTATGGAAGTCATATTTTCATTAATCTTGATGTTGCCGATTCTTTGTGGCTCGCCGCATTGTGGGTAGGGGTGCAACTTGGGCTCATAAAACTTGAGTTCATTTTGACCATAATCCTAATCCTATTTGTAAAACATAAACCATAACCTTAATCTTAACCCTATTTGTAAAACCTAAACCCTAATCCTATTTTTGAAAATCGGATACGGGTTGAAATTTGTGTTGATAAATTTACGTTTTATTTAAAAGTGATAAGTTTAGAATTTCATATGAATAAACCATAATAACAAATCATTTAAGTAAACATAATAATATATAATCAAACTACATATTTTTTAAAAAATAGTAATATAAAGAATATTTCTAGAAAAAATTTAACAACAAAACTAAGATAAAGGAAAAAAATTAATAAGTGTAAAAGTAAATGATAGAAATAAAATATAAATATAAATGAAATAATATACTTTATTTACAATAAAATTAAAATATGCCAAATATCTATTCAAATATAGATATAATAACATAAAATATGTAGAATATAAAGAAATATTGTTTAAATAGTATGTATATAATATATTTTATAATAAATATAAAATGAGAAATCGGGCTCAGGTTCTTTAGGTTCGAGTTTACTTGAACCCTAACCTTATCATATTTACAAATCGGGTTTCTCGGGTTCGGGTTTTTCAGGCTCGGGTTATGAAAAATCAAGTTTCAACACTGTTAAAAATCGGATTCGGGCTCAACTAGACCCAAGTTGTACCCTCTAATTGTGGGTTTAAAATAATTTTGGGCTTTATTTTTCATTTTTTTTAAAAAAAATAGACCCGGTTTAACCCGATATGGGAGAACCCGAAACCAATACCTATCATATTCTCCCTAATTTATTAAAATAATTGTATCTATTTATACATTAAGCATTTTAATTATAATTATAATAAACATGTAATCATAATCTAATTAGAGAACCTAAATGTTATCTAGATTTGTCTGTAAAAGTTAAATATATTACATCTACGTTAATTTTATTTGTAAATAATTACAAATATACTGACTCTTTAAAATTATTTCATATATTAATTAAATATGATATATGTAAGTCTCACTTTTATTAAACTGAGATAGTGATTTCATGTACTCTCGTTTATTTTCTTACCTTAATTGTTATTAGGTAAATTCATTATACTTATAATTATTTTTTAATTAGAAGACTAACTCTCATCAGAACTACAAATATCATAAGTCGTATAAATATATTCACTTGTAAATACAATAAAGTTCAAAAAAACGATATCTCTATTGTTATTTTCAACTTCTATTGGTTTGAAAATAATCCGAATTTCAACTCGAAAACAAAACCAAAACCAACGTTAGTTCGGTCCGAATCCGAATCCGGATTCTAATACTAATGTTAGGGCTTTAGTTTACATAAATCCATTAGGCTTAAAGTTTGAGTTTATCTAAACCCAATACAACCCAACCCAAGTTACACCTTTAGTGGGTGCGTGTAGAAATTTCCTTTTCTTTCATTTTTTAAAAATTAAAATAAAAATACAAAACAAATTCAAAAAATTATGGAATTTCATAGTGAGGAAAAAATAGATAGGGGCCATTGCAGACGACTACAGCCCAATATGTTTAGCATCATCCATTTAATTAAGATGCAAATGATAATGTTGATCCCAATCTCTAGGCGGGCGAAGTGTCCGGTTGAAATATCAGCAACAAGTGCATCTGTGTAACAAGTCCCATGGGCGTAAAAATCAAGGAAAACAGTAAACTTATTCTGATCCCAATCCACGTCTGTCCTCACATCTTAGCTACGTCTCCCTTCCCACCCTCTCCTCTCCCGTCTAACAGTGGTGCCCCAGCATGAGGGGAACACTACATATACTAATTTTTCAAACAATGTGGATACGTTGCATGCTGTTCTAACATGGTGGAGCCAGTCGCAGGCAGGGTTGGCAAAAATGCCATAGTTGTTCCACGGCGGAGGCTCTCAAATTGAAATGACGGCTTGGTGGTTGTTTTTATTAAAATGCCACTAATTTTTAAAAATGTAAAAAAATTAATAAAAATTGATATACATGTTAAATACATTCAGATTAATAGTTTCATGAAAAAAGTTCAAAAAAATAGACATATACAAACAGGAGTATATAATTGGACTCCTACTCTTCCTATATAAAAAATCCTATTTTTAATAATTTCTACATAATTACATATATAACTAATATATCTATTTAACTTTATTCTCTTTATTCCTTATCATTATCTCTATCATATCACATCATTTTCTATCAATTCAACGACTTTTATACGAAAAACTTTTCATCTAAAAATTTTATTACTTCCCAAACACATCCTTAAATCAAAATAAAATTCAAAGATAAAATTAATAATCAATTCAATAAAGCCTAAATCTGGAGTAGATTTGCAACTTGGATGCGTGAACCAACTACCGATCAAGAAAGATTTTGTTACATTTATCAGTGGTGCATCAAAACCAGAGTTTAAGAAGTGGAACTAAGCCAAATTGCACATCCATGCTGCCACTTGCCAAAATCTCCATTTCCCATTGGACCCCATCCACATGATCTCTATTTTAAAGTCATCGCTTAGAAGCCTTAGTAGCTGCCATGGCTGTGTAGAATAGTGCAAGTGAGAGGGCTAAAGTTCAAATGTTGGATAGAAGGGGTAGCCTTGTTGTCGAGCACTTGGAGCACACCTCTATCAAGTGCATGGTCATCTAAGGTAAGTGACTTGATCAAAAAAAAGAAGAGATCTGTATATTAATTTCCTTGGAGATGCAGATCATTTGAACAAGAAGCTTCTGCCAGCCATTATTACCGTCAACCCAGGGCGAAGTCCTGCAGCTCCGTATGCATCCTTGCTTTGGCTTCCCTCACAATCTACATTGTCATCTGCGTGTCCACCTCCAATGCAAAGTGCAGAAAATTGCAATTGACGATTAGAAGTTTGGATTCCCTCAAAAACTCCATATCTGCCTCCGCATATCTAGACAACAACCAACATTGAAAAGGGTTTACTCAAAGTGCAACAAAGAGACAATCAAAACATTGATAAAACGATTATGAAAACCGATTATGCAATGCAAAACTGCAACCCCAATGAAAAGACAGTGCAACACACTTTTAAAAAGTGGCGCTGGGGAGCATTCTTCCATTTTCCCACTCAAAAATTTTTTGCATTAAACATTGAGACAATCTAAAAGGGATAAAACTTCAAATGATAAGCAGCAACATTGCTCAAGTATTTTCAAATCGTTCTTATTCTGATGCTCATGGCCTTTGACATAAAGGCAAAAGTTTTAAAAATAAAAAGCCCCCAGACCAATGTCACTGCAAAAAAAAAAAAAGTTTAGGAGTTTAGCTGTAACGCCCCGACCTATGATATATTTATACATAAGTTTGTCATTGGATTTCATGCCAGGAATCTTTTGAAAAGTGGTGAAGTCCATACTTTAACTTACATTTATGCACTAAGCAAAAATAAAGTGCTCTAAATTTTTTTTTCTCTCTTATACATACCTATAAAAATTTCGGCAGCATCCCGTCTGTAACTAGGACGTTTCCTAAATACAAATATTCACCATATAATCCTTTATATCAAAAATAACCTATATTACTTCATCATAACTACATACAACCCATTTTCTTCACATCATAATCACAAACAACCCATTTCTTCACATCACAACCACAAACAACCC
Source organism: Annona cherimola (assembly GCA_030490835.1). Lineage (NCBI taxonomy): Eukaryota > Viridiplantae > Streptophyta > Magnoliopsida > Magnoliales > Annonaceae > Annona > Annona cherimola. Next base: position 65,004,148 of record CM059973.1, on the reverse strand, counting down.
ATTTCTTCACATCATAACCACAAACAACCCATTTCTTCATTTCTTCACAATTTCATCGAAAACATACCATACTTCCCATACTCCCATATTTTTTATCATATACAATCCATATATCCATACAATTTACACAATATAAAAGAATTAATATTACAAGTATCTTTCACACCATACATGCAAAATATATACATATATATACAATACACATATTTCACAGACCTAAGAAAAATCTAGCGCTTCTAAGGTGTATCATATTACAAAATGAGTCAAACATCCTCAAGAGTCTCACATGACTTTTTACTTCACTGCCCTTCTACCCAGTGAAGTCTCCATAGCTCTTGAAATTGATACATTCTGCAACTGTTTAATAAAATCGGTGAGTTCAAAGAACCCAGTAAGCAAGTATTATTTAAAAAGGAAAACACGAATGTCTCCATTAATATCATGTATGTATAAAGATGAAATGCAATCACAACATGCATCATTCAATGACATAATTTTTTTTCTCTTTGGTAAGTGACACTTATCAAGTAATAACTCACACTCATATGTCGGGCACACCGACTAGGCGACGTCAAGGATGGACTGCCTGTCCAATTACAACCTTGGCGAAACCTTACATTTATTTCCATGCATGAGTCGCATCCACACAAATGGTCAAGTGCATTTATGTCGTAAAAAGGTTTGCTTAGTTAATCATAAAACAAAGGGTCGTTTCAAAAAAATTAAATCTAAAACATGCCTTAATAAGATAAATATATATATAAGGGGAAAATAGGGTAATGGCCATTCCCAAGGATATGTTTAATGTTTGTATAAAAATTAATTAAAATACCTATGGAACTGACTTGATTTGCACATATTTCTAGGGAAATAGATAAATACATAACATGAATATTTGTTGCAAACATCTTTTCTCAAAATAAATAACAAAATAGACATTTGATCACAATAAATCATTGAATTTGAAAAAACTTGCTTACCTTACAATCTCGGGTAGTGTCTTGCACTTTCTCTTTTCCTTTTCTTATCAAAATTAGCAATTTTGGCTAAGCATTGACTTAAATCACCATGTATTGCATTCTAATTTTAATGGTTATGAATGCATTCATTTGAAAGTTAATAATAATAATCAATAATTTTTTTCATTAAGTGCCTACTTAAGATACATATGTTAGTCATTTTAAAGTTTACCGATCATTCTTATGCTATGTGAATTTGTTACCCACTAATTTCACATAAATTTTCAACACCCGTACCTTATCCACAACCTAACATAACCTCTCCATAAAATTTTCTTTTATATTTTTAACACTCCAAATATCTTAAAATTTATCCATAAATAATGTTTAAATCAAATACTCCAAAAGCCCCATGTCTTACCCACGTTTTTGGGGCTACCCAATTTCCACGGGTCATGAAAAATTCCAAATTTTCTCATTTTTACCTAAAATTGGGCATATTAATTTGTAACTAATACATCCTAATACTATTTGCAACTACTATATCATGATTTGGAACAAGAAAATTGGATACACCCCCTCTTGAATTTTTGATTTTACACTTGGCTTGATTTTTAACCTTCCCTTTTCATAATTTGGGTTCTAAATACCCTCCTATTCACGAGTTTATCAAAAGCCCGATGATTACCTACTATTTTCTTAGAAATAAAATCAAAATCCTATCTATTTCAACTCTTGGATCCTTAAATACCCAAATTTACTACTCAAATTGGGGTAATTTACTTCCATACATGTTTATCTAAGGTATTTTAGCAAAACTCCTATGTTTATTGCATGATTTGGGATAAAAATTGAAAAAACCCAACAAAATCAATCATCTCTTCCTTACCTCCGGCGACCCGGCGGCAACAGCGTTGTGGACGGCGGCGTGGACAGCGGCATGGATGCAAGCTCCCTCTCCTCTCTTCTTCCTTCTCCTTCTCTTTCTTCCTTTCTTCTTCTTCTTTCTTCCTCTCTCCCTTCCGTTTTTTTCCCTTTTGCTGCTCTGTTTTGAGAGCCTGCCCAAGCTCTCTTACACCCCTTTTTTTTTGGTTTGGTGCACATGCAGCAACATAAATTTTTTTATTTTAAAAGACTGGGCCCTACATTCTTCCCCCCTTAAAAAGGTTTCGTCCTGAAACTATTTAATCATCCAAAATTAATTGGAGATATTTTCTTTCACCTCTTCTCGCAATTCCCATGTCGCTTCATTGTCTGGATATTGGTTCCACTGAATTTTAACATATTCAATTATTCTGTTCCTCAACTTTTGCTGCTTATAATCTACAATCTTCAAGGGTCTCTCTTCATAGTTCAAATGATCTTGAATCGGAAGTGATTCAGCGGCAAAAATATGACTGGGGTCAGCTACATATTTCCAAAGCATTGATATATGAAACATATTATGTACTGCGGCCAGAGCTGGTGGCAGTGCTATTCTATAAGCCAAATTTCCAATCTTTTCTAACACTTCAAAAGGACCAATATACCGGAGACTCAATTTTCCCTTCTTTCCAAATTTGGTAACCCCTTTCATTGGAGTAACTTTGATGAATACATGATCTCCTACTTGAATATTTAGATATTTCCTTTTGTAGTCTACATAACTTTTCTGTCTACTTTGCGCTGTCCGCATACATTGGCGAATTACTTGGACTTTCTCTGCCATCCTCTGAGATAAATCAGGGGCTAAACTTCTTACACCCACTTCATTCCAATTTAGAGGTGTTCTACACCTTCTTCCATATAGCGCTTCAAATGGAGCCATTTGAATACTTGCTTGATAGCTATTATTATATGCAAATTCTGCAATAGATAAATATTCATTCCATGCTCCTCCAAATTTCAGTGTACACATTCTTAACATATCTTCTAAAATTTGATTGACTCTTTCTGTCTGTCCGTCCATTTGTAGATGAAACGCAGTGCTAAACTTTAATTGTGTACCCATTGTCTTGTGTAAACTCTTCCAAAATTTAGAAGTAAATGTGAAATCTCTATCTGGCACAATGGTCTTAGGTACCCCATGCAATCGCACAATTTCTCTATAGTAAATTTGAGCCAATCTTTCAGCTATAAAACTTGATTTAATTGCAAGGAAATGTGCCACCTTTGATTATCGATCAACAATTACCCATATAGAATTATGCCTGCCTTGGGTCCTTGGCAATCCTTTTATAAAGTTCATAGTAATATCATCCCACTTCCACTCGGGTACTTCTAAAGACTGCAATTTTTCAGACATTTTCTGATAATCCACTTTAGCTTTTTGACAAGTTAAACACTTTGAAACATATTCTATAATTTTCTTCTTCATATTATTCCACCAATATCCTTGCTTTATATCTCTATACATTTTTGTGCTGTCTGGATGCATCGAAAAAGGGGAAAAATGAGCTTCTTTCAATAATAAATCTTTCACTTCCCTTGAATTTGGAATGCAAATGCGACCTTTATACCTATAAATTCCTTTCTCATCAGCAGTATAATCTGGGTTTCTCTTATTTTTCATACGATTCATCAATTCTTGCAATTTTGTATCTTTTTGTTGTTCACTTTTAATTTGTTCAAATAAAGTTGACTGCAGCTGCAATTGAGATAATCGCACTGGCAATCCTGGCATACCAACAATTAAATCCATTTGCCTCATTTCACGAAGTATTCCTTCTTCTGATGTAAGTAAATGAGCAAGGCTCACATTCCGACTTAAGGCATCTGCAACCACGTTAGCCTTTCCAAGATGATAGTGAATGATTATATCATAATCTTTCAATAGTTCCAACCATCTTCTCTATCTCATATTTAATTCCTTTTGTGTGAAAATGTATTTGAGACTCTTGTGGTCTGTATATATTTCACATTTTTCACCATATAAGTAATGTCTCCAAATTTTGAGGGCAAATACTACAGCTGCTAATTCCAAATCATGTATTGGATAATTTAGTTCATTTGCTTTCAGTTGTCTGGAAGCATACGCAATTACCATACCTTTCTACATTAACACACACCCCAAACCTTGATGAGATGCATCACTATAAATCACAAAATTCCCACTACTATCCGGAATTGTTAACACTAGTGTTTGAATCAACCTTTGTTTAAGTTCTAAGAAACTTGACTCGCAATGATCAGTCTATTTATAGTTAACTCTTTTCAATTTAACTTAGTGAATGGTGCGGATAATTAAGAAAAATCCTCAACAAATCTCCGATAATAACCAGCTAATCCCAGAAAACTCCATACTTCAGTTGTTGTGGTTGGCCTTGGCCATTTCATTACAGCTTCTGTTTTTGTGGGTCCACTCTAATTCCTTCAGCAGAGATGATATGCCTCAAAAATATAAGTTGCGTTAGCCAAAAATCACATTTCTTTAATTTAGCATACAACTTTTCTGCCCTTAGCCGATTTAATAGATCCACAAATGCTCATAGTGTTCTTCCTTTGACTTAGAATAAATTAATATATCATCAATGAATACTACTACAAATTTGTCCAAATATTCTCGAAATACTCTGTTCATGAGATCCATAAATACTGCAGGGGCATTGGTTAACCCAAAAGGCATCACCAAAAATTCATAATGTCCGTATCTTGTCCTGAACACTGTCTTTGAGATGTCCTGTGAGCTCACTCTAAGATGATGATAACCCGATTGCAAGTCAATTTTTGAAAACACCACGACTCCATTAAGCTGATCAAACAAATCATCTATTCTTGGCAATGGATACTTATTCTTGACGGTTACCTTATTCAGTTCCCGATAATCGATACATAACCAAAAACTCCCATCTTTCTTCCGTACAAATAATACTGGTGCACCCCATGGAGACACACTCGGACGTATAAATTCTCTATCTAATAATTCTTGAAATTATACTTTTAACTCAGGCATCTCAGCAGGCGCCATACGATAGGGTACCTTAGAAATCGGTGAGATGCCCGGTAAAACTTCAATAGTCATATCAACTTCTCTTTCTGGAAGCAATCCTGGTAACTCTTTTGGAAATATATCTGGAAATTCGCAAACCACAGAAATTTTTCCCAACATAGATTGATTCCCCTCAACTAATTGCACCGAGACCAAGAAAGCCGTACATTGTTGACGTACTAACTTAGCGGCCGTCATTACAGAAATTAATATTGTAGGCTCCTTCAATTTCTTCAATTTCTCGATAGAAATTTCCTCCCCTGGTATTGTGGAAAAAGAAACTTTTCGTTGTTTGCAATTTATAGTGGCGCCCCATCGACTTAACCAGTTCATTCCCAATATGACATCAAATTCAGTCATGGGAAGCAGTATCAAGTCTGCTTCCAAGATGCATGATCCTATCCTAATAAGACAAGATTTACATTCTTGATTAACACTAGCTAGTCTATATACAGGTGATTCTACATGTACAATGGTATCAGTTTCATGTACAATTAAGTTATGTGTAGTTACAAATTGATATGATATAAATGAATGTGTTGCACCTGAATCAAACAACGCCATTGCAGGGAATCCAAAAATAAAAATTGTACCTGTCACCACTTTTTCCTCTTGTTCTTTTGATTCATTTTGAGTAAGCGCATGCACCTGAGCTTGGATTCCTTGCCGACTCGAGGTTGATGTCGTTTTCTACTGACTAGTCTTTCCTCGAATATTCGGGTTGCCTTGACTTAAGTTTGGACATTCGGTCATCTTATGACTAGGTTTGTTACACCATAAACACCTGGGACCGATTTCTTGAATAGGACGTCTTACTTCTTGAATAGCACCATAATTCTTAGCTTGATGACTAGTTTGTCCACATTTATAACATTGAAAGGTCCCCTTTAAACACTCTCCTTTATGCTTCTTTTGACATTTAGGGCATATGGGGAGTTCCTTTCTCTATTTTTTCTCTTTCTTGCCCTTTTCAAGCATCATCTGCTTAAATTTTTATCCTCGATTATCCTTCTCCTTTAAATTTGAATCTATTCGCTTTCGATTTTGCTGAATCTCGTAAGTTATTTGCTTTGCAGCTTCTAAGGCTCTTGCTCTTTCCAATGCGGTAGCATAATCGACCAGTAAAAAGGGTGTCAAACTCTCCCTTAAATGAGTCATCAATCCATCCTGAAAGCGACGTGCTTTTTGTGCAGGAGAATTCGCAATCCATGGCACATATCTTACCAAGGCATTAAATTTAGTAGCATACTCCGTCACACTCATCTTGCCTTGATATAGTCTCTCAAATTCAAATATTTTCTTATCCATTAGGGTACTTGGAAAATATTCTTTTTTGAATTTCTCCACAAACTGCGTCCATATTACCTTATTAGGATTCTCCATCGTACTCGACAAGGTCGTCCACCATTCCTCAGCTTCGTCAGTTAATAAGTGGACAGCGCAATCTACCTTCTGTGTATCTGTGCATGGTGATATCCTAAATAATTTTTCCATCTCTTTCAACCATCGTTTTGCTACTGTTGGATTCGGCGCACCTACAAATCTGGGGGGATGATGTGCTAAAAATGCTGAAATAGCTTTACGATTAGCCTCCATTTGCTCCTCCTCGGCTATTCTTGTCTTACCTAATCCTGTACCAGCTCTATTGAAATCTGCATTTACTGGGTTCACCCTCCCTTGACTTGGTTCAGGAATAATTTCAAAATTTTCTCTACCTATTGCTCCCAAACCCATGTTTATCAAACCCTCTGGTTGCGTAGATCCAGCACCAGTATTTATGTTTATGCGCATTTGTTCTTCCCTATCCCTTTGATAGCGCATAAAGTTCTCCATCATATCAGCTTGTCAGGCCGATCATCGTTGATCCATAGCATCCATAGCTTGAGCTATTGCTTCATGTACTAACTTATGTATTCTTTTATCCATAATTTGCATAGGATCTTCTGACGATGATGACACCGACTCTGCTCTCGCAGGTGAGTTGGAAACTTCCTCCTCCTGTGGCCTGGTCTCTTGTTGGTTTTGCTCTTGCATTTGAATCTCAACCACTTTTCGTTTCTTAGGACGTCCAGGTTTTCGACCTTCCACCATCTCTACTTGCTATATAAAAAAATTTAAATTTTAAACACACATATCATAATTATGATATCCAAATCAACTAATAAAATTTCATGTCAATATACTGATTCAATAAAAGATATATATTTCATTATCTTAATAATGTACATCGTTTACATTTATGTATACATGCATGACACATGTGTGATCCCGTCTATTGAAAAAAGAAAAAGTCATACATGTATAACATTCAAAAAAATATATTACTTTTTACTTTTGTAAATATTTACACTTCAAAAAAAACGTGCAATAATAATTTTAAAACACCTATTGTTGTACCAAAAAAAGAATTGTATAGATCGTTTTGTCCCAGGGCTCCTCTTTCTTTAGCCAACACTAAGATTCTTCAAAATCACTAGCAAGTGGAGCCTCCTCCCCAACATCAATAACTTCGGCCTCTTCCTCGGCATCTTCTTCCTCTTCTAGCTCGGGCTCCTCAAAATCATCAAAATTGTCCTCATCATCAAGCTCGGGTTCCTCAAAGCCATCAAAATCTCCCTCCTTAATCTCTTCCTCGTGGGGCTCTTCACGGTCCCCCACTTCAGGCTCTTCAGGGCCGTTTTCATCATGATGCTCAATTAGATCATTTTCATCATCATACTCAATCGGATCATTTTCATCATCTGCCAGAGGGTGGTCCGGTTCCTATCCATTTGTAATAACATTTTCATCATTATTCACCTCTTGAACCAGTCCGTCAACCAAAATGAGAATTTCGGTGTCCCCATCCTCATCTTGTAATTCAACTTCTTCTCCCCTCGCCTGCCTTTCCGCTAATTGTTGCGCCAATCTTCCTTTGTTATATGATATTTCTGCAACAGTCGCTCCATGACCAAACCTATAGAGCCTATGCTCCAATTTATACCTAGGCCCTCGCTCGAGATCCTCAGGATTTGGAATCCTTCCCAATATTTTGTCATTTGCCTTTCTTGTAGCCTATTAAGTATCATAGGAGAGTTCCTTATAGGAGGCATTACATTCTGGGCTAAAAATATTAAATCTTCACCGTGTCCCACTTCTAGTGGAGGGGCAAGTTGTTTAGGTTGCACCAGTTCCTCTTGGCCACGGAACCAGCGTCTTATCCTTTTATCCTGCAATCGACGTCTTTCTGCCGCCTCCTGTTCCACTTGCCTTGGCATCGAGAACACCAGTCCTGGGTCTTGCCCCGCCATCTTATCTATTTATAGAAAATGTCAAAACATAGGACAAGAAATGTAACATTATATTTCTTAACCCGCAATCTTAAAATTAAACTTAAAAATTAAATCATAATCTAAAATTAAAAGAAAATTTAAAAGTTTTACCACTTCACCACACTGGCTCTGATACCACTTCTGTAACGCCCCGACCTATGACATATTTATACATAAGTTTATCATAGGATTTCATGCCAGGAATCTTTTGAAAAGTGGTGAAGTCCATACTTTAACTTACATTTATACACTAAGCAAAAATAAAATGCTCTAAAATTTTTTTTTCTCTCTTATACATACCTATAAAAATTTCAGCAGCATCCTGTCTGTAACTAGAACGTTTCCTAAATACAAACATTCATCATATAATCCTTTACATCAAAAATAACTTGTATTACTTCATCATAACCACATATAACCCATTTTCTTCACATCATAATCACAAACAACCCATTTCTTCACATCACAACCATAAACAACTCATTTCTTCACATCATAACCACAAACCCATTTCTTCACAATTTCATCGAAAACATACCATACTTCACGCCATATTACATATATATTACAAGTATCTTTCACACCATACATGTAAAATGTAACGGCCTGAACTAAAAATCAAGGTTTTTGCCTAAATTTTCGGTCCAAGTCGTTTTAAAACTCCAGGATCTTTCCACGCGACGATTAAACCATCTCATTTAGGTAAGAAATAAACTTGCATTATTACATCCAAGTCCATAGAGTTATTACAAACATGCCCACTTCAATAAATTCTTTACATCCAAGTCAAGCCACTCATTACATAGAAAGAAATAAATAAAATGATTTATTCATTAGCACGCCACCACCATCTCATTGGCCACCATCCACGGGATCGTCTGAGAGTCAAAGGAAAAAGGGGTAAGTTCACAAGAACTTAGTAAGTAGGATTATGCCCTGCAATTAAGATCATAAGAACACATCATCTTCACTCAATTGCTCAACTTTTAGAGCCTTTAAAACATCTTATATGTCATCATCTCTTCCTAGAAGTACTCAACTTAAAATTTGGGGACTACCCTAAGGATTTAAGACCTTAAATCCTTTAAGATACTCCTCTATCCCCAAAACTCAAACTTCTAGGCATCATTTGGCTAATCTAGCCCTTCCATTGAACTCAGAAGGTCCAAATCCATAGGAAATGACCCCTGGATCACTCAAATCGGACCTCTAGAGCTCAATTTACATCAATTTGAAGATGGACGCACCAAACGGTGCCACGTGTCCCTCGCCGCCGGCGACTTGGGCTCGCCACCGGTGACTCTTGCCCGACTGGGCTTCCTGGTGGGCCGCGCTCTGGGCTTTACTGCCTGGGCTTCTGCCTGGGTATCATCCTGGGCTCTGAGTCATGGGTTGGCTCACTGGATCCTCCTTCTGAGGCCCATTGCAACAGTTGGGCTCGTCTGCAGCTGGGCTCAGCCTGGATCCAGCCCACTCCCTGAAGCCCGTACCATCTTCTGGAAATTTACAGATTCCCCTGCTGTCTTCTGATTTTACAGAAACTCCTTGACAGCTTATGATTTTCAGAAAAACCATTAGGCAGAATTGTAAAATATCCAAAAACTCGAAAATAGGCAGTAACATCCATTTTTTTCCATCCGTCCATTTATACAAGATATATATAATAATATTTTAATATTATTTTCGTATGTATATCTCCTTTAAACGTCTTAAATGCATTAAAATTCATTAAAAATTCATCTCATCAATAATTTGGCTAACATAATTAATTTTAGGCCATCCAAGCATAATATAACATACATAATTTTACTCATTAATTTATTTTACTCAAAATAAATTATAATTATGCCATTATGCTTTCCATCTTGCCCAAAATTACCTTTATGTTATACATCCTCAAAATTATTGATAAATCCTCACATAATTAATTTAATGTAAATAATACATTTCTCAAATAATTATGTGGCATCCATTCCATGTGCAATTAAGCATATAATATCTCATAACATCATAGCATGATTAATGGCCATAAAATCACATATTAGTAAAACCACTAAATAATTATGTGATAAATCCTCATTAAATCATGCCGTAATTAAAGGCTAAAGAGGCAAAATCCCCCTTACCTTAAAGAAGAAAATGAAATGGATTGCTTGAACGGGTTGGATCGGCATTTTCCTTTTTCCTGCGGCAGCGTTCCTCCTCTTTCCTCTGGTATGCCTTTATTGAGTACCCAAGTCGTTTATTTATAGCTCACCGGAGGATTCACTGGAGGATTTTCCGCTCGAAATCCGATTTCAATTCAAATTTGAATTTCCGATCGCAATCCGATCTCAAATCCACTTCAAATTCTAATTTCAAGATCCAATCCAATCTTAAATCAAATTTTAAATTCGAATTTCAAACTGGTGAGGCTCACAGAGCCCAAAAAAGCAAAATACATCATTTATACACTCATGGGATTCGAACTCGAGACCTCTTCTACCAAAGACCAACACCTTAACCACTTAAGCACATTGGGTCGTTGAGTTAAATACTCGCAATATTTTATATAACTCAACCCATCATTCTAAGTGGGCTTATTTGGGTCTAGCCCAATAACCTTCCACTTATTCTTGGCCCATTGCTTGGTCATATGGTCAATGGTCAGGATGCCACGTCAGTGGACACATCATCAGTTGAATAGTCAACTCATAAAATTTTTCCTAATTATTACATAAAATATATACATATATATACAATACACATATTTCACAGACCTAAGGAAAATCTAGCGCTTCTAAGGTGTATCATATTACAAAATGAGTCAAACATCCTCAAGAGTCTCACATGACTCTTTACTTCACTGCCCTTCTACCCAGTGAAGTCTCCATAGCACTTGAAATCGATACATTCTGCAACTGTTTAATAAAATCGGTGAGTTTAAAGAACTCAGTAAGCAAGCATTATTTAAAAAGGAAAACATGAACGTCTCCATAAATATCATGTATGTATGAAGATGAAATGCAATCACAACATGCATCATTCAATGTCATAGTTTTTTTCTCTTTGGTAAGTGACACTTATCAAGTGATCACTCACACTCATACGTCGGGCACACCGACTAGGCGACGTCAAGGATGGACTGCCTGTCCAATTACAACCTTGGCGAAACCTTACATTTATTTCCATGCATGAGTCGCATCCACACAAATGGTCAAGTGCATTTATGTCGTAAAAAGGTTTGCTTAGTTAATCATAAAACAAAGGGTCGTTTCAAAAAAATCAAATCTGAAACATGCCTTAATAAGATAAATATATATAAGGGAAAAATAGGGTAATGGCCATTCCCAAGGATATGTTTAATGTTTGTATAAAAATTAATTAAAATACCTATGGAACTGACTTGATTTGCACATATTTCTAGGGAAATAGATAAATACATAACATGAATATTTGTTGCAAACATCTTTTCTCAAAATAAATAACAAAATAGACATTTGATCACAATAAATCATTGAATTTGAAAAAGCTTGCTTAACTTACAATCTCGGGTAGTGTCTTGCACTTTCTCTTTTCCTTTTCTTATCAAAATTAGCAATTTTGGCTAAGCATTGACTTAAATCACCATGTATTGCATTCTAATTTTAATGGCTATGAATGCATTCATTTGAAAGTTAATAATAATAATCAATAATTTTTTTCATTAAGTGCCTACTTAAGATACATATGTTAGTCATTTTAAAGTTTACCGATCATTCTTATGCTATGTGAATTTGTTACCCACTAATTTCACATAAATTTCCGACACCCGTACCTTATCCACAACCTAACATAACCTCTCCATAAATTTTTCTTTTATATTTTTAACACTCCAAATATCTTAAAATTTATCCATAAATAATGTTTAAATCAAATACTCCAAAAGCCCCATGTCTTATCCACGTTTTTGGGGCTGCCCAATTTCCACGGGTCATGAAAAATTCTAAATTTTCTCCTTTTTACCTAAAATTGGGCATATTAATTTGTAACTAATACATCCTAATATTATTTGCAACTACTATATCATGATTTGGATCAAGAAAATTGGATATACCCCCTCTTGAATTTTTGATTTCAAACTTGGCTTGATTTTTAACCTTCCCTTTTCATAATTTGGGTTCCAAATATCCTCCTATTCACGAGTTTATCAAAAGCCCCATGATTATCCTACTATTTTCTTGGAAATAAAATCAAAATCCTATCCATTTCAACTCTTGGATCCCTAAATACCCAAATCTACTACTCAAATTGGGATAATTTACTTTCATACATGTTTATCTAAGGTATTTTAGCAAAACCCCTATGTTTATTGCATGATTTGGGATAAAAATTGAAAAAATCCAACAAAATCAATCATCTCTTCCTTACCTCCGGCGACCCGGCAGCGATGGCGGCGTGGATGCAAGCTCCCTCTCGTCTCTTCTTCCTTCTCCTTCTCTTTCTTCCTTTCTTCTTCTTTCTTCCTCTCTCCCTTCCGTTTTTTTTCCTTTTGCTGCTCTGTTTCGAGAGCCTGCCCGAGCTCTCTTACACCCCTTTTTTTTGGTTTGGTGCTCTGCACGTGCACCAAAAATGTGGTGCACATGCATCAGCATAATTTTTTTTAAAAGACCGGGCCCTACATCAGCAGTCAGCACTAACCTTCTCTATATCGCTCTTGGAGCATTGTATAGACATTTATCCTTTCTCCTTAGTGCCTGTTTTTTTTTTATAAAAAGGAATAACTCTACCCCGACCCCCCCACATTTTGAAAAGGGTTCAGGATAGAGTAATCCACACAGTTCATTACCAAAAAGTTGTCTGCACGAATTTTCTCTACAATATCTTATGGGGGGTTTCCCCACCAGGACATATATTCCATTGCAGAAGCAGAAATCAGGTCCGCAAAAGCATGAGCCACCGTGTTCCCCTGCCTCAGGACATGGTGAACCGAGAGATGAGTATTGGCTTTGAGAGCCGATCTGATCTCGGCGATCATATGACCCACGGGAGAGAAGATGTGACTGTCATTTGTCAAGTATTTGCATAGGAGAAGCGAGTCGGACTCAATCTGGACATTTCAGAGCTTGAGGTGGAGGGCCCACCGAATACCGAGGTGAAAAGCATTTGCTTCCATAATAAGAGGAGGCTCCCCCCTCCCTTCCATCTCCATCCATAGGCAGCAATAAAGTGGCTGCGGGAGTCCCTGATAACGGTAGCAATGCTCGAGACTCCCCGACCCGCAGAACATCGGGAATCCACGTTTATCTTGAAGACTCCCTCTGGTGGTTTAGTCCATCTGGGTGCAAGTGGAGTGTCCAAAGCAGACGCCTGATCAAGGAGCCTTACTCGCCTCAATTTCTCGATGTATTCCTTGCACCACGGAAGTATGTCAGCAAACACAGGATGGACCCCTTCAGCCTTTAGTTTGTTTCACATAAACAAGACTCGCCTACAGAAGACAATGAAAAGGGCCGGCTCATCACACCTATTTTTTGAAGCAAGGAGACACATAATTTCCTGCACCGAGGCCGCCGAATGGCTAGCCGGAACAAACCTTCTAGCAATACTTGCAATGCTGGCACACCTCAGGAATAAGTGATGAGCATCCTCGAACTCCCCCGAGCAAAAGAGACAGTGAAGATTGACATCTATGCCCCTCCTCGATAGGTTACACAGAGTTGGAAGAGAATCCCTGAATAATCGCCACCCAAAAATCAGGATCTTGCTCGGCAGCCTTGTCTTCCAAATAGCCCTGTAACAGCTTGAGGGAAAAGGGTTTTCATGCACCGCCATAAGCCATCTATGAGCCGACTTGACGGAGAACTGGTCGTTCGCCTCATGCTTCCAAAAGATGCAATCCGCTTCAGGATGGCGAGGGAGGGGAACACGGCTGACAGACTGCCACCCCTCCTCGCCTACTGCAGCCATGACCCGGTCCTTGTTCCAACCATTTGTCCCCCCATCAATAAAATGACTAACCGATACATCCTTAGGGATGGATTGTGGGAGTGGCCCCGCCTTGCATACCCCGTCATCCAACCAAGCATCTTTGAAAAATCGGACTCTTCTTCCATCACCAATCCTCCACATGCAGCCGGCATGAATCATATCACGCGCCTTGAGAATTCTTTTCCAGGTGTACGAGTCAGACTGCTTTGACACACAATCCCAAATGTCAGAGTTGGGAAAATATTTGGCTTTTAAGACCTTGAAGCAAAAGGATGCCGATCTCGTTGATAATCTCCAGACTTGTTTGGCGAGAAGGGTATAATTGAACTCGTGGAGATCTCTGAACCCCAACCCCCCCCCCCCCGTACATTTGGACATGCACATGTCCTTCCAGGCCACCCAGCACATCTTCTGCTTATCCCCTTGATCCCCCCACCAAAACTTTCTCAGCATCCCGTCGATACCCTGACAGAGCGACTGTGGGAGCAAGAAGATACTCATAGCATAGGATGAGATAGCTTTAGCCACTGCTTTGATGAGCACCTCTTTCCCTCCCCATGACAATAGTTGCCCCTTCCATCCTTGGATTTTGTGCCAGATGCGATCCCTGATGCCCTTGAACGTCCTGCTCTTAGATCTCCCAAGCCACGCCGGGAGGCGGAGATAGTTATGGACTTCGTGCCCCGAAGACCCCAACCTGTTAGACCACGCCTCCCTTTCCCATCCATTCATGTTTGAGCTAAAGAATATCGATGTTTTGTCCACGTTCACCAACTGGCCAGAGGAAGTAGAATAGATCTTGATAATTTCCAAGAATTGCGTGATTTCCATATCATCTGCCCTGAGAAATATAAGAGCATCATCTGCAAACAAGAGGTGAGTAAGTTGGGGCCCTCGAGAATTGATTCTAATCCCATGCAGAGAACCCTGGGCCACCGCAGAAGAGATGAGCGCAGACAGACCCTCTGCACAAAGCAGGAATAGGTACGGAGACAGCGGGTCCCCCTGCCGCAGTCCCCTCTGAGGATGGAATAGCCTAGATTTGAAACCGTTCACATTTACGCGAAAGCTAACAGTGGTGATGCAGCATAACATCCAGTTGATCCACACCGAGCAGAAATTCATAGCCTCCATAACCTGTTTTAAAAAACTCCACTCAACGCGATCATAGGCCTTGGACATGTGTAACTTAATGGCCAGCTCTCGTCTTCTTCCCCCCTTGCGCTTCCTGAGAGAATGAATTGCCTCATATGCAATCGACATGTTGTCCGTGATTAGCCGGCCAGGGACAAAAGCACTTTGTTCCACCCCGATGACCTCGTTGAGAATAGCTTTTAGCCTGTTCGCTAGAACCTTTGCCAAGATTTTATAAACCACATTACATAGACTGATTGGCCTAAACTGTGACAGTTCCTGGGCGCCCGCCTTCTTCGGAATCAACACCAATGTGGTAGCGTTTGCCTCCCAAATATGCCTTGCCAAGTGATTGTGGTCACTCTCCTCCATGAACGATTTGCACCATAGAAAAATGTCCCGACCGACGATATTCCAATGCTGCTGATAGAACCCCGGAGACATTCCATCTGGCCCTGGAGCTTTGGAGGTTCGCATACCCTTAACATCTCTCTCCACCTCAGCCATACACAATAGCTTAATCAGACCCCTCCTCTGATCATCAGAGATTTTCCTTGAAATGAGGCTGGAAACCCAATTCGCATCCAGAGGGTTAGAGGATGTAAATATTTCAAAAAAGTGTGAAACTGTCAAATTTAGCAAGTCTTCTTGTTCCCTGACCCGATTCCCATCATTGTCTATGAGTACCTCGATGAAGTTTGTCCGTCTCCGATTGGAAGCCACCCGATGGAAAAAACTCGTGTTTCTGTCCCCCTCCATAAGCCAACGGGCTTTAGCTCGTATACTCCATAGCTTCTCCTCATCCTCTAATAAGAGATTAATCTGGAATTTAATTTTCCGGATTGCGTCATCCCGCACATCGGTAGGTGGTTGATCCATCAATGCGGATAGCTCCCTCTGCTTCTTTTCAATGGCATGTCTGAGGTTTCCTCTTTTCAGTCTGTCCATTTAGATAACTCCATGCCACATCTCCGGATTTTCCTGCTCAATAAATCATGAACAGCATCTTCCCTATGGCAATATGACTTCCATACATTTTCGATGATTTTAGTTGCCTCAGAATCACGTGTCCAGAATAGCTCGTATCTGAATTCTTTTGGGGGCCTCCTCCTACCCTGCATGGAGTCGAGCAGTAGCAAAAGCGGGCAATGATCAGACGAGGTTGCCGAGAGGTGGACAATCCTGGCATAGGGAAACAGATCGATCCATGAAGAAGTTGAGAGCCCCCTATCAAGCCTAGCTTCCACCCTCTGAGAGCCCCTCCTATTATTGCACCATGTCATAGGCGACCCTGCGAATCCGAGGTCCTGCAAATTGCACTTGCCAATAGTATTACGAAATAGGTCCATCTAGGGTTGATTGCGTGTCCTCGAACTTTGATATTCGCTTGACCCGGTCACTTCATTAAAATCACCCATTACGAGCCAAGGAGAGTCACCATTGTTTGCCAGCTGGTTGAGGATGTGCCGGAAAGGTGGCGGCAGTGAGATTCGGGGTGACCATAGAACCCCGTGAAGCGTCAGCCAAAAAAATCGGTGTCTATATGATGTGCCGAGAAGCTCCGAACAGACGCCGGATGATCATTATTCCAAAGCATAGCCAAACCGCCGCTTCTAGCGATGGACTCCACCACAAAGCAGGAATCAAAATGTATCCTCCGTCTAATCCGATCCATTTCCTTCTTATTGCATTTAGTTTCACTCAAAAAGACTAACTTGGGCGCTTATTTCCTTACAAGGTCAAAAAAATTTCGAATTGCACGTGGGTTCCCAAGTCCACGGCAATTCCACACCAAAATAGTCATATTACTGGAGGTGGGCTTGGGGAACCCCCATAGCCACCACCTCCCCATATAAGACCATTTCCATCTCCTTTGCCCTCTTCCTCTCCATCAACATTTCATCCGGCTCCCCTTCATGCCCTCTTTTAGCCCCGCCTAAAGCCCCCATTGAATCAGCCCCGACCAACTCCATGCCTTCTACCATCCTTGCTCTCCTTTTCCAACTTCCCCTACCCCCTGGTGAATGTCTTCGCTGTAGTCCAGATGTCCCACCACACACCTCCCTCGGGCTTCTTATTTTAAGTGATAAAACCCCCTTATGTCCTCCCCCTTCAGCTAGCACATGCACTTCCACCAGCTCCTTGTCCCCCTCCTCACTATGATTCTCACCCAACCCTGTCCCCCACTTAGTGTGCAGCCCCAAAACATGATCGGGGCCTGTCCGGGTGTGAACCAGCCTCCCCTTGCCCGTCCCAGTCTTCAACAGGCTTTCCTCAGCATTTTCGGCAGCTTCCCCCCCTTCTCAGACTTGAGCCGCCTTTCTTCCGCCCCCACTGAAGTCCCCTTCATCTCCCACCACTTCCCACGCAGTGTGCTTCAACTTTTGGATGACCAGTCCTTTGGCAGGACCCGTGCCAACAGGTTGTAATTTGGAGCACGCTATTTGCCCCCCAATCGGCCACCTTTCGACCCCCATTGCCCTCTCAACCCCCTGTTCTGCTTCCTCTTGATCACCTCTGCATTGACTGCCACCCCCATCCGAGCTCCCCATCTAGTCATTAGCCCTCCCAACCTCAGCACTCGCAGCATCCAAACTCCTCAACCCAGACTCTGCCTCCTCCCGCTGCCATTGCTTACCAAGGTATTTGACTGGCGTGGCTCTGAATTTAGAACCTGTCTCCCCTCTCAACCTCATCGGCCTAACTCCCGCCCGCAACCAACTACCATAGGGCATATCCGCCTCCACTGAACACCTCTTCTCCATCGGGATTGACCGGCAATCTTTATGAGCGTGCCCAATTATACCACACAGATAGCAGAAAATGGGAAGCTTCTCATATTGGAAGCTTATCCATCTCCTTTGTTGATCCCCTACTCGAATGAACATGCCACGACGTAGTGGCTTTCGGTAGTCCAGCACCACCCTAAGCTTTACTTCAGCCTCCGATCCTTTGATCTCGACCACATCCTCGAATGTTTTGGCTACAATCTGGCCCAGGCAGCTTTTGTCGACAATGTAGGGGATGCCTTGTATTTGCACCCACAGTGGCATTTTTACAAGTAGAATCTGTGCATAGTCCATCTCCTCCCGCAGTTCTTCCAGGATGATCAGGTTCCGATCGAACAGCCACGGGCGTCCCTCCATTACCCGGCTTCTGTCTTCCGAATCAGAGAATGAGGCCTTCAACAAATTCTCCCCGACCTCAATAAAGTGGAGGTTCCCTTTTGTCCTCCAAAGCCGACGCAGCATCCCTTTGAAGTATTCCTTGTTGTATGACTTCGTCGACCAGAGCGTGCACAGAAGAGCAAGCTCCTCTCCCGGTTTGACCTTCTTGATCGCATTTCTCTCGATGGATAACGTCTGAAGTTCGGCCTCCAGCAGCTCCTCAGCGTTGATATTCATTCTCCTTGTCCTTTCGTCCGGTTTCTCCTCAGGAATGTGCTTCCTGTCGACGATAGCGACGGTCCTACTGGCCAATCCGCCTGACTTCCGGCCAATCCACCTGTCTTCCCCACCTCCGACACCCTCACCTAGACCCAAGCGCGACCAGATCGCCTATCGAGCCTTACAGGGAAGAGACTCACAGTGTTGTAGAATGAGGACTAGGGGTGCAACTTGGTACCGGGTCGGTCCGAACACGCCCGACCCAACCCGGTACCAAAACCAAAAATGGGTTTTATTTTTTAGATTTTTTCCAAAATAGACCCAGTTTCAACCCGACCCGTAGAAACCCGAAACCAAAGCTGGGTTCGCACCAACCCGGTACCAAAACCTGACCCGGTCCGAACCCAGTGTAATTTATATAATTTTTCATAAATTATACATGTTTTTTTTGTAATATTAATATATAGGTGGCCAGTGTATCAATAATTGGAATGTTGAACCATTATACTTAGTGTATTTAGATTTAGTTGCTTTGAATAACTGTTATGTGAATTATGTTTGAATTTAAGTTCGCATGATAAATCTATTTTATATCATACTTTCTGTTAGTATGAGAAATCTGTTAGTTTGAATTTCAGATTGTAGTATAAATTTGATTCATATTTTAAGTTTATTGGTATGACAAGTGGTCAATTTCTATTTTAGCAATTTGTATGATAATGTTTAGTTTCAACTACAATAGTTTGTATGATATGTTCATTTTCTATTTGCTAAACTTGAGTCATTTCCATTAGCTATTAAATAGAAATGACCAACTAGTCATAAAACTAAATAATTTGTGATTTATTTGTGTCTATAGGGTGTTGAAAAATTACTTGCAGAGTTCATTCAAAGAATATTGGAGAGAATATTGCAAAATTCAGCATGATGTTGCATAATTCTTTGAAAGGATGTTGCAGAATTTAGCGTGAGGCTTGACTTCATAAACACAGGTATGTATATTCCAATAATTATCTTTTAGAATACAATGAAATTTGGAAAAAAATAGTTTTTTGGTAACCCGAATTCTAACCTGAAACCAAACCAAAACCAATGCGAACCCGGTCCGAACCCGGATTAAATTCTTAGGGTTAGGGTTTGGGTTAACTCCAACCCAGTTGGCTTAGGGTTTGGGTTCACTCCAACCTGGTATAACCCGACTCGAGTTGCACCCCTAATGAGGACCCTCCTTAGTGCATGTTGACATAACAACAAGAAGCACCATTTTAAAAAAACTGTAAATGTCATGGATAACAATCCAATTATTTTTAGCCAGAAAAAACACCAACAAGCGCATATGTGCACAAGCCAACAGAAGTGAACTCACACGACTAGTATGCCAAACTTTACGAGGAATCCCAACAGTCTGGCAGCTAGCCCTGTGCTGAGAAAGGCTAATATAAAAGAGTACACAAAGAAACAACCTCAAAAAAATCCACTCATTCTACATAATGCTAGTTCAAAAAGACCAGTTATAGCACTTCAATGGGCTCACCTTGCACAGGCAAACTATCACACACCAACAGATGTGTAAAAGCATGCAGCGCTCTCCAATAAATAGATATCTAAGAAAGATCAAATGTTGATATTGATTCTTATCGGGTTTCTTCATCCTTAGGAAAACCAATACCTTGCTATTAGCCTATTGTCTTAGTCTTTGGAGTTTGGAACTTCTTGGCATCCATTATGCTATAGAATAAATCCTATGTAATGAGCTTAGCAATGACAGTCTTTGATATATAACTGACAGATCAAAATACATACCCAGTTACTGAAAGAGGCGAAAATACAAGCCCATTGACTGAAGAACATGAGGCCAAATTTTCTTGTCTTGTTAGTGTACAAATTGAATAAGACTAGTCGTTAACCCTACGATGTTCCCATCAATTCTGTCAGTATGTCTATTTGACTGCAAAATGAAAATTAAGTCCTTCATTAGAAAGAAACCTGCAGGAGAATTTTGGATAAAAGCATATATAATTTCACTATGAGAGGTTTTGTACGAAAGTGTATATAATTTGAACTGACATGGAAGAACATGTATAATTTCAACATGGAAGGTTTTGTATGAATGCAAACATAACTAACATGGAAGAATATGTACCTCTTAGGAAAGGATGACGTTTGCTCTTTGAACACTTGAACAAGAGTCATTCTCATACCATCCTTCAAGGAAGTCTGTGCTTTTTCGGTTATAAACAACGATTATTACAAAATAATAGTTAATGACAAAGGAAGATACTGATAAACTCAACATTCAGGATAAATGTATTAATGTATGAACACATGATGTCATCTATAAAGAGAATAAGGTTAAATATATAGGAGAAAATGATTAAAAATATAGGCAATAATGGAAAAAAGGATTTTCTGGAAAGTACATGTCAATCGACCCTTTGTAAAAGGATTTTATGTGGATTTGAATTCTATTCCACCAATCAGGCTCTTAAGAAAAACTGAAATTTAGCAAAAATACAACTAACCGTAGCTTGTCACCACCATGATGAAATCCACATAAAGTCCAATTGAATAAATTGCACATGCCAGCATGCATCAGTTAACAACAAGGAACTGTCAAGTCGAAAGCACAATGATCATAGTCAGTGGTTAAGGCCCAGGTTGTCAATCCTAATTCCTTATTTTACAAGCCTTTTAGTAAGCATACTTAGCTTACATTTCATTCAATAAGGTTTTCAATTTGAGAAGTGTAATGATTGTTGGGATTTTCAAAAATTACAATAAATATAATATAATTTCATAAATAAACAACAAAACTAATATAACTAAAGTGGTCAGAGACTTTGACATTTTTTTAGCAGTTTTATAAATCAATGATTAATGAATGGATGCAACAATTTGGGATGTTTGACTTATTCAAACGACATGGTTTTGGTCGTGAGTTGAAGAGATGCAACCGATTTAGGGATGACATGGCAGATGTCAAAAGATGTGTCTAATTGCAAAAGGGTATGCCTATTCAATAAAAAAGCTCCTAATTCAAGCTATAAATAAAGATGACATTCGGAAGATTTCAGAATCTTAATAATCCACTCATTCTCTCTTCCCTTCAAACATCCAATTGTCTTATTGAAGATAACTATAGCTTCTGTCTTAATTCAGACATTATGTGTTTAAGTTTTTGATTTGCAAGATTGCCATATTATTTTAAAATTCTCTCTATTCAACCAAAAAATCCTAGTGTTTGTGTGCTTAGAAAAGGTATTGCTTTCTATTCTAGTTCAGGTTTAACTTTTTGCATCCTGTGGGCAACTGCAAAATTATCCTAACCAGCAAATAGGGTAGCAAAATTGCCTTAAGGAAAGTGACGTTGTAACACACCTGAAGTGAAATTTGGTTCTATTTTCACTTTCCATGCTTTTCTTAATTTTTTCTCTTTTTATATTTTGCTCAAACAATCTTAAGGTAATTTTTTTCAGTTTTGTCCACTTTCTATTATTTATAAATGACTCCCCAGTCATCCATTCTACCTACAAAGCCTGATGTCCCCATATTGGATTGTTGTGTTGGTACCAACTTCAAAAGATGGAAACAACAACTTCATCTTTTCTTAACCTGCATTAGAGTTGTGTACGTCCTTACCATACTAAGACTTGAAGAAAAAGAAAATGAAACATTGCAAGATCAACGCCGACGAGCAAAGTGGGACATGAACAACTATATTTACGAAGGGCACATCATTAAAGCGCAATCTGACTCACTATTCGAAGTGTACCAAGATGCAAATACGACCAAAGAAATCTGAGATTCGCTTCTACACAAATACAATACTGATGATGCAAGCGTCGAACGGTTTCTAGTAAGCAATTTTCTCAATTATACTATGACTAATGATAAATCAATCCTTGATCAAGTTAATGAGATTGAACATATCGTTAATCAACTTGGGTGACAGGGCAGTAAGATGGATGAATCTATTATTGTTGGTGCAATTATTGAGAAATTACCACCAAGTTGGAACGAAAATTGCAAAAGTCTAAAACAAACGAAAAGATCCATGAGTTTAGATGATCTTGCTCTCAATTTACGTACTGAAGAAAATTAAGAAAAAAAAAAAGAAGAGCAGGTTCTTGCTAAGGCTAATGTGGTTGAAGTTCCAACCCAGGTGACAAATGTCAATAATCAACAATCTAAGAGATCTAAATTAAATACCAAAAAGACCATTACTAAGAACAAGAACGGACCTTGCTTTTATTGCAAGAAAATGTGTCATTTGAAAAATGAGTGTAGACTTTTCAAAAGGAAAAATAACACTCAGTATGAATCATATCAGAGAAAAGGTCCGGAGACCCATTTAACTGAGGAACATTTTGTTGTCATGATTTCTAAAATTTATACAGTAAGTGATGACCAAAGCTAGTGGCTAAACTCTGGAGCCACTGGACATATTTGTAAAGACAAAAGTCTATTTAAAACCTATGAAACTAATGAAAATGAGAATAAATTATTCATGGGTAATTCTTCTACCGCTAAGGTGGAAGGGTCAGGAACCGTGATCCTGAAACTGACTTCAGGAAAATCACTCACTCTCACCAACATACTTCATGTACCAAAAATACGCAAGAATTTGGTCTCAGTTAGTCTTCTTAATAAGTATAGTTTCAGATTGGTATTTGAATCAGATCAAATTATTGTAACCAAGGGAGGTGTATTTGTGGGCAAAGGCTATGTTGTAAATGACATGTTTCGCCTAAATGTCAATAACGGATCATCGTCTTCTGCTTATATGGTTAACTCTTTTTCTGTATGGCATGGTAGATTAAGTTATGTTAATTTTCGTAGTATAGACACTATGATGAAATTAGGTTTAATTCTTAGATCATCTAATAAATTTTCAAATAAATGTAAAATATGTTTTCAAACTAAAATCACTAAAAAACCATTTCAAAAAGTTGAAAGGAATTCTAAATTACTAGGTTTAATACATTCAGATATTTATAATATGGAGAACACATTAATAAGAGGTGGAAAGAAATACTTCATAACATTTATAGATGATTTTAGTAAATATATTTATGTGTATTTATTAATAACTAAAGATGAAGCCTTAGATAAATTTAAATCCTATAAGGCTGAAGTTAAAAATCAACTTGAAAAAACAATTAAATCCTTAAAATCAGATAGAGGAGGTGAATATTTATCAAGTGATTTTAACGATTTTTGTGAAAATGCTGGGATTATACACCAAGTAACAACCCCATATACACTTCAACAAAATAGACCCGCAGAAAGAAAAAATAGAACTTTAGTTGAAATGGTAAGTTCAATGTTAGTTAATGCAGACCTAAGTAAAGGCTGGTGGAGTGAAGCTTTATTAACAGCTCATCATATTCTTAATAGAATTCCCCACAAGAAAACCAAAGTTCCCCCCATGAATTATGGAAAAATAAAACACCTAATCTTAAATACCTAAGAGTATGGGGTTGTAGAGCTTTAGTAAGATTACTTGATCCTAAAAGACCAAAATTAGGACACAAGGGAATAGAATGCATATTTATAGGTTATGCAATGATTAGTAAAGCTTATAGGTTTGTGGTGACAAATCCTCATAGTCCAATTCAACAGAGTACCATTATTGAATCCCGAGATGCTGACTTTTATAAAAATACTTATAAGTCAATACCTAGACTCGATCAAACAGATGAATCTTCTTCTCAAAATTTGAATAAATCTATAGTTGATAATTCTATACCCATGGAAAAACCTATAGATGATAATAATTTGAGAAAAAGTAAACGAGCTAGAAAGGATAGTTATAATCGGTTTGAGCCTGATTTTCAGTTATACCTTATAGAAGGATCCATAGACAAAATAAGTGAAGAACACATGATTGTGTTTCATATCGAAGGGGATGCGTCTACTTATAAAGAGGCCATGAAATCTCCAAATGCACCAGACTGGAAAGAAGCCATCCAAGATGAAATGAATTTTATAATGGAAAATGGTACAGGACACTTGTTGATTTGCCACCTAGGTCAAACCTATAGGTTGCAAATAGATATTTAAGAAGAAATTAAAAGTTGATAGATCTATTGATAAATTTAAAGCTAAATTAGCAGCTAAGGGGTATAGACAAAAGGAAGGTATTGATTTTTTTGATACATATGCCCCAGTAGCTAGAATTTCAACAATTAGGTTATTAATGACTTTAGCATCAATTTATCATCTTGAAAGTCATCAAATTGATGTAAAAATTGCTTTTCTAAATGGAGATTTAGATGAAAAAATTTATATGAAACAATTTAAGGGTTTAGTATTACCTGAACAAGAAAACAAAGTTTGTAAATTAATTAAATTTTTATATAGTTTGAAATAGAAACCTAAGCAATGGCATGAAAATTTTGATCAAACTATGTTAGCAAATAGTTTTAAATTAAACTAGTCAGATAAATGTATTCATAGTAAATTTGTTGCCAATAGGGGTGTCATTATTTGCTTATATGTTGATGATATGCTCATATTTGGTACTGACCTTGAAATTATTGTAGAAATGGAAAGTTTTCTGTCAGTTAACTTTGATATGAAAGATATGGGCAAAGCCGATGTCATTCTTGGCATTAAAATTGTAAGAGATGGTAAAATATTTTCTCTTTCTCAATCTCACTATATTGAAAAAAATATTTAAGCGGTTTAATCATTTTGACACTGGTATAGTCTCAACTTTTTTTTTATCCTAGTGTCAAGTTGTGTAAAAATGATGGTAGATTCGTTGATCAGCTCGAATATGCTAGAGTAACCAGAAGTTTAATGTATGTTATGTGTTGTACTAGACCAGATATTGCTTTCGCTGTGTATATTAAGTAGGTTCACCAATAATCAAGGATATATGCATTGGAATGCAATTCATAGGATTTTGAAATATTTAAGAAAGACAATTGACTATGGATTGCAATTCAATGGTGAACCCATTGTACTAAAAGGGTATAATGATGTAAGTTGGATTTCTGATACTAAAGAATCTATATCTACTAGTGGCTGGATTTTTACCATTGGTGGAGCTGTTATTTCGTGGGCTTCTAAAAAGCAAACTTGCATTACACATTCAACAATGAAATTTGAGTTCCTTGCTTTAGCTGCAGCAGGGAAAGAGGTAGAGTGACTTAAAAATTTATTACTTAAAATTTCTATTTGGCCTAAGCCAATGCCTCTCATTTATTTACATTGTGATAGCGAAGCAACCTTGTCTAGAGCATATAATAAGACTTATAATGGTAAGTCACGACATATTGCGTTGGGACATAATTATGTAAGGCAGTTGCTCCAAGATGGAGTGGTTAATATTGATTTTATAAGATCAAGTGAAAACTTGGCAGACCCACTTACAAAAGGCCTTACTAGGAAAATGATCTGGAAAATATTGAGAGGGATGAGACTAAAATCTACATCTAAAAGTTGCAATAACTGAAACTCAACTCTATTCTTGTAGCCCAAGTCTAAGAGTTTAATGAGCAAAGTAAGTTATTTTTGCAACTTGTGAGCACTGGTTATATTTATAATTTTTCATCCCTCAGACAGTGCTTAGATCCTATAACGTATTTATGAGGTTGAGTGTTTTATACTCTTAATGGATCTAAAACTACTAAGTTGGAGTATTTAGTTACAAGATACTCTAAATAGATCCACCTATATAAGTGTTGGAAGTGAAGGCCGCTTCTGTTTGTAGAGTGTATGGATTCACTCTGAGGTGCTCATGAAACTGGGATACTGACACATGACCATAACGTGTTGCTTTTTAGAACACTTGATATATTTTGAAATCTTATATATGAGATATGTCCGCTTTATCAAATAGGGTCGATAGTTCAAAGCCTTGACTACTGTACACTTCGGTAAATCTTGATATATTTTCACTAAGTAAAGGTTCAAGTCTACCTGACACCTTTATCTATGTATGAGATTTTCTTGGTTGAATGGAGTTGACTTAAATTTTGAAAATGACAGGAGAATGTTAGGATTTTCAAAAATTACAATAAATATAATATAATTTCATAGATAAACAACGAAACTAATATAGCTAAAGTAGTCAGAGACTTGGGCAGTCATATAATAGGTCTTGGCTTCGATTGTTGCTGTGGGTATTTTTTTGGCAATTTTATAAATCAATGATTAATAAATGGATGCAACGATTTGGGATGTTTGACTTATTCAAACGACATGGTTTTGGTCGTGAGTTGAAGATGCAACCGATTGAGGGATGACGTGGCAGATTTCAAAAGATGTGTTTAATTACAAAAAGGTATGCCTATTCAATCAAACGACTCCTTATTCAAGTTATAAATAGAGATGACATTCAGAAGATTTCAAAATCTCAATAATCCACTCATTCTCTCTTCCCTTCAGACATCCTATTGTCTTATTGAAGACAACTGTGCTTCTGTCCTAATTCAGACATTACGTGTCTAAGTTTTTGATTTGCAAGATTGCCATATTATTTTGAAATTTTCTCCATTCAACCAAAAAATCCTGTTTCAAGTGTTTTGTGCCTAGAAAAGGTGCTGCTTCTTATTCTAGTTCAAGTTTCACTTTTTATATCTTGGGGGCAATTGCAAAATTACCCTAAGCAGCAAATATAGTAGCAAAATTGCCTTAAGGAAAGTGACGTTGTAACACGCCTAAAGTGAAACTTGGTTCTCTTTTCACTTTCTCCACTTTTCTTAATTTTCTCTCTTTTTATATTTTGCCCCAACAATGATTTGAAGAATTTAAAAGGTTGTGCCACGCATGTTAGCCTTGTCGGGTCAACATGCCACGCATGGCACAAAATCATGGTCCATATATATTAATGGCTAAATTAATTATGAAAAATATTTAGATTTATTCACATATCATTATAATAAAACCATATTTTATGGAATTATTTATTCACACAGTAATGATATTTTAAACAGTATGTTTAGGAGTTGAAAATACAATTTTAAAATTAACATTTGCATCAAATCATTTCATCATGTTAATTTTATACATTTGTAAGTAAGGCTCATGTACAATAATACTAGATAAAATAATAATATGAATAAATCTAGATGAATAGATTGCATGAATTTCCCATCAATAATTGAAGTGGAAAAAATGAATAGAGTTACATATAAAAGTGAAGTTTAATAGAAAACGAACTTTGTTGTTAGAAAAGACATTTGCATCCATGCCATAGAAATACTATTTTAATTTATGCCAATTATGTTCAAATTTTTTTCAAACATGACAACAATTTTTAAAATAAATTATATCCATATCAAAGATGTTAGTAATCTGTATAATAATTTATTAAAATTCTCAAAATCCCGTTGTATATATCAGTGAACATTCTCTACGATAAGTTTCTGCTAGGGGAAAGAACAACAAATCCAACAACTACCTTTTATATCAGTAAAATAGTGTACATAGCTTTAATTTTTGGAACCTCACTGTGTACATCATGATGTACTTTAAGTTAAAATACAACATCCATTTATTTTATTTTATTTTTATCTAATTTTTTCTTTATAAACATGTTTTCTAGTGTATCTAATCCGTATATTAAGTTTTCATACTTTACAATATTCTTACACATTTATTTTTATTTTAAAAATCATTAATTTTAGGAGCATTTAGGTAATTTCTCACCCCTTAAAAAACTTAATTTTTAAAAATAAAAAATAAATGCATAAAAATATTGTAAAATGACAAAACTTTGTATATACATTGAATACATTTAGAAAAACATGTTTATGAATAAAAATAAAAAAATAATTAATTGTAAGAATAAATAAATATTATATTTTAAACTAAAATACATCATAATGTATACAATCTAGCTCCTTTATTTTTTATATTTATACTGACATTATGCGCCCATGTCAATAACTTTAGTCTCATCCAACGTTGTTAAATGTTCCTTTAAAAACACGAAGCCGACTCCGAAGGCGAGCATACATTCCATGTCTATTTTGTATAAGGTTCGGCTGTAAGACTTCTAGAGTCACTACTAATCAAAAAAGAAGGGGAGAAAAAAAAAAACTTCTAGAGTCACTGACAAAGGCGTTCATTGGCAATACCGGTGTTCCAATGATGCAGATGACGGAGGAGATGAGCCCAGCACACGGTTAGTGTCATTTTTGCAAAATCTAAATCCCTTTAGCATATGCATCCAAAAAACAAAATCTTTGAGAATAATTTGTGCAAATATTGAATTAACTACAAGGTCAAAAATCCATACTTAGAGGGTTATTTCTGCAAATAATCCCAATGTATAAACGTGTATTTGCAAAAATATCGTGAAAATTTAAGATGCGTTAACCCTCTATAAATCAGAGTAAACTCTCTCTCTCTCTCTCTCTCTCTCTCGTTTCTCTTATCCCAAAAACAATGGCTGTAGCGCCTATCAGTGGTCGGATGTCATTTTTACTGATCTGGTTTCTCCTCCTCATGAATGCCACCCTTATTTCCTCGGACACTTCAAAACAATATTTCTCAAATGAAACAGATTGGTTGTCACTCCTTCACTTCAAGGATCAGATTATAAGGGACGCCCCTCTTCATTCCTTGATCTCATGGAATGGCACGCTCCACTTCTGCCAGTGGAAAGGTGTCACCTGCGGCCGTCGCCATCCTCAAAGTGTCACTGCTTTGGACCTCAGCGGCTTCAACTTGGCTGGACGTATATCTAGTCACATTGGAAATCTCACCTTCCTCAGGCGTATTGATCTCTCAAATAATGCATTGCATGATCCAATTCCAGGTGAGATTGGCCGTTTGTTTCGCTTGCAATATCTTCTGTTAAAGAATAACTCTTTGAGTGGAGAAATTCCAGTGAATCTCACCCACTGCTCCCAACTGACCGTTCTAGATTTCGAACGGAACAAGTTGGTGGGCAGCATTCCAGCGGAGCTTGGATATCTGTCCAGGCTCTCCAGTCTGGACCTCGGTCTAAACAATCTGGTCGGAAAAATTCCCTCTTCGCTCGGGAACCTTTCTTCAGATCTTGGGAACTTTTATCTTGGAGATAATGGATTAAATGGAAACATACCGGCTGAACTCGGCAAGTTGACGAGCTTAGAATGGTTTTCCGTCAGTAGCAATGATTTGTCAGGGACGATTCCTTCCTCTATGTTCAATATTTCTGCTATTCGGTCGTTTGGAGTGATGGGAAACAGACTGCGAGGAAGCCTTCCGCCTCAGTTAGGATTCACACTTCCAAATCTCCGATGGCTTTCCGTTGCTGGGAACCAATTCAGTGGACCAATACCCGTTTCATTGCCCAATGCTACGTACCTTGAAACTGTCCAACTTCAATTCAACCATTTTAGCGGATCAGTGCCGAATAATCTCGGAAGCCTTCAATACCTCCAATGGGTAAATATTGGTGTTAATGAACTTGGAAGTGGAAAAGCTCAAGACTTGGGTTTTCTTGATTCTTTAACTAATTGCAGCATGCTAACCCATCTCGCCATATCAAACAACAGACTTGGAGGTGATATTCCTCCCTCCATAAGCAATCTTTCGAAAAGTCTGAATCGGCTAAACATGGGCGACAATACGATAATTGGGAACATTCCATCTGGTATTGGGGAACTTAACAGTTTAACACTCTTGGACTTGGGAGAAAACATGCTAACTGGTGCCATTCCCACCACTATTGGGAAGCTTGATAAGATGGTAGAGCTATTCTTGGTTGGAAATAAATTAGCAGGTGAAATTCCAACTTCCGTATGCAACATGACGATCTTTTCTGTTCTTGGGCTAGAAGTGAACGAACTAGAAGGAAGCATCCCATCCTGTCTTGAAATGTCCTCGCAATTGCAATTTGTGTTCCTTTCCAGTAATAAATTGGGAGGAACCTTACCTCAACAAATCTTTTGCCTTGCCTCTTTGATTGATTTCCATCTTCATAACAATTTCTTATCAGGAAGTTTACCATTCAAAATGTGTCGATTGTGTACTCTGCAAACTTTGGATGTTTCAAATAATAACTTCTCAGGTGAAATTCCAACTTCTCTAGGTGATTGTCTTGGCCTAGAGAATCTAAACTTGAGTGGAAACCTTTTTCAAGGATCTCTTCCTATAACCATGGGTTCTTTGAAAGGTCTTCGATATCTTGATCTTTCACGCAATCACTTATCAGGAGGGATTCCAAACTATTTAGAAAAGCTTCCTCTAGAATATTTGAATCTATCTTTCAATAATTTTGAGGGTGAACTGCCTAAAGAAGGTGCTTTTAAAATTTCTACTGCAATTTCAGTCATTGGAAACCGTAAGCTTTGTGGAGGTATTCAAGATTTACAACTCCCTCTTTGTATTCGAAAATCCACAAAGAAAAGCAAAATTTCTCATGCTACAAAAGTAAAAGTTGTCATTATTGTTGTTACTATGGTTGGTATTGCATTATCTTGTTTCTTTATATCCCTTTTATGGCTAAAAAGGGCAAAAAAGAAGACTTTTCCTCCCTCTTCTTTGGAGGGTTCATTCTTTGAAGTTTCTTATGATGAGCTTTTAAGAGCAACCGATGGGTTTTCTTCAACCAATTTGATTGGCAGTGGCAGTTATGGTTCTGTTTATAAAGGACTTATACATCGGATTGGAAGTATCGTTGCCGTAAAAGTAGTAAATCTTCTTCAGCAAGGAGCAACTAAAAGTTTCATGGCTGAATGTGAAGCCTTGAAAAATATTAGGCACCGAAATCTTGTTAAGATATTAACGTGTTGCTCGAGTATTGATTTCAATGGTAATGACTTTAAAGCTTTAGTTTTTGAATACATGCCCAATGAAAGCCTAGACAAGTGGTTACACAAAGATGAAGATGGCATTGGGAGGAATCTGAAATTAATTCAAAGGCTAAATATAGCTATTGATGTTGCTTGTGCATTGGATTATTTACATCATCATTGTCAAACACCAATTGTTCATTGTGATTTAAAACCAAGCAATGTTCTTCTTGATGCGGACATGGTCGCTCATGTTAGTGATTTCGGACTCGCGAGGTTTATGTACGTGGTTGCCCACAGCAGCTCGATTGGTGTAAAGGGATCTATTGGATATATTGCTCCAGGTAAAAAAACGTCACATTTTTCCTATTTTAACTTCTTTGAATGTCATATGCATGTGGTTGTAGACTAGTTTTATCACCAAAATAAAATTTGTTATATTTGTCCATCTTTTTATATCCAGACTGTATTAATATTTAATACCTATGGAACTAATTTTATGTATTAATAGCAGCGAAAATTTAATAATTGTATTAAATGTTACTTCTGCAGGTTGTATTTGATTAAAAATGGGTGTATTTAATCAAACGTCGCTACTTGAAAAGCAACAAGTATTACTATTAAATAATCAAGTATAGCTAAAGAACATCAAATACTGCCAACTATATGTTGTATATGACTAAAAAATTAGTTAGATAAGACAAAATTTGATGTGGTTTATGTTATTGGATCCGAGCCATATACATGGGAGTCGTATTCTAGAATCCCTACCATTGCAATGGTAGCTCAGTTAGGGTAAATAGATCTATTAGCTATGTTGCTTTAAGTAATAAATTCCTGACTTATTTGCTTTGTTTAATCCAAATAAAGAATGTCATGTGATGTGGTAGTGGGGCTTATCTTCCAAATGTAGGATTAGGTAATTAACCATCTGCAAAATTCAACTAATGCATGAATCATAACTAATCCATTATGAATTCAGCTAGACTGTATAAATCTCTATATAATTCATAATGCTTGATATTTTCAAGGATGTGTCAAATTGGTATCTGCTTACTTTTTTTTATGAGAAGAATGTGTATATATTCACCTGGGAATGATCCCAAGCTAAAAAATTAACAATAGAGTTGGGTGGGCTTTCCCACCACATTTGACAAGATCTAGAAGAATGAACAACTATGTCAGCTATATAATGAGCGCATTTGTTTCCATCCCTTAACACAGGTGAAAACAACCGATTTAAAGTTAGAAACAAAAGATTGTATTTCAGCAATTTTGTTGCCCACATTGGATAAAATGTGACACTCATCAATAGGAAACCCACTAGAAAGCATGAATTAGATTCCACAGTTAGCTTTTTTACGGGCAGAGTTGAACACCATTTGATGCCAAAAAGCGCAGCTAATGTCTCCATATTCAGCACGTCCTAAATGCCATCAATCTTCCAACATTTAGCACCAACAAAATCCCCCATGTGGTTCCGAAGAATGACGCCAAGTCCCATACAGTTTCCTTTTGATAGTCTTCTTCCATCCACATTTGCTTTGAGGACCTCCATGGGTGGCCTAATCCACCTAGAACCAGGCATTTCCCCAAGCCTTGGACTCATCCTTCCATCTTGCTATATCTGATACTATCCCACAAGTTCAGGCACTAGTCATAGAGCTGATCAAAAGCAAGTTGAACTCCCTCCTTTCTGAGTTGATTGCACGTCTTCCACACACGCCAACACATCACCACGAACAAGGCCATCTTTAGTATGAGTGTTTTTGAATTGGGAAAATATGACGTGATATGATAAGGATAATGATATGAAGTGAAGTGAATAAAGTTAAAATAGATAGATTAATTTTATAGGTTATTGTGTAGAGATAATTTGTAACGCCCCACCCTTAGGGTGTTGTGAATGGGGTCTATTATGTCAAAGCTGAAAATAAGATCTCCCAAGATGGAAATAGATACCAAGGTGCAAAACCATAAAAATTTTAACTATTACATCTCAAGTTTGCTCCTTAAGGAGTTAATATACAATTTTCAATGTCTAAAATCCAAATAAGCAAGCATTATAAGAAAATTTCAATAAAATTCTAAACTTCTTTGTCTTTTCCTCTGCTAGGTTCGCCTTTTTCCCATGTTGATAAAGGCTCTAGTATAGCATTGTATCCCTGTTTTTCCACTGAAAACAAAAACTATGTGAGCTGAAAGCTCAGTAAGTAACAATGTAGTTTTTTTTTTTTTTTTTTTTTTAATTTCATTTTCAATCATATATATATATATTTTTAAAACAAATACAATATCTATACTGTCTTTTATGCACAACAAACTGTAATAAAAAAACATCTCGATAGACGTGCACACATATGTCAATTTTAAATCATGCAATCATACTATGGGTATTGCCATCTACTTGTGCTCGCGTGCAGCCGTGCTACACATTCGTGAGCTAAATCATCTCCTTTGGTAGTCCTGAGGTCGCTACCCAGGTACTACCATACTACTTTACTCCTTGGCGGCAAACCCAATATGCAATTATGCATCATGCTCATGAATTTTAATTGATGCACCACTTAAATTCACTACTAAAAATGAATTTGAAATAATAATGCTCATTTTTGAATAAACAAATTTGAAAGAAAATAAATAATCACATTTCATAGCAAATCATAATATTCACATAATATTTTCAAAGACATGCTTTGGTAAAAGTTTACTTACCTCTGAGTAGACTTTAAAACTCCTCTTTTTCCAATTTTTTTGTAGTAGCCTCAAGTCTTTTTTCCTAATTTTCATCACAATATGTTTATTATTTCACTTTGATTTTCACAAATATTATTTAAAATTCCATTTATAACTTTCTCAAATTTTCTCATAATTTTAATCGGTCAAAATCCTATTTTCTTCTATTTATTCTTATATTAATTCACTTTAAACAACTTTATTTTTATATGTAAAATAAATTTGGACTTATACTTCTTTAGATATTTTCCTTTAATTTTTCTCATATAATTTTAAACTCATTTAAGCTTCTAAATATTGAATTTAATTTTCTTGGTATTTTTCATAATTTTCTGTAATTTTTTTCAGTTTTTTTTTTTTTTTTTTTTTTTTTTTTTCGCTGCCGGCCGGCCGGTCGCCGGCGCCGGCGAATGGCCGCCGGTGGGCTGCTGCTGGCGGGCCGGAACAGTGGGCCAGGCTAATGGGCTGGATCCTTTGTTGGAAGTTGGGCCAGACTGGATAGTGGGCTGGTTCTGTTTAAGTGGGCTTTCGTTTCTGTGGGCTTAAGCTTGGTTTATGGGCTTCTGACTCACTGGGCCTGTTAAGATGGGCTTAGCCCACTAGTCCAGAAGCTTATTCATTTATTTATTTATTCTCAACGGTCCATATTTTCCAAATAAAATGGCTTATATCTCTCAATATACATATCTGTTTGTACTGAAATTTTAAGTGTAAGCTTATAAAATTATGTTTTATAATCTGGACGGTCCATTTTTCAAAATAACATCTCTATCATCAGATTTAATATAAAGGGTTTAATAAAAGGTTAATATTAAATATCACTTCAAATAGCCATATAAACTAAATTTTTACAGAATTAATTCATCACATATACTGTAAAATATCTCAAATAATGTTTGTAATGGTTCAGATTATTCGTTTTGCATCTATATTTTCCTGTAATTATTTTTTTTGTGTTTTTCTCTTAAAATACATATTTACCACTCTATATTATGTCTAATTTTGCTATATCTAAAAATCTATAA
This sequence comes from Annona cherimola, assembly GCA_030490835.1. Lineage (NCBI taxonomy): Eukaryota > Viridiplantae > Streptophyta > Magnoliopsida > Magnoliales > Annonaceae > Annona > Annona cherimola. Next base: position 64,968,944 of record CM059973.1, on the reverse strand, counting down.
GTCTGATCAATCTGAAATTTTGCAGGCAAGCTAATCATATAATTATCTTATTATTGTACGGTCACAATTATCTAATTATGCTCAGAAGTGTGTTTATTTCATCATATATCATTTCATACCCTTTATTTGGTACTTCTCATTTAAATAAGTAATATTTCAACATTAAACATTTCAATAATACTCCTGTGACTAATTAGTCATGCTAGAATTGTCGTGAATGGTTTAGATCTATGAAATAACTTGCGTATAACATAGAATGAATGAGATTAACAGAGAAAATGGTTCGACGCAGCTTACCTTCAAAATTCTTTCTTCTTCCTTCGTCTGTCTCCTGCGCGATTTCTCTTCTTCTTCGAATGGCGAAAACTCATCTCTCGTTTGCGCCTTTTATACTAATCCATGTGTTAAACGGCTGGGGTTAATTGCCATCAATTTGAAATGAACGTGCATGGCCCATTAATCCCACCGTTTCCATCCGTTTCTTGGAAACGGATGGACGATGGCTATTACATTCTCCCTCCCTTATAAAAGTTTCGTCCTCGAAACTTAATTAAACAAAAATGGATATTTTTGTTTGATATCTTCTTCAAGCTCCCACGTAGCCTCCGATTCTCCATGATTGCTCCATTGCACTTTGACATACTTTATCAACCTTTTCCGCAACTGTTGCTCTTTAGAATCTATTATCTTGATTGGATTTTCTTCATATATTAACTTATCTGAGATTGACAATCGATCTGCTGTAAGCACATGGGAAGGATCTGACACATATTTTCTCAACATAGAAATGTGAAACACATTATGCACCGCAGCCAATGAGGGTGGTAGTGCTATTCGATATGCCACTGCTCCGACTTTCTCTAAAACTTCATATGGTCCGATATAACGAGGACTGAGCTTTCCCTTTTTGCCAAATCTCATAACTCCTTTCATAGGTGATATTTTTACAAAAACCTTATCACCTATGGAAAATTCTAATTCTCTCCGTCTTAGATCTGCATAACTTTTCTGTCTACTTTGGGCAGTAAGCAATCTTTCTCTGATTAGCTTTACTTTATTTGCAGTTTCTTGCACAATATCTGGCCCGATCAATCTTCTTTCTCCGACCTCATCCCAATTTAAGGGTGTTCTGCAAGGTTTCCCATATAAAGCTTCATAAGGGGACATTTTAATACTAGCATGATAACTGTTATTATATGCAAACTCCACCAAGGCCATATATTTATCCCAACCAATTCCGAAATCTATTATACACATTCTCAACATATCTTCGACTACTTGATTTAGTCTTTCAGTTTGCCCATCTGTTTGTGGATGAAATGCTGTGCTAAATTTCAATTTTGTCCCCATTGTCTGATTTAAACTGCTCCAAAACTTCGAAGTAAATATAGTATCTCGGTCGGAAATAATTGCCTTGGGAATTCCATGCAACCGAACTATTTCTTTACAATACAGGTTGGCTAACTTTTCTGCAGAATAACTTGTTTTGATTGCCAAGAAATGTGCGACCTTTGTTAATCTATCCACAATTACCCAAATAGAATTATTTCCTGCAGCAGTCCTTGGTAACCCTTCAATAAAATCCATAGTGATTTCATCCCACTTCCATTCTGGTATTTCCATTTGCTGTAATAATCCTGCTGGCTTTTGATGTTCGGCTTTGACTTGTTGGCATGTTAGGCATTGTGCTACAATTTCTGCTGTCATTTTCTTCATACCCATCCACCAAAAATTTCTTTTAAGATCTTCATACATTTTTGTACTCCCTGGGTGTATGGTGTATGGTGAGTAATGAGCTTCTTCTAAAATTTGTCTTTTTAGTTCTACTGCATCGGGTACACATAGCCTTCCTTTATATCTGACAGTGCCCTCATCATCAACTGTGAATCCTTCCATAGTCCCTTCTGCCACTTTTTCCTTTATCCTTATAATTTGTTCATCTGTTCTTTGCTTTTCTTTGATCTGTTCAAATAGAGAAGGTTTCACTTGTAATTGATATAACTGATACACTAACTCTTTGGGGCAAACTTCTAATGACAATTTTCGCATGTCATTAATTAACTCCTCCTGATCGGTAATTAAAGTAGCTAAATTGCTATTTGACTTCCTGCTTAAAGCATCAGCTACTATATTTGCTTTCCCTGGGTGATATTGGATATTCAAATCATAATCTTTCAGTAATTCCAACCATCTTCTTTGCCTCATATTCAACTCTTTTTGAGTGAAAATATATTTCAAACTCTTGTGATCTGTATAAACATCACATTGTTCCCCATAAAGATAATGCCTCCAAATTTTCAAAGCAAACACTACTGCAGCTAGTTCCAAATCATGGGTGGGATAATTCTGTTCATAAGGTTTCAACTGCCGTGAAGCATATGCAATCACCTTCCCATTCTGCATTAATACGCAACCAAGACCCTTTTTAGAAGCATCGCTATAAATAACAAATCCTCCACCGCTAGTAGGGGTAGTTAAAACTGGTGCTTTCACTAATCTCTGCTTGAGTTCTTGAAAACTATTTTCACAATCATCAGTCCATTGAAATTTTACCTCCTTTCTTATTAGCTTTGTCAGAGGAGTACATATCCGAGAGAAATCTTCTACGAATCTGCGATAATACCCCGCAAGACCAAGAAAGCTACGTATCTCTGTGACATTTGTCGGCCTTGGCCAATTCACCACTGCCTCGACCTTAGCAGGATCAACCATAATACCTTTTGCTGTAACAATATGCCCCAAAAATGGAACACTATGCATCCAAAACTCACATTTCTTCAATTTTGCATATAATTTGTTCTCCCTCAAAGTTTGCAATACTATTCTAAGGTGTTCAACATGATCATCCTTTGTTTTTGAATAAATGAGAATGTCATCTATGAATATGACCACAAATTTATCCAAATAGGGTCTGAACACTCTTTGCATTAAATCCATAAAGGCGGCTGGTGCATTTGTTAACCCGAATGGCATTACCAAAAATTCATAATGTCCATACCGAGTTCGAAAAGCAGTTTTCTGTATATCTTCCTCTTTAATCCTCAATTGATGATATCCCGACTGTAAATCAATTTTAGAAAATACAGTTGCCCCTTGTAGTTGATCAAATAAATCATCTATTCGAGGTAAAGGATATTTATTTTTGATAGTCACCTTGTTCAGTTCTCTATAATCAATGCACAATCTCAAACTACCATCTTTCTTTTTCACAAACAGAACTGGCGCTCCCCAAGGTGATACACTTGGTCGTATAAAACCCTTATCTAATAATTCTTCCAGCTGTCTTTTTAATTCTGCCATTTCTGTTGGGGCCATTCTATAAGGTTGTTTAGAAATTGGAAGTACCCCGGGCAATATATGTATTGCAAATTCTATTTCTCTCTGAGGGGGTAATCCTGACAACTCAATAGGAAAAATATCAGGAAATTCTTTTACTATTGGTATCTCTTCAAGAGATAAAGTTTCTTTGTTTATATCAACTACCGAAGCCAAAAATGCCTGACATCCCTTGTTTATCGACTTTACAGCTTTCATGGCAGAAATGATTTTCACCTGCTGAGATTTATCTGCAACTACCTCTATTGACTTGGACATTTTAAAAATAATTTTTCGATCACCACAATCTATTATTGCTCTCCACTTAGATAACCAGTCCATTCCCAATATCACATCAAAATCATGCATAGGCAACAATATCAAGTCTGCTTCTAAATTCATTTCTCCTATTTTGATTGGGCAGGCTTTGCAAATTCTATCTGTACTTGCTAATCGATGTACCGGGGATTCAACATTCACAATCATATCCATGCTTTCATGCGCAATTGCATATTTTGTAGTAAAAGCACAAGAAATAAAGGAATGCGTAGCACCAGAATCAAATAATACTTTGGCAGGATAAGAGTGAATAAGCAATGTACCAATGAGGACATCGTCATGTGCAGTCTGGGCTTCTGCATTGGTCATAGCATGTACCCTAGCATTTGTCCTCTGCCTCTGTTGTTCTGGGTCACGAACTGGTGGTGCTGGTGGCCTCATTTGTACTGCTTGACGCTCCCCAGTTTGTTTGTTGTCGACTTTTTGAGTGCAGTCTTTTGCTAGATGTCCAGGCTGTCTACATTTATAACAAGTGATCTCACCTGTGCATTCCTGAATTGAATGACCAGTTTTCCCACACTTCCAGCACTTCCCCGTTGCTTTCCAACATTCTCCTCGGTGATTTTTACCGCAAGTAGGACATGGGGTAATTGACTGCCTTATTTCCACCTTTCTTTCATTGTACTGTATCTTGCCCTGTTTGTATGGCTTTGTCCCACTATCTGATGCAGAGTCCCCACGCCTTTTTCCTTGGCGAAAAGCTTGAATTGCATTATCTTCCATTTCCACCATTCTTGCTCGATCCACAATATCAGAATATTATTGGAAATGGTGACTGGCTAGCTGTTGTCGTATAAAAGGGCGTAACCCCATTCTGAATTTGCGGATTTTAAGTGCAGGATTTGTCAACACCCATGGAGCAAATCTGGATAAGGCAATGAATTTTGCTGCATACTCTGCCACAGATGATTTTCCTTGATATAGTTGCTCAAACTCTAGCAACTTTTGTTGTCTAACTGACTCGGGATAGTATGCCTCATTAAAGTGTAAGAGAAAGTTCTCCCAGTTCATTTGTTGCCAAGTAGGGATACTTAACTTCACTGCATTCCACCACTTAGCTGCATTGCCTTTCAACATATGGGTGGCAAACTGGACCTTTTGCTGCTCACTGCATTGGAGCAAATTGAAAATCTTCTCTAATTCTTCTATCCATTCTTCAGCATTGTTAGGGTCCGGATCTCCTCGATAGAGTGGGGGTCTCATGTTCAGAAAATCATTCATGACTCTCCTATGAGCATCAACTTCCGTAACATTCCTTGGTACATTCCCTCCAACTGGAGAGTTTTCTGAAAATTGTTGGGCTGCCATCCGTTCCATAGTTTGCAATGCTCTCAATACTGCGTCCATAACTTGAGCATTGACGTCCACAATGCCTTGTGATTGTCCTGCATTTGATGCCCCAGCAACATCATTTCTAGGATTGTTCTCTCCTGAAGCTTCATTATATTGGTCATTTGTGTGAGCTGAAGAAGAATCCTCACTGACCAATACGCTTCCCACCAACCTACGAGTCCTTTTTCTTACTAATCGCGACAGTGGTTCCTCCATCACCACTTGTTTTCCTTTATCCTTCTTAGGAGGCATCTTTTTCCTACATCATACCATTAATCTTAAATATACTTGCATAACTTCTAAAAATTTCATTTTTTTCATATCATAAATTAAAAGAGAATACTATCTAAAGCATCAAATTCATCATATCATTCATAGAAAATAAAAACTTTAAGCTAATCAGCTAAGTTTACATCATCATCACTAGAAGAATCATAAAACTTAGGACCACTAAGTTTCATTTCTACTGGTTGATACTCCATTTCTAGGAGTTCAACTTCATCATCATCATCATCATCATCATCATCACCATCATCATCATCATCATCACTAATTTGAATCTCGACATCATAATTTTTATTATTTTCTTGATTTTCTTGTGAGTCATCTCCTGAGTTTTCTTCACAATCTGTTGTAAATTCTTCTTCATATTCTTTATCAGAATATTCTATTGGTTCCTCCTCTACACTCTTCTCTTGATTCATCTGAAATGCCCACATTCTTCGATAAGCATTTCTTCTTGCTTTTGCTTCAGCACTAGTTGCACGTCCAGCTTCATACTTATGTTTGGGTGGCATTGTAGCTCCTATATCATTAAACAGTTAAATTTCATAATTATTTAGGATTACTTAAGTTTTGCACTTTCTAAGTCTACTATCATGATTTTGCCCTTGGGATGTATTTCAGCCTTGGCTTTGATACCACTTGTAACGCCCCACCCTTAGGGTGTTGTGAATGGGGTCTATTATGTCAAAGCTGAAAATAAGATCTCCCAAGATGGAAATAGATACCAAGGTGCAAAACCATAAAAATTTTAACTATTACATCTCAAGTTTGCTCCTTAAGGAGTTAATATACAATTTTCAATGTCTAAAATCCAAATAAGCAAGCATTATAAGAAAATTTCAATAAAATTCTAAACTTCTTTGTCTTTTCCTCTGCTAGGTTCGCCTTTTTCCCATGTTGATAAAGGCTCTAGTATAGCATTGTATCCCTGTTTTTCCACTGAAAACAAAAACTATGTGAGCTGAAAGCTCAGTAAGTAACAATGTAGTTTTTTTTTTTTTTTTTTAATTTCATTTTCAATCATATATATATATATTTTTAAAACAAATACAATATCTATACTGTCTTTTATGCACAACAAACTGTAATAAAAAAACATCTCGATAGACGTGCACACATATGTCAATTTTAAATCATGCATTCATACTATGGGTATTGCCATCTACTTGTGCTCGCGTGCAGCCGTGCTACACATTCGTGAGCTAAATCATCTCCTTTGGTAGTCCTGAGGTCGCTACCCAGGTACTACCATACTACTTTACTCCTTGGCGGCAAACCCAATATGCAATTATGCATCATGCTCATGAATTTTAATTGATGCACCACTTAAATTCACTACTAAAAATGAATTTGAAATAATAATGCTCATTTTTGAATAAACAAATTTGAAAGAAAATAAATAATCACATTTCATAGCAAATCATAATATTCACATAATATTTTCAAAGACATGCTTTGGTAAAAGTTTACTTACCTCTGAGTAGACTTTAAAACTCCTCTTTTTCCAATTTTTTTGTAGTAGCCTCAAGTCTTTTTTCCTAATTTTCATCACAATATGTTTATTATTTCACTTTGATTTTCACAAATATTATTTAAAATTCCATTTATAACTTTCTCAAATTTTCTCATAATTTTAATCGGTCAAAATCCTATTTTCTTCTATTTATTCTTATATTAATTCACTTTAAACAACTTTATTTTTATATGTAAAATAAATTTGGACTTATACTTCTTTAGATATTTTCCTTTAATTTTTCTCATATAATTTTAAACTCATTTAAGCTTCTAAATATTGAATTTAATTTTCTTGGTATTTTTCATAATTTTCTGTAATTTTTTTCAGTTTTTTTTTTTTTTTTTTTTTTTTTTTTTTTTCGCTGCCGGCCGGCCGGTCGCCGGCGCCGGCGAATGGCCGCCGGTGGGCTGCTGCTGGCGGGCCGGAACAGTGGGCCAGGCTAATGGGCTGGATCCTTTGTTGGAAGTTGGGCCAGACTGGATAGTGGGCTGGTTCTGTTTAAGTGGGCTTTCGTTTCTGTGGGCTTAAGCTTGGTTTATGGGCTTCTGACTCACTGGGCCTGTTAAGATGGGCTTAGCCCACTAGTCCAGAAGCTTATTCATTTATTTATTTATTCTCAACGGTCCATATTTTCCAAATAAAATGGCTTATATCTCTCAATATACATATCTGTTTGTACTGAAATTTTAAGTGTAAGCTTATAAAATTATGTTTTATAATCTGGACGGTCCATTTTTCAAAATAACATCTCTATCATCAGATTTAATATAAAGGGTTTAATAAAAGGTTAATATTAAATATCACTTCAAATAGCCATATAAACTAAATTTTTACAGAATTAATTCATCACATATACTGTAAAATATCTCAAATAATGTTTGTAATGGTTCAGATTATTCGTTTTGCATCTATATTTTCCTGTAATTATTTTTTTTGTGTTTTTCTCTTAAAATACATATTTACCACTCTATATTATGTCTAATTTTGCTATATCTAAAAATCTATAAGTCTGATCAATCTGAAATTTTGCAGGCAAGCTAATCATATAATTATCTTATTATTGTACGGTCACAATTATCTAATTATGCTCAGAAGTGTGTTTATTTCATCATATATCATTTCATACCCTTTATTTGGTACTTCTCATTTAAATAAGTAATATTTCAACATTAAACATTTCAATAATACTCCTGTGACTAATTAGTCATGCTAGAATTGTCGTGAATGGTTTAGATCTATGAAATAACTTGCGTATAACATAGAATGAATGAGATTAACAGAGAAAATGGTTCGACGCAGCTTACCTTCAAAATTCTTTCTTCTTCCTTCGTCTGTCTCCTGCGCGATTTCTCTTCTTCTTCGAATGGCGAAAACCCATCTCTCGTTTGCGCCTTTTATACTAATCCATGTGTTAAACGGCTGGGGTTAATTGCCATCAATTTGAAATGAACGTGCATGGCCCATTAATCCCACCGTTTCCATCCGTTTCTTGGAAACGGATGGACGATGGCTATTACATAATTGAAAAATAGAGTAATTATATAGGAAGATGTGAAATTTTTTATGTCATGCAAATATTAATAGAGTAAAACATGATGAACAATTTGGATATAAAATAAAATATCAAAAAATAAAATTATGCAACCGGTTTTATATTACAATCAGTTGTACTTGAGAATCCCTCTACATTTATAAATAATTAAAGAAATACTTAGGCAAGTAAAAAGGATTACTACCCAATTTTAGAGTAATCCTCTAATTTTTAATTTTTTTAAAATTTTTTTTGCACCATTACGTGGGCCCAGGCGTGAAGTTTCATATACGTAATTTTACCATTTATAGATTTTACTTAATTTTTTTAATTTTAGAAATAAAAATCCACTTTTCATATCCACGGGCACATGAAAAATGGATTTTTTATTTTTAAAATTCGAAAATATTAAATAAATCGATAAATGTTAATTAAGTACATGCTTGGGCCTATATAATGATGAAAAAAATAAGAAAGGGGGAATACTGCACGGCGTATACTGGATCACAGTCCTCATTGGAATAGCTATTTATTTAGTGACAGTTGTTGAAAGTTGTTATTATTTTAATTTGACATGAGGATGTAACTAGTAAAGTGTTACTTAAAAATCATTAATAGTGATGGTCTATTGAAATTGTTAGTAAAAGTTAAAATTTTTATTTTTTATATAATAAATCCTATGTAACATTCAAGGGCAAATCACTAAGCAGATATATCTGGAAGTAGAGTTTGGATTGATTTTTGTGAATCAAAATCTAACTGCAATTTGTTATTCAATTAAGCTTTTATACCCCATATATAAGGCTTGCCAACCGAACACAGAGAGGCATGACTTTCGTGCCGAAAAGCAATGAGCAATTATACTAAAAACTTTTAAAATGTTACTTGGATAACAGAAAAGGAGTGCAGTAGTAACAGACACCTTGCCATATAGTATACGTGCTATTTACACCTTGCTAATATCATACTTGTGTAGATATCGCATTTTCAAGATACTCGCATGTCCTACATTTGCGGAAAATAAAAATGAATGAATGGATAATAAATAACCCATATATATCATGTTCAGTGCATGATTTCATATCCTTCTGCTCCTGAATGTTCAACTTACAAGCCGAGACCGCAGGTTTTTGAATTAGGGCATGTTTTTTTTATAAGAAAAATTTTTTAAACTAAAATTTTTTAATTTAAAACTTTTTGCTCGCTATAATTATTATTTTTTAATAAATTCTTGTGTTATTAAAATTTATATATAACTCATAACACGTGTAAATATATGAGGTGGTTTATAATTATATTTTTAAGATTATTAATTGTAAAAGTTTCCAATTCATTTTAGTTTTGACATACAGGATAAATAAATAATTTTAAACACAATGGATAGATTGGATGTGGAAAAAATTAAAAAATCAACTAGTTATAGTTATATTGGCGTATTGCAATATATATTATATTTTTTGGTGAATTGAAAAGGTTGTATGCAATACTATCTTATGACAATAATTTTTAAACTATCACTGACAAACCAGTAATAGCCTAAGGGCGCAAGCCTGGGAGAGAGGTCAGTGGGCGGCCCAGATGGGCAGCGGCGTCCGACATACGTGCGGCACATTTCCGTGCATTTGGTTTTTTATTTTTTTTATTGGTATTTATATATGATGACAACCCATATTATAATCAAGCACATTTATAACCTCATACAAGGTCGAGAATTTTGTCTATAACACCCCATGCAGTGGGAAAATCTGCAAATACTTTCACATAAAGGGAGAAACTTGGAAAGACTCTCACTCTAAATGATCGAATGCCTGACCGGGCAACGAAACCCGATTGTCGCGCCCTGGTGGCCCGCGCACTGGGTTTTGACGAGATATAAACTGAATGCCTTCAGGCTCGTTACTATTGCACTCTTTTTCGTCCAAGTGAGATTGTAAAAAGGAGGATTAAAATCTCAGCTCTGTCCAAGTTGAGAAAATAAGCAAGTTCTTTCGGTAGATGTTTGACTTTAACATCAACAGTAATGGAATTAAAGAATCCTGGCCAATCACATTCTCCTGAAATGAGTTTGAAGACAATTTCAGAGTCAATTTCTAATCTGATACACGTATAGCCTTTTGACCCCATTGTCTATACATATTTAAATATCTAACTTCTTATCCTTACGTTTTTGTCCATCCATATGATCACTTCAGTTGACTTAGATATTGAAATTACAGAATATGCAATGGGAGCGAATGCGTCTCCACAAGGAGATATCTACAGTTATGGAATTCTTTTGCTGGAAATGATCACAGGAAAGAACCCAACTGACGACATGTTTCAGGACAATATCACAATTCACCTTTTTGTGAAGCATGCTCTACAAGATCCTGATGGAGTTACGCGGATTTCTGATCCACATCTACTCTTGGAAGGAGGAACTAGTCAACTTCATGAAAATAAGGTGCATAAATGCTTGAGCTCAATGGCTAAAATCGGAGTAATGTGTTCTGCAGAATTCCCGGAACAGCGCATGGAGATGAACCAAGTAATTGGGCAACTACATGCAATTAGAAAGTCCTATATTGGGCCTGAGGTCTATCCACATACCCAAACTCGGGCTAAAATATTGGGTGAAGGATCTTCTTCCCTCCGGAATTATTAGCATATATACTGCTCAGGTAGATCACAAAATAATGCATATTTAGTCACAAAATAGTGCATCTGAATTAATGCACCCTTGTTGCAACAATCTTATATATGTAGCAATGAATTGATGCTATTGATCATCAGTAGGATTGCAGTGCTATTATTTTCTTGTAGTCATAAATGTATGTGACAAGAACTGGGATGCATTATATGTGTGGACTTCATTTCGTTGTGTGGGCAATTTAGCTACTTAAATGCCCAGGCATTAACACTTTAGGATCAACTGTTTTTACCTACCCGCTTATGCATGCTGTTAGAAATTTTGAAAGTAAATTGCCGCAATATATATTAACATGTAAAAACACCAGAGTAGCCAAATACTTTCTTTCTTCGAAATGAAGGAAAACAATAGTAGCAAATAAGTATGCAACTTAGTTCACCGAGGTACAGCCGACCCATCCTTGTCCCATTTGTAAAAATTCTATACATTATTGTAAAAATTTTATATCAGGATGCTTCCATATGAAACTACTTTTCTATGTATTCCTCTCTATTTTCAACATTTAAATGGTTGATGGAAAATCCACTTCATCTATTATGTTTAGCATCACTTATATTGTTATGAAAACCTTTTTATTTGTCTAATATCATTAATGTAACAAAATGATTTATTTCTAAATATCAATTTTTAAGTAGTATGTTTAACATCTAAACCATTTAAAATATTATTATTATATGGATAAATGATTCTATAAATTATTTCTACATTCCAATACATATGTGAATGGATATAAGTATTTTTCCTAATTTACATATGAATGTTCTTATTTTTGAGCAAATGTGGCCTATGTGTTGGAAACAATGTTTAAAACAAAAAAAAATTGACCAAAGCATGAGTTTTGATGATTAACAAAGACTATGTTGAGTATATCAAGTGTACTAATGAGTTTGCCAAATGATTTAAGGAACTGAAATAGCCAAGTCGATATTCAAGTCGACTTGGACTTCGACTTAGGGTGAAGTCGATCCTAAAGTCGACTCCATGATCGACTTAAAATAGAACCTCACAGGCTAAATTAAAAAATGGAAAGATAGCAGGCCAAGTCGCAGGCCAAGTCGACTCCACTTGCGACTTGGAAAGCCAAGTCGCAAACGAAGTCGACCTCACCATCGACTTCAGACGGGAAAAACCCTCCAGACCTGATTTTGGGGCACAAAGATGCCCAAGTCGCAGACGAAGTCGACTCCAGGAGCGACTTGGGTGAAGTTGCAGATGAAGTCGACCCCATGTTCGACTTGAGTTCTTCGAAGTTGAAAATACAGATTCAAGTTCACTTTTGAAGATCAACTTGGGACTTCTCAAGTCCAAAGCAAGGGTACAAGCTAATTATCAACCCAAGTCTCTCAAGTCCAAGGCAAAAGCTTCAAGCATGTTCCAAGATGAAGAAATAATCAAGTCATGAAGATCAATACGAATCAAAAGCAAGCAAGGTGCATGAATCTACCATGCAAGACTCAAGTTCTCCAAAGATTCACAAGGTTCAAGCTAATCCAAGAAGAATCAAAGTCAAGCTCTTCAAGATTGACAAGATCTACAAGTATGAGGAGCCATTCTAGAATGAAAGTAATTAAAGGAAGGAAGCCAAGCAAGATAGAAGAGAATCAAATAAGGATCAAAGCACTTTTGGCAAAAGATCAAGTCAAGTCGCAACCCAAGTCGACTCCAAGATCGACTTGAGGTCAAGTCTGAAACCAAGTCGACCTTGTCTCAGACTTGGAAAAATACGGAACTGAAGTCGCACACGAAGTTGACTCCAGTTGCGACTTGGGAAGCCAAGTCGCAAACGAAGTCGACTCCACCTGCGACTTGGGGAACCAACGTTCGAATTTTTGAACGTTGGAACATTTATTGCGCGCCAACCACTTCTATAACGTTCAAAGTTTTCCCATTCTATAAATAGACACTCAAGCAAACGAAAATACATACACTACATTGTCTAAAGAGGGAAAGAAGTGCAAACAAGAGCCTCCATTTGCTTTTCTCTAAATTTGAGTGATCTAAACATATTCAAAGGAAGAAAGAGTGTTAAGTTGCAAGTAGCCTCAACGACATTCATTCGGTTGCTTCTCCAAGTTCTTCCTAAAGATCAAAATTGCCTACACAACTCTGTAAAGTGTAGATTCTCCTTATTTTCATTATTTCTTGTTATTGGTCTTGGTTTGAGATTGTTGTAACAAACAAAGACGTTGCAAGTAGAGTTGTGATTGGAGTTGAACTCATCACCTATTTGTATCAAGTGTACAAGCCCCCTAGAGCTAGAATCTAGAAGAGAGCATAGGCTTTGATTGTGTATGCCTCCTAGAGCTAGAATCTAGAAGAGAGCGGAGTCTCTAAGTGTATTCGTGGAATACGTAATGGAACCTAAGTCACAACAGAGTGTGAGCTTGGAAGAGTGGAGTAGGGAGAAGTTGCCCGAACCACTATAAATCTTGCCTGTTGTTTTACTTCATTGCTTTCTTTACTTTATTGCTCTCTATCAGCTTTAATCAAGGGGATTAAACTTTCAAGGGGTCAAGTTTTAATTTACCAAAGAATTTTTTAAGAACCCAATTCACCCCTCCCCTCTTGGGTTTCGCCATTAACTCGGGACCAACACTATGCACATATTGGATTTGAATGAAATTTGGTCTCATAAATAAATAAATAATGTTAAATACAATAAATGAATAGGATCTTCTATTAAGTTTCAAAATCTTAAATTTTGAGAGGGTTACATGAAACCACTTTTATATAACCTGATTACATAGAAGCAGATCAGTTTAAATATATAATATATTTTATAAAAGATACGTCGAATATATACTATTAATTTACGTTAGTTTGGGATACCTATACATTAAAACCTATCATATGCTATTAGAAACTAGATTTTTTACTAGTGTTTATGTTGCTTTGAGGTAAGCCCAAAACCCAAGCTCAACTTAGACTAAATTGAAATAGGGTGAGTCTTTTTTTATGAGTATTCATATATTATGTTATCTCAATTGATATTCCATTCAAGTCCTAGGGTATTTTTACAAATATTCTATAAATATCTCACCAATATTTTTATTTTTCCTAATAGTATTTCCTACATACTCCAATTGGTGAACGCTTTCACAAAAATTGGAGAGGCTAACACCACCATAACACACTCATAGCCATGCTGCACGCTACCATAATATACTCATGACATTGCAGTTGTGGCCATTCAAACGTATTTCTCCCAGCGTTAGGGGCATACATGCATTCTACTGAGGTAAAGCCTCATTGGCTAAATAGGATTAGTCTTGAGTATATGTAAACTTGAAGCTGGCTAATTATATATATAAATATATATATATATTGGAATTTATTTTTATAGTCATATTAACGTTGATGATTTTAAATTGGATGTTTGTTAAACTTAGTTTAACTTATCGTTTTCTTATTTAACTTGATATTCTAATGGCTTGTGATATAGTACACCTGGGTGAGAAAACTCATTTTTTATATTTTTTGAAAGGTTTTTTATACAACTATTAATTTAGATGTATTTAACATGTATATTGACTTTTACAATTTTTGGAGACTTTTAGATATTTATTTTTTATTTTTAAAAATCAGTGGCGTTTTCATAATTCATTAATTATGAAAACGCCACTGATTTTAAAAAATAAAAAATAAAAATCTAAAAGTCTTCAAAAATAGTAAAAATTGATAGACATTAAATACACCTAGATTATCTTTTTATTAAAAAATTTAAAATTGAATGCATATGTGTGAGGACCAGGTATTTTTATTCTATTTTTATTATAACTTTTCTCTATTTATGAGGTAATTTATGAACATGCTAGTAAGAATTTTACGATATTAATGGATACATAACATACATGGACACGACATTTAGGAGATGTATAGTGCATATGTGCATGTATGATTAGCGTTCCATTGATGGGCACTATGACTATTGTTTCCCTCGCAGAGTAGGTACGGGGTTCGACCTGCCCGGTCAGGTCGCGGGGGTCAAGGGGGCAGCGCCCTTGCGGGGGTGCAGGGGGCAGCGCCCCTGAAGAAAATTTTAATTATTAAGTTGTAGGAGAGGGGAATTAAATTACTAATTGCGACTGGACCCGACCCGAGCCCCGACCCGACTCAATGGATTCTATTAACATAAGCGGCCCGCGCTCTAGGGTTTCATTCCCATTTCGCGCCCGACCGCGTTCTCTTCTCCTTCTCTTCTGGTTCTTCGTTCCTCTTCTACTTTCTCTTCCACTCAGTTCGAACCACCCGTGATCGCTTGAGGGGAACTATACCAACTACCTTGAAGGTCATAGATCCGAATTCAGGAAGCTCCAAGGCTCCGAATTTCTGCAGTCCACATCTAGGGTCGCTGTCTTGGGAGGGATCACGGTCAAGGTAAGTAGATGTCGCCCCTTCTCGATTTAGTGATGAAATTTTACGTTAAACGCGATACGAGGCTAGAGGGAATGTATAGCTTCTAACGACTCCATGATATTAGGCGTAGAGTTCGTAACAGTTAGGGTTCATGGTGAATTTACTTTGAATGCGTGATTTCTATGATGTAAAAGACTTCTTAGCAGTTGTTATATTGTTGAAATGTGACGTGAATTGATTTGCCCCAATCGAGAGTATGAATTGAAGGTTCTTTCATTTCGCACCTATCATGTGTTTGATAAAATGCTTGTGTGACGGATCTATGTGTTGTATCTGAATTGTGTTGATGTTGTATGCGTGGTTTGCGATGTGTTTCATTGTCTGTTATGTATGATGCGTTATCTCAAATAGTTGGTTGTAAGGGTTGTTCATGGCCCCTGATTGACATGAGGAGAGGGTTGTTCATGGCCCTTGATGGACATGAGTAGATGATTGGTTGTGTTGGTCAATTTGTGTGTATGGTTATATGTATACGATCTTGGGAGTGGGTATTGGACCCATGTGTATTAGCTTCATCACTGTATGAGTATCCATCATTATGCTTATTTGCACTTTGTGCTAACCACTATCTACTTACTGGGTCTATTTAGACTCATATCATTGTTATTGTGGTTTTAGATCGCAGGTCAGAAGGAGAACTTAAGGATGGGACAAGTTGAAGATCAAACATGAGAGACCCTAGCACAATATGTTGATTCCAGTTCTTTTAGACTTGTGCTCTTTTGATAATCATATATGTAGACAATTACTTAGGCGGATTCGTTTTGACAACTATAATGTATTTGGTATTTCAGATTGGATTATAATCCTTGTTGATGCACATATGCATGACTATTATATCTGTTTGTTGTGTAAGGAAAATATGTAATGATTTCCTTCTATATGAATGTTCTTATTATATGAAGATGCAAGTATATAAATAGGATTGAATGTTACAGATGGAAATGTAATGAATATCAGGTCATGTATTCCATATTACCCCTTGTATGTTATGGGGAGATGCTGCTGAATTTTTCTATGATTGTGTAGCGCCGTTGATTAGTTATTGAGTATTTTTATGAATGGGGCGTTACAATATGAGTGCATTCAGTCACATCCGTATACATATATATAGGAAAATATTACAATGCATGCACCGTGCAGTCCATGCATTGTGGGCCCCACATGATCATGAATGAGAAATCTACTCTACCCATTTTATTTAGAATTGTTCACTTTATTAGGATACCGATTTTCATCTAAATCCAATATATCCGCAGTTCCCATCTTAAAATAGTGTAAAATCTGTTGATCATATGCTTGCTTTAAGAATGATTAATTTGATTTTGATGATTAACAAATAATTGAAATATCATTAAAAAGGATCTAATACATTTGTTTAAGTGTTCTAAGATATTTTATCTCTGATTATGTGTATGAAAATGAAAATGTAAAATAATTTAAGTTTCAAGAGTTAAAGTTCATGAATTGCAAGTTCAGCAAAGTGAAGTCACACAGCCAAGTCGACTTCACTTGCGACTTGGGTGAAGTCCCAAACCCAAGTCGACTTCGCCTGCGACTTCGGACAGATAGCAAAGTGAAGTCTCATCCCAAGTCGACTTCAACAAACCGAAGTCGACTTCACTCATCCCAAGTCGACTTCACCTGCGACTTCAAAGACAAAATTTTGGACAGAGAGTTGACAGCGAGTTTTAACAAGACGAAGTCGCATCTCAAGTCGACTTCACCATCCGAAGTCGACTCTACTCATCCGAAGTCGACTCTACTCATCCGAAGTCGACTTCACTTGCGACTTCAACTCGCAACGGTCGAAAATCCGAAAGTTGGAGCTCTAGATGTGCGTGAACTTCCACTCCAATGGCTAGAATCTTTTTTCATCTATATATACCATTGATGTATGAACGTGAAAGAACATAGGAGGAAAGAAAGAGGAAAACACATGTTGGGCTTTCATCTTCTAATATTCAAGTGTGTTGAAGTTATTTGAATAACTATTGAAGCTTCAAGTGCTACAACTTTCAAGTGTGTTTCCAAGATTATCATCTCCACAAGACAAGGAGCTTCCGGAGCTTATCGAATACACGTTTTAAAGTGTAATTTCTCTTTTGTCTATTTAGTTTTGTGTTGTTGTCTTGGATCGGTATTGGAGACCGAATTCAAAAAGAAGCGAAACAGGGGGTTGGTTTGAGTTTGTCTCACTAACGGGTTTTGCTTGATTGGTTGAAGTTTGTCTCACCAATAGATTGGACTTGGTTGGTTGGAGTTGGTCTCACCAACAAGTGATTATTGTATATGCCCCCTAGAGCTAGAATCTAGAAGAGAGCGGGTGCTCTAGATTGTATTGAAAATATAATAGTGGAACTCAAGACACAACGAGTGTGTGCTTGGAAGAGTGGAGTAGGGAAGGTTGCCTGAACCACTATATATTGTTGTCTCTTGTTTGGTTTGATTGCTTGCATTTTATATTCCATTTGCACCCACTCATTCTATTTCATATCATGTTTCATCAAGGGGATTAAACTTTCAAGGGGTTAAGTTTTAATATACCAAATTTTTTTTTAAGAACCCAATTCACCCCTCCCTTCTTGGGTTTTGCCATTAACTCGGGGCCAACAAAATCAACGTAATAAAATAGTTTAATATAAATATTAAGTTTAAAGTAGTATTTTCAGCATGTAAACCATCTAAAGTATGATTTTTATGTGGATAAACGATTGTATAAAATTTTATTGCAATCTAATATATGTGATGCCCATTTTACAGAATACGGTGCAGTCTATCGGCACATGAATGAGTCTCATATATATACATACATACATATATATATATACATACATACGTATATATACATACATACATATATATATATGCATATAATTACAGTGCAATAATGCTGCACTTGAATACACCTCATATATACATATATATAACTTGATATTTATAAAGTATTCCTCTTTGTTCTTTGTATACCTTGGAATCAAACTTCTAGGGAAGATGACTTTCTAAATAGGTTTGTAGTTCTATCCTTTTATAACATAGACACCTTAATTCCCACCTTAAATCTTTTAGTTGTGTGGATGTAGGATTGGGTAGCTAATATAGACAATAATTCTTCTAGTTTCTGTTTGTCTTCTTCTAAACTAGAGATCGTAAAGTGTCTAAACTAGTTCGGGTGTCGATTTTGTCTTTCTCTTAATATTTCTAGAAATTTTATAATAAGTTTATGTCTTTGTATTTGTTCTTGAATAAGAGAAAGATGACCTGGAATAACTTCCCACAAAGCTAGTTTGTCATTGATATTATTGTCAAGGTTTTGAAATAAGATTTTTAAGTTTAAAGTCATTTAATTATAATGACATGCATGTGAAACAGTAAATAAAAATGTAGGCAAATAAAGATTCGATTGAAATGATAGAGTTTACAATACGAGTTTGAAATCTATCTTTGAAAATAACTTACAAGTTTAGGAATTAGATCAAGCTCTAAATCAACAACTTTGTTTCATCGGTAGAGCTTTGAGATTGTCTTACAACAGAAGTTTTGAAGAGGTTTACAGAGTAGGAGTGGTTACGAGTTGAGTGAGTGAGAGAGAGAGAGTGTGTGTGAGAAGAACTTTGGCAATTGCTTCAAGGAGAGGGCTTTGGAAATGTGTCAATGCCTTCCTTCTTCTTCAGCTCCCTCTTTATAGCCATTTAGAGATGTTTTATGAATGATTGTTGATGGCTTGGAATGACTGCTACCACTACTGTTGTGCCAAACTTATTGGATTTCTGTCAGAGATTTTCGACGAGCACTATTAGAGTGATGGTTCTGAATCTAACAAGTACTGTTGATTCTAAAAAGCCTATTAGGATTCTCGACAGATACTGTTGGAGCGTCAGTTCTGAAAATCCTATATGGATTCCTGACAAATATTGTTGGAGCGGCAGTTCTGAAAAGCCTTTATGGATTCCAAATGAGTGCTTGATGTTTGAATGATGTTTTGTCTTTTTGTGTGGGTAGAGTTGGTGATGTCGCAATGCTGTCATGCAGGCGGAGGTGAAAATGGCTGGAGAAAATGTTTGAATGAGAGTTGAAGACGACGGTTTGTAACTAGTTTTTTTTAAGTATAGAAATGTAGTTGATATTGGGACTCAGTGCGTCCCCACACATCTTGATTCTGGTCTGCCTGGTTGGCTTCATTTGACCCGGTAGCAGACCGTTGGTCTTCTTCGAGTTTGGTGATCGGTTGTACAGAAGGCTGCAGGCTAAGCTGCATCGGTATTTCTTGGAGGAGTTTGACAAAATCTTCTTGGGTTGGTGTTATTGTGAGTTTGGATTGGACTGCAGACTTTTGAGATAAGAATTGCAATTCTTGTTTGGATGGAGTCTCTGGTGTCTAGAGTTACTATTTGTTTATCCATTCAATGACCTATTGAGGCTCAACATGGGTATATGTAAAAGCGTCCCACTATTTTACCTTGAAAATTCTTTCAAGGGAAGATGGTCGGGTTTTGGATTTTCAAGAAAAACATACTCTCATTGACAAATCCAGGCTAGAGAAAATTTTGAACAAAAATTTAAAGTTTGAGAAAAATATGTTTCATAATTCGAAAGGTGAGCATGTTTGCAAAAAGTTTAGAAACCTTGATTTACTATTGGTGGAAATATTTCAAAAATTAATCCAAAATGGTCCCACCATTGAGCAAACTAAAAGGCAAAAAATATAGTTTGTGTTTCGTTTGAAATAAAACATCTGGGAATGATTTCCTAATTTATTTTTATACCAAAAGGCTTTATACCAGGCTAGTAGATAGTCCCGGTATGTGTATGTTTGAGGGTTAAAAGTAATTGAAAGTTTCTTTGATTTTTTTCATCGATTCAAAATCTGACGCATCAAAATTTTTTGAATTTGAATGCTTGAATGGGTAATTTCTGTTGGATCATCTTTGTTGAGATAATGTTTGGCTTGTATGGATTAGGTATTGACAAGGATGAGTTCATAGAACTTCTAGATTTTATAGTAATCCGTGGTTTTATCATGATGAGTTAGGAAAAAAAGAGTTTTGGCTAATTGAGTGGGGTCTTTAAATGTTTAGAAATCATGTAACAAATGGGTATTGATGCGTTTGGTTTTGTGACGTATTTGGATTTGTTTGGGATTTTTGTTTGGATTGGAGTTGGGTGTAGTTCAATATTTTTGACTAATTTTGATTACAGAGTTTGAGGTATGATTTTTTTGGCGGAATGTTTAAGCCATACAGATTTGAATGGTTCTATGGCTTTGAGTTTAGGAGACTTTTGAATAAGTGTTAGAGCAGTTTATTCATCCAACTGACTGAGATCGGTGGATGTAGGTGCCTGGGAAGTTTCGGGTTCAGGCAATGCCAGAGGTGTCATTTTTGTTTGAGGAGTAGAAGTTTGAGTTTGACTTATTGATTTAGTATGGTCCTTGCAGCCATTTCTGCATGCAAGGGACTTGACAAATTTGTGGTTTTGGCAATAGAGGAATGAGTCATGGTTACTTGGAATTGTGAATAAGAATCAGGAGTTTCGGGCTTGACTTCGGTTTATTAGGTGGCTTTTGCGGCATCATTGTCGCCGGTTGTTGAAGACTTTGATCCCTGAAGAAATTCTTTAGTTAGAAAATCTAGGATTGAGTTCAAAGAGTCTTTTATAAATTCTATATCAAAATTGAAATTTGACAAAATGTCTGCCATCTTGCAAATATATATTTGGAAACTTAATTTTGGATATCTTTTTATAAAACATATTGGGCTGCTTTGCAATCTGCTCGTACTAAAAATGTTTGATTTAATAAATCATGTTGAAACTTTTTTTTGCATAAAACAATGCTTAAAACTTCCTTTTTTATTGTCGAGTATTTTTGTTGTATTTCGTTCCATATTCTTAAATGATATTAAACTACTTATTCCTTTTTTTCTCTTACTTGTTTGAGGATGCCCCCATAGCCTATATCTGAGACATCTGTTTCTTCAATCTTCTTTGCTACTGGATCAGCAAGGTTTTAGACAAGTAGATTTGTTAATTGCTTCTTTACTTGTTGAACAATTTTTGAGTTTTGATCGGTCCAATTTGGTGGATTTTTCTTTAATCTTTGATACAATGGTTTACATATGGTACTAAGATTTGGATAGAAATTAGATACATAATTTAATGCTCCTAGAAATCTTTGAAGTTGAGTTTTGTCCGTTATCTTATCAGGAAATTTATTACCAAATTCCAGTGACCTTTGGATTGGGATGATTGTGTTATGATAAATTTCATGCCCTAAAAATCAAATTTTTGTTTGGAAGAGTAAGTATTTTATTTTTAAAATTACTAATCCATTTCTTTGGATTATTTTTAAGAAAATGTTTAGGTGTTTAAAATATTGTTTTATTGTTTCTGAAAATATTATCTTATCATCTATATATACTATTGAGAATTTAGTATAGGGATTTATTATGTCGTTTATAATTTTTTGAAATTCTGATGGTATGCTTTTTAGTCCAAATGGTATTACATTCCATTTATATTGTTCAAATGGGACTGTGAAAGCTATTTTATATTTATCCTTTTCTTCTATTTGGATTTGCCAAAATCCTGATTTTATATCAAATTTTGAAAAGATTGTTGCAGTTATTATCTTTTGTAAGAGATTTTTTTAATTTGGGATTAGGTACCTAATCCATTTTAAGGCTCTGTTTAAAGGTTTATAGTTTATTACTTGGACTTCCCCTTTCTATTTCGGAATTTTTTCAAACATAGAAAGCTGCATAAGACTATGGAGATTTTGAAGGTCGTATTAATTTTTTATTAAGTATTTTATTTTTTCTTTGCAATATTCCAAGATTTCTTTATTCATTTGAATAGGTCTAGCATTTGTAGGTATCTTATTTTTATCAAATGTTGGTTCATAAGGGAGAGTTACCTTCTGTTGTTTCCTCTCCCAAAATGCATTTGGGAGATCTGCACATACCTCAATTTTTAATTTTTCTTCAAAATCTTTTATTTTTTTTTGTAATTTAGGGTTTTTTAATTGTTCGTCTATTCTTTTGAATCTCAATTCTTCTTTTAGGAAATTTAGGTGTTTTTGTTTTTGGGTTATCAAAGTTATAGTTAGTGATTTATTTTTTAATAGATTTATGTTCTTTTGTTGTGACTTTTGGATAAAATCAAAAACTACTTTTTTTCCTAAAATATTTGTTGTTATTCCTTGGTCTTTCACTATGGAAGACTTGATTAATTCTAAGAATGGAGTTCTTAGTATTATTTGTCTTTGAAGATCTTTTACTAATAGGAAGGTTGTTTTGAAGGTCACATCTTGATGTTTTATTTCTACATTTGTGAGTTTAAAATTTATTTTTAACTTTGTTCCCCCTATGCCTCTTAGGCTTTCTTTAATTTTTTTAAATTTTTTTGTTAGATTAGTCCATTTTGAATACAGTTTAGGTCTGCTCCTGAATCTATCAGGGTTATGGCTTCGAGAATTAGTTCTTTGTTTATTAAGAGCGAAATCTTTGTGTACTAAAATTGATATGAGACTCTTGACATTAATTGGATGAAAGGTTCTTCTTCCTTTTCTCTATTTGAATAAGAACCACTCTCTTCATCTTTTGATTCTAATTTTTCTATCTTTTCTTTTAGGTTTTCTATTTCTGTTGTATTTGATTCTTTTAAGGTTTTTAAATCCCTTTTTAATTGTTTAATTTCTGCTTGTAAGTCAGAGATTGTTATATTACTAGTCGAGGCTAATTGGTTGAGAGGTTCTAGGATCTTTGTTAGGTCATAAGCTTGACTTTTTTCTAAGATTTTGCTAAAAGGAGTTTCATAAGATTTTTCTTTGAGCATATTTTTTATTTTTAATAAATATTTTCTTTGTCGTTCTAGATCAGTTATTTGGTTTGCAAAATCTAATAATTCTTTTTATTCTTGGTTATCATATTTAATTTATATGAGTTATCAGTCTTCGATTCTAATTCATCAATCTCCCTTTCAGATTAAGTAATTTTTCATTTTTTAAGTTGTCAGAATTTAACATTAGTTTTTCTAATTGTTCATTTAGGGATTCTGTTAAATTTAGTAGGTCTATTTCTAGTTCATTAATTTTTCTTTTGAGCATGATTTACTATCAAAGTGACTTACTTTTCCGCATTTCCAGCAAGTAGGCAAATCTTTTTAAAATCTTTTCTTTTTGTGGGACTAAAAGGGTTTTGTCTTATATATTTTGTTATTCTTTTTTTGTACCTTCATTTAGAAGTTCCTTCTTTATTTTCTTTGTATGGTTTTTTATATTTTTTGAATAGTCTGTTTTTCTTATATTTTCGTGAATAATTTCCATTACGATTTCTTTTCATTTTTCCCATTCCAAATTATTCACAAAAATCTCTTAATTGTTGTTTTGTTTTAATTCTTTCCCGTTTTCATTTGCCTTTTGTTTAAGTTCATTACAGTACGCTAATCCTACATCATTTGCTACTGATATTATGTTTCCATAAGTTAATTTTTCATAAGGAATAGTCCTATGATTTTTATCTCTAATTTTTTCCTTAATTTTTTTGGCGAAATAGGATGGGAGTCCAGTGATCAATCTTTCTTTTCAGAATGGTTGATTACAATATGTTCTAAGCATTATTCTTGCCAAGAATTAGTCTTTGTAAAATCTAAAGTCACTCATCTTTTTACGTTTTAAAGTTTGTAAATTCTTTTATCTATTTTCCTAAGTTTATTATTTGGTCCTATGTAAAAACTTGCTATGGTCAGAATTAAAGAGTCTATAGCGTTTTGAATGAGTTTGCCTTCTATTACTATTAATTCTCTAGTGTCATTTTTTATAAGAGTAAAGGATCATTTTTTTTGTTTGGGTCAAACAATTATCCCACCATCCTTTAGGGATCCAGTGAAAACTGCTATTAGGAGTTGGGCTACGTTATGATCTGTTAACCATGGTCATTTGTTGAAGTATATTAACTATTTGAGTTTCATTTTTCCCTTCTACATTTCACTCATAAATAGTATTTACATTGTATTGTGCTTAAGTAAATTGGTTTCTTTCTTCAAACAATAAATCAGGTAGTATATGTTGAGGACATTTTCTATGAGTCTATTTTGTTTAGTTCTAAACCTGGTTCGTTTGTTTCCTTCTATGATTCTTCTAAAGAGTCCTTAGTTTTAGTCTTAGACATGTATAATATTGTAGATTTGGTTGGAGCATTGGGAATTTTGATTGATTATTGTCCTTCTTCAATGTTTATTCTTTCTATTTTTGAGCTTTCAGGTATTTCAAGAATTTTAAAATTTTCATTTATTCTGTCAATGAATTCGTTATTTTTCCTTATTTCTTTTAATTATATTTTAGGAATTTCATGTGGGATAAATAGTGATTTATCGTTTGCTCATTCTTTGGTTTAGGAACAATAGGTGGTATTATCTTGTCCTCTATTGTAGTTTGAATTTTATCTCACTGTTTTTCTATGATAATTAAAGATTGATTTATATAGTTATTTTATTCATATAATTTTTTAATATAATTTCCCTTAGAAGGTATTTCAATATCTGTTCTAACTTTGTATGAAGAACATATTATCTATTTATTTTTGAATTCTATTATGATTTCAGTTTTTGGAAGATTATTTGGAGTTTTTACTTATTTTCCCATGGAGTCTTTCCATATTGGTTCTATGGTTCCCGGGTAATCTTCTTACTTTCCAGGAGAATAGAAAGTTTCAAACCATTCAAAGAAAAATATGTGAACTTTATTCGTTTTCATAAATTCTTAATATTCTTCTTAAATGAGTTTTCTTTTATCCTCATTGTAATTTTTATAAAATTAATTTTGTCCCTATTGAACTTGTTATAAAAGTTTTTCTTTATCTATTTCAAATTCCTTTTCAATAATGTTTATTGATAGGTCAAAGTCTCCAATATTTGTTTTGATAGGTGACATTCTTGGGCTTAAGTTTTTCTCATTTGGTTCCATAGAGTAGATTGGTTGAGGAATTGGAGGACCAATATTTATTCCTTTTATTTTTATGTCTGATCTATTGTGTGTAGGTATTGAGGGACATGAGACTCTTGATTTAGTTGTTTTAGAAGATCTTTTTAAAGTTTCATCTATAGATCTTCAGTGGTTAAAAGAAGATGACTTTATGAAAGAATTCATATCTATTGTTACATTCCCTTCTTCATTCTCACTTATTTATCTAATTTCAGAGTTCTTTATTTGAGGAGGTGGAACCTTAGTTTGGAGTTTCCAATGAGATGAAAGAGTTATTTGGTCCCATTTTATGGTTTTGGGTACCATTACATTTGATTTTCTTATATCAATTTGTAACAATATTATTTCTGCTTTCAATGATTGTTTAATAGCTTTTGTGTTGAAGGCTATAGTCATTGTTTTATAATGGATCCTATGTACCAACGTTATGGGTAAAGATCCTTGTTTTATTTTGTAGTTATGAACATTTAGATTTAAGGTTAAAGTGTCTAAAATATTCTGATTTTGCAAGGAATTAGTGAAGTTTGGGTAGCAGTCAAAATAGATAGGTCCACTGTATAAGCTTTTTTTATCATTCCTAAAAGTGAGTTTTGAAATTTATTAAACCTACAATCTCCTAAGCATAATAAAATTAAAGTATCTAATCCTTCTCTTATAAGTGGTTTCACAGCTACTTATACTAGTCCTAAATGTATGAAATTATATTTTTGTCGGTGTTATTCAATTAATCTTCTATTTAAAAGGGAAATAGTTTCATGTTGATTAAATAAAAAATTGTTTGTTCAACTATTTTTATTGTGTAGTTTGTTGAGAGCTGGAATGACCCTTTTTTGTATATTTTGCTATATGAGATATCAGGTATTTTCCAATCATTTAAATCTTTTTCTACATTATCTATATTGATTTTTTCTGTATTTAATACATTACTTCGGCTACTATTTTATTTAGGGCTGAAGTTTCTAAGTAATGCATTTATAGTTGGATCTAAATATATATTTTTTATCTTTGATCACTGTCAATGATATTACTCCACAGAGCTCAATACAGCATTATAAGCCAATATGCCCTTTTAGAAAATGTGACTTAGGGTTTCACAGAGATGCAAAATATACTCTTCTCCTTCCACAACGCAAAAATTAGCAACTTGACTTTGATATTTGTTTTCAATATTTCACGGAGATCATTTGTCACATGCATCACGCATGGGAGCTATCATTGTTCCGCTTAATAATGATCATGAGATGCACCAGCTTGAATTCATGGTAAGGGGACGTCTAATTCTTATGATTAGCCCAATTGATGAATCAAGGAACCCCACTTACAAAAATAACACCTCTCGCTCTCTCTAAATCCACATCTAATTACCAAGCAAGCCAACAATTTTGTAGACAGAGAAGTACTTTCTTGTATGTTTTACCACCTCTTGTATGTCTTACCACCTCATTGTACTCTTCATATGTTTGCTAATCTTCTTCTCATTTGTGGCCACTGCCCCAAGATCAGAAGAAGCAATATTCTCATCCGCTGTTGAGATAAATAGGACCATCTTTAATTAAATATTACATGCATACCTTAATTAATTTTGTTAGTTTTGAGAGCATTGCATCCAAGCCTTTGAGAAATAGGAACCCAAGTCAGTTTAGCTGGCATCAAGAGGCCATTATTGATTCTCATTGATACAATTGCACAATATGCTCCATCCCGTTTTTATGTACCTGTCGCAGCTGCTATAGTCCCCCCAATATATATATGTCCCAATCCATGACACTACAATAAATGATACACACGTATAGTGAGTAATTTTATAGAAAGGGACAATTATGGAATTCCAAACAAGTACAAGGAAAATTTTCAGTGGTAAATAATGGTAGATTAGCACGTCAGTTGTGGTTATACAAATGCGGCCTTGCTATTGGGAACAATATAGGGTGGATGTCATGAAGTATAGTTAAAGTGGTATGGGTTAAAATACTGCACAACCTGATGTTACGTTCATCGATGATATTGAATACATTCAAACTACAATTGCATGCAATGGAACAGGTCATACACTTGGATCTTGATATCATTGGTAATAGCTACATGAATTTTTAGCTTCGAATGGTCTAATTTACTAATTTGAAACAATTTTATACCAAACAATGTAAAAGCTACATTTAGAATGCATTGGAGCATAGGTTTTTTCAAAAAAAAATATATACAAAAAAGAAAGGGGAAGGGAGACTAGCTCCCACACGGATTTGACCTTGGGTGAATCATTGCATTGGTGTTAGCCATAAGTTTCGTATAAGGTGGACCCTAGAATAGGGTATACGTACGTTTCTCCTAATTCACTTCAGGAGTTCTATCTAAAAAATTAAGCTTTGAGTCAATTAGATGAGCACCTAAAAATGAACGGGGTTTAGAGTCTATCTTTTCCAATGACCCATGCAAACATGGATGAGTTCGGATCCATAGAGCTTTTAAATTCTCATCCAATTTTATGAGGTTGATTGAGTTTAATACGGTAGATGGTCTTTATAAGCTTGATTAGGTTTCATATATTTGAATGCATTTGAAAGTTAATAATAGGTATGGACATGTTAGCAAGTAAAAACTCTTCAGGCTAATCTTTCGATCGAGAAAGGAAAAAGTAGAAGGGAAGAGAAAGGAGAAGAGAGAGAGAGAGGAGAAAATCGGGATCGAGGGAGAAGGATTACTTCGAGGTATGTTATTTTGGCAAGGATCGATGAGAGAATTTATATTTGATTAGAAATATTATTTTATATTATATGGTGTATGCAGGTTATTTGGTATTTGGATTATTTTAATGTTAATTTGATGATGGTTTGGATGAATCATTTTGATGGAAGACTTGATATTTTAAGACAATATATTGGGTTTTTATTTCTTTTCAAAACCTAGTTTAATAATATCTGTTAAGTATGAGATTCAATTAAATAAAATTCTTATATACAACAATACAATTTCATGAGGATGACATGTATATATTAGGTATTGATGGTTTATGAACTAGTGATGAAATTGATGAAAGATGTTTGGTTGTTATCCTTTTCATGATGTAAATAATAAATAGCAGTCATATAGTGAAATACATATATGTGTGCATGTGTGTGTATGTATGGAGATGTCCATGTAATATTTATTTGGACTTTGCATCAAAAAGGTAGGATTTGGATTTTTATTATCAATAAGGTAAATCCCCAAGAGGTTTGTTTTACAATGCATGTAGATGTTATATTAAATGATAATTACCATACAGAGTTTATTACAAGTTATTGTATTTCGGAGGAATATATGCTTTTAGAGGTGAGATTATGTGTATTGATTATATATATATATGCAGATGGGATATCTTGGGGTTTTACCATAATATTTATTATAATAAATATATTTTATATAAATGTATGGTTGAGTCAGGTGGGTTTGGCTTGTGCAAAATATTTAATATTTATATTATTCGTATGCAAAGTTATTAAATGATTCACTTTGAGTAATTGTGTATTGATAAACTAAATTTGACGGGGCTTATTTAGTTATAGAATGATGATTTAAGAAAAATAAGAATTTTAGTGAATTTTGTGGATTGACTTTTATTGCTAAATTGTGCTAAATTTAGTAGATGTGCAAGAGAATAATTGTTGTGAAAAGGAATTAGAGTTTTATTATTTAATAATTGATTTTTCTAGTGGCAAAAAATAAGGTGAATTATATTACATTTTGTTGGAAGAGTTTAAGAAAAAGATTTTTTTTATTACGCATGCTAATATGAGAAAGGGCTTGCGATTTAGTGATATTTTTATACAAAAACTTGAATGAGAAGTCATGATTGTTATTTGTAGAAGAATTATTGATAAAGTGCTGTATCTATTCTAATGTCAAGGATGAGAAGATTGAGTTTAGATGTTGGAATTAAAGATTAAAAGGTTTGGTTTGCAGTTATGAGGTAAATAGGATTTTTCCCTATTGTTTGGATGTTTATGGATATTTATTTTTTGGGCATGGATGTTTTGTGATAAGTTGGATGCTATATTTGAGATTTTTATGAAAAATTTATTTTGAGTTGATGATGAATTTATAAAAAAATTTCACAAGCAAATTATTCGAGTTTGATGGAGATATTTTAAAAATAAGCATATCAGCACGGACATGATGTATGAGGGGATTGTCGCATGTTGAGCATGACATATGATAATTCTCCGGGTGAGCCGGAGAATAAGATGAGTTATGGTATACTGCGGTATAGCCATGTAAGATATTTGATGATAAAGAGTCTACCCAGTGCGTCGGATGACATAAATATGATGTTGAGGATGAGCATTTGCATTGCACGAGCATTTGGATCATGAGTCCTTACATGAACATAACTGTGGTGCCCCGAACTGAGGTGCCTAGAAGCCTTACTCCGGGATCGTTTTGATTGGTAAACGTGACTCAGGATTGTTGCCCTGATCGCATGGCAGGATTTTTTTTTTATTCTCATCAATACATGGAAAATTCCCATTATTCATCCAATTTGAAATATATTTCACATAACACAGTTATGATAAAAAACTATTCCATAAACATTTTCATTGGAATAAAAATATTCATTTCCATCTCAAAATTATCATCGTTGACTTTACATAAAGTTTACATAAACATCATTTATATCAAAAACTACATAACACTTGGCATGCTGCCTTCATCATCATTTCCTGTCTGTTGTTGAAAAAGCATGGGTGAGTAATAATACTCAGTAAGCAAGCTATACACAAATTTTCAATCATTTTCATGCATTTTCTAAAATGCAATTGCAATGCATACATAGCATTCATGACATTCCTTTGGATGCGACGCTAGCTAGGCGCCCATCCCATACATGCTCCCATTTCAGGGAGGTCGCCGCCGGCCTGGGCCTATTAAGCGACTTGGCAATAGCGAGGGGGACATCCGGTCCGCTTACTACCTCAACTAAGGCCTATTCCTCGTGCACATGCTCATTCTCATACACATGCCGGCATGATATTTGCAAATCATAAACAATTTCATAAAAAGCATTTCATAAATAATTTCAAAAAAAATACACTTCAGTTCATGTAAAGCAGTTATAGGTATGACCAACCTTAAATAAATTTCATAAAGCAATTCACAAACAATTTCAAGTATTTTAGAAGTAATTTGCAAAATATATAACTTGCTTACCTTCTTAAGAGGTGTCTTCGACCTTGTCTTTTCCTTTTCCTATTCAAGGAGAAATGATATTTTCATTTCTTCTATTCAAGCTGCTTCCCATGCATGCTCTATATTATTTGGGTATTATTTCTTTATGTGGATATTTTTATCCATTGATTCTTCAAAATTTTCATCATCATATTTAAATATTAATCTCAAATTTTCTTCAAAATCACGCTGTTTACTGTAGCAAATTACTTTAGCAGATCACTGTTCATCCGAGTTACTGTTCACAGAGATGTGATCACTGTTCATGTGTTCCAAAAATTGATATTTTTTCCAAAAATAAAAAATTCCATGACATACCTTATGCCTAGTATATCATAGGACATTTCATACATTTTTAATTTATCATCATTTACTTAGCCGAAAAAATCATTTTCTCATATACTAAAAATCAACATAAATTCACTTAAGCATAATCCTTAATTCCAAAAATTATGAAATTAATATATCATTATTTCAACATCATATTTATCATAATCATAGATCCAAAATCATCATTTATCAATTTTGGAGCATTATTTTCACATATCATATGCTATCTTCCCAAATACCCTATCTTTGCTCCAAATTTTTGATGTTTTGGCATAATTCCATTTAAACATTATATCTATACTTATTTTCTCATGCTTGGGGATTATCTAAGAATAGTTTTACCTTACTTAACATCCAAAAGAAATTTGGGTAGAAATTACTTACCCGAAGTGGAGATACGCCTCTTTTTCTCGCACTTTCTCTCTCCAACCTTCTATTCTTCAAGGCTAAAACGTATGGGGATGGAAAATGAAGTTTCTCAAGTGATTTTTGAGCTGGGATGGCTGTGAATTTCGTCCATGGCCTGCTCCTCTATTTATAGGGGTCCGTTTTTCATGAATTTGAAATTTACCCCCTCTAGCTTAGGGTGTAAACTTGCTAAGGTGTTTTTTTATAATTTCCAAAGATGCCTTGAGCCAAGAGCAGCCACCCTAGGCCTGCTCCAGCCCCCCTATAGCAGCCCTAATTTTCTACCTTTTTTATTTTTAAAATTAATTAAATTAAGCTAAATTAATCCTAACCGTTTGTTAATGATAAGATTAATTTGTGGCAATTGGATTTGGCCCAAAAAGTCAACAGCCCCTGCAACTCCCTGCATTGCAGCTGTATTTTCATTTTATTAATTTATTAATTTATTTATTTATTAAAAAGTCAAAAGTAGCTTTAATTAAAAGTTAAACTACTTTTTCGATCTTGTTTTGACGTTTCATCTTGACCTTTGATTTGTGATTTTCATCACATCTTAACCCATTCATCATGTCCATCATGAATTTTTAACCATCCATAAAAAATTTGATTGAATTCCGACACCTGGATTGCAATTTATGAATTATTTTCTATTTTTCCACAAAAATCCAAACTTGGATTAAAATATCCAAAAGAATTGCTATTTTGTCTTGTAGTGATTAAATCTCTATTTTTTCTTTTTGTGATTAAGTTAATCCAAGTAATTAACTCTTAATCACGGGGTCTTAGTCCTTGGTTACTATTCACGTGCACTATTCACGGGGTAAAATTCTTAATTGCATTATTTCAATCTCCAATACACATATCCATCAATATAATTCATGAATTTTCATTTATTCATAAAATAATTACAAAATTACAAATATCGAAATGACGCGTATACGGTCGGGGTTTCACAATTCTCCCCCCTTACAATAGGTTTCGTCCCGAAACTTATCTTTTCCTTGAATAATTGAGGATATTTCCTTTCGACCTCTTCTTGTAGCTCCCCAGTTGCTTCGGATTCCGAATATCGATTCCATTGTACCTTTACATATTCGATCTCTCTGTTCCGAAGTTTCTTGATCTTGAAATCCAATATTTTGATTGGCCTTTCCTCATAGTTTAAATGTTCTTGGATTGGCAATTTCTCTACTATCAACACATGGGTAGGATCGAAAACATATTTCCTTAGCATGGAGATATGAAACACATTGTGGATGGCACTGAGGGCTGGTGGCAGAGCTATTCTATAGGCTAGATTGCCTATCTTTTCCAAAACTTCAAAGGGACCGATATATCTTGGGTTTAATTTTCTTCTCTTTCCAAACCGGGTGACTCCTTTGAATGGCGTTACCTTAACAAATACGTGATCCCTAACTTGGATATTTAAATCCCTTCTTTTGCAATCGGTGTAACTCTTTTGCCTACTCTGGGTTGTGAGTATACACTGGCGAATCACTTGAACTTTTTCTGTCATTCTCTTTGAGAGGTCTGGAGCCAATTTCCTTTCTCCCACTTCATCCCAGTTTAGAGGAGTTCTGCATTTCCGTCCATATAAAGCTTCAAATGGGGCCATTTGAATACTTGCTTGATAACTGTTGTTATAAGCAAATTCTACCATAGCCAAATATTCATCCCATGATCCTCCAAATTCTACTGTGTACATTCTCAGCATATCCTCTATTATTTGATTTACCCTTTCTGTTTGCCCATCAGTTTGAGGATGAAATGCTGTGCTGAATTTCAGCTGCGTACCTAAGGTTTGATGTAAACTTTTCCAAAATCGAGATTTAAAACTGGAATCTCGATCGGAAACTATTGACTTAGGTACTCCATGCAGTCTCACTATCTCCTTATACTAAATTTTAGCCAGTCGCTAAGCAGTAAAATTTTTCTTGATGGCTAGGAAATGAGCTACCTTTGATAATCTATCTACTATGACCCATATAACATCATTTCCATTATGGGTTCTTGGCAACCCTTCAATAAAATCTATAGTAATATCATCCCATTTCCATTCTGGAATTTCTAGCGACTGTAATTTTCTAGGGGTTCTTTGATGATCAGCCTTAACCCTTTGACATGTTAGGCACTTAGCCACATATTTAGCAATTTCTCTCTTCATATTATTCCACCAATACATCTTTTTGATGTCTTGATACATCTTGGTGCTACCTGGATGCATCGAAAATGGAGAGAAATGTGCTTCTTTCAATTTTTGTTCCATTACTTCCTCTTGATCGGGTATACACAGGCGACCCCTATATCCGTACATCCCCTGTTCATCTTGTATGTATTTAGTGAGATTTTTTTTAATCATTTTCTCCACATAATTCTTGAAATCCCCATTTTCTTGTTGAGTCATTTTAATTTGCTCAAATAAATTTGACTGGATTTGTAATTGAGATAATCTGACTTGTACCCCAGGTGGGATTACAATTAGCTCTAATTGTCTCAATTCTTGTAGTAGCCATTCTTCCTTTGTGATGAGATGTGCTAAGCTAACATTTCTACTTAGCGCATCGGCTACTACATTGGTTTTGCCTGGATGATATAAAATGTCGAGGTCATAATCTTTGAGTAACTCGAGCCATCTTCTCTGTCTCATATTTAACTCCTTTTGAGTAAAAATATACTTGAGGCTCTTATGATCAGTATAGACCTCACATTTAACTCCCTATAAATAATGTCTCCAAATTTTCAAGGCAAAGACTACTGCTGCCAATTCTAAATCATGGGTTGGATAATTTACCTCATTTGGCTTGAGTTGTCGGGATGTGTATGATATAACTTTTCTATTTTGCATTAGTACACATCCTAATCCTTTCTTTGAGGCATCACAATAGATCACAAACTCTTCCTTTTCCATAGGTAGTGTTAGAATTGGAGCTTTTACCAGCCTTTTCTTTAATTCTTGGAAGCTATTCTCACATTCCTGTGTCCATTCATACCTA
The DNA here is from genome assembly GCA_030490835.1 of Annona cherimola. NCBI lineage: Eukaryota > Viridiplantae > Streptophyta > Magnoliopsida > Magnoliales > Annonaceae > Annona > Annona cherimola. The sequence goes on along the minus strand of CM059973.1, from coordinate 64,934,609 downwards.
ACTCCTTTCCTTATCAGCTTTTTGAGTGGAGCTGACAATTGTGAGAATCCTTCTACAAATCTTCTGTAGTAGCCAGCTAACCCTAGGAAACTTCTTATTTTCGTGATATTTGTTGGCTGTGGCCACTTTGTTATTACCTCAATCTTTTGAGGATCTACTTGTACTCTCTCCTCGGATATAATGTGGCAGAGAAAGGCTACCTGTTTCAACCAAAACTCACATTTTTTGAATTTAGCATATAATTTCTCCCTTCGAAGAATTTCCAACACTATTGTTAAATGCTTCTCATGTTCTTCTTCTATCTTTGAATAAATCAATATATCATCAATGAATACCACTACAAATTGATCCAAAAATTCTCGAAAAATTCTGTTCATCATATCCATAAACATAGCTGGGGCATTCGTTAGTCCAAATGGCATGACTAAGAATTCATAATGCCCATATCTGGTTCTGAATGCTGTTTTATGGATGTCTTTTGGACATATCCTCAACTGGTGGTAACCTGACTGTAAATCAATTTTTGAAAATGTAGAAGCTCCTTTTAACTGATCAAAAAGATCATCTATTCTTGGGAGTGGATACTTATTTTTTACTGTTACTTTGTTCAATTCTCTGTAATCAATACAGAGTCTCAAACTCCCATCCGTTTTCTTTACAAATAATACTGGAGCTCCCCAAGGTGATGCACTGGGTCTAATAAACCCCTTATCTAATAAATCTTGAATTTGTACTTTTAACTCAACCAATTCGGCCGGTGCCATCCTATATGGGGCCTTAGATATTGGGGCTGTCCCTGGAATAATTTCTATTTCCACATCCATCTCCCTTTCCGGTGGTAAATTACATAGTTCCTTTGGAAAAATATCTGAAAATTCGTTTACCACTGGAATTTGATCCATAGGTACCTCATCTCCTTTTATTGTGTTTATAGAGACCAAATAGGTTGTACATTGTTGGCGTATCAGCTTAACTGCTTTCATAGCTGATATCATCCTTATTGTGTTGTCTTATTTTACTGATATTTATTTCATCTCTTGGTGTTTCAAATTGCACCTTTTTATTTCTACAATCAATTGTTGCACCCCATTGACTTAGCCAATCCATCCCTAATATGACATCAAACTCTGTCATGGGTAATAGGATGAGATCAGCTTCCAATATTTTTGTTCCTATCCTGATAGGACATGCTTTGCAGATTTAATTTATACTTGCCAATCTATATACTGGGGATTCTACATGTATAGTACTACTGGTTTCCTCTACCCGTAGTGCGAGTGTGATTACGAATTGGTATGATATAAATGAATGCGTAGCTCCAGAATCAAATAAAGCTACTGCAGAATTTCCTAAAATGTAAATCATACCTGTAATCACTTTTTCATCATTCTCTTGTGACTCCGTTCGGGTGAGGGCTTGGACACGCGCTGGGTTGGTAACAGTACAGGGTCGATTAGCGATGGTGGGGACTTTTTGCTGGGCCGGCCTCCCTCGAGCTTGTGCTCCTTGTGGCTTATTTGGACAATTGGCGAAATGTGTCCGACTTGACCACAGTTGAAGCATTTTATTATCTTGGCTTCATCGGTCCCGCAGTCCCGAGCCACATGACCCGCTTGGCCACATTTGTAGCATTTCCCCGTCCCTTGTAAACATTCGCCTGAATGGCGTTTGTGGCAAGTTCTGCAAGTCGAGGTGCTCTTGTCGCCGATCTTCTTTCTCTCGGCGATTCCCCTTTTTCCTTTATTAGCCTCACCTTCCTTGGAGGCTGTAAAGAATTATTTTTGAGCTTGCCTAAGCTCCTGAGTCCTCATAGACTCCATTTCCAAATGCTTTAGCCCTCTCAATGCTAGAGGCATAGTCCTTTATTAATAATGGGGCTAACCCCTCTCTTAGCTGGGGTCTCAATCTCCTCAGGAACCTTTGTGCCTTATTTTTCGGCACATTGGCGATCCATGGAACATATCTTACCAAGGCATTAAACTTTGTGGCATATTCTGTGACTGTCATCCTGCCTTGGTAAAGCTTTTCAAACTCTATCACCCTCTGGCTCTGTAGCCCTGCAGGGAGATATTCTTTATTGAATTCCTCCAAAAATTCATACCACGTTACTTGCTCCAGATGTGGTATAGTGACCATCAGTGTTTCCCACCATTCATAGGTGTCCTTTATTAGCAGGTGGGTAGCACACAACACTTTCTGTTGATCATTGCAGGGCGATATCCTGAATAATTTCTTTATTTCTGTAATCTATTGCTCTGCAATGAGGGGGTCCGGTTCCCCTGCAAACTTAGGTGGGCGTTGGGCAAGAAAGGCATTGATAGCCTTTCTGTCGGCCTCAAGGAGACTATCCTCCACTCTCCTTGATGTGCCAGGATTGGCCGAGAGCCCTGGTCTTTTCCCGTCTCCTCCTGATGGCGGGGCTTGCTGGTTCCTTATTTCTTGCAATAATCCAGCAGCCTGGGCTGTCCATTGCTGCATAGCTTTTTCGATAGCCGCAGCAATTTTTTCTTCTATATTGACGTCTGCTTGAGGTCTAGGGCTTTCCTCTCGCTGCGGGCGGGTCCTAGAGGATTGCTCCTCAGATTCTGTCCTACTAGTCCTTTTACTGGCTTCGCTCCTTACCTGATTGACTGATTCTTCCATCGGGGCCTTTCTTTTGTTGGCTCTCGCTCTAGCTCTGGTGAGCGGCATTTTCAACTTCATGAAACATTTATTAGTATAACATCAATATTCATCAATAATAAATAAATCAATCATGATTTCATGTATTCTAGTTTAGTCATTTCTTTCCTTTTTTGTCTATTTACCAATCCATGCTCTGATACCAACTTCTGTGGCGCCCTGAACTGAGGTGCCTAGAAGCCTTACTCCGGGATCGTTTTGATTGGTAAACGTGACTCAGGATTGTTGCCTTGATCACACGGCAGGATTTTTTTTTATTTTCATCAATACATGGAAAATTCCCATTATTCATCCAATTTAAAATATATTTCACATAACACAGTTATGATCAAAAACTATTCCATAAACATTTTCATTGGAATAAAAATATTCCTTTCCATCTCAAAATTATCATCGTTGACTTTACATAAAGTTTACATAAACATCATTTATATCAAAAACTACATAACACTTGGCATGCTGCCTTCATCATCATTTCCTGTCTGTTGTTGAAAAAGCATGGGTGAGTAATAATACTCAGTAAGCAAGCTATACACAAATTTTCAATCATTTTCATGCATTTTCTAAAATGCAATTGCAATGCATACATAGCATTCATGACATTCCTTTGGATGCGACGCTAGCTAGGCGCCCATCCCATACATGCTCCCATTTCAGGGAGGTCGCCGCCGGCCTGGGCCTATTAAGCGACTTGGCAATAGCGAGGGGGACATCCGGTCCGCTTACTACCTCAACTAAGGCCTATTCCTCGTGCACATGCTCATTCTCATACACATGCCGGCATGATATTTGCAAATCATAAACAATTTCATAAAAAGCATTTCATAAATAATTTCAAAAAAAATACACTTCAGTTCATGTAAAGCAGTTATAGGTATGACCAACCTTAAATAAATTTCATAAAGCAATTCACAAACAATTTCAAGTATTTTAGAAGTAATTTGCAAAATATATAACTTGCTTACCTTCTTAAGAGGTGTCTTCGACCTTGTCTTTTCCTTTTCCTATTCAAGGAGAAATGATATTTTCATTTCTTCTATTCAAGCTGCTTCCCATGCATGCTCTATATTATTTGGGTATTATTTCTTTATGTGGATATTTTTATCCATTGATTCTTCAAAATTTTCATCATCATATTTAAATATTAATCTCAAATTTTCTTCAAAATCACGCTGTTTACTGTAGCAAATTACTTTAGCAGATCACTGTTCATCCGAGTTACTGTTCACAGAGACGTGATCATTGTTCATGGGTTCCAAAAATTGATATTTTTTCCAAAATAAAAAATACCATGACATACCTTATGCCTAGTATATCATAGGACATTTCATACATTTTGAATTTATCATCATTTACTTAGCCAAAAAAATCATTTTCTCCATATACTAAAAATCAACATAAATTCACTTAAGCATAATCCTTAATTCCAAAAATCATGAAATTAATATATCATTATTTCAACATCATATTTATCATAATCATAGATCTCAAATCATCATTTATCAATTTTGGAGCATTATTTTCACATATCATATGCTATCTTCCCAAATACCCTATCTTCGCTCCAAATTTTTGATGTTTTGGCATAATTCCATTTAAATATTATATCTATACTTATTTTCTCATGCTTGGGGATTATCTAAGCATAGTTTTACCTTACTTAACATCCAAAAGAAATTTGGGTAGAAATCACTTACCCGAAGTGGAGATATGCCTCTTTTTCTCGCACTTTCTCTCTCCAACCTTGTATTCTTCAAGGCTAAAACGTATGGGTATGGAAAATGAAGTTGCTCAAGTGATTTTTGAGCTGGGATGGCTGTAAATTTCGTCCATGGCCTGCTCCTCTATTTATAGGGGTCCATTTTTCATGAATTTGAAATTTACCCCCTCTAGCTTAGGGTGTAAACTTGCAAAGGTGTTTTTTTATAATTTTCAAAGATGCCTTGAGCCAAGAGCAGCCACCCTAGGCTTGATCCAGCCCCCCTATAGCAGCCCTAATTTTCTACCTATTTTTTTGTTTTTTAAAATTAATTAAATTAAGCTAAATTAATCCTAACCGTTTGTTAATGATAAGATTAATTTGTGGCCATTGGATTTGGCCCCAAAAGTCAACAGACCCTGCAACTCCCTACATTGCAGCTGTATTTGCGTTTAATTAATTAATTAATTTATTTATTAAAAAGTCAAAAGTAGCTTTAATTAAAAGTTAAGCTACTTTTTCGATCTTGTTTTGACGTTTCATCTTGACCTTTGATTTGTGATTTTCATCACATCTTAACCCATTCATCATGTCCATCATGAATTTTTAACCATCCATAAAAAATTTCATTGAATTCCGACGCCCGGATTGCAATTTATGAATTTTTTTCTATTTTTCCACAAAAATCCAAACTTGGATTAAAATATCTAAAAGAATTGCTATTTTGTCTTGTAGTGATTAAATCTCTATTTTGTCTTTTTGTGATTTAGTTAATCCAAGTGATTAATTCTTAATCACGGGGTCTTAGTCCTTGTTTACTATTCACGTGCACTATTCACGGGGTAAAATTCTTAATTGCATTATTTCAATCTCCAATACACATATCCATCAATATAATTCATGAATTTTCATTTATTCATAAAATAATTACAAAATTACAAATATCGAAATGACGCGTATACGGTCGGGGTTTCACAATAACATGAACGAGCATTTGAATTTTTGACATATTTGATGTTAGAATTATTTTATGAAAAAGATGTTTGTTTTGTTTAATATCTGAGTTTTGCCGCTATCCTACTTACTAAGTTGGCTCAGACTCATTCCATTTTTTAAAATTTTTTTAGTTAACAGGAAAAGCGAAGGAGGTTGAATATTACAAGTCTCAACAAGATATGGAAATTGGGTAAACTAATTATTTAGATGCAAGTTCTTTTGGAGTTAAATATTTATAGTCTAGTTTGTTTGAATTTATAATATTTAGGTAGTGAGATTAGAAAAGAATTTTGATTGATATTGAGGAAGCTGATGTAAATTTTCATAAATATCAAAGATATAGTTTCATGTATGAATTAATATGGATAGTGTGATGTGAGAATGCTTATATAAGTTGATTCTGTCTAACCCCTCAACCTTATGATTCTAGAGAGATGCTTCCAGATTTTTTTATAAAATTTCACGACCGCCAGCAGGGCATGACATTATGTGAGCTTCACTAGGCCTTAAGAGGCTTTGAAAACCATTGAATTAAGTTATTTACGCTTGTTCGAGCTTGATCCACCTTACAAATATTGAATGAATTTGCCCTTAGCTGAGATAACATGTGAATGAAATCCTAAGTAAAACTAGGTCCACATCTTATTTTGCCTAGTTGCAAAACCCCCACATGGTATACTGGTCTCTATTTTTGGATTTGTTTTGTAATGGAAAAAAAAATAAGGCAGTTAGATAATTATAGTTAAATCATTTTTCAAAAAATGTATTTGTTGGTAATGGGAAAAAGGTTTCCTACCAATTCAACTTAACAATGGAGCCTTTGAAAACTTTCTTTGCAAAAGCTTCTTCTATGCAATAAAATATCATAGTGCAAATAGTCATTGTGTAATGCTTCAATGCATCCATATGTATTGAAAGTTCAATTCATCCATGCATAAAATTCATTTTTTATTTTGAAATTTTTTTATAAAATTGTTAATCTTGTTGTATTAAAAATTATAGTACAACCAAGTGCATTGAAATTTTAGCGCAAATATTCATTAATAGTAAACTTCATGGTTGGCTATAAATAATTATTATAAGCAAAAAGATGATAATAATAATAATCATCATCATCATCACCATTATAAGTCATTGTTCAACTAAGTGGGATGTGCTAAATAAATCCTATTGTGCCAATTTTTATCCTAAGAAATTAAGTTCTTAACAATTTTTATGTTTTTATATTTTGTTTAATTAATTTCATCCATGTTTTCTTAGGTTCTCATCCCATTCTCTTACTGTTTCCTATTTGAATTAACTTAGCTCTCCTGCCAATCATCATTTAAGGCCTCAATTTAATATACCCAAACTAACTTATTTTGCTCTTTTCATTTTATTTAGGAGTTTGTCCTTAGGTTGGGTAGGTCTAATTTGAGGTCAATTCTACCCTTATCTTATTTCCAAAAACTCTTAGTTTACCTTATTTTAGGTTGACTCAGTGTAAAGCTTATCTTATCATATTTTTTAAAAGTTAAGCCAGTTCTGATTTTGATTTCAGTTCCAAATTGGCTTTTTAAGATGTTTCTTGTATTATATTTAAAAACTATGATTTTATTATAAATCTTACTTGAAAATTTATAATCAATATGATAATAATATAATATCCAAATAAATTTATAAAATACACTAAATAATAAATACAAATTTCTATAATTTTGAAAGATATATTTATATCTTTAAGTATATAATTTATATTATAAAAGCTAGGTTGAATATATATAACTAATTCAGGATAGTTTTAGGTACATAGACCTTCAAACTTACCATGTCTTAATTTAATAAGATATTTTTTACTTGGAACCTATTTTAGCGTTATCATCGTTATCATCATAAGCCATTTTTCACCTAGGTGGGTCAGCTATATAGATTTTATTGGGCTATTTTTTGGCGATTAAAGACTAAATTTTCAGTAATTTATAATATTTTTAAATCTTTTTTAATTATTTCGATCCATATTTTTTTGGATCTTCCCCTCATTCTCCTGCCACCTTTTACTTAGACCTTGTCCTCCTAGTCGGTGTCATTTCAAACCTTCTTTTAATATAACCAAACAATTTAAATATATTTTTCTTCATTTTATCACATATTGGTCTCATTTTTAAATTTTCTCGAATTATTTCATTCCGAATTTTATCTTTTCTTATTTTACCACTCACGTACCTTAATATTCTCATTTTTCACTTGTGTGTTGTTCTTTAACTACCTAACATTTTGTCCCATAAAACATAACGGGTTTAATCGCAATCTTATAAATTTTTTTAAAATTTAATTGAGACTCGACGATCGTGTAAAACTCTTAAGACACTTCACTATTTCTTCTATCCTGCTTGAATTCTATATATTGTATCTTTTCCAACTTTCCCGTTCTCTTGAGCTATTGATCCTAAATACCGGAAGTGATTAGTTCGTGTTACTATTTGATCTAAAATTTTAATTGGTTCCTCATCTGGGTTCTCACTATTATTAAAATTGCATTTCATATATTCAATTTTGGTGCAATTAATTCTAAAACTGTTAGACTCTAAAGTATCTACCCACCTATTCGATTTCAAATTTAGTTATTCTCTAGTTTCATCTATTAGAAAAATATCATTTGTAAATAACATGTGTCAAAGTACTTCTTGTAAATGTCTAGTAATTTCATCCATTACTAAAGACAAAAAAATAAGAACTTACTTTAATTGTTTTTAAGGTATCTAGTGGTTTGACTTATAAATATTTTACACAAGTTGTACTTCTAATTTGTAGGTTATTTTCTTCATCTTTAAATTATCTTTAGTTATTTCATTTTTGGTTTTTTTATTTTATCACTCAGCCACTTTAACACTCTCATTTTTTAATATTTATTTTATGTATATGTGGTTCTTTAATTGTCTAACATTCTACCTATAAAATAAGATTGTCCAAATCACAATCTTATAAAATTTTTCTTTAATTTAATCGAAACTCAGCAATGACATAAAATTTCATAAATTATTTTTCCATTTCTTCCATTTTTCTTAAATTATATTTACAACATCCTTCTCAATTTTCTAATTCTCTTGAATTATTAATCTTAAATACTAAAAATGATTAATTTTGGCACTATTTAATCTAAAATTTTAATTAGTTCTTCACTTAGGTTCTCACTGTTATTAAAGTTATAATTTCAAAAAAGTTATTTCATATATTCAATTTTTATATGACTAATTCTAAAACTATTAATTATCACAAAAATTTTAAAACTATTAGATTCTAAAGTATCTTTTCACTTATTACATTTTAAGTTTACTCTTTTAACTTCATCTATTAGCATTTTATCATTTACAAATAACATATATTAAGATATTTCTTTTCGTAAATGTCGAATAAGTTTATTTATAACTAAAATGAAAAGGCAATAGTCTGAGCTTTTGACGCGAACCTATTGGAATTGGAAAATATTTGTATCTTCACTCATACTTGTCACATTTGTTGTAGCTCCCTCGTACTTTTCTCTAGTAATATCATTACATTTTTTGATAATTATTTTCTTTTCTATCACCTGCTATATTTATTTTTTCATACCCGATCTCATTCTTTTCTAAATCAACAAAAATTATTTATTTAAGCAAATTTAGCCTATGCACATATTTGATTTGATAAAACTTGATTTCTTAATTAAAAAATGTGTTAAATATAATGAATGGATTAGATTTTCTATATCAAGGATTAAAATCTCAAAGAAGACATGCATATGATGTTGAATAGTAGTTGATAAGATGAGGAATTTCTTGGGTGGTAGATAATAATATATAAATTTTTTCGATAGTGGATGGTAGGTAATAATTTGACTAAATGGGTGTATCGATTTTCTACGCCAAAGTCTACGGTCAATTCCATAAAGTTTATGCCTAGGGCCTACCGTCATTTTCTTTAAATTTTTTAATGTATAGCTTTTGAAATTAACGTCTCAAATTTACTTGTTGAATGCCTGCTTGTTCCACTCATTCATCTCAACTCAGCCCTACAAATTCCGGCCGTAGTAATTCCCACCCCTCATCTGAAATCCAGCCCTGCAAATTCCTCCCGAATTCAGTAATTCTCACGCTCATCCGAACTCCAGTAGAAGCGCTGCCAACAGGTCTCTCTCTCTCTCTAAAGGAAAGATTCTCTCTTATTTCTCTGTAACGAGTTGATCTGAATCTCTCTCATTTCTCAGTAATAAGGAGAAAATTCACATAATTATCTATTTTTATTTTAACACTATTGTCAAATTACCTTTTGACATAATTTACATTTCTATCATTATCCTTAGTCATTGTAAAAAAATCTATTTTTATTTTATTTCTTTATTCTACTATGTTATCATATATATTCTAGTTCTGGAGAAAACGAAACTAGAGAACGTCTTTTGTCTTGTTTTAGAGAACGTCCTTTTTAATTACAATTTGTATTCAATATTTCACGGAGATCATCTGTCACGTGGATCACGCATAGGATCGCCCATTGTTTCACTTAGTAATGATCATGAGATGGACTGGCTCGAATTCACGGCAAGGGGCCCGCAATTCTTATGATTAGCCTAACTGATAAATTGATGATTCTCTCTCACAAGCATAACACCTCTCACTCTCTCCGTTTCCACATCTAATTAATGCAATGAGGAAAAATGATGTAAAACACATTGACCCTAATTGTAATATGTGTTCAGATGAGAAGTAATATATAAAAAAGCAAGCAATTAAGCAATTAATGCATCTTATATTTATATATATGATCACGCCTCTAATTAACTGCAAAACTAATTTCGTTGATAATTTTGCAAACAGAGAAATGATTTCTTGCGAGTCTTATCGGCTTGTGGTGCTCTTCGTATATTTGCTAATCTTCCCATTTCTGGCTGCTGCCCCAAGATCAGAAGAAGCAGTATTCTCAACAGAAGCAGAGGTAAATATAACTATTTTTTATTAATATTGTACAACATGACATATGATGTTACAGACGAAGCTCATTAATATAAGAGATAAAAAGCTACAGACCAAGCTTGGTATGACATTCATATAAGAGATAAAAAGCTCCGATCTCACCTAAATTCTTAAGAGAGACAGACCACTGCTCTCAACATTACAAGCCCACTGCTTTCAACATTATATATAGCTGACATCCCAACTACTGTTGAGATTCGAACCACCCACGGATGCCTATGACAGTCTTATTACTGGGGCCATGTAGGGGTGGGAACCGGCCTTACCCTACTATTTAAAAATTGAATTTGACCCAATTTTATACCGGGTCGGGACAAGGTCGATTTGACCCTCACTTTTTTTAATAGATTACAGGCCAAACTTCGGGTTAGTATCGGACCGGCATGAGGATAGCGGGTCGGGTAAAAAATGCGGGTCAAATAAGATAATTTAAAGAATTTATATACCTATCAAACATAAATGTGCATCTATACTAAATTTAAATATTATATGTTTCAATATTTCACTAATTATTAAAAACATATAATTAAGTAAACAAAATATTTGAAAATATAGTATAAATTTATTAACATAGGTTAATATACAATTACACATAAGAATTATATATGTGCAAATTCTCCTTATTGATTATTATATTGCTTTCTCAATAAATAGATTCTTCTATTATTAATAGAGTTGATTATAAAAAAGCGAGAATTTTGAAAGAAAATAATAATAATAATATTTAAACATAGGTTTATAATTTTTAATAAATTAATATATGCATGGCGGGTCGAATTCTTCAGATCAGGACATGGTCGACCCAACCCAACCCTATTATTTGAATCCGGGTCTAAAATTTTGACCAATTCCTATACCGGGTTAAAACTATATTAATTTTATCTGGCTAAAAATGGGTTGGGTCAAATCTAGGTCACAAGTTGACCGACCCGACCCAATCTCATCCCTAGTGCCATGGCCAACTGAGCAATGCTCGGTTGGTAGAACCTTTTTTAATTAAATATAACATACGTACCTTAATTAATGTTGTTGGTTTTGAGAAATTGCTTCCAAGCCTTTGAGAAAAATAGAATTTGGCTGCAATTGGCCATTATTGACTCTCATTGATGTGGTTGCACAATATGCTCCACCTCGTTTTTATGTGCCAGCTGCAGCTGCTACAACCAACCCAACATACGTTCCAATACACGGCACGCATTACAGTACCGTATACACGTATAATAAGAAACTTTTCAAATGGGGACAGTTTTGGAATTCCATACAAGTGCAAGGAAAATTTTTAGGTGGTGGTAGGTTAGCACATCGGTTGTGGTTGCGCAGATGCGGCCTTGTTATTGTTAAGAATATATGGTGGATGCCATGCAGTTTAGTTGGAGTGATTGTTAGCTTCGAATAGTCAAACTTACAATTTTGAAACAATTTCATACCAAAACAATGTAAAAGCTACATTTAGAATGCATTGGAGCACAGATAAGGATCGTTGCATTGATGTTAGCTATAAGTTTGGTAGAAGGTGGACCCCGGAAGGTAGCATACGGGCATATGTACGACCTTATATGTTTCTCCTAATTCACTTCAGGAGTCATATCCGAAGAATTTAGCTATTGAGACCATTAGACGAGCACCTAAAATTAATAGAGTTTAGAGTCTATCTTTTCCAATGACCCATACAAACATGGATGAGTTCGGATCGACAGAGCTTCTAAATTCTCATCCAATTTTATGAGTTTGATCGAGTTTAACAGCGTTGAGGGGGCTTTATAAGCCTGATTAGGTTTCATATATTTGAATTTATTTGAAAGTTATTAATAGGTTTGGACAAGCTTTTTTTATGGGTATATTTACATTCATCTCAACATGTATTAAACTTGAAGCATGAGACATTCTTACAAATTTTTAAAGATACAACTCCACCAAAGAAATTTAGATATATAACACCACCTAAGTATTAGGGAGACACAGCTCCCAATTTAATAAAGGGACACCAAACTACTCCCACAATAATTTAGTCGAAATCCCACTTACTTAGAATTCAAACCCAACATCCCTTCCAACTCGGGCTAATGAAACTCTGGCTTACCTCAACCCTAATCTTAACCCTATTTATAAACCTAAATTCTAACCCTATTTTTGAAATTCGGGTTTGAGTCGAGTTTATATTAGAATTCGAGTTGAAATTATTCTATTTATTTATTATCTATCTTATACTTATTCAACTTTAAATCTATCATTAAAAAATTAAAAATGATATTTTTCTATTTTCAAGCAAAAATTCAAGAGTGTTTAAGAATTTAAAGAAGAAAAACTTTATTTAAACATTCTCTTTATATTAAGTAGACTAATAGTCATTTTTCAAAAAAAAGAGTAGACTAGTAGCCGGTTTTAGAAAATGAAAGGGTACATTATTTTCCCATTATGAAATTTAATATTAATATCATAAACCATATACATAAATATTAATATTTAATTATAAGAAAAACCTTATAATGTGAATCATAATAAAAAAATATTCAAAAATCATAGTATTAAGTCAAATAAATTACAACAAATTTATTTCAAATAGAATAAACATCTAACTGCTAATATCATATTGAAACGACCAAATGATAATATCCTACATAAGTAGTTAAGTTAAAATACTAAATAAAACATTTCAAGTTCTAAAAATAGTTTTCATTTTTTTTTTGTTTTGAGACTATCACTAAACTAAACTCTTTTTTCTAAAAGAAAATATAAAAATATTATATTATATAATTGAACTTAAGGAGGAATAATGTTTATATATGGTATAAAATAAATATAATATATATGAGGGGAATGGAACTAGATTTATATGAAGTATAAAATATATGTATTATATATAATTCGGGTTTAGCTCAACCCGGGTAAGTTCTTTCCATTTCGAGTTTGGCTTGAATCTAGAAAATCGGGCTCAGGTTTTACAGTGGACAATTTTAACACTGTTTCAATTCAGTTCGGCGGACCGAGTTTGGGTTGAGCCCGACCCAAGTTGCACCCCTATTTACAACCACAATCCTGTGACGCCACGGGGGACTAACCGAGCTTGGTAGATTTGGACAATCTTTACGTTAACATGTAACTACCCTTCATGCAAGTATTCTGATCCAACAGAAAATATTGACGGCTTTTAACCAAATTTGGCGAGGCTTTAAAGGTCTTTTTTTATTTGTATATTTACATACATCTCAACACATATTACACTGAAGTTCAAATCAGGAGACACACAGCTCCCCCAGGAAATCTGGAGACACAGCTTCCACCAACCGAACGGGAGACCAACCGCTCCCACAACAATTTTTCTTCGAAATCCCAAGGTGGGATTCGAACTCTAGACCTCTGCTCTAGACGTTCCACCAACAGCAGGGTCGACCAACCGAGCTAGCCTCAGTTGGTTGGCTTTAAAGGTCTTTGAGTTACTTGAGCTTTGCTGAAGCCTTAGCAGGCTTCAATAATCATTGAATTAAGTTATATACGCTTGATTGAACTTGACCACCTTACAAATATTGAACAAATTCGCCCATCGTTGGTAGAAGCTGGGATGACCTATAAATGAAATCCTAGGAAGAGCTAGGTCCACATCATATTTTGCCAAGTTGCAAAACCCCAGGTTGTATATTAGTCTTTATTTCTAGATCCATTTGGTAATGGAGAAAAAAGTAAAATTGTTGGATAATTGAATTGTCAAATCACTTTTCAAAATTTGTATGTGTGAGTAATCGGAAAAAAGTTTCCTACCAATTCAACTTAACAAATGGAGCCTTTGAAAACTTTCATGCAAAAGCTCCTTGTATATAATAAAATATTTCAATGTAAATAGTCATTGTGTAATATTTCAATGTATTTAGATGCCCTAAAATTTTAATGCATCAAAACAAAAAAATTCATTTTTATTTTTAAAATTCTTTTATAAAAAAGGTCAATTTATATGTATTTAACTTATAATGCATCCAAGTGCATTAAAATTTTAATGCAAATAGTCATCAATAGTAAACTTAACATTAGTTATTAATAGTTGTTATCAGCAACAAAATAATAATAATAATAATTATTATTATTATCATCATCATCATTATCATCATATGCCGTTTTCCAACTAAGTGGGTTAGCTGCATAGATCCAGTTGTGCTATTTTTGATGATTAGAAATTAAGTTTTCAATAATTTTTGATGTTTTATATCTTGTTTGTTTACTTTCATTCATGTTTTATTAGGTTTTCATCTCATTCTCTTACTATTTTCTATTTGAATAAATTGACTCTCCTAATCATCATCATTTCTCCTAATCAGCATCATTTTAGACCTTAATTTAACATATTCAAACTCCCTTAGTTTGCTATCTATTATTTTTATGTAGGGTTTGAACTCTGGTATGGTAGAGTATGTCCAATTTGAGGTCAACCATGTACTTATCTTATTTCTAAAAATTTCTAATTTACTCTATTTTAGGTTGACTCGGTTTAAAACTTATCTGAACCTATTTTTTTAAAGTTGAATGAATTCTGATTTTGGTTCAAAATCAATTATTTAAGATAGTCTTTATATTAAATTTGAAAATTATAATTTTATTATAAATCTTACTTAAAACCTATAATCGATGCAATAATAATAAATATGATTTCAAATATAGTTATAAAAAATACTAAATCATAAATAAAATAAAAAAAATTCTATAATTTTTGAATTTATATTTTCTATCTTTGAATATATAATATATATTATAAAAGACATGTTGAATATATATTACTAATACGGGTTAATTTCAGGTATTCAAGCCTTGAAACTTATCATATCCTAATAAGTAAAGTATTCGTTTTATTTAGAATCCATCCTACCCTACGGATAGGAAAAAAGAACCCACCCTACTCATTTTTAAGGTATCCAATGAGTCAATTCACGAATATCCTATATTAGTTGCATTTTTAATTTTTAAGGTATCCAATGAGTCAACCCACAAATATCCTATTATCAATTTTATATATATATTTTTATCACTCATCAATCTCAACATTTTTATTTATTTTATATTCATTATATATTGTTTTTAATTGCCTACCATTCTACCACATAAAATGGCACACTACTTAATTTGAAATTTTAATTGGCTCTTTGTTTAAGTTCTCATTGTAATTAAAGTCATATTTCACATAATTTCAAAAAGTTATATTTTATATATTTAAGTTTTTTAAGACTAATTTTATATATATTAGATTCTTAAGTATCATTTTACTTGTTACATTTTAAATTTGAAGAATAATCTTGTTAGTCCTAACTAAGCAAATATCTCACTGAGCCTACCTCAAAAAACATATTTATAATACTTCTTTTTTTTTCATACGCTTGTTTATTTAAGTGTATTTAACAGATGAACAAAGTTTTACCATTTTTTATATGTGTATATATTTTTTGTGATTTTTAAACATCTATGTGTACATGTATTTAAAATACCCGTATCTTTAAAAAAAATTTAAAAATATATACATATATCCAAAAATGGTAAAACCTGATTTATATATTAAATACACTTAGATAAAGAAGTATTAAAGAAAAAGCAAAAAAAATGTTGTAAATGAATTTTTGAGGTGGGTACGTAAGACATTTGTTTAATCCGGATTAACAAGATCACTTCTATTTCAGTTTACTCTTTTAATTTAATCCATTAGTAGTATATTATTTTCATATGAGATACACCGAGGTACTTCTTTTTGTAAG
Organism: Annona cherimola; assembly: GCA_030490835.1. Taxonomy (NCBI): domain Eukaryota; kingdom Viridiplantae; phylum Streptophyta; class Magnoliopsida; order Magnoliales; family Annonaceae; genus Annona; species Annona cherimola. The sequence continues at coordinate 64,918,515 of CM059973.1, read as the reverse complement.
TGTCTAATAAGCTCATTTATAATTAAAGTGAAAAGGCAATAGCTTAAGATTCAGCTTTTGATGGAAACATATTGGAATTGGAAAAATATTTGTATCTTTAGTTATAGTCCTCTCATTTATTATAGCTCTCTCATATATATCTCTGATCATATTAGTATTTTTTTTGTTAATTGTTTTCATTTTCATCACCTACTATATTAACTTTCTTTGAACCCAATCTTATTCTTTTCTAAATTAACGAAAATTATGGAAGTTCTTTTTCTTCTTTTTTATATTTTTGAAATAATTTTTAAGCAATAAAATAACTTTGATAATCAATCTTGCTAGCGTCAAATCAAATTGATTTTTAGAGTTTTTTTTTTTGCTTTTGATTCTTTATTTAATTGCTTTTTCCCATATCTTTATAATATGACTGTAATGCCTCAAACTATCGACGCATCACAGCATAAAATCTTACTCCGCAAATCTTTTCTAGTGGAGAAATTTGTGAATGAAACTAAAGTTTTATCTTTACATAAGTGAAAGCTTTTCCAATGTGTCTAAAACTAGTCTAATTTTTTTAAAACCTTAATTTTATTCTTCTTGTTTGAAATCCGATAGCATGTCGTTTGTATTTAGGGCATTTGGGTGAGGGCTTAGCTGCTATTACTATCAATTTGTCACAGTGTAAAACCTTAATCCACAGATTTTTTTGAGTGATAAAGATTCTGAATGAAACTAAAGTGTTGTCTTTGCATAAGTAAAAGCTTTTCTAATGTGTTTGAAATAAGTCAAATTTTTCCATGCTACAATGCTTATTTTTAATAATATTATTCATGTGTTGTGAATGCTTTGAATATGATGATGAATTGCATCTCTTGTTTATTGTTTACATGTGTGGATTCTCAATATGTGTATCTTTAGCTTGAGTATGATGGAGATGTAACCTATCATTTGTTGTAATGGGCATGTTTGGAAAGTGTGAACTAGATGCTCTCTTATGTATAACACTTATAGCATCATGACGAAGATGATTTTGTACCATGTCATGAGACCAATGCATTCACTAATTTAAGAATCATGCATTATCAAGTCAAAAATATATGTAGGGTATGTTGAGGTTGTTAAATAGGACCACTGTCCATCCTCAAAGACATTGAGTCGTTAAGAATTAGAATGATTTACTGGGCCTTTCTCTTGAAAGCTAGGGTGACGATCGCTTGAAAACTGTCATTTATCCCTTGTTTGATGATGACTCATTAATTTTATTCAATAATAATTTGCACAATTGTGAATATGTTCCTTATTTTCATAAATTACTATTATTATATTTTTCATCCATTTGATAACCTTGTTCTTAAAGAAGTTTGTTAGCCAAGTTATACCTTCTTGCTTCAAAAAAAAGTTATACATATCCTCTCTTGTGCTTCATGTTTCATTTGATATATTTCTAGATGTATACTCATTTTAAAGATATTCCTTTACTTTATATATTTGAATTTGAGAAAACAGTTGATATTTAAGTGTTCTTCTACTTTTGAATTGTCATCTTATTTTAAATGTTCTAATGGAGTATTATTTCTAGAAATATTTTTCTGATTTCATCATCTACTTAAAACATTTTAGTCCAAATTTTTAATGTATTTAATATGTATTAAGATTTCACCTTTAGTTTTACTTCATTAGCCAAATTAAATATATTTTTTCCTCCTCTAATTCTTAATTTGTCATATAAAGTATCATAAACTTTGCATTTGTCTTCACTAATAATTTTTTAGTAGTTTTTTGAACGTTGGTATTATTGTAAATTTATATCATTTTTATTAGTTTATAACTTTAAAAATAATTTTTTATTATTTATAGGTATCTTAACATCTTTTTTAATCATATTTTTAGTAGATTTTTTGTTATTTTATATTATTATAAATTTATATTATTTATATTATTTTATTATTTTTAAATTGAGGAGTAATCTAATTAGCCCAGGCTAAGGGCTAAGTAAACGACTCGCTTACTCCATTTCAAAAAACCCATCTAAAATACTTTTTTCTTTAATTTTTCTTCATATATTTGTTTACTTAAGCATATTAATATATAAACCAAAATTTACCATTATTTGAATATGTGTAAATATTTTTTTAAAATTTAAACATAGGGGTATTTTAAAAATATATATACATATAGATGTTTAAAAATATCAAAAAAATATATACACTTATCAAAAAATGATAAAACTTGGTTTATATATTAAATACATTTAGATAAATAAGTATATGAAGAAAAAAGTAAAAAAAAATATTTTAAATAGATTTTTTAAGGTGAGATAAGCGAACTATTTGCTTAACCCGAGCTAATAGAATTATTCATCTTTTAAACAACTGTTGTTTGTCATTTATTACTTTCTGAACATCTTTGTTCCGCAACTAAGTTCTTCTATGTAAGAAATTAATAATTGTATATAATTATAAAGTATTTTATTTAAGTTTTTAATACATTCTGTCATTTCATTCAACATTAATTCTATTTTGGCTTCTTGTACATCCCATTTTTCTTCTTCTATTATTCTTCTACTAAAAATTTGTATATTATTTCCCCTCAAATTCCACCATTTAATCTTTAAAATTATATTACTTTTATATTTTGTCATCTATTTTTATTTATATTATATATTTATCATTGACAATTATGTTGCATAATAAAACTATCACTAACAACTTATTATATAACCTAGCAAATTTTAAAGAAAAACTCATTTACAATAATTTTTTTTACTTTTTCATCATATACTTGTTTATCTAAGCATATTTAATATATAAACTAAATTTTATCATTTTTGAATATGTGTATATATTGTTTGAGATTTTTAAAATATAGGTATTTTAAATACATATATACATATAAATGTTTAAAAATCTCAAAAAAGAGGAATGATTCTGTTAATCCGAGTTGAATGAAACATTTGCTTAATCTATCTCAAAAAACACATTTACAATATTTTTTAATTTTTTCTTCATACACTTGTTTTATCTATATGTATTTAATATATAAATCAAGTTTTACCATTTTTAGATATTCGTATTTTTTGAGATTTTTAAAAAATAGAATTATTTTAAATATATACACATCGATGTTTAAAAATCTTAAATATATATATATATATCCAAAAACGGCAAAAGTTAGTTTATATATTAAATACACTTAGATAAACAAGTGTATGAAAAAAGCAAAAAAATGTTGTAAATAAGTTTTTTGAGATGGGCTAAGCGAAACATTTACTTAGCTTGGACTAACATAATCGCTTCTCCTCAAATATATATATATATATATATATATCAAAAAATGGTAAAACTTAGTTTATATGTTAAATACACTTATATAAACAAGTATAGGAAGAAAAAACGAAAAAAATATTGTAAATGAATTTTTTAAGGTGAACTTAGCAATAGCCTGTGATAGCAAGACCATTTCTCAAATTTAAAGTAGTATTCTTTGTATCGTTCCCTAATTTAAAGTTGAAACCTCTGTAGAAATTCTATTATGTCATATAACTGAATATTACATCTCAACTATTGGCTTTATTTGAGCCATGAATATTGGCTTTTGGGTTCTTCTTTAGACTTTGTAATGACTTAGTTCATTTACAACTCAACATAATGTACTGTTGTCTATATCTTACCAAAAAAAATATGCAATTTACATCATTTTTATTACTTTATGATTTCAAAAATAATTTTTGTTTATTATTTATAGCTTTTTAAACATATTTTCTAATAATTTTTAGTAGGTTTTTTACTAGTTTGTATTGTTGTATATTTATATTATTTTTAGTAGTTTACCATTTTAAAATTATTGTTGTTTGTTATTTCTTACTTTCTGAACATCCTTGTCCCACCGCTAAGTTTTTTTTTTACATGAGAATTTAATATTTTTATATAATCATAAAATATGTTTTTAACTTTTTAATACATTCTGTCATTTCATTCCACATTAATTCTGTTTTGGCTTCTTGGACGTCCCATTTTTCTTCTTCCATTATTCTTTTGCTAAAAATTTCTATATTATTTCCCCTCGAATTCCAACATAATCTTTAAAATTGTAGGACTTTTATATTTTGTCATATCTTTTTATGTGTATTATATGTTTATTACGAACAACTTATGTTGCATAATTAATTAAATTACCACCTGAGATGACCTTGGAATTAACATAAAAGATATATCAAATTTCTTTTAATAAAGAAATCCAGTTTGCTATAATTGGCCTGGTTTCACTCTTAAAGGTTATTAAATTTTTATTTTATTTTTTTGAATTAAAATATTTTCTATAATTAAATTACATATCATAACAAAATTTACAATATTATTCTTTTTTTCGTTACCTAAGTTAAAGTTGAAACCTCTGTAGAAATTCTATTATATCCTACAACTGAAGATTACATCAGAACTATTGGCTTTATTTGAGCCATTAATGGCTTTGACGGTTTGGCTTTGGACTTTGTAATGACCTAGTCCATCTACAACTCAACGTAATGTATTATTGTCTATATCTTACCAAAAAGATTATACAACTTATATCATTTTTATTAATGTTTTTTAAAAATAATTTTTGTTTATTATTTATAGGTTTTTGAGCATTTTTTCTAAGAAATTTTTTAAAGTTTTTTTGTTAGTTTATATTGTTATAGATTTATATTATTTTTATTAGTTTACCATTTTTTAAATTATTGTCGTTTGTTATTTATTAAATTTTGAACATCCTTTTGTTCTGTCACTAAGTTTCTCTACATATGAACATAACATTTTTATATAATTATAAAATATTTTGTTTAACTTTTTAATACATTTGGTTATTTCATTCCATGTTAATTCTATTTTGGCTTCTTGTACGTGCTATTTTTCTTCTGCTATTATTCATTTGCCAAAAGTTTTCATATTATTGCCCCACAAATTCCACCATCTAATCTTTAAAATTATATTACTTTTATATTTTCTCATCTCATTTTATGTGTGTATATATTCATTAATAACAACTTATATTGCATAATTAAATTATCGCTTAAGATGACCTTGCAATTAATATAAAAGGATATATCCGGATCTCTTATAATAAAGAAATCTATTTTGCTAGAATTTGCCTGGTTTCACTCTTGAAGGTTATTAATGTTTATTCTTATTTTTTCAAATTAAAATATTTTCTATGATTAAATTATATATCATAGAAAAATTTAAAATAGTAGATATTCTTTGTTTCGTTCACTCGTTTAAAGCTGAAGCCTCTACAGAAATTCTATTATATCCTATCACTGAAGATTACATATGAACTATTGGCTTTATTTGAGCCATTAATGGCTTTCACCGTCCTGCTTAGGACTTTGTTATGACCCAGTCCATCTACAACTCAATGTAATGTATTATTTTCTATATCTTAGAATAAAAAAATGCAGCCTTATATTTCTATTTCTTTAGGCAAGCCCTGCAGTTTAAAAGGTATATTTACAATGATTCATGAGAAACGTAGAATCATTCCAGTCAATTCTCGAGGCTTTCGAATTTATGCCTATTAGGTAATATAGTAGTTATAAGCTTGCAATGAAATTGTAAGCATATAACAATCTTTGACAAAATTGCAGGCATACCTATATGTTTTCGTTGGAAGTGGAGGCATATCACATCACGTTTCATTGATGGGCATTAAATTTTTCAGAAAATGATAAAAATGTCCCTCTGCTCGTCTTCCCCAATGGATTCCATGGGATTGAAAAGGATGAGTATGGGATAGAATATGTTAAGATGTGTTCTAAAAGATATCATAGGCTTGAATGAGATGTGTAGGAGATGAGATTTTCTATTCCCAACAAAGCTTGTTTAGTTTTCAATATTAATTTTTACATTTTCAACACAGCTTTTTTTCATTTTTAGTAGATAATATTACATTAAAGCCTCTTTCGTCCTTCCAAATAGGCCGTAATATGTATGTCAATGAAATATGATATGCCTCCAATTTTAATAAGAACTCCATATAACTATTCTATTTTTAATATATTGATGATCGATAAAAAAAATTTACTTCATTTTTTATATTTAGTATAATTTATTTAATCAAGAAATCAAGTTCCATCGAAATGAAATATGTGCATGAGGCACATTTATTTATATATATATTTATGTGTAAATTATGAAAAAATTTAGATCTATTTAAATATGCATAAGAATGCAACAATCGTTGATAGAATCTTTTATCCAAATAAGAATTATGTTTTAGATAGTTTAATTTTGAAATGCAATTTTAAAATTAAGTTTTAGTATTAAAGAATTTTGTTATGTTAATTTTATACATTTGTAAATGAGACTTATACACAATAATACTGGACAAATAAAAAGACTTTTATAATAATATAAATGATATTAAATAAAATATATTTCTCACTAATTAATTATTAAGGATATAAAAATAGATAAAATTACGTAGAAAAGATGTTTCTAGCCCTTTCAATATAATTAACTATACCGGTACACTTACAATTTTGTCAAAATCAACAATTATGGTGGCAAGGGAATGATCCAAAAGCTCTTTAGTTCTCATGTTCAAAAGTATGGTTTAGGCCAGATCTGGGAATTTTTGTGATCATAGAGTCAATGGTATAAATAAAATGCTTCTAGGGCTAGTAGCACCGTGGGTGCTGTGATCACAGGTCATGTGTTCAACCCACCGTCCCTCCTATGGAGAAGTGTTAATGTCCGTGTAATAATGGAGGTATTATAGGATTTCCTCATGTTACGAAGATTATAAATGTACTGATTTGTAATATTAAATGGTTTTATGTATATATAAATCAATAAAAAATGATGTGTGTGTATATATATATATTAATTGCTGCTTGTTTTCGTCTAGTTGCATTTCCAAGGACGACGTCGGCTAAATTTAGCAAGTTCGGATGGTGATGTTATTGCCGCGTCCCACCGCCCCCCTCCACCCCCTTGCCGACTCAATCTTAGTAAACCATATATGCCGCCACAAAGCAGCAGAGGGCATGGTGTAGCTCCTGTAAAGCGAATATCCGTTCGCCCTCCCAAAGGCATCTAAATCTAGTTAGCCAACGCTGGCCAGCTATAGTACGATTGCTAACTACTTGCACACTGCTTGTCCTTATAACTACCTGTACACTCTGCTTGTCCTTATGAGTAAACATTGGAATAACCCATGCCACCCCTTCTATTGCAACGCTTTTGTGTTACTTTATTAAGAATGCATGTTGGTAATTAATACTAGACTTCTACTATTATGTTATTATTTTAAAATAATTGTATATTCTAGTTAATTATGGAGGAGGGATGCCCTCTTCGTCTTTCAACTATACTAGTATATAATTCAAATACCTGCTGCTTTTAAACTAATTAAAATATGCTTACAGCATAATTAAATTTAAGGAAACATTTCACGCAACCAGTTTCGACAAAAATTTTAGCTTAACTTTGTTCTGTCTTGATCTTTTTATTAAACTAAATAACAGATATTGTTGTTTTTAGTGTAGTATAAGAGAAAAATAACATTTAACAAAATATATGAGTTATTTGCAAAAATAACCCAATAAGTTTGATTATTTATGATTTTAAATTAGTAGTTTCAATATTTACAGATATAATCCACTAACTTTTCATGTTGTGCAACAATAACCGTCTGATCATGCATTCTCTAGATCATACCATTTTCATGTACATTAAAAATGTCATATGTTTGCTGTACACTTGATTGTCATTCTTAAAATTTAATTAAGCTCGTAGGGTTATATCGAAAATTCAAGAGTTATATTAGCAAATATTGAAATCACAAGGTTGTTCCAAAGGATCTCATAGGCTTGAATAGGATATGTATGAGATGAAATCTCTTAGGAGGTATTCTAAACGATTTCATGGGCTCAAATAAGATATGTATGAAATAGGATTTTCTATTTCCAAGAAAGGTTTTTCAGTTTTCGATATTAACTTTTTTACATTTTGAAGATAAATTTTTCATTTTCAGTACACATTATTATATTTCTTCATATACATGTCAATGAAATGTGATAAGCCTCCAATTTCAACAATGACTCCTTGTAACATCTTCCATTTTAATATATTGTTGATTGATAAAAAACCTACTTCATTTATTGTACTTAATTAATTTGTTTAACTAAAAAATAAAGTTTTATCGAAATCAAGTATGCGCAAAGGTTATATGCAAAGGTTATATTTGTTTAAAAATATATATTTATGAGTCAATTACAAAAAATGTTTAAATTTATTTGCATATGTATCAAAATGAGATAGTAGTTTATAGAATCACGTATCCACATAAGAATTATGTTTTAGATAATTTAGATTTTGAAATTCAATTAAGATTTAGTACTAAAGTATTTTATTATTTTAATTTTACACGTTTGTATGGAGCTCATACATAATAATACTAGACAAATAAAATAAAAGGGTCTCCTCACAAACTATCAGGCATGTACAAAATTGATGAGGTTACCTAAAAAAAAAAGGATTTCCAGCCCTTTCAACATAGATATACCTCTCCAGTTATAATTTTGTTAAAGGCAATAATTAGGCTTGCAATTTCGCCCAACCTACGTAGATACCGATGAAAACTCTTTGGTTCTCATGTTCAGAGGTATGGCTTAGGCCAGTTCTGGAAATTTCTATGATCATCGTGTCAATGATATAAATAAAATATGTGTTATACATTAATTGCTGTTTGTTTTCTTCTCGGTTACGTTTGGTAAGGCTGATTTTGATGATATTTTGAGATCAGGTGAAAAATGAGAATGGGAATATTTAGGATCAGTGTGATTGTTGTGAATTGACTGAAGTAAAATTAAAATAAGTAGTATAGTTTAAAGGAAAAATGATTGGAAAAATAAGAGTGCGTGTTAGCAATTAATACTAGGCTTATACTATTATATTATTTTTTAAAAATAATTATATATTCTACTTAATTATGGAGGGATTCTTTCATCGTCTTTCAACTATACTACTACATAAGTCAAATACCAGCTGCTTTTAAACTAATATAAATGAGCTCACAGTACAGTTCGTTGAAAGTTTTAGTGTAACTTTGAGCTCTAGCTTGTTGATGTTTTTATTAAACGAAATCACAGGCAATGTTATTTTTAATGTAGTATAAGAAAAATTAATATATAATGACGCAAAATATATGAGTTATTTGCAAAAATATCTGGTAAGTTTGACTATTTATGATTTTAATGTCATAGTTTTAATATTTACAAATTTAATTGCTAACTTTTGATGTTGTGCAAAAATAACCATCTGAACATTCATTCTTTATATCAAATACATCTACGTTATACCAGTTTTCATGTATCAAAAATCTCATACGTTTGTTTCGTATTTAACTGTCGTTCTCAAAATTTAATTAAGTTCATAGGATTATTTTTGTACAATATCAAAAATTCTAGAGTTATAGTCGCAAATATTGAAACTACGAGATTAAAATCGTAAACAAACTGACAATATTATTTTTGCAAATTACCCCAAAATATGTATTGTTCATCTACAAAAAGTTCACTAAACCTTTTATGAAAATATGTTTCGGTCAAATTGGGCCGCGGTTTTTTTTTGGGAAAAGTGAAAATTTTCGTTATAAATGTTACTTTGTTGCACATGCTCATTTATAAGGAATTATACTTGTTTGCAAATACTTTGTAGCTTATACGCTTTCACAATGAAAATTCTCTTACAGATGACTATTTAACGCAAACAACAAAGTTCATTGCTTATTGTATGCAACAACACATCCATTATATATAATATTAATGAAGGTACTTTTTTTTAGCTAATTGTTATGGTTGGGACCATACCAACCTTAATCATACGGGTAAAATTTAACCCAACCTACCTTAAACCTAATTCTTGAAATATCAATTCAGACCTAAATTAATTATAAGAAAATGACGTCGGTTTAATTCAGGTTAATGCGATAAGGCAAATAACGAAGAGAACATATTAATTTTTATTTTGAATTAATTTTCAATAAATATTATATTAATGATAATTTAAAAGTATGTTTGAATGTGTTCAGATTAATAACTCAAAAAATTCAGAGATGCATGTGGAAATTGTCAAGATTCAAAATAATTTCAACATTCAAAATTACATTAAGCATTTAATATTTTACAATTAGCAACAAAAGATATTTTTATTATACATAATCAAAAATTTATTTCATAAAATATTTTCATTATATATAATCAAATAATTCATTACGTAGAATAATTTTATGTAAATCAATATTATTTGGCTTATAGTTATAGAAAAATAAACACAAAATTTTCGATTTCATTGCTTACTCACATATGCAACGAGACCCCTGATCATACACCTATTTTTTTTATTTTTTTGAAATTTTTTTTACAATAGTGTTAATCTATATGTATTTAATATGTGTATAAATTTTTACTATTTTTTGGGATATTTTAGATATTTATTTTTTATTTTTGAAAATTAATGGCATTTTAGGTAATTTTAAATTACTAAAATGCCATCGATTTTCAAAAATAAAAAATAAATATCTAAAATATTCAAAATATGGTAAAAATTGATACATACGTTAAATAGACTTAGGTTAATAAGTTCATAAAAAAAATTTGAAAAAAAATAAAAAAACAAGTATACGCGCCCGAGAGCATAGGATCAGGGGCCATATGCAACGGTGAAATTTTGAGAATAATTCTTTTTTACTAATGATATGTTTGGTATTTAATAAAACTTTTGAATAAAAAATTTTAAGTTCAAAAATTTTTGAGATGAGAGGTGATGTAATATTACAGAGATGTAACACCCCACCCTTGAGGTGTTGGGAATGGGGTCTACTATGTCAAAGCTAAAATAAGATCTCCCAAGATGGAAATAGATACCAAGGTGCAAAATCATAAACATTTTAACTATTACATCTCAAGTTTGCTCCTTAAGGAGTTAATATACAATTTTCAATGTCTAAAATCAAAATAACCATGCATTATAAGGAAATTTCAATAAAATTCTAAACTTCTTTGTCTTTTCCTCTACTAGGTTCGCCTTTTCCCCATGTTGATAAAGGCTCTAGTATAGCATTGTATCCCTGTTTTTCCACTGAAAACAAAACTATGTGAGCTGAAAGCTCAGTAAGTAAACATGTATTTTTTAAAAAAATTCATTTTCAATCATATATATTTTTTTTTACAAATACAATATCTATACTGTCTTTTATGCACAATAAACTGTAATAAAAAAAATATCTTGATAAATGTGCACAGATATGTCAATTTTAAATCATGCATTCGTACTGGGGGTATTGCCATCTACTTGTGCTCGCGTGCAGCCGTGCTACACATTCGTGAGCTAAATCATCTCCTTTGGTAGTCCTGAGGTCGCTACCCAGGTACTACCATACTACTTTACTCCTTAGCAAACCCAAATATGCAATTATGCATCATACTCATGAATTTTAATTGATGCACCACTTAAATTCACTACTAAACATGAGTTTGAAATAATAATGCTCATTTTTGAATAAACAAATTTGAAAGAAATAAATAATCACATTTCATAGCAAATCATAATATTCACATAATATTTTCAAAGACATGCTTTGGTAAAAGTTTACTTACCTCTGAGTAGACTTTAAAAATCCTCTTTTTCCAATTTTTTTGTAGTAGCCTCAAGTCTCTTTTCCTAATTTTCATCACAATATGTTTATTATTTCACTTTGATTTTCACAAATATTATTTAAAATTCCATTTATAACTTTCTCAAATTTTCTCATAATTTTAATCGGTCAAAATCCTATTTTCTTCTATTTATTCTTATATTAATTCACTTTAAACAACTTTATTTTTTATATGTAAAATAAATTTGGACTTATACTTCTTTAGATATTTTCCTTTAATTTTTCTCATATTTTTATAATTTTAAACTCATTTAAGCTTCTAAATATTGAATTTAATTTTCTTGGTATTTTTCATAATTTTCTGTAATTTTTTTCAGTTTTTTTTTTTTTTTTTTTCTCGCCGCCGGCCGGCCGGTCGCCGGCGCCGGCGAATGGCCGCCGGTGGACTGCTGCTTGCGGGCCGGAACAGTGGGCCAGGCTAATGGGCTGGATCCTTTGTTGGAAGTTGGGCCAGACTGGATAGTGGGCTGGCTCTGTTTAAGTGGGCTTTCGTTTTTGTGGGCTTAAGCTTGGTTTATGGGCTTCTGACTCACTGGGCCTGTTAAGATGGGCTTAGCCCACTAGTCCAGAAGCTTATTCATTTATTTGTTTATTTTCAACGGTCCATATTTTCCAAATAAAATGGCTTATATCTCTCAATATACATATCTGTTTGTACTGAAATTTTAAGGGTAAGCTTATAAAATTATGTTTTATAATCTGGACGGTCCATTTTTCAAAATGACATCTCTATCATTAGATTTAATATAAAGGGTTTAATAAAAGGTTAATATTAAATATCACTTCAAATAGCCATATAAACTAATTTTTAACAAAATTAATTCATCACATATACTGTAAAATATCTCAAATAATGTTTGTAATGGTTCAGATTATTCGTTTTGCATCTATATTTTCCTGTAAATTTTTTTTTTGTGTTTTTCTCTTAAAATACATATTTACCACTCTATATCATGTATAAAATCGCTATATCTAAAAATCTATAAGTCTGATCAATCTAAAATTTTGCGGGCAAGCTAATGATATAATTATCTTGTTATTGTATGGTCACAATTATCTAATTATGCTCAGAAGTGCGTTTATTTCATCATATATCATTTCATACCCTTTATTTGGTACTTCTCATTTAAATAAGTAAAATTTCAACATTAAACATTTTGATAATACTCCTGTGACTAATTAGTCATGCTAGAATTGTCGTGAATGGTTTAGATCTATGAAATAACTTGCGTATAACATAGAATGAATGAGATTAACAGAGAAAATGGTTCGACGCAGCTTACCTTCAAAAATTTTTTCTTCTTCCTTCGTCTCTCTGTCTCTGCGATTTTTCTTCTTCGCGAAAACTCATTCTCGTCTGCGCCTTTTATACTAATCCATGGCTGGAGTTAATTGAACGCGCATGACCCATTAATCCCACCATTTCCATAACGGTGCCTAATAAAACAGTTTCCATAACGGCGCCTAATAAAACAAAAAAATAAATAAATAAAATAAACGGCGCTGAATACTGCGCCGAATGACGATGACTATTACAAGAGATAACAGTGAAAAGTAAAAATGATGAAGTTAAAATAGATAAATTAATCATATGAGTAAAAATAGATAAATTAATCGTATGAGTAGTTGTGAAGAAATGATTAAACAATAATATAGTTATACTGAAATATGTAAAGAAATTATTAGAAAACAGTTGCTTAATAACGTATGCCACAGTGAAGTTTTGACAATAATATTTTTTGATCTATGAACGCACGTGCATTTAAAAAATTATAATTTTACTATAATTTTAGTTATTTGCAAAAAAATCATTGTTTCTGAAAACTGAATTTTTTTTTTGACAACATGTCATCTAAGAGTGGGAATTGGGGTGGGTCCACCCATGACCTGGTCTTGACTCGACTCATTTTTTGACTGGGTAAAACTAATGCATTTTTGACCTTGAATTAGGATAGGTTAGAAATTTTAACCTGAATTCAAAAATAAGGTCGAGGTGGATCGACCATGTCCCGACCCGAGCAGTTGGTCCTGTCCCACATATATTAATTTATTAAAAATTATAAGCTTATGTTTAAATATTATTATTATTATTTTATTTTAAAGTTCTTACATTTTTTATAATCAACTATATCAAATCAATTTATCGAGAAAACAATATAAGAGTCAATAAGAAGAATTTGCACATATATAATTCTCATATATAATTGTATATTAATCTATTTTAATAAATTTATACTATATTGTCTCATGTTTTGTTTTATTAATTATGCATTTTTTAATAATTAATAAAATATCGAAGCATATAAAATTTAAATTTAATATAAATATATTTTTTATATTTGATTGGTATATAAATTATTAAAATTATCTTATTTGACCTTTATTTTTTACTCTACCTGTTGTCTTAAAACCAGTCCAATATCAACCCGAAGTTTGTCTTGAAACCTATTTAAAAAAAAGTGAGTGCAAAACCCACATTGTCCCAATCTGGTATAAAAATAAGGTTAAACTCAATTATTAAAAAAGTAGGATTAGTGTTGAGCAAATCTGACCCGGTATGGCCGGCGCTGAATTCTCAACCCAAATGTCATCATTAGCTGTAAACCCCAATTGCTTGATTGTTCCACTCCAGCAACGTACAGCTTAAAAGACGGGTTGAATGAGTGAGGGTGTGCAATTGGGTTGGGTCTAAACCCGTTTTTCTGTACCATTCCATTTTCAAAAATCTTCTAACCCAGCCCAACCCAACGTTACCCGACCCCCATCCTAATAATCAAAGCCGCGAGAAAGTTCTCACACAAATTTTCCCTTTTGATTCAATGTTACCATTCAAAACTCGAAGTGAATACCCATATTTACAAAATCAACGCCTTCTCCTTCCACTTTTTCCCTGGTTTCTATTCACCCACCCCCGTCTCAACTCTCAACTCGGCCATACAAATTCCGCATGTCAGCCATACAAGCCCTGCTCGCAGGTCAATCTTTTCTCTCTGCATAGATATCTCTGTTCTCTACCAAGGAGAGATTTTCTCCTTTTCCCTCGATGGAATAAGCAGATCTGAATCTCTCTTCTTTCTTAGTAATAAGGAGAAAAATAATACCATTATCTTTATTTAATTTATGAATATCTATTTACCATTTATATAATTTATATTTCTATCATTATCCCTGGTCATTTTATTATAAAAAGATACCCATTTTAACTCTTTTTCATATTCCACGGCATCATTTTATACCTATTCCAATTTTTGGAGAAAACTGGGAACATCCTCTTTACACACCATCTCTCTCTCTCCACATATAATTAGTAACCAAGTATGGAATCCATCTCTCTCCCTCTCCCGATCCACATATAATTAGTAACCAAGTACGGAATCCATCTCTCTCTCTCCTGATCCGCATACAATTAGTAATCATTGATAATTATGCTAACATAGCACCTCTCGCCCTCTCATTTCATATTTAACATGGATGGATTCTATTCTCTCTGTTATTTCTCTCTAATAAGGAGATTTGAATCCCTCTCTTTTTTATTACAGAGATTTAGATTTTTTTATAAGGACTTATACAACATAACAAATGATATTACAATCAAGTGAAGGAATTGTAAAACTCAAGCAATTGGGAAAGACTATTATATAAGGACTTCAATTCTATGCTATGGGAGAATGCAGTGTTGCATGCTCCCGAACGCATACACTTATTTTTTATATTTTTTTTTTGAAATTTTTTTTATAAACTTATTAGCCCAAGTGTATTTAACGTATATATCAATTTTCACCAATTTTGGAGTATTTTAGATATTTATTTTTTATTTTTGAAAATCAGTGGCATTTTAGTAATTTAAAATTACCTAAAATGCCACTGATTTTCGAAAATAAAAAATAAATATCTAAAATACTCGAAAAATGGTGAAAATTTACACACGGATTAAATACACTTGAGCTAATAAGTTTATAAAAAAAATTTCAAAAAAAATAAGTGTATGCGCTCGGGAGCATAGGACTGAAGTCCATTATATAATTACCCCTCACCAAGGAGGGGTTTTGAACCTATGACCTCTCCCTTGCTGAGCCACTAGGTTACCATGATGCTATGACTTTCATGGCCAGATTTGGATCTTTAAATTCTGTAGTAAAGAGAAAAATAAAACTACTGTCTTTACTTATTTTAACGATATCTAATTGCCTTTTTGTTATAATTACTATTTTTATCATTATCCCTGATATTTATATTGTAAAATAAACATCCATTTTAACTTTTTTTTTTAATTCCATGATATCATTTTATATGCATCCGAGATTTCCAGTTGTGGAAATGGTTCAATACTCACTGTAAACACGCAGTCTCATTGCTTACACTTTATTTTATTAATTTTAAAAATATATTTTTAAACCTGTGCTATTTATCATCTTTATTTGTGGTCTTTGCTTCTATTTAATCATGTGACCTTCTCTATTTTTCATAGATGATTAATGTAAAATTCAATCCATTCTTTTTATTAAACATTATTTATTTAGCCAGGACATCTAGTTTCATCGAAATTGAATATTAGGATGGGCCATATCTTCTTGATAATAGTTATATTCATATGTAAATTAAGAAAAATAACTAGATTGATTTACATATGTATAAGAATGTAATAATATTTTATAAAATTATTAATCCATATAGTAATAATATTTTAAATAATGTAGATATTGAAAATACCCTTTTAAAATTGATATTTAACATTAAATTGTTTTATTATGTTAATTTTACGTATTTGTTCATGGAGTCCAGCATATTGATACTAAGTAAATGAAATTATTTGCGTGATAATATAAATGATATTAAATATAATATATTGAGTAAATTTTCTATTAATTATCAAAATATTAAAAATGAATACAGTTACATAAAAGAAAGATTTCATAAAAGCATTCATGTTTATCCATATGTATTTATTTATAGTTTGAAAAATAATATTTATATGATATAAGTTTGCAATGAAAATTATATAAGTTTTGATCTTATGCACCCGGATGCACTTAGTTTTAGTGCACTCAGGTGCAAATATCTATTTTTTTAAAAAAAAATTTACGCTATTTTTAATTTAAGTATATTTAACATATGTATCAATTTTTACCATTTTGGAGATTTTCAAATATTTTTTTATTTTTAAAAATCAGTAGCATTTTTAGTAATTTTACTTATTTTTAAAAATAAAAAATATGAAAATCTCTTAAGATGGTAAAAATTAATACACATGTTAAATACATTTAAATCAACATTCTTATGAAAAAAAATTCAAGAAAAAGTAAAAAAAATGGATTAAATGCAGTTAGGTACACTTAGGCAAGACCCAAACTATATTTGGTGATAAGATACTTTAAATCTGATAAATCTTTATATTTTAAATAATTTTAAAATAAAAAACTAAAGGTAAACATGGAGCATAAAATCCAATAAGCAGAGTTTTGGGAAAATCCTTTTTTATTTCTGTGTAGTTAGTGCTTCAAGGAGATCATCTGTTACTTGTATGATATATCACGCACAGGTGGCCTCGTCGTCCCGCTCAGTGACCATGGTAAGGGGCGCATTTTTGTGATGATTAGCCCAACTGATGGTCGGCCTCATGGACACACAACACCTCTCAATCTCCCCATATCCACATATAATTCGTAACCGATTAAGCACATAATGCTTCTTACGTGTATATAATCATGTCTCTAACAACAAGATTTATTCCTTGATCATTGTGCCAACAGAGATATGCTTTCTTGCAAGTTTTATCAGCTGATGGTGCTCTTCCTATATTTGCTAATATTCTCATATGTGGTTGCTGCCCCAATATTTTTATCAGCAGTCAAGGTAAACTGGATCATCTTTAATTAACATATACACCTTAATTAATTTTAACGACTTCTTTTGGTGTTATATTTACATACATTTCAATATCTATTATACAGAAACTTTAAGATATTTTTATAAATTAAAGAAGACAAATTCTGCTCTACTTAGAAAATCTGACAATACAACTTTACCTAAAAAACTCCAAGACACAGCTTCACCCTCGAATATAAAGAGACAGAACTCCTAAATAAGGACTGACAAAAATACCCCGGTGCCATTTTGAAACCGGCCAGAGCTATGACTGCCGAATGACTTGTGGCTGATTAATTTTTGTTGGCTTGGAGAACATTGACTTCCCAGCCTATGAGAAAAGAAAACCCAAATCTGGTTGGCTGGTAACTATTATTTGCCACGACACTGCGCCGCTCGACCACTGTATCGAGGCGGGTTCAAATGACAACGGCTGCAAGGTCGTGGCGTCTTCTCCTCATCATGTAGGAGCGTCCCCAGTAGGTTAGGTGATGTAGAAAGGGTTCGAGGAAAAATCTGGAACGTGTAGATAAATACAGAATTGGTTGATAAATAATTTAGGAAAAATCTCGCTGACAATTTTTCTTGTACAAAATTTGCTAGTGAGATAATTTAACCTTAACATAACTCAGTTCATGACAGTAAATCATTAACCTATGATACTAGACAACTTAAGAGTTATACTAACGTTGAATTATTTTAATTAAAAAAATTTTAAAACAAAAAAATAATCTTTTCAATGGAGTAGATAATGGTTTTGTTAACGGCGTGTGTATAATAAGAATTTAAGGTAAAATATTATGGATATAAGAAGAATTTGTAAAATATTGTGGGTATATTGAAAATTAGGTACAAATGTTATGGGTATAAAAAAAATTCTTCCTAACGTAAAAGGTAAAATTACATTCGAGTGCATTGGAGCTCGAGTAAGGCTGTTCCACTGTTGCATCAATGTTAACACGGGATTGAAATGGACAGTCCAATGGGGGATTGGTTAACAGTCTGCTTCAGTCAATGCTCGCTAGCACTAAGCATTTGATCCGCATACAGGTCACTTGGTAGATTATTGTGTTTAATATTATGCATACTCATAAATAATTATAGCATTTTTATCCAAAATGAAAGAACTAATCCATTTGTGAAGTTCAGAATCATTTTAAGCTATGAAATTTAAATTAAAATAGTAAACTGTAATGTATTAGCCTAGACTAAAAATTAAAACTTTTGCTCAAGTTTTTGTCCAAGTTATTTAATTCTCCAGGATTTTTTCATACATTGAATAAAACTATCTCAAAGTAAGTCATAAATAAACTTGCATTATCACATTCAAGCAATCAAATCCATAAAATCATTACAATCATGCCCAATATTCACATCCAAGTCAAGCCACTTATTAGATAAAATAAAAATAAATTAGATAAATTCAACACACTACCGCCATCTCATAGGTCACGGTAGGATCATGTCATATAATTAAAACAAAAAAGAATATAACATTTTTCTTAATTTCTCCTTTCTTTAAGACCTTTAAAATATCTTATAGGTCATTTCTTATATCGTCTCCTCCTAGAAGTACTTGCTCTTAAGTTTAGGAACTACACTTAAGATTTACTGTCCTAAACCCCTTAAGATACTTTTCTATACCTAAAACTTAAACTCTATGCATCACTTGATTAATCTAGCCCTTCCATTGAACTTAGGATGTCAAAATTCCTAGGAAATGACCCTTGGATTACACAAATAGGACTTTTGTAGCTCAATTTACATCATTTTAAAAATGAACGCATCACATTGTGACACATGTCCTCTCACTGCTAGCGACTTCGGCCCACCATGGACATTTCTACTCGGTTAGGCTTCTTGGTGGGCTGATCTTGAGCTTTGTTGCATGGGCTTCTCTGTTTGGGCTTGCATGTGGGTTTTGGGCTTTGGGCTCCTAAATAGGGCCTAACCCTGTTATCTATGCTGCAGCGGGTAGCCGTCAAGTAGGGGTGTAAATCGGGTCAGGTTGACTCGGGTTGGGACAAATACAACACTAACCCACCTTGTAAAATTTCAACCCAACCCTACTTTCAACCCTACTTTTCGCACCTTAATCCGATTCTATTTCAACCCACCTCAAATCGGTTCGGTTCGGGTTACAAATCGGGCTAATAGACTACACATATTATCAATGTTAGTTAAGCTTTTGTTCACCGAGATTTCTAAAATAACGAAGGCAATAATAATTATAAAAACAATAAGTACTAAAAAGTTCTACATAACTCAAAAGTGGAGGATAAGTTTAGTAATTGATTCATTTTTTTGCTTTTGTATTCTTTAAGCAATTGATGTCCTCTGCAAGTCAAAAAGTGAAAGCCAAGTAAAATTATTGTAGTAAATTATGCAAAATGAAAAAACGAATATCATAAAAGCTACAAACATCTCAAATTCCCAATTGAACTATTCGTTTATTCCAAATCACCAATGCAAGCAAACATCTAAATAACCTATTTACAATGCAATATAGGGTATGTTTGGCAATTGAAAGAAAAATCAATTAAAACTTTTCAATCTAAAACTTTTCACTCTCCATAATTATCATATTTTTAACTATCATATTTTTTAATTATTTTTTCACATTTTCCTATACAACTACCCTACTTTTCAATCATTTATATACAACTATCCACACAACTAACCTATCTATTTTAACTTTATCCTCTTTACTACTCATCATTATCCCTATCATATCACATCGGTTGACAACTTTTACTCTCCAAAATTTTTCATCAAAAGTTTTATTCATTACCAAACACACTCATGACCAAATAATCCAAACATAATTTAACAACTAATTAACCAAATATATTTCCAAACCAAGTAAATTGAAATAATATTTCACAACCAAATAGTCAAACATATTTCCAAACTCCACACAATTTTATTTAAATATCCAAACAACCTGAATGAAATACACTCTCATAAACATATCTTATGAAATCGGGTCGGATTAAGTTGATCGACCCCCTAATCCGGCTCAAACTGATTTTGAAAATCGGGTCGAGTTGAACCCGATTTTCAAAAACCTCAACCCAACCATGGTATAAATCGGTCCGGGTTGATGCGGGCTCGGGTTGAACCCGACCCTATTTACACTCCTACCGTAAAGCAAACTCTGGCGAGCCCTAGAATGGGCTAGATTAAGCTTGTCTTGTACTATGTCGATTGCAACAGTTCTAGGCTTTTTAGCTTTTGGGCTCATCCTGGGTCTAACCCAATCCCCAAAAGCCTGTTCCATCTTTTGAAAAGTTACAGAAACTCTTACCATATTCAATTTTACAGAAACTCATAAGCATATAATTTTTAAAAAACTATAAGATGAAATTATAAATGTTTAAAAAGATAAGAAAATAGGTAGCAAATTACATTCGTTTCAAATAACAATTTATATAAAATATATAAATAATATATTTATATTATTTCTATATATCTTATTTAATTCTTTTAATATTATCTTAAATGCATTTGAATTCAAGGAAAAATGTACTAAAACTCTTCTTATCAATAATTTAGCTAACATATTTAATTTTACACCATCCAAGCATAATATAACTTACATAATTAAAGTTCTTAATTTATATTACTCAAAAATAAATTTTAATTGTGACTTTTTGCTTTCTATCTTGCCTAAAATTATCTTTATATATTCATAAAATAATTGTATGGCATTCATTCAACTCATGCAATTAAACATATAATCTATCGCATCATCTTAGCATGATTAATGATTATGAAATTACTTATTAATACAATTGTGAATATAATCACATGATAAATCTCTATTAAATCATTTCATAATTAAAGGCTAAAGAGGTAGAGTCCCCTTAACTTAAAGAAGAAAATAAAATTAAAAACTCGAACGGATCGGATCATCTCTTCTGTCCATATGGCAGCAACTTTTTCTCCCTTATTCGCTTGTATCCTTCCATTGACTCCCTATGCGTTTTACTTCCCATCGCACCCCAACTCCAAGGAGGATTCGATCTAATTTCCGTTTCTTTTTAAATTTTAAACTTCAAAGTGGTGAGGCGCTTAGAGCTCAAAAAGGCAAAATATACTATTTACTCATCAACTAGGACTCGATCTTAAGACCTCTTTTATTGAAGACAATACCTTAATAGCTCAAGCATCTTAGGCTGTTAAGTTAAATACTTATAATTTTTTATATAACTCAACCAATTCAGCATAAGTGAGCTTAATTGGGTTAGCCTAATAATATTCTACTTACTTCGACCTACTACATGGTCAAACGACCAATTGTCAATGATTAATATGCTACATCAGCAAGCACGTCATCATTTGATTGGTCAACCTATTATTTTATTTTTAATTATTACAGTCCCCCCCTTTATAAAAGTTTCATCTTGAAACTTACATCTCATTATAAGGTGAAAACATATTAGGATATTTCTTGAATATTTTCTTCAAGTTCTCATGTTGCCTCCATCTCGCTATGGTTACTCCATTGCACCAGAACGTGCTTGATCTTTTTTCCATTCAACTCTTTTTCTCTAGTGTTAAGAATTCGTTCCAGTTACTCCGGATGCATTAGATCCCCATCTACATGATATTGCTCAAATTGCAATATATGTCTTGAATTATACATCTATTTCCTTAGTTGTGAGATATGGAATTCATTATGTATTCCTGCCATCATAAGTGATAACGCTAACCGGTACACAACTCCACCAATGGCTTGTAAGATCTCAAATGGTTCAAAATAACAAAGACTTAATTTTCCTTTACTCTGAATCTCATTATACCTCGAGTAGGTGAGACCTTTAGGAAAACCTTTTCTCCGACTGCAAATCGCAAATCATGTCATTTTTCATTAACATACTTTTCCAGTCGATCTTGAGTAGCCACTAGCCTCCTGATCAATTGCGCTACCTTGGTAGCCTATCCGACCAATTTTGATACTATTATCTTCCACTCATTGACCTCTTCTTAGTACACTAGGGTGAAATATTTCTTATCATATAAGGCTTCGAGTGGAGTCATACCAATGCTTACTTGATAGCTGTTATTATAAACAAACATTGCAATTGTGAGATGCTCAACCTATGAGCCTTGTAAATCTAACGCGCAAGCATGCAGTAAGTCTTCTAATATTTAGATGAACCTCTCGAACTGGCCATTTGTTTGGTGACGATATGCAGCACTCAAGTGTAACTCTATACTCGTAACTGTTTACAATTTTTATCAAAATTTAGACACAAATCTTCGATCTCTATTAGAGACAATGGATACTTGAACATGATGAAGTTTGATAATCTCTTTCATATACAATTCTACCATCTACTCAACCCGATACATCATTTGGTAAAGTAAAAAGTGCGCTAACTTAGTAAGGTGATCTACCACCACCCATACTGCTTTCATTTGACTTTGAATTTTAGGCAATACAATCACAAAATCTATCGAGATATGTTTCCATTTCCATTGATATTTCCAAAGGTCGTAATAAGCATCTTAGTTTCTGCTTTTTTTATTTTGCTTGCTAACAAACTAGACTAAGATACAAATCTCACAATTTCTACTTGCATTTGTTCCATCAGTATCTCTAACTTAAATCTTTGTATAACTTTGTATTACTTAGATGAATAGAGAATCTCGACTAGTGAGCTTGTCTAAGGAGTTCTCTTCAAAGTTATTCTTTTCTCTACCAACAAAGATTGCAACTGCACAACACTTAGTTATGGAGTTTGCTGAGAAGATATCACTTCTATCTCCAAGGCTTCGAACTATCTTAGCAACTCCTTCTATTGGGTAATCAAGGTTGTAACCCCTACTTACTTTTTTCGGCTTAGAGCATCTACCACTATGTTATCCTTCCCTGGATGATACTAAATTATAATATCGTAGTCTTTCAATAACTCTAGTCATCTTCGTTACCAAAGATTCAATTCCTTTTGAGAGGATATATACTTCAAACTTTTATAGTCTGTAAATATCTCTATCCTTTCACCATACAAATAGTTTTGTCAAATCATTAGGGAAATTCTGTTCACTTGGCTCGTATCCTTTCTTCACTCCCCCTGTAATTTACTTTCCAATGCACTCCAAGGAGGATTCAACAGAGAAACAACCATCGATTCCTTTTAAATTTTGAATTTCAACTTAGAGGGGGTCACAGAGCTTAAAAAAGCAAAATATACTATTTACTAATCAACTAGGACTTGATCTTGAGACTTCTTTTACCAAAGGCCAATACCTTAACTACTTAAGAATCATGAGCTATTGAGTTAAATACTTATACAATTTTATACAACTCAACCTATTCAACTTGAATGGGCTTAATAGGATTTTACCCAATAACATTCCACTTACTCCTGGCCTATTTCTTGGTCAAGTGGTCAATGGTCAATGGTTAATATGTCACATTAGTGGACACGTTATCATTTGATTGGCCAACTTATAATTATTATATGCAACAACCCAGAATTGAATCTCACACCTAAAAGAGGGTAAGGTTCTTGGGAGATTATAAGTAGATCTAAGTTCGAAACATCCTGTGATGCATTTTAAAACAATGTGACTGAGCTACTAAGTTATGATAGACAATATTGCACTGTGAGGTGCATAACCCATATGCCCAAAATGATTTTTTTGGTCTTGGCGTATGAGGACGAGCACATGTATGACCATATAATCTTGTATGTTTCTCTCTTAATTCACTTCAACAGTCATATCCATATAACTAAGCTTTATTTATAATAAATAGGTGCTTCATTAAAAAACCGCCTCACACCTTACTATTATGAGGTAAGAGGTGGAAAAAGATTGCACCATGAATATAATTTCATTCATTCAAATGAAGATTATCCTTACATAATTATGCAAAAATACATCCAGGTCACTTTTTCCCACCATAAACAATCTTCAAGCATAGCTCCCTAGGGAATGAGCTGTTTGGTTGTCTGTCCCAAATACCAGTAGAAATTCCACATTTTGAAAATACAAACAATACCCCTCTTCAATCAATCTCTCTAAGGCTGGCCAAGATGTTTCCATTGCCTTCAAGGAAATTGATAAGTATTAGAGAGTCTATTTCAACTTCCACTCCTGTAAATTTCATTTCATAAAGTCATCTTACACCTAGAAGCTGAGCTTTTGTCATCGGTATCAATGACTCAGATACTCCATTTCATGTCCAACATTTGGCTGCAATGAAGCCAATGTCACTGACCTTTCATTTCATTTGATGAGCACCTAAAAGTTAAAAATTTTAGAGTCTACTGTTTCTACTGGCCTATACAAACATGGATGGGTTCGGATCCATGGAGCTTCTTAAATTTCACCCAATTTTATAAGTTTGATCAAGCTTAATAGGACTGATCGGGGATGAATAAGCCTGATTAGGCTTCGTATATTTGGATTAATTTGGAAATTATTAATACATTTATTTAATGAACAAGCCTTTTTCTTGCTATTTATGCATATGGACAAGCCTTTTGCTAAAAAGCCGACATGGTAGTGACCATTTTTCTGTCGATAATCATATGACAGTAAGCGTAATTTATGCCCGTGTTTGTGATCCAAACAAAAATCTTCGACGGATTTTAACCGAATTTGACGAGGCTAGACAAGTCATTTGAAATTTTGAATTTGGGTCGTGACTTCGTTTGGCTGGACGGAGAAGCATTTTGCATTTGCAGTCGTCAATAGCATTTTCTTAAAACTATTTTGTTCATGAGATTCCGTACAACATAATGATTAACCCAAACACATTTTAAATCTCTTTCGAAACAGTGATTATATACCAAAACTGTAGGAATGAATTAACCAAGACTATAGAGCACAGTGCGTTAGTGCGGATAGTGCTCACTTTGGGAGGGTTGTCCCAGCTGTCCTAATATCGAGTTCTAAGTAGGGAGTTTTGTTTTCCGTTTCAATAGCATAATCTTCTGTGGTTTCTAGCATGGAAAATCCATTGATTCAAAATTAGAAATGTGTATTTTCAAAAGATTAAGGGTAATTTGCAAACATACCTACTTAGTTTGACCATAAGGGCAAGTATACCCATATAATTTTCGGAATTGCAAATAGCTCCTCAATAGTTTGTCCATAATTGCAAATATATTCATGCTGTTATGAAGCTATTACTGTACCGTTTTGACTTGGGTATAGTTGCAAATATATGCAAACTACATAAATATATTTGCAATTTCAAAAATTAAGTGGATATATTGAGTTTTTATAAATATAGCCATGTAATATATATATTTGCAAATATATCAACACCGTAATGGTACAATAACAGCACCGTAACGGTGTGGGTATATTTACAATTATGGTTGAACTATATGAGAGTTATTTGTGATTTTTAAAACTATATGGGTATATTTACAATTATGGTCAAACTAGGTAGGTATATTTGCAAATTACATAAAGATTAAATTGTAAATGTGTAACTTTCAAATGCAACAATAAAAAAACATCCATGCCTAGGTGTGTCCACTGGGCCTTGGCGAGCTTTAAAAGTGATTGAATAAGGTCATCTAAGCTTAATTCAGCTTGAGGAGACTTTCAAATTTGACTTAGTTTGTTTCTCGCCGGGAGAGTCCGGATAAAAAGTGCCAATCTCATCCATGGACGAATAACAAAGTAAAACCGTGCCCACACTAGCGAAGTTATTAAAATAATTTAAAATGTTATTATCCTGTGCTTTGCTCCTTTATAACAAGTTACATAGAAGTGTTCCCATATAGTTATCTAACTTTTAAGATATTAATGATCAATTCAAAATCTAATTCATTTATTATATTTAACATTATTTATTTATCTAAAAGATCAAATTTCATTCAAATCAATTATTTTTATGTTCCACATTTGCTCAAATATATATATATTCTTGTGTAAATTATGAAAAATACTTAGATTAATTCACATACATATTAGAATTAAATAATATTTTATAAAACCTTTTATTTACATAGTAGTGATATTTTAAATGGTTTAGATGTTGAAAAAATTATTTTAAAAATTGATATTTTAGCAATGAACTATTTTATTACATTAATTTTACATATTTATAAATAACACCCATATACAGTGAAATTAAAAAAAAAGTTTTCAAAATACTACAAAATGATGTTAAATGCAATGGATGAATTGGATTCCATCAACCATCAAGATTTTAGAAATGGAACAAAAGATTTCACCGTAAATTAATATTTAATAATTGGTAACTAATCCTATCAGGCAGAAGTAGCAATAATAATTGGTAACTAGAAATTGTTATAAGCAACAAAATAATGGCGACTGGAGTTAAAGTCTCTTTCAGCGAGATTGCATGCGGTTACAAGTAAACATTGTACATGAACTAGTGGTCCTTTGTTCGCGCCCATTAACAGCTGTAACGGATCCAATTGAACTTGACATGCCCCACTTCAACTCAAACTATTGTCCTTGGAGCCAGTGGTCTACCCTACTGATAACGCACCTATCACATCTACCGAATGACCTGCATGAGAATGTTGGCATTGTGTCCAAGTTTGATATTGGTAGAGCTTCGCCGCCATGAGAATAGATAAGAGTTTCTGTTCTCCAAAATAAATAAATAAATAAATGTGCATGATTGTAAGGTTGGATGTTACAATGTATCATATCAACAAATTAAAAATAATCATTTGTGTTGTTTATCAAACATATATATTGTTCGATATAAAAAAAAGACTCTTTTCTATGTAACCAGGTTTCATAAAAGTGGTAATATGTAGCTTCTTTAAATTTAAAATTTTTGTCATTTAATGGAAAATTCAATTGATTTATTGTTGATTTATTGTATAGAAATCATTTATTTCTATTTTATCTAGGGGACTAAGTTTTATTTAAATCAAATTTTTGCATCGGCCAAATTTGCTAAAAAATAGGTATATTTATGTGTAAACTAGAAAAAATACTTACATTCATTTACATATATATTATAATGTAATAATACTTTGTAGAATGATATTTTAGACAGTTTAGATATTGAAAGAAAATTTTAATATTTATATTTCATATTAAATCATTTTATTATATTAATTTTACACATTTGTAGATGATACCTATAGACAGTAATACTTGACAAGCAAAAAGGTTTCTAATACATTATAAATGATGTTAAATACAATAATAGAGTAAATATTTCATCAATTATCAAAATATTCAACATGAAATAAGTTACACCAAAAAGAGTTTAATAGAAGCCTTTCCCTCCAAAAAAAAAAAAAAAAAAAAAGGTTCTTACCCCCCTTGTAACATCTATTTCTTTGGGCTGGAATGAAAGTCCACGATAAAATAACCAGCCGAATCTTTCTGTTTATGATAATTTCTATGATCATAGCGTCAATATATATACGAAGAAAATATGTGCAATATATTTATTAGTTGCCTTTTGTTTTCTTCTAGTTGCATTTCCGAAAGCAAGTACCAAGAACCATGGATGGTGATGTTACCGCGGTATCAAGAGACGGATCACGGCAAAGAGAGGTCCAACAGGGGCCATGGAAAAAACCAGACTTTCCTCCAGAAAGTGGCATAGGGCATGGTGGGGCTCCTGTGAAGCCAATATGCCCTCCTCATTGCAGCTAAATCATTATTAGTTAGTATATTAAGCCGCATTTTTATACTAATTAGTGCAGCCTGCTAATCAACAGAGACAGATACTATCGCGCAAAAGTGCTAACACTGTCCTGTTCTGCGTTGGCCGTAGTTTATACTTTATACTTGCTGCCTGCACGAGTACGTACTACCCATCCAAACTAGAAAAACATTGTGCATTGTCTGTGGGGCTAACCGCTGGCATGCTCAGTTTATCCATATATTTAAAACATTAGAAGAACCCACGTCACCATTTTTATTGCATCGCTCTTGTATTACTTAGAGTTATACTCCTATAAGGTGTCCTAATTAAATTATAAGTATTTGGATTTAAAGATAGCTCAGTCATATCTGAAATGCGTACGCAATCCGAGTTCAGGTAGAACTACACTTCTAGTTGAGTCATGATTGAAAGGGCTCTATAAATAGAGGAGTCTAGGTCCCTCTCTCACACATTTACATCACAAGTGGTTCCCATCTACCACTCGTATCACGGGGAGAAGACCTCGTACTTTACTCGGTCTACAGGTGGAATCTACACACACATGGATTCATGTACGCTTCTGCATCACATGATTTCCAACATGTGGCA
The DNA here is from genome assembly GCA_030490835.1 of Annona cherimola. Lineage (NCBI taxonomy): Eukaryota > Viridiplantae > Streptophyta > Magnoliopsida > Magnoliales > Annonaceae > Annona > Annona cherimola. Next base: position 64,889,747 of record CM059973.1, on the reverse strand, counting down.
TCAGAGCACACGTTTCGATTTTGGGTATAATAGATTCCACCCATAATATTTAATGATGCTTGATATATTCATTATTAGAATATTCATTTTTTTATGCATTAATCTAAAATATATATGAATGCATTGTGAATGGATTTTCTTAAGTTGAAAATAATAATAATTTTTACGGTGGATTCCGACCCATTATGCCATTAATTAATAATAATAAAAAAAAACAGGGGCTGTTGACGTGAAAGAAGGCTAAGAACCCATGGAGCCTTAATGCATTTAATGCCGCAGCCATGCCTTTTTTTTGTTTTGCCGCTGGAAGACATGCACATGCCATGATTTTTTTATTTTTTTTTATTTAAGCATAAGCGGCAAAATAGGCATGATCGGTATTGAACGCTTGCGTTCAACAATTTCATGTTACAGATTGAATTTTTTTTTTAAGATTTCATGACATTAAAAAAAAAAAAAAAAAAAACTACGGCCAAATTTGGAATTTATATATTTATATATATATAGAATTCATGTTTATTGGAATCCATGTTTACGGCCAGATCTGGAAAGGTCATGTTTAGTGGAATATTTTTTTTTATTGGAATTCTTTCTGATGTTAGAATACTGTCTTCTATTAATCCGTGTTGCCTAGAAATTTTTTCGTCAATTAATTACGTCTGGAATTGCTTGGGCTATTGCTGGAATATACATATTTGCTTGTTTTGTCAACGGCCAACCTGGAATTATGTTTAGAATTAATATACGGTCATATATTAATTCATGTTGCCTTGAAAATATTTTTTTTTCCGTCAATTCCCATGTGATTTCATCAATGCACATATGCATTCACGGCAAATCCATCATAGGATTTATTTATTTATTTATCTTTAATTTTGGTCTGTTGCTGTTCACGGCACGGAAATAAAATAAAATAAAAAAAGGGAAGGAAACATACCTTGCTGCCGCTATTTTGGATTCAGAAGCATATGGGTTGAAGCCTTTTACAGGACCTATGGATTTTCGTTTTTTTTTTTTTTTCAAATAATATAAATGGTATTCTGCATATAAAACCATGACCTGGAATGGTTTTGATATCGAGCAGCCATTTAAATAAACGCACACGTCGGCAGATTTGGGGAGAAGATGATTTTTTTTTTCATCAAAACCCCTTGAACAAATTTTTTTTTTTCAAATAAACCCTTGATATTAAATTTTACAGCAAACTCCTGGCTATTTTTTTTTAACAAACTGGTTCTTCCTTCTTAAGCCGGGCTTGGACATTTCAAGCCTGCCCATTAGGCCCAAACATTGGCCCATTTCAGCAGCCCATTTTGGCAAATTGCACCTGGGCGGGCCAACTTTTCAGGCTTAATCTTACAGGCCCATGTGGCGAGTCCGTTTTAGCTCATAACTGTCTAAACCCAACAGCTCATTATTACAGAAAAGGACACGTGACCCATTATGAACCATCCATACATAAATTAACATAATTCTTGGTCCTATTATCCAAATTGGACGATCCAATAGTCATTTTCTATGTTTTTGGACATTCTGGATCTAATGGAAGGGTCTGATTAAGCTAAATAGGTCAATAAATCTGATTTTTTTTATATTTATGCAAATACATGCAAATTTTTTGAATTATATGTGCAATTAATTCATGTGATTAGTTTATAAATGTCTAATTAGCAATTTATTTATCATTTATTGCTTTCTATTTAACTTTCAGCATGCAATATATATATATGAATAATTATATAAGTTATGATTATTAAATTTTATGGTGAGATAATATTCTATGGTATGACTTGAGGTTGGTGTCTAGGCAAGAGGTATTAAAGAGGATCATGTGGTTATTTAATTAGGTCCCTGCTATGCAGGGGGGGCCTCCCACGCCCCACCTCACTTACCTGGCTGACCAAAAGAAATAATATGGAATTTAATCGCACATAATAAATTTAATAATCATTATTATTGAATTATTCATATATATATATATTATACTCTGTAATTTTATATTAATAATTTTGATTGTGTATTTCTAGTTGCCCCAAAGGGTCTAAAATACATTTTCAAAATTATTAATTAATGGAGAAAATATTATTGTTTATTTTTCTCATAATAGAAATTGCAATTAATTGTCATTATGCAATTTATGCTTAATAAATATTGTTCATCTTTATGTCTCATGTTGCCCTGAAGGGTTTAAGATGTTTAGTTAATCAAATTTATTAAACAAAGAGAGAATAACATAATTTTTCCTCTCATAATAAAAATTGCATTATTAAAGAATATTATATTATAGTTTTACCCGAAGGTAGCTATAATTTAATATTTATCAATAATTGACTAGAACTGCATAAACGCGGGAAATTTTCTACCCAAAGGTCGAGATTTCTTGACTTTATGTATTCATAATTAATTATTGAATATTATTGTTTATCATAGCATTATTGAATATAATCATGCATTATTGCTTGTGTGATTAAATTTAAAATTTTAGCTATGATTAATTAATGTTAATGGAATTTGTTACATAATATTCTATCTGAATCATAATGGTAACGTGAGCTTAATCATTTTTTGTTACAGCTATGGCTTCTGTTCCTCAATCTCATCTGTCTAATATCCCGACATTGAATAGATCAAATTACTCTGATTGGCATGAACAATTACTTATTACATTAGGATGTTTGGACCTGGATTTAGCCCTTCGTGTTACAAAACCTAATGACTTAACGCCTGAAAGTACTGATAATCAAAAGATTCAATTTGAAAAATGGGAGCATTCCAACAGGTTGTCTCTTATGATTATAAAGAGCACAATCAAAAGAAATATCAGGGGATCTATTTCTGAACCTGAAAATGAAAGTGCTAAAACTTATCTTGACTCAATTAAGGAAAAATTCAGTGGGTCAGATAAAGCATTGGCTGGAATGCTCACTAAAAAATTGACTTCAATGAAATATGATGACATTTGTGGAGTGCGAAAGCACATAATGGAAATGTCAAATATAGCTGGGAAACTTAATGAACTAGGGATGAAAATCTCTGACTCTTTCCTAGTCATATTTGTCTTAAACTCTCTTCCATCTCAGTTTTCACAATTCAAAATCTCCTATAACACACAAAAGGAGAAATGAACTTTAAATGAATTAATATCCATGTGTGTACAAGAGGAAGAGAGATTAAAGCAGGATGGATCAATGACTATTTATTTCACATCGACTTCTAAGCAGTAAAGTCAAAGAAAGGAAAAGGGAAGAATAAATTCCCATTAAAGAAAGGCTTAGAGGATGGATTGAAAAATCCGTTGAGAAGTGTCATTTCTGTAAAAATTAAGGACATTTTAAGAAATACTGTCTCAAGCGGAAGAGTTGGTTTGAAAAGAAAGGTAACAATTATGTACATATTTGCCTTTAAACTAATTTCATAAATGTATCCTCTAATTTATGGTGTATTGACTCTGGTGCTGCTATTCATGTTTCAAACTCTTTACAGGCATTCCATTCAACCCGCAACCCAAAATCGCATGAGTCATCTATCTTAATGGGCAATCTGACCAAGTCTAAAGTCAAAGCAGTAGGAAATTGCAAGCTTCGCCTTGACACAGGACATTTTTTAGAACTGCATGACGTTTTTTATGTTCCGTCCATTTCTAGAAATTTAATTTCTTTGCCAAAACTTGATGTAATGGGTTATTCTTTCAGTTTTGCAAACTCAAAGTTTTCTTTATTTAAAAATTCTATTTTAGTTGTAACTGGAACATTATTTAATGGTTTATATCAAATAAGTGCAAATTGCTCATTTATTAATTGTTCATCTACCTTAAATGTATGTGCTAGTAATAAACGTGGTATGATTGATGAAAATTCCTCCATGTTGTGGCATAAAAGGTTGGGTCATATATCGAAAGAAAGGATGCTAATATTAGTAAAAGACGGGGTATTACCTACTCTAGATTTTACTGATTTTAGCATATGTATCGATTGTATTAAAGGAAAACAAATCAAAATTCAAAAAAAGAGTGCCACGAGAAGCAATGGACTTTTAGAATTGATTCACACCGATATTTGTGGTTCATTCTCATCATGTATTGGAGGTGAAAAGTACTTTATCACGTTTATTGATGATTTCTCACGTTATGGTTTTATTTTTCTATTACATGAAAAGTCTGATTCCTTGAATACTTTTAAAATATTCAAAGAATTAGTAGAAAAGAAATTGGATAGGAAAATTAAAGTTGTGAGATCTGACAGGGGCAGTGAATATTATGGTAAACATGGTCAATTAGGTCGAATCCCTGGTCCATTTGCTAAATTTCTAGAAGAAAATGGTATTGAATCTCAATATACGATGCCTGGAACTCCCCAACAAAATGGTGTTGCTGAAAGGAGAAATCGTACTCTCATGGATATGGTGAGAAGTATGATTAGCAACTCATCCTTACCCTTATTCTTGTGGAGTGAAGCCTTGAAAACTGCTATGTATATCCTCAACAGAGTTCCCAGTAAAGCTGTTCCTAAAACTCCATTTGAGTTATGGACAGGCAAGAAACCCAGTCTGAGACATATGCTATTTGGGGTTGTCAAGTAGAAGCAAGGATACTCAACCCACATGAAAAGAAATTGGACCCAAGGACAATTAATTGTTTCTTTATTGGGTATCCAGAATGGTCTAAAGGGTATAGATTTTATAGTCCGTCTCATAATACTAGAATCATTGAGACCGGAACTGCTCGATTCATTGAGAATGCGCGAAAATAGTGGGAGCATAACTCCACGAAATGTGGAAATTGAGGAAATTAGAGATCATTCCTCTAGTTCATCACTAATAGATGCAAAAACTGAGATTGTTAATTATAACATGACAGATCAACAACTAGAAATTGCTGTGCAGCCTACGGAAGAGTCTAATAATAAATCGATCTCAATTCCAAATAACATTCATCAATATGATAATATAGAACATATTAATGAGCCAAGAAGGTCTAATCGAATAAGGAGACCTGCTATTTCAGATGACTACATTATATATTTGGAAGAATGTATTGATGATCCTTGTATTGAAAATGATCCATTGACATTCAAGGAAGCTATTAATAGTGAAAAGTCTGAATTATGGATCAATGCTATGAAAGATGAATTAGAATCCGTGTTTCAAAATAAAGTTTGGGATCTTGTTACGTTGCCTAAAGGGAGCAAACCCGTTGGTTGTAAATGGATATTCAAAACCAAACGAGACCCTAAGGGTAATGTAGAAAGGTATAAGGCCAGACTTGTTGCTAAAGGATTCACACAAATAGAAGACATTGATTATAATGAGACATTTTCACCAATCTCCAGAAAAGACTCATTCAGAATCATTATGGCATTAGTGGTTTACTTTGACTTAGAGTTACACCAAATGGATGTAAAGATGGCATTCTTGAATGGGGATTTAGAAGAGGAGGTATACATGATGCAACCTGAAGGATTTGAAATGGAAGGAAAGGATACATTACTATGCCAATTAAAGAAATCTATATATGGACTTAAACAAGTTTCTCGACAGTGGTATTTAAAGTTCAACAAAGTTATCACTTCCTTTAGATTTACTAAAAACATTAGTGACCAATGTATATATCTAAAGTTGAGTGGGAGCAAGTTTATATTTTTGATCCTATATGTAGATGATATTTTGCTTGCTACTAATGATTTAGGTCTTTTACATAACACTAAAAGTTTCCTTTCTGAACATTTTGATATGAAAGATATGGGTAAGGCATCATGTGTCATAGGCATTGAGGTCTATCGAAATAGGCCTAAAAGACTTTTAGGATTATCACAGAGGGCGTATAGCAATAAAATTTTAGAAAGATTCCAAATGTCCAACTGCTCATCATGTGAAGTGCCAATCTTTAAGGGTCAAAAATACGGTCTGCATCAGTGTCCACAGAATGAGATTGAGAAACAGGAAATGAGATCCATCTCATATGCTTCTGCTCTTGGGAGCATGATGTATGCGCAAGTTTGCACACGTCTTGACATCAGTTATGCAATGGGATTACTTGGAAAATATCAAAGCAATCCAGGAATGGAACATTGGAAAACAGTAAAGAAAGTAATGAGATATCTCCAAAGGACTAAAGATTATGAGCTCATGTATGCAAAAACTGATCAATTAGAAGTGATCGGTTACACAGATTCAGATTATGCTGGTTGTACAGACAGCAGAAGATCCACGCCAGGCTATGTTTTCCTCTTAGCCGGTGGAGCAGTTTCATGGAAGAGTGGGAGACAAAATCATGTAGTTGACTCTACCATGAAAGCTGAATTTGTCGGCTGTCATGAAGCATCCTCATATGCACTTTGGTTGAGGAAATTTATCTCAGAGCTTAAAATTATGGATTCTATCTCTAGGCCTCTGAGAATCAGTTGTGATAATTCATCAACGATTAGCTTCTCCAATTATAGAAGAATTACTGGCGCTAACAAGCATATTGATGCTAAGTTTATGTCAGTACAAGAAATGATTAATGATCATCTGATATCGATTAGTTTTGTTGGTACTGCTGACATGATTGCTGATCCCATGACTAAGGCCCTGGCGCCTAAGGTCTTTTCTGGATATGTAAGAAATATAGGTCTTGTTATGTGGGACAATTATTGATGTACTCGATACATTTTTTTGAGATCTCATGTTGGATGATTATTTTCTTTTGTTTCATTATGGTATTTTGTTGACAATTTTTTTATGTGATTTGGAAACAAAAGATTTTATCTATTTGATATTAATATGGGACATTAAAATCACATAATTGTAAATCTGCCATTAAGAAATTAGTTAAGTAAGTTTGTTAATATCGTGATGCATAGAAGGAAGTATGTTTATATTGCATATAACCGCCATGATCCATGTTGACAAATTATCTTAACTTAAGTATTAAAGTTAGATTGCGTATGTAATGACTGGACATGTTTTTCAAATGAGTGCACTCGTCCGGTAATTTTTCAAATGTTAAATCCAAGGATTGTATTTTAAGTATAATTTTTCTTTTCTTTCTTAATTTTTATTTTAATTAGGCCAAGTGGGAGAATGTTAGAATTGTACTCCTATAAGGTGTCCTAATTAAATTATAAATCTTTGGATTTAAAGATAGCTCAGTCATATCTGAAATGCGTACGCAATCCGAGTTTAGGTAGAACTACACTTCTAGTTGAGTCATGATGGGAAGGACTCTATAAATAGAAGAGTCTAGGTCTCTCTCTGACACGTTTACATCACAAATGGTTCCCATCTACCACTCGTATCACGGGGAGAAGTGTTGAGGGAGAAGACCTCGTACTCTACTCGGTCTACAGGTGGAATCTACACACATATGGATTCAGGTACGCTTCCGTATCACATGATTTCCAACATTACTCGATTAAGAGTGTACGTTGATAATTAATACTAGACTTCTACTATTATGTTATTTACTTAAAATAATTAATGGTGATTTGCAAACATATCCACTTAAATTGACCATAATTGCAAATATATTCACATAGTTTAGAAATTACAAATAACTTCACATAGTTTCATATATTTGGAAAGATACCTAAGTCGTTATGACACGCTTACTAAATCGTTAGGGCTGGGTGTGAGTATATTTGAGAAGATATGCAAACTACAAGAATATATGTGTAATTTCATAAATGAAGCAAATTTATTTAATTTTTGCAAATATACCCATGTAGTATGCATATATTCGCAAATATCCTCATGCCATAACAGTGCAACAATGACACAATAATAACATTATAGCAGTATAGGTATATTTTCAATTATGGTCAAACTATGTGTGAATTATTTGTGATTTCTAAAACTATTGTAGTATATTTACAATTATGGTCAAACTAAATAAATATATTTGCAAGTTACCCAATAATTATATATTCTAGATAATTATCGAGAGATGCTCAGCTCGTCTTTCAATTATACTACTGTATAATTCAAATACTAGCTGCTTTTAAAATAGCTAATTGAAATACCATCTGCGGCAATTATTTCCTAACTTCTGCCTGTAGCACGAGGCGGTTCTTGAAGCCGCCGGGATGTTATGAGAGGAGGAAGGGGTAGGGCCGAGTAGCAAGAGGAGGATGAGTATGAGCAACGAGAACCAGTGCAGCATGAGGGGACAACTCATCGTCCAGAGCAGAGATCTCTTCGGCTACTTGGACAAATGAGTAGGGGTGCAACTTGGGCCGGGTTCGGCCCGAACCCGGCCCGCCGAACCCGAAAAAATACAGTGTTGAAACTCTGAACTTTTTCAGCCTGAACCCGAATTCAAATAGGGCTCGGTTTCGGGTTCAGGCAAGCCCGAACCCTGTAAACCCGAACCCGAATTTGCATTTATATAAAATATATAATTTATATTATAATAATAATATATTATAATAATAACATATTACTCATGGATGGATGATGGACAACAGGAGTACGGCATGGCAGGCATGGACAGCTCATCGCCGAGACAATCTAACATCTTAAGTGATTTCAACAAAATACTTATTCCCAATTTACATTACGATACAGGTCCAACAGGTTTTTTTAAAAAAATTACTCTTCACGTCTTTTCTACTGAAGCCTTTTGACCAACGAAATCCTGTGATACTAAATATTAAATTTTTTTGAGATCTTTTTTTCCAACAGGAAAATTTATGAGAACTTTAAAATTATAGTTGTAAAATAAGCTTAAAACAATAGAGGAGTAAAAAAATACAATTAATGATTAATAATACAATTTTATTGACAATGTTTACACATAATCCATATTCTACTTGATACAAAGAGAATGCTCAAAACAAGGTTCTTTTTTTCTACTCTTAAGCGGTATTTGAATTTTTCTTAATTTCATACAATAAATTGTTTTTTAAACTTTTTTATATAATAGATTTGTGATAAAAAATTATATATAAGATGAGTAACAAATACATATTAATAGAAGATGTCAACCCGAAACTCAACCCGAGCCCGAATTTCAAAAATAGGGTTAGGATTGAGGTTTACAAATAGGGTTAGGGTTAGGGTTAGGGTTGAAGTTTTACAAATAGGGTTAGGGTTAGGGTTGAGGTGAACCCGAGTTTCATGAGCCCGAGTTGCACCCCTACAAATGAGGTCGCGGGAACGTCCGGACTTGTTACTGCACGTGTGCATGAGGCGGTCAAGCGGGTGTGCACGAGTGCGTGGGATCTTGTAGTTATAAAAGCATGTCCGTCCGTGTCCGACGGTTGTTCTGTTTTATTGAATTCTTGTAATTAAGAATTATTGGAAATTTTCTCTCCAAAAGTGGAACCCTACTAGATCCTCAAGTGATCAGCGGGAATTCAACAAGCATTCTAGTGAACTTGCTTTCATGGGCACTTTCATATCACATGCTCACCCTTAGTCAGTAGACTAGCATTTTTAGCTTGAATAATATTTTTTAAAACTATTTTGTTCATGAGATTCCGTGCAACATAATGACTAACCCAAACACATTTTAAATCTCTTTCGAAACAGTGATTATATACCACAACTGTGGGAACGAATTAACCAAGACTATAGAGCACAGTGCGTTAGTGCTCACTTTGGGGGTTGTCTCAGCTATCCTAACATCGAATTCTAAGTAGGGAGTTCTCTTTTCCATTTCAACAGCATAGTCTTCTGTGGTTTCTAGCGTGGAAAATCCATTGATTCGAAATTAGAAATATGTATTTGCGGAAGATTGAGTTGTAAATATGCAATATTCAAATGGAACAATGGAAAAAAAAACCAAGCCTACGTGGGGTTCACTGGGCCTTGTCGACCTTTAAAAATTATTGAATAAGGTCGTATAAGCTTAATTGAGCTTGAAGAGACTTTCAAATTTGAGTTAATTTGTCCTTTTCAGGGAGCGTCGCGATGAAAAGTGCAAATCTCGCCCATGGATGAAATAACAAGCACAACCGAGCCCACACTCCTTGTTTGACCAAGCGAAGTTATTAAAATAATTTAAAATGTTATTTATCTTAATACTGAAAAAATGAGATTGTAAAAGCTCCTTATATGCAACAAAATATTTCACTGTAAGTAGCCATTCGTAGTACACTTAATAATTAGTAACGAATCCTATCATGTACTAGTAGTAGTAATAATAATGATAATAATTGGTAACTAGTAATTGTTATGAGCAACAAAATAATGGCAACGGGAGTTAAAGTCTCTTTCAGTGAGATCACATGCAGTTACAAGTGAACATCGTACATGAATTAATGGTCTTTCTTCGGGCCTATTAACAGCTTTAACGGATCCAATGGCACTTGACATGCTTCAGCTTCAACTCAAAATATTGTCCGTGACACAGGGTTTCCACCTTAGTAATAACGCTCCTATCTCATTTACCCAATGACCCGCATTCGAATCTCGACAGTGTGTCCGAGTATTAATTTTTCAGCATTATGTCTAAGTTTAATATTGGTGTAGCTTTGTTTTCATGAGAATAGATAAGAACTTCTTATCTCCCAAAAAAAATAAATGCGCATGATTGTAATGTCGAATGTCACAGAGTATAGTACCAACCAAATAAAAAATAGGAAAATTTCTAAATATATCTATGAATTTTAACTTAAATTTCTCATATGCTTATGGATTTTCAAAACTTCCTCGTATAGCCACGAAATTTCTATAAAATTCCTCCTGTACATGCCCCGTTAGCAGCCGTCAGCTATGTTTCAATTTTTGAACTTTTTTTATTTCTAAAATTTTGAAATGCCCATTTTACCCAGCCATGCTTTCTTCCTCGCAAGGAGATCACTATGCTTGCCATCTCAGTGTTGGAGCTAGCGATCATCTAAATGTTAATCCAAACTAGCAAAACGGTTAGCGAAGCAGTAATTGTCAAATCCCCATGCTGATGGTATTTTGGAACTTCCATAAGCTGCCGCAAATGGAATGACATAGAAGATATCAAATTTACTGGTGTGGACTTGACAAAGATGGTTGTGATCCCAATTGAAACTTGCAACAGACTTGGTTGGATTTTGCCGACTTCGACAGGGAAGATGGTTGGATTTCGCGGACTTTTGCAAGGAAGATAGTAGCAGCAATTCACGTTTTTCAAAAGGGTTGCTGCCAGATTCGGTGGTTAGGGGGCAAATGGTGATTTTGCAAATATTGCCGATTTTAATGGAGTCACCGGAGCTGTGAAAGAGGATGAAATCGTGCTGGTTTCAATCCACGTGTCTCAGTTTAGAATGGGTACTTTAGTCATTTCATGCGGCAGATAACGACAATCGCTGTGGTTGTTAATGACATATGTATTGAAGGAATTTTAATGGGAAGTTTATGAGTATAAAAAGAATTTTTGAAAATCTATGGGTATAAAAGGAATTAAAGCTAAAACTCTTAGGTATATTAGGAAAACCCTCTAAAAAAAATTTGTCCGTGCAGTTTATCAAATATATATTGTCCAAATAAAAAGGTCCTCTTTGATATTACCAAGTTTTATAGAAGTAGTTTTATGTAACTTCTTTAAATTTTAAATTTTGTGTTGCTTGGTAATAGCCAAAATTTGAGCAAGAGTGTAAAATTTATCAACTTCAATGTTAAAAATCACAAAGTTGTCATTTTAGGAGTTGTTTTCTGTACATGAGAATGGTGGATGTGGCAACAAGTATTTGCGCCAAACAGAGATGAGAAATAGGGAGGATGTGGAGCAAAAACAACTATAGATGCAATTAACGCTTTCATCTATTTATTTAAGAGACTAAGTTTCATCTAAATCAAATTTTTGCATAGGCCAAATTGCTAAAAAATAAATATATATTAATGTGTAAATTAAGAAATGCTAAGATCCATTCATATAGATATTTTTGAAGGTTTAGATGTTAAAAGAAAATTTTAATATTAATATTAAATTATTTTATTAGATTGATTTTACACATTTGTAAATGAAGCTTATGCATAATAATACCGGACAAATGAAAGAGTTTCTACGATACCATAAGTAATGGTAAATACAATAGATAGAGTCAATTTTCCATCAACTATCAAAATATTCAAAATAAAATGTGTTACATAAAAGAGGATTTTGGTAGAAGCATTCCTCCCAAAAAAGTACAAACTCTCGTAATTTCTTTTTCCTTGGGCATGCTTGGAATCCCTCAAATTAATTCTCACATTGAAAGGTATGATATAGGCCAAATCCGAGAATAAAAGTCCATGATCCTATAACCAACCGAATCTTTCTGTTTATGATAATTTCTATCATGATAACGTCAGTGTATGAATAAAATAAGTGCGATATATCAATTAAATGTTGTTTGTTTTCTTCTAGTTGCATTTCCAAAAGGAAGCAGCAACTCTGATTGGGTAGATTGGCAATTCTCGTGTGATATGATGAGGATGATGGGCTTCAAAGAGAAATGGATCAACTGGATATGGGGTTGCATATCTTCGGTCTCATACAAGGTCTTAGTCAATGGAGAGAAGACTGCAACTATCAAGCCAAGCGCCAAGGGGACCCACTTTCACCGTATCCATTTCTATTTTGCGAGGAAGGCATACCCTATCGTTTGAAAAAGGCACAAACAGAATGCAGAATTCATGGAATTAAAATCAACAAAGGAGGTCCAACTCTGACATATCTATTTTTTGCTGACAACATTATGTCTTTTTTGAGAGCTTCATGTAAGGAAGTACAACAGTTCAAGAAGATTTTGTAGGTATATGAGAACTTATCATGGCAAAAAGTGAACTTGCAGAAAACAACAACATTTTTCAGCGGGAATACTAGACCTGAAACCAGATCTGCATTGGAGCATTTGATGGAAATAGGAGGAAATCAGCTCATAGTATATTTGGAACTTCCAACATGGGGAAGAAAAAAATAAGAGGAAAGCCCTTTACAGTTTGAAAGAACAAGTTTGACAAAAAATTCAAGGTTAAAAAGGAAAGTTAATGTCCAATGGAGGAAAGAAAATATCGATAAAAGTTGTGGCCCAAGGTATACCGAGTTACATGATGAATCTTATGTTGCCTCCCTAAAAATTGTGTGAAGAGTTAAGAGGCCATGGTGAGCAAATTTTAGCAAAGGGAAAGGAATGGAAAAACAAGAATCAGCTAGAGTGCATGGAATGAAATGTGCAACCATAAAACTAAAGGAGGAATGAGGTTTAGAGATTTATCATCCTTTAACATCGCCTTATTAGCTAAGCAGGCATGGAGATTGGTCAACCATCAAGAAACATTATGCCAAAAGGTGCTAAAAGATAGATATTTTCCTCATGGTGGTTTCAAAGAATAGGAGGCTAAAGCTAGATGTTCATACATTCGGTGATGCATTATCAAAACTAAAAAATTCCTTCAAAGGGGTTGCAAATAGAGTGTGGGAATAGGAAATAGAGTAAATTTCTTTGGTGACTGGTGAGCAAATGAAATTATCTAGAAAGAGGGACCCCTCCCTGAGGAGATCAATGAAGACCTAAAGGTGGATGCTATTGTGGATACAGATAATAAATGTTGGAGAGAGGGCCTCAGAAAAAGGCTAGCGGGGGAGGAAGGATGGAGAATAGTGAGATAGGTGCCTTTTCCTAGATTCGATGTAGAAGGTTGTATTGTTTGGGGTCTAGATCCAAAAGGAAGTTTAGTGTCAAATCTTCTTATGCTCTTATAAGGGAAGAAAGATTCAAAAGGGAAGGAGTGCACAGGTTAGATGAAGACACAAGCAAAGCCGAAGCTTTAAGGGTCATTTGGAAGCTCAAAATACCTTAGAAAATACTTATATTTTTATGGAAAATGATCATGAATGCCCTTCCTACAAAAGCCAACTTGCTAAGAAGAGGTGTTTAGGTGAATCAAAGTTGTCTTTTATGCAATCAAGAAGAAGAAGTGGAAGATGTGAATCACTTATTTTGGTGATGTAGGAAAGTAAGAAGTTTCTTTCAAGCCCCTGTTTTCTCTAATGTATGACAGAATGGAGGAGTTGTTGTGGAAATTTACCATCAATTAGCAAAGCAAAGACACAATGATTCCTTAATGATGTTGACATGTATTTGTTGGAGATTGTAGTTTGCTAGAAGCATATTACTTTCAAAGGGGGATCATATTGATCTCAAGGAAATCCCACAATAGTGTAAAAACTACTAGCATTATATCAAAGCTTCTGAGTTCATTAAAAATGGGTGTGTAAACCTTTTAGGAAGTTGAGCTAGATGGCATAAACCAAAGAAGGAATTCCCGCAACTTAATATGGATGGAGGGAACAATACTAAAGACGGAAAACTAAGGTTTAGACTAAGAGATTGGGAAGGAAAATTTATGGTGGCTAAGAGTTGGGTGGTCAATGGTTTCTTTGATCTAATTTTGCTGGAATCAAGAGCTCTTTTTATGGGTATTGTTAACACCCCATTTAAATGGGAAAATTAGATTTTTAAATAGGCTCACTACCATTTGGCTCACCCATTTAAGGCCTTTCATAGATTTACATTTGAATTTTTAGCCTATATATTTGCAAGCCCATTCTTGTGTAGGATCCATGTAGAAAATAGGCCTCCAATGCTTTAAGCCCGCTTCAGAAGTAATGACCACTAATCCATATGGCAGATCAGGAGCAATTTACATTCAAGACGAAGTAAAAAGTATTTTTTGAAGACAATTGGAGCAGAGTTGATGTGATGATGGTTTGGATTAAACAAATAATTAGTATTTTGTGAGGTTTTAATGGTCAAAATCAATTTGACCAAAGAAAGAAGTGGATTTGCAACATTTCAAATGGTAAATAAAAACTACTAAATCTAAACCACTAAATGAAGATTTGAACCATTAAAGTGGTTAAGGGACATCAATAAGTATGGGCCCCATCCAAGATCAAGGAAAAATATGTGATGATCAAGGCATAAATAGAGGCCGAAAAATACACAAAATCAATGGCTAAGAAAGAGTTGACTTACTAGCCAACCAAAACAATGTGCCCATTGGTGGTTTTCAAAAACCACTCATAACTTTACCAAGAAGTCCATTTTGAAATAAAATTTTGCAAAAAAGGAAAAGGTGGAGTTGTGCAAAATAATATCAATGTGCAATTTTTCAAACATCAAAGACTATAAAAGACCCTTTCTTCCCCTATATGGGACACGCCCAAACACACCCAAATTCCCCCCTCCTCCATTCATTCGCCTTTTTCCAAAATCCCCATAACAGCTCCCTTTTCTCCAATGTGTTTGAAGCAATCTTTTTTTTTTTTTTCATCAAGAGGTCGCACATGCATCTGTCATTTGCATTAGTTTATTTTTATTTGTCTTTTTTTTGGCACACACATATAACATCCCCTTTGCATTAGTTTATTTTTTTTAAAAAAAAAAAGCACGCTGAAAAAAAAGGTGCATTGAAATCTGGTTACTTGCTCCGGTCGGTAAAATTTTTTTTTTTAAAAAAAGAAAAGCCTATTTTAAAACAACATGTTACTTTTGAGCCATTAAAAAAAGATCTAAAAAAATCTACATGCATGCCTTTGTTCTGTGCATCATCTTCCCTTTCCTTTTTTTTAAAAAAAGGAAAATTCAACGCTGCCACATCCCATCTTTCTCATTTCCTTTTATAAAATGTTTTTTTATTTCAATATTTAGACCATCTAGCGCTTGAGTTTGAGCTCCTTTAAAATTCCTTTTATCCACGTCATTTTTTTAAAAAAAATAATTCTGCCGCATCTCATTCTCCTTTCTTTTCCCATAATTTTTTTTATCAATCTAGTACCTGTTCGTCTAGTGCTCTATTTATGCTTACTTAAATTATTTTTCTTTTAACCAATACTATTTTATCATTTCATTCCACGTCCTTTTTTTTTAAAAAAGGGAGAAACTTTATTTATGGTAACGAAATTCCTATACCCTGTTTCAGATTGAGTTAGGGCTTCATAAAAAGCCTAGGGATTGAATTCTTGCCTCCACCCTCCTGAGCTTTTACATATAAAATATATGTTAATTTTTCACACTCCTAGGACTAATATACTAGAAAAATAAAGTCGTGTTTTTTTCTAATTGTGAGTTCACCCAGAAAATCTCTGTATTTCAGTGCCTTATTGTACACGTACTAACCACCATTATCTGATTAGTGACTACTCCAAAATTAATATATTAAATTTTGTCATCATTTGTATGCATTTTACTGACTATTAATTGTGGCTAACTGAGATACATGTTTGTGTTTGATTAACTCGTATCATTTAAAAATCTCTAAGAACTTGTATCATCTAAAAGCTTTAATGCTTGCACTCCCTTCTTTAACCCCCATGTCTACACTTTTTACATTTTTTACATTTCTAATATTGAACTCCTTTTCTACATTTTTTTATATTTTCTATTTGCACGTTTAATTTCTATATTTAACTGATATCATATCATATCTGCCCATTTACTTTCCTACTTAGTTTATAGCTACTTTTCTTTTATATTTCTATTGAGCATATCTTATATTTTTAAGCCTATTTGCCGACCCATCGTAGCGCAGAAAAACCACGTGCTATAGTGTGGTGATTTCATTGGGGACCAACTAGGAGTGCTAATTTCTATTGTTTAGTAAAAGCTCAATGAAGATATTTTTTAAAAATTTTTTTAAAAAAAAGAGTAAAAGTTTTGAATTTTTAGAAAAAACCTTTAAATTTTTTTTAAAAAGGGTAAAACGAAGAAATTAATAGCCTTTTGGAAAAGATCCATAGAGTTTAAGTATCATTGGAGATCAAAAATCTACCTATATAGTAAGAATAACGCGTACAAAGGGAATACTACCACCCCATAGTCTAGTGGTCACTAGGTCTAAAGCAAGTCAAACAAATATGACTGAAGCAACATAGAGTAGGGGTAGATCATCCTCAAATCACCCGATCACAGATCTCACTAGTGTAACACAACGAGTAGATAAATTAGAGGAAATTATAGCTAAGGTCCTAAAAAGGTTAGAAAACTTACATCCACCAAGGAACCAAAAGGATAATAGAGAAGACACTTCTATTTGGAATACTATAAAAGGAAAAAATATGTCACAGATAAAATTGAAAAAGTCAAAGAAACCCTTCAATCTCAACTTAAGAAATTAGAAGACAAAGTGAGACAAAAGGATGAAAAAGGGTTGTCATCTTCAAAGATAGAAGACCTGTGTCCATTCCCAGACATTGAATTACCTAGAGGTAAAAATCTCTAAATTACCTATATATGATATGCATTCATGTCCAAAAGCTCATTTGAAAGCATTTTGTGAAATTTTATACCCTCTAGTTCAAAGGAATGAACTTTTGGTAAAACTATTTCAACAAAGTTTGAAAGGAGATACACTTAAATGGTATGCATTTCTAGATTACAAGTTTATTAAAAATTGGGGGCAATTATCTACAACTTTTCTAAATAGATTCTCTTATAAATTAAATATTACACCTAAAAGAGCAGACTTGGAAGCCTTACAGCAAAAAGAGGATGAACCGTTTGCTGAGTATATAGCTAGATGGAGAGCTTTAGCGGCAAAGTTAAAGATCAACTTATCCGTAGAAGATCAAATATCCATAATCATCAAGATTATATATCATAGCATTTCTGGATATTTAGTCTCATACCCCTTCATTAGTTTTGCGCAACTAATACAAGTAGGTGAACACATTGAGTATGGATTAAGAAGAGGAACCATCTCTCCTTGGCCATATCAAGGGAATGTTTTTTGTGAAAAAAAGGATTATAAGTCACAAGTGTCTAATAATAGCCCATAAATTTATTTGATTAAAGGAGATAGAAGTCATGACCCTTACATGCCTGATAAATAAACTTTTTACACGAATACGAAAGACGAGGTTTTTGTATTAATGGGTACACCCTCCAATCCCATCGCTTCTCCAAGAACCTATTAATCAAACTGATATTTTTGTTTTAAAGGGTACACATTCTAATTACATTGTTTTTCAAAAACATCTTGTTGATCAAAATGATATTCTAGTTTTAAAAGGTGCATCTTCTAAACCCACTCCTTTCCAAAGAAAGCTCGTTGATCAAAACGATACTATTATTTTAAAAGGTGCACTGTCCAATCTTGTCGTTTTTCAAAAACAACATGATAACTTAAATGATACTATTGTGTTAAAAGGTGCGTCATCTAATTGTAATATATTTTCAAAACAACCTGTTGATGAATCGAAAATTATTATTTTAAAAGAGGAACCTTCTAATCCTATCATTCCCCCGACATCACTTATGAATTGTCCTATCTTTTTTCCAGAAAGAGCCTAAGAGTCGACTCCCTAGTCATCGAATTTTACAAAAAAAAGTAATTAGTATATTCTATAAAAGCTCAAATAGAGCACCAAAAGTGGCCTGTCAAGTAGACCCTTCTCACATATTTTTAAAAGAGATTCTTGCTTCAACTATCCAATCAAAGTTTGTAGATTTAACGGCCTTTGAATCTTTTATCTTTATAGAAAGTATGATAAATAAATTTTTTGAGAATATTTGTGAAACACTAAAAGTAGCTTTCCAAACTAAAGTCTCTCATTTATACTCAAAAGAATTTTTAACATTTTCCAGCCAATCTAAGTCTAAAAAGTCAAATTCTCTCTTTATGTCCATAAGAAAATCAATTATTAGATTCTCTGAAAATACAAATAAAATATCAAAAGTGAGTTATCCAACAAATTTCTCCCAAGCACCCTTCATTTCTCCAGAAAAATTTTTCACCTTTGTTAATCAACAAACTAATAATTTCTTCGTATCTTTGGAAAAAAATTCTCATTCCAATTAGTCAAACAAAAGACAACTCCCACATATCTTTGGAAAAAATTTTCATTCAAGATATTTCATCTTCAAAGCTTGAAAAGGCCAATCCAAAAGATATTTCTCTAGAAAAACTTTACACTCCAATTAATCAACCAATGAATCTTAAAGCGATTAATCAAAAAAAAAAACAAATCCTACTATTGCAAAATATACCAAAAGCTCATGCAACATAACTCAACCAGAAAATTAAGCCAAAACATCTACGACACCTTGTCAAAGCCTTTTCATTTTAAACAATTTAGGCGAAGTCAAATCTCAATCATTGGGAAAGCTAGCCTATAAAGCCGCGAAAAGCGCAGGAATCTTTATTACCCAATTATAAAAAAAAGCTAGCCCATAAAGCCATGGAAAGCGCAGGGAGCTTTATTACCCAATTATCAAAAAACTAGCACGTAAAGCAGCGAAAAGCGCTGGGAGCTTTGTTATCCATTTTTCAAAAAAGCTAGCCCGTAAAGCCGCAAAAAGCACAGGGAGTTTTATCACTCAGACGTCGGATAAATTGCCCCATAAGGTCGCAAAAGGCGTAGGATATTTATCCAAAAATCGAATTACTCTTCAAAATGAGGCTTTATCATCATTGCAAATAATGCTTTTAATCAGCATGGAGACCATATTTTTGCAAGGTCCCAATATACTTCAGGTAGTTACCAATTTATCAAAAAAAGTTACAAAATTAAGGGCAACTACCAATATATTAAAGAAGGTTTCAAAACTAGGAGGAGTTATTAACATACTAAAAAATGTTACAAAAATGGAGCCAATATCTGCCAAATGGAAAGCTATGTAGCACAAATATCAAGGTGATATCATTCTTAGACAAAAGAGGAAGCCAAATAATAGGAGACAAAGGATAAAAAAGAAAAGAAAAGGAAACAAAGAAAAAAAATTATTTTATCATGGGAGACCGAGACAACCATTGCTCAAATCAAGGAACGTCATCAAAGTTTCCAGCGTCAAATCGGGCATCGCTGCAAACAAGGTATGGAACCCTGGAGGATAGTTAGCAAGGTATGCCACTTTACCTCCCTCCGCATTTTATATGCATTTTTTTATAAAAAGGGGATTATTATTTTTAAATAAAAGGAGTTTTAAAAAAAACTTTAAAACTTACATACGTTTTAGTAAATTTTCAAAATTAGTCATATGAATAGCATACCTTATTTACAAAAAACACAAAAAATTGATAAAAAAAATACAATGCAAAAAAAGGACAAAATGAGATATTAAAAAAAGAAAATATGTATACTTGAACGACAACGAAATCATGATTTAGCTATTAGGAGGCAATCAATTCAAGATTAACACCGTCAAATACAAAATAAATTAATTGAATTTAGCAAAAACAAATATGAGATTGTCTTTTTAAAGTATAGAAATGTGTAAGTCAATCTCAAATGAGGGCATCACTATCATCAATGTTCCAGTTATTAAGTCTTGTAAGTCGCAGAGGTGCAAGACACTCATCAATTAAGGCCAGTGAGTCATAGAAAGCGCAATGCACCAACTTGTCCAACTGTAGGCCTCATTACGAGAATGTCATTGGCCACACTACTTGAAAAGGTTGAATTTTAAGTAAATATTAATCTATAGAGTCATAAGATGTGCATGTTGGTTGGCCAGGTATAAAAAAAAATCAAAAACGCAAAATAGATAAAAGGAAAAAATCATAAAAATTAATTTCTTTGTCAAAAAACAATAAAATTTTGAGTTAAGTTTTCAAGATGTGAAAGCATTCTATGCAAAAAAAAGCTTAAAAATATCTATTACTCTAATGGATCAAGAAGTGAGAAGTAACCAATAATATTCGTGAAAATTTTTCATGACATATGTAAAAATTCCATAGCACTCTAAAAAAAATCTTATACTCACATTAATGAAAATTGGTGGATACAAAGATGAATCAATATTTTCTCATCCAAAGAGATAACTATTAGTATCGTTATGAAACATGGTGAATTGTTTTTAAAAAAATAGAGAATAAAAAAAATCTCAAATACTTTGAAATATGGTGAGGGGAAGATTTCAAAAAAAAAGAAGAAAAATCCTCAGATACCATAAAATATGGTTAGAGGAAGATTTAAAAAAAATAAATCTCCAGATATCCTGAAATATGGTGAGGAGAAGATTTTTTTTAAAAAAAAAGAAGAGGAAAAAAAAAAAGAAAAATCCCTGGATATCCTGAAATATGATGAGGGGAAGAAAAAATATATTAAAGAAAATCCCCAGATACTTTGAAATATGGTGAGGGGAGGAAAATACAATACACCACCTTTATAATTTTGATATTACATTTAACTCATTTGGCAGAGTTTTTAAAGTTTCATGCATTCGTTATCTATTAGTTGATAGATCATACACTCACATGCTATGTTATTTTAGATATTTTATGAAAAAATTATCACAAATATAAATTAATGAGACTCACTTCCTAAGCTAATTATTTCAACTAATAATCTTGAGAATTTTGCACCTTTACTACTCACATGTCTAGAAAAGTCAATAATTCTTAAATTAAAAAATTATAAAAATTCATAATATTAAAGGATTATAAGAAAATTTTCTATAGAGAAATTGTTAAAGGTATTCTAAATAGGATAAAATGTATGAGAGTAGAGTAAATTATAAAAGTTAGAAAACTATACTAAGTTGCATAAAAGAAAAAAAATTTTAGATGTCAACTATATCTTTTTCAATGACAATGAATATGTTCATTATCATCGAAGAAGAGGGGGCAACTTTCGACACCCCATTTGAATGGAAAAATTAGATTTTTAAACAAGTTCATTACCATTTGGCTCACCCATTAATGGCCTTTCATAAATTTATATTTGAATTTTTAGCCCAAATATTTGCAAGCCCAATCTTGTGTAGGATCCATGTAGAAAATGGGTCTCCAATTCTTTAAGCCCACTTCAGAAGTAATGACCATTAATCCATATGACAGATCAGGAGCAATTTGCATTCAAGACGAAGTAAAGAGTATTTTCCCAAGATAATTGAAGCAGAGTTGACGTGATGAATAGTTTAGATTAAACAAATAATTAGTATTTTATGAGGTTTTAATGGTCAAAATAAATTTGACCAAAGAAAGAGTGAATTTGCAATATTTCAAATGGTGAATAAAACTACAAAATCTAAACCACGAAATGAAAGTCTAAACCATTAAAATGGTTAAGGGACATCAATAAGTGTGGGCCCCATCTAAGATCAAGGAAAAATAGGTAACGATCAAGGCATAAATGGAGGATAAAAATACACAAAATCAATGGCTAGGAAAGAGTTGACTTACTAGCCAAGCAAAACAATGGACCCATTGGTGGTTTTCAAAGACCACCAATAAATTTACTAAGAAGTCCATTTTGAAATAGAATTTTGCAAAAAAGAAAAAGGTGGAGTTGTGCAAAATAATACCAATGTGCAAATTTTCAAACATCAAAGGCTATAAAAAGGTCCTTTTTTCCCCAAAATGGGACACGCCCAAACACACCCAAATTCCCCCCTCCTCCATTCATTCACCCTTTTTCCAAAATCCCCATAACAGCTCCCTTTTCTCCAATGTGTTTGAAGCAATCTTTTTGTTTTATTTTTTTTATTTTTCATCAAGAGCTCGCACATGCATCTATCATTCGCATCAGTTTATTTTTATTGCCTTTTTTTTAGCACGCACATATAACATCCCCTTTGCATCAGTTTATTTTTTTTTAAAAAAAAAGAGCATGCTGAAAAAAAGGTGATTTGAAATCTGGTTATTTGCTCCGGTCATTAAATTTTTTTTGTTAAAAAGAAAAGCCTATTTAAAACAACGTGTTACTTTTGAGACACAAAAAAAAAGATTAAAAAAAAATCTACATGCATGCCTCTATTCTGTGCATCATCTTCCCTTTTTTTATAGAAAAAAGGAAAATCTAACGCTGCCACGTCCCATCTTTCTCATTTACTTTTATAAAATGTTTTTTTTTATTTCAATATTTGGACCATCTAGCGCTCCACTTTGAGTTCCTTTAAAAATCCTTTTATCCACGTCATTTTTAAAAAAAACAATTCTGCCGCATCTCATTCTCCTTTCTTTTCCCATAATCTTTTTTTTATCAATCTAGTACTTGTTAGTCTAATACTCTATTTACGCTTACTTAAATTATTTTGCTTTTAACCAATATTATTTTATCATTTCATTCCACGTCTTTTTTTTTAAAAAAAGGAGAAACTTTATTTATGGAAACGAAATTTCTATATCCTGTTTCAGATTGAGTTATGGCCTCATAAAAAGCCTAGGGATTAAATTCCCGCCTCCACTCTCCCGAGCTTTTACATATAAAATTTATGTTAATTTTCCGCACTCCTAGAACCAATATACTAGAAAAATAAAATTGTATTTTTTTTAGTTGTGAGTTCACCCAGAAAATCTCTGTATTTCAGTGTTTTATTGTAAACGGACTAACCATCGTTATCTGGTTAGTGACAACTGTAAAAATTAATATCTTAAATTTTAACAGCATTTGTATGCATTTTACTGACTATTAATTGTGCCTAACTGAGATACATGTTTGTGTTTGACTAACTCGCATCATTTAAAAATCTCTAAGAACTTACATCATCTAAAAAAGCTTTAACGCTTGCATCTCCCTTCTTTAACCACCCATGTTTACGCCTTTTACATTTTTTCCATTTCTGATCTTGAACTCCTTTTCTACATCTTTTTATATTTTCTATTTGCACGTTAAAATTTTGTATTTAAGTCGCATCATATCTAACTAGCTAACCAGCTAACTTGCATTTTATATTTATTTTCTTCTCTCATATTTGCCCATTTACTTTCCTGCTTAGTTCATAGCTACTTTTCTTTTATATTTCTATTGAGCATACTTTATATTTTTAGGCTCATTTGTTGGTCCATCGTAGCGCAGAAAAAACCACGTGACACTGGTATTAAATGAATCTCTAACTTGGGGGTTCAACGTATAGAAGTTGAAAGTGACTTGTTGATTCTCATGCACATCTTGCAAGGAACTGAAAGAATTCAATCAAGCTTGAAGTTTCTTATCCGACAGATCAAAGCTTTGTGCATAAATTTTCAACAAGTCAGTTTTTCCCATGTGTTAAGACAGGGTAACAAGGCAACCCATGAACTTGCCCAAATGGCCTTATAGTTTAGAGAAGTGGTGAATTGGTGGTGGGATTCTCCTCTAAAGAGCATTGTAAACATTCTTAATAGGGACCTAGAAAGTTGTGATTTTGGTTAGGGTGCTCCTCCACTCACTTTCTATTTTTTTATTCTTTTTATGGGAGGATGTAGCGTTTGTTGTGGGAGACATTATCAGGTCTATGTGTTCTTTTCTGTTGTGCTCTATTTTTCTGTAAGAGAATTTCAAACAATTAAAAATAGGAAGCAGCAAGTACGATGGATGGTGATGTTACCATGGTATCAAGCGAAAAATCAAGGCACCTAAGATTCACGAGGTTCTATGGGCCCTGAGGTTAATAAAAGTTTTGAATCATGGAATCTGCTAAGGCATTTGAAGATGAGGAGCATCAAACCATGGATGGCAGTTGGTGATTTCAATGAGGTTACAGGTCCGTCAGAGTTCTACAGTTCTTTTTGCAGATTTAATTCTCAGATGCAAGACTTTAGAGAGGTGATTGACTTCTATGGCCTGAGAGACATTAGTTTTGTGGAATCATGATACACATGGTGGAATAATAGAAAAGGAGTAGAAAGAGTTGAGGCCAGATTGGACAAGGTATTGGTCACTAGGAATTGGTTGGAAATTGTAATGGCCATGGTCATGCAAAGCTGTTTTAAAAAAATAAAAAATGGTGGGATTTATGACAATTAAATCCCAGCCATTTAGCAAATAAATTAGTATAAAAGGAGGAGATGTGAGGTGGGTTTTAGCTATTTGAAGGAGGGACTTGAGCAGGAGACAGGACTGACGAAGGAGGAGGAAGGAGTTTTTGAAGGTAAGTTGAGTAGAATAATATTTTGGTTAATCTCGTTAAGTTTATGTTATATGAAACTCATTTCTCATATCTAATCCGTTCATAATACTTCTAACATGGTTAATTAGTAACGGGAGTATTATTGAAAGTTTTTGTATTGCAATTTTACTTATTTCAATAAAAAGTAACAAATAAAGGGTATAAAATGTTATGTGATAAAGGGTGTGTTTGGTAACAACAAAAAGTTGTCAATTTAAAACTTTTCACTCTCCACAACTACCTTATTTTTTAATTATTTTTTCACATTTTTCTATACAACTACCCTACTTTTTAATCTCATTTCTACACAACTACCAACGCAATAAACCTATCTATTTTAACTTTATCCTATTTATTCCTTATCATTACCTCCATCATATTACATCATTTGACAACTTTTCATCTCTACAACTTTTCATCAAAAGTTTTATTAATTCCCAAACACACCCAAAATAAACATACTTATGGGCATAATCAGAGAATTTTAACCATACAATAACAAGATAATTATTTTTTTAGCTTGCATGAAAAATTTCAACTTTATCGGACTTATAAATTTTTAGATATAGTAATTTTTATGAAGATTTAACGTGGTGAATATGTATTTTAAGGATAAAACACAAAAAAATAATTACAGAAAAATACAGATGCAAAAATAATAATTTAACCCGTTACAAACATTATTTGAGGTATTTTACATATACATGATGAATTAATTCCGTTGAAAATTAATTTAGATAGCTATTTGAGGTGGTATTTAATTTTAATCCTTTATTAAACCTCTTATGTTAAATCTGATGATAGAAATGTTATTTTGAGAAATGGACCGTCCAGATTATAAAACATAATTTTATAAACTTACTCCAAAAAAATTTAGATCAAACAGATATATATATAGATATAAACTATTTTAGTAGAAGAATACGAACCGTTGAAAATAAACAAATAAATAATAAAAATTTCTAGACTGGTGGGCTAAGCCCATTTGGACGAGCCCAGTGAACTAAGAAGCTCAAGCTCAAGTCTAAGCCCACAGAAACTAAAGCCCACAGAAACAAAGTCATGCCTACAGAAACAAGCTAGCCCATTTCCAAGCAAACATCAAGCCCAGCCCAACTTCCAACCCACCAACAGTTGCCACTGGCGGCCAACTGCCGGAGCCGGCGCAGTCGGTGAGGAAAAAAAAGAAAAAATTTTCAAAATAAATACAGAAAATTATGAAAAATATCCAGAAAATTAAAGTGAATATTTAAAAGCTTAAATGAGTTTAAACTTGTAATTTTTATAAGAAATGAAATTATTTAAAGGTGTGATACTATAAAAAAAATAAAAAAATACAAAAATATGGAAAAAATTTGAAGTAAGTATTTAAAGAAGTATGAGTCTAAATTTACTTTTATATATAAGAATAAAGTTGTTTAAAAATGGAATAATATAAGAATAAATAGGAGAAAAAATAATTTTGATCGATTAAAATTATGAGAAATAGGGAAGTCATTTATAAAAACTAGAGTGAAATAATGAACATATTGTGATGAAAATTAGGGAAAAAGACTTGAGACTATTACAAGAAATTGGAAAAGAGGAGTTTTAAAACTCTGCTTAGAGGTAAGTAAACTTTTATCAAAGCATGACTTTGAAAATATTATGTGAATATTATGATTTGCTATGAAATGTGATTGTTTATTTAAATTGAAATTTCTTTCAAGTTGGTTTATTCAAATATGAGCATTATTATTTCAAAATCATGTTAAGTAGCGAATTTAAGTGGTGTATTAATCATAGTGCATGAGCATGATGCATAATTGCATATCGGGTTTGCCGCCAAGGAATAAAGTAGTATATTAGTACCTAGGTAGCGACCTCAGGACTACTAAAGAAGATGAATTAGCTCATGAATGTGCAGCACAACTGCACGCAAGCACAAGTAGATGACAGAACCCACAATGTGAATACATGATTTAGAATTGACATGTGTATGCACATGTATAAAGATGTTTAAATTTTTATTAATTAAAGTTTGTTGTGCATAAAAGACAATATATATGTTGTGTTTGTTTTTGAAAAATCAAAGTGATTGCAAAATAAATTTCGTAAAATTATATTTTTACTTACTGAGCTTTTAGCTCACATAGTTTTGTTTTCAATGGAAACACAAGGATACAATGATAAATTAAAACCTTCATCAACATGGGAAAAAGACGAAATTAGTAAAGCAAAGGACAACGAAGTTTAGATTTTATTAAAATTATCTTAAAATGCATATTTGTTTTGACTATAGACACTGAATATGTATAATAACTCCATAAGGAGTGGACTTGAGATGTACCAGTTAAATTCATATGGTTTTGCATCTTGGTATCTATTTTTATCTTTGAAGATTTTATTCTCAAATTGAACATAATAGACCCTATTCGTGACACATCTAAAAGGTGGGGTGTTACAGAAATTTTCCCATTTGCTAAGAACCATCACTTGGTAGTTGCTACATCAAATCACTGCCCACTAGGGGTGAATTTAAATGGTCAAGCGACAAAATGAAAGCCCCCTAAGTCTTTTAGATATGAAGTGTTCTGGGACGAAGACAAGCAAACTAAATATATAATCGACTCGAATTAGAGGGAGGAAGAAGACAATCTTGGAGTATCCATATCTAATATCAAAAGGAAAATAAACAAGTGCAAAAGCAGACTTATTGAGTGGAATCAAAAAGTGAGAGGAAATCTATGAAAAACCATCAAAAAACATTAGCATAAGGTCAAGAATCTAAGGAAGAGAGTCCGAGTGGTGAATAGAGAGGAGGAAATCAAAAAAGAAGAAACAATCATAAACAACCTATTAGAAGATGAAGAGATCCTTCATAGACGAAGATAAAAAAAATGAATTGGTTGCAATTGATGGACAAAAATACAAAGTTCTTTCATAAAACAACATCTCAGCGAAGAAGAAGGAATCATGTAGAATTTCTAGTTACCAGTGAAGGAAAAGAAGTGAGTGACCAACATGAAAAAGAAGAATTGGCAGCAAAATATTTTGCAGAGCTACTCAAATCTAAAAGGGTTAAGAATTCGAGCAGGATTATGGATCATGTTCAGCCAAAAATGTCAACAAAAGATAATCAGAGACTCACTGCCCCTATAAATAGGGAAAAAATTGTGACAACTACAAAAGAAATGGATCTAGGAAAGTCGCTAAGACCTGATGGCATGCTAACTACCTTCTATCAAAATAATTAGATGATTGTTGGAGATATTGTGGTCAAAGGATGCAAACAATTATTAGAGATAAGCACAAATTGGGAAAGGGAATGACAAATGAGGAAAGTTAGTATAACACATATCGTCCTCATCCCAAAGAAGGAAGGAGCCAAATATTTAAAAGATTTCCGTCCAATCAACCTCTACAATGTAATATACAAGACCATCACTGAGGTCCTTGCTAATAGACTTAAATCTTGCCTACCACAGATCATTTCCAAAAGTTAAAGCGCGTTTGTACTAGGAAGACTGATCTCTAACAATATGTTTGTTGCCTATGAAGCAATACACTAACTACGAAAGAAAAAGAAGGGTAAGAGAATAAAAGTGGTAGTGAAACTAGACATGGCTAAAGCTTATGACCATGTGAAATGGAGCTACTTGTATGTGATGATGAGAAAGCTGAGTTTTTGTGAGATATGGATTAATTGGATTTAATATTGCATATCATCAGTCACATACTCCATAATTATTAATGGTTTCAAATCAACAACATTCACTACTAGTAGGGGGCTTAGACAGGGAGACCCTCTATTGCTATATCTATTTTTACTTTATACTGAATGGCTTTCCATTATGTTATATGAAACACAACGTACCAAGGTACTCAGCATCATCAAACTTAGTAGGTATGGCCCTGTATTTTTCCACTTGGTTTTCACTGATTATAACACCCTGTTTTTGCAAGCAAACACTATACTGTTGCTACTACACATATATGGAGAGTGCACCAATCAAAGAGTGAACATGGAGAAAAGAACTCTCCTTTTTAATAAGAACACGGACCAAATCACAAGAAAGAAGATAGAGCAAATAATTGGCATTCATGGAAAAGCAACTCGAGTATACTTGGGACTGCCGGTTTGGCTAGGGAGGGCTAAAACCAGAGAATTCCAAAAATTCAAAGAAAGAGTATGGGCTAAGGTGTAGGGATAGAAACGAAAACCATTATCAAGTGGAGGTAAGGTGTTACTAATTAAAGCAGTTGCATAGGCTCTCCCAACCTATGCTATGAGCATCTTCAAACGCCCAAAAAAGCTTTGCGAAGGTATAAATTCCATGAGGTTGTTGACGGTATGGGATTGCGAGAACTCAATGCTTTCAACCTTACTATGTTGGCCAAACAAACATGGAGGTTGTTAACAAACAAGGAGTCCTTATGCTACTAGGTGCTAAAGGGGAAGTATTTCTCTAATGTGGATTTGTGAGACTGTCAGTGTAGGAAGAAGTCATCTTTCCCATGGAAAGGCATCATTGAAGCAAGGAACTTATTGAAGAAAGGTTGTGGTTGGCGTCTTGGAGATGGAAAACAAATCAACTTGCTGAAAGATAACTAGACTCCAAACGACATATAGGTTGCTAGGCCACTCCCACTTAACTTCAGCATGAAAGCAAAAGTTGATAGGTACATCGACTGGGACAATAGACACCGGAAGGAGTTGGATGTAAAAGTAGATGTGATGAGATTAGGAAAATTCTAATACCAAGGGAGGATGATCAGGACTGCATCTATCGGAGACACGAACTAGATGGAGTGTACAAGTTGAAGACAGGGTACAGAGAAGCAGCTGAAGAGCTACAAACTGGAGTTGTTAGAGAGGAACATGAAAGAACATATGAAGCTAGCAGTCTTTAGCTAATATGGAAACAAGAGCTCCCAATGAATATTAAGATTTTCTATTAGAGGATGCTAAGAAATGCCATCCCCACCAAGACAAACCTAATTAAGTGGGGAATCCAAATTAACCCATGTTGCAACTTTTGCAAAATTCATCATGAGGATGCTTGGCAAATTTTCTTTTGCTACCCACATACTAAACTATGCATGAACCCGCCCTGAAATTCATGGAGGGGAACCTTATTGGCGTGCTATCAAAGCTAAACAAGATCCAGAATGGAAAACTCGTCAGAAAGTTCTTTGTTACTTGCTGGTTGATTTGGTATTACAAAAATAAATAGAGAACGGATGGGAAAAATTCATGTTTTAAGAGATATTCCAAACCAGCAGGAATAAATTATTCTTCAATATGATATTGCTGACCAACTGAGGAAATGTAATGACCAGACCGTGGATTTAAGGGCACGGTGGATTCCTCCAAAGAGCGGCCATGTCAAGATAAATGTTGAAACAAGGAGCAAGATGGAAATTAATAAATCCGGTGTACGAGCTGTGATTCGAGACCAAGAGGGCAATATGTTTTCTACTGCATGCTAGTCTTGGAAAGGAGGTGGGGACCCTTTATGGTTGGAAGATAATGGCCTACGATTGGCTGCAATTTAGGCCACGAACTTATCCTTGACGAAGGTGGTTTTCGAGACAAGACTCTTTATTGCTATACAACTTCCTATTTAAATATTGCACGATCAAATCACAAGTCGGGTGTATGATCTCAAAAATAAAGGAGATTAGCAGTAGGTTCTGCTCAGCTGAATTCTCTCATGTTTTAAGATTGGGCAATGTCGTGGTCCATATACTTGCGAATTTTGCAGTCACCAGGGACTTTCCTATGTATGAGTGGTTAGGCAGGTCACCCATATGCATATCTAGTATAATGACATTTCTGATTTTAATTTAAGGGCGGAGATTTATTCCCAGCCTTTCTACAGTTTCGCTAGGAAGGGGTTGGGGCGGAATCTTTAGCCGTATTTTGGTATAAAAAAAGCGATGGATCGAGGCAAATAAAGGTCTACCATTATCCATGGAAAAAACCAGACATTCCTCTAGGAAGTCGCATAGGGCACGGTGGGGCTCCTATGAAGCCCATATGCCCTCCTTATGGCAGCGAAATCATTATTTGTTAGTATGTTAATCTGCACTAGCATATTATCTAGTGTAATTTGCTAACTAGCAAAGACAATTATAATCGCGTGATAGTATTAGCACTATCTAGCTCTGTGTCTAAATCATTTGGGGGAGACTAGCTATTTGCAATTAACAGGATTTTGTTTCATTACAATCAAATGCATTGAAATTTGAATGCATCCGACTGGAAATTTCATTTTTAATATTTTTTAAAATTTTATTTATAAAACTCTTGATCTAGCTGTATTTAACTTATGTATTAAATTTTAACATTTTAAAAAATTATAAATTTTTTATTTTTGAAAATAAAGTTATTTTAGTCATTTAAAAAGTACTCGAACCCCCTATTTTTAAAAAATTAAAAAATATACACACGTTTTCAAAAATGATAAAATTTAGTTTATAAATTAAGTACATCTAAGTTAAATTTTATTAAAAATTAAAAAATAAATTTTGTATCCCGATGCATTGAATTAAAATTTCAATGCATCCTGTTGAGTTGAAACATTCTCCTACTTTACAACTTCTGCAAGCCTAAGTATGACTCATCCAAACCAAAAAAAAAAAAAAAATCATGCATGGGCATTGGCATCATCCCACCCTGTCTTGATCTTTTAATTAAACAAAATTGCTGACATTGTTATTTTTGTATGCAGTATTAACTACACAATATATATATCGTCCAACTATAAAAAAATTGACTAAGCTTTGTGTAAAAAAAATGTGTCCTTGAAATTCCGCCGTGGTTAACTAAGGCCTTACTACAAGAAATTTGATCAATCGTTTGTTCAAAAAGTTAAAATTTATTGTTACAAGTGTTACTTTGTTGTAAATAAATAATGTTAAATATAATAAATATATTGGATTTTCCATTAAGTATTAAAATCTTAAAAACTGAAGGGGGAGAGCCGGAGAGTTGAGGTAGTGAAAGTCAAGGGTGCAGTAGAAGCTTAGAGTAGAGTTGCGGTTCAAAAACAAACCATGTGGAAACTGATGGATCTGTAACAACCTTGTACTGAATCCCATGTCGAAAAGAGGAGACAGTTCCTCAGGTTTATAAGTGGGTCTCATGTTAAATATGGTGTGACATATTTTAAAATCATGTAGCTACGCTGTCAAACCAAAGCAAACAATATCGTATGGTAAAACCCATAGCCCATGGGCCCTAGGTCGTTTTTCTAAGCTTGTGCATTACATCAATAAATATCATATCATAATTTAAAATTTTAATTTAATAGGAATTTTTGAATGGTAAGATTAATAATTCAAAGAATCAAAATGCATGTTTAAATTGTAAAGATTCATAATCACATTCAACTTTAATAATGTAAACTTACAATCATATTCAAAAGAGTAAAACTCATAATTACTTATCATGACATACTTCTAACTTTTATATCCAATTGTGATTATAAAAAGACATAATATTTATGCGATCTTATCAAAATAAAATTGTAAATTACACCAATTATACGTTCAACAAGCTCGATCACTAGTCCAAATCATTTTAACCGTGACATAATTAAGCAAAGCTAAAGATTTAATAATTTAAATTTATTTAAAAAACTAAGTTGGTTATGTAATTATTTATAACAACATATAAAGGTGAGGTCAAATATATATATATAAGAAAATTATCTATTGATAAGATATTCTTTTATAAAGAAAGTATTTCCAAAAATATATAATAAAAAAATGAATATATATATATGCCATGAATGATCATGAGTTTATGCAACCATTTCACATCTATCAACAAAAATGTAGTAAAGAAAGAGAAATGATTAGTAGCTTGTTTAGCCTAACATTAGTAAAAAGGAATATTTCATCTTACTGATATTTGTGGAAAAGATTGAATGGAAGTTTTCCTTTTTCAGGAGATAAGAGTACTTATGTGTTCTGATCGAACAAGCTCAGTGGTGGCTTTAGGCACCTACATTGGGTTAGATACCAACTCTTTAACCCACACCAGTACACTTTTAAAATTATTTAAGTTCAAGTTGGATTATTTAAAACCTTTTTTTGAAAAAAAAAATACTTAACCACAACTCTATCAATAATCAAGTTAAGTAAATGGGGACCATGTTTCAACCAGGGGAGCCAACCCATGGGAATATATTCCCGCAATTTTCTCATGGGAACCTTGTTATCCACCATTCATTTTTGTATGGTCGGTTGAAATTCCTAAAGTTAGTTTCGGTATCTTAAAAATTTGAAAGGAGGGGTCAATTGGGAAGGACTAGTACGTGCGTTTCGCATGAGCCCGTCTTCTCTCCCTCTTTCTCCCTTTCTTTTGCAGTATCTATTCTACTGCCATGATCGATTGTCGTGATCTTTTCTGCTGCCATGATCGGTTCCCTCTTCACCGAGTGCACGACTCCGATTGATGACCGGTGATGGCAGCAACAAAGTAGAAGAAGACGGGTAAGAGGCTGTGGGTATTTTTCTCTCCCAAAATAGAATCAGGCAACCAGTAAAGAGTGACTGGCAGTATTGAAACCTGTGGGTTTTGAGCGGCAGTTTGCAGCATCAACCTACAACGAAGAAGAAAACCCACAGCAGACGATTTTTTCCAGATTCAAGCGAATGTAGGGCAGATCTAGTTTGACGAGTTGGAACCGGAGCTAGGAAGCTAGGGGTGATTCATTGGCCAGTTCTGATAGGCGATCTAGAGGCTAACGGTAAGTGGGTTTGAGGTAAGCATTGGCAGCGGTGGCGGCTAGGGTTAGATGGGAAGTTGTAGAGGGTGACACACCATGCGTAATTCATCACGACAGACAAAAATTTAGATTAAATTTTAGCAGATTTTTTTATTTAGATATAGTACTCCCGATGTCCGATTTCGGCGATTGAATAGTCATTTTCTATGTTTCAAGATGCTTTGAATCATCTAGACGTTCGAATTGAACAAATTCAGCTTATTAAATTATAAATCGAAATAATTATGCGGATAATTAAAATAGTGCATATATTTTTTATTTAAATGTAAATAAAAATAAAATAATTATTATATTACTCTCGATCTTAGTTAAAAGTAAACACAAACTAAGTAAATAAAGATAATTACATCCAACAACTTGAAATAAATAATTTTCTACAAATCTAAAAATACTTGTTTATTATCTTTTTTAAATAAACAAAATAATTAGGATTAACTTATTATCTTAAAATAATTTTCATAATTAAGGTATAAATGGATTTATAAGGGGCTTAGGATCATATTATAGATATTAAATTAGGATTAACTAATTAATATCAAAAGTTAGATCTAACTAGATTCAGTTATATTTGGTTAGATGCATTTATAAGCAATTAGATCCGGTTATATCCAGTTAGACTTAAGTAGATTTTGTTAAATCTTATTATCTGAGTTTTAATTTTCATAATTAAGGTATAAATGACCTTATAAGGGACTAAAGATTATATTACGTGTTAAATTATGATTAACATATTAATATCAAAAGTTTCATCTAATTAGATATAATTAGTTCCAATTAGATGTGATTAAATCCAGTTAGATGCAGTTAAATCCAATTATCTCCAGTTTAATTTAGGTGGATTTCCTTAAATCTTATTATCTAAGCTTTAATTTTTCATAATTAAGGTATAAATGACCTTATAAGGAGCTTAGGATCATATTATAAGTGTTAAACTAGAATTAACTTATTAATATTAAAAGTTAGATTCGGTCAGATGCAATTCAAGGTAGTTAGGTCTGGTTAAATGCAATTAGATTTAGGTGAATTTCATTAAACCCTATTATTTGTGTTTTAATTTCTGTAATAAAGGTATAAATGACCTTACAATGAGCTTGGGATCATATTACAGGTGTTAAATTAAAATTAACTAATTAATATGAAAAATTAGACATGATTAGATGTAGTTAGATATAGTTAGATCTGGTTAGATTCGGTTAGATGTAGTTAGATGCAGTTAGATTTAGTTAGATAATGTTAGATGTTGTTAGATTTAGGTGATTTCATTAAATCCTATTATCTGAGTTCTTATTTTTATAATTAAGGTATAAATGACCTAATAAAGAGCCTAGAATCATATTACAAGTGTAAAATTAGGATTAACTTATTAATAGATTTAGTTAGATGTTATTAGATCCGATTAGATGTAGTTAGGTTTAGGTAATTTCATTAAATCTTATTTTTAGAGTTTTAATTTTTGTAGTTAAGATATAAATGACCTTATAAGGGACCTAGGATCATATTACATGTGTTAAATTGAGATTAACTTGTTAATATCGAAAGTTAGATTTGTTTAGATCCGGTTAGATCCAATTAGATGCAGTTAGATCTTGTTAGATGTTGTTAAATCCAGTTAGATGCTGTTAGATGCGTTTAGATTCTATTATATTCAAAAAATAAAAATATTATTAAACTTTACAAAATTCAGAAATAAATATTGAAATTGTTATGTTTAAGAGTACCTTATTTATATGAACTTTAAATAATATAATGCGATTTCTTATATAAAATATATTTTTTAACTTTACCAAATGTAATGAAATCTTAGTAAAAAAATAATATTTTCTACACAAATATTTTTACAAAATTTCAAATAATGAAAAATATGACCACATATATTTTAGTGATTGATCAACCAAATGAATGGAATAAATAGATATTTTATGTATATTTAATACAAATTTTATCAAAAAATCAAATATATTCACATTTTCAAACAAATATACTCACGTTGTCAAATTACTGCGATGCCTCTTTTTCCTTTTTTTCTCATAGGAAGGACTTCCCATAGGTTGAGTCCCATCAACCAGACCTATTTACCCTATAATGTCAATTATCATCAACAACAGTAATAGTTTATGGAAAATTATCAATTATGATTAGTGAAATAGTAATGGGCCGAGCAAGGGAGAACGTATAACCGTGCTCCAATTTTCAGAGCCTACAACCACAATAAAATATATAGTCCTTGTCAAGGTCCATGAATTCACTTTAACCTTTAGGATTCATCAATTTACATCAATTTTTTTATTAGTATATTTTTACAATGTTACTATCAATATTATAATCAAGTACATTTATAATCCTCACACGATAAAAAAAAAATTTCTGCAAATATTCTCTTACTAACAGAAATCCATAAAACCCCCCACACCGGAAGGGTATTATAAAATTTTCACCTATTGCTATACTTGCATGCAACGAGATTAAAAACCGCGTGGCCCCTACGTGGGCTTGCCGCGATTACCACACAACAGGCGTCGTGGCATCAATTTACGTCATTAATAATCAAGGGATATTTTAAAATTAGCGTGGGCCCGTGGAGTGTTGCTGGCCTAAGAGCATTACATTTAGATGCCCGTTTACGTGCTGCCACCTAACAACCTTATCAATCATACTCACATAAATAGAAAAATCTACAGAATTATAAGGAATCTACTTCTTTCTAACCGGGAGTACATAGAAACAATCTCATATAACCCTCTTAATTTTTAAAATATTAGTAATTTATTTAAAATTCAATTAATTTATTATATTTAATATCAATTGCCAATCTAGGTTGCCAAGTTTTATCTTAATCAAATACGTCATTTGTTAAAAAATATATATTCATGTTTAAATTATGAAAAACGCTTAGATCCATTTACATGTATATTAAAATGTATCAATACTTTATGGAATTATTTATCTATGTAGAGATAATATTTTAGACGATTTAGGTGTTGAAAATACAACTTTACAATTAATATTTAATATTAAATTATTTTATTACGTTGCTTTTCAATGGGCCCCATCAATTGTGATATTAAACAAATAAAAAATTAGGAGTAAAGAGAATAAAGTTAAAATAAATCGGTTAGATGTATAAGTAGCTGTGTAGAAATGATTGAAAAGTAAAAGACTTATATAAAAATATGTAAGGAAATAATAAAAAATATGATAGTTATGGTAAGTGAAATGTTTTAGATTGAAAAAATTTAATAGAAAAGTTTAGGGTGTAAACAAATGTACCCTTAAAATAATTTATTTAAAAAGCAAATCAAGTTTCATCAACATCACATATGTGTATATGAGATCAATCTAAAGTTCCCATATAAAAAAAAATCTATTTTTATTTTTTTAGAAATTCATTAATCTAGTTGTCTTTAGTCTATAAATCTAGTATCACTTTTTTTCAGGGAAACATATATATTTTTTGAATTTTTAAAACAAATGGAGTTAAAATGATTAAAATACAATTATTTTTAAAAATTCAAAAAAATATACGCAGATATAAAAATGATAAAAAATAATTTATGG
The DNA here is from genome assembly GCA_030490835.1 of Annona cherimola. NCBI lineage: Eukaryota > Viridiplantae > Streptophyta > Magnoliopsida > Magnoliales > Annonaceae > Annona > Annona cherimola. Next base: position 64,852,663 of record CM059973.1, on the reverse strand, counting down.
ATTAAATACACCTATATTAACATGTTTATAAAAAACAAACGATTAAAACATAGATTTTAACAAATATTAACAAGATCATGTATCCAATCTAAAAGGTACAAAATCAGTAAGGTAAGCCCCATTTAATCATAGTACACCCTACTCAATCCCTTGTTTAATTTATATTACAAATGTATCGTATTAGAAGAAGTTTCTGAGCAAGCAGATTGCGCCCCATTAGATTCTGGAGACAGCAATGATTCACGAGATTAAAACCAACTGATTCTTATACGTGGAGAAACATTCTAAAGCTAAAGAAGTCTTCTACTTGGTTGCAAATGGAGAATTGGGGATGGCCAAAAGGTACATTTTTCCAAAGACAAGTGGACGCATGAAGTTCTATTCAAAGAAGGCTCTTTCCCACCAAATATGCCTGATGATGTTAAGGTCAATTTTTTCATTGATCACCAAACTAGACAGTTAAACCAGGAGTTGGTGAAAGCGGCGGCTGGTGAGGAGGGTTGGAGGATGATACACCTCATCGCTCTTCCTCAAGAGGTTGAGGAAGATACATGATATTGGGAGCATAGAACAAATGACATTTTCTAAGTTAGACCAACTTACAGCTTACTTAGGAGGGGGACGTTTGGCCACCTTGATGGTATGGAAGAGGATCGCCCTTCAAATCTATCCATGTTTTCGTCCCTATGGAAAACAAAGCTTCCTAACAAAGTTTTTTTTTTTTTTTTTTTTGGATGGCGCCTCCTAAAGAATGCTTTACCCACGAAGCTCAATCTTCAAGGCGTGGTATTTTTGTCGATCCTACCCGTCTCTTTTGTAGGACTGATGCAGAAGACACCGCTTATTTGTTTCTAAGATGCGAGTTGATTCAGGAGGAATGCAAAAGAATGTTGCATGTTAACTGCCCATGGGATAAGTTCCCAACTATCAATAGTTAGTAAACTTCCTTGTGCAAGCTTGAAAATATAAGGACATCATCTACTTCATTGTTTTCTGCTAGCATGTGTGGCATATGCGAAACAAGTGGTGTGAGGAGGGAACCCCACCAGTATTCAAGGAAATTCATCGGCGATGCTCGAACTTTCTGCATCAATACTTAGCAACAAAATCTCTAAAAGATTCGAGTTAAAATCTCTAAAATATTCGAGTATCCTTGATGGATCGTTGGTGGCGAGATGGACAAAACCATCCGGTGGCTATCTCAAAATGAATGTTGATGGCGGAAGAAATAACCAAAAGGATTGCATGGGTTTTGCGGCTATCATCCGACATTCAAGAGACTATTTCATTGCTGCTAAAGCATGGAGATTGAGGGACTTCGTAGAGCCGTTGATCATGAAACTACTGCTTTGTTGCTACGATTGAAATGGGCTATAGAATCAAAGATTACAAATGTTCAAATGGAGTCTGACTCTCTCCTTCTGGTTGATCTACTACTGAACGACAAGCCAGTCCGATCTCTAGTAGGAACTATTATTGCAGAGATAAAATCACTTCTCTCAACCATTTCCTCTATCTCTTTCCATCATGTCATGCGACATGGATGTAGTTGCCCACACTTTAGCTGACTATGTCTCATCCCATTTTTTGCATGATCAACTATGGTGTGGTAACCCCCCACAAATTATTTTGGAAAAGTTATGTATGGATAATTCTTTGTCAATGAAATACCATGACAGTTCCATCCCCTCCCCTTCCTCCTAGTCGTGGTGTTGAAAGGTTTGGGATAGAACCGTGTTCTTTTCTATCAAAAAAAGATACTCAAAAAGCATTACTAGACATCTATCTACTCTAGAAATATTTTGGAGCCATAATTCACGATCATATACGGCTTTTGGCTAAAGTTTTTAAAGCAGCAGAGTGAGAGAGAGAGCTCTTTTGGCTAAAGTTTTGAAAGCGGCAGAGTGAGAGAGAGAGCTCTTTTGGCTAAAGTCTTTAAAGCAGCAGAGACAGAGACCTACTTTAGAGCTTATAATATTTTCGAGCGAAGCATGAGTCATGATCATACACGCATTTTGACTCCAGGGATTTGCCGACTAGGTTTTTTATTACAGTTATTTAAAAAAGCAGAACGACGAACTTTAAAAAAGCATGATTCATGATCATACACGTTCCATTCCCTCGGGCTATGCCGGTGATGCTCACTGGCGGCCCTGCACCCGTAAGTGGTCCTGAAAATGGGACTGGCCTTACTGTCTCTCTAGTGCAGTACAACACAGCATACACCCTTTCGGCCTTTCCTCCATAAAGGCCCGCCCATCAATTTTATTTTATTTTTTATTCGCCAGAGACTTGCATCTACCACAGTGTCTGTTCTCAGGAAAATGAGAATACACGTTTCATTCAAGCATCTTGGATCCTTTGAAACATTTTATGTTAGTCCATGAGGGTTTGATCCTTTTAGACCTATCGACTAACATTTTTTTTATTTTTTTTATTTTTATAAAACTATCAATATACGTATATTTAATCTATAAACCAATAAAATACTCATGTGTTTAAAAATCTAAAATAAATATATACACATACCTTCAGTACCAATAAAATACTTATGTGTTTAAAAATCCAAAATAAATATATACACAACTTCAATGTTAAAACTTTATTTATAGATTAAATATACGTAGATTAATAATTTTGCAAAAATTAATCTTGAATTAATCCTAGAATTCTACCCCCATATGCAATTTAGTTAATTATAAATACCCATGCATAATTCTTTCTAAATAAAGGAGTTATGCTTCTATAGGAATAGAATTTGTCTAAAATGGCTCCCACTGAAGTCAAATCTTTTGCTTTGTATTTTGCTTTACTCAATAGTTATGATAAAGATTTCAAATAACTTATTATGTTTACCGGGCTTTTTTCAAATATACACACTAAATCTGCCCTTAATTCCAAAAATATCTACTACATTTTAAAATTTTCAAATATATCTACTATAAGTATCTAATCTCAAAAATTTCATCACAATGTTAACAAATGTTGTTAATTTATGTGTGAAATTACCAATATAACCATCAAATTTAGGATTAGATGGAAAGATTTGAATGTCATAATTTGTGACACCTTAATTGCATAATAGTTCTAAATCTATAAAGTCCTAATCTCGCTACCATTTCATTTTATTTCACCCTTTATTATTTTATACTAAGGATATTTTAGATATTTATAAAAGTATAACCAACATTTAAATGAAGATTCATTAACTTACCTAAGGGAACTTAACGGAATAAGCATTTTTGAAACATGGTGGTCATTTTTCCGATTAGAGTCAAATTAAATTGTATATATTTGGGAAAACTCTTTATAACATTTGTTTAGTTATGATATAAGAAATTACTAAACTTGGATATTTTGATAGGCCTTAACAAATATGAGCCCCGGAGATTGCTTTAAATTTTGTTATGCCTCATCAAAGCATATATAGAGTTAGTATGGTAACATTCAAATTCAGCTTGAATTATCCTAAGCAAAGGTTTGGTGACAACCATACACGATATTGCCTCTTTATTGAATGAAACTTTAGTCATAACAATGCAATCCACTTTAGCAAAGGTTTGCTGATAACCCCACACGATATCGTCTTTTTAATTGATTAAACTTTATTCATAGCAATGCTATCCACTTTAGCAAAGGTTTGTTGATAACCCCACACGATATTGTCTTTTTAATTGAATAAACTTTATTCTTAGCAATGCTATCCACTTTAGCAAAGGTTTCCTGATAACCCCACACGATATCATCTCTTTAATTGAATAAACTTTATTCATAGCAATGCTATCCACTTTAGCAAAGGTTTGCTGACAACCACACACGATATTGTCTCTTTAATTGATTAAAACTGTATTCATAGCAATGCTATCCACTTATTTAAAATTTCTAATTATAATAAGCCTCTCTCTATATATAGATGGATGAAATCGCTTTAGATAGATTATCTTAAAAAACTACATGCAATTTTTTAAATGATTGGTACTATACTTGGATACATGTAAAATTTTTTACTCTCCACAACTATTTTATTTTTTTAAAATAATTTTTATACTTTCCTATATAATTATGTAGATATATAATTATGTTACTTTTCAATCATTTCTACATAATTATCTATACAATTAACTAATCTATTTTAACTTTATTCTTATTACTCTTCATTAGCACTCTATCATATCACATCGTTTTTTTATTTCAAAAACTTTTATATCAAAATTTTTCTTTCAAAAGTTTTATTACTTCCAAACATATCCTAAAAATTGAAGTTAATCAACTTAACTTGATGGCACAAACACACTAGATTGAAATTTAGCTACAATCTATTTTAACTTTATTCTTATCATTTCTCATTATTGCCCCCTTTTATATCACTTCACCCATATCATATCGCTTTTTTTATTTCAAAAATTTTTCATTAAAAATTTTTTGTTTCAAAAGTTTTATTACTTTCCAAATATATCATAAAAATTGAAGTTAATCAACTTAACTCTCTATGGCACAAACACACCAGGTGCAAATCTAACTGCAATTTATTAGGGAAGTAATTAATTGTAAGTTTCAGGCACTGATTAACCTAGTGTATATTTTAACAATTGGATATGAGTAAGGGGAATTTGGCACATTACGTTTGAACGCGAGGGGCAACTGCTAAGGGAGGGGTACGTAGGCCGTACCCCTGGCGGACCCGGATTCTCAGTGCATCTTAATTTCACTTGTAGCATGTTATCAAAGCATAACACGTGTTTTATAATCATTAATCTTCAAAAAGAATTTGTTTTGCAGTTGGTAAGGATAAATTAATTAAGCGTGCTTGTATGTAACTTGGTTTAGGCAATTATCCATTTGACTAGACGAGGACCAATCCACGTAGCACGAATTCGATCCGATTAAAAGGATTATTACTTGAGGTAAACATAAAGAGCGAGCTCTCTTTTACAGGTGAAGCATATTAAAAAATATATAATGTATAATTTATTCTTAATATCCAAACCATTCACTTCATTTTAGTTAAAATTAATACCATAAAAAGTTAATTGTTTCTATGCGTTCTTAAGAATTAAATTTATTGCTATCGAAGATTTGCCCCAGCGGTAAATTACAGTTCCTCGTCACATGGCAACCTCATTTCAAAATCTACTGGCAGCACCATTTTACAGCACAGTTTTCACAGCAGCAACAATACACTTGACAGTATGCCATGTAGAGCAGAAAGGGGTGACGTTGACATGTAGGAAATTTTGTTAGGAATATTGGTATGATATTTTGTAGAACGTTGTTGTTAGAAAAATTGTAAGAATGACTGAGGGCTGATTGTAACAATAGTTGAGATAATGTAATATATGAATACTCATCAAAAATAGAATTAAATTTAATAAAAAATAAAAATTTAATTGATATTGCTTCCATGAACATTATATTATCTTAATTATTTCTCTATAAGTGTATTTTTTGTATTAAAATAATGTATGGATTTAATTTGAAAATTAAGTAGCTAATAATATTATAAAAAGCAGTACATATACATCTAAGAGTTCAAATATTATTTTTGGATGATAATTGTAATTGACTATAGACATTTTAGTATATTTGATTTTTCATGCAGTGATTTTAATATGAAAAAAACGTGATGAAATAGACAGCTCAAATCGGTCATTATATCTTACAAAAGTTCAGTTTCAGAAGTGTTATTCAATACGCTAACCAGGCAGAGCCTGGTTTGGTAAGAGTATTTAGAAAAAATCGTAAAAATTTTTGAAAACTTAATTGTAATACAAATTAAGATGAATGTAAATGTATAATAACAGAAAAACGCTGCCCAACACAAAAAACATGTGCTCTTCAAAATCCGATTCCCGTAAAGTGAAGTTTGCTTTAAATAATTCTCAACATTTCAGGGGAGCAATACAACTTTCGGAAGAGGCTTTGGTGGGAACTCTGTGCATGAGAACACTTCTAAAAATTATTTTTAGTTAATTTCCGAAAACCAAATTAAATCATACATTATATTTAAGATATTATTTGACCATTAATAATAAAAATTAATACAAATTGGATGTTAATATAATATAAATAACTAAAAATTATTAAAAAATTATAAATTTATTACATACAAATAACGGAACCCAGCTTAATGTACCAGGTGCATTGAGCCTTAATGCACCCACATGTACTTTATCTATTTTTTAAATTTTTCAAATTTTTTTTCATAAAACTATTAATCTAAGCATATTGAACATATGTATCAATTTTTACTATTTTTAGATTTTTTAAAAAAAATTTAAAAATCTGTGACATTTTTAGTATGAGTAAAGTACAACTAGGTGCATTTAGGCTCAATGCACTCGGGTACATTGAACCGGCATCCAAAAATAAAATAACATAATTTTAGTAATTTGAAAAAACTTTATTACACTTATCTTGTTAAAAGACATATATATGTCTTGGATTGTATAAATTGTATCATGACTTATTTATATCTAAAACTATATTTACGTTGAAATTCTTCAATTAAATTTTATTAGTTAAATATAATCTGATTTTTATAATTTTTATTATTGTTGATCGAAATTATATTTAAATCTATTGTATGGTTCTTTTTTTAAAAATAAAAAATTACATTTTTAGAAAGAATTCCCATCAAAAAGTTCATACCATTGAGTTGCCACTTAGCTACTCTCTATCGAGGTGCAACTCGGGCCGGTTCGGATCCCGTTACAGACAAAACACAAAACATACTATATAATATATATTATATACATATATAATTTTATATATTTAATTAATTATCTATATAATTACTTATACAGGTCAGTTCCGATAACCAGTATATGTATCCTCCCCATTTGAAAAGACAATACTAATTTGTACTCTGCTTCCCCAATTTAGGGTTGGGCTCCACCATGTTAATCCTCCTCCCGCAAACACGTACCCCCATAAATTCTCACCTGATTTGAAATTCCACAGGTGGTAATTCTCCCCCACCCCTGAACTTCAGCAATGCAAGCGCTGGTCACAGGTCAATCCTCTCTCTCTCTCTTTCTCTCTCTCTTTCTCATATTGTCTTTCTAGCGTTTTGCAAAAGCATATTATTTTAATTTTATTTCTTTATTCCACTCATTTAATAGGACAATCCTGTTATTCCAGATAAATCTATAGTTTTAATTTTTTTTATTTTTTCATGAAAACTTAGGATCAAGTGTATTTAATCTACGTGCTAAATTTTATAAAATTTGAAAATGTTTATATATTTTTAAATTTTAAAAAATCAACAGTTTAGATAGTGAAAATTTTTTAAATCTCCCAAAATTGTTGATTTTAAAATTAAAAATTATATCCATAAATTGTAAAATTACATACATGTATTAAATATACTTTAGCTCATATTTTCATGAAAAACAAAAAAGCACTAATATGCTTGAGCTACTAGGCTAATAGTAGCTAATAATATATATCTTTAAAAGTATTTTTGCAAATATGCCGATAAAGTTTAGCCAATATTGCATCAGTATTCCTAAATTTGCCAAATTGCAAATATACTCATAATGTTTGTACAAATTTGCAAGAGTATCCTTTCCATTAGGACACCGTCAAACTTTTTATAACATGATGAAAATACCTTTTGAACTAAGTAATACACTTGCAATGTTTTCAACTATTGTAGATATGTTTGCTATTTCATTATTTTATATACTTTTACCTATATTATTATTTTAGATTATTTTACAAATATGCTTACAAAATTTGCAAAATTGTGAGTGTTATACTTGATTTGAAAGGTATGATTGTTATTTTACAGAAAAATCTAATGGCATCATAATAGAGGGGACACGATTGTGCAAATATTGTGGACATATTTATAAATTTGGCAAACTTATGGACATGAATGTAATATTGGTCAAGTTTTATAGGCATATTTGCAAAAAATCCATTTTTTTGTTTTGACGGTGAAAATTGCTTACACACCAGAGAATATCTTATTTCTGAAATTTAATATATATATATATATACATATCCATAAATTGTAAAATTAAATACATGACTTAAATATACTTGTCTATAATTTCATGAAATATTAAAAAGCGTCGGTATGTCTAGACTAACTGGCAAATACTAGCTAATAGGAGAGCACTTGTTAGCTTTGATATTATCTCATTGTACATGTATTTTAGTTTTAGGAAGCAATTAGAGAATATTCTCTTTAATCACTATTTTCATTTAGTATTTCATGGAGATCTTCGTTCACCTGCATCACGCATGGGAGACAGGTGAGCACGGTTGAGCCCAAATTTTGCCCACTAAACTTTGAAGTTTATAACGGTTGAACTTGCTTTTTTAGAATCGAGGTCTAAAGGACCTAAACCCCATGAACCCAATTTATAAATAGGGTTATGATCCAGAAAACTCGAACCCAATGCACCCTAAGCTGATTTTCCATTTTTATATTTAATATAAAATATGTTATGCACAATACCTAAAAAATATTTTTTTCATATTTAAATATTTTTATTATATATATTTTTTATTATTTATATTTATATTTATGTTTGAATATATATATATTTGTAACGTTGCAATTATATTTTACATAAAGTTTATTATTTTCATTCACATATATTTTTATATTGATATTATTTTTTAAGTTTTTAAAATTTCTTTCTTTATCTTGTTTTGAAAGGTTAAATTTTTATATTTTTATATTTCAAACCTTTAATTTTGTAGATTTACTCTCTAATCGCTGGAAGTTGTATATTTGCATTTTAAACTTTGAAAGTTTTGATTTTGCTATATTTTAAACCCTAGTCCCTCGCGGTGTTAAAATCCACTGTTAAACCATGATCAATGTCCAGAATACCCTTGAATATACGCACCAAAATTCAAAGTCTCAAACCCCAAAAATTATGATCTTTTTCTACTTTTGTATAAAAATGTATAAAATACTAAATAATAACTTTTGCAATTTCCCTTTTTCCTATAATTGGAATTACAGAGTAATAAAAAAAAGTTAATTAATACAAACAACATCCAAAGTACCAGTAGCTAGTGAAGGAATTGACAAATTGCAGTAACAAACGGAGGCTGCTGGATTGCTGGTGTGAAGAAGAATATGATGGCCAACGATGGAAATAGAAAAATAATGAGGAGAGAAAAATGACGGGTTCCATTCCCTGGTTACCTATTGAGATTGTAAAGTCTCTCTGGGAACTTTTCTGGATGGTTGATGTGCAACCCAGATTTTTTAGCTGATTTTGTAAACTCATATAATATAAATAGGTAGAGTAAGATATGATAATTATGAAAATGTGGAAGTTTTTATATTTACAAATTAGTAATGGGTAATGGTTGATGTATGCAAGAATTAAAGGTATTTTGTAATTTATATAAAAGTGCAATTCCAGAAGTCAATTTATTTGATTAAATGTAGTTATTTGAATAAGAGAGTTGTAAATTTATATTTATGATAGTCTGATAAAAAGTATTAAAAAATGAGATTTGGAATTTCAATTTGATCAATGAAATGGAGGTATTAGAATAAAATACATGCATAAATAAATATATATACTAACGGTATTAATTATATTAATGTTTGTTGTATCAAGTCAAGCGATATAAATTGATGCATATATATATATATGTGTGTGTGTGTGGTACGTGGGTTATGATATAACCAATAATGTAAATTTCAGATGAGGCCCAAACGCGGCTTTTGTTATCTATTCCGGTCATATTAGTTTTTATGAGGTTACATGAGATGGGACGCACTTTGTTAATATAGAATGAGACGTGGAGAATACGGTGATGATGTTTTTCTTTTTCACGCTAATTAAAGAAAGAGTTGGAAGTACGAGGTAACAACAGATAATGAGTATTCAAATTCAATCCCCTTAGTGACTTATGAAGGGTGAATTCAAGTATGTCTATAATTTCTAAAATGGTATTAATGGGGTGCACAGGTAATTAAAAAGGTAAGTTGCGCAGCTCTATTTTTAGCCGCCATTATTCCTTTAGGGAAACTGACGATATTAAAAAGGGGCATGGAGGAAGGTGTTGGATCTATTAAATCAAGAAAAAGAAGAGGAAGTGGAAGAGAGGCTGTTTGGTGGATCCTGAGAGCTCCATCAAATCGTCGAGGTCAAGAGTGCGGTTTATTGGATTTATCATCAAGCTATTAAAGTATAAAAGATTTTCCTTGTGTGACGGCTTGAGGTTGAACCAAAGAGTATGTGATAATTTATTATAATTATTATTATTTATCTAATGAGAATATTCGATGACTTTGGTTGATTTGAATTTATATGCAGATATATTATGGTGTGGATTGAATATAAGCAAAATATTACAATATATTAGGAAAAAAATGGTATCTGTGGAGAGGAACAGAAAGCCGATGGTTGTTAAATGAATCAAGGGCCAGCAACGGTGGATGATTTATTGTGGGATACATTATGATATTTCATTCAACACAATATTAAATTACCTAGTGGTTACGGGATCCAAGGTGTTGATTGAATTTATCATTTTTCTCCATTGTATAGCGTATTGATTTTGCATCTATTGAATCTAGTGGATGGAAAAGTAGGCGTTGAATCTATTAGTATGACGCTTTGAAAAGATCGGCCAGCAATAGGTATGGATGGACGTTCAGAGGTTATGCCCCTGTTGAGAAATATATGTATGAGAAATATTCAATAGCATCTTTTACTGCACCACAATCATGGTGCAATTACCTCAAAATAGGCCCCACATATCATAAAATTATAATTTACACCACTCGTTATATTTAGAATTATGTATTCTGTTACCATACTAAGTTTTATCTCAATTGGATATGTGTATAAACTCCATCTGAAAAATGTTATAAATTTAACGTAATAAAATAGTTTGATGTAAATAACAACTTTAAAGTTATTTTTTCAACATATTAACCATTTGCTATAAAATTTATATATAGATAAATGATTGTATAAAGTCTCAATACATTTAAGTACGTGTAGAGCCTATTTTGGCTAAATGCACTATTAATTATAGTGCAACTTTACTACACAAGAAAGATTATATATATATATATATATATATATATATATATATATATATATTTGTATGTATTTCGATGGTAAGGAATTAAAGGTTGAGTTTAAATGTCGGAATCTGAGAGGAAATGGTTGGTTTGCTAATTTAAGGTAAGTACGAGTTTTGAATTGAGTTTTTAAGAATTTATGCTTTCCCGCGTATGCAACGGGCTGCGCCGATGGATTTGATGTGAATTTGATGGATTTCAATTTCAATGGATTTATGGAATTTATTTGATATTGAGCAATGTTTGAATGATTTACCTAACAACAAATTTCCGTTTATGGCTTTGATTGGTGTTTGAGAATGTACAATTTAGCCTATCATAAGCATAATGCTTGAATAAATGAGCATCACATGAGAAAGATGGCTTAAAGTTAATATGATAGTAAATGGCTTGCACAGATGTGATGTGGAACCCCAATCTTTGAGACATGTACAAAACCCTAGGGTTGTAAACCCTAGGTAATATATTTGAGAAATATATATTGATGGATAAGAAATATATGGAAATGAAGGTTAAAATACTTATGCAGGAAATTCGGATGAATAGTGCACGTGAATAGTGCACGTGAATAGTGAAATGTGAATAGTAAACGTGGGATTAAGGAAATATGTTAAGTTAATCACTTTGGATTAACTTAATCACAAAAAGACAAAAAAAAAGCTTTCCACAAAAGGACAAAATAGCCACTTTTTGATTTATTTAGTATTTTCGGATTTTAGTGGATGTTTTAGAGAAAATAAAGAAAAATTCATATCTTGCAATCCGGACATCGGATTGAGATGAAATTTTTTATGGGTAGCCAAGATATGATGATGGATATGATGAATGGTCCAAGATTAATCAAGGATCATGAATTAAGGGTCAATATTAAATGTCATTTGAAAAGGGAAAAAGTAACTTTACTTTTTCATTAATGGCATTTGACTTTGATTAATTTTAATTAAATAAAATTAATGAAAATCTGCTATGGCTGCTGGAGCTTGGACTTTTGGGGCCAAATCCAATGGCCCAAAATCAATCTTATCAAAAATCAATGGCTAGGATTAATTTAGCCTAAATTAATTAATTTTAAAAAATAAAAAATAGGTAAAAATAGGGCTGCAATAGGGCTGCTGGAGCAGGCCTAGAGGGGGCTGCACAATGCTCCATGCACCTTTTAAAATTAGAAAAAAACACATTTGCAAATTTACACCTCAAGCAAGAGGGGGTAAATTTCAAATATGTGAAAAATCAAAAAGTATAAATAGGGGGCAGGGGTGGACGTCCAAAGGCACTCCGAGCTTGAGCAATTCAAGCATTCCCACCCCCAAAACACGTTTTGGCCATAGAGAACGAAGGAGAGAAGGAAGGAAAGAGAAAATGGGAAGGAAATGAGAAGTTCTCCACTTGAGGTAAGCAATTTCTTCCCAAATTTATTTTGGATGTTAAGTAGGGTAAAATCATGCTTAGATAATGCATAAGCATGAGAAAATAAGTTAAGTTATAATGCTTAATTGGAATCATACCGAAACATCGAAAATTTGGAGCAAAGATAGAGCATTCGGGAAAATCATGTATGATATATGGAAATAATGCTCCAAATTTGATAAATGATGATTTGGGATGTATGATTATGATAAATATGATATTTTAATGATGATATATTAATTTCATGATTTTTGGAATTAAGGATTATGCTTAAGTGAATTTATGATGATTTTTAGTACATGGAGAAAATGATTTATTTAGCCAAGTTAATGATGATAAATTCATAATTCATGAATTTCCCATGATATACTAAGCATAAGCTATGTCATGGTATTTTTTATTTTTGGGAAAAATGTCAATTTTTGGAACCCATGAACAGTAACCCACGTTGCTGTGAACAGTAACCACGGGTGAATAGTAACGTGAACAGTGATGATGAACAGTAATCTGCTATAGTGACATGAACAGTAATTATGAACAGTGAACAGCATATTTTGGGAAAAAATTGAGATTTATTTTTATATTTTATATGGATGAAATTTTCAAAGGATTTATGGATAAAAATCCATATAAATGAGTAATGACTAAGTATCTTTATACTATTAACCTCTATGGAAATGAGGTAATGGATAATTATAAAGCATGCATGGGAAGTACACTAAGACATGATATGATATAGATAAAATATCATTTTTCCTTGTATAGGAAAAGGAAAGGAAATGGTGGAAGACACAGACTGAGGAGGTAAGCAAGCAATCCTTTTGAAAATGATGATTTGTAAGTAAGCAAAACTTTGAAAATGTGATTTTATTCCTTCACTGTAAGCAAGCAAACTTTTTTTAAAATGTGATTTTATTGCTTTATTGTAAGCAAGCAAAGCTTTTGAAAATATGATTTTATTCCCAAGTATTTATGAAATGTGTTTAAGGATGGTCATTCCTATAATGTTTTGAAATGATGAATGTTTAAGAGGTTTTATGAAAAGTCATGCCGGCATATTGATATCATGTGATGTTCATGGACATGTGCACATATATGATGTATAAGGAAGAGGCTTTGGTGGAGGTAGAAAGTGGATCAGAGGGTCCCCCTTCATTATTGCCGAGTCGTATGGGCTGTGTGCCGACGGCGTCCTCCCCAGAGGTAGAGGCAAAGGAATGTTATGTTTGAATGAATGCATTGCATTTTCATACATAGATTGAAAAGGAAAGCATGGATTTGAAATTATGTTTTTAAGGGATGGTGCAAATAATTCTCTACATGAGAATGACAAGTTACTTGGTGTAAGAGGTATATAACGCTAGGGAAATCAAAAGTCATGCATGTAGGAACCATGTAGGCGTCAAGAGGAAGAGAGGTTCCTCTTGATGAGACCAAGTCGGAGACAGCCGGCGTATTGGACCATGTTATGTGAGATGTTCCCTAAGCTAGCGTACCCGCACACGAAGGTTTATGTCATGAGTGGAAAGGAAGCATTTGCAAATCCAATGTTTATGAAAAGGTTTCTATTCCATTGATAGTTGATCACTTGCTAAGTGTCACCTATCGAATGGAGAGAAATGCATTTACGAATGATTTACATGAATGGTTTATGAAAAGTTTCGAAATATGGTTTACGAAAAGGTTTCTATTCCATTGGTAGTTGATCACTTGGTAAGTGTCTTCTATCAAATGGAGAGGAATGCATTTAAAATGAAAAATGCTTGCTTATTGAGTTTCGACTCATGTTTTCCCCCCTTAGACAAGTGCAGGGAAAATTCAAGTGATGAAAGCCAAGTGATGAAAAAGAATAGGTTGATTTGCCTGGAAGTGATATGATGAAAGAAGCATAGATACAAAGGTATGTAATCCTTTGTTATTGAAGTATGAATGTAGGTCATAATGGCATATGATGAAAAAGAATATAGGTTATATGAAATTATGAAAGTATGAATAAAATGAGAAGTTGATGATTTATGATGATATGGATGGGTCCATTATGAATGACGATGATATATGTTTATATGATGAAAGAAAAAGAAAAAAAAATTGGACGAGATCCAATTAAGAACCCGCCGCGTGATCAGGGCAATAATCCTGAGTCACATTTACCAATCGACACGATCCTGGAGTAAGGACTATGTGGACGCCTCGGTTCGGGGCGCCACATGTGATGAGGTGATTCTGGTCCGTGGGCTGCTAAGTTAAAAAGGAAGTAAAGTTAATGGATAAGTGCATGAGCATCAGCATGAGCAGTTGTATTATTGTTTAAACATGAGCATTGTCATGTAAATGTTTATAAAAGTTTTGATATTTTAATTGGTTGTTTTTGAGCTAGTTTTCAGCGTTGAATAATTTTCATTCGCTTTTTTTACTTACTGAGTTTGCCCGAATTCAATGCAATTTTTTCTATTTTTAGTTAATAAGAAAAGCAAAGGATACAGAATATCACTGGTTTCAACCAGTTAATGGAAGTTGAATTAAATAGTTATATAAATTTCAATTCTTTTGAAGTTGAGTATTTATATTTGGGGCATTTGAATTGATAATATTTATGCAGTGAGATTAGAAAATAATTTTGTTGTATACGGGAGATTTTGATGTAAATTTTCATAATTATTAAAAAAATGTAATTATTGATTTATCATTTTCCCTCGGCTTGACCGATCTCGGAAGAGTGTAGGTAGTGAGTTCCTGTCGTTTAAAGTGTAGGCCGGCGAGGCGTTACAGTTGAATTGGGTTCTGATCCCACATCTCCTTCTACACGTTCTTAGCCCAAAGAAGTGGATTCCCCGATAGTTTCTTCCATCCGTGTAATCTCTGTCTGTCCAAACCCACCGGGGCCTGAATTTCGGGGGTGGCTTACTTCTTTGTAGCATAGGTCTTGCGATAGAGTCCGGTTTCGGTGAAAATGTTTGCACATTTGTTGACCGTGAAAATGGTCAATCTGCCGTCCATTTGAGATATGCGGTTGAGATTTACAAGGGCATAAGTGGAATAGAAATTTTTTTACCCGCGTGTAGAGAAGTCCCTCTCCCTCCTTCTTCCCTCTCCCTCTCCTCTCCCCCCTATTTTCCCTCCCGCTTTTCCCTCTTCCCTCTCCCTCTCTTCTCTCCCTCCCGAGCTGCTACCTCGCGGATCATTCATTGCTCCCATTTCCTCACCTGTCCTCTTCCTCCTCCTCCAAACTCTTCAATTGCCACCAACTCCAAGTACCCAAATGAAAATTCTTGCCCTGCTTTTTTCCAATTGTTCCACCAAGACTTATCTCCATGGGCCGCTTCCCGCATCAGCGAGGCCAAATTGATGGAAGCCCAGCAACACGCGGCCTTCCGCGTTGTCATTTCCGGTGGCCGCCTCTTCGTTGAATTCTACTATGCCTGTGTCCAGACTCGCTCCATGTTTACAATTTGGGGTCTCTTGCAGCTCCTGCGGAAAAAAAAAGATTTCAAACCTGAGATGACAGCGATGCGTCAACCCCTTTTACATCTGTTTTCTTTCTGCCGACGCCTCCCCAGCTTCTCCCTCCGAGATCGTGGATGGTTGATTCATAGAAAGGGCATTGAGATCTAGAAGTTTGATTTCCATGGGCTTGTGGAAGATGACTTGGTGGCAATAACCCCTTGAGTTCTATACAGGCGATGGGGATTTCTTTGAGTTCTTCTACTGCTGCTTCTGCTGGCGCTTTTCTTGTTGTTGTTGTTGTGATTGTTGAAATGGGGTGGAGATACAAGGCAGGATTGTTGCTGATTCTGGCTGTTGTTATCATTTGGGTTACGTCTGCTGAAGTCACGCAGGTAAACCTGAGTTCTCTTCCCCTTTTTCCTTTTGAACTCTCTCTCTCTCTCTCTGTCTTTTCTGTGGTTTGGAATTCGCTTATGAATTCAAGGCTATGATTTTCAATCTGGTCATTGAGACGGGCGAAACTTTAAATTCGTCAAGATTCGATTTCTTTTGAATTTTCCTATTTCCGCTGTGCTTGCTTGGTACTTTTTTTTTCTCTCTCTCTGATGCAGATTCGAAGAACTTGAACTATCTTCACTTGGATTACAATTTTAATTTGAAGCTTGTGAAGACACTGACAACAAAAGAAAGGAACAAATCCCGTTTTGGCAATGCTTTCCATCCGTGTCGTGAAATTCTTCGTTTAACAAAACTTGTTGTGGATGCTAACATTCAGTTCCGTTTGGGGAATGTTGATGCATTCCAATTAGCGGATGGTTTACAATATACTTTCTCACATGTTAGCCAGCTGACTGGAATGTATCGGTACAATTACCGGCTTATGTGGCAGATCAGGATGTGTAAAGACTTGAAACACTTGATATATTACCGGTTCAACACAGGTCCTGTCGGAAAGGGTCCTGGATGTGGTTTTCGGGCACTAATGTGGAGGGTTTGGCTATTTTTCCTCCGAGGCATAGTCCCTTTGCTTGAAAGGTGGTTGGGGAATTTACTTGCCCGGCAATTTGAAGGGCGTCACTCAAAGGGAGTTGCTAAGACCGTTACTAAACAGCGGGTTGAAAGCCATTTTGATTTGGAACTTAGAGCTGCTGTGATGCACGATGTTCTTGATGCAATGCCAGGTTGGTTGTCTAGCATTCTCTTCTTTTCTTGGCAGCATTTTATTTTCAGCTCATCTTTCTCTCTTTCTGCACTGTTTGAACATTTTTAATTGTTGGATGATGAAGAAATCATTTGATCTTGACTTGTCTTCTTGTGAATAAATGTGATCCTTCTACTAAAACCTTTGAATGTATTACAGAGGGCATTAAGCAGAACAAGGCCAGGACTATCTTACAGCACCTTAGTGAAGCATGGCGTTGCTGGAAAGCAAACATTCCTTGGACGGTGCCTTACTTGTTCAATTTGTTTGAGAAAAAAATTTATATTAGTTGATTGATATCTGTTAAATCATTTTCTTCCCCTTATATTAGTTGATTGATATCTGTTTGGATGGCATTTCGAATATTTGCTGCAGAAGTCTGATTTCTTGTTCAACACAAAAAATGGGTCTATCGCCTACTTCTAAAGTATAAATGTCCATTTGTTTGTTGAATACATGGAAGTTAATCTGGAATCATTGGTAATGCAGGTTGTTCAATGATTCCAAGAATTGTTTGCTCAAATGAAGTACAAGTGATTCCAAGAATTATTTCATGGTTCACAAATGAAGATGTATAGGGTGAGGACTTTGATGAGGTAGAGGGGGACGACGATGACGATAACGATGATGAGGAAGAAGGGGATGAGGAGGATGAAGATGATAAGGATGATGAAATTTTTATATAGTTGTTTAAGAGGCATGCACATATTGATCGTATGGTTTCAGCTGTAAACTTTTAACTACCATTTCAATGAACACCTTATATACTTTTTAATTATCTTGTTGTAAGAGAATGATCTCATGTTAATAATGTTGTGGAAATATCCATTCAATTAATTCGTAATGTTTATCCTAAGGTCCGTTGCCATACGGAAAGCTGGAAAACAAGTTTGAATTTAAGACTTAATGAGAATTACCTAGAAAGGACATGATTTACAGGGTTGCATGTATATGTGGTGTTCCAGCGGAAATGATGTTGTTGCTGTTGTAAATTTATAACGTAAAGGCTTGTTTTGAAATTTGACGGTGTTCCAGGTATGACAAATGAACAGAATTTGATATTAGCATAGAAATTGTGAGGTACCCTTACCATGTGCAATGCAACGTACTTAATGAATATAGATTTCTAATGATCAGATGTTGAAATGGTAGACACCCGTAGAATTAATTGATTCTTCCTAAGATAATGGTTAAATTGTATATCACTTGGGCGACAACAGTTTAGGAGATGGGGGATTTGCATATTACTACCCATTTCAGAAACATGAGGCAGTAATAGGGAAGTTCTCTGAAGTGGGAGACTTGAAACTCTCCAATATCTCATATGCATGTCTACGAGCACCATTTGAATTCTCACAACCAAGAAAAGCTAAAACGCACTTGCTTGCTGAAAAGGGATTGATTACATGAGAAAACCAATACACTGAAGCCCAAGGCTTGCTCCTTTCAGCTGACAACCCTTTCTGCCACTTACAAGCCATGTATAACAAGCAGCTTATGTACATTAAAGATCCTTACAAATATTTTCCTAATTTATCAATACTTTTAAGCATAATTGGTGTGTTGTAGTTTCTACAACTTCACCTGTGCACAAAAATTAATTGCCTAGAACTTGTATACTTATATATATTGAATACAGGGGCCAAAAGAGTGAATTGGATTTCATACGTGTGCCTAGAAAATGAGCATTTCCTTCTTTGTTTCATTTTTATTGATTATCTTCAAACACAAATTAATGGCAGATGGCCACAACCGAGAGCTTCTTCATGACATTAGGGCACGGGTCTCCTCCAAAGTTTTCTGGAGTCACAGCCACAGAGCACCATTGCTGTTCGATGTAGTTTTCCAAGAAGACACTTTGTGTTAAATTCATTTCCATACAATCAAGTAGACTTTAGATAGTTTGTGGACAATGAAGCACAATTATAAAAGAAATTTAAAACTTAATATTTGAAATAAGTACATAGAGAAGTTCACACCATTCATTTGAAGATATGATTTTTAAAATCATTATATGGAGAACGCTTGTATAATATATTTAGAATTTAAATTTTAAAATTTTTAGATGAAAAATTATTCTACAAAATTTCTAAGTCTAAATATTAAATTAATTTGAAGAAGAACATTTTTATAGAAAAATTAAAACCGTAAATTTTACATTAAATACAATAAGAACATTTATATAATGTATTTAAATATATAAATCTCAAACTAATTATGTGGAGAATGATGCTATAAATTTTTTCTAAATTATTACAATAAATTTATCATCGCAAATTATAACTATTTTTGTGATAAATAATTTAAATTCAACATTACATAAAATTCTCACCTAACTTTTATACAAATTCTTTACTTTTTGAGGTAATGGTACGAGGTGACAAATAAAATTTATGCCGTTAATTTATTTTTTGATTTATTTCATTTATTTACTTTTATTCCGTTGTAAATTCGTGACGTTAATTTATTCTTTACTTTATGTTCATTTATTCACTTTTATGTCGTTGTAAATTTTATATGATTTAAACAAAAAAGTAAATAAATCAAAGTAAATCATTTTCAATAAAAGTAAATCGTAAATGAATGAAAAAGTAAATAACGGGTGGTCTCAAAATTTACAATTTTTCTAGTCAACCAAAGTAAATTGTTTAAAATTTGTGCAATTTTATTCTAAGTTTAATAGTACGAGATGACAAATTATTGTAAATCATAGGAGACACAAAAAAGGTAACAACATTCATTAATTTACTTTTTTAAGACCACCTATTACAAATTAAATTCCTCTTATGAGAAATAATAAAAATCAATGATACTTATAAATAATCACACAAGTATTATAGTATTTGTTCAATTTTAGTCACAATATGGTGTTAAAAAAATAGGTGCATAATGAGCATGGGGATGGCTTTTATGCTAACTAATTAATATACGTGCCTATTATATTATAAAAATTTATAACATATACAAATTTCTACCTTTCCAGTAAATAAAAGTGTAAATAATTATTATTGATTTATTAAATATATTAGTTAGATAAAGGATTCAATTATTGGATTTATTTAAAATTTAATAAGAATCTATATTTTATTATTTAATATTATTAGTATCTTTCGTATTACATTTACGGATAATATATTTCATATAAATTTTATGAACAATCTATAAAATTCATCAAATCCATTATATCAGTACATTACAAATTGATTACTCTATAAAATTCATAAATCATGTATATATTAATTTACGATTTTGCATAATTCTTGTAAAATCTGTATTGTCTATCTAATTGGTGAACATGAAATGTCATCAATCTTATTTTAGCTGTTAAAACTGTTTAACTGATTTATCTTATCAAACGAATATGTATCAAAATCATATAATCTATAAAACTCGTAAACTGTATAAAATTTATCAATTGCATAAGCGTTGTATCCGTGATACTCGAATAACCTGTAAAATTTATTTCATTGGAAAAATGAATATAAGATTACCAGTGGAACACATCATTTCCATGAATTTCATAAAAACTGTAAAATCCGTAAAATTTGTAAAATCTGTAACAACGGTCAAACAAGCTAAATTATATCAGTCGTTCAAATTTATTTCTTTAAATAAAACTATTCTTAATTTTATAATTTCAATCCTACATTTCAATCCTACATTACAGATTATAATTTGGAATGAATATAATTCAATTTAACGTTATGGATTACTCATCATTTATAGTAATTTATTAAAATCATATGAATAACCATAAAAATACATGCACCTTAAAGTACTGTAATTTATTTCACCTACCCATACTCACACTTTATCCACAATTCTACTCTCATGCTATGAAATTACCTTTTTACCCTCATTTGCATTTTATGCAAAAGTAAAAACGTTTGCACTTGAACGTTTCCCCTTGCGATATTGCCACAGTGACGTACTGCATCTACCTCTTTGCTTTCCGCCATAGATACTCGGCCAGGTATCATCCAATTGGTCTCGCATATCGTTATTCAAATCGCAACTACGAAGAATTTGCAATTCATATAATTTCGAAATTAATAATCTCTCCTGGCGTGCGTATTGTCTCTGTCTCTTTGCCAGAGTTATAGACGGCATTATCTTCCTTCGTGACATTAGGAAACTTCAGCTGGCCATCTCGTCGTCTTTCCCGCTAGTTTCGATTCTGGGATCTGGCTCCGCCATAGATCCAGCACCGGCTGCGCGCTGGCTGTGAAATCTGAATTTCAACTGAAAATTTAATCCGAATTTCATTTTAGTAAATAAAGTGTTCGGGTACTATTTTGTATTCTGCATATGATTTTGTATAAGTATGTGCAAGAGTCTTATTTATAGGTGTATCAAATAGAGATTTAGTAGAGTCTTGAAAGGTGTCTAGCTGAGGTGTAAGAGAAAAAGTTATCAAAGTGTTTCTTTTGGGAATTTGTGAAAACCATTCTTATATGTAACCTTACCGTATCATTATATCTCTCCTATAGTTTTCTTTTCTAAGTCGAAGAGCTCTCCACTTCAATCTTTGTACCGTGTTTGTGTGAACTTGTGATTATAATATTAATCCTATTTTATTATATATGCTTCCGCTGTAATTCATATTAATTTGAATTACGTTTCCTAACATAAAGTTGGGGGTAAAGTTAAGGTTGAGGTGAACTCCAATTGCACCTCAAATGGAGAACCACCACTCCACCACTTAATAATCACCGGATGCACTAGTTCGAATTTGCAGTAACGGCTGCCTAATTCTAATTAGCAACCAAATAAGCAATTGATTTCTTACATATATATGCTTACGTCTCTAACTACAAGTTTAATTTTCTTGATAATTGTGGGAACAGAGAAATGCTTTCTTGCAAGTCTTATTGGCTCATGGTGCTCTTGGCATGTTTGTCAGTCATCTCATTTGCAATCGCTGCCTCAAACTCAGAAGAAGCAATATTCTTATTAGCAGATAAGATAATAGGACCGTCTTTAATGAATACATATACCTAAATTAATTTGGTTGCTTTTTTTTATCATGTCACTCATTTTAGATGACTAGTCAACTAATTGAGGACAACTTCAGAAAACAAGTAATGAAGCAAATGCTTCTACTTAACTTCGAACCTGGACCTCTTATCCTATACACCTTTAACTCACTCATATTAACTACTTAATCATCTAAGGCTTAGTTTGAGAAAGTAGGACACGATGTGATGATTGGAAAGTATGAAAAGTGAGAAAAGAATATTCTAAAAATTGTATGAATAATATGATATTATAGGATTAAAGTCAGGAATAAATAGTGAAGTTGTAAGAAAAATAATTTAAGCATATGAGTAAAGATGAAAAAAGTAAAATGGTTAGATATTTAAAATATCATAAATTGAATTACATAAAAAATATCATAAATTGGAAAGAAGAAACTATGGAAAACCTTTAATGTGATTACAAAAGTAAAGTGGTGTCGATCTTGTTGGTTTTTTTGATTGGTTCGATCTTGTTGGTTTTGATAGCTTTGGGTTCCTCACCTGCGAGAAATGAGAACCTAAACAGTTTTTGGGTAGCATCGAGTAGCTCACATTGATGTAATTGCACACATGCCCCACCTCAATGTAAGTGTTAGCTGCAACCGGTAAATACCAACAACCCTGTCCTACAAACATCAAAATAAGAAAATGTGAGTTCGGCTCAACTTAGTAAGTAAGATAATGGTAAAACTTAAATATTAAACTAAACAAACATCATTTCGTAAAATAACTCAAATATCAAAAGCTTAAAAATTGTTTATGTTCCAAATTAATACCATGATCATAAAATTAACCATGCTTCAAATGCTCATGTAATGTAAATGTTCATCCACATTCTCTTTTTTATCATCATTCATGTCACTTGACACTCCAAATAAACTTATCGTCATCAAGCATCTTACACTATTCTTACACTATTATAACACAATATACCGTAACTCTTCTTTTTTCCCAGCTCGCCTAGAGAATCATTATGTATGTGTCATGCTTAATATGAAATAATGTACTTAGTCATCATGCCCATACCCATATGATCGTTTTAAAATATATCTAATGAACTCAAGTAATTTAGGTGCATTAAAATTTTTTTATAAATCCATCATCAACTCAAAATAAATTTTTCATACTACTCAACTCAATTAAATAATTAAAACCAAAAAAATCATACACCTCAAGAAAGAAGTTTTCTTTAAAATCTTAAATAAAACATTCAGCTCATCACAAAACATTCATTCCTATAATAAATAAACATTCATAAACATACAAATAAAAGTGAAAAATTCCTACTTACCTTTTATGCAAAATTTCTAAATCTCCAACTTTGGGCTCTACAAGGTTCTATTATCTTTTCACTTTAATTTATATCAAAATAACAATAATATTCTCAAATAATATTTCAAAAATAATTTTCTTTAATTTCGTCCTTGAATTTCCAAATTTCCTTATTCTCAAATTTCAATCATTTATCAGGACACATCCATTTTTCACATCATCTCAAATTTTCTAAAATAATAAATATTGTTATTCATAATAAAATATCATTTTCAAATCATCTATTTAGGTTTTTGTACCATATTTCATCTCGGTAGAAAAATCCCTTCTTCTCTATGCTATCAGGGCTTAGGATTTTTAATCCTAATATCACAGAGTCATGTTAAATTTCTTCTACATCATCATAATATATAAAATAAATAAAATAATTAAGAGGAACAAAGAATAAATTTTTTACCAAATTTTCATTCACTTTTTCTCCAAATTCTTCAAGCTTTAAATCTTTTCAAATAAAATCCACCATAGAATTTCTTCTCTTCCCTCTCTCTCTCCCCTTCTTTCTCTTCCGTCTTTCTTCTTTACTTCTGACAGCTTTTTTTTTTTTTTTTGGGTTTATGGATGTTCCTTCATGATTTAGGAGACATGGTTCAATGGGATTTTTGGAAATTTTTTTCAAAATTCTCTCCATCAATAATATTTATAAATAAATACGTTGGAGGTTTTATATTAATCAAATGCTACTAAATTCTAGGTTAATTATAAGCAAAAGTTTTATTAATATTTACAACTGAATTTTAATTAGTACTTTAAATATAGTTTTGGTTGCATTTGTTATTAACAATGACTACATTAACTAAATGTCACCACTCAAAAGCAACCAATTATTTATAACTAAATAATTAATTATAATAAAAATATAGCAAACTTTATCAAACATATATTATATTTTTGCTAAAAAATTAACTGCATTAAGTGAAATTTGTTGTAGTATGCCTTCCTATTGAGAAGGATGGCATCATGAAGTTTGGGCTGGGTTTGTTACATTGAAAATAGAATGGAAAAGTAACTACATTTCCAATTGCCTTATCTTTTTACGCATGTTTACCCCTAACCATTTTAGTACAACTACTCTATTTTATTCCTGTATTATTTATTTCATTTCATTTCCACAGTTCTCGAAATGTCAGACGCTGAGTGGTATGGGTTAAAATCCTGCGCACACGTTGATGTTATGTTCACACATGAGGTTGAAACCATCCTCGGACTCTACAAAAAATTTCTCAATCCTTACTAGGCTATGAATTCATATTTTAAGTACCTTATTTTTTTTATTATCACATCTACGTACATTTTAATTATTTTTCACATCTTTTCATATAAAAAGTATGTATCTTTATTTCTAACTATTATCTATGTCATATTACGTTGCCCTCTTAATCTTTTCTATAATTATTTCTCACTTTTTTACCTGTTTCCAAATAGACACTTAGACGTTGTTTGGTAATGAGGAAATGTGGGAATGAGAGGCAAATGATGATTTCCATTTCCCAAGGCCAATAATTGCTTCATCAGTCAAACTATTTTTTTCACTTTTATCCCTTAATTCCAATAATTTTCCCTACCAATTACATACAACAAATTTACTTATTCCAACCATGACCCTATCATTTCCTATCAATCACACATTTCTCAAAATATTTCTTTTTCCATTTCCCATAATCTCACAATTTTTTAACTTATAAAATTCCCTTTTAGGCTCTAGTTGGTAATAGAAAAGGAAAAGGGTAAAAGTGGTAGAGTGTGAAAACTTTGATAAATGTGAGAGTGATGTGATATAACAGATATGAATAAGGGTGTGTTTGGTTGGGGGAAAAACTTTTGATGAAAAGTTTTTGAGATAGAAGTTGTCACATTGATAGAAAATGATGTGATATAATAGGAGTAATGATGAGAAGTAAAAAGAATAAAGTTAAAATAGATAGGTTAGTTGTATAGATAATTGTGTAAAAATGATTGAAAAGTAGGGTAGTTTGTATAGGAAAATGTAAAAAATAATTAAAAAATAAAGTAGTTATGGAGAGTGAAAAGTTTTAGATTGAAAAGTTTTGGTTGACATGTTTATATCCCAAACAAATACACCCTAAATTGAATAGTTGTCTGAAAAAAGGATTAAAATATAGAGATAAAATATAAAAAGTAGTGTGGTTAAAGAAGGTAAAATAATTAGATGCAGGGGCCCAACCCAGGGGAAGCTTTCTCCATGATATAAAAAAGGAAGTATGGGCATTGTGGTAATTTTACTGTGTAAGTATATTTGTTTAAAAACGTGAGTATGTTTGGTTTTTTGATAAAATTTGTATTATATATATACAAAATCTCAATCTATTCCATTCATTTACTGGATCAACTACTAAAACATATGTAGACATAATTTTTTATTATTTGACATTTTTTAAAAATATTTGTGTACAAAAAATTAATTTTTAATAAGATTTCATTATAATTGGTAAAGTTGAAAAATATATTGTATATAAGGAGTTATGTTATATTATGTAAAGTTCATGTAATTAAAGTACTCTAAAAAATAACAATTTCAATATTTATTTCTGATTATTTGAAAATTTAATAATATTTTTTTATTTTTTGAATATTACAAAATCTAACTGCATCTAACAGCATCTAATGACATCTAACAACATCTAACCGGATCTAACGACATCTAACAATATTTAACTTTTAATATTAAAAAGTTAACCTAATTTAACACCTCTAATATGATTCTAAGCCCCTTGTAAGGTCATTTATACCTTAATCACAGAATTTGAAACCCAGATAATAGGATTTAATGAAATCCATCTTATCTAATTGCATCTAACAACATCTAACCATATCTAACAGCATCTAACTTTTAATATTAATAAGTTAATCCTAATTTAACACTTGTAATATGATTCTAAGCCCCTTATAAGGTCATTTATACCTTAATTACAGAATTTGAAACTCAGATAATAGGATTTAATGAAATCCATCTTATCTAATCGTATCTAACAGCATCTAATGACATCTAATAGCATCTAACTTTTGATATTAATAAGTTAACCCTAATTTAACACCTGTAATATCATCCTAAGCTCCTTATAAGGTCATTTGCATCTTAATTACAGAATTTAAAACTCAGATAATAGGATTTAATAGAATCTACCTTAATCTAATAACATCTAACAACATCTAACAACATCAAACCAAATCTGACGAAATTTAACAGCATTTAACTTTTGATATTAATAAGTTAATCTTAATTTAACACCTGTAATATGATCCAAAGCCCCTAAAAGGTCATTTATACCATAATTACATAAATTAAAACCCAAATAATAGGATTTAATGAAATCTACCTAAATCTACCAGCATCTAACAACATTTAACCAGATCTAACGACATCTAACAGCATCTAACTTTTGATATTAATAAGTTAATCCAAATTTAACACATGTAATATGATTCTAAGCCCCTTATAAGATTATTTATACCTTAATTACAAAATTTAAAACCCAGATAATAGAATTTAATAAAATCTACTTTAATCTAATGACATCTAACAACATATAACTGCATCTAACAGCATCTAACAACATCTAAGCGGATCTAACAGCATCTAACAACATCTAACATTTGATATTAATAAGTTAATCCAAATTTAATACCTGTAATATGATTCTAAGCCTCTTATAAGGTCATTTATACCTTAATTACAGAATTTAAAACCCAAATAATAGGATTTAATGAAATCTACCTTAATCTAATAGCATCTAATAATATCTAACCGTATTTAATAGCATCTAATGACATTTAACAGAATCTAACAACATCTAACAGGATCTAACAACATCTAATTTTAATATTTTAAAAATATTTTACATAATTTGTATATTTTGCAAAAGATATATACTTAATAATTCATTTCAGAATTATGCAAACCTTTAAATAATTTTAAAACTAATTAAATATATAAATTTATAATTAAAAATAATAACTAATTTAAATTAAATGAAATAGAAATTTACGTAAATATATAAAACTGTAATAATTATTATATATATGACTTTTTAAAACTAAAATTGTAATAAATTACATTTATTTAAGTTATATATAACTGTAATTTAGATTTAATATATAAATATATGTTACTTTTTGGGATTGGTTAAATAATCAATTTAGTAAATAACTATATTTAATAGAAATTTTATAATAAAATTTATTAAAATTATAAAATAATATTATTACAGTTTATATTACAAATTTAACGTATTAATATACTAATTGTGATTTATTGCTACTAGAATCAGTAAATTTAAAATAAAAATAAAAATTTATTTACTTCAAGTGAAATCAATGTAAAATTATCAATTTAATAAATATTTACATTGAATTTAAAATATTCATGTTATAGAACACCTCTAAATAATGTCCAATCAAATTTGAAGTCCAATGAAAATTTTTGATATAAAACTATAATTTAGATTTAAATAAACTAAATATATATGATTTTTGGGACTAATTTAATAATTAAGTATTTTTATATTAGTAAAAAATTGTTTAATGAATCCACTTAAATCTAACATCTAACTGTAAACTTTTATATGTATTTCTATTTTTTCACACAAAAACTATGAAAATTGCATTTAATAAAGTGTCTTTTGTGTTTTTTTATGAAAATACAATTTTCTCATAAAAATTTTTGTTAAATAATTTGGGTAGTAATTATTGGGTTATTAAAATAATTGGAGAAGAATTGTAAAATTATTTGAATAGTTCATTTTGTTATTAATGAGGTAATCATAATTTAACATCTGTAATACGATTATATCTTAATTACATAAATTAAAACTCACGTAATACGATTTAATGAAATAATCAAAATCTAACGGGATCTAGCCCATCTAATTTTTAATATTAATGAGTTAATCCTAATTTAACACTTGTAATATGATGCTAGGAACCTTATAAGGTCATTAATACCTTAATTACAGACTTTAAAACACAGAGAATATGATTTAATAGAAACCATTTAAATCTAACCCGATCTAACCTGATTTAATTGGATCTAACTTGATCTAAATAAATATAACTCGATCTAACTAGATTTAACTCGGGTTACACATGTAATATGATTTTACACCTATAATGTGATTTATCGAATTATAAATAATAAATATAATAAAATTTTTTGAATTATAAATAACATATTTAATTATATAGTCTATTTGTATACAATTTAATTTTCAATCTCTTTTAAATATTTGATGAAAATTTTCCTCATGAATCAACTCTATAATTACATATGTTAACTAACCATATCAATTTGGATAATTATTATTTCAGTTTAAAATTTTCTTTTGTTATTCCTCAATTTTTCCCATACCTGCTAAAATTAGAGACACTGCATCCTTTGAATTTTTGTATATAATCAAATCAAATTATTTAAGTATGAAATTTTTATTATACATCAATAACTACATGAATTAATCAAAATAGATATTTTTAGCATAAATTATTAATTATTTGTATTTATTTATGTATTTTTATTCTGCTGGACAGAGGTATGAGTTTAGGCATGGTTCAAATTGCGTTAATTATTACTCATATTTATATCATCCAAAAATTAATTTTTATTTTTACGGAGTGATAGTCAGTTTATATTATATATCATATAAAAAATTAGCCTCAATGTTGTTGTATAAAAAGTATTAAAAATTAATTAGTGCAGCGGATCCTTACCATCGTTCAACTCTGTCTGAGCTAAAATGGTAGAATTTTTAATTTCCAATATAATAAATATTTTAAGATAAAAATTTATTGTTCCTTAATTATAATATAAAGTCTCCTCACTAAAATTTTCATACTAAATGAGCTAACAAATTTTAGTAACACTCAATCAGACCTTGCACTTCATTAAATTTACTAAAATTTGAGCTTTTCTTATTGATAAAAATGTATATAGACAGTAAGACAATGTCTAATGAAGCAACTAAGAAGAATACATCTCTCTACAAACCCAGATGGGTAGAAAATGAAGTCTTCCTCCTTTTCTGCGTTACAGTTTACTAAACTCATGAAACTAAAAATAAAATATAACAAGAAAAGATCAATAAGAGCAATGAAATCATCATTGCATAAATTATGTACAGAGACAAAACATGACACGAGGAAACTGATAAGCATCACTGCCTTCTAATAAACACTTGAGTTCAGGCTCAACACTCAGCGGCCCGCCATGCTCACTCACAGGTTCCTTCAATGTGCCAATCACCAAGAGCTCAAGTTACACCAAGTTGCCCATTCAAGTAGCCATCTTCAATGAACCCACCAAGTGATTCAATGCAGTTCCTCTCAAGGATGCAACTGGGTCTGTGAGTCTTCGACATCTATATAGCAACTCCAAGTTGAGAAAGCACAACTTTGCAGTCCCCGACATTTTCCACAAGCAGAGATCTATCATTAAGAAATAGCTAAGAATGAATATTCATTAGGTGCAATATCCATGAGTAAATAGGTCAAATTCTTGATTAAATGTAATAAGCATGGTTGGACGTTCCCCAGAAAGCTAGAGGGCCTAGTAAACTACTCATGGGAGAGACCAGGGCCAATGTCTACCTTAGCCCCTTGCCATTAGATTGCTACCTGTGAATAGACACACCGTGAATAGCAATGATTATATCATGATTCCTCGACTAACATATATCATCTGTTAAATTCAATCCACAGTTCAAACCAAGAAATTCGCATGGTTCAACATTCATATCTCACAGAAACACAAAAGCAAGGTCTAAGGTTAATCCAAAATAGAATTCTAAATCATTCAACGTCCACATTCTATAAATCAAGTAAAAACCATTACTTTATGGTACACTAGTGTGAAAACTGTTTGTTGTAGACACAATAGGTGATGCATAAATGAGATCTAAGCCCAACTGCATTCAAACTTAGATCATTACCTGTGGTAAAAACACCATATTTTATCCACAAACAAATGCTTGAAAAAATATATAATAAGTTCAATTCTAAGATAGCCTATGGCTCTTTTCGGCATTATTCCATGCAGACTAACTTTTAGTTGAGATACGCCTGTAACATGCTCTAATTTGCATTGATTTGATAACAACAGGCTACACCTGCTAAACTAACTTCCAAAATCTATCACTGTTTGTAGACAATAGGCTTGCAAAGTGGGAAATGTTTGGTGCACAGTGAGAAAGCTCTCTAATACCTTGACCACAATATGATTTTACCTTTTTATAGAACAATCCCAACTAGATGAGTTGTAAAGTGCAAATTAACCATAAATCCATTCTAGAGACAAAGAATGAAAGATTACAAAATTACCACAGATAACCCTGACATTGTTGCATGACAATTAAGTATGACAATTAATAACCTCTCCTACTTCACAAAATTGAACTCCCAATTTAAGTGTAGAAAAAAATGTCAAACTATAAATGTGAATTTGATACTCCTAAGCATGGAAAATAGTTGAAAGAACTGAACATTCATTGGAAACAGTCTGTTTTCTCAAATGCGAAAGATCTGCATCACAATGAGCATTTCAACATATTCCTAACTGCGATCTCATCACAATGACTTATTCATTCAACCATTCTCTTCTCATTTTTTTTACACAAATCCTGAATGAGGCCGACAAATCTAGATGGTAAGGAGGCAGACGTAATGGAGAGAGAAATTTCAAAACCCTAAGAGCTAAAGGAGACTAGTGCGTGTGAGGAATCTAGTCGCACTCAATACTCGATACCCTATCAGGAAAAATTTTGTATCAAAAGTCCCCTTCTGTTCTCAGCCGTCGATCGAAAATGAATGGTGGATATGACACTTCCCATGAGAAAAGCGCAGGAAGCGTTTCCCATGGGTTGGGTCCCTATACATAATATCAATAAAAAAAACTTGTGAACTAGTTACCTCAAGGAAAAATGAAACAAGCTTGTGAACCAGTTCCTTCCAACTTGACAAAGATGACATTCACATATAATTAATAGAACACCATGACCTTTTCAATTGAATTATTGAATTTCATAAATATAATTACAATATTACAAATATTTTATCAATCACAAAGCAAATCAAAGAACACATTTTGCAGCTCAACTATAAATAGGCTTGATGGACTTGCACTTTTTCTCTTTTGTGTAAGGCTTGAGCTACAAGTTAAAGATCCACGTGCCTAAATCGAAAAAAGAGAGCATCATAAAAATGATGATATAGTAGCCTCAAAACTAGTTTTATATTTATGTCTGGCAGTCATCAAAAGTAAACTAAGAACTCATATGAGGAATAATAATGAGCAAAATTGCAAAATAGAAAATTTCAGCAAGCATTGTTCTCACAAAGATCAACAAACATATTTATAAATATAACAAATTTTCATTGGACAAAAATATGAAAATTGAAATGCAAGATTGTAAATTTTGTTGTAAATCCACATATTGATAACCAATTATTTCAAAACATATTGCAAGCCACTAACTATTCACAAATACCACTCAAAAGAAGTGCACTTGTCCATCACGCTTTGTCTATGTCTCCTTAAAATACACTAAAATAGGAAAATTTTGCCCTGTTCAATGAATTGAGTGATCCCTATTCAAAGGAGCCAGAAACTAGAGAATGGTAGGGGATGAAGATTCAAACATAGTAAAAGGAGTGAATGGAATTATCCCTATTCAAAGCAAGCAAGACAGTAAACCTTCTTTCTCTATGTTCATTTTGTGAAAGCCTTATCTTACAGACATTGCTGCTGGGGCATTTTTGACATGTTGTCAACTAACAAAATACATATCAATACAAGTCTTAATTCCTTAGCCCTTATATATTATCTGATAAAATACAAGTCTTAATTCCTTAGCCCTTATATATTATCTGATAAACTACTACTAATTTTAGATTTTCTATAACTAAAATTAACCAAACATAAATATCGAAACCCAATTAAAAGAACCTCAATAACCGCATCACACATTGGATGTTCATTGAGAAGAGTATGTCGCATTAGCCTCAAACCCAATCCAAATATCCTAAAGTGACAGCATCACAGTTAGCAAATAAACTTTGTTAATAATACATGGTTTCTTCATATTCCTATGAAGTAAATGATGTACCTAATAGTTTTTAAGCAATTATAAATGCAGTCTAAGCTAATAAAATACATATTGGATGTACCTATGAATGTTACCCAAAATGAGCTACTCGACTTCAAACAATAGAGCCCAATGTTCAAGATACTAAGACAATGATAACTGAGAGAAGAAAAGGTAAATTGAAGAAAAAAATTATGAATCAAAAGAAGTAATACTAGTTTAACGTGGACCTGCTCTAACATGGTACAGTAGGCTTCACAACATGAAAGCAGTAGATGTTAGTAATGTTTGCCCATGTGTCAGCAATATAGAAGGCAAACAAACCAAGGAGATAATATATCAGGTATAATGGCTACACTTGTAAACTTACTTGGAAACATTTGGAGGCTAATTAATTAAAAATGCATTTAGCCTGTATAAGAAAATGCACTAGTATCATTATTTCACAATCAAATAGCACACAACCTATTTGGCATATAGAAATTTCACAATCAAACAACCAACACAACTTGTTTAATGCCCAAACAAACCCATACTCCATACAACCTGTTTGGCATGTAAAAACCTTACAATTTATTCAAAATATTTTAAGCAACAAAAATTTAATTCTTAAGCAACATATCCAAACAACCTGTTTAAAATATCTAAAGCAAACAATCTTGTTAAACTTAAACAGACTTTCAAATGCCAACATTCTTTTAGCATTTCACCGAACAATGTTTAAGCATAAGTCCATGAAATACTCGATTACGCTAACCAACTGCCAACAGAAATCAACCAATTGCTAAACTGCCCACAAAAATGTTCACCAATAACATAAGAGCAAGTATGCAAATGATTGCAAATTTCATTTCATGATATGAAACATACAAAGTAGGAACTACAGAACTTGTAGTGCGTGCATCATCCATCACCAATAGCAGAGTATAAAAGCTTTTGCAAATTTCAATCAAGCAATGGGTCAAACACCTTCCATTCAAAAAATAACATATTCTATCAAAATGCAGAGGTTGCTCAGTGACATTACAAAGTTGAAGGAATTTGAACCTCAAAATCCCCTCCCAATGCTATTCCCCAACACATCGATGAGAACCCCCTCCTTGAAGATCTCGTTGATGGCGAGCCGCTGGTTGGGTTCGAACCCATCAACCGACAGGAGGCAGAATTATATTTTGGTAGTGGCACATGGGGATGGCTCCAACCTTTTATAGGTGGCCCATCTCTATCTTCCTTGGCTTCCTATCCCACGCTTACGGGAGGAGGGGAGAAAGACAGGGGGATGAATTGGATGATGGAAATAGCTAAAGATGTTTGTAATGGCGATCGATTGGCTGGAGGGGGAGAGGGGGGAAAAGAAGAGGAAAATAAATCCTACCATGGTGGCAGCCAAGAAAAAATGACTGATAGGCCGAATGGGAGACTGGAGAGGGAGAGAGAGTCGTGGGGAACTCGAGAGGGAGAAGGAGAGGGAGAACGACAATGAAGAGAAGGGAACTAAGGTGGTGCAAAAATAGCTAGGGCACTAGATGAGGGAGAGAGGGGAGAAACAGGTTCTCGAGTGCGTGTGAGAGAAGCTACTCTTTGATGCCTCCACCATGATATTTTCATTTCTGAAAATACCCTATACAACCCAAACCGTCAAACAAAAATGCACAGTGGATATGCTACTTCCCATCAGAGAATTGTAGGAACGCATTCCCATGGGTTGGCACCCATCAAATGCATCCATGTGTTGCTAAAGTCTACTTTTTCACATCTTCCTATACTGCTATTATTTGTTTCAATTTCATTTCCCTTACTTTTAATCATTTCTCCTATCATATGACATCATTACCCTATTTATTTCATAAGTCACCAAAAATTTTTTTTGTTTTCTCAAACACACTAGTTGTAAAATACCCATGGTCTCTCCGTTTTTTATCTTAAAAAGGTATGTTGTTTACATAAAAAACTTTTAATTTTCTGCAACTATCATATTTTTTAATTATTTATTCATATTTTCTTATACAACTATCTTACTTTTCAATTATTTTTACACAACTATCATATAACTAACCTATTTATTTTAACTTTATTCTATTCAATATTTATCATTACATCTATCATATGACATCATTTCTTTTCATTTTAAAAATTTTTATACAAAAGGCTTGTCATCCAAAAATTTTATCACTCCCATGACACCTGAAAAAAAAATCTGCGCCTTTGCACGTATTTCTATTTCTTTGGGCAAACTGTACACTGTATAAAGGTATTTTCACGATGATCTGGGAAAAACTTAGAGTCCTCCTAAGTAATTAATTCTCATGTTCAAACGTAAGGTTCAGTCGCGATCTGGGAATTAAAGCCCATGATAATATAACCTGCCAAGTCTTGTTCACGATGATTTCTGTAACACACCCACTCAGAAAAATAATTCTGACCATGTATTTAATTTGAATTTATAATATCAATCATACATTTATGACCTCATTAATTATTATAAATAATAAATTTAGTTAAAACTCTACATCCACTGGTCATGTTCCCATTGTTACATGCAAAGCATAATAAAATAAAATACATATCCACTATTTTTAATATACACCTTTAAATAATTTCAAAAATAAAGTAATTATTCTTGAAAATCTTTAAGTAATCTAATCTTTGGTATCCTACTGGATTTTGTAAACTTGTAAAAATAATAGATTTGTCCTAACATGACTAATAAGTAGAAAATTTATTTGAATATAAATAATGACTCAATTATAACTTAATTGAAGGATAAAATAATTATAAAAATTAGGTCTCAAATGCAAATCAAACTTTTCAGTTTAGTCCAACATAAAAAATATAGAAATTGACTATTTGATCATACAAATCAGAACTAAAATAGAATATCCTCAACAAAATGGAATAGAACCAAGCGGATGTTGGTGGGTCTGTAATATTTCAGAACCGAATTCTACATCGAAAAGAGTAGAGAGTTCTTGGTAGTTTATAAGTGGGTCTCAAATTAATTATGATATAATGCATTTTAAAACCATATGGTTAAACTGAATTCACAAGCCCAATGGTCACTTCTTTGATAAATGAATAAAGAAGAATGATCCTATTAGACCCACCTAATTTAGTTTCTATATTAAATTAAATAAGTGTATAAAGAAAAAAGAAAAAAAAATTTAAATAGATTTTTTTAAAGTGGCATAAGTAACAGGATCACTTCTCATGAATAAAATGTTTTATATATTTATTCGTTCTTTCTAGTTGCATTTCCAAGGACGATGCCTCCTAAAGGAATTAGCAAGTCCAGATGGTAATGTTACTATCGTACCAAGTAGCGGATCGAAGAAATTACAGGTCTCCCGCCGGGAAACATCTCAAGCTGCTGTTCGTCGTCAAAATCATCCAGCAGGAAGTGGCGTAGAGCGTCCTGTTCGTCATCCAGGTCTTCCACCAGGAACGGCTCGCCCACCAGGAAGCACTCGCCCACCAGGTAGTCGCAAAGGGCCTTGTGTAGCGCCAGTACTGCCTGTTAGACGTCATCCAGGCAGTCCCCCAGGGAGTCGAAGAGGGCGTCCTGTTCGTCACGCAAGTCTTCCACCAGCAAGAAACAAGGGGCATCATGGAGCTCCTGACTGCCTGTATGCATTCGCCTTCGAAAGTGCATGTAAATCGAATAAGGGCGAGGCTAGCTATAGCCTGTAGCTGCTGCATGTCCAAGTACAACCCATTATCGATACCAAAAAATTATGGTTGTCGGGCTAAAATGAATTGTGATCTTTACCGACCGGTCGTTGCGGGCGTCTGTTATCGACCATGCCTGGGCGCCGTTGGATCCGAGTTGAGGGATGTGGTCCGTTGGATGAGGGGCGCGAATATCCGGATTGTCAGAGTCATTTTAATGCATGAAATTTTCCCCGCAGGCCCCTGTCAGGTGGACGCGAATCACGCACGGTCCCCCTCTCGTCGTCTAACGCATTCTCACTCACGCACTCCTTCGCAAGGCTGCTCTCATCTCTCTCGCCTCTCTCGCACGACCCATTTCGCACTCCCGGCCGACGCACGCTCCTGCCGCCCGTAGCATGGCACCGACTGCTCCACCAGGCTCCCGACAGGTAAACGGTCTTCCCTCCTCTCTCTCTCTCTCTCTCTCTCTCCCTGATTCTCCCGATCTCTTCCCTCCCTCCCAGCCCGCCCTCATCTTCTTCTCCCTCCCTGCCCACGCTCATCTTCTTCTCCCTCCTCTCGCTTCCGCCCTCATCTTCTCCCTCCCTGCCATGCCGCGACAAATCCGTACAACTACTAGGGGGCGTTTACCTGTCTTGACCGCAAAGCCTTTGACGGTAGGCCTGAGAGGGACATTCTTTCAACATGTGTAGATGGATATGGATGATGACATGATATGCCTTCTAAATGACAAGCATCTTTCCTTTGGATTATCATACCTCCGTATGCCATAATTATGAACAGATATCATTTATAATCATGAACAAATATCATTTATGATCTTTATGGTAAGAACATTTGATTTTTGGCATGTTATGGCATTTTGCCAAACTTGAATGTTAGCTGCTAATTAAAGCGGGCTAATCTAAAATATTCTACATTGACGTTTGCTAGCTCAAATTTTCAATTTTGTTGTGCGAAAGGTAGGCTTGCAAGAGAATGTTGTGGAGTTCCATTAATTTGAGTCATTCCTCTGAAGTGGAGTGTTCTGTTCGAGGTCCAATTTATTGGACCTTGCAGCTTTCAATAAATAGGTTGGCCTGTAAGTTTTGCATATCCACTTATACAGCAATAACTAAGTGGTGTAAGTTTTACCTGTTCAAGGTTTGCTACTGTCCTACTGTGACATGTGACCAATACATGCATAGCCATTTCAACCTATGGGGATTTAGCTCTATCAATTCCGATTGAAAAAAAAATGATGGATCTATTCATCTTATTCACTATCACAAACCAATAGCAGGGGGCACATTCGGGGGTGTGCCAAGGTATGCCCGTAAGGCGTTTGATGATAGGGCCGAGAGGGAATTGCCTTCTTGGATATCATCCATTTCCTATATCACCAATCCTCCGCCCATCTAATGCAACTAATATTTGGGGACGGGGGTTTAGTTATCATTGTTTTTTTTATGCTATCTTAATGCATTGTGAAATCCCTTATCATGTTTAAAGCATTATAAGAAGAAAACTACAATAACCTCCATAAAACTACAATTCCGTTTGCAAAATTTTGTGAAGAGAAAAAAATTCCAATTGTTGCTATTATAAGAAGAAATAAAATAAATAACACTGAGAGCAACATATTTTATCAATCAGTTATAATTCTGTACTTCACAACGTTCCAGGAAATTAATAGCAGATGATTCCAAAGCATTTTATTTTTACCCAATGGGAAGCATAAACGTACTCGCTATATCTATTTTGAAGTTTGCAATGAGATTTTTTAGTGTCTTATCTAATCAATTTACCACATGGAAACATCCATATTCGAAAATATCTTTTTCATTGTCCGATTCAATGGAGGAGGGAACAATCAAAGAGGACAGGTGCATGGGATGTTAGCTAATTTATTTTATCATGTATAATTTAATAATTATCACTATATGAAGTTTCTCCAATTGTTAGCTTGTGTCTTGGTACATTTGTGCATTGTTGACATAGCTTGATAGAATAATTTTTTAGTATTTCGGGTTATATTTTCATCTCATTGATATGTTTCATCACATTCTAGTAGCTTAGAGATGCAATATGAATGTTCCATTTTGGACTTCAGTCTCCTTAGCTATGGCTAGCTAAGCTTTAAGACAACTGATCTACCTGCAGTTCTATCGAGGAACAGTGTAAACTGTGAAGGTAACTGCATGCCTGAAAGAGGTCAGGAACCCATTGGTTTAATCTAGTTATTTCTTGATGTTAAGAAGAATTGTTTCTGTAACCCATTGGCAGATTTGTTTTGGTTTGTTTCACACGGAACAATACATGGACTACACTATGGAGTCATTGCAAGTGAATTCAGTGCATATCGCGGAACAAGCTTTGGCTGAGGGAGTAACAATTGAACACGAGTCAGAGAGTGAGGCTGTTCCTAGTGGAAGAGGAAATTTTTGTATCCATAGATGCAGCATACGAGTTTTATAACACGTATGCATGGCATTGTGGTTTTAGCACTAAGAAGGATACTAGCCGTAAGTCAAAGTCTGGCCAAATATTGTGGCAAATCTTAACATGCTCAAGAGCTAGTCCTGGCATGGAAAAACGGAGTAGTAAAGGATGCTTCATATCTCGTTGCTCGTGTCCTGCTAAAATATACTTGAATTTAAATGAAGAAAGAGTTGCTTATTATGTGTCTCAGTTTGTACATATGCATAACCATGCACTGTGTACTCCATCAAAGACTCGGAAGCTGCGATCTCATAAGAAGTTAACAGAAGATGATTTGAATCTAATATCATCTCTAAAAGCATCTGGGATTGGTGTGGCACGATCCATTAATTTCATGAGCCATGAAGTAGGAGGTCCTTCTCATCTCCACTTTTCAGAAAGGGATGCTAGGAATGCGATGAGGAAAAAGCGACAAATGATGTATGGAGGCGATGCAAACTCTCTTTTGCGCTTTTTCCGAGCAAAGAGTCAAGAGGATTCTCAGTTCTCATATGAAATTCAGATTGATGAGGACATGAGATTGACGTCTTGTTTTTGGGTTGATGGGAAATCAAAGGAGGACTACATGATTTTTGGTGATGTTGTATGTTTTGACACTACTTACAAGACAAATGAGTATGACATGCCTTTCGGGCCATTTATTGGTGTAAATCACCATAAACAATCCATATTACTAGGTGCAGGCTTGCTCTTTGGCGAGACAATCGACGACTTCAAGTGGTTGTTTCAGACATGGGTACAAGCAATGGGTGGTGTCCATCCGAAGACTATAATAACAGATCAAGATGCAGCTATTGGGGCAGCCGTACAAGCCGTTTTTTCAAACACTATTCACCTCCTTTGCTTGTGGCATATATGTAAGAAATTGCCTGAGAAATTATCTCATGTCATCCATGAGCATCCCACATTCAAAATTAAGTGGAATCATTGTTTATATGGCACTGAAAGTGAGGTTGATTTTGAGAAGTGTTGGCAAGCAATGATTGATGAGTTCAATTTGCAAGAGAATGTGTGGTTGAAACACATGTATGAAATCCGTCAAAAATGGATTCCAACATTCACTAGGAAATTTTTCTCCACCGGCATGAGGACCACTGCTAGAAGTGAAAGTATGAATGCATTTTTCGATGGGTTTGTAAACTACAAGTCCAATCTCATTGATTTTGCCCATGGGTATGAAAAAGCAATTGAACGCAGACATGAAGCAGAAGGGGAAGCAGATTTTCGTACTTTGCATGGTATACCTTTGTTGAAGACTACACTTACACTTGAAGCCCAAATGGCCAAATTGTATACTCTGAATGTATTCTTATTATTTCAGAAGGAGTTGGAGCAAAGCCTCTTATATATCGCCGAAAGAGTTGGAGTTGATAGTCAAATACAACAATGGCGAGTGCACCATTGTGAAGATGAAGACGGAAATAAATAAAAGTTCATAACATGGAATGCAGAGGAGTTGGTGGCAGCATGTCCATGTATGAAATTTGAATCTTTTGGTTTCGTTTGCAAGCACATCCTTGCACTACTTCGATTTCTTAAAGTGAAGTCGATGCCACCTTTTCATATAATGGCACGGTGGACACAAAGTGCAAAGTCACAATTTAAACATTCATCTACATTAAGTGATAACGAGTCTAGGCAGTCTCCTGCGGTTCGTAATCATGCCTTAATAAAGTGGTGGAGTTATATCAGACACGAGGCTTTGCAAAACTTGGACGCATTTGAAATTGTCAAAGTTAATATGGAGAAGACGATTTCTGCGCTTGATTCATTACCTAAGCAGTTGCCATGTGTAGAGACTGATCGAAGCCATGGAGTCGATCCCGATGGAGCTACAGGTGCCAGTAGTGTTGGACATGATGCAATTGGGATGTCAACAGCTGCAAATGGGGCGCAGTCTTCACAAGAATTCGGCATCGACTGCCCATATATAACACTAAGGAAGGGAAGATCATCAAAACGCATGAAGGGAGCATTGGAGGAGTTGCGTGGTGGCTTCAAACTTTGTCGTGGATGTAAAAAATTCGTGGTGGGGCATGATAAACGCAATTGTCCTGCACTTAATAATCATAATGCCACCGTTGTGTCAGAATCTGTTGATGAAACATGCATTTCTAGTGGTTGGGGTCGAGGACGGCGAGGTATTATTGCTCCTGTTCGATAATATGATTGTGAGTTGGCATTTGCATGACATTATTGCTCTTGTTCTATAATATGATTGTGATTGACATTTGCATGACATTTGTTTTATTATTATATTCTGTTTTGCATATGAGTTTATCTCATTTATCTGACATTGCTGACTCCTTGTATGGTCCAGGCAGCCATAGGTAGGTGAGATGGCTTCAGCTTCTAGTGGATTCTCCAATCCTAATACAGAGAGAAGTTGCACTTGTTCATGTGGTGAGGCTGTTATTATGTTGACATCTAATACTAAACGTAATCCTGGCCGGCATTTTCTTCGTTGTCCATATTTCAGGGTATGTTATTATTACATTATCATCTAATTCATAGTAAACATAAAGTTCATTTTTACCA
The DNA here is from genome assembly GCA_030490835.1 of Annona cherimola. Taxonomy (NCBI): domain Eukaryota; kingdom Viridiplantae; phylum Streptophyta; class Magnoliopsida; order Magnoliales; family Annonaceae; genus Annona; species Annona cherimola. Next base: position 64,811,416 of record CM059973.1, on the reverse strand, counting down.
TGCTTAATTCAAATTATTGCAGGATCCTGCAAGGCGTTGCAATTTCTTTAGATGGGTGGACCAATTCTCTCCTCATACAAGTGGTGTTGCATCGAAAGAGGAAAGTAAGATGAAGGTGCATGACGACAGTCATCTTGTTCCCTTCAACCACCACGAGATTGTCGCAGATATTAGAGAGGTAGTACATTGTGTTGCTGATTTAAGGGAGATCCAGATTGCAGAAATCAATGAAGTAAAACAAATGCAGAAGTTTACTTCAGATGAACTTAAAAGAGAAATGCAACACTTGAAAGAAATCATTGTCATGAGGGATGGAGAACTCCGAGAGGCCTTAGGCAAGAGAGATAGAGAGATGCTGAAAATTAAGAAAGCTCTAGTTGTGATTGTTGGTTTAGTTGCAGTGGTTTTGATTGTTAACTTTTATTTGATATTATAAACTGGAGCTAAATGTAGACTTAACTACTTATCAATATCAAACTTAAGAATGGTTGTTATGCTTATCAATGGAAGCACTGGATTATTTCATCAAAGCTTAATTATATTGCATGGCATTTAATATATTGTATAAGCAGGTCCATAGCTGTGGTGTTATGCTCAAAACACAAAACACAATTTACCCGTACAATAGCTGTGGTGTATAGATGTTATTTTGTGATCCCATATCATGGTGTTTGTTTCTTCAAACTGTTAACTTATTCATTATTCACATTATTTATTTGCAAACAGGTGAACGTGTAATGATATGGTGTTTGTTTCTTTAGACTGTTAACTTATTCATTTGCAATTTGCTAAAGGTGTAATGATATTGTGTTTGTTGCTTCAAACTGTCATACAATAATTCTTCAAAGACAGGATACTATGAAATCCCATTTCGTCAGTTGAAATCAATACCAATGAATTGAATTAAAAATGTGCTTGTGTTGTACAAACAGTTCCCCCAGCATCAAGGCCATGTAAGCGGCCTATTTTCCATTCCCCCTTTACAGATACCCGAACAATTTTCCATTTTCCCTTTACGGATACCCAAACAATTTCCCATTTCAATGCAAGGAGATAGCTGTTCCAAGCGTAGATAGCTGTTCCAAGCGCACTTCACTGCTCCTGGTATCTTCTTCCTGGTCATCTCCTTCAACAATCTTTTCATTTGAAGCTAAATAAGCAAGTGTATAAGCAGGTCTATAAGCCTATGTTTGGGAGCAATCTTTTCATCTGTGATAACCTGATGATCAACATATGCTTGACCTCTCCGGATAAGCTCCACAGATAGATCATACAAATCTTGAAAGTAGTCACTGGTATAAGTCACCTGTTTTAGTAAAAAAGGGTGTCAAACATTTTCTTCAGGCCCTGAAATAGATTTAAGACCACAACAAAAGACTTTTGTGATGGCTTTAATTATACAAGCGCAATAAGTGAATATATTTGTAGTAAGAGACAAACATTAGTAGAAATAACTTTTAAAACAACAATAATATATCGAATCTATAGTGGTGTTCGAATTTAATTTGACAGCACAATTATCCACCACAATAAGTGAATATATAAACCAATTGCATGAAGGAAATATCGCCACATGGTCCTAGCAAAATTGCAAAGGAAAACAGAGGTAGAGACGTCACACTTACACAAGAGCAGAAAGGCTAGGCAGTCAGGCGTCAACCATAGTACCAAAGAAAGAGAGAGAGCTTAGATCTCTCCATACTGTGTTCTAATAACCCAGAACAATTCCGAAAACAAGAAAAACCCACTAAAGCTATAGAAATAGGAAAGAAGGGGAAAAAGAAGAAGAAGACATTTCACTGTACAAAACTGATACTTATATCTCTCTCTCTCTCGTATACATAATCGTAAGAAAAAGAGGCATCATCGAGTATTAAGCAGCATTCTCACAACATTCTTCATCTTTGGCCGTGCTTCCGGCGAGATGCTAACACAAGTCTGAGCAATTTTTAAAACTGAAAGCATCCTGCTTCTTACTGCCAACGAAGTTTTGCTTATTGTGGGATCCAGAATTTGCTCCTATGCATCATTCCGAGTTGAATTACTCATAACTCGCTTGGTCAATTCAGTTCCTTCACTTACTGATGCTTACCAATCAGCAGCTCCAGTAATGCAACACCAAAACTGTATATATTGCCAACCTATTTATTGAAAGCTGCAAGGTCCAATTGGACCTCGAACAGAACACTCCACTTCAGAGGAATGACTCAAATTAATGGAACTCCACAGCATTCTCTTGCAAGCCTACCTTTCGCACAACAAAATTGAAAATTTGAGCTAGCAAACGTCAATGTAGAATATTTTAGATTAGCCCGCTTTAATTAGCAGCTAACATTCAAGTTTGGCAAAATGCCATAACATGCCAAAAATCAAATGTTCTTACCATAAAGATCATAAATGATATTTGTTCATGATTATAAATGATATCTGTTCATAATTATGGCATACGGAGGTATGATAATCCAAAGGAAAGATGCTTGTCATTTAGAAGGCATATCATGTCATCATCCATATCCATCTACACATGTTGAAAGAATGTCCCTCTCAGGCCTACCGTCAAACGCTTCGCGGGCAAGACAGGTAAACGCCCCCTAGCAGTTGTACGGATCTGTCGCGGCATGGCAGGGAGGGAGAAGATGAGGGCGGAAGCGCGAGGAGGGAGAAGAAGATGAGCGTGGGTGGGGAGGGAGAAGAAGATGAGGGCGGGCTGGGAGGGAGGGAGAGGGAGAGAGAGAGAGAAGGAGGAGGGAAGACCGTTTACCTGTCGAGAGCCTGGTGGAGCAGTCGGTGCCGTGCTACGGGCGGCGGGAGCGTGCGTCGGCCGGGAGTGCGAAATGGGTCGTGCGAGAGAGGCGAGAGAGATGAGAGTAGCCTTGCGAAGGAGTGCGTGAGTGAGAATGCGTTAGACGACGAGAGGGGGACCGTGCGTGATTCGCGTCCACCTGACAGGGGCCTGTGGGGAAAATTTCATGCATTAAAATGACTCTGACAATCCGGATATTCGCGCCCCTCATCCAACGGACCACATCCCTCAACTCAAATCCAACGGCGCCCAGGCGTGGTCGATAACAGACGCCCGCAACGACCGGTCAGTAAAGATCACAATTCGGCTAAAACTACTTGCATACCCTGCTTGTCCATGTAACTTAACATTAGAAGAACCCATGCAAATAGAAGTTGCCACCACTTCTATTTGCATCGCTCTCTTCTGTTAGTCTAGTTCAAGAACACCATTGTATTTTTTGCTTTAAATAATTATATATTCCAGTTAGTTATAGTCCGTGGAGAGATGCTCTGTTCGTCTTTCAATTACACTACTATAATCCAGCTGAGAGCTGCTTTTAAACTTATTGACATAGGGTTACTGCATAAATTGAAGGAAACATCTCAGTCAATGAGGCTAGTTTCGTCCAGATTTTGAGACCCACTCCGTCTTGGTGTTTTTATTGCACAAAATCACATATATATACACTATTTTTTTTCTTTTTACAAAATCACAAAATCACATATATACTATTATTTTGATATGCCCTGCAAGAAAATTTTAACAGTTAAAATGTGTTATAAAAATAATAAGACTTTTGGATGAAAACTTTTTTAGTGTAAAATATTTTAAAATGGAAAAAATGTTACAATATAATAGAGAAAATGATAAAGAGCATAAAGAATAAAGTTAGTATAGATAAATTAGTTGTATAGGTACGTAGTTGTGTATAAATTATTGAAAAATGGAGTAGTTATATTGAAAAATGCAAATAAAATAAAAAATAAGATAATTGTAGACAACGAAAAGTTTTATATGTAAGTTATGTTTGGAAAGTGTAAAATTTTTGGATAAAAAATTTTGGTATAAAAATTTTTAACTTTGTAAAAAATGATATGATATGATAGGGGTATTGATAAGAATTAAAGAAAATAAAATTAAAATAGATAATTTAGTTGTACGGATAATTATGTAGAAAATAATTGAAAAATAGAGTAGCTGTAAAAGAGAATTTGAAGAAATAATTTTAAAAAATATAGTTGTTGTGAAAACTAAAAAATTTTAGATTAAAAATTTTTAATTCGAAGTTTTTTTTTAGGTGGCAGCCAACGATTTGATTCACAACACCCCTCACAACCGGATTTTGGGGCATGGTAGACAGGTAGAGCACTTCGCTGCAGGGTTGCCATCAATGGCCGATTTATGGGACGATAGAGGGTCGTGCAGGATTTATGGAAGACTGCCAATTTGGTGATGATGGGAGCTGCGATTTACTGACGAAATGAGAATGGCAGCAGACGGCGGCCGTTGGACTTTTATTGGAGTTGTCGGATCGACAGATCGACGATGGGAGTGCTAAAAATGAAGAAGAACGTTGCAAGTTGATGGAGGCGGGACTCGATTGCTGATTACAAAAGGAACAGCAGATCGGTGTTGAACAGTTGCAGGATCTAGAGACGGGCAGATGCTGATGTCTTGAATCGAATTGAGACGCGGGTAACCGAATTTGGCGATTCTATGGCTTGGATTGACAACGACAGCAGCAAGATGGATGGGCGGCAGCAGGGAAGAGTTTTTTGGTAAGATGACGGGGCGAAGGGGTAATTTTGTTATTTACAAAATTTTAACTCTCCAAAATAACCGTAGCGTATGGATCGAGTACGGTGCAGTAAGGTGTCGGTGAAAACGTTTTTATTTTTATCTAAAATGCAAATAGGGGGGTGATATGGTAATTTTACACATTATGAGTATGATTGAAGGTGAAGTATGAGTATTGCTAGGAGAGATAGCTTATAGTAAATTATGGAACATATTTTGTTATAGTAAATCTTATGCTTTTAATAAAATGGTATTAATCATGAACAATTCAAGATGTCTAATGTGTAACATAATAGGAGTATAATTATATACATCATGATATATTTTAGACTAAAATACAACATTCATTTATTTTAGTTTATTTTTTCTTTTATTTGATTTATTTCATAAATATGTTTTCCAAATTGTATTTAATCTATATATCAAGTTTTGCTATTTTATAATACTTTTAAATATTTCTTTTTGATTTTTTTTAAAAATCATCAATTTTAGGGGCATTTAAGTCATTTCTAGTCCTTAAAAAACTTGATTTTTAAAAAATCAAAAAATAATATGTAAAAGTATTATCAAATAGCAAAACTTGATAATAGATTAAATATAATTAGGAAAACATATTTATGAAGAAAAATCAAACAAAAGTAAAAATAAAATAAAATAAATGAATGTTTTATTTTAGCCTAAAATACATCATGATGTTTATAATCATACTCCAACATAATTATCATAAATGATAATAGACAATATATGCCCAAAATTTGGAACAATAAATTAGATTTATCAACAAATGTAACTGAACCAATGAAACAATTTAGCTTGTTTTATTGATTTTACAGATTTTATGAATTTTGCGGTTTTTGGATTTGACAAATTTACAATTTATGGGGATGATGAGTTGTATAGGTTATTTATTTTCGTTTTATTCTGTTAAATATACTTTATAAATTTTTCAAGTATATCAGAAAATGTGAACATGTAATTGACAACTTTCGTATATTTTACGAATTTTATAGAATATATTATCTTATTATGTAGTCATTTAATGACATAAATAAGTTATACGATTTTGAAATTTTAGATAAGATTGATAAAGTTTTATTTTTACAAATTATGTAGGCAATACGGATTTTACAATAATGCTAGGAAACCATAAACTCATATCTACATATTTTATGATTTTTACCGATTATTCAAATTCTAATGATCTAGTCCGATGGATTTTACAGATTATTCATATAATTTATATTGAACATATTATTTATAGATGTAATATAAAAATTATAAAAAGATATTAAATCATAAACTTCAAAAGTCTATTAAATTTTCATTAAATTATTCGAACGTATAATCTAGTTACATCACTACTGTAAGCTCCATTTGATCATCGTATGCCCTATCCTATCCTTAGTTTATATTACAAATGTATTGGATTAGAAAAAGTTTCTGAACAAGCAGATTGAGTCCCATTAGATTTTTGAAGCTAGCAATGATTCACGGGAGATAAGATATTTAAAGAGCAGGATAGGACATCTAGAAATATTTTGGAGCCATAATTCACGATAGTACACTTCTTTTGGCTAAAGTTTTTAAAGCTGGAGAGAGAGATTACTTTGGAGCTTAGAATATTTTCAGGTGAGCATGATTTTATGCACTTGGGTGCACTTAGCTTCAATACACCTGAGCACAAATACTCATTTTCTTTTATTTTTTTTGAGAAATTTTTAGAATATTGTTAATCTAAGTATACTTAACATGTGTATTAATTCTTATTATTTTTAGAAATTTTTAGATTTTTTAAATTTTTAAAATCATCTGCATTTTTAGTAAAAATTGTAAAATGTCACTAATTTTAAAAAATTCAAAATAAATATTTAAAAATTTCTAAAAATGGTAAAAATTGATACACATGTTAAATACACTTAGATTAATAATACTGTAAAAAAATTTCAAAAAGTAATATTAAAAAATAAGTTAAATACACTCGGGTGCACTGAATCTAAGTGTACTGAGGTGAATGAAATCATGTGCATGATTCATAATCATACGTGCTTTTTTATTGGTATTTATGCATGATGACAACTGATATTAAAATCGGGAACATTCATAACTTTACGCCATAGGGAGAATTTTTCTGTGAATATACAAGAGGGGATCTATAAATACCACAGACTGTGGAAAATATGTAAAATATCGGAGGAATTGAACATTAGTATGTGGAATCCAAGCCAACTGATGATACCACCAAGGTAACCCCTGGTTTCGACTCAAGGGATTTGCCGACTAGCTCTTTCTTTTTAGTTATTTTGAAAAGCAAAAGCAAAAGCTTTAAAAAAAGCATGATTCATAATCATACACACGTTCCATTCCCTCGGGCCGTGCCGGTATGCTCACTGGCGGCCCTGCAGCCGAAGCTGGTAACGAAAGTGGGATTGGCATTATTGTCTCTCCAGTACAGTACAATACAGCATACACAGTTAACCTGTATATGAAATTTAACCTGTATATGAAATTATCAATATGTACATCAGATTTAGGGTGGAATTGAAAGATTTGAATGTAATAATTCACTACTGTATTTGTAACATACCGGTCCAGAAAAGTGATCCCGGCCCGTGTATTTAATGCAATTTCCCAAGATCAATCACACATTTATGACAAAATTAATTATTATAATTTCATAAAAATTTCAAAAATTCCACTTCCACTAGTCATGTTCCCATTATTACATCAAGGCATAAAAAAAAAAATTTACAAGTCTATCATTCTCAATACATGCCTTTAAAATAAATAAATTGAAATAATTATTCTTGAAAATCTTCTTGTAAATCTCAAAACGCTAGTGTCCCACTTGATTTGGTACACCTGTAAAAATAATGGGTTAGTCTCAACATGACTAGCAAGTAGAAAATTATTTGAAAATGGATAATGGCCCATTTATAACTTAATTAAATGATAAAATAATCATTTAATTTAATATCTTAAAAATTAGGCCTCAAATGCAAAATCAAACCCTTCCATTGAGTCCAGAAGTATCAAAAATATAGAAATGGGCTATTTGATTATTCAAATCGGAGTTCAAATAAATAAATCATAACAAAATGAAATAAACGGCCCATATTATTCCACATCATCATGGCCCTTAATGCAGGTAGGTCCCACCTAGACCTCTCTCACTTAGTCCTTATTGCTGTAACAAGCTAGATGTCCATTTCCAAAACACAAGATCATCATAAGCATAAATATATATATATATATATATATATATATATATATATATGCATTAAAACAATAAAAGCAACGAAAAATATTTTTGTTGCAAATACAAGGAAAATTTCCTTGCCGCAAACCTCCGGGCCGAATTTACTTCTGACGAATCCTTTGCAGGCCAAAATACGTAATTTTATTCTAGGACGTCCGATGACTTTGGGATTTAGGCTATGTAATTAAATTTTCCACAGATTAATATCATGCATAAACATCATTACATTAACACACATCATTAATATATAATTTTAATATCCATATATTTATTGCATATCAATGCATAAATAAATAAAAAATCTCAATGCATATAATTTCAAGCATAAAATTTCAACATATTTTTCTGCAAAATTTTATATCCTATAAATTTAGGATTATAAAATTTAAATATGCAAAGCATAGTCTAAAAATTATAATATATAATATACATGCTCTATACATAACAATTGTATAAAAATAATCATAGCATTGAACTAAAATCAATTTCAAATAAAATCTCACTTGCCTCACGTAGCTTTCTGTCCTTCCACAATTCTATCTCCCGACCTTTCTTACGGATGCATCCCTACACCCACTCCCCAAATGCCTTTTTATAAAAGGGTTCTTGTAGGTTTCCTAAAATTCTAGGAAAGGTATAAAAGATAAAATTATCACTTTAACTTAAATTCTAATTAAACTAAATCTTATCTCATCTCATCTCATCTTATTTCATCTCATCTTATCCGGTGGAGAGATAGAGATAAAATTTATTTTAAAATTAAATTCTATCTTAACCACTTTATCTAGGAGAGTTTTTATCTCATCCTATCTTATCCTGTGGGGCCTGTATGTTTGGGGAGACAAAAATACAAAAATTAATTATATTATTTTTTTATTTTTATTTTTTTTCCAATATTTTACAGTATTAGTTGTACAAGTGCTCTAAATCTATAAAGTTCTAATTTCCTTCATCTTCTATTTTATTTCATCTTTTATTATTTTATAATATGGGTATTTCCAGTATTTATGAAAATATAACCAAATTGAAACGGAGACTCGCAATTGAATGTATATTATAGGGATTAAATATAAATGTAGTGGGTGTATTTGGAATTTTTGAAATTTAATACAATCAAAAAAATTATTACTTGAGGTAAAAATAAAGCACGGGGATTAGAGAGAGCACAGTGGTCTCTTTGACAGGCCAAACATATTAAAAATAAACATAATATATACATAATTTATTATTAGTATCCAAACAATTCACTTTATTTTGATTAAAATTTAATACTATGAAAAGTTAATTATACGAGTTCTTAAGAATTAAATTTATTGAAATATGAAAATTTTAATTGATTTAGTTCCATGAACATTATATTATTACCAATTATTTCCTTATGTGTATTTTATTGTATTAAAAATAATGTATAGATTTAATTTGAAAACTAAGAAGCTAATAATATTATAAAAAGCAGTGCATATGCACCTGAGGATATAAATATTATCTTGGATGCTAATTACAATTGATTGTAGACATATCTAGCATATTTGATTATAAACATACCTAGCATAATTGATTATAGATAGTTTAGATGTTTCATTATATGGAAATTCTATTTTATTGTATTGAAAATAATGTATAGATTTAATTTAAAAACTAAGTAGCAAATAATATTATAAAAAGTAGTGCATATGCATCTGAGGGTTTAAATATTATCTTGGATGTTAATTATAATTAATTATAGACAACATATCTAGCATATTTGATTAGAGACATACCTAGCATAATTGATTATAGACAGTTTAGATCTTTCATTATATGGAAATTCTCAAATATACCCATAGATTTTGACCATAATTCCTCATATACCTATTCATTTTCAATAATTCCTCTTCTACTTGTAAATTTTCACTAGAATTTCTTTTGTACCCAAGCTTGTTAATGTCCATTAGTTAGGCTTATTAATATGATTTGTTAATTCTCAATCTTCTTTAAATTACTAAATTGCCCACAAAACTGCTAATCATTGTTGCAAACTTGTTTTGCCAATGGAAAATCAGCACTAACAGTAGAAGTGGAAGAGAAAGGGGAGAAGTGAGCCTTCTATTCCCTCCATGAGAATGAGAAGATAGACTTACAGCTATTGGAGAGCAAGCCTCCTCTTCCTTCCACATTTTCCCCTTTTATTGTTTTTTTCTATCGTCCTTCCTCTCATTCCCAAAAAGAAAATGTCCTTTAAAAATTAGATTAAAAAATAAGTAGAGATAGAGATTTAGCTCCAAAAAATGTAATTTGGAGATTTAAATCCAAAAGAAAAACGCACAATTCATTGCAATTCCAAAATGCAAGCCACCAGCATCAGAAGAGGAAATGGCAGTAACATTTTCCACATTTGTCGCGTCATTAGCAAGAACCTTAGCCAACCCACGTCCTTCCTCTCCAATGACTTTTATGGCCTTTCCCTTTCCTCCTCCTACATCTCCAAGGCCGACTTCGATTTTGCCTATTCCATCTTCCACTAGATCATGATCTCCTTCTCCTTCCCCATCACCACCCTCTTTCATAACTACCTTTGTTTTAATTACTACAAATTTATCACCGATACAAAAGCATCCTCCAACCCCAACATTAACAATGATGTATCAAAACATGTTATGGTAAGAATGGTGAATATACAAAAAAATATGGACTACTGGAGTGCCAAAATATGTGCTCCATCATCCTTAAACAAAAAGAAGAATTTATGTTTGCCCCTGCTAATTGGGAATCCACCATCTCACCAATTTGACAAGCTTTCAAATTTAGTAGTCTTGTCAGTTTGGTAGGCAACAGATGGGTGATAGAAATTTGAGAAGGGTTTGGTGGTGTGGTTTTTGTTAACTGGCAATGGCTGCTAGAGAAGAAGAGGCGTCTTCCCTAATCTTCACTTGGATTTCGGCCATGCATGACCTTAGAAGCAAAACGACATACGCAAGGGCATATTCGTCTTTTCCAACGGCAACTAACAAGCATTTTCCCCTTCTGTCAATTCATGAGTAAAAAAGAAATTTAAATAAAAAGGTGTGAGTATGAAAGGAATTATGAAAAATACATTACTATATTAAAAATTATGATCAAAATTCATGGGTATATTTGGAATATACCCTTCATTATATCTTACAAAAGCTTAGTTTCAAAAGTGCTATCCAACACGAAGAGCATGTGCTCTTCAAAATCCGGTTACCAATAAAGTGAAGTGTACTTTTAAGTAATTCTCAACATTTCAGGGGAGCAATACAATTTCCAGAAGAGGCTTTGGTGGGGACTCTGCATGAGAACTCGTCTGAAAATTATATTTTTTTGGTTGATTTTAAAAAACCAAATCATATATTATATTCAAATTATTATTGAATGGTTAATAATAAAATTAACGCAAACTTTATGTTAATATTTATAATATAAATAAATACAAGTTATAAAAATATATAAATTTATCACATAAAAATGACATTTCATAACCTTAGTAATATAAAAAGACTTTATTACACTTGTTAAAAGACATATATATATATATAACGTTTTGGATTGTATAAATTGTATCATGTATTATTTATATCTAAAACTATATTTACATTAAAATTCTTCAATTACATTTTTTTATAATTTTTATTATAAATGGTTAAAATCATATTTTAATTCTATTATATATTTCGATTTTTAAAAAAATAAGAAATTATATTTTTTTGAAAGAGTTCCCACGGAGAGTTCACACCGACGAGTTGCCATTGTCGATCCGCCTCACACCCACAAGCCACTATAAATTCTCAACTGTGTTGAAATTCCGCAAGTAGTAATTCTTCCCCTCACCTGAATTCACAAGCGCTGCTCTCACAGGTCAATCTTCCCTCTCTCCCCCCCCCCCCCCCCCCCCCACTCTCTCTCTCTCTCCAGGAGATCTGAATCTGTCTGCTTTTTCCTGCATATTTCTCTTCAATGAGGAGATCTGAATCTGTCTGCTCTTTCCTGCATATTTCTCTGTAACAAGGAGAGATTGTCTCTCTTATTTCTCTGAGAATAAGAAGATCTGAACTTCTCTCATTTCTCAGCAATAAGAAGAAAATAATACCATTATCTTTATTTAATTTTAGAATATCTGATTGCCTTTTGTCATAAGTTATATTTCTATCATTATCTCTAACATTTTGTAAAAGCATATCAATTTTAACTTTGTCTCTTTACTCCGTTGTGTCATTTAATAGGACAATCCTGTTATTCCAGGCTAATCTATAGTTTTAATTTTTCATGAAATGCAAGACCAAGTGTATTTAATTTACATGCCGAATTTTATAATTTTTGAAAAGGTATATATTTTTAAAAATTTTAAAAATTAACAGTTTGGATTGTGAAAATTACTTAAATCTAAAAAAATCGTTGATTTTGAAATTAAAAAATATATCCATAAATCGTAAAATTAAATACGTGAGTTAAATATACTAGAGCTCATATTTTCATGAAAAATAGAAAAACACTAACATGTTTGAGCTAACACGCTAATACTATATTTGTTCTTTTAAAATTTAAAAATATGCAGTTTTGATGGTGAAAATCACTTAGATGCCTAAAATATATTCATTTTTTAAATTAAAAATATATACATATCCACAAATTGTGAAATTAAACATACTTAAGTCTATATCTGCATGGAATGAAATATTAAAAAACATCAGTATGTCTGGACCAACTAGCAAATATTAGCTTATAAGAGAGCTCTTGTTAGCCTAGGATATTATTCCATTGTACATATATTTTAGTTTTAGGACGAAACTAGAGAATGTCCTCTTTAATCATAATTTCCATTTAGTATTTCATGGCGAAGCCGATTTATCATTTTTATATTTAATATAAAATATATTATATACATAATACCTAAAAAATCTATCTTCATATTTATGTTTAAATATATGTTTGTCATGTTGCAATCATATTTTAGATGAAGTATATTATTTTCATTCGCGTCTATCTTTGTATTTATATTATTATTTTTTAAGTTTATAAATTCTTTTTTTATCTTGCTTCGAAAGGTTAAAATTTTGAGTTTGTATGTGTTAAACCTTTGACTTAGCAGATTTTGGCGACATGTGGTAATTTGATTTTTGTGAGGATTGGGGGATTGGGTGCGGGTGGGGAGTAAAAAATAAAATAAAATATTTTGAAAATTGTATGATTAATAAAAAATAGTAGGAGTAGGGTTGAAATAAATAGATTTGTTGAAGGGGAGATGATAAAAAAAATTATTGGAATATAGGGGGTGAAAGGAGAAAATATGATTATTTTGGAGGATTTATTGACGTATACGGGTTCCCATCCCACCCCATGTGGTGGAATCTCCAAATGTCACCTTGCTCTCTAATCTTTAAAATTTGTATATTTGCATTTTACCTTAAAAAATTTTTATTTCATTTTAAACCATAGTCACTCGCCGCGTTAAAATCCACTATTAAACCATGAGAAATATCCCAAACACCCTTGAATATAGCAACGAAACTTGCGTGTCATCTGTCTCTTCGCCAGAGTTACAGACCGTATTCTCTTCCTTAGTGACATTAGAAAGCTTCAACTGGCTATCTGGTCGTCTTCCCCGCTGGTTTCGATTCTGGGATCTGGCTCTACCGTAGATCCAGCACCGAGAGCGCACTTGCCGTAAAACCCGAATTCAATTGAAGCTTAAAACGAATTTCTTTTTAACAAGTAAAATTAGAGTTAAAGTTAATCTGGAGGACACCCCAACTGCATCTCAAATGGGAGCACCCATCACTCCACTAAATAATTATTGGATGCGCTAGTTCGAATTCGCCGTAAGGGGTGGCTAATTCTAATTACTAGCCAAACCGATGAATTCATGAACTCCTCAATCCTTATACACACACACACGAAACCTCTCACTCTGTCCAGATCCAAATCTAATTAGCAAACAAATAAATAATCGATTAACTTCTCACATATATATGCTTATGTCTCTGAGTACAAATTTAATTTCTTTGATAGTTGTGGGAGCAGATCAGAAATGCTTTCTTGCAAGTCTCATCGGCTCGTGGTGCTCTTGGTATATTTGTTAGTCATCTCCTTTGTGGCCACTGGCTCAAACTCAAAAGAAGCAATATTCTTATCAGCAGATAAGGTAACAGGACCATTTTTAATTAATATATATACCTTAATTATTTTTGTTGGTTTTCTTGTTGTTTTATCATGTCAGATGACTAGTCAACTAACAGATGACAACTTCGGAGAATAGATAATGAGGCAAATGTCTCTACTCAACTTCAAACATGGACCTCTCATCCTATACACCTTTTAACTCACTCGATTGAGCTGCTTGATAATCTAAGGCTACATTTGGTAAGGTAGAATATGATGGGATAGTGGGAAGTATGATAAAGCTGGAAAATGAATTTTTTTAAAGTTTGTGTGAATGATACGATCTTATGTGAGTAAAATTGGAATAAATATAGTAGTTATAAAAAAAAAATTAAAGTATAAGGATAAAGTTGGAAAAAGTAAAATTGTTAGATAGTTAAGATATTAAATTATTTGTAGGAAAGAAGAAACAATGAAAAATCCTCATATGCGATTACAAAAGTAGCCTAAGTGGGGACGGTCTTGTTGGTCGGATAGTATTGGCTTCCGAACCAATGAGAAGTGAGAACCTAAAACAATTTTTGGCTAGCATCGAGTGGCCATTATTGATTCTCATTGATGCAATTGCACATGTGCCCTGACTCAATTTATGTGTTAGCTACAACTGGTAACTACCAACCAGCCTCCCCTAGCACTATTCATGTATATTAAGAAATTTTACAAATGGAGACAGTTTTCAAAGGGGTAGAAAAATTTTTCAATATAATACTAGGTGAGCATTGCTAGCACGGTTGGTAAAGAGTTCAGACTAGGATGCAGGAGGTTTAAGCTTCGAGTTTAAGTAGGAGTTTATTTCCCATTTTCTCCTTAACTATTTTGTTAGCAATATTGTTAGTTTTACATTGGTTGACTTAGAATTGCAATGTGCAATGTGTACTTGGGTTAACTTGTAAATACCAAGAATCAAAAAAAAAAAAAGAGTAAGTGAGCACTTTATTGGTGGTTGTGTAGATGCCACCTTTACAAGAAAATGTAGTACATGCAACCAACTTTTTTAGCTAAAATTTTAATTTGATTACATTTAGTCAAATGCAACCAAATTCTAGGTTAATTATGACAAAAAAATTTTACTAATATTTGCACCAAAATTTAATTGCTATGTGAATTTTTTTTTGCATTTAATGTTAAAAATGACTTAAATATCATTACTCAAAAGAAAAAAATTATTTATAGATAAATAATTAATTATAGCTAAATATACCAAATATACCAACTTATATTAATTGTAGCTAAAAAATTAGCTACATTAAGAGAAATTTGTTGTAGTATGCCTTCTTGCCTTGAAGGATAGCATCATGAAGTTTAGGTTGGGTTTGTTATAAAATGGAATGGAAAAGTGACTTCATTGATTATCTGATTATTCTATTTTTTGCAATTTTACTCCTAATCACTTTTAGTACAACTACTTTATTTTATTCCTATATTATTCTTATCTTATTCATTCCATTTCATTCCTACAATTCTCCAAATGTCAAGCCCAAGGTTAAAATCCTGCACACATGTTGATGTTATGTTCATCCATGATGTTGAAAGCATCCTAAATCCTAAGAGGCATATGGAATTGCCCCCCAAAAAAAAAAATCTCAATCCTTACGACACACTTTTTGATATGAATTTATATTTTAACTATTGTATTTTTTCTATTATCACATATACAATTTCATTATTTTCAACATTTTTTCATAGAACAAATCTGTATCTTATTATCCTTACTTCGTACTATAATCCATGTCATAGTACGTCACCCTTTAATCTTTTCCATAATTTTTTTCACTTTTTTATTCGTTCCAAATAGACAATTAGGGTGTGGTTGATAATATAAAAGGGGAGGAGTAAAAGTGATAAAGTAAAAAAATTCGATAATTGTAGGAGTAATGTTATATAAGAGGGAGAAAATATGAATAATTGGGTAGTTATGTTAAAAATAATTAAATATAGAAGTAAAATGCAAAAGTAATATGGTTAAAGTAGGTAAAATAATTAGAATGTACGAGAAAAAGAGTTTCTATTTCCCTTGTAACATTATCTAATGCACCTGTGTGTCAGTGAAGTTTGCTTTTTTACATCTTCCCAAATAACTAATTTATTTTTTTCATCATTATTCCCCTTACTTCTAATAACTTCTCTTATCATATCACATCATTACTCTATTTATTTCAAAAAAAATTACCAATGATGTGTTTGATTAACATAAAAAATTTTCAGTTTAAAACTTTTCACTATCTATAAGTACTCTATTTTTTAATTTTTTTTTACATATTACCGGACAAGTATTTTATTTTTCAATCATTTCTATACAACTGCTAATATAATTAATTCATTTATTTTAACTTTATTCTATTTACTCATCATCATTGTCATTATCACAACATATTATTTTGTCTCATTTTAAAAAATTTTACAACTAAAACTTTTATCACTTTCTCAACACAGAAACTAACTTTTTTTTTTTTTTTTTTTTTGTTTTTTGTTTTTTTCTGTTTTACCAATCGCACTAGTTGCGAAATGCCCCGTGGTCTCTCTGTGCATTTACCTTAAAAAAGTATGCGCCCTTGTATTTCTATTCTTTAGGCAAGCTGTGCAGTGTATAAAGGTATTTTCACAATGATCTGGGAGAAACTTAGAATCCTCCTAATTCATTAATTCTCATGTTCAAACGTATGGTTTAGTCGCGATCTAGGAATTACAGCCTATGATAATACAACCGGCCAAGTCTTGTTTACGATGATTTCTATGATCATAATTTCAATAAATGAATAAAATGTGCTATATATTATTATTAATTGCTGTTTGTTTTTTCTAGTTGCATTTCCAAGGACGATGCCTCCTAAAGGAAGTGGCAAGTCCGGATGGTAACGTTACCATCGTACCAAGTGGCGGATCGAAGCAAATACCGGACTCCCGCCGGGAAACATCTCAAGCTGCTGTTCGTCGTCAAAATCATCCAGTAGGAAGTCGCGTAGAGCGTCCTGTTCGTCATCCACGTCTTCCACCACGAACGGCTCGCCCACCATATTCTCTCCCACCAGCTAGTCGCGAAGGGCCTCCTGTAGCGCCAGTACTGCCTGTTAGACGTCATCCAGGTAGTCCACCAGGGAATCGAAGAGGGCGTCCTGTTTGTCATCCACGTCTTCCACCAGGAACGGCTCGCCCACCAGGAAAGAATCGCCCACCAAGACACCCGCCATATGCTCTCCCACCAGCTCCTCGCGGAGGGCCTTCTGTAGCGCCAGTACGGCCTTTTAGACGTCATCCAGGTAGTCCACCAGGGAATCGAAGAGGGCGTCCTGTTCGTCATCCACGTCTTCCACCAGGAAAGGCTCGCCCACCAAGAAGCACTGTCCCACCAGGTAGTCGCAAAGGGCCTGCTGTAGCGCCAGTACTACCTTTTAGACGTCATCCAGGTGGTCCACCAGGGAATCGAAGAGGGCGTCCTGTTCGTCACGCAAGTCTTCCACCAGCAAGTAACGAGGGGCATCATGGAGCTCCATGACTGCCTGTATGCATTCGCCTTCGTAAGTGCATCTAAATCGAATAAGGGCGAGGCTAACTATAGCCTGTAGCTGCTGCATGTCCAAGTACGGCCATTATAAATATCTTTCTTAAATTTTAGAGAACAAATTTGTCCTTTTGCAAACATATGTATATAATAAATATAAAATAAATATCTTTTATACATATTTATATAATAATACATACTTCGAATACTTAAATTTTACTATTAATATATAGAATACATTCAACTATATATTATTACTAATTTAGGATGTTTTGGAAGGAACATATGGGTATTTTGATATTTTATAATAAATCGGGTCTAAAATTGCAAAATTTCAAAACATTGGTTTTTTTTATAATAAATAATACAAAGGGTGCAAACTGTAAAATTTCAAAAATCAGCCCACGCACTGGAAATGTGAAGCTAAACATGGCAAAAGTCTAAATTCCATTCTCTAAAAGGGTGCGACAGTTTCTTGTTAGCCAAAATAATTAAATAAGATAAACAAACCAACAATTAGGTAAAATGAGATGGCCGCTTAGGAACCACTATTGGATGTGGGCCCATCTTGATTATAAGAATTGGGAGGAAAATCAATAAAGAAAACGAGAAAGGAGATGACGTGATTGATAAGAGGATGATGTTAATCTCAGCCATTAATATACCTCATCCAAGTTAGTCAATATTGATTTAACATTTTTTATTAAATTTAGTAAGGATTAAGGGTAGATTACAATCTAGACTATTGAATTCGGGAGATAAATTTTAGATTCAAAGGATGCAGATTACTTTCCATAAATATCAAATTTATTAAGTCTGATTGTGATTAATTTTAATTCAATGATTGAGGTTTTTGATATTGGAGGATGAGCCCTGATTAAGCTCTATTATTTGAGAATATTTTGCCCCAGAATTTGATCAAAGTGAGCCTCAAATAGATCCTCTTTCAATAGGCAATCAAAAGATAATCTCAACCATTGAATCCATAATTCTATGCACAATCTAGATGATCCAAACAATTAGATGCGTGTAATTTTATATAAAGATATGATGTTAGATCATCTGTGGACACCCTGATGGATTAGATTTGAGAATTTTCAATACTGTAACTTTAATAGGTATATTATTGGAAATTGTGATCAATTGATCTAGACCATTAAAAATTTGGGTTGTGTTTAGATAAAATAAAAAATTTTCAAACCAAAACTTTTCAATTTGAAACTTTAAACACTACATAATTGCACATTGTTAATTATTTATTTATATCTTCCTATATAGTTACCTTACTTTTCAATCATTTTTGCATTATCCGCACAACTAACCTATGTATTTTAACTTTATCCTTTTTGCGTCTCATCATTAACCCTAATCATATCACATTATTTTATATTATTTTAAAAAAAAATTAACAAAAAAATTTTTATCCAAAAGTTTTATCAATTTGTTTTCAGAGTGAATGAGCTTGGTTTTATCAATTTGTTTTCAGAGTGAATGAGCTTGATTTTTAATATCAGATGTTATAATGTACAATATCAATCAAAAGTTTTATTATTGTCCAAATAAACCCTTAATAGAAAAGGTATTTTGATGATCCAAACTATTAAATCAAGCTTCAAAAGTTATGTACTACAATCTATGTATTGTATCTATGATTAGACTTATGATTAGTGGTTTAGATTAATAATCATAATAGCTTATAAATTAACCTATATAGCCCATGCAATAAATCTAGAATATAAAAATAGTAGAAATATTAAATGAAGTATTTTTAGCTTAAAAGTTCTTTAGAGAACTTATAACGTTCCCATTAATCAACGACCAAAATTTAGTGTCAAAATATTGTGTAATTTCTAAATTAAAAATCATAGGAAATTATCATGGATATGGTAAACGACTTTCAAAAATAGCTGTCTTCAATGATTTTTCATAATTTTTATACAAAGATTCATATTATATAAATAACACCCTCTATATCACTTAGAAAATATAAAAATAAATTTTAAATAAGATAAATATAGGTAAAAGTAACGAGTTCTAGACCATCCCTAATACACACCCTTGTTTAGAAGAATTAAAAATACATAAACATACATAAATATATTTTGTAATAAATTATTTTATTTTGTCAACTCATATAATTATTAATTTATGGTAAAATTTTCAGATTCAAACTCCTTGATATGATTATAAAGAAGAATTAAGAGAACTAAATATGTTCGATTTCAACAATTATAGGTAGATTAAGGAATAATTAAAATGAAAATTTAAACAAAAATAATAATGATAAAAATGACATAATTAGTTAAAATATGTAATTATTTACTTAATCCATATGAAAAATATTTATAAAATGTTTAAAGAATTTAGAAATCAAATTAGACAAGAATATACTATTGAAACTTGTTTTTATCAAGGGAAGACTCATATTAAATTTGAGGACTGAATTAATTATTAACTAGTAATTAATAATATGATAATTTTAAATAATATCCAAATATAATTAGCTAGCTAATTTTATGAATTTGGAAAGTGATATTTGATAGTTAAGGATACGAGATCATTTAAGTTACATGAGAAATCGTATTTTAAGTAAATTACCAGATTAAGGTCCATATGAATATCCACATTTCTTAAAGTAAAATATTATATTAAATCATGGTTAAAAATCGATGTTTTAAATATTAATTAGGAAAATATTTTTAAGTGTAGTAAATTGTAGATAAAGAAGTGTTGCAGTAAAATGATAAGATAGAATTTATTCAAAGTAAGTAGAGCCCTTTTCTTCTTTTTGGATTTTGTATTGTAATGTGTGGCAACGGGCATATATGTTTTAAATGCCATTATTTTATAATTTTTTAATGAATGAATTGAGTTTGATTTTTATTCATGTTAGCATTATGCATGATGACATTAGAGTATGTTGCTCGGGAATGCTAGCATATTTATGAGCCGTAACTGTAATTGTAGATTTAGAAAATATTTTTGGACCATTGGTGATGACAATTGGTTTATCCTAACTCGGGATCAGGATGCAATAGCCAAAGATAACATTGATTTAGACCTATTTATCTGACCACTGTGGATTTGGTGGGCTATACATGGTTTGTCTGTCCTTTTTTATTGGTTAACATATATCGTGCACCTGTCCATACGACTGGTGGCCCTCAACTTAATGGTTGGGGCCAGAGCTGTTCATGTAATATGATGTGATGTGGTTATAGCTATGTGTTAAGCACAATAGAGTATCAACTGCCACACCAGTTTGGATAAAGGCATTTTCACGTCCACCCATGTTGTGCTAGTTTGGCTCTTCATATTAGGTAGAGTTGGTCAATTATACTTAGGGGGTGCAATTTAGGCCCATGAAACTTAGGTTTGACTGTACCATAACTCTAACTCTATTTATTAAACATTAACTCAAACTCTAACCCTAACCCTATTTGGAAAACCTAAACTCGAACCCTATTTCTGAAAATCTAGTTCGTGTTGAGTTTCAGGTTGGAATTTAGATTGATGAATTTACATTTTATTTGAGTGACAAGTTTAAAATTTCATATGAATGTATAATATAACAAATCATGTAAGTAAACATAATAATATACAGTCAAACTAAATATTTTTAAAAAATATATCTAAAAAAATTTAGTTGGAAACAAGTGTTGAAATCAAAGGCAAAATACCCAAAGTATGTGTTTTGATGATTAACAACTCAATTTGAGTAAGTTTTGGCTACTAACATGTTTTGTGCAATGTTTAAGGATATAAAAATGAAAAATATGAAGCATGACAAGTCAAGTCGATCCCCAAGTCGACTCAGGCATTGACTTAGGCCAAGTCGATCCCCAAGTCGACTCTAATATCGACTTCAAATGTGATTTTTTGGCCAGCATTGAAATTGGGGACCAAGAGCTGCCGAAGTCGCAAACGAAGTCGACTCCACATGCGACTTGGGTGAAGTCGGAGACCAAGTCGACTCCAACATCGACTTCAGACTGACAGCACAAAACTTGAAGAGCAAAGTTGCAGACCAAGTCAACTTGATATTCGACTTGATTGAAGTTGAAGACCAAGTCGACTCAAACATTCGACTTGGATCAAATGAAGATCAAAACAAGACCAAAGCAAGCAAAGTTGCTTGAATTCATCAAATTAGATCAAGAATTAACATTTGAACATTTTCATGCACTCCAAGACTCAAGGATTCAAGAATTCAAGACGCGGAGCTTAAAGTTTTCAAGCTTGAATGATCATACTAAGTGTCAAGTAATATAAATCAGCAAAAGAACAGTTGCTATGAATAAAATCAAGCGACCAAAGAAATTCAAGATCATTAAGCAAGCATTGGAAGTGAAGTCTCACCGAAGTCGACTCCAGCAACGACTTGGGTCAAGTCCAAGTCCAAGTCTACCTGAAGAAGAGACTTGAAAATTGCAGAAATCCGAAGTCGCACCCGAAGTCGACTCCACATGCGACTTGGGTCAAATTCAAGACTAAGTCGACTTGAAGAGGAACTTGAGCAGCCTATTTACAACAGAAGTCGCACCCGAAGTCGACTTCACCTGCGACTTGGGTTGTAACGTTCGAAAATTTGAACGTTGACGCATTTATTACGCGCCAACCAACTCTCTAACATTCAAATCTCTCCTTCCATTATATATAGACACTCAAGTGAACGTAAAAGCAAGTAAGAAAAGAGCAGAAAAGAAGAAAGATAAGCTACTAAGATCTATATTCCACTTTCTTCTATCTTTGAATGATCTATACACGATTTGAAGGAAGAACGAGCTTCAACTTGCTTCATACTCCAACGTCGATCGAATCGTCACCTCTACAAGTTCTTCCTCGAGCTGAAACTTGCCTACACAAATCTGTAAAGTGTAGATCTCTTCTCTTTTAAACTGTTATTTGGTTTGTTGATACTTGGTTTGTTATTGGTGTTTCAAACCAAGTGATAGCAAAGTAGCGTTGTGACTGAAGTGAGACTCGTCACCTACTTGTGCTAAGTGTTGTATATGCCCCCTAGAGCTGGAATCTAGAAGAAAGCGGAGGCTCTAGTTGTATTCGTGGTATACATAGTGGAACTCAAGTCATAAGGAGTGTGAGCTTGGAAGAGTGGAGTAGGGAAGGTTGCCCGAACCACTATAAATCTTGTCCATTGATTTTTATTTCCGCTTCCATTATCTTATTGCTTTCCATTTATTTCATTACAGGGGACTGAATTAATCCGGGGTAAAGTTTCTGTTTAAAGCGAAAAAATTTTAAATACCTAATTCACCTCTCCCCTCTTAGGTAATTGCCATTAACTCGGGATCAATAAATTTAACATAAAAAATAAGATAAATGAAGAAAATTAATAGATATAAAAGTAAATGATAAAAAAGATAAATATAAATAAAAGTAATATACTTTCTTTATAATATAATTACAATATGTTAAACATGTATTCAAATATGAATAACATAAAATACATAAAATACATAAAATATAAAAAAATATTGTTTAATATTATGCATATAATATATTTAATAATAAATATAAAATGAAAATCGAGTGTGGGTTCACTTGAACCCTAACCATATCATATTTATAAATCAGGTTCTTCGGGCTGGGGTTATATAAAAGTGAGTTCCAACACTGTTGAAAATCGGATTTAATGGGAAGTTGCACCCTTATACTATGTTGTATTGGTCATCTAGTTACATTATAAGTGGGATTGCAGGGCAGATACCAAACTTTACTATTGGATTTGAGATCTTTGTTGCATTGATTTGAAAAGTGATATGAGCATGATACATTGATGCAAGCTTGGGCATAAACATGTACTTTATATAATTTATATTTAATATTACTTGCTTTACTTAGAACAAAAAGTCATATCAATGGAATTATGTATGGGCCTCATCTTCACAAAATTTATAAAATTAGAAAACCATTTAGATTTATGTAACAAAATTTAAAAATATTATGAAATCATAGAAATCAATATTTGTGAATGTTTTAGATAGTTTAGGGTATCTTGTTGATCCTTATAATAAATAAATTATTTTTAATGGATTTAAAATTACTCTTAAGCAATTCTTAATTTCGAAAATAATACAAGCCATGAATTAGGATTATTTTTGCTATCTAAGTAAAACAAATTGTGTTAAATATATCAGATGGATTAGATTTAATGACATAATCAAGATTGAGTCCAAATTAGATTGTACTACCAAAATGAATTGTTAAGATGGATAGTCTATCAATATGTAGCAGAGTCTAGTTTGAGTCTTATCGTAATCATTTTTCAAATCCAATCTGTTCACTATATTTAACACTACCCATCTTACTTAGATATAAAAATTTATATCAATTGGAGTTATGTATGGGTTACATCTTTGAAAATATATAAAAATATTTATAGATTTAGAAAATTATTTTGACCTATATATATATCAAGTTTTAGAGCATTATAAAATTTATAAAATTAATATTTTAAATAGGATAAATATTTTAGATGGTTCAGTAATAAGTTAGGATCTTATGGGTCACACAAATTAATTTTAATGGATTTAAAATCACTCTTAAGTAATTCTTAATTTGAAAATAATAAAAGTCATGAATTAAGATTTTTTTGGTATCTAAGTAAAATAATTAGTGTTAAAGACAATGAATACATTGAATCTTACAAAATGATTAAGATTGGGCACAAACTAGATTGTCCTACTGAAGTAAATTGGTAAGACAGGATGTATTGAACTAGTTCTATTTATATAAACATATAAGAACTAAAAATCTAAAAGCTATAAAATTGAGCTAATCATTAAGAACCACACAAAGAAAATGTCTAACAATTGGATCTTCAAAACTAAAATGATAATGCTGATTTTATTGTGTAGAAAGTTACGAACCCATTACACTTTCCAAAAAAAAAATCCACTCACTATTGGTTGCATGGAACTAGATACGAATGTAAAAAAAAATTTCAATTATTTATAGCAAATTGCCAGTGACAAAAGCTAAGACCTTTTAACAAGAGGGAACAATTTCGCATGGAGAGGTAAAAATAAATTATATTTTTAAAATTAAAAATTTTTTTAGATAGATTTTTGAATTTTTAAAAATACCCCACCTGAGCTCTATGTGGGTCCGCAAATACCGATAGATTTTGATTTTATGATAATTATAATGTTTATATATGATATAAACAATTTATTATACTTTTGAATGGGTATTATACACACTGTGATATCTAATATTACCAATAAGGCTGAAGAGACATCTCGTAAATACTCCAACACTTAGAAGACAACTATATAAAAACCCTCATTACTGGGGAAACACATACTACTTGCACTCAACAGGTTTCGAATCCCGACCACTAGGGCAAATGCCCGGTGACAACCACTTATTATACTTAATTACCTTAAGATACTAAATTATATTATAAAACTTACTTTGATTGGAAGGTCATGTTGACTATAAAATAAAATCCTGTCAAAGTAAATATATCATCATTAAAATTATTTAATAATTATGAAGAGTTCTTCATTAATATATTAGCGTATACTCTAACTAAATGAATAGTTTTAAGTATACACATTTGTGGGCAAATCTAGGTGGGCAAAATTCAAAAAATTAAATTGAAAATAAAAGATTAAAATTTTTAAAATATCAAATCTGACATGGTGAAAGATGTAGATATGTAGCGCCTACATATGTATATAACCTTTAAAAATAAAATATTTCTCTAGTGGCTTGTATAAGATCACAATTTAGATAAGGTTTCACTTCACTGGGAGTCTGTGGGAACCTCATAGATAGCTAAGGTTCATTGTAATGAAATTTTTTATGGAATGTTTTTATGGAAATTGTAATGAATTAAGTTGAAACTATTCATATTACATAAAATCACGTCAATAAAAAACTAAAAAACTCTTTAATTTACAAGTTCCGTGAAAGTAAATGAATTAGCATATGCCGAATATTTTTTAAAATATAAATAATATTATAGATAATTTTTAAAGTCACCTTTTAATAAAAATTAAAATTATTAAAAGATAAGAGAAAATAGTGCATTAGTTACTCAATATTATTGCAATCACCGTCTTTCAAAATAATTACCTTATAATAAATATTTTTAATTAAAAATATATTAAGATTATATAATAAACATATCAACAAATATGATGGTGTAAGAGAATATATAATGGATATATATATATATATATATGAAATTACCTGGAGTTAGATTTCATGGATCCAAAATTTTTTCCTTAGAATATAAAGAATTGTCCCAATCATCTAGTAAAACTAGATTTGAATGAAGATATAGAATAAGGAGTAATTATATACACAATTAAATTGAGAATGAGAAAAGCAATTTCAGGAATCATATAAGAGATTATGATGAATAAAAAAAAGTAATATAGAAAATTCGAAAAAATTCTGTTTTGGAATAGGAAATTTCATCCCATTTGATCACTGTCATTTAAAATTGATATTTTAGATGTTAAAAATACTACTTAAAAATCGATATTTTAGCATTAAATCATTTTCTTAAATTGATTTTACATATTTGTTGAAAGGCCTGTATATAATAATATTGGACAAATGAAAGAATTTATATAATAATATAAGTGACGTTAAACATAATAGATGAAGTGAATTTTTCATTAATTATCTACATGTTGCAAATGAAGAGGGTTACATAAAAAGGGGTTTCATAGAAGCATCTCGTTTAAAAAATAATGTTAGAGTGAAAACCAACCACTTTCTAACTAAAAAGTGATGTGATCCTAAGCGTTCGGCCGTGTGACCCCTTTTTATTTTTTTTATTTTTTCATAAATGTGTAAAGCTAGGTGTATTTAACTTATAAACCAAATTTCACCAATTTTGGATACTTTTAATTATTTTTTATTTTTAAACACATTGTCATTTTTTTGCAATTTCTGACTCAGAAAATTATTAAAAATGTCATTGTGTTTAAAAATAACAAAATATTTAACTTAGTTTATAGGTTAAATACATTTAGCTCTACACATTTATGAAAAAAAACAAAAAAATAAATAAAATTGGTGGGGGATCCTGCAGTCGGACACACGAGATCACCCCTCAACTGAAAAATGCCTTTAGTTCGTAGATCATAGATATATCCTTTTTAGTTTTCCTCTGGTATTCCCTGCTCATCCCCGTTGAGTTGCGAATGGATTTGTTATTTGATGAATCGATTGTACACATACAATAAGGGATATCCTTAAATCAAATATTGGTCTTTGAGTCGTGAAAATAGCGTGGAAATTAAATTGGTCTCCATTTACATGATGACCGCAGGATTTTAAGAAATTACAAATTGACCGCAAGGTTTCAAGCTCAAAGCGCTTGTTTGTTGAGTAAAATTTAGGATTTTTTTTTAAATATACCAACTACGTTTGACCCTAATCCTAAATATACTCATTACATTTCAAAAATCTCAAATATACACACTTTGTTTCTATGTAATCTCAAAATGCTCACTCCCTTACAAATGTTAATAAACGCTGTTAGTTCATTTGTGAAATTACCAATATGTCCATCAAATTTAAGGTTAGATTCAAAATTTTGAATATCATAACTCACAGCTACCTTAATTCCACAAGAGTTTTAAATATGGAGAGCTCTAATTTTATTCTCATTTCATTTTATTTCATCTTTTATTATTTTATACCAGAGGTATTTTTGGCATTTAGAAAATTATAACCAACATTTAAACAGATGACCGTTAAGTTACTTAACGACCTTTAACGGAGTGGGCATTTTTGGAAAATGCAAACGTAGTGGGTATATCTGGAATTTCTGAAATGTTGTGAGTATATTTGGGATTAAAGTTAAACGTATTGGTATATTTGGGAAAACCCCTTAAAATTTAAAATCGACGCTTTCAAAACCAACAAAATTAGTAAAGGTATACACGTCAACAGAATTACCTTGACTGATGGTAAGAATATTGCTTCTTCTCATTTTGAGGCAGCAACAACAAATGAGAAGAAGACCAGCAAATATATGAAGAGCACCATGAACGGATGAGACTTGAAACAAAGCATTTCTCTGTTTGAACAGTTATCGACGAAATTAATTTTGAAGTTAGATGTGAACCTGGCCGTGGCGATTTGGTTTCACTCCTGGACACGTGTACCCAATGTCCAACGTTAGATGCCTGTCAACGGAGCGTCTCTCCTTCATGTAAATCATGTGATAAGAAAATTTTTGCAGTTAGAGATCCTGTAGGTTAACACCACAGACTTCATCTCCAAAGGCCATATTTGGATTCTGCCTCAATGTAACCATAGACTTCCATAGACTTCCATCTCCAAAGCCCGTACTTTGATTCTGCCTCAATGTATATCTGAGAAGCATATAATTGGCTAAAAATTAAGGGGGTTACATGTGGATTGAGAGAGAGAGAGAGGTATGCACGAGCGGATCATCAGTTGGGCTAATTGTACAACTACGCGCCCCCTACCATGAAGCAATCGATCATCTTATGAGTATTGGTGAGTTAGATGATTGGCTTTCCCATGCGTGATACATGTTACAGATGATCTCCTTGAACTAAAAAAGGATTCCCCCAAAACTAGAGTGCATGTAAAATGATATAATGGAAGAAAGAAATAAAGTTAAAACAGATTTTTTTACATTAAAAAGATCAGCGATAATGATGCAAATTGAAATCATGACAAAAGCTTATTGGATATTGTAGAAATAGGAACAGATAATAGTTTTATTTTTCTTCTTCTTACAGAGAAATAAAAGAGATTTAAATTCTTTATTACTTAACAGTATATAGGGACAGACCTGTACTCTGTCAGTATCGGCTGTGGCTGAGTTGAGGTGAGGGTGAGGAAAGCAGTAGAGATGAGGGTGAGGAAAGGTGAGAATGAGGTCTGCTATTCACAAGCCCATAGGCAGATCTATACAGGGGACACTACCACCCTGCATGGAGCCGACCAATTTTATTTAGACGCCCACCAATTCGGTTTACAGTCTGCCCGTCTAACAACATTCATCCTGAAGATAAAGAATGTGAAAATGATGAAGTTTTTTTATTGTTTATTTTCATCTTATTTATATCCCAATTACATATAGAGTGTATTTATGAAGTAATAAAACTTTTAAATAAGTAAAAGCTTTTGAAATGAAAGAAAATGATTTGCCATAATATGAGTAATGACGAACAGTAAAAAATTAAAGTTAAAATAAATAGGTCCGTTGTATAGGTATTACTGTAAAAATGATTTAAAAGTAGAGTTGTTGTACAGAAAGATATGTAAAAATAATTAAAAAAGAGTAATTAGAGAGAGTGAAACGTTTTAGGTTAAAATTTTTTATACTAAAACAAACACAACCATAATAAATTATAATATCCCCAAAGTTAGAAGCAACAAAAATATACTAATTTATAAACAATTGATTACTTTGAAGAAATTAAGGAGTTTGATCAATTTAAAGGACCGTACATTTTTTGATGAAGGGATAAATACACTTTTTTTAAAAGGATACATTTGGACCGAGATTTGATTCATTAAGAGGATTAGATGCTAGATTAGGAGATCTGGAGGGGTGAGGTTTTTACCTATGAAAAAGGAGACATTACATTATAGTAGTTTTCTTTTTTTTTCCTTTTGATCCCTTTAGCTTTGCATATTTACTTTTAAACCCAATAGGTTTGACACATTATGTTTTAAACTCTACCTTCATCGAAAGCCACTAAATGAATGAAAAATTTGTCAATAGCCATAGTACAGAACTCATTAAATGAATGGATTAACTTAACCACAATAAAATGCTTAACCACAATAAAATGCACTATCCGCAGGTTTGAGTTGACTTGTAAAATGAATCAACTTAATTAGACCATGCAAAATGGTTTTGTTGCCATGTGCGAATCTATTCAACTAGTGCATAATAAAAATTATAGTATCCGCGAGTCTAAGTTAACTCATAAAAACTAAATCATAAGGACATTTTATACCTTTTGTTGACAAATAACACTTAATTTGTTTTTTGATGGTGCAGAACTTTACAAATGTTAGCAAGATCATCTATCAAATCTAAAAAGGTACAAAATCAACATGATAAAATAGTCTAATTAGGGCTAACCTAGTTTGTAGCAGCAGCAATTTTAAGGTCGTCTTTCATGGGTTCGAGACCCACAAGCTGACGATTGGCATGAGATTTTGGTAATCCTTTATTTGTGTCCTTTGGTAGTAAAGGTATTTATAGTTGGTCCATGAGTATGGAGGTATTTTACAAGATGGCCCTTCATAGTTAGGGTTGTGGATGAGCCTAATTTATAATATCAGATATTATAGTGTATATAATACTAATAAAAAATGTAATAAAGTAAACTTAGATTCATCATTAAGGTAAGTTCCATTTAATCATCGTACACCCTACTCTATTCCTACTTTATAATACAAATGGATTGGATTAGAAAAGGTTTCTAAACAAGAAGACCGAACGTCCCCCATTAGATTTTGGAGCCAGCAATGATGGAAGGAAGTTAAGATATTCAAAGAGCAGGAGAGGACATCTATCTACTCTAGAAATATTTTGGAGCCATAATTCACGATCATGCACCTCGTTCGTATAAAGTTTTTAAAGCAGGAGAGAAAGAGGGATCTCCACTTTAGAGTTTGTAATATTTTTGAGTGAAGTATGATTCATGGTCATACACGCCTTTCGACTCTAGGGATTTGCCGCCTAGCTTTTTTTTTTGTAAAGTTATTTCGAAAAGCAAAAGCAAAAAATAACTTTATAAACGCATGTTTCATGATAATAAATGTTTCGTTCAACCCAGGCCGGGGTTATGCTCGCCGATGGCCCTGCACCTGTAAGTCATTCGAGTTAGGCTAAACTAGGGGTGTTAACGGATTGGGTTGGACGGTGATGCGAACCAAGTGCTTGTCGTTAAGAGCACTGTGATCACCAGTTTAATTTAAATTAACCGAAACACATTAAAGCTACCACTATACGAGTGATAGTGTAGAATAATGGTGAGTCGGGTCGAATCCACAGAGAGGCGATGTAGTTTTGAATTGTTTTTAAGAGAAAGAAAGGGTATATAGAAGAGAGAGAAAGAGAGAAGAGAGAAGAGAGAAGAGAGAGAAAGAGAAAAGAGAGAAAGAGAAGAGAGAGAAATAGAAGAGAGAGAAAGAAAAGGAAAGAAACTAAGAGAGAGGAGAGAGAGATGTTAGAGAGAGAGAAGAAGAAATTAGAGAGAGAGAGAGAAGAGAGAGAAAGAAGGGAGAAAAGATTTAAACATAAAAGGAATGGAGACAAGAAGCTAAAAGAAATTAACTAACAACTTAATTAAAACTATTCTAAGAAAGCAATAAAAATTATGAAATTTAACTATTAAAGCAGGAAAGAGAATTACATTAAATTTAATCTAAAAATTACAAAGCATAAAATAAAGCAGTAAATCTAATCTAAAAATTAAAACTACAAATTAAAATTTAACTACTACGAAACACTACAAAGCATAAAGCAGAAAATAAAATTTACATCACCCGTAAACAGCGAATCTCCACGTAATGGAAACTTTTATTGCTTGGCCCCACCTCCTTGCTACGGGTCCCACCAAATGGGTCCCACCCACTTGCTACGGGGTCCCACCAAATGGGTCCCACCCAAGGGGTGTGTGGGGTATGGGGTGTGTCTTTCCTTGGGATGAGTGGAGGGGTTTTATAGAGTGTGGGGGCACCCCTTTTCCATTTGGCTTCCGATGTGGGATTCCCGTTTTCAAGCCCTTTTGTTTTCTCTTCACTAGCACATCCCTCTCCAAATCCCCAGCCTCTCTGCCTCCGCACGTCCTATGCATTTTGCCTTCCCTTACTGCCGATTGGTCCAGAAAATTGGAGAAAGGGTTGGCCATTTGATGTTTTATTGGGAATGGCTTCCGGTGAGGGCTATCGTTTGAAATTGCAGAATTGGAATTTGATGGCTTGCAATCGTGCACGGCTGGTGCTGGGCGTTCTGCTTGGCGAGGTTGTTGCGTTTTGGGCATTTGTTGCTGATATTCGAGATGCTGATGTGTTTTTCATGCAAATGGGAGAGCCGGTGCTGCCGCTAATTTCAGTTACGAGCTGGTGTTCGAGGGCTGTTGCTGGTTGGGTTGATTTCTATGCGGGCTTGAGCTAGGCAAGATAAGATTTGATGCATGGATGTTGGATCGGTGCTTGGTTTGGTAAAAAGGCCTCGCCGGAATTTTGGCGAATCGATGAGCTGGTCGGTGGGTTGCTTTGGAGAAGATGGAGCTTCTACTTTCGGGAATGATGGCGGTGTTGCCGCTGGTCGCCGGAGATGATGGGGAAAATGGTGCTGGTGCGACTAGATTTTGAGAGCTGCTGCTTGGAGATGTCGGTGGTTCATGGATGCAATTAGAAATTGATGCTGCTGTTCGTTCGTCGGAGAAAAGTTGGGTATTTTTCTGGCAGCTGGATTTCGTTGATTTCGGTGGGTTTGGATTTTGGACTGCAGATGGGTGGTCGTTTGGATTTGATTGCAGCAACTGCTACCGGAAAAATGGGTGCGGGTTTAATCGGAAGCTTGGAATCTAGCAAGAAAGGGGCGTTTTGGATTTTTCTGGTTTTAGGCAGTGGTGGCGTTAATTGATGGTGGCCGTGCCTGGTGCTGAATTTCTATGGCTGCCGGATTTGTGGAAGATGCAGGCCGGAGCTGCTTGGATCGGCTGCTTGGAGGTGGCGCAAGTGCTGCTGCTGCCGGTGGGGAAGGAGTTGGGTTGTTCGTCATTTTGGGGAAGATGGAGCACCGAACTGGTGCTCCGGTGGTGCACGAAAATCCAGTGCCCCTGCGACGTATTTAAATACGAATCTAACTATTAAATTGTAAATAATTTCGGTATTGTCATCCTAATTTTAATTCATCTAAATATGATAGTCTACTTTATTCCCCATATTTTTACATATAATTATAGTTATATATTTATGATTTTTTTAATTAAATGATTTTATAAATTTGCCCAAATTATATTAATAAGCTAATACACATTTCAACATTAAAATTGAGTCATAATTTTATATTTTCAAGAATGTTGCAAAATGACCCATTTTTATAGCAAAATCAACTATTCTATTAAAAATATGATTTTCATGAAATTCCACTTAAAACATGTATTTAATTAATATTTTAATATTTAACAGCATGAATTTAATATGAAAATAAATGAAAATTTTTAGACTTATCAGACGGGTTGGAGCCTAATCCTAATCCTAATCCATTTAAAATATCTCAACCCTAATCCGTTTATTAACCCATTTAAAAAACCTCAACTCTAACCCATTTACAACCCATTTAATAAATGAGTTAGCTGATTATTAATGGGTTGTCTAGCAGATGACCTGAAAGTTTAGATTCTAGTAAATGATGATCCCGCAGGAAGAGACGAGAGTATTTTCGGTGCAGGAAAATTGAAAAATAGGGCAGTAATAGGAGTTGTAGTGGAAAAATAAAAATTAGGTGACGAGAGGAAGACGTAGAAAGGAAAAATAACTAAAGAGTTTACATTTATATATAAAATTTTAATGAATTAAATGAGTTAAATGAGTCGAATAGGTTGATCAGGTTATATGGGTTAAACGGGTTACTAAATGGGTTGACGGGTTATACAATCTCAACCCTAATCCGTTTATTTAATTAAATGGTTAAATGGGTTGGCGGATTATAACCCATTCATTCAAAAATCTCAACCAAAACTCATTTATAAACGGGTTGGACGAGCGGGTTGATGGGTTGACTATGACCATTAACACCCCTAGTTGCACCCCTATGTTTATCCCTGATGCGTACCAAGTGCTTGTCGTTAAGAGCACTATGATCACCAGTTTAATTAAAATTAACCGAAACGCATTAAAGCTACCACTATGCGGGCGATAGTGTAGAATAACGGTGAGTCGGGTCGAATCCATAGAGAGGCTATATAATTTTAAATTATTTTAAGCAGAAATTAAAGAGAAAGGTGAGAGAGGGTATAGAGAGGAGAGAGAAAGAGATTAAAGAGAAAGGAGAGGAAATTAAAAAGGGAGAAAAGGAAAGGAATTAGAAAGAAAGAGACAGAAGAGAGAGAAAGCAGATAAAGAAAGGACAAAACAAAGACAGAAATGGAGAGGAGAAATTTCAATTAACTAAAATTAAATCTAAACTAGGAAAGCAATTAAAAGATTGCAGAAGTAAAATTTAATTTACAACAACAGGAATGAAAATTGCATTAAACTTGACTTAAAAATTACAAAGCATAAAACAATAAATTTAATCTAAACATTACAAATCTAAAATTAACAACTACAAAACATTAAAGAAAAACTACAATTAAAAGAAAATTTATTTACCTTAAATTTTGCTCGAAGACCACTCTTTTGAGGAGCAATCCAAGCCTTTGAAGCATTACCCACTTGGCAAAGGTCCCACAAGAAAGGGTCCCACTTCAATGGGGAGGAGTGTGTGTGTTGGGATGTGTGGAGGGGGCCTCCTTTTATAGGTGTGTGAGGGACCCTATGACCTAAGTTGAATCCGATGTGGGATTCCAGGCTTCTCTGCCTATGCCATTTGCCCTCCTTGCAATTGCTCCTTCACGTTGCCTTCTTGTTTAGCTTGCTGCTGATGGGAGAAGACCACAGTAATGGTGCCGCACGTTGCTACAGCTCGACAATAATTTTGTTCGGTTGCTTTGAGCTAGCGGCTGAAATGCTGCTTGTTCGTGTGTGGGAGGCAGCCGCTGGAAATGGGTTTTGCTGGTTGGAATGAAGGCTGCTTGCTTGGAGCTTATGGGAGAGGCAGGCTAATCCATTTACTGGAAATGGGCGTAGACGACACCTGGTGGTTGGGGCTTTCGAATGTTTGATTACCGGTTAGGAAGCATGGATTGAAATTGCTAATTTAGCAGCTATAATTTCGTATTTTTGCAGCGCAGGTGCGTACGTGCTGCCTTTGCTGAATCTCGCTTGGTCGAACATCGAAAGAGGTAGAGGTATGTCGTTGCTGGATTTTGGTGGCCGGTAACCGAATTGCTGCCAGGAGAATGGTTTGAAGAGGTTACCAGAGCTGCAATGGGCGGTGATTTCTACTGCTCGGATGGCTTGGTCGGTGAGATTTTGCTGTTCGTGTGTGGGATGGAAGCTGCCGTGATTGGATTGGGCGATTCGGTGGAGAGAAAGGAGCCGGCTGAAATAGAGAAGGGGCGGTTCTTGAAAGGTCAGCGGAGATGGTTGTGGACGGTAAACCTGCAGCTGGTTCGGATTGAGGCAAGGGAGGTAATAGCATCTGATTTTTGTAAAAGGGGCGTTTTTGATTTGGAACGGGTTAAGCAGGGGCGTTGATTGATGTGGGTGGATTGTTGCTGGTAATAGGGAAAATGGATGGTACACGCCATCATGCTGAAAATGGCTTCTTCATTTGGCTCGCCGATTAACGGTTTGTGATTGGAATCTGGTGTTCGAGTTCAATGGCTGAATGTAGAGGACTTGAAATGGCTGCAGCACTTCCTCTTCAACGGCAGCAGGTATCCCATCTTCTCCATGCTTCGGTCATGGTCGCATCTTCCACGACCAGTGAGCACATCTGGCAGTGGTGGTGCCTCTCGTTTCTTCTTCAGATCCAGCAACAGGTGCAAGGATTGGTTGAGTGGAGCCGCGGATCGAGAGGTGGAAGAAAACCTTAAAGACCGATGACATTATCATCTTCTCGGGCTTCAAATCCCACGCGCGGCAACCGCCCCTTGTTCTCCATTAACAACCTATTTTCGAGGTGCCACCAGGCCAATCCAAATCGATAGCAGCCACCGATTAAAAATCCAAACCAGCGCCCTTGCTTGGTTTCGGCCAAGCATTTTAAACCATCAAAAAGGAGCAGTCATGGCTTCACTTAAGAAGACGATGGCAAATTGAGCTCAACACCGGCAGATTCCCACAACCCCTCACTAGACAAATTCCGATAGCAGCAAGGCAAACTGCCAAGAAAGATTTCGGCAGCCACGATTCAGTCGTCTAATCCACCTGAAAACCCATGCCCACCGCCGCATCTTCCATCACCGGCCGTCCAAGCATCTAGCACGACATTGCAGCAACGACCAATTTTTGAGCAGAAACTTTCAGAATTCTCGGTCGTCCGTTCAAAAGCAGCCGCCATCTTCAATCGTATCAGCAAAGCCAAATCCTGCAGCAGCTCTCCTCTCCATGCCAGGCAACCTGCATCTGGCCAAAGCTCCAACCAAACGACAACAATGAAACCGGAAGAACCAGCTGCCCTTGTTAATTCCAGCAACCAGCCCAAATCACCGCTCCTGCCCTTCAGCGCATCACCGCTGATGCGCCCACTAAAAATCTCAGCTTTCCCCCCTCTGATTCGGCCTACCAGAACAACGAAGACGACAATGCCCTCTTCCGGCTCGCTGGTCGCACGAAACTGAAGCCCTTCCATAAGCTTCCGACATCCCAATTCTATCCCTACATCCTCCTCTCTAATGCCCAATTCACTGATTGCCAAGATGGTCATTCGACAGCCGGTAACTATAACGCAGAAGAGCCGAGCATTGAGAGAGATCAGTCGGCAAGTTAATGCAACAAGAGGAAATAGGCAAGAGTAGCTACGTTAAAAGAGACACTTCATAAGAATCCCACATCGGATTCAAGTTCGGTAATTGGGTCCCTCACACCCAGTGTTTTGAAAACCGGACCGGGGTCCGGTCCGACCGGTCGAACCGTGAACCGCCAGATTAACGGTTCGGTTTGGCACCGGTTTTCTATTTTAGCCGAAAACCGTTTAAACTGTGTGAACCGGGCGGCCGAACCGTGAAAATCGGCCCAACCGCGGTTCGGTTCGCCCCTTTTTTTTGTAAATAATATAAAAGAAGGAAAAATCAAACGGGCCCCGCAAACCCTTCCCTCCCGCTGCCCTGCTTGTGCTGTGCCTTTCCCGCTCGTCGCAAACCCTTCCGCCCAAATCGTCGTCCGGCAACACATCATCCCAAACCCATCATCCAACAACATCCGGCGTCGAGCTCGTCGTTTTGCCCCTTTCGGGCTCTGTTTTCCGCTTCTCCGGCGTCGATTTGCCATTTCCAATGAGCCCCGAAAACTCCTCTCCCAAACCCATCATCCAGCAGAGTCCGGCAGTCCAATGGGTTTCACCTCTTTCGGGCTCTGTTGTCCTCTTCTCCGGTGTCGATTCGTCGTTTCCAGCGTCGATTCCGGCATCACAGCGTCGATTCCGGCATCACAGCGTCGATTCCGGCATCACAGCCCCTTTGGTAAAGCCAAAAACTCATCTCCATCATTAAAACTTACATTTTGCGGGTGCGTGCTTGCGTGGGTAAAAAATTCAGCCTTTCAGATGCACTGTGTTAATGTTGTGGGTTCCACACCCATCAAAGATGCACAGTGTTAGATTTTTCACGGTATGGGCGTGTGCCAGAACAAAGCTTTACTAGCTATGTATGCTGGTAGACAACCGTGAATGGTCTAAACTTGCCGCACCCACTCTCTCTCATCCACGGAAAATCATTTGTAAAAAATAAGAAATTTTTTTTGAAAAATAATAATAATAACAAAGTATGGTGAGTGTAATCTCAATTTGCAGGGAAAACACAAAAACTAATATTTGAATGTAATATCCATTGATAGGGTCAATGCTAATTCAAGAAGATCATGAAAAAAATAGAGAAAATTGAGGAGATTCATGAAGATGCAATTGTGGAGATATTTCTTTTTTGGATATTTTGAAGATATCAACTTCGAAGTTTTTTGTTTGAATTAGATATCTCAAATATGTTCTATTCCTGCATAGTTGTGTTTTGTACTCACTTTATACCTAAATAGTTGTCAAACTTTGCTCAAAATTGAATGATGTTCTATTCCTGATTTTTCTTATTTTTAGATGGTTAATTTCTTCAAGTAAAGTAAAATTATATTTTTTTTATAAATGTCTTATATCCTTCTATTAATATTTGTCATTTCATTGTAGATATTCTGATCAAGCATATAAGAACAAAAAAAGATGAAAGAATTGCACCTATTTCAGGTCAGCGTACTCTTCTTAAATTGTTAAAATTTGTCATTATTTTTAAAATTTCATCTTGATTAATATATGTGGTCTTATTTTTTTCTTGATTTGCATAATAATTTTAATATGATGAACTTGAATGTATTGTTGATGCCACGTGTAATTTTTATATTACATAGGATTTATATTTATTTATTTATTTAATTTAATTTTAAAATAATTAAAATAAATTAAATATAATTATTACGTCATAATTATGTCATGCTGACATCACGGTTTAAAACGGTTTGAACCACGGTTGGACCGGTTGGACCTGAACCAGACATAAAAACGGTTCAGTTCTCGGTTCGGTTTTTAAAACATTGCTCACACCTCTATAAAATGGTCCCTCCACTCATCCCAAGAAAACAACACTCTCCCATCACTTGAAGTGGGGCCCATTTAGGTGGGACCTTTGCCAAGTGGGAAAAGCTCCAAGGGCTTGGATTGCTTCTCAAAAGA
This sequence comes from Annona cherimola, assembly GCA_030490835.1. Taxonomy (NCBI): domain Eukaryota; kingdom Viridiplantae; phylum Streptophyta; class Magnoliopsida; order Magnoliales; family Annonaceae; genus Annona; species Annona cherimola. The sequence goes on along the minus strand of CM059973.1, from coordinate 64,773,387 downwards.
GTGATCTTCGAGCAAAGATTGGGTAAATAAATTTTTTGTTAATTATAATTTTTCTTTAATGCTTTGTAGTTGTTAATTTTAGATTTTTAATATTAAGCGTAGATTTACCGCTTTATGCATTGTAATTTTCAAATTAAATTTAATGCAATTTTCATTCATATTTTCGTAGATTAAATTTTGCTTCTGTAGTCTTTTAATTACTGTCCTAATTTAGATTTAATTTTAGTTATTTGCAATTTCTCCTCTCCTTTCTCTGTCTCTTTCTCTCTCTTATTTATCTGCTTTCTCTCTCTTTCTAATTCTCATTTCTCTCTCTAATTTCTTTTTTTCTTCTCTACACCCTCTTTTACTTTTCTCTTTTATTTTTGCTTAAAATAATTCAAAATTATATAGCCTCTCTGTGGATTCGACCCGACTCACCGTTATTCTACACTATCATCCGCATAGTGATAGCTTTAATGTGTTTCGGTTAATTTGAATTAAACTGGTAATCACAGTGCTCTTAACGACAAGCACTTGGTACGCACCGGGGGTTGTGCAGAGGGCTGTGGGTTGAAGATGGCATACTGCACTTCCTCTGGTTCGATGGTGAAAGGTTGTCGTCGGGTTGCCTGCTTCAAATGATTTGTTGATGGGAAGCTTCTGTCCGTTTTTGCTGAAGCAAGGAGAAAGCTGGACACCATAGCCGGAGAAGACGGGCTGGGACGGTGGATTGCTCCAGCAGTGGTTTGCTTTCAGTGGCCGCTGATTTGGGGAAGATGGATTACTAGAAATGGTGCTCCGGCGGTGTTCCAGTAACCATGCACACGTGACATAAAAATTGCAATTTAAAATATTTCAGCACTATATATTTTCTACCCAGATAACTTAATATTTCCTAAATTTGATTTTGGACTCTTTTGAGTTCATTTTATCAATGCAATTCTTGTTTTGTCATTTTATTTTAAGATTACATAATAGTTCACTTTAACCCATGTTTTAAACTATACTTATAAATATATATACTTTACCCCATTTACCCCTTTTATAAATTTGTCCGAATTATATTAATAGGTCATACATATTTTAAAGTTAATTCCTTTAACATGTATAATTATTTTTGTATTTTCAAAAATATAGCAAAATTAAAGATTTTATGAAAATATAATTTTCACGAAATTTCACTTAAAACATGTACTTAATTAACATTTTAATATTTGACGTTGTGAATTTTATATGACATTAAATGAAAATTTTGAGATTTATCAATCCCTTACCTATTGTAATGAGCCTACATACATATACATGATATTGATGAAACTTTTGCCTGTTAAATAAATGATTCTGAGCATAATTGGCGGAGAGGATTTAGATTTTATCGGTAAGGTAGGCCCATTTAAATATAGTGTACCCTAATATATCCCACGAATAATATTAAAGAAGGATGATTGCAGCCGTGACAACCTTTGGGCCAAACTAGTGGCAAGTATAGAAAGTAGTCACAGCTCCCTTTCCCTGTGTTTTGACTCATGAAGAGGAAAGAGTCCCACTACACTACACACATGCATGGAATAATAAATTCGCAAATTGGGTAATGTTATAAAATTGTTAAGTTTTTCTACTTATGGATTATGATAGGTGAGGTTGCCTGGTCTCTGAATGTGGCAGATTTGGAATGGTAATTTAAAAGTAATGCTCTTGGGTCGCCGGCAACACTTTATGGGCCTACGCTTTTTTTAAAAATTGCCCCTGGATTATTAATGATGTAAATTGATGGATCCAAAGGTTGTATTAAAGTGAATTCATGTACTTTGATAAAGACTTATTATGGGCATATTTAAGATCATCCGCTTGGAGGGAATGATTGCACTGGGAAGAAGATGGGTTCTTAAGCACCATGGAAGACAAAGTTTGGCCATTCATGGGTCTTTTCTATCTTTTATCTTACAACCTAATCTTTTTAAGTATATTTTTTCCTAATTTTTGCTCAATGAATGTAAATCTAATTATATATCTACAACAGATATTGCTCCTAAAAAATGGAAGTCAAAGCTTCCCTTCACTCGGATTGAAATTGGGACTCCTGACACAAAGCCAGACATGAGCACAACTCACGCTAACCATTGGGCTCTTTGCACGTGCTCTTTATCTATATATAACTACGAGAAATTTGCTTTTTAGCAACAAACTCAATTTATTGCTAAAATCATGAATTGCATTGCAAAAGATCGCTGGCAACGAAAATAAAATCGTCACCAACTCGTTGCTATAGCTCCATTGTTAAAAGATATTACTAATGGCAAAGAACATCGTTGCTAATAGGCTCTACAAAGATAAAATATTTTTGTTGCTAAAAGGTTCTACAAACATAAAATTATTTTCTTTGTTAAAGGTTATTTCTTTCTGTTATAGTATTAGCAACAGTTTTATTCGTTGCTGAATCTCAACTTTGGCCATTAAAAATATTAAAGAATTTCATGAAAATTTTGGCAAAATTTTCGCTCAATTTGACAATTAGAATTAAACAAGGTAGTCAACTATATTTATTTTAAAATATCAACTATTTCAACCACGAAACAAATTAACCACTGCAAAAATTATCTATTATGTGAGAAATTGTGGTTTAGGTTGATATAGATTATAGTGGGAACATAGCGAATAAAACAAAATCAAATAACCAATATAACAAGATCATAAGCATAAGAAACAAAAACTTATATGAAAATCCCTTCAACTGAGAAGAAAAAAATTACGGAAGAGAGATATGAATCCACTGTGATAAATAAATTATAAAGATATCTATAGAATAACACACTTATTCTTTAGATGTCTCACATAATTCTGAAATAAGAATACTCTGAAAACTTTCCTCTCTTATGCTCTGTCTAGACACCTCATAGGATTCTAGTGAATCTCTAACCAATACACTTATAAATAAGAATCATGCGTATTTTACATAGTTTTCTACTTGTGCTAGTATGATAGTTCAGTAGCCTGGTGGCAGAATTTGAATGGGCATTCGAAAGTAATGAGCAACACTTTATGGGCCTGGACTAATAATAGTAAGGATGTAAATTGATGGATCCAAAGGTTATATTAAAGTGAATTCATGCATCTTGATAAAGGCTTATCATGGCCCAATTAATATCATCGAATTTACATCGAATTATTATAAAAAAAAATCATCGAATTGGATGGAAATGATTGTGTGATGGGTTCTTAAGCACAATGCAAGAAGAGAAAGTCTGGCCGTTCACGTGGTTAGAGGGATAAATTCATCGCGGTGAACATGTTGCTGGAATCGTAACGATGGCCCATCATATGAGCGGCACGGACAGTCAGACGGTGATGGCAGCAGTGCATGTAGTGGTGCTGATGGTCACTCATTGTCGCGTTCTTAATTTGGGTAAGATAGGACACAAAATATTACCTACAGGTATAGATAGCGTACAAATTATTATCCGCTCTTTCAAATAGGTACGGTTATGATAGATATATTGGGTACCTAGAATCAATCTGTATATATATATATGTATATATATATATATGTATATATATATATGTATATATATATATATATGTAGGGAAATGATCCAGTGCATGCGACTGCACCGTGCAGTCCATGCACTGTGGGCCCCACCTGATCATTTCCCATAAATCCACCCCACCCATTGTATTTAGAATTGTTCACTTTATTACCATACCAAATTTCATCCAAATCCAACATGTGTGTAGTCTCCATCTTAAAATGGTGCAAAATCAACGTAATAAAATAGTTTAATGTAAATATCAAGTTTAAAATGGTTTTTTCAACATCTAAACCGTCTAAAGTATGATTTATATATGGATAAATGAGTGTATAAAGTTTCATTACAATCTAATATGTGTAGGGTCCATTTTACAGCGGACTGCACCGTAATTCGGTGCAGTCCGAATGCACAAGATCGGTTCCCATATATGTATATATATATATATGTATATGTATATATATAGCACGTGTTGTATTTTGTTTGTGACGTCTTGCATGCACACCTATTTTAATAAATTCGAATTCAAATGGATCTAGTGCCTTGTAGAGTTGTGGATTATGAAGTAAGAAACTAATTTAGTTTTCTATATATATGTCATTGACTTATGAAAGCCTTTTATAAATAAGCTTACGAATTGTGTAAGATATTAATAGTTTTAATGATTGAGTTATGACAATCTATACTTTATATTTTTAATATAATAATGTAAACAGTAACATACATACTTGCGGTTTTGAAATGTAAATGAATGTTGCTTTATATTTTTTAAAATAACATAGAAATATTTTTTAAAAACTATTATATTTGAATATTAAAGGAACCAATTCGGAACCGAAATTGAAACCGACCCTATGAGTAATGAGGATAGTAGGATACATAAGGAACTGAACCGACAAATGGGTAAGATAAAATAGGCCTTTTGCAAATTAAGTTCAAGTAAGATAGATCACTATTCAAACAGAACCAACCCTAATTACACCCCTAGGTGCATGAAGTGACGGATTCTTCAACTAAGGTTCCTCGTTCGTACACAGGGAACATAAGAATATGAAAAGCCATGACAACTTTAGCCCAGTTGCAAATGACGATCCTAGCCAAAACCTATTTCTTTTATTTTTTGTTTTTTTATAAAATTATTAATCTAGATATAGTTAATTTACAAATAAAATTTTATTATTCTTAGATATGTAAATATGTTTCTGAATTTTTAAATACAGAAATACTTTAGTTGTTTTCAAACATTCAAAATGACTAAAATTTCTTTGAAATTTTAAATAAATAGGTACTTTGGTCATTTTTAACCATTGAAAATGACTAAGATATACATCTAAAAAATTGTAACATTTGGTTGATAGATTAAATTCACCTTAGCAGTTTTATAAAAAAAAATAAAAAGCTGTTAATTTAGGTGCCTTTAATTTCTAAACCATTTTTACTATTTTTGAAAACATGTATACATTTTTTTAATTAGTAAACATGTTTATTTTAGTCATTTTTAATGGTTAAAATTGACTAAAATACTTTAATGTTTAAAAATTAAAAATACATAGATACATCTAAAATTAGTAAAATTTAGTTTATAAATTAAATACACTTAGAGGTGAAAATAACAGTGGTTGACCTATGACTTGCCTGGATTTTACATAGGGGTGAGCGTAAAGATTGTCTCGATTAGCCTCGTATAAGTACAAAATATTTTTGTAAACTATATGGTATGCCTATGTGTGTGTGTGACTTTGTTGGATGTATGTATTTAGCTTTATAACTTTTTAATGTAAATATACCTATGTGTGTGTGTGACTTTGTTGGATATATGTATTTAGCTTTATAACTTTTTAATGTAAATATAGTTTATATGGATATGTATTTAACTTTATGACTTGCTTATATGGTACATTTTTATTTTTATTGGTGTATACTTTATGTCACATCTCAACTCATATTACAATCAAGCATTAAGATAATTCTAACATATTTTTCAAAAAGAGAAAACTACTGGCTCTCAAATATCAACAAAAGAGACTATAGACTACCAAATACAATAAGAAGGGCAACAAAACTCCACAACTAAATAAGGAAATATAACCCATTTAACTCATTTAACCAATTAAAGTTATATATATAAATGTAAACTCATTGGTTATTTTCTCGCTAAGTCTTCCTTCCGCCACTTAATTTTTATTTTTACATTGCTGCCATAATTCCATTTTCTTATTACTACCTTATTTCAATTTTTTATGCCCTAAAAATACCTTTATGCCTTTCTCTGTAAAATTATCATCTGCAAAATCTAGGCTTTCAAGTTGTTTGCTCTACAACCCCTTAATAACCTGCTAACCCGCTTACTAAATGGGTTTTAAATGGATTAAGGTTGAGGTTTTTTAAATTTGTTAATAAACAGATTAGGATTGGAATATTTTCAATGAGTTACGATTAAGATTAAGCTCCAATCGGTCTAACCCAATTTGTTAACACCCCTACCTTTGCTGTGATGGATGGATTGCAGTTGTATGCTCTTGGGAGCATTGATTCTCGATGCTCCTTGGTGTATACATCCATTTTTTTTTATTTTTTTGTTGTTTTGAGTGCAGGTGGGCGATGGGGAAGAAAAGAGGAAACGGAAGGGAATGGTAGAAAAAATGGAAGAGGGAAGGGATTATGAATAAAGATGAGTGAATTAGGGTCGGAAGCTGTATATCTCATCTTGTCAAGACAGTTTCAACATTTTGAAAAAACAACAGGAGCATTTTTCCTTTTTTGTGAAACATAACTAATGGAAGCTCATGGTGTGGGTATATAAGGAATAATAGGTGAAATGTTATGAGTATTAAAAGAATTATTAAAATATTATGGGTAGAAAAGAAATAATTGATAAACGTTGTGGGCAGGGGAGGAATTTACCCATTCTTGTCTAATATAACATTGTTACATTATCTATATGCACAAATTTTCAATTGAAATATCTTGTTTTAATGAAATAAATAATAAAAAAAATATAATGATATGAATCACCTTCTTTGTGTTATTTTAATATAATTCTATATATAATAACAAAAAATCTATCCATATGCAACAATTTTGGAAATTTAAAGTACCGTTCCATTGCATATAATTTATTTTTATAATGTAGAAAATGTGTAACTTACCTTATTTGAAGATTGCTGATTTGTTGAAGAATGCAAGAGTTCAAGGGGAAACAAGAAGCAACAAAGTTAAAGGATTATGATCGACTTTTAGAATTTTCATCATGTTTATGAAGGGTAGTTTTGTCTTTTAATTTATGATAATTTTGATTGGCTTTTGTGATAAAACTAGTGAAGTACTGACAAATTATGTTAACTCAGATTATGCAGATGATCTTGACAAAAGAAGGTCACTTTTGACTTATATATTCTCTAATGGTGTTTGTCCTATTAGTTGAAAAATCTCATTGCAGCGTATTGTTACTTTTTCTACTTAGAAATAGAGCTTATGGTATTGACTGAAGGTGTCAAAGAAGTTTTATGGTTAAGAGACTTAATGAGAGAACTCAATCTAGGTCAGAAAAAGATTATTGTTCACTGTGATAGTCAAAGCGCTATGCATCTTAGTAAAAATCAAATGTATCATGAAAGAACAAAGCACATTGCTGTTAGATATTATTTTATGCGTGATGTTATTGAATGTGGTTGTATTTAAGTCAAGAAAATTGCTATTGCAAACAACTTAGCTAATATATTAACAAAGTCTCTTCTTGCTACTAAGTTTAAGCATTGCTTGAGCTTAGTTGGAACTTCAAGTTTATAAAATAGTTGTTCATGGTAAAGGTGAAGAATCCATTCTATTTTTCGAAGTTATTTGAATTTAAGTCAAGATGAAGATTTGTCATACATGACTGGAATTCCAAGTCATCCCATGCCCTAAGCAAGCCAACCCTTTACACCAAGTGGTTTATGCAAATAACATTGCATTTTTTGAACTTGTGTTTCCTAATGTTGTGTATCCCACATCGGATTCGGTGAATAACGACCTTCCTTTTTAGTATTATAAATAGAGGGCTTGCTCTAGGGTATGATGTAATTTTTTCTGAAGCTCTCGTCTCCTTAATGAGGTTTGGTTTTCTAAGAGTTTTTTTGTGAGGTGTATTAGGTTTAAGGATTTTCTTTTGAGAGTTCTCCATCTCTTGTAATTCCTTTTTATAACAGATTTTCTTCTCCTTCGCCGATTGTTTTCCCCTTTATATTGAAGAGTTTTTTTTATGTAAATTTGTTTCTAATTTATTTCTCTTTCTCTTGTTTGTCCACACTATTTTATTGTTTTGTAGGATTATTTCCTAACAATATGACTTAGGAGCTTTTGCGAGGATAATCTCTCGTTCAGTTTTCAAAACTCAAAAATTATGAATTGAGTATCAGTTTTTAAATTGGGGTTGGGTCGGCAATGTTTAGGCAACTCATCCGCCCCATTCAATCGAATTTTTTGATCCCTCATTCCTAAGGTTAATGGTGGAACTACTATTATGCTTACGATATATTAGGGTGCACTATATATGATTAAATAGAGCCTACTTTAATGATGAAATCTAAGTCCTCTCTGCTAGTATATTTAAAATAATTTATTTACAAGTTTCATCAATATGACGTATGTGTATATGGGATCAATCTAAAGTATCCAAGAAAAATCTATTTTTATTTTTTATTTTTAATAAACTTATTAATCTAGATGTATTTAATTTATAAACCAAACTTTACTCTTTTTTGATATACCAATAGATATTTTAATTTTTAAACACAGACATAGTTAAAATGATTAAAACACTTTTGGCTTAAAAATCCAAAAAAAAAAATATACATATCTAAAATTGCTAACATTTAATTTATAGGTTAAATACACCTAAATTATCATGTTTATAAAAACCAAAAAAACTAAAAAAAGATTTTTAGTCCATGCTAACAAATGTCACGTGTCCAATGTGAAAAGTAAAAGAAATCATTGCGATAAAGTAGATTTAGATTCCATCACTAAGGTGAGCTCCATTTAATAATTCGCACACCATACTCTATCCTTTATTTATATCACAAATGTTTTGTATTAGAAAACAGTTTCTAAACAAGTAGACTACGTCCCATTAAATTTTATATCACAAATGTTTTGTATTAGAAAACAGCTTCTAAACAAGTAGATTGCATCCCATTAGTTTTTGATGCATGTAATGATTTAAGGGTAAGTTTTAAGTAAGTCCAATTTGAGTAGGATAGGTTCCAAGGTTCAGGTACCCGAAACCAATCCGAATTACTAAATATATGTTTAATATAAATTTTATAACATATCTTTTATAGTAGAAAATATAAATATATTCTTTAAATATGTAGAAACTTATTTAATTTATCGATTATTTAATAAATTTAATATATGTATTTCAAACAAATATATTACTATCATTTTGATTTTAGATTTTTAAGTAAGACTTGTAATAAAATTATAATTTTCAAATATAATATGAAGAACCGGAACGGACTAGGGGTGTAAATCAGGTTGGGTTGACTCGGGTTGGGACAAATACAACCCTAACCCACCTTGTAAAATCTCAACTTAACCCTACTTTCAACCCTACTTTTCACACCTTAACCCAACCCTATTTCAACCCACCCCAAATCGGTTCGGTTCGGGTTAAAAATCGGGCTAATAGATTACATATATTATCAATGCTAGTTAAGCTTTTGTTCACCCAAATTTCTAAAATAACAAAAGCAATGATAATTATAAAAATAATAAGTACTAATAAAAGTTCTACGTACCTCAAAAGTGGATGATAAGTTTAGTAATTGATTCATTTTTTTGCTTTTGTATTCTTTGAGCAATCGATGTCCTCTGCAAGTAAAAAAGTGAAAGCCAAGTAAAAGTATTGCAGTAAATTATGCAAAATGAAAAACGAATATCATAGTCTTACTTACCTTCTTAGTTGGCTTCCAATCAAAGCTACAAACATCTTAAATTCTCAATTGACCTGTTCGGTTATTCCAAATCACCAATGCAAGCAAACATCTAAACAACCTATTTACAATGCAATATAACCAAATAATACAAACACAATTTCACAACTAATTAACCAAATATATTTCCAAACCAAATAAATTCAAACAACATTTCACAACCAAATAGTCAAACATATTTCCAATGTCCAAAACCTCAACCCAACCATAGTATAAATTGGTCCGGGTTGATGCGGGGGCCGGGTTGAACCCGACCCTATTTACACCCCTAGAACGGACGGGACCTTTGGAGCTGGTTTGACCTTAAATAGAATAGGATAGGAGTTTTGAGAATACGATGAGGATAAAGATCGATCCCAAATCGAACCAAGTTGCATCTCTAGTTAGGCCGTCATTATGTTTACGGCGATCTCCACGAACTGACTAGTAGAAAACAAATTTCCATTAGAAGACGACCGACGCTATTGATTTATAATTCATCAACGTGGCTATGGTTACAACTATTCAATGGAGTGTCCAAGATCATCCGTTGGATAAGAATGAGATGAAATTTTTTTTTTTTTTTTTTGAATTATGAGACTGTTTGGTAAGATATAAATCGGAATGAAATGGAATGTACATGAGACAAGTAAAAGCAGTAATAAAGTGAAAAAAGATAAGTCAATTATATGAAAAGATATAGGAAATTAAATAAAGCACGGTGTAAAAAATGAAAAAGTAAGACAAGTACGTGTTGATCCTCTTCATTCCATTTTCACAATAACATTCAGATCCTGAGAACTATTTAAGTTTTCAATGTAGTCCCTCCTTCTCTAATACAAAATCTTCTTAATTTTTTTTATTTTTGATGTTACTTTTCTCACTTTCAATATAGTTTACTTATTTTTAGGTGTACCGCATTATGTGAGTCTAATATTCAATCATTTCATTAGATATTAGACTATATCATCATTTTCGTCCACGGAATTTCTATATTTTCATCAAATCCTAAGTCTAGCTGTCTGTAATGCTGAGGGAGTAGGCGAAGACTATGGCAAGGGCCATTGATGGGAAGATTAGGGTAAAAATTGTCATTTAAAATATTTAACTTGCATAAATTGAGAGCACGGGTGTAAGTGATATTTTAAGTAAAGCACTAGAATATAAGAGTATTTTTTAAAGTTGGTAAGTATATTTAACATTAGAAGTAAAATTAGTGAATATATATAAAATTAGAGGTAAAATTAGTGAGTATATTTAAAATTCTCAGAATCATGATTTTAAAATTTTTATGAAGGAACAGTGTATTTGACTCAAAAAAATAGACAAAGTCTTATCCAATTATCTAAAAAGAATTGTGAGGAAGCAATATAAGAATGATAAAACTATAGAAGTAGCGAGATCGGAGATACTAAGTTCTTCCATGATGCAGAGGATTTCAACAATTCAATCTCTAAGATGGTGGTAGAATAAGTCTCTGTGACTAGGATGAATCGTAAATAATATTGGGCAATCTCTGTTTTTCTCTCGTTAGGTTCTTTGTTTAGTTTCATGGTTAGCTCGCTCAATTCTTTCAATGAAGGAATTCTTCCATCTGATCAACATAGGAATTAATCGAGAAATAGCCATTTTGAAGTAAGTTTCACTTGGGTTGTTTTAAAAGACGAGGATTGACCAGTCAAAAAAAAAAGAAAAAAAAGATTAGGATTGTTTCAATGAGAGCTATTTTATATGACATTGGAGCTTTTGCGAAGATAATTTCTCGTTCAATTTTCAAAAACTCCAAAATTATGGATGGAGAATCAGTTTTTTTTTTTTTTTTTTTTTTATTTAAAAAAAAATAGGGATTGGGTAGCAAAGTTGACGAAACTCATCTGCGCCCTTCAATCGAGATTTTTTGGTAGCCTAATTATATACATCATGATGTACTTTAGGTTAAAATAAAACATTTATTTATTTTATTTTATTTTTATTTATTTTTCTTCATAAACACATTTTAGTAAGTTTTTTTAATACATATGCCAAATTTCATCATTTTATAATATTTTTATACATTTATTTAAAAAATAGTCAATTTCAAGGGGATTTAAGTCATTTCTCACCTCTTAAAAAAACTTAATTTTTAAAAATAAAAAATATGTAAAAGTATTGTAAAATGTCAAAACTTGGTATATAGATTATATATACTTAGGAAAAAAGGTTTATGAAAAAATATAAATATAACTATTTATAAAAATAAATAAATATTATATTTTAGCTTAAAATACATTATGATGTATATAATCATACTTTAATTTTTGCACCACTCATCCTTAAAGTGAAGGCTAGAACTATTATTATTCTTAGGATATATTAGGGTGCACTGTGATTAAATAGAGCCTACCTAAATGATGAAATCTAAATCCTCTCTCCTAGTATATTTAAAATAATTGACAAGCACATCGAGTTTTGTCAATATCATGTATGTGTATACGGGATCAATCTAAAGTGTCCAAAAAACCTATTTTTATTTTTAACTTTTATAAACTTATTGATGTAGACATATTTTAATTTATAAACAAAGTTTTATTTTTTTGGGATACATATATAAATTTTAAATTTTAAATGCAGGCATAGTTAAAATGAGTAAAATACTATTGGCTTAAAAATTCAAAAAAAAATACACATATCTAAAATTGATCACATTTTTTTGAAAGAGAAAATTGGTAACATTTAATTTATAGATTAAATACACCGAAATTAAAATGTTTCTAAAAAGTCAAAAAAATAAAAAATGCATTTTTGGCCCATGCTAACAAATGTTAATAAGATCATGTGTCGAATGTGAAAAGGTAAAATATCAATTTGATAAAGTAGATTTAGATTCCAACACTAAGGTGTGCTCCATTTAATAATTCGTACATCATGCTCTATCCTTAATTTATATCACAAATGTGTTGGATTAGGAAAAAAAGTTTCTAAACAAGTAGACTACGTCCCATTAGATTTTGGATCCAGGAATGATTCAAGGGAATCAGATATTCAAGAAGCAGGACACCTATCTACTCTAGAAATATTTTAGATCCGTAATTCACGATCATACACCACTTTTGGATAAAGTTTCTAAAGGAGAGAGGAGAGAATTACTTTGGAGTTTATAACATTTTCAAGAATGATTCACGATCATACACCACTTTTGGAGAAAGTTTTTAAAGCAGAAGAGAGAGAACTACTTTGGAGTCTATAACACTTTCAAGTATGATTCACGATCATACGTGCCTTTTGACTCAATGGATTTGCCAACTAGCTTTTTCTTTTTTCTTTTTTTTTCTTTTTTCCTTAAAAAATGTTTTTTGGAAAACCAAAAGCAGAACGAGCGAAACTTTTCCATATACTCTTAACATTTGACTGTTATTCTTTATACCCATAATATTTCAATAATTTCTTCTATACCTACCAAATTTAACCCATAATTTCTCCTATGCCTATACCATCATAGAGCGTCTAAAGAACCATCGGGTAATTTGCATATATATCCATATAGTTTGACACTAATTGCAGATATACCCAAATAGTTTCACGAAATGCATAATACTTCCACATAGTTTCACTAAAATTGCATATTATCGCCACTGCTCCCTCTGCCTAACATTGATTCCGGCAGTGACCTCCATTCCTCTCTTCTGGTTCAGGCAGCCACAAAACGACGACACAAGCACTGCTCCTGCATTTCTTCTCCATATCCAAGACAGAAACCTGTCGTCGCCCGTAACCCATCTGAATCCGCCGGCAGCCCGCACCTACACCGACACCCATGAAGACACCATTAACACTGGATCTACAGTGAATCTGAAGAGGCAGCAGCACTTTTGCCATCCCGAGCTCCAGCCATAGCAAGAGAAGTTCAAGCTCGTCTGCTACTAAAGATCCATCCACCACGTCAGCAACAATCCACACCGTCCAATGCAGTTGCTTGGTCGCCAAGCAAAATTGCTTAAGGATGAAGTAACGAGGAGCAGTCGATTACCCAGCGTGTATTCATCAGCGATGGAAGAAAGCATGAGAATACCCATCACGTGCTTTGCTCCCACAACTACAACCAATGAGAGCGCACCACGTCAGCAACCCTTGGCAAACGCCTATAAATACCAGCCCCCTCCAGTGACTATAGTGAATGGTAATACTGGGCAATCTCTATTTGTTTTTCTCTCGTCAGATTCATTGTTTTGTTTGATGGTTAACTCACTCAATTCTTTCAGCGCATACATTCTTCCATCTGTTCAACATTTAGGAATTAGTGAATAAATAGCCATTTTGAAGTAAGTTTCAGTGGTGTTGTTTTAAAAGACTGGATTGTTTCACGGGGAGCTATTTTGTATGATTGAGGACCTTGGGCAAGGATAATTTCTCGTTCAGTTTTCAAAAAATGAAATTTGTTGATCGAGAATCCTTTTTTTTTTTTTTTTGGCTTTTTCCGAGGGATGAGAATCAGTTTTTTAATTTGGTGTTAAGTTGGGGGAATGTTCAGGCAACTTAACTGCGCCATTCAATCCCCTTTTCTGGACCCTAATCCCTTGGGAGTGATGGGCACAAATGAATGGAAGGAAAAAAAAAGAGAGAGAGAGAGAGAGAATAATTACCCACAATCGCTAGCACACATACACAAGCCCTTAAAAAGACCAAAATACCTCTACAAATAAATAAAATTATAAAATGTAAGAAAATACCTTAAAATATCTAAATAATTTATTTTAAAGAATATTTCTTTATGTGAGAAATATTTCTAAAAATATTTTTTTATATCTTAAAGGTATTTCTTACATGCTATATTTTTTTTATTTATAAGGATATTTTTATCATTTTAAAAAAGTTCAGGCTCGAAAATTTTTAGGTCCACCTATAATTTGAATCAAATATTATAGGTATGAATGCAATCTTACAAAAGTTATAACACAACTGCAATTTCTATAAAAAAAATTGTACACATACCTAAATAATTTGTCTAAAATTGCAAAGGTATCACTTTCGTTTAAAATATTATAAATGATGAAAATGCCTATTTACAAATAAAATTAAAAAATCAAGAAGTTACCTTTAAAATACAAAAAATCATTTAAAAATATTCCTCACAACTGTGAGAAATACCGGCTGTCTTCTGCCTAAGATTTCCACAAGCACCAATAAGGTTTAGTCAACACTAACACGGCCCTCATGATTACCTTCAAAGGAAAAAAAAAATGAGAAGTTGAAAGTAAAGAACGGAAAAAAGGGTAAGATAGTTCCATTTAAGTTTTAACACTAGAAAGGCTGGTAAATGAAAATAAAAAGGCTTGGATTTTGGGATTGATTTGAGGTTGTATGGATCTTGACGGATGTTTAATTCTTAGTCATCAGCTCTTATGCGTTGGGCCGCAAAATCTGCTTTTTATTTTTTATAAAATTATTATCCTAAGTCTATTCAATTAAAATGGATAATTACGAATCAAGGCAGCCTGGTCGTCTTTAAATGGGATTTTCTCTAGTAATCAACGGTTAACATTGTTTTATATGTCATGTACCTTCAGTTTGTGAAAATCTCAGCAGAAGACAGTGGCAGAGGGGTGAAAATAGGATAGGCCAACCCACGACGCGCCTCACTACTACTTGACTTTAGAGAGGGTAACTGGGGTAAAGATTTTCAGGATTTAAAACCTGTGCTTGAATTCTAGAGGCACCTGCCCCACCTCGCAAGTCAAAATTATTTTAAAAGTCATATTATTTACTTACGATTATGCCATTTTGTTGGATAAGTATATTTAACTCTATGGTTTATCAATATTAATATGATTTATGTTTGATGTACGTTTAACTTTATAACTTGTTTATATAGATAAATTTTTATTTCTTAGTTGTTTAAGTTATGTCCTTCACCTGATTTGTCAATAAAATAAAATACATTATCTATGTTATTTACATCTTTCAGAAATGAATTTTATTATTTTACAATTTAACAGTATTTAATATAATCCAAACTTTACATCTATGTTATTTTTTCAAAGTTGATTGTATTACGTTATTTTTTATCAATTCAAAAACTTTTATACGAAATTTTTTTTATTAAAAAGTATTATCATTTCCCAAAAACACGCTAAATTTGTATACAAACTTTTATTATTTTTAAAATGTGTATATATTTAATAAGTTTCAAACGTAAAATATTCTGGTCATTTTCATGTTGGCTAGCCGGCGCGCAAAGTGGCCGAGTGCAGAAAACACCTGTACTCGAGACCTTCACTATCGTCTGCCTAAGATTTGCACAAACTGAAGCCAGGGGAAAACCAAAAAAATTGTTGACCACTGAGTGGTGGAAGAAAATCCAATTAACAGACGGCCCGGTAGCGTTGATTCATAATTCCCTCTTTTATCAAATCCCAAGTCGATCGACGGAAGCCAACAACAGCCACATGGAGAATAGCTGCAAACTTAGCTTGCTTTTCCTTCTCTTCTTCTTCTTCTTCTTTTGTGACGGCATGGGCAAAAACACAGCAGAGATGGAAATCCTTCTAGCCTTCAAACACCAGTTCATAACTTCAGACCCCAACAGCGCACTTGGGGGCTGGAACAGCAGCTCCCCTTTCTGCAACTGGCCTGGTATTACCTGCTCCGATGACCAAGCCCATGTTCGTTCCGTTGAACTCCCCAATCTGGCTCTGTCGGGAACCATTCCACCCCTCCTGTCCAACCTCTCTTCCCTTGTTCGACTAGACCTCTCTAATAACTCATTCCGCGGTTCACTTCCAGAGGATCTCGGTCATCTCTCTCTCCTCAAGGGCCTCATTATCCATTACAATTCCCTCACGGGTACGATTCCCTATTCTCTCACCAATTGTTCGAAGCTGGAGGATATCCATCTTTCTTACAACCAATTGCATGGGAACCTGCCGTCCACTCTTGGCCTCCTCACGCAGCTACAAGTTCTTGACGTCTCTGGCAACCATCTAGCTGATCAAATCCCGCCTTCCATTGGAAATATCACCAGTCTCGTCTACCTCTACCTTCAAGGCAATCAATTCTCCGGTGGTATTCCGCAAGAGCTTGGAGGTCTTCACAATCTGACTGACCTGCAGATTTCTGAAAACCAACTCACTGGCAGGATTCCCTCCTCGATTTACAACATCTCTTCTATTAAGCTCTTCTCTGTCGCAGGCAATAAACTCCTTGGACAGCTGCCCAAGGACATGGGTTTCCGTTTACCCAAGCTGACTGAACTCGACATGGGCACCAACCTGTTCGATGGGAATATCCCAAGTTCTTTGTCGAACATATCGGGACTACAGTACCTCGACTTACCCAGAAACCGCTTCCATGGTTCACTTCCTCTGCTTGGAAATATGCCCGCTCTGCTCCAATTGAATCTGGGCATAAACAGGCTTTCTTCCTCCACCCAATTCAACAAACTTTTCTTCGATTCTCTAGCCAATTGTACTCTGTTGGAGCAGTTGGCCATCTCAGACAATCAGCTCACTGGCTCTCTGCCAGTTTCAACGGCAAATCTCTCTGTCCACCTCCAAGGATTTAACATTGATGGCAATTTATTCTCAGGTTCTTTCCCTCAAGGGTTGCACAACTACCGCAACCTCACCATGCTAGACTTGTCGCGGAATTCTTTCGTGGGAAGTATTCCCGAGTCCTTGGCTTTACTTCACAACCTCGAGATGCTCTTTCTTTCACAGAATCGCTTTAGAGGGGAAATACCAGACATTTTCAGCAGTCTCACCTGTTTATATCAGCTCAATTTAAGCCATAACCACCTGTTTGGCAGGATACCAAGAAGCATAGGTGGCTGCCAGCATCTGGAGAAGTTGGATCTCTCCAATAACAACCTCACCGGCAGGATCCCTAAAGAGATTTTCAACCCACGCAGTCAAACGTTAAGCTTGAGCTTGGCTGGGAATTCCCTCCACGGTTTCCTTCCACAAGAAGTGGGCAACCTCGACAAGGTTCTGTTCATGAATTTTTCGGACAATCAGCTATTCGGGGAGGTTCCGACTACGATAGGTGGTTGTGCCGGTTTACAGAACTTGGCAGTGGCGAGGAACCTTTTTGAAGGCCCAATACCGAAATCTCTAACTCAATTAATTGCCCTAGAGAGCCTGGATCTTTCGTCAAATAATTTTAATGGAAGCATACCGCATGGCTTTGGAAAGCTTAGGTATCTGTGGAACCTGAATTTGTCCTTCAATCATCTCCAAGGTGTGGTGCCTGCCGAAGGAGGAGTTTTCATGAACCTCAGCTGGTCTGCTTTTCAGGGAAATGAGGGCCTCTGTAGTGAAAACAGGGCTACACAGAGGCAGCTGATGATTAAAAGATGTGGCAAGGATGACGGGTTTTCATCACTTGCACTCAAAATTGCCCTTCCAATCGCTAGTCTCGTTGCAGTTTTGGGTTTTCTGCTATGTTTGAAAGGCCATACTTGCCCAACACAGAATCTGAAGTCAAGAAGGCTGTACCGTCTCACTTCCTTCAATGGTCGACACCGAAAGGTATCGTACAAAGAGATTTCATCTGCAACTGACAATTTCAGCTCCAGAAATTTGATCGGAGAGGGGAGTTTTGGGTCCGTTTTTAAAGGAATTCTCCGTGATCATAAGGCCCTTATAGATGATGTTGTCGCAATTAAGGTGATTGACCTGAAACAAAGTAGAGCTTACAGGACTTTCACTGCAGAATGTGATATTCTTAGGAACATTCGGCACCGGAACCTGGTGAAAATAATAACAACCTGTTCCAGCATGAGTCCCAGTGGATCCGAATTCAAAGCTATTGTAATGAAGTTCATGTCTAATGGAAGTCTGGATAGGTGGCTGCATCATCGGTGGGAGGACCCATCCATGCCTGCTAGATTAGGCCTACTTCAGAGGTTGAATATCAGCATGGATGTAGCGGCTGCAATGGACTATCTTCACCACGACTGTGACCCTCCTGTGGTGCACTGCGATCTCAAACCCTCTAATGTACTCTTGGATGATGAGCTGACTGCTCATGTCGGGGATTTTGGATTGGCAAGATTTCTGTCTCGCCTTCCATCGCAGCAGAGCCAGAATAGCAGTCTGGGACTTACAGGATCCATTGGCTACATCGCCCCAGGTAACAAACATCATCTAAGCATACCTTGACCCGTTCCAAAATCTGCTCTTTAATTTCCAGCTGCATCACTTCAATCATGGGATGATTCATAATTTAAGTTGCATTACTTCGACAAGTATGAATCTCTTATCCCACCTTAGAATTTATCTTGGATGAGTGGATTTTAACCCAGTAGATCAGTAAGAATGTAGGTTGGATTAATGAATTACCTTGTTTGCTAGTGAAGAAAAGGTAAGAAAATTTCCTTTCCTCATTTGCTAATTATCATAGTATTTTTTAGTCATTATTTCTGTATATCATCGACCTTTCAAGGATCTCATCTAGTCTTCCAAAATTTACTTTCCAAGTCTCTTATTTTCTGATTCCCCAACAGACTCTAAGTCAATTGATTTGTTCCTTGACTAGAGTACAATTATGGGAGCAAAGTGTCAACTGCAGGAGATGTTTACAGCTATGGAATACTGTTGCTGGAGATTTTCGTAGGTAAGAAGCCTACCGACAAGATGTTCAAGGATGAATTTAATTTGAAAAGCTTTGCGAGGATAGTCTTCGAAAATGGAATTCATGAAATTGTGGACAAGACTCTGCTGGAATGCGAGAACGACTCTGAGGTAACCATCAGTACTAGCAGCATCAGCAACGATAATGCTAATAGTAGTAGCAGCGGAAGCATGAAGAATAAGGAGGGGCCAGACTGGTGGAGCAGAAAGGAAGAGTGTTTGGCAGCAATCATACGAGTTGCTCTATCATGTGCAGCTGATTTTCCAAAGAATCGTCCAAGTATGAGAGAGACCTTGATCAGAATGCGTTGTATAAAAGAGTACCTCGTAGACTCGAAGGGGAGTCTCTCTTTAGCAGACCCAGATTTGGAGAGCAGTAAAGCAGGACAGGATTAATGGAGAGAATAAGGAAGCATAAATCTAGTAATTAAGAGCGACAGGGCCTAGCAAAGTTGGTTCATGTTGCTGATGTGTGTGCTAGAGGTTTGGGATGTCTTCCTGACTAGCGTCTATAGCTAACTGAGATCGTTGTATGCAAAAGATCAATAAATAGTGTAAAAATAGAAAAATCTAATAATTAAGAATGAACTTTGTAACTAACTGGTGCTTTTTTTTAATTCGTTTTGAGAATTATTTGCACGTACGCTCTTATAATACTGTAATACAATAATATTTATCAAATCATTCACTTATATAGAAATGATGTTTTAAATGTTGAATTAATATATAAATCAAATAATATTTTATTAAATTAATTTTCATCTTTATTGCGTACGATAATAGTTATTTTGGCTGCACATGTATGATAGAAATTTAAGATTTGAAATGTAATGAGTATAAAAGAAAATTTTGATAATATTATCGGTATAATAAGAATTATTATTAAATCTTGCGTACAAGAAAAGCTTTTCCTTTTCAAAAATTAAAGTCAGTGCCTCATTAAAAGTGAGCTAAGGGAACCTTTGGGAAATACCAGGAATTGCATGGGATGAGGAACTACGGACTTCAGTTGCAGGCCCGGGAGCATGCACCTATTTTTTTTTTTTTTTTGAAATTTTTTTTATAAACTTGTTAGCTTAAGTGTATTCAATCCGTGTATAAAATTTTACCATTTTTGGAGTATTTTAGATATTTATTTTTTATTTTTGAAAATCAGTGCACTTGGGTTAACAATTTTATGAAAAAATTTTCATAAAATAAAAAAAACAAGTATATGCGCCCGGGAGCATGCAGCACTGCATGCTCCCGGGAGCATAAGATCAGTTTCCAGGAACTATAGTGAAGACATCTCCACTACATTTCGTCATGTATGATTTAATAATTTAACAATCTTATTTTTCTAACTTTACTCATATACTTTACTCGTTTTTCTTTGTAATTAAACTATTATTTTCAACTTTATTCCTATTATTTTATGTAAATCATGTACTACCCACATTTACGTTACAAAACGCCCCTGAAATGAGTGCCCCTTGGAAAGTAGGGGTGCAACTTGGGTCAGTTTGGTTCGGGTAGTGGTCTACCCTACCCATACCCTATTTGTAAAAGGCATACCCTACCCTACTCATTTGTCGGTTCGGTTTCTAGTATGCCCTACCCTATCCATTACCCATAGGGTCGGTTCCGATTTCGGTTCCTTTAATACTCAAATACAATATTTTTAAACAAATTTCAATGTTATTTTAAATAATGTAAAATAATACTCATTTGTGTTTTAAAATCATATGTACATATACTATTGTTTATATTATTATATAAAAATACAAAGTATAGACCATAATGACTTAATCATTAAAACTATTAATATATTATAATCATAAGTCACAAGCGTATTTATAAGAGTCTTTCGGAAGTCAATGACATATATATAAATTCATTTAAATTTATACTTCACGAAGTACAAAATTCATTTAAACTTTAATTTATTAAAATATATGTGAACATAAGATGTTAAAGATAAAGCATAATGCATACTATATAATATATATTATACATGTATATAATTATGCATAGATTAATTACCCATATGAGTACCTATGCGGGTCGGTTTTGGGTACCCAATGTATCTACCCTACCCGTACCCTATTTGATGAGGCGGGTAATAATTTCTACCCTACCCATACCTACGGGTAATATTTTATACCCTACCCTACCCTACCCAAATTAGGATCGGGTCGGTGGGTACCCAACCCAAGTTGCACCCCTACGAAAGAGTATTGCCCTTGGAATTTTATTTCGCGCTTTCCATCAATCTAGAAAACATTTACCTCTATCGTCAACGCCGACAGAAATGTCGTCAATTTAACTCTTCATTTCTTAAAAGAGATATTCCTTTAGATATTACATTAGGGGTTTCAATTTTATTTAGCCGTTTGATCATTTCAGACCAGTCAGACCGGTCTAAATATATATATTTTTTATTTTTTCAAATTTTTTATAAACATGTTAATCAAGTTATATTTACTCTGTAAACCAAATTTTATCATTTTTAGATATGCGTATATATTTATTTTGAATATTTAAATACAGGGCCATTTAAGTCATTTTAAAAATACCAACGAAAAAATAGATTGTCAAATATGGCGATTTTTTATTTTTTTAATTTTGGAAAGTCAATAAAGAGGAATCAATATCATGCGTTCCACACATTTATAAAAATAGAAAATAAACCATGTTCTTTTAGACACCCTCAGATCAACCCATGGGATCCTAACCCTAACATAACGACCCCTGATCCTATGCTCCCGGGAGCATTGAGCCTCAATGCTTCCGGGTGCATATACCTATTTTTTTTATTTTTTAAATTTTTTTATGAAGTTGTTAACCTAAGTGTATTTAACGTAAGTATCAATTTTTACCATTTTTGGAGATTTTTAGATATTTATTTCGGATTTTTAAAAATCAGCGGCATTTTAGTAATTTAAAATTACCTAAAATGCCACTGATTTTCAAAAATGAAAAATAAATATCTAAAATACCCCAAAAATGGTTAAAATTTATACACAAATTAAATACATATAGATTAACACTATTGTAAAAAAAATTTTAAAAAATAATAAAACAGGTGTATGTGCCTTGGAGCATACAATACTGCATACTCCTGGGAGCATAGGATCAGGGGCCCAACATAACCACCCCCTTAATTAATAGATAATTAATCCTTCACAAGCGCGAACTAGCAAAACATAGTTAACACTTTAGATTATTTGCAAAATAACTCACTTAGTTTGATCAAAATTACAAATATACCTGCATATTTTTAGAAATTGCAAATAACTTCCATATAATTGAACTATAATTGTAATTATATTCATGCCTTTACAACACTATTACTGCACTATCACCATATATGTATATTTGCAAAGATATGCAAATTATGTTGTTATATTTGCAAAAATTAAATATACCTACTTAATTTTTGAAATTGCAACACACTGACATAATTTGCATATTTTTGTAAATATACTCACGCTGTAATAGTGCAGCAATGACGTCTTAATAGTGTAAGTATATTTGCAATTATAGTTAAATTATTTGGGCTTATTTGTAATTTTTGAAAGTATATGAGTATCATTGTATTTTTATTAAACTAAGCAGGTATATTTGCAAATTATTTATAGTTTAATAACAGTTTTGTGATTTTTTAGAGGATTTTTGTATCCATATCTATGTAGTTCTGACAAACTTGCCTATATGTCACTAGCTTTGAAGAATTGAAAGCGTATATCTAAAAAGTATATTTGGAAAGTGATAACTTTTTTGGATGAAAAGATTTTACGTAAAAATTTTGAAATAAGAAAAAATGATAAGAAATGATAGGGGTATAATGAGAAATAAAAATTAAAGTTAAAATAGATTAGTTGTGTATAAATGATTGAAAAATAAGGCAATTGTATAAGAAAATGTGAATAAATAATTAAAAATAAGATAATTGTAAAAAGTGGAAAGTTTTATGTTGTATTTGAGAAGTGAAAAGCTTTTGGATTAAAAGTTGTTGATATAAAAATTTTTCAAATGAGAGAAAATGATGTGATTTGACAGAAGTAATGATAAGGAGTAAAAGAAAATAAAGTTAAAATAGATAAACTAAATATATGAGTAATTGTGTAAAAATGATTGAAAATACAGGAATTGTATAAAAGGATGCCAAAAAATGATTTAAAAAATAGGATAATTATGGAATGCAAAAAGTTTTAAATTAAAAAGTTTTAGTACAAAAAGTTTTTATAAAACAAATACTGAAACGATAAATCTTTTAGATTAAAATTTTTGATGTAAAACTTTTTTAAATTGGAAGAAATGATATGATATAAAAATGGTAATGATGAGGAATAAAATTAAAATAGATAAGTTAAAGAAATAATTAAAAATAAAATAATTATAGAGAGTGAAAAATTTTAAATTGAAAATTTTCTGTTCGAAATTTTTTTGATTGGCTATTTGAAAATATTTTATGGTATCTAAACAACTCTTAGTTTACATAATTTAAAATGACTAAATATTCCTATTGAAAATCCAAATTAAATATATACACAAATGAAAAAATGGTAACTTGGTTTATAGATTAAATATAACTAGATTAACATATTTATAAAAAAATTTAAAAAACACATAAAAATATGCTTTTGGGCCTGTCTAAAATCTAGTTTGACAAGGTCGAATACAGATGATGAAGTTCTTCATTGTCGTTATAAATAAAAATTATAATAGTACGCAATTTATTAGTTTTATATATTAAAACTGTTAAATGCAATAACTAATACTATTTTTAATATTTATTTTAAATATCAAAAATAAATTATATTGAAAAATATTGTATGATTTATGATCAAAGTTTAATAAAATATGTTTTAAATAAATATGTTTTAGAGAATATTATTAATGAATCGATTTTATAAATAATATTTTAAATGTAAAACTAAAATTTGTATGGATAATCTAATTTTTAAACTAGTTAATACAGTAATAACCCATAAATAAATTTGATTTAAAAATTTATATAAATGTTTTGATTAAATTTATTTATGGATTTTGTATCTTTTTAGATTAAGCCCATACATATATAAAGAAATATTCAGGTACAATTGCCTCAAAATGGGCTACACATAATCATAAAATTAAAATCTACTTCATCCACTGTATTTGGAATTATGTATTTCATTATTATACCAATTTTCATCCTAATTAGATATGTGTATAGATTTCATCTGAAAAATAAAAAAAATCGATGTAATAAAATAGTTTGATGTAAATAAAAATTTTAAAGTGATTTTTTCAATGTGTAAACAATTTGCTATAAAATTTATATATATAGATAAATGATTGTATAAAGTATTAATACATTTAAGTATATGTAGAGCCCATTTTTGGACAAATGCAACGTTAATTATGGTGAAGCTTACACATAATACCGAAGAAACTTGATTTTCTTTTCTTTCTTTTTTTTTGGATTGTACATATTACAACGAAGAGAAAGCAAAAAATAAATGACACTTCTTGAATGAATGATTCTATGCACAATGGACACAGAGGATTTAAATTTCATCATTAAGGTCAGCCCATTTAGTCATATTGCAACCTACTACACGGCATGAATAATATATAATGTAGAGAGTTCATCATTAAAGTCAGCCCATTTAGTAATATTGAACCCTAGTACACGACACGAATAATATATAATGTAGAAAGATATTGTAGCTGTAACAACCTTCGGACCACACTAGTGGAAAGTGTGATAGTAGTCACTGCCTCCTTTAATAGCCGAATGATCTTTTCCGACCGGTCGGAAATCACTCCGACCGGTCAAAAAATATATTTTTTGAATTTTTTTTTGAAAAATAATTTTATAAACATGTTAACCTAGTTGTATTTAATCTATAAATTAAATTTTAACATTTTTGGATATATCTATATATTTATTTTGGATTTTTAAATACAGAGGTATTTAAGTCATTTTAAGAATATTTAAAATGACTTAAATACCCCTGTATTTAAAAATCCAAAATAAATATATATACATATCTAAAAATGATAAAACTTGGTTTATAGATTAAATATAATTAGATTAATATGTTTATAAAAATATTTTCAAAAAAAAAGCAAAAAAATATATTTTTTGACCGGTCGGAAATCATTCCGACCGGTCGTAAAAGATCGGTACTCCCTTTAATAATAGAGCTTGATTATATATACGGTGAGAGAGTTGTTCCGATGCTACACCACTGCATTAGAACAGTAGTACATTTGCTCATTTTTGGGCCCACACATATTAAAAAGTAACTAAACTTTATACAATCATTTATTCATATATAAATTCTATAGCAAATGGTTTACATGTTGAAAAAATCACTTTAAAATTATTATTTATATCAAATTATTTTATCACGTTGAATTTGTATGATTTTTAGACGGATCCATACACATAACCCATTGGGATTAAAATTGATATGATAATACAATACATTATTTTAAGTACAATGGGTGTAGTAGATTGTAATTTTTATCATCATGTGGGGCCCATTTTGATGTCACTGCACCCTAATTTCTCATATATATAAGATGCATAAAAGTAAACTCATGTAACCCCTTTAAAATTTAAAATTTTAATCTTTGATGAAAAATCTAATCCCGTTCATTATATTTAACATCATTCGTTTATCTTTATGGATCAAGTTTCATCCCAATCAAATATGTTTATTGGTTACATTTGTTAGAAAATATATATATATATTCATGTGTAAATTATAAAAAATGCTAAAATATCAATTTTAGAGTAGTATTTTTGAAATCTAAACCGTCAAGAATATCATTTCTATGTGAATAAATGATTCTATAAAGTATTATTATATTCTAACACATGTGTAAATAGATCTAAGCGTTTTTCATAATTTATACATAAATATGTATTTTTGAAAAAATTTGGCCCATAAATATACTTGATTGTCATAAAACTTGGTCTCCTAGATAAACAAATAATGTTAAATACAATGAATGGATTGACTTTTCGATTAATGATCAAAATCTTAGATTTTGAAGGGGTTACATGAATTCGCTTCTATGTAACTTGAAGCGGGATCGTGTGTCTATATATATATATCAGGATTTATTTTAGGATAAAATATAATATTCATTTATTTTTTATAATTAATTATATTTTTGATTTTTTCTTTATAAGTAAGTATATATAGTTTTGCAAATAGAATCGCAAAGTTTAAATATCTTTGTAAATATACCCACTTATGAAAGTGCACTTACGACATTATGATAGCATGAGTTATTTGCAATTGTAGTGAAATTATGTATGATTATTTACAATTTCTGAAACAATGGGGTATATTTGTAATTATAGTCAAAGCATGTGGTATAATTGCAAATTATCCTTCCAAATGTTCGCTGTTTGCAATAATAAACGTTGCCATTTTTGACTCTTGCACCACTTATCGAATTCATCTAGACCAATCCCGATTTCCTTGTGGCCGCATAAATCCGAGGAATCGATATCTTACGTAATTTGCCAAGCGGTGCCTTGGTGCCAACGCCTAATACCCATCGGGTGATGATGTGCGGATGAATTACGTCTTAATTTAAAAATGAGAATTTAAGTGTTTATAAATGTTTCCTTTAAATGTGAAGGTATTTATAGAAAAATCATTCCATGGTATCAAGGTTGTGAAGGTGTTTGATTGTAATATGAGTTATTATAATGTATGAATATTAATAAAAAATATCTTACCTAATTTTGCATATTTACTTTTAAATTGAAAATAATATAAATTAACTTTTTGTAAAATTTTATTTTAAGTGTTATAATTTAATTCACCTAATTTTAGATTTAGGATGGTGTTTAAAACATATTTTAAATATTTGTTTTATGTGATAAAGTGAAAATTTTTTAAATATTTAAAAAATTTAAGTAAAGGGAACGATTCAGTGCTATTGGTCCATCAAGCAGCTTCTTATTATTTTTAAAATATTTCATGTATTTGTGGGCAATAATTTAAAATGTTTTCTACATTTGTGGGCCCTCTTTAGGTTGTACAATTTTTTCAAAATTTTTTGACTCATCTAAATGCATTTTTGAGCATTTTAAAATAAAATTTTTTGGTTTCTCTCATAAATAAATATAATTTATTTTAAGATTCTTTTTTGCAAAAACATCTTTAGATAAGATGAAAAAATTTGTACCAACTTATGCCTCCACTGAGTAAGGTCAAATTGGTAATTATCATAGCTGATAACCATTCCACTTCAAGTAAGCTTGGCCTCAGCTGAGCAAAGGCCTGCTTATGCCATGGGGCTATTGTTAAGGCACTGTTTGGTAAAAGAGTTCTTTTTTACGCAAATTTTAAAAATTAATTTGATATTTTAAATATTCGATTACCTTATTTCTTTTTTTAACATTATCTTTCAATCATTCTATCCCACAATTATGTTATTTATTTCAACTTAACCCCTATTATATCATATTTCTCTCAAACTTTTCAAAAACTTTACTTCTTATCTTGCTACTATCCACATTACCATACAATCCCTAAGTTTTCAATTCCCACTTCCTATACAACAAAATCCTAAAAGGAGATCCACTGAGGTATTGCCTCATTAGTACAAGGATTTGCCTCTATTATTGGGCATCCTTAGTTCAAACGGCGGTAAATGCAAATTTGGCTTGGCGTAGCAAGAAGCATTAGTCTGGTGGCATTGTCCTCCCTTGTTTCGGGGGATCACGTACCAATTGGAAAAATTAAAAATACTATTAAGACATTTTGAAAAATTAGTAGATATTTGTATATTGTTGTTAGGAAATTATGATAATGTCTCAGGGTTTGATTATAATATTAATGGAGATGACTGTAAAATATGAATAGCCTTAAAAAAAAATTTCTAAAAGGAGGCTGAAGACTATAAGAGTACAACATAGGAAAATGAAATGACTTTTTTAACCTTTCGTAGCCACATAACTTATCAACCGTAGACCACGTTTTCTTACCTCATCAACGCGTGGGATTTGAAGTGCAGAATACGTGACATTGCAAGTGCATTGTGGAGTCAGCAGAATCAGCACTTATTTTTTCGTAGCCAGCCGTGCACACGCTAGTGCAACGCCATTAGCCAGACAGTAATATAATTATCTTATGGCCAGATTTCAATGATTACTAAAAAATAAATTCCCATTAAAAGATGGCCTACCCCGTTGATTCACAATTCGTCAACATGACTATAGACGGGAGGTTTGACCTTACAACTATACAAGGCCTCTTCAAGGTCATCAAGATGAGACGAAATTTTTTTATTAACTAAACGTTTTTTTAATTTTCCAAGCAATTTTACTTTTTCTTTTTAAATACTACTTTTGTTATAATTTCTTATTTTAGAATAATTTATAAATATAATAACATAGTTTAACCATAATTATAGATATACCAACTTATTTTCAAAAATCGTAAATAATTTCGTATAATTTGACATAATTACATATTTACCCACATCTTCATGACCGTAACTCTGTGAGTACATTTGCAAACAAATGAAAATTATGCGGATATATTCTAAAAATTATAAAAAAGGACAAATTATAAATGTACTACATAATTTGCATATTTGTGCACATACTTAAGTCACGAGAGTGCCATGATGGAGCCTTGATAGCGTGAATATATTTATAATTACAATCAAATAATGTGAAGTTTATTTACAATTTTAAAATAATGAGTATCTACAATTATAATCAATCTATATGATCATTTTTGCATTATTCTTTTTTAAAGCACACCAACAACTTGTCATCCTTTAATTTTAAGAAAAGTCGGGCAAGGCGTGATTACATGGCGCTCTTGATTGTAATATGAGCTATTATAATGTATTAATACTAATAAAAAAAGGTATTCAACCATTCAGAGATTGCCTTTCGTGGTAACACCCAGTGGCATGTATGCCACTAATCAGTGTTCAAATTCCCAATTGCTGTGGGTATTTTATGAATTCTCCCTTTGTGTGGGAGTACTTGCTGATTTCTCTTGGTATGAAGGCGTTAATAGAAAAATCTTTTCACGACGTCAGGGTTACGAATGTGATTAATTGTAATATTAATTGTCATGGTATATAAATAAATACCAATAAAACAAACTATTCCACGCTCTGTTCTATCCCCTTTCCTATTTGGCACTCGTTTTCTCGTCTTGAGTTTCGTAGGATGTCTGCCACCAGAAGAAGACTAGATGGGGATAGTGATATTTATTACTGTATTAACCTGTGGAACTTGGTTTTAAAAAGCACATAACTCTTTTTTCCTAGGAACGGGCACATCCCAAACGCGGCTCCGCTTTTCTATCATCTATGTCACCTCTTTTAATAATTGATTAAAAAAAATCTATTTTACTCATCGTATCTGCTATGAGAGACGAAGATTTATGGAAATAAAAATATGCTTGGATCATATTTTCTTATATATATATATACTCATTTGAAATTATGAAAAACGCTTAAATATATTCACATATGCATTAAAATGTAATACTAATTTGTAGAATATTTATCAATATAATAATTAATCTATATAATAATTATGTTTTAGATGGTTTAGAAGTTAAAAATATTACTTTAGATTGATAGTTAGCATAAAACTATTTTAGTATGTTGATTCTACACATTTGCAGATGAGGCTTATATTAAATAATACCAAACAAATAAAAAGGTTTTCATGATAATATAAATAATACCCGATATAATTGATGAAATGAATTTTCATTAATAATCAAAGGTGTAAAAATCAATAGGTTATGAATAAGTAACTGTGATTATGGACAATTTGAAGCTTTGATGATTAACAAGATAATTGAAAAGTAAGAGTAGAAATTAATATGTTTTGTGTATTGTGAAGAGCTTAAAATTAAAATTCATATAAGATGAATATCATGCACATAATATATGAAGAGGAGTGATTCTATTAGCCCGGGCTAAGTAAATGGCCTACTTAGCCCACCTCAAAAAACCTATTTACAATTTTTTTTTTTTACTTTTTTTTTCATGTACTTGTTTATCTAAGTGTATTTAACATATAGACCAAGTTTTACCATTTTTGAATATGTTTATCTATTTTTTTGAGATTTTCAAACATCTATGTGTATATATGCATTTAAAATACTCTTATTTTCAAAAATCTAAAAAAAATATATGTACATTTCCAAAAATGGTAAAACTTGATCTATATGTTAAATACACTTAGATAAACAAGTGTATAAAGAAAAAAACATAAAAAAGTTATTTTAAATAGGTTTTTTGAGGTGGGCTAAGTGGGTCATTTACTTAGCCCGGGCTAATAGAATCACTCCTCATATATGAAAAGAAGCATGCTTGAATGACTCTAACAATTGAAAAAGAGTT
Organism: Annona cherimola; assembly: GCA_030490835.1. NCBI lineage: Eukaryota > Viridiplantae > Streptophyta > Magnoliopsida > Magnoliales > Annonaceae > Annona > Annona cherimola. The sequence continues at coordinate 64,742,943 of CM059973.1, read as the reverse complement.
AAGAGTTCAAATCGTGAAAATGGCAAGTGATCCAAGTGAAGAATTTGAAATTTAAATGAGGAGATCAAAGCCAAATCGACCCCACATCAATTTGGGGATGAAATCAAAGCCAAAAATTGATTTCACATCAATCTAAAATACAAGTCTCGCAAGAAGCGAGGTCTAAAAGCAATATGAAGTGAAACTGATTTTGAGATCGATCTCAAATGCAATCTTAGAAGTAGAATTGATTCCAGATTGATTTCACAATGATCTTAGATTAAAGATAGCTAGAATAATAGGATTGAAGAATATTGGAAGTGTCAAATCTATTTTTTATCGATCTCAACTAACTGAAATCTCAGTTGAGATCAAAATTTAGATCAGTTTCACAACAATCTCAAAATATCAGTTAGAATTTAAAGATTTGAATATGAAAGAATTATGGAGTTGATATTTGAAGTCCAAAGTCAAAATGACCTCAGCTCAGATCTGAAAGTTTCACAACAATCTCAAAATATCAGTTAGAATTTAAAGATTTGAATATGAAAGAATTATGGAGTTGATATTTGAAGTCCAAAGTCAAAATGACCTCAGCTCAGATCTGAAAGTCAAGTCAAGGATGAGATCAATTCCAAATCGATATCAGGCAAATGAAAAGGAAAGCGATAAGTGCTAGAACTATTATCAAGTGAGATCTGAGTTCTCAAACTAATCTCAATTATGATCTTATTAAGAACTTCTTCGGGAACTTTGGACCTCAAGGACAATGCTTTATAGAACATTAAAGTTGATGTTCAAATCTTTCTGATTATGATCTAGGATAAAAAGTCAAAGAAAAGATCGATCTCAGATTAACTTAGTATGGCACACGGAAGGTACTTTGTAATAAAAAGCCATTACAAGCAAAAAATTGAATGTCAGATCCATTCTACATCGATCTTAAGACCTCATGAGATCTACCTCACATAGAACATCCATAAACAGTCATACATTTATGTCAATGAAGGGTCATTAATACCTATGTCCTCATGTCAATAAAACACCATAAATAATTATATGCAAATAATGCATAGATAACCAAACCAGTAAAAAAGGGCCTAGCCCCAAATTGTTAAAACCAATAATGGCATGAAGATCCAAATATAAATTATCTAGGAACTATCAGAACTCACAAATTGTGTCACTTCATGGGTCAACCCATTAGCCTCATAGCCTATATCCTTTATAAGCTTTTATTTCCTTCTAAACGCAAGGATTATACAATTCTAACATCAAACCTACTACAATCTCCCAATAAAAAAAATTATTACAATCTCAAGCAACCAAGTTTGACCTACCTTTTAAATCATACACTTCATATGTACCAAATTATCATATATCTCATTCCGTATAATGAACAATCTCACATGCTTCAAAACATATGCAACATATCATTCACATTATTAAGATTCTACGTACTCATCTATATATAGTTTTCATAAATTAAGTCTCACTAAGAAATTTCATTAAATATGTGGTACATAATATCTAGAAAACTTACAAATTCCATGTCTAACCATACCGGTTTAACCTAATAATTCCATTAACATAAACGATTATTCTCATATCATTAACTTCTTCCCACAACCTTAATCCCAACATAATAAACTAAGTAATAAAAATTATGGTACTTGAATAAAACGTTAAAAAAATATGCTTCCAACTTAAATCTGTGTTTATCTTTAAAAAATAACATACTTATACGAAATCTCCAATTTTTTCTCAAACCGTACCTTGAATTTTTGCTATCCTTGCTCTTGATAGTCATAATATACAAACCCTAAAAAATGATTTTGGGTCATATATTATTCATATAATCCTAAGATCAATCACATACATATGACATAATTATTATTATAAGGAATAAGCTTTTAAAAAACAAAATCTACTAGTAATATACCCCTTATTACGTCCAAAGCAAGAAAAATAAATAATTATATGTCCAATTAACACATGCCTCTAAATAATTAGGTAAAAATTTTAATGTCTTTCAAAAATCTTCTAACAACCCAATCTTTAATGTCCCACTTGATTTCATTCACTTGAAAAATAATGGATTAGTTTCAACATGACGAGCAAGTAGAAAATTATTTAAAAAATAATGGCCCAAGTTAAAATTAATTAAATAATAAATGTAATCATCCAATTTAAAAACTCAAAAATTAGGCCTTAAATGCAGAATCTAGTCCTTCCATTGAATTTAGAAGCATAAAAATGTAGGAATAGAATATTTGATCATAAATATCCAATTGGATAAAATACAATAGAATAAAATAAATGGTTCAAGCTAAGCCATGTCATCATAAAGGGCTGGTCTTGGGCCTCTCCAAATTCAACCCATGCAACCGCACAACTGAAGCTTGGCACTAAACTAACCAAGCCTAGATGCCCCAACCTAATTGGCAGAATCATCATCTTTTAATATATTTTCAGAATCCATAAGAGATGCGGCTGTGAATTTTAATAGCACCAGTTGCTAGCTTGACATGCCAACCCTCACTTTTTTTCGGGCTTTAGGATCGGCAGTAAGATAGAAAATCTTACTGGCAAGGTTAACTGGCAGAATCCATCTGCAATTTTCTCTTGACTTAGTAACTTTCCAAAAATCTCAAACCCATTGTCTCACTTTGCAAATAATCTTTAGGACCAAAGAGCAAAATTTCCATAGAGAGTAAATGTATGCCAGTAAGTTCAGTCACAGACATGACAGGAATTTTGTCTTCCACCGTTGTATTTTCTTCTAAACTCTTTCTTTAATACTTTGGAATACCTGAACTTTTGATTTTCCAATCAATGTAGGTAATCCCAAGTTCTGCTGTGTGTTCCAGAAAAACTTTGCACCACCTCTTTGGTTTCATTAGATGAGTTAGAACTAAAGAAGAAAGTTGTTTTTCCCATATTCACTTTTTGCCCTGTTCAATTTCCATAAATTCTCAATATTTCTTTCAACTTCTCTGTCTCCTCCCTTTTTGCTCTTAGAAATAGCAACACATCATCGATAAAGAAAAGATGTGAGATTTGTGGCCCACCCTTACTAATCTTTATGCCAGTGATTTAATGGTGTACTTGTCCATCTTGAAGTAGAGATGATAAGCCTTCAGCACAAAATAGAAATAGATGTGGAGATAAAGGGTCACCTTGCCCTAATGCCTCTAATTGCCATAAAACTCTGAGTTCTGAATCCATTCATCACAACTTTGTTTGTGACGGTAGAAATGCAAGCATATATCCACTCCATCCAAATTTTATTGAATCTCAGCCTTCTCATAGCAAGGCATATGTGATCCCATTTTACCTTAAGTTTGATTTCTACATCTTCATGTTTGATTTCAAGTTTGATTTCTACATCTTCATGTTTACCTCTCTTCCTTCTCCTTAGTATATGCAAGGCCTCATATACTATGAGCATGTTATCTGTGATCAACCTTACTGGGACAACTTCCCTTTGGTTAGATAAGATAACCTTTGGTAAGCATATCTTTAGTTTGCCGGCAAGAATCTTTACTAGTATTTTGTAGATAACATTACATAAGTTAATAAGGTTAGACTCACTTAATGTAGTTACTCCTTGGGTTTTAGGAATTTATACAATCTCTGTATGATTTATTCATTTTATCAAATCTCTTCTGGCTTTCGTATCCTTTATTCCATAAAGCTTTTGTAGGTCTGAAAGATTTCATCTCCAATTATTTTCCACGACTACTGAAAAAGTCCTGCAGGCCAACCATCCTATCCCGAAGCTTTCTATCATCACCTTTAGAGCAATCAACACTTCATATTGTGTTCGGGGTGTTAAGAGTCTACGATTATCAGCCTTTGTTATGCTCAATTGAAGTTTTGGAATGATTTTCTCCAATTCAATTATTCCCTTCATCATGAATAAGGGCTTGAAATATTATATAGCAAGCTCTTCTTTCTCTGTCTGCTCACTAATTAGATTCCCTTGTTCATCCATAAGAATAGATATACTATTCTGCCTTCTTCTTTCAGAAGTAACATGGTGGAAAATTTTTATGTTTTAGTCACTGTGTTGTAGCCGATTAACTCTTGATCTTTGTTTCCATAGAATTTCTACATCCTCTAATAGATTGTTGATTTGCTGCTTAATGTTCTTGATTTCTTCATCTCTCTCATCTGATGAGTTAAGGCTTATTAACCTGTCTAGCTCCTTTTGTTTTGTCCTGATCTTCATATTCAGATTTCCCCTGTCCTCATCATTCCATTTCTGAAGAGCTTTTTCACATCTGAGTAGTTTATATTTCACCTCTGCAAATTACATTGTGCTGTTGGGCTACTAGACATTCTAGTTATCTCTAATAATTTTTGTTGCTTTCATGTCTTTTGTCCAAAACGTCTCAAATCTAAACATTCTCAGTGTTTTCTTTGCATTACTCCCCCCATACAGCAAAATTAATAGAGGTTTATGGTTAGAAGCAGCTGCAAAACAATGCAGGTTTTTGACAAGTTGAAAAAACTGAAGCCAATTAGTTTATCAAGAGCCCTGTCTAAACGAGCTTCAACCTAATCAGCACGTCTCCTATTGTTGCTCCATGGATAGACAGTGCCGATGAAGCCAATATCCTTCAAATTACAAGCATCGACTGTTTACCTAAACCTTTCAATTTGATGTTCAAGTCTAATGTGTCGGCTTCTGTACTTTGAGATGCCCAACACTTCATTAAAATCTTCCAAAACTAGCCATGGCCTGCTGCTCCTTAATTTTAATTGTCGCATTAAACTCCAAGATTCCTCTCTTCGATGTGTTTCTGGTATTACGTGAAATCCAATGATTCTCCATAAGTGGTGATTGGGAAGTTCCACCTCAGAGTCAATGTGCTATTTAGAGTAAGATGTAACCTTTAACTTTAGTCCTTGTTTCTGGGCCTCCTCTCCTATCAATACAATCAACTGAGAAACTTCCCTCAAACCTCATCCTATTCCTAATGATTTCTATTTCTTGATTCTTTTTCATTGTTTTAGATAAAAATATCAAAATGGGATTTTTTTTCCTTGACCAATTCAAGGAGGACTTGAATTGTTCATGAGTTCCCAAGCCCCCAGCAATTCTAAGCTAATATAGTAATTTGTGCTTGGCGAGGCTGAGATTCCGCCTCAGCCTCCACCATTGAGAGATGTTCTCCATCTTCACTCTTCTCCCTTCTTTGTCACTTTGTTTCCCTTGCTGTCACCAAGTTCTCTTTCCCTTCATTATAAATTCTAAGATCCCCTTTTCTATTATCTCTCACTTGATCCTGAACTTCAACTCTACCCTTCCCCACACGCGTTGACCATTTACCTCCCCTATCACCCCTTCACTTTCCTTCATTGTTTGGTCTTAACCTGATTAGCAATTTTTTGAATAGCGGGTGACCCTCTTGTTTTGCTAGTTTTTTCTTACTTCTTCTTTTCCTTCATATGACTGTGCTTCCAGCTGCTCTTTTCTTGGATTTATCTCTTCTATTTTACTGTGTTCTTCTTTGCTATCTTGATTCACCCCATTAAGATTTTTTTAACTTGTTCAAGTTCCTTTCCTTCTTGATTTTCTACATATTTTCTTCCACCAAACATAACTAACTTAACCATTTATGACCTTTCTTTTCTTTAGTTCTTTCCCTTTCTCTTTCTCCCCCATCCTCTATACTAACCACCTCGTTCCCCCTTCTAACATCAATTTGCAAACATTCTCTAAACGAATGACTAATACTTCCACATTTGAAAAAGAAATTTCAGAGTTTTTCATATTGAAAACTTAGGCATAGTTTGTTCTGTATTTCTCCCTCAATGTAAATCCCCCTTCCAAGCGACTTCATTAGATTAATTTCCACTTGAATTATAATATTTTGTTCTAGAGTGCTGACCTGATAGCATTGGTGAAAGGATTCTCCAATCAGCTTTCCCAATGCTTGCTTATCTGGTAAATAGGAAATGTTGTTTATTTGAATCCAAAATGGGGACGTGAATAAAGCAAGATTCCTTCTGTTGATAGGTTCTTGGAGCTCTTAATAGTAACCAATTGTCTATCAAATAGCCATGGCCTACCACCGAGTGCCATTTTCATATTTTCTATTTTCTTAAAACAAACCATATACGGATTCTCCTCAATTTCCATAAACATTAACTTCCCTTTCACTTTCCATGCCTTTTTCATCATAGTTTTGAATACTTCCTTATTGTATTCTTTAGACGCCCATTGTGCGTAAAGTTGCTATCTTGCCTTCTAGGTCGATGTCCTTCCATATCTTTTTGTTTATTTTAAGTGTCCGGAGTTCTTCTACTAATAACTCTAAATCATTTAGAATTAGCTGTGTTTCAGACGTCATCCCTGCACTAGAACCTATAACAAAGATTCTTCCTTTCGGTATTCAGCCGTAACCCCCAAAACACCTTGAACAAGCCCACTTCCTTTTGATAGAATCTCTAGTTCCGTCTCTTCTTAGACCGCACTAGCACCTGCTAAGAAATTAGGGTTAGAAAAGGGGGAGTTTCCTTTCACCAAAAGGAAAAGACTGTCATTAAGGTAGTTTCTCAAGCCATACCAAATTATGCTATAACTCTCTTCCTAATTCCAAATAAGATTTGCGAAGAACTTAATGTTATGATTAGAAGGTTTTGGTGGTGAGAACATGAAAACAAAAGGAAGATTAATTGGTTAGCATGGGATCAGTTGTGCATTTCCAAATCAAGAGGTGAGTTGGGCTTCAAAGACTTTAAAAAGATCAACATTGCTCTTTTCACTAAACAAGCTTGGTGACTTGCTACACATCATGAATCCCTATGCTATACCGTGCTCAAGGCTAAATATTTTAAGGATGGTGATTTCTAATCTGCCAAAGCACCCTCTTATGCTTATCAGACCTAGAAAAGTATCAAATTTGGAAGGAGAATATCAAAGAAGGATGTTGTTGGCATGTGGGCAAAGGAGATAGAATCCCTTTCTTTCAAGACAAATGGATAGAGCGCAAGCTTGATAAGGCTAGCCCCCTTCCTGGTGGCATTGATGGGAAGATAAAAGTGATTTTTTTCCCATCAATTGGGAGCAACAATGTTGGAAAGAAGAGCTGATTAAATCAATAGTAGGGGATACGGGCAAGGAGAGCATTAAGTGAATTCTCATTCCATCAATTGAATTAGATGATAATATCTATTGGATTGCTGAAGCTGATGGTAAGACGGAGTGAAATCGGCATATCGATTCCTCCAAAATGAGGAGCAAGGGCAACAATCTGAAGTCACTAACATCCATACCCAAAATAGCATCAAGTTTTTAAGAGGGATATGGACACATAAACTTCCTCCAAAAATTTCAATTTTCAACAGGAGACTTATGTTAAATGCATTACCCGTGAAAGCAAACTTACTTAAAGGAGGGATTGTAATCAAGAGATGGAAGAGGCTTTTCATCTCTTCTGGACATGCCCAAAGATAAAAGAGGCGTTCAATCATCAAATCATATACCTGGTTTCTGATAGAATAATCAATAGCCTCACAGATATATTTACACATCCATGTCAGTCAAACTCAGGTAATCTCTTTGCTTTGTTTCTTATTACTTGCTAGATGATTTGGAAAAGTAGAAACCAGTTCATCATGAAGGCAGAAAGGCTAAATTTTCAGCGATTATTGGATGGTGTATTGAATATTTTCAGAACTATTAAACCGCCCCACTTTTAAAAAAATGTAGATTTTCAGAAGCTGTCATTAGGGATGCCTTCACAGTTAAAGGCTAGAGATGGAAAGGACGGATGAATCAATTAGATGCTGAAAATCAGGCCATGATGCTTGGAATTTTTAGGTAAAGGGACCTCAAGTATAGGGAAATTATTTGCGAAAGTGACTCCCAAATTCTTACTAATTGGCTTGTTGATGAAGAGAGGTTAGGCATATGGTGGATCAAATTAGAAGCATAAGCAGATGTTTCAGACAATATAAATACTCTCATGTTTCCTGTATAGGTAATCAAGTGGCACACAATACTATTACAATTGTATTACAAGAAAACATAGATACATGTACATGGTGGGATGATTTTCCCAATTGTATTTTGAAAGCAGCTTGTAAAGACATTTATGATTTTTGTTTAGTTGATTTTCGTTTTCATTTTCCTGCTTCCTGCAAGTTGCTGGATGTAGGGAGGGAGAAATGACACATTCCATCAAAAGTTCAGTCACTCATGTTTCCTAGTTCCTAATAAGTTTTGGCAGAAAATGAATCCAAGTCTATGTTCATTGATGATAGAATTCAATAAATACAGAAGAGATCTAACAAGTAACAAACAATAGCAGTAAAACCTCCTGAATAGCAGGGGACTTAAACAAACAGCTATGACTTATTCAAACAGCTACAGAAAAGGAACAAACAAAAACAGAATAACAGAAGAGTAGAGAGAACAGGTCACTTATACGCCCCTCTCAAGTTTGGGGTTGAGGAACGACTCCTAACTTGGATAGATGTCGGGTGAAAGCAGCAACTGGAAGGGCCTTGGTAAGCATATCTTCCAGCTGGTCAGCAGCATGAACATGCGTAACATTGAGATGGATTTTGTCAATATGATCTCGAACAAAATGGAGGTCCACTTCAAGGTGCTTCATCTTGCTATGAAGGACAGAATGGTGACAATGAAAGATAGCGCCAAGATTGTCACAGAAGATGGTAGGAGGTGAGTAAAGAGGGATCACCAGCTCATGAAGCAATTGAGTTACCCAAAGAGTTTCAGAGGCAACAGCAGCAATAGCTTTGTACTCGGCTTCGGTGGAGGATCGAGCAATGGTGCGTTGTTTCTTAGACGACCAGCTGATGGGACTAGCGCCAAAGTACAGAATAAAACCTGTTGTGGATGCACAATCATTGGGGCACCGGCCCAGTCGGCGTCGGAAAACATATACAAATTCATGTCTGAATGACTAGAGATGCAAAAGCCATAAGAGGCAATTTGCTTCAAATATCGTAGTACCCGTTTGAGTGCCTTCCAATGAGTTTCAGAGGGTGAATGCATAAACTACAACAATTTATTGACAGAGTAGGAGATGTCAGGCCTAGTGAAAGTTAGGTATTGCAAACGACCAAGGACTTGCCGGTATAAAGTAGCATCTATTCGAGGTGTGTCATCATCAAAAGTTAAAAACTCAGATGAACTAAATGGGGTCAGGACACCATTGCTATTGTGCATGTTTGTTTCACGAAGTATGTCAAGAATATACTTGGTTTGGGATAGAAGGATGCCATCAGCAGTAGGAACTACCTCAATACCCAGAAAATACTTGAGGGAACCAAGATCTTTAAGAGGGAACTTGCTGGAGAGAGAGGAAATGACACGTTTAATGATGGTGGAGTCACTACCGGTGACAACAATATCGTCGACATAAACGAGAAGATAGACAAGGACGTTGTAGCTATTTCTGATAAACAAAGAGGCATCTGAATGTGACCTGTGGAAGCCCAGAAGTAATAGAAAATTTGTGAGTTCTTTATACCACTATTGGGGAGCTTGTTTTAACCCGTAAATGGCTTTCTTCAATCGGCAAACATGGAAAGGCTTATTGGTGTTTTCAAATCTAGGTGGTTGCTTCATGAAAACCTGTTCATCAAGATAGTCTTGCAAGAAGGGATTGTCGATGTTGAGTTGATGCAAAGGCCAGTAATTTTAGCAATTGATAAAACTAAACGGATCGTTGTAGGTTTGACAACCGGACTAAAGGTTGAATGATAATCAACACCAGCTATTTGAGTGAAACCCTTTGCTACTAGCCGTGCTTTGTAGTGATCAACCGTCTCGTCCGGCTTACGCTTGATGCTAAATATCCATTTGCGGTCCACCATGTTGGAGTGGGGGTCACGGGGTACAAGGTCCCATGTCTGATTCTTCTATAGAGCATCCAATTCAGCTTTCACGGCAGCTGTCCAGTGAGGATATTGAAGAGCTTGGGTAAAGGCAGTGGGTGTGATGGAGGAGGTGAGAGGGGCTGTGTAATCAAACACTTTTTTAGGTATGAAAATATTATGGTGGGATCGAGTGGTCATACGAGAAGGTGGAGGAAGTCGTGAGATGGATGGTGCAATGGATGTAGGAAGCGGTTGAGTTTGTGTATGTGTCGTTGGAGGAGCTTTGTTGGGAAGGGAAGAAGCGAGCATGGGTGGCAACGGTGCAGGTGGAGCAAGGGAATCAGATTGAGATGGAATAGGAAGTTGAGAATGACGAGAATATGTATGGAGTGGAGGATGAAGAGAAGAGTTACCTATGGGTGAGGGACTCGTACTGGGAGCAGCCGTTGGAGATGAACTCGGAGAAGGCACTAATGGTGGAGGAGAAGAGATCAGAATGGGAGGTGGAATTTCCAGCATGAAGGAAGGCGGAGAAGGAGGATCATCGGCATGCGAAATAGGTTCCCAATCAAGGTGAGAAAATTGGTGGTTAATGTTAGAGAAAATAGTTTCAAATGGAAAAATATTTTCAAAAAATTGTACATCATGTGACAAAAATATTTTGGATGATAAAGGGTTAAAGCACTGATGGCAGTGATGAATTAAGGAGAAACCCAAGTAGACACAAGGTTTTGAGCGAGGTTTAAGTTTATGATGGGTGTATGGTGTGAGCCAAGGATAACAAAGATTGCCAAACACTCGTAGAGTTTGATAAGTTGGGTCTTCTCCAAAAACCTTTTATAGGGTGAATCATTGGATAGATTGGGAGTGGGAAGACGATTTAGTAAAAAAAACAGCATGATGACAGGCAAAACTTCAAAAATTAGAGGGAAGGGAAGCTTGATGAAGAAGGGTCTTGGCAGTTTCCATAATGGTCCGATGACGTCGTTCAGCAAGAGCTACCCTTTGTGGTGTATATGGAGGAGAAATTAAATGTTCAATGTCGTTGAAGTGAAGATAGGAATCTAAACCTTGAAATTCACCACCACCATCTGTATAAAGAGACACAATTTTGTTTTTGAAAAAATTTTCCACCAATGGATAAAATTTTGAAATATTGACTGGACTAGATCTTTAAGACACCTAAATCTCTTATATGCCAATTGAGCTACATAAGTTGTTAAAATAACATAAGAATTCAAATTAAGAATCCAACTCAAAGTATATAGAAAATAACAAATGGGTCAAGCCCGTCAATGACTATTCAACCCCAAATGGTCAAAAGGTTAACCCTTGCCATGTAGGTTGTCCTTCATGGATTACATAGATTTTGACTGGTTAACTTAAGAATTTTAACATATTTATATTTGAGGAGTGATCCAGGTAACACAAGCTAAGCAAATGACTCGTTTAAACCACTTCAAAAAACTCATTTATAACACTCTTTTTTTGCTTTTTGCTCTGTACACTTATTTATCTAAGTGGATTTAACATATAAAACAAGTTTTATAATTTTTGAATATGTGTAGATATTTTTTTGAGATTTTTAAACGTAATGGTATATAAGTGTACATATATATATAAATAAATGTGTGAAATTCTTTTTAAAATATGTATAGATATCTAGAAATAGTAAAATTTTGTTAATATGTTAAATATACTTAGATAACAAGTATACAAAAAAGTTTTAAAAAAAGTGTGTAAAATTGGTTTTTTGAGGTGTTGCTTAGCCCGGGTAATAGCATCATTCATCTTTATAATCCCTCTCATCTTATAAAGTTTCGTCTTCAAAAGTTGTTATAACCAAGATTATTCATCAAACAATTCAGATAAATTCTTTGAATATGGTCTTTTATCTTCACATAGCTTTTTTCTCACTATAGTTGGGTTAATGTATTAGAACATGTTGAATTGTTATCTTCTTCAATTGCTTCTTTCAAAAATACTTTTGCTAATGTGGGGCGACTTTTAATTCAATTATAACTGAGGCAAGCAATTAGTTCTTCAATATTTTTTTGATTGGTGGTTCTTTAATATTTGATATTGGTTTTAAAAGTACATATAGATAATTAAAAAATCTGAAAAAATTTGTATAAATTCATCTAAATGGGTCCATGAGTCTATTAAAATAGTGATCTACTTGACTATATGAAATCATTCGGCAACCTTTTTGATAGTCTTCTGCATATTTGAGTATATCTTTTCCATTAGAATGCGGTTAAGACTTCAGTAAAATAAAAATATTCTTTTAAGTTAAGTTTCATACTTGCAATTTTTTTAAGGGCATCTCTTTAATTTTACGGAAGGTACACATTTATAATTTTATATAAATTTTATAAGCATTTTCGTAATTTTAAAAAATTTAACAGCAACAACGTAATATTGGTCAAACCTTCCAAGAATATATGCAAAAATCCCTTGATTAAAGCATAATTAATCCTTCACGATCGAACACTCCAACACTCGGTCAAATAATTATATGCAGTTGATTCGTCAAACAGCTGATTATAAGGATGGATCTTTATCCCATGCGCCCCGGCGATTGATAAATGCTTAAAAATAATTTTTTTATTTTTTATAAATATATGGATGCAGTAGATCATGTCATATATGAAAATTTGATAATTTTCTACATTTATTTAGGATTTTTATTTTTGAAAATAAACTTGGTGGGCATTGATACACACATGTATTTATATGCCCATCACTTGATTTTCAAAAATAAAAATATTAAATTAGTTCAAAGAACCGTCATATCGCGAACAATCTCGGTAAGTCTTAAACATTAAAAAATTATATTTTTTGTGCTGCAAATAAGCCAACAACACAAGCGCAAACTAGCAAAATACTGTTTGGTACTTTTATAGCAGCTAAATTCATGCAAAGGCTTATAATATTGTTACCTCTGTTTTGTCTGATTAATCTCTAGCTTCCAACAACTCAGGATGATAATTTAAAAATATCCGAGAAAAAAAAATATGATTCTTTTAAAAATAAAAAAAATAGCCCAAACGAACAGTCAGAATAGATTTATATGTGTACACTATTTTGATAATTGAAGAATTGACTTAAAACTTTTAACGGATTGATACTTATCTGTTTGTAAATTCTAACAAAGCTTTTGGATAATGTACATTTAAGACTTAAGAGAAGTATTATTAACTATAGAGTTTCTATCTACTGTTAATTTAAACGGAAGGAAAAATTAAATTCAATCATAATATACACGTAACATGTAAAGCTATTGCCACCAAGCTTGTGGCCTGGTGGTAACAACCCTTGCGGACGCAGTAGCAGCAATTAAGTGTTCGAGTCTTGCCTAGTGCAAGTAGATTATTTGCAGATGCCCCTGGTGGTGAAGGTTTTACAAATTCTACCCTATGATAGGAGTATTTATAAAAAATTCTGTCCACGGTATGAGGGTAGTAAAGGTGTCTGATTGTAATATCAGTTGTCACTTGTATAATATACCAATTCCACCCTATGATAGGAGTATTTATAAAAAATTCTTTCCATGGTATGAGGGTAGTAAAGGTGTCTGATTGTAATATCAGTTGTCACTTGTATAATATACCAATAAAAAATGTAACTATTCATGAGATAATTGTGCATGTCCAAACATTCATTTTTATAAGATATATATAGGTCAGCTTATTATTTCAAGGCCGGTGTCTCATCATGGTTGAATGCTAGGCATAGGTGTTCTCATGGCCCATTTTGGGAGATCTCTATATAGTCCCGATTTGGTATCCAGTGTTTGTAGTTTGGAAGCATTGTCTTCCTACTTATATTTGGGAGTCGGTAGTCTCCTTTGTTAGTATTTGAGAGCTTTGGTCTTCCTCTTTGAAAATTTGTAAGAATTATCTTAGAGTTTAATTGTAATACAATTTGATTTGTAATGTAAGTTATCCACCAATCAAAAAATTTTATATAAATATTAAATAAATTCAAAAGATTATTAAATTTTACTATTAAAAAAAGTGGGCCCCATCCAATGCACATAGTCGGGACACTCTAATTTTTTAATTTTTAATATAATTATGCAAGCCCAAGCACGAAGATTTCATATATAAAATTTACAATTTTGACATTAATTTAGTATTTATTTTTGAATTTTAAAATAAAAATCACTATTCATGTACGTGGGGGAGCGTGTACACTATTTTACGATTTTCAAACATAAATATTAAATATATCGCCTCTGGCACTGTGGTGCATATGCCTAGCATTTGAGTAGAAGGTCCAGAATTCGATTCGGATAGGGAGCATTTGTCTCCCTAATATGTTATGGTGGAGTTTTGTCTTCATATTTAGTGTGGTGGAGCTTGTGTGTGTGATAGAGAGAGGATTGATTGACCAGTGACGCTATTGTTCTTCTTGGAATGTTAAAGATGTTTTTAAAACTCAAAATACACTTTATTTTACCATAATAGCTCCTCTCAAAACAAGATATTACGTGCTCCTCCATAATCTTAGTAACCATATGTTTAAAGATTTTCATTTCAGCAGTGCTTTTGTAACGTCCGATATTCAACGCCTGTTTGATTTGCTTATTTTCGCATTTTAGGCTTATTTTCCTATTTTAGCTAAATTTAAAAATTAACTATGTTGGATGAGGCTAATGCTCTAATACTTATTTTAAAGAAATTTTCTAATATCTCAAATAAGCCTTAAGCGCGCTTTTTGGCTTATAAAAAATTTATTTTCTTAAAATAATCTTATGAAAATTATGGAATTTTTTCTTTGTGAAGAATAAATTGATATAAATAAAAATTATAATAGTATCCAATTTATTGGTTTTATATAATAGAGATTGTTAAATTCAACCATTAATACGATTTTTGATAGTTATCTTAAATATCAAAAATCAATTATATTGAAAAATGTTGTATATTATATATATTATAAAGTTTAATGGTTACATGTTCACTTTCAAATGGTTTAAAAAATTTTAAATATGTAGATTTTAATGGAAATAAGTTTTCTTCATCAAAATAGTAGAAATAAGTTCTAAATAAATAAGTATTAGCGAATACTATTAATGAATTGATTCATGGTGTTCCTCATCTTTGGCCACCGTATCCTTTCTTCACAATTTTCGGCTAGGTAACAGTCATCTCGATTCCCATGAAATCCTTCATCTTCCATGAAATAGTGAGAACTGCCTTCCTGGGTAGAGCATGAATCATCACTATTGAGATTTTTCTATATAAAAAAAATGTACCTCTAACAGAATTTTTACAGTACAGATTTTCAATTTTTTTAACAAATTTATTTTTTTATTCTACAGATCTTCCGAAGAGGATTGGGGCAACAAATTTTCCATTAGTAAACATTGTTACAGGTACAATATCATAGTTTAGATGCTATAATGTGATGTTGCATTTCAGGATTTTTCTATTCCTACAAAACCTGTAGTTTTTTTTTTTCCCTTGTTCATAGAATTCAAAGGAAAATATTTTTTTGATGTTCATGAAATCTTTGTTTATGCCTTTGAGGTTTTAGTGAGCATGGATCTTGTACGGTTCTTTCTTCTGTTTGCTTGGTCCTTGCATAGAACCCAGAAGCAGCAAATGGAATTGGAAGTATCTTCACCTTTGGAGATTGATGCAAATGGAAATGGAAGTGCTTCAACCATAGGTGATTGATGGACTAGTGGATATATTCTTTGAAGACCGAACGACGGCCTCTGCCAATTGGTCATTTGAGCAGATTACCAAAACCAAGTTAAAGAACATGGTGGGTTGAGGACCGATCTTTTCAGACCGGTCGGAAATCCGGTGATTTCCGACCGGTCCAAAAATTAATTTTTTTATTTTTTTTTGAAAAATAATTTTATAAACTTGTTAATCTAGTTATATTAATTTATAAACCAAATTTTATCATTTTTAGATATGTATATATATTTATTTTGAATTTTTAAAAACGAGGACCGATCTTTTCAGACCGGTCGGAAATCCGGTGATTTCCGACCGGTCCAAAAAATTATTTTTTTTTATTTTTTTTTTGAAAAATAATTTTATAAACTTGTTAATCTAGTTATATTTAATTTATAAACCAAGTTTTATCATTTTTAGATATGTATATATATTTATTTTGGATTTTTAAAAACAGGGGTATTTAAGTCATTTTAAATATTCTTAAAATGACTTAAATACCCCTGTTTTTTAAAATCCAAAATAAATATATAGATATATCCAAAAATGATAAAACTTGGTTTATAAAATAAATATAACTAAATTAACAAGTTTATAAAATTATTTTTCAAAAAAAAAAATAAAAAATGATTTCCTACCGGTCTGAAAAGATCATGCGTCTTTAAAAACAGGGGTATTTAAGTCATTTTAAAACCCCTGTTTTTAAAAATCCAAAATAAATATATAGATATATCCAAAAATGATAAAACTTGGTTTATAAAATAAATATAACTAGATTAACAAGTTTATAAAATTATTTTTCAAAAAAAAAATTAAAAAAATAAATTTTTGGACCGGTCGGAAATCACCGGATTTCCGACCGGTCTGAAAAGATCATGCGTCTGGTTAGTTTCTCCGCATGTAACTTTTAGAATGCGAGGCTAGCAGTGATTGGGCAACTGAGGCAACATTTAGAAGTATGCAGAACAAACAATATTTACAAGACTTGGTCTGGATATGTGTAATCAGCTCTTTGTATGTCACGTATTCTTTCATAGACTATCTTTGATAGACTTAAAATGAAGGATTCTTTGCATTCATACCGTGTTGACCAAAATGCAATCTTACAATGATTTTTGTAAAATTTATATCCATGCCCATAGAATTTGTCTAAAATTGCAAGCATATCTACACACCTTGAACTTTTAAAATGACAAAATTACCTTTATAGGTAGTAAAATGAAAATAAAAATCTATTAAAATACTAAAAATTTATATAAAAATATCTATCACATTAAATAAATTTAGCAGAAGTGGTAAATAAAACGTAAATTTTTTGGTATTTTAAAAGCATTTTCTTATATTTAAAAAATACAAGAAATGCCTTCAAAATACCAAAAAATTATTTTTTACAGATATTCCTCATATTCTATAGATTTGTTCGATTTTCTTATATTTATTTTATTATTTATGGAGGTATTTTCATCATTTAGAAAAAGGGGTTTAAGGTGTATCGGTATGGCTGGAATTTAAGATAAACCTAGTCAATATAGACGCCGATTATTCAAAGGTTATGATACAGCTACAATTTGGCTCAAACTTATAGTTTAGAATACAAAGGCCCTTACAAAATTTCGAATTAACGATACTAAGATCAAGTGGAATCAAAATTTAATCATGATATTCAAACGCTAATCACCTTCCTGAATTCAAAACTTCTTATCCGATCCGTTGACTTGGATCAATGTCGTCATCTATAAGTATAATGTCGAGGGTGAAATACGTACCGTCTCTCGTTTGGAGATTTGCAGTAATAAATCATGGCTAGGGCAAAAGCACGTTGTGGGAAAAACATTGGGTTAAAAGTGGCCATTGTGTTTGTGAACGTTCTTCTTCTTCTTATTAATGGAGTTGCTAGTAGTCCAAATCTACTAGTGTAAACCTTGGTTATTTTGAATTTTGAAATCAATATAACACTTGTCAATGTGTAATCCATGAACACATAAATTGCAATTATGTTTAAAAAAATTTAGAGTTTGGTGTTCAATATCTCCTCTGAGGAAAAGCTTCGAAATATAATTATATTTTTAAAAAAACAACAAACTAACTAACGATTTTTGTAGTGGTAATTAGAACTAAATGAAATGTTGAAAATATATAATATTTAGTTCTATGCTTTACCAATGTTTTTTTTTTTTTTGTTTTTTGATGAAAGGAAACACCCTATCTCACTACCCTAGAAATGGTCTAGGGAGGAGGGATAGGACGATCCGAGATTCATTTCCAAAAAATTGTCTATACAAATTTTTTGCTGAATGGCTTGAGGGGGGATACCCCACCAAACCTGTTGATCCACAAAAGAAACAACAATGAAATCAGCTAACGCATGAGCCACAGCATTTCCTTGCCTAAGTACATGATGAACTGTGACCTGGGTGGAAAAAGAGAGAATGGACTTTATCTGGTCAATCACAAAACCAAGAGGAGAGGAGATGGGCTCGTCTGACTGTAGAAAGTTGATCAGGAGGAGCGAGTCGGACTCAATTTGGAGTTTGTCTAAGTTCAGCTCATGTCCCCAGCATGCCCCAAGGAGGAACGCGTGCGCCTCCATAAGCAAAGGTTCCATAAGTCCTCCTCTTCTCCAACCCTTTGCAGCGACAAAATTGCCCCCCGAATCCCTGAGGACAGCTGCAAATCCCATAGATGCATTGTGGTGGAGAAAAACGGGCTTCAACATTCAGTTTGAGAAACCCCTGCGGAGGTCTGGACCATCTCGGGTTCAGTGGTCGATCAATCGCACCGCCGAGTATAAGGGGAGTGGCCCTACGGTATTGCTCCAAGAAGTCCTCGCACCATTTGAGAGTGTTGGCGAAGTCCGGTTTTGTTCCATCAACTCTTAGCGCATTTCGCATGTGCCAAATCCTCCAGCAGCAGAGAAGGAAAAACACAAGATCCTTCGACGCATGGCGAGATGTTAGAGAAATAAAGATGTCCTGGATTGGGGTCGAAACAGAGATATTCCCGGCAGCCGTCGAACAAATCGTCTTTGTGAGCTCGCAATCCGAAAATAAATGATTTGTATCCTCGAAACCTGATCTGCAAAAAAAAAACAAAGGGGATCCACATCAATACCCTTGGCCCTTAAATTTTGGAGGGTCGGGAGTCTATTTTTGAACAGTCTCCATCCAAAGATGAGGATTTTGCTGGGAAGTTTGGTCCGCCAGATTTCTTTGTAGATGGAGGAATGAAGGGAGCGGCAAAGACCCGAGGAAAGCACTCTGTATGCTGACTTGACAGTGTAGGCCCCATGAGGTTCGAACTTCCAGAATATCGTATCCTCGTGTCCAGAAGGGGCCAGAAGAATATGATTGATTGCTTGCCACCCCACATCTCCAGCCGCAGCCAGTATGCGGTCCCTGATCCATGTGTTTGAAGTGTCATTGATGAAATGACTGACATTTATGTCATCTGGGATTGATAGCGGAAGAGGACCAGCTTTGGAAATCAAATTGTCAAGCCAAGCATCCTTAAAAAACCGAACACGCTTGCCATCATCGATTCGCCACCTACACCCGAACCGGATTGCATCGCTTGCCTTAAGAATACTCCTCCAAGTGAAAGAGTCAGAAATTTTCGCGTGGCAGCTCCAAATATCGCCCCTCGGGAAGTATCTGGCTTTAAGAAGTTTATAGCACAGTGAGTTTGTGATCGTAGACAGGCGCCACGCCTGCTTTGCAAGGAGGGCATAATTAAAGAGGTTCAAATCCCTGAAGCCAAGCCCTCCCGAGAGCTTTGTTTTGCACATCTCATTCCAAGCCACCCAGCTCATTTTTCGCTTGCCCCCATGTTCGCCCCACCAAAACTTGCTAAGCATCCCATTTATGTCATAACAGAGAGATTTGGGAAGAAGGAAGATGCTCATTGCGTATGTCGGGATCGCCTGCGCAACTGCCTTAATCAAAATCTCTTTACCTCCCCAGGAGAGGAGCTTTCCCTTCCAACCCTGAATTTTCTTCCATATCCGCTCCTTCAAACCCTTAAACAAATCCCTTTTTGTCCTTCCCAGCCAGGCGGGTAAACCCAGATAGTTTTGAAGATTATGGCCCGTACCGCCCAAAAGGGAAGAGATGTCCCGTCGGGTGTCCGTGGTGGTGTTGGAACTGAAGAACACAGATGTCTTATCAACATTCACAATCTGCCCCGAAGATTCAGAGTATTGGCGGAGAACAGCAAGAAAATTGCTAACATCCAGACATGATGCTCGCAAAAAGATGATGGCATCGTCTGCGAACAGAAGGTGGGTGAGTGAGGGCCCAAGAGGGTTAATTTTGATTCCATGAATGGTAGATCTGACCGCAGCATTTGTGATCAGGGCAGAAAGCCCCTCGGCGCACAAGATGAAAAGATAAGGAGATAGCGGATCCCCTTGCCGTAAACCCCTTTGAGGTTGGAAATACCTTGTTTTGAAGCCATTGACATTCACCCGATAAGATACGGAGGTAACACAGCTCATAATCCAGTTAGTCCAAACCGGGCCGAAATTCATTGCTTCCATTGTCAATTTGAGGAAATTCCACTCAACCCGATCGTACGCCTTAGACATATCCAATTTGATAGCCATCTCCGTTCTTTTCCGTCTTCGCCCATGCCGGAGATAATGAAAAGCTTCATAGGCCACCAACATGTTGTCAGAAATAAGTCTACCTGGAACAAAAGCACTTTGTTGTTCACTGATGATACCATGAAGGCATAACTTGAACCTGTTTGCAATGACTTTGGCCAGAATCTTATAGACGACATTGCAAAGACTGATTGGCCGAAAATGAGACAAAGAGTAGGCCCCTGCCCTTTTTAGAATCAACACTAGCGTAGTGGAGTTCGCTTCCCGGAGGTGTGTAGTCTGAAACGAGGGGTGGTTAATCTCATCCATAAAGCTTTTGCACCAGAGAAAAACCTCCTGACCAACTATGTTCCAGTGCTTCTGAAAGAAACCGGCAGACATTCCGTCCGGACCAGGTGCTTTAGTGGGAGACATAGATTTCACAGCCATTGTCACCTCATGAAAACCCAGAGGCTTGGTGAGATGATGTTTTTGCTGATCCGATACCCTTCGAGAGATCAAGCCTTGGACCCAAGAAGCATCTGAAGGCCCAGATGAGGAGAAAATCGACTGGAAATGGTGCAATGCAAGGTCCTGCAATTGGTTTTGTTCATAAACCCACCGCCCATCCAAGTCTTGGAGAGCTCCAATACAATTGGAGCGCCTTCTGTGAGATGCCATGTGATGGAAAAAAGCCGTGTTTTGATCCCCAGCATGAAGCCAGTGTGTTTTTTGCGCGTTGTCGCCATACATGTTCCTCATCCTGAAGCAGACGATTGATTTTGAATTTTGTTCTGGAATTGCCTCATCCCTCGTGTCCGAGGGCCGCTGAGTCATTAGAGAATCTAATGTTGACTGATTCCGGTCAATAGACTGGCGCAGATTGCCCCTCCGCTTCCTGTTCCACTTTGTTAGTGCTCTACTGCAAGCCCTGATCTTCCACCCCAGACGATCAGTGTGAGTAACATCACTTGAAGGGACCGAATTCCATATTTGATTGACGATATCATGTGTTTCCTTGTCTCTGGCCCAGAAAAGTTCGTATCGAAATTCCCTCGGGGGTCTTTGTTTTCGCCTCTTCGAGTCCAATAATATGAGTATAGGGCTGTGGTCAGAGGTGGCCGAGGATAAATGGAGTAATTTCGCAAAAGGGTAGAGTGACATCCACTGTGTAGTTGCTAGCCCCCTGTCTAGCCGAGCTTCCACGCGTTGAGAGCCTCTACGATTATTGGTCCATGTCATAGGGTGTCCAACATATCCCAAATCCATCAGATTACAGCTATCCAGAGCGTCGCAAAAAAGGTCCATCTGAGCTTGAGGTCGCATCGTCTGACTGTGATATTCAGAAGGACCCGTGACTTCATTGAAGTCCCCCATAGCTAGCCACCTTGTGTTTGGGCCTCCACAAAGTTGTTTCAAAAGATTCCAGCTGTGATGTCGGTTGTGTGTTTCCAGATGGCCATAAAACCCGGTAAAAGACCACCCCAAAAAGTCGGCATGGATATGGTTGCTAGAGAAACTGGAAATATTAACCGAGTGAGCGTGATTCCATAGGAGAGCGAGGCCCCCACATCTAGATGCCGAATCCACAGCGAAACAGCATTCAAAGCTCAACTTTCTTCTAATCCCATCCATTTCCTTTGCAGATCGCTTTGTTTCGCTGAGGAAGATCAAAATGGGATCTTGTTTCCTGACCAAGTCGAGGAGGGATCGAATTGCACGTGGGTTCCCAAGCCCACGGCAATTCCAGGCTAGAATGACCATTTTAATTGAGGTGGGACTGAGGTCGTCCCTCAGTCTCCACCTCGGCTGTAGTGCATAGTTTCGAACGCTTTATGCCTTGCCTCTGCTCTTCGGGGTCCCTGCAATGTTCTCTTTTGCTATTCATATTCAAGGTCCCTTGAGTCTCACGTGTGTGTTTACCAAGTGAGGGACAGCCCTCCGCCGTTCCCCTTGCCAACCTTTTCCATTTTGCTTTGGGTTTGTTGTCCGCTTCATCAGTCCGCCACTGCCCCAAGGCCATTAGGACCCCCCCACGCTGGGCTTGGATGTGGTGTCCATCCCTTATCTGGTTATCAGGCAGTCCTCCTTCCATATCTTCATCATTGTGGCCACGCTGGTCGTCGGGGGCAGAGAAATTGGGGTCCTTAAGGGGCGGCATGAGCTCATTGTGGTTCTGTGCAGACTCTACAAACTGGTTCCCGTCTCGGTAGGAGTGCATTGCACCATCCTCGCCCTTCAGTATAGCATCCTGGTTGTAACCGTAAGCAGTCGCCGGTTGTGAGGAGCCCGAGTAGGTGGCCTTCAAGGTGGACCCCTCCATGTGCGAATCTGTAATACTTGCCCCCTTGAAATCTGTTCTTTCAGAATCAGTAATACATGCCATGTGATCTGCACCAGCCTCATTGGACGGCGTATAAGCCATGTGGTCAGCACCAGCCATGTGGTCTGCACCAACCTCATTGGACAGCAACATGAGTTCGCTAGACAGCGTCGCAGGCATCGAGTAGGAGTCTTCCCCCCCGCTGCCAACAGGTTTCTGCGGTTGCTGCATCGTGGTTTGCTGCAATACTCGAAGAGGAGTATTTTTGGACGTCGATTCAGGCTGAATTGTCATGCATTGGTGCGCTTCAGAGTCTGGGAGTGGGCCCCCTCTCATGCTGGGATCATTCGGACTATGACGTTGGCAGTCCGTGTCCACGAGAACAGCTGGTTTCAGAGCCTCCAAATTCTATTGCAGAGGACCTCGTGAACCTCCCATTGGATCATCCGTGCAAAGGATGGTAGTATCCGGATGTGTGCTGCCAGAGTCGCCGAGATATTTCCGTGGTTCCACCCGATTTCCTCTGTTTGCTTGAGTTTGTAGTCTCATCGGCTTGGAGCCCACTCGAAGGCAGCTGCCATATTTCATATCTGCTTCAAAAACTTTCGCTGTCGTATTTTGGAGCTCGGGGCAGTCTTTGTGCGCGTGCCCCATCACCCCACAATGGAAGCAGAACAATGGGAGTTTCTCGTATTGGAAACTCACCCATTGCTTCTGTTGTGAAGCAACCTGTATGAAAAGTCCTCTCCTCAATGGCTCAGAACAGTCCACTGTAACCCGCAGCTTTAATTCCTTTTCATTTGCTATAATTTCGTGGAGCTGCTCGAAGGATTGACCAATGCATTTGCCCAGGTAGTTGTGATCGATCAGATGCGGGATTCCTACGACATGCACCCACAGCGGAGTTTTGACAAGCACGACACGAGCAGCCGACACTTCCTCCTGCAGGTCCTCGAGCAGAACCAGGTTCCGCTCAAAGAGCCATGGGCGGCCTGCCAGGATGCGTGCTTTATCTGACTGATAGGTGAAGGAGATGCGATACAGATTTTCTCTAATGTCCGTAAACACGAAGCTTCCGCGTGTCCTCCAAAGCCGTCTGATAGAGGAGAGGAAATGCTCCCGGTTGTAGGATTTTGAGCTCCACACCGAGCGGAGAATCGCGTGTGCTGCACCCGGATCAATGTTCCTGACAGCGGTCTTGGAAATGCTCATCGTTTGGAGCTCGGCACCCAGGAGATCTTCCTCGCGTGGGTTCATCGCCGGGGCCAGAAGTCTCTGTATTTGATAGGACGATCTCGGTTCACGAATGGGAACAGCAGCAAAGGCGACCCCCGTTCGTCAAACCAGCTCTCAGATAGGGAAGATGAAAGGGAGGAAAGCCGTGGGGGTAACAGAAAAAAACACCTCCACCACGGTCCGAGCGCGGCCACCGTCGCCTATCGGACCGACTTGGGGAGGAACCTTCTACTTATGCTTTACCAATGTTGGACATGTATACAAATGGTAGAAACAATTGGCTTGAAAATATATATCCAAGTTTCAAATTTCCTTGGTTCAAGTTTCTATTTGTTATATTTTATTTTATTATTTCATATAACTAATGGGGATTGATTATTTTTAATTTTTTAAAATAAATATATAAACAGAAATTTTAAATTATATGTTGCACGGACATTAATTAGAGGTAGCTAGTTATGTTCACAAATGTCAAGAGTCAATGGAAAAACTTTTTATGTGGCATGATTGTAACAAAAATAAATAAATAGAATAAACAAGGTATAAATTTGCCTTAGCTTAGAATATCACGTAAGTTTAAGAGGGAAAGAGCAGAGAGTAAGAGAAAGAAAGAGAGAATAAAGGGAGAAGGAGAAACTTTGATCAAGTTAATTTCAACCATCAATCATCATCGTCATCTAGATCAATTATTATTTATTTTATGTCTTTCTTTCTAAATTAAGCAAAGATTAAGGGTATAATCAATCTAAACTATTAAATTTGAGAGATAAATTTCAGGTTTGTAAGATGAGATATGTGGTCTATAAATATGAGATTCATTAAAACTCATTGTGATTAGTTTTAATTTAATAATTGGGACTTTTTTTATTCTTGGGGATGACCATTATTATGGGATGTTATATGAGGAAATTCTATCCAAAATTTTGATCAAAGTGTGCCCAAACAGATTATATATCATTAGATTGCAAGAAGATTATTTCATCCCTTCTACCCATTATTCCATACATAATCTAGATAATCCAAAAGTTCGATAATGTGTAAATTTTAATTTTACATAAAGATATGATGATAGATCATATGTGGGCACCTTGATCGATGATTAGATTTGAAAATTTTTCATTTCTGTTACTTTAATAGGTATACTATTAGAAACAGTGATCTAATTATCTAGAAATCTAATACAAATGGTAATTTAATGATCCAAACCGTTGGATCAAGGCTACTTAAGTGATTTTGTATGGTATATATGTCATACCAAGTCGGCTTGGAAAGGTAAAACAAATGTCAAAACTAATTGCATTAATTGATTTTTCATAATTCTTATACAACAAAATTGAGGCTAAAAATTTTATATAATATATCTAACATCATGAATATCACTCAAACATATAAAATAAAATTTTAAAATAGATAAATATGGGTACAATTAACGTGATTTAAACTACCCTTAAACACATATCTTTGTCCAGCAGAATGAAAATATATAAAACATAAATAATTATTATTTTATTCTAGAATTATTTTATTTTGTCAATTAATGTAGTTGGTGATGTATGATAGAATATTTTATTCTTGAACTCCTTGATTTGATTATAAAGATAAATCAAGAGAACTCAGTGTGTCTGATTTTCATATACGAAATTCATACATTAGCATGCAAATTAACATTTTTGAAATTAGCGCCAAATTGATACAATTATCATACTAATGTTTGATATTAGCATGTTATTATTAATTCAACTCATTCCGGTTAATTTGCATTATAATGTATGAATTTCATATAATTCAAGTCCTCCTTGCCTAGAAAGTACCTAAAAAAAACCATAAGAAAAAAAGTACCCAAACAAGAACGAGTTGAATTAATAATAGCATGCTAATATCAAACACTAGCATGATAATTTTATGAATTTGGCACTAATTTCAAAATGCTAATTTGCATGCTCATATATGAATTTCGTATACAGTTTTTATGTATTATCTTTCTTATAGCTATTTTAAGTACTTTTTTAGCAATCAGGAATTGAATCAATAATAGCACGCTAATATTAAACATTAGCATGGTGATTTTATAAAATCTTCAAATGTTACATATTAAGCATGCTAATTTGAATGGAAAAATGAAATATATTGTCCCAAACTAAGAATTCTTTTACAATTTTATATTTGAAGCTATTTTTATCACAATATTGAAAATTAATTTTTAAAATGATTTATAATGGAATATTTCAAATTTTATTACATAAAAAATAGATTTATTTAATACAAATTATTTTCTTAGAATAAATTCTTTCATGGTTTAAAGTATTTTTGTAAATTTTTTAAAGTTTGGTCTTATGGTTCGATGTCCGGGGTTGTTCACTGTCCAAGGGCCGAACTTGTGACCTTGAGCGTATATGCCTGGAATGAATACCACGGTGCCTCTAATGCTGATTTCATTTTTTGTAAATTTTATTTTCTATAAATATATATTAAATTAATTAATATCTATTGTATATTTTATTATTTGATGCTATAATTTTTGTGATGGTTTTTATAATGTTTAGGATGGAAATAATAGCGGTTTAGATATAACTTTATTTGTAATATTTGATGCTAATATTTTATATTAGCGTGCTATTTCACTGAAATTGTGATTATGGAAACATTTTTCTTTGAAAAATTCAAACTATGATTTTGAATGAAAACGAAGAAGATAAAAGTTTTAATGAAATTAGCATACCGATTTTACATTTCCGTTTACATTATCACGTTGATATGCAAATATTTGAGATTTCGAATTCACGGTGCTATTTTAGAACTTAGCAGATTAAAATTCAAGTATATATATCTCTAAAAAAGAGTATGCTAATATAAATTAAAGATATACATGTCATCAAACTAACTTTGAACTTTTCCACAACTAGTAATTGGCCACGACTGGTACACATATCAGCGACGGATTAATTTGAATTCTATTGAATATGCACATATTTTATTACACTTTCAGAGCACTAAAATACGGTACTCCATAATCTCCATCAGACGCTACCACGAGCATCACTCGGGGTTGAATGTTGGCTACTGCTACAACCAAAAATCCAAGCTGACGTGTAGCTTTCTCTCACTGTTTCGGCACCAAAAAAGCTAAAGCCACACCGAACCCGACACCTTTCCCATCTTCTTCTTCAATGGTGAACAAAAACCTCATTTCATCTCCTACCTGACTGTCAATGTCCTGGAACAGAGAATTAGAGGCGACCATCCAGAAGGTGGCACAAAAACCGCATCTATCCCTACTCCCCCAATTTTGGCAATCATGATCACCGTTAGCTGACATTTGCTTCAAGATCTGTGAGCAGAAAATCCACTAAAATTCGACACAACAGCCATCAATTCAAAGATCAGAGACAACCATTGCATCAACAATGTTAAAATCAAACACTTATGCTCCTCCCTACCACAGATTTGGCGGCCCTATGTCTTTGAAAACCAATCTCCATCGTCTTTCTTTATGTTAGCACAACATCGACTCTCAGCACCCCCATTCGCCTTCTAGCTCTCAAGATGGAAGGCAATAACGACTTTTGCCTTGTATTCTCGATGATATTTTTTGAAAAATATTCGCGATTTTTAGAGTGGAGTATAACTTTTACCAGGTTAAGCATTAAAATTTTCAATTTCCCTCCCAACGAAATCCTTACAAACGGCCTTTCACTCTCCTACTCACCTCAAAAGCATACACGACTTGGATTAATCCCACAAAAATCAAAGAATAGATTGAACGACTGCATGTTAGTTCGAGGCAAGTCAGATGGTCGGAGAAGACAACGAGGGAGACGAGGCAACTGGAAGAGCATAGAGGCGAGATGGAAGGCTGCGTTGGAAAGAAGGAAACCCGATCCCCTTTTGGCCGCAAAACGAAAAGCCCTATTCTAACACTCGCTACACGCACATACAGCGGTGTACACGTGCTAGCGATTATCAATGGCTGGGATTTCACCCGCCCGGATATACGGTGAGATTGCGTGTCGACATGGGAATTCAGGTGCATCTTTGCTACACCTGAATATATCCCTATATATATTTGTTTGATGGAAATAGTGTAATTAAATTTTATGCACCCCATTAAAGGATGAGTTCCTTATCAATGTGGTAGTCTTCTAATTTGCACAACAACTGAGATAATTTTGGAGTTCATTACATTCAACAAAAGAAAACCATGGCAAATAAAAATTCAACCCACCCAATTAAAGAGCACTTAACACAACAAATTTTGATTTTTAGCAACAAAAATTTCCTTGCAAAAGTTAAAATTTGGTCGTTAAAGAAAAACTTGGTTGTTAATAATTTGTGATGTTCTCCCTATAGCAATTATTAAGAAAAATTTAGTTGCTAATAATTTGTGGTATATACCATGTAGCAATTATTAAGAAGAAATTCAGTTGCCAATAATTTATAATTTTGTATTTTGCCAAGAAATTTCAATTCGATTTTTGAAACATTATTACAAGCAAAAAAATATGGTTGCCTCTGAAAGCATTACGATAAGCAAAAAAATTTCTTATTATTAAAATATCATTGTAAGTAAAAAACTTTTTGTCACGTATGCATTTTTCTTCTAATAAAGACTTTTTTCTTACTAATAAGAGTTACATAAAGTGTATTTTCTTGTAATATTAATATTAATGCTTTTATTTTTTTTTTAGTTTAATGAATTTTATCTGTAATTATATCTAGGAAGAGTAGTATAATTTTTCATGTTTGCTTAACAAAAAAAAAAAAGAACTATTCACGGATCTCTCATAAAAATAATTGAATGCTTTAAAAAATTAATACACCCTTAGACTTTATATTTTAGGAATGTTATAAAGCTTCAATAAAATCGAAATTGGTCATCTTATTTATTATTACTACAATCAATCATAATAATATATATTATTCAGATGAAAGCATAAACCCTTCATTAAAAAAAAGCAAAATAATACTAGGTCGCATGTTCTCATTCATTTTTTTATTTCTTTGATTAGTAGTTTCTTTTAGTATAAGAATCGACTTTTAAAAATTAAGTAATTTTCATACATATATAGTGGCAACTATAAATAAATTTTTAATTCCAAGTGAAAATATCACAAAATTATTCAGTCTAATATTTAACGTCATATGTTGAAAAAACATACTTTTACATAAATTTTGCATCAGCTTCATCCAGTTACCCACTAAATTGCTATAAAATCTTACAATGTAGTTTAAACCAGTGTTGTTAGAACCGGACCGGTCCGACCGGGAACCGGTCCAGTTTTCGGTTTGATTAGGTGCGGTTCGGTTCATATACGAAAAATCGTCCGAACCGTCGGTTGGACCGGAATTCGACTGGTCGGACGAATAGTCGCCTGCTCGCCAGCGCGCGCTGCCACGCATACGTCGCCCGAAGATGGAGAATAAGGTTTGCCTCTGACAATCTTGCGAAGGCCAAATGCACGACTGTTAAGACTGTGCTCCATCCGAATTCTGAACTGAAGTCATCCGCATTCCAGGCAATTTGGTTAAAAAAAAAAAAAACGTTCCATTGCATGTTTCATCATATACTGTAGTACATGGTATAGGTAATCTAAGTACGGGACTTATCATTTAAGATTGGTTGGAAATGTCCCAATTGAAATATCCAATTTGATTAGTGACTAATTATAAGTGGAAAAATTTAACCCAGTTTAGTCTAAAAAAAAAAAAAAGAAACTGAAAACATATATGAAACTTTTTATTTATGAAATTCAATGTTATCTATATTATCTGGTTTACTTTTCGTCAAAAATCCTCTTTTCGCGGGACACGTACATAATCATTAATACATAATTTTTTCTACCTAATTTTTTGCGTGCGTCTCTTATAATATCAAATTATCAATAATTCAATTATGCTATTAAACAATCTTATAATATTAATTATGTCATTAAATAATCCTAAAATCTTACGTAATTAAAAAAAATCTCTACAAGACTGAGGATTATTGACTCCCATATCTTCAAAATTTTATGAAATTTTAGGCCTTCAAAAATACTTCATATAATCAGATATTCTAATTAATCATATGAAAATAATATGCAACTCATGGAATTAATATCACTCTCATAATTAATTATATAGCACAAAATTCTGCACATAATTAATGTAGTAAATAAAAACTATAATATAATTAATAAAATATTATAATTAATTAAATGATATCTAAATTTAATGGTTTATAGACTTCTAATTTTCATTTTTTGCTGAACATAGGAGATATTCTTAATTTTTATATTATTATAAGTTATTTAATTGTTAAAAATTCTTCAAGCATGTTTTGTACTTATATTGTGGTTTTTAAAATCTAACATATATATTTAGGATTTAATAAAAATATAATTTTATCAATATATTTATTTTAAATTTTAAAAATATAATATTTATGACATCATAAATATGTCATGCTGACATCATCGGTTCGAATCGGTTCGAACCGGTTCACCAGTTCCTTTACTAGTTCAATCACCGGTTCGGTTCTGACAACATTGGTTTAAACATGCTTTAAAAAAATAAAATTTAAAATTTTTTAAATAATTATGAGCTTGAAATCCATATGCATATGCATGTAGATGTTAAAAAAATATCATGTAAACTGATATAAATTTGTGAAACTGTAAAATTGTAACTATGTGGATTCATGTAGAAAAATATTAAAGCTCTGTTTAGCATATTTCATATAACAATCATTAAAACGAAATTTAGTTGTCGATAGTTCACAATTTTTGTGTTTAGGCGAGTAAGTTTTAATTTAGGGTGTGTTTCTGTAATTACAAGACTTTTCAAATTAAAATTTTTGCTCTCCACAACTACTTTATGTTTTAATTATTTTTTTATATTTTTCTATATAATTATTCTACTTTTCAACCATTTGTACATAATTACTCATACAAGTTACCTACTTACTTTTAACTTTATTTTGTTTACTATTCATCATTACTTTTATTATATCACATTATTTTTTATTTTAAAAACATTTATACTAAAAGTTTTTCATCCAAAATTTTTATCACTTTCCAAATACATCTTTAGCTACCAAAACATTATTATAAGAAACAAAAAATTTCTTTGCCTATGAAAACATCACCATGAGTAAGAAATTTTTTTCTTGTTTGTAAAAGTATCATCATAAGTTTAAAAAAAAAAAAAAAAAAATTCTTACGTATGCATTTTACTTACAGGTAAAGATTTTTCTTTCTGAAAAGTGCTGAAGAGTGAGCAGGATTGAAGGGCCCGGGTATCAGGCGACAGGCATTTTCATGGCCCACCACGAAAATCTTATTATTGTCAGCAGGCGCACTGCTGACCGTTTTGCGATGTATTTTTTTTTTTTTTTTTTTGCAACAGAGTTTTGTCCTGTACTCGTGGTTGTGGATGCAATTGCAGAGTGCAATGCAAATGCATACTGAAATCCAAGGAAATTGTAATACGTTCTCAAATTCGTGATACATAATTCTCTAATTCTTGCTATTAGTAATAAGCTTCGTGACAGCAAGTAAAATTTATGTGGATTATGAATCGGGAACTACCAGAAAAATGCAGTGCATGTGAACAACTTTTAGCTGCCACATTTTAATTTGATTGCGTTTTGATCAATTGATTTCTATTTGCGAGAAAATTTCATTAGATACTTTAAATGTACTTTTAGTTATATTTAATGTAAAGTAAAAAAAATGACTGCATTTAAGCAAATACAACCACTCAAAAGCAGCCAATTATTCCTAGCTAAATAATTAACTACATCCAAAATATATCTAATGCAACCAAATATACATTGCATTAGCCAAAAATTAACTACTTAAATGAAATTTGTTGTAATGAATAGACTTTGTCTATGACTAAAAATCACGTCAAAAATAAATAAACTTGCATTACAATGCCATCATTATAACATCTAACATATAAAATTAACACAACTGTTCAGGGAATATAATAACATCATTAGTTTTTTCTTTACCTAAATACAATATCTCCAACTTAGCACACTATGTAAGAGAAAAGTTCAAAAGAAATTAGTCAAATGAACCTACAGTGTAATTAAAGTCATTAGCTCTCTAGAAAACTTTCTTTTAATTGCTTCAATCCACTTGGCCTCATATCCAACTATAACTTCATTCTTACTTTTTTGTTGGTACTGTATACAAATATGATATCTAATAATACAAATCAGTTTTATTCACAACCCCTCAGCATAGAGGACATATTATAAATACCCCCATACTGAGGGGGACAAGTCATATAAGCACCCTCATTACCATGGGGACACATGCAAAGGGGTTACAAAAATCCATGCCAAATGACAACTATGGATTTCAAACCATGAATAGACAGCAACAATTGAGATAGCCTTAGTTGGCTTAACTCCGTTTTCATTATTTTGTTTAGAAATATCACTTCTTGAATATGAAAATTGATAGGAATGGATGAGGTGGAAGCCAACTCAGCTAATGGTCATGGGAAAATGGAACGTTATTGAGAAGAGGGGACTATGATTAGTAGTCAGTGGTCTATGAAAGGGTGACAAGTGGCATCACCAATGACTTGTGAGAGAAATAGATTGACATATTTACTAATGATTAGTTAATCAGTGGTCTATGAAAGGTGACAAGTGGCATGACTAATGACTTGTCAGAGAATAGATTGGCGTATTTGCATTAATAAATAGGGAGGTGAATTTCTAAAGATGACATGGATATTTGCTTTAGTTCCTAGTCATAAAGAGGAAGAGAGTAGGTAGCATTGAGATCTAGAAATTCTTTGAGGGAGAGAAAATTTTGTTAGTCTTCGTAGTACAATCCATCTCTTTAGAGATCATTGTTCATTCAATCTGTTGGTCTTTACTGTAGATCAATCTCTATAGGTTGATTAGTTGATTGTAATCCATTGAATCATTAATAAAAGTTCATATGATTGAGTCAAAACCTACTAATGACAAAGCACTCCACTGATACACGATACTTAAAGCATAGCCAAGTTATAGTGCTTAGTCTCGGAACCCAAACACCTAACACACAGTACCTAAGCATCTGACATCTATGCAAACACAACATCAAGGTAACATGTGTCTACCAACATCCTCAAGACAAACCCCACTTGGTATTGACAAATGTCAATAGATGATTATTGCACCTACTAAGGTGTGAGCCAAAACCAATTAAGTATATCATTGCATGTCAAGCAAGTGTCAACAATGCATGAAGCTATCTAAGAAAGTTTGCAAACGCTGTTGATTTATTGAGAAAACCACCTAGAGGACCACCATAATCATGAGAGAAAAGATCAAAGCCATGTAAAGAAAAGATGTAGCAGCTCTAAAAGCCAACTAGACACACTCTCTCATGAGGCCCCTTCACACCTAAATAGTATTGCTAAGGCAGCACCATCTTTTCTTCTGAATACTAAGAAAAGGCACAAATTTATATATGTGCTCTTCCCTTCTCTCTTCATTGTATAACTTTTCCCTCCTTTAGAGACTTCTAATACTCTATAGAGATTATGCAAATTCATTATATGTACTATTTTCTTTGTAGTATAGTGAAAATGCTCTCCCCTTTGTAGTAATTTTTCAAGAAGGTATTATAAACTGATGATGACTTTCTTTTCATATTAAAAATCTTTAGCAAGCTATCTCTTTTATATTTTGCATTATTCTACATACTCATTCCTAATTGATGCAATGGTATTTGATATTTTTGACAACAACACGTATCAACTGGTATCAAAGCAAGGTCAATCGAGAGAACATGCATTCAATGAAGTTGTAGGATGATAGCATTTCATGAATGTAGCAAGACTTCAATGTGTAACAATAGCAGCAGGCTTCTTCATCAATAATGGATCAACATATCAAACATATAGAGTAAGAAGCCATGTTGAATCTATCTTATTAGATTATTACATGGCTGACATTGGTTAGTAGCTATATGATGTTAAAGAGAGATTGTAGTGCTTGTTATCCCTAATTAATGCAACGCATGAGCAACAATTTATTTTATTGGGTTTAGCTTGATGGATTAGGCAAGCTATAAGGCAATACATCTACATTGGAGTTCTAGAGTGCTAGAGGTAATGTGTGTAAGTATGAGCTTCTTCAACTCACATCGGCAATGAAGCAATTAGGGAATTAGCCAGTGCCAGATTGTGTGTTTTACATTTTTGATGATTTTGATTATGAAAAATGGCTTGACACACTGATCTTGTTGTGGAATGTGTTTAATTGAGTTAATCAGGTTGATGTGTGATTAAGATCACGTAGTGCTCTCTTTCGGATATGTGGTTAAGATGAGATTAGTGTCTTTGTAAAATTATCCCTTTACTTATCATATGTTAATGATATCTAAGAAGTCGGTTTGTGGCGAAAACCAATATTTATCTTGAATGGAATTTGAGGATATTCTTTATGAATTTGGAATTGTGAAAAAATATGCATTATGTACTTTTAAGGTAAGTAGAAGTTGAATTATGTTGGACTTGATGTGGATATTCATTCACTCAAAATAAGATTTAGCTTCTAAATTTGTTCGTGAAAAAGGGAAAAGTCTACGATTTCTAGCAAGAAGGTTAATTGTTTTCATAAAAAGGTTGATAACTGTAAAAAATATTAACTATTTTAAAAGCATCATAAGTTTTTTGGGCACCAGAAATTTCAGCTTCAAAGAGTTTCCATAAACATATGATCTTCTGGTTGCTATCTCTTAAGCCACATTTCAAGGGAAATGTTACTTACAAAAAGACCTCCAATGATTGCTTAATAGCATCAAGAGAGATACCCAGGTGAAAGAGTGAAAAACTCTACGTGTTTTCTTGTGTGTTTTCTTTTCTTGGAAACTCAAATGCAAAGTTGAAGTTGCAGATCTTTTGAAGTTGTTATTGCTTAAGGTTTAAAGGTATAAGTTGTTGGTAATTTAAAGAGATGCTACTCATGCAGATGTGCTAAATTGATTTACTTTTCATTTAATTTTTATTTGTATTTCCTTTTGTATTAATAGTAATGAAACTAAGAATGATGTAAATCAAGTTGTTACTTAATTCACAAGCCCACCCAAAGCTTAATACAAATTGAGAAGATAATTGAACTAATTGTATCACTATAACTTTTCATATTGAAATCGAATGGTGGAACTCAAGTCACTTGTGTGTACAGAGTGAAATAGGTCTCTAATTATGCAGTGCCTCATTGACCAAAACACCAAATTGGTGTTGTTAATCTATGAAGCTAGCAACATCTAAAAATGATCTATGATAGTTTAAAAATCAAAGGATCTCTTGTAATAGAAAAGCATTTAGCAATCTTAGATGTCCGCAATTAGCATATCATTTAATCATATCACATCGTAAATAAACTACAATCATATAATTTTAACTTATTATATATCATCATCATAACTAGTATAGGAAACAAGGATATAACCCTTCATTGAAGTAAATATAAATGTACAACACGACACAGTATACTATGTACATCTTCCCACTCAACATATAATACATGCACATAACCTTCACAAATACATTAATTTGAAATTGACTATAATCAAAACTAATATCACTTATATTTTGTCATAATCCACCTCATTCTGGAATTAACATAACCAAGTAAGCAACCAGACACTCGTAATAATAGTTTTCCTGTAAATATCGATAACAAAAACATGAGTCCGGACTAACTCAATGAGTAGGTGTTTTATACAAAAACTATGGAACTACGAAAAACCATGTTAAATAATCTTGAATGTCATGTCGCTATATGCAATACAAACTTAGACTTCTCACTAGCCCTAACAATTATATTACCGCAAGCCACAAGCATGTATATGACCACATATAATCCATAATAATATAACTCAAACCACATGCCATATAAGGGCCATGCACAACCAAATGCATGCCACACAATGGTCAGATCTCAACTCATAAATAACAAAATGACCCACATTGATGTGCCTTAAATCACTTGTCACACAAATGTTATGCCCTACATGCCACATAAGAATCATATCTATTTAGTCACATTGCACACGAGGGCCATGATAATTTGATATTATCATCCGTACAAAGTGCAAACAAGGCATATACCAATCACACCATTACATGTTAGATACTGATGTAAAAGTCATAAATCATGTTCCTTCACAAAACCATGTTAAAACACATGACTAAAGCATATTGTCAAAGGAGCTGAAACCAAGGAGATTTGAACAAAAACTTCTTCCTAATGCATGAACCAACACCCTTGTCTAGAATCCAGAATATTTTTGGAAATGTGAGGAGTTTTACGATTTATTAAAGGTCCATGCTTACTTGAAATCCACAAATATTAAATAGTGAAGGATTCACACTATGAGAACTAATGCGATCATCAAACCAAGAGTAGCAATGATTGTGACAAGTTGCCCAAATAGGCAACGCAATAGTAAGGACTAACCACACTATAACTTTAGAAGAATTAAGAAATGAACGAGCAGAGGATGACTTCGTGATCACAATTGGCCCCTTCGTCATTTTCCTAACTAACTCTAACATTATAGCCCAAAGAATCACTAATAACATCACTAAGAATGTTAAATTCCTAAAGACTAGGGCTCTCATGCTCAAGCGCTCTTAAGGCTCGCGCCCTCAAAGTGCAAGAGTGAAGACTCTCATAAGAAGGCAAGATCAAATGGTTGCAATGACCTCACCTTAATATCAACTTATTTCTCATCCAAGGAAACTGAATAATATCATAGCCCTCAAACAAAGCATCAATACCCAACGTTAATGACAACTCTAACGATGAAGAGGCAAATTTTACTCAAGACATGATAAGCTATTCGAGGCAAGCCTCGTTTGTGCTTTACAAATTGATGATAGATACATCAGCTTAAAGAAGATTTGAAGAAATGATTATAAATCGCCTTTTGATGCTAAGCCTATGGCACGAGCAATCAAGTAACACATAAAAGCAGCATCACACTTCTAGAGTAAGGCTTTTTGGCCCTAGAAAGAGTGGTAGAGGTCAAAATTCAAAGATTAGAACTCAATCCTCTAAAAATGGAAACCTAATTCCTCTATGAGGAAATTGGAAGGTGTTTAGGATTATTTTCATTGGAAAGTTTGGGATGAAGAAGAGAATTTGGACCAAAGATTGGATATTGAATGCTCTTAAGGTTAGTCCAAACTAGAGCCAATGCTCCCACGTGAATCCGTTCGTTGGAGAGGCAAACTAAAACTAGTAGCTCTTTTGATTGAGAGTTGTTATCAAGGAACACCTTTTAGATGAAAGAGAGGTCACAACAAGGAAAAACCACACAACTTTGTAGCTAGCACTCCTTGTAAGTAAAAGTTCTAAATAGTGGATCTTTAGTCATCATCAACCTTGTGATTTTTTGAGTAACTTTATGTTCATGGGTCACTCTTTTTCCCAATAAAAACTCAAGTCTATTCTCTTGATCTCTCTCTTTCTATCCTTTTTAGGCCAGATGATATGAGTCCCTAGCTTAGTTTGATAGAGCCTCGAACTAGGCTCATATTTTCAACGTTTTGCGCCACATGTGGGGAATGATTTTCACGATCCATATTGCACCCTTGTTGTTGTTCAACCAACCTTTGAATAAATTTTAGAACTTAGCAACCTCATATTCAAGATTAAAACTTAAATTTCACCCTGAAGCTCCGCCAATATATTTAAATTATGATGAGAATTATTCTTACAAATTATGGCTCCAAAAATAAGCACACTTCCATCAATCCAGTAGTTTATCATTCAAATCTCACTTATGGACATTTAACTTCATGTTAAATGTGCTAGGTGTCTCATCAATGCCTACACACATTTCAAATTAATAGTGTGTTTGCTTAGCATAAAAATTTTTCACTTTCCACAACTACACTATCTTTTAATTATTTCTTTATATCTTCTTATATAATTGTATTATTTTTCAATCGTTTTTACACAACTATCTGTATAACTAACTTATCTATTTTAATTTTATTTTCTTTACTCCTCATCATTATCTCTATTATATCATATCATTTTTCTTATTTTAAATTATTTTATACTAAAAACCTTTCCTAATAAACCCTAAGTTATCGCTAAATGTGTCCCATTATTAGTTTAAGGTGACATTTAGTAAAGTGAAATATCGCAAGACAGTAAGAAAGTATGGAAAGCGAAAAAGAGAATAATTTGAAAATTATGTGAATAATATGATATAATAGAAATAATGTTGAAATAAATAAAGTAGTTGTAAAAAATGATTGGAGTATAAGGATAAAATTGAAAAGTAAAACTGTTAGATAGTTGAAATATCAAATCATTTATGAGAGAATTTGGGAGAGAAGAAAATCATGAAAAACCATTAGCACCTATGCCTAAACATAGCTTAAAAAGTATACAAGTTAAATCTTAAATACTTGCAATATAATCAATCCAATAACTTTCATATATTCAAAATCATTTGAATGTGAAAATCCATCCTAGGCTTCTACCTAACTATGTATGAAAATTCACCTCCACTATTCTCATAATCAGAATTTTCATATTCATCTCAATCGATACAACTTTTCATATATCTAACATTTAGTTTCAAAATGTTATCATCACTTAGCCTCTCAAGCCATACTACTTGCATCACCATCGATACTCTCCATTCTCAAAACTCGAGTACTACAAATGATCGAATCTTAAAAACTATTCTTAGCTTTATGATTTTGTTTCATTAATGTGAATTGTGTTTTTCGTTGACTCATATTATTTTATCTAAATAGCCATTACATAGGACCAATAGGCTGGTTTTGATTTCCTAATGTAGGCAACATTAATATCATTGAAATTCATGGTTGTTGACAAAAGTGGATAATTATTGGTTGAGATTTATGATAGAAGAATGACTCGATGGAAGCAAACAACAAGAAATCGATGGTGAATTACTCAAATCTAGATTTTTCTAGACCATTTAAGGATCATAAAGTGTCAAGAAAAAGGATACCACAAATGGAGACAAAGACTTGAAGATTGGTTAGAAGTTAGGCTTTAACAAGGAGACACCAATAAAAGTTTGTGTCCCGGAATTATTTGAGCAAAAAAGGTGACTAGATTATATCTCATGCCAGAGTCATGGTTATCAACCACTAGTCACCAAAAGAGGTAGTCACGTTCATTTGAAAAATAGTGGAGGAAAGGTGGAACAATTTTCTTATGGTGGAATCAGATTATTGACTCAAGATCTTTTGTGATACCATCACCAATTCCAATATGACTAGAGATTCCATGTAAGATATCATGGCAAAAATCAAAATAAAGGAGGTTATCGCAGTTGGAAATAGAGGCCAAGAGAAAATAATAAATAGGTCAAGAAGTTGATGGTCATGTTAAAAACATCCATGATATCTGTAAATCAAAAAAATTTGTGTAATCCCATGGACAAACCTTCAATCTTCTAGCCAGAAGAGAAGTCCACTTCTTAGTTGTGCTAGTATGGAGAGATGGTGAGAGAAGAAATTGGATAGTCGTTTCTTGCTTGGGGCGACATGTAATGGATTACAGAGTAACCAATGGATTTGGATAGTTCAAGGGAGGTTCATCTCACCATTGCAGAATGTAGAGAGTATTATTTTGGATATAAGATTCACTTTGAAAATAAAATAGGATCTAAGGGAACAAATAGGTTAGTGAGTTGAGAGTACTTACCAAAGAAGGGTACCAAGGTTCAAGGAGGACCTTCGTCGGCAATGATAAGCTACAAGGTACGTTAGTGTGTCTATGATCATGGTGGTCCAACCCAAATTGGGATCTTAGTTGGAACTTTATTGACATCTTGTAGGTTAATTATTTTGTGCACAATTCAAATCATAGATTTCAATCTCATTTCATTCCTAATCACTTTCTTTGCATAAACTAAAGTTACAAATTTGAAACTTGCCGCTTTCATAAAAGATTGTCTGAAACTTATAAGCTATGAAATGAAAAATATGATTCTTCAATTGAAAATTTTGAGACTTATCACACAAACAAATAAATTTTGCTAATAAAGTGTTCCATATAAAGCATACTATTTAAGAATTAAGCTAATAATTTTAATTCTGAATAGCTACCTGAATTAAAGTCACTTTTTAGCAAATGGTATGCAACACTTTGAAAATCCCCTATCCAAAAGTCTCGTATAGGTATTTTAGTAACATTGGGCAAAACCAAAGTCTAAAAGGCCACGTCACAACGCATGGGTATTATTTCAACATATGATGCACTTGGAAAATATCATTAGTCCTTAAATATGGGTAGACAAATATCAAATGAGAATCCAGAAGTTCCCATAATCAATGAACAAACCAAAATGATTTTTTCAGGACAAACTAGGATTTCAAAAAAAAGAACAAACTACGATTTCAAAAACGACTTTCTTCATCTACCACAAGAACAAACGATCTTTGAAACTATTTCTGTCCTTAAGGATGATGACATCACCAGAAAAATTAAAGTTGATGCACCTAGTTTTGTTGAAAGGTCTGATTCTAGAAACTTCACAAATTGGATGACAGAATTGAAAAAATTTTCAAATGTTATAATACAACAAGTGCTCAGCGCAAAAGATTTACTACAATGGAACTGACAAAATTAGCTCAATATTACTAATTAGGAGTTGAAAGAGACATCAAAGAAGGTAGAGAATCAAAAATCATAACTTGAACCAAAATGAAAAATAAGTTAACAATGAAATATGTGCTTCACTGCCATAAAGAACAACCTATTGACCAATGGATGAATTTGAGACAAGGTAATATAAGCATTAGTGAATATTATGAAAAATTTAACAATGTCTTTCTCAAATGTAAAATTAATCAAGATAAGTAGGTGAGCCAAAAAAATTTGTCAATGGACTTAAACTTGAATTAAAAAAAGAATTAGCTTTACATGTCTTATATACCCTTGAAGAAACGATTTTTAAATCCTTGAAACTTGAATAATTTCACCAAACTTTGCCTTTTGAACAGTCTAATTACCTAGTAGAGAGTATGAGACAACTAAGTATGTATCTAAATAAGTATCTTTCGAATGGAAAAATATACAAAATAGAGTGAGTGACATCCTTGTCCAAAATTTTATTAAGAATGCCAATTTAGGTAATCTACCTAGTTAGAAGCAAATGTGTTTGAAGATTACAATGAAAGAAAAATTGATGAGACAGTTGCTTCCTTAGATGAACTGAATAATCAATCTAGAATTAGTAGATGAACAAGATGAATTTCAAAATATCAGTTTCATGAGATGCATCTGGTCCACACCAGATTCTAGAAATAATTGGAGGTGAACAACTTTTTTCATGCATTTTTTGCACATGATAGTGTTGTGTGCGATGTTGTTATCGATGGTCAAAGTTCTATGAATGTGGTCTCAAAGGCTGCGTTAGCCAGGATGAATTAAGATTTAAGTGTCATCCAGGATCTTATAGAATTACATGGGTAAAAAAAAAATTTCCCTAATTGTAAGTGCAAGATGGTTGGTCCAAATCAAAATTACAAATAATGAGGATCATATTTGGTGTGATTGTTCTTCTGATAGATTTAGTTCACATTTTACTTGGTCATCCTTAGATATTTGATATAAATGACATAAACTATAGAAAATAAAAAATACATCCTATTGAATGATATAGAAATTAATTCTTTTGAAATAAACTAAACATCAAACAAACAGTAATACAAAAGAAAATTTTTCCCATTGAATGCTAGTTAAAAATTCTGAGTCTAGAGTCTCTACAGATGAGTCTACTATCTAATATTAGGGAGTGCAACTTGGGTTGGGTCGGCGTGGGTACTAGTCTACCCTACCTATACTCTATTTTTAAAAGGCTTATCCTACCCATTTACAGGATCGGTTCCTACCGTACTCTACCCTACTCATTAGCCATAGGGTTGGTTTCGGTTTTGTTTCCAAATCAGTTCTTCTAATGCTCAATTATAATAGTTGAAAAAAAATATATTTTGGCACTTTTTAAATAAAAAATAATATTCATTTGTATTGTACATGTTACTGTTTACAATCATTTCATTTTAGTGTTGTTTACACCTTATGCTCAAAACTAAGATATTAATACAAAGATAGCACATAATAGTGTTAAAAAAATCTAATGAAAGTCTAACTGTGCACAACAAGTAGACATTTTACAATAAATATTGAACTGCTTCAGTCATGTCTACCCAGCTTTACACATTGATTTCAACTTGTATTGATCTAAATGCAAGCCTCAGCCCTGAAAGTTTTCAAGCTTTAACAAAATGTCTATATTTGACTCTTCAATTTAATCTATGAATAAACAACATCATCACATTAAGGATTCTAACAATAGCCTTGATAAATTAAATAAAAATACTAACTAAAATAAATAGAATTACTACCAACCTGGTTATTCTCCAATCAACATCAATGGAAAATGATCAACTTCAAATTTTTCAACAACAACAAATATTACAAATCAAGTATAGTCCTACTAAAGGAAAATTGAAATAAGAAACTATAAAGTGAAACAGAAATGTAAACATAAATTCGCCCATGCTTCATTGCTGTATCTTCTCTCCTTCCTACAATTAAAATGAGAAATACATTACTAAAATTAAAGTAAAAGAAAATGCACTTAATCATAATCAAAGATAGGGTGAATATAATATGATACTGAATTAAGTTATACAAATCGCCAAAAGGTAATGCACCATAACTAGTCTTATAGGGAAACAAATTAAACAGTTAAAATATATTACCTCTAATCATTCTTACACAAAGGCCATTCCATAATCCATAAAATATAGTTCACATAACACAATAAAATTAACATGTCCACAATCAAATTATTAAATTCTAACTCGCAGTAGAATATAAACTATCTTAGCAACCAGAAAAGTTTTCAAATTTCAAAGTAAAAATGAAATCATTCATCCGAGCACCATAATGTCTTTTCACTGAAAATAACAATTAAAGAAACCATTAGTAAGAATATGCATATTAACATTAAACAAGGAAAGTCAGTAAAAGTAAATGAAACCTTATCCTCATTGGCAGCAGCAAACAAATCTCCTCTTCTTGCGACATACGAATGGAAGAAATTATTTTAATAGAAAAAATAACAAGTATGAAATTAACATTCATTAAATGAGAGATATAATGAATCTCTAATTACCTGATTCTGATAAGGATCGGTTGGCCTTCCTTAAATCCCTTTCAAAATATTTTAATAAATCATTTCAAATTCGTTCGATAAAACCAAATATTATTTTGAAAATCAAAATTTTCCTTTCTCGTTCATAATGCAACCATTTCTACATTTCTCCTCATTTTCATAAGGATTTGCTTATGATAAAGCAGTTCCGACATATTCCATCGTTGCAATATAAAAACATATAAAATCATTTTCAAAAAGTTTGCTTGCTTATCTTTTCAATTTGTGTCCTCAACCTTATCCTTTCCTCTTCCTATACAAGGAAATTGGATATTTTATCCATCCGTTCCATGTCTTAGATTCCTTTCCATGCATGCTTTATGATCACATATTACCTCATTTTTATAGAGGTTATCCCTTTATAAATACTTGGTCATTACCTCCTTATATGAATTTTTATCCATAAATCCTTAAAAAATTAAAACCATACATCCTTATAAAAGTATAAAAATAAATCTCAATTTTTTTCAAAATCATGCTGTTCACTGTCCATAGTTACTGTTCATGATTACTGTTCATATTAATGTAGCAGGTTACTGTTCACAGCGTGTTGGTTACTGTTCATGGGTTCCCAAAATTGACATTTTTTTTAAAAACAAAAAATACCATGACATAGCTCTCAGTTAGTATATCATGGAAAAATTCATGAATTTTGAATTTATCATCATTAACTTGGCCAATTAAATTATTTTCTCCATATACTAAAATTCATCATAATTTCACTTAAGCATTATCCTTAAATCTAAGAATTATGAGATTAATATATCATCATTCCAACATCATAACTATCATAAAAATTTATCTCATATCATTATTTAGCAATATTGGAGCATTATTTGCACATTTTATACATGATTTTTCCGAATGTTCTATCTTCGCTCCAAATTTTCGATGTTTAGGCATAATTCCATTTCGGCATTATAATTATACTTATTTTCTCATGCTTAGGCATTATATAAGCATGGTTTCACCTTACTTAACATTCAAAAGAAATTTGGGGAGAATCCCCTTACCTTAAGTGGAGAACTTCCCTCCTACCCGACTTTTTCCTTCTCTTTCCTTCTCTTTCTCCTTCTCTTCTCTCCTCCTCAAGCTAAAACGTATTGGGGGTGGGAAAATGCCCAAATTTGGAGCTGGGTGGTTTTCTTTGGTCGTTCGCCCCATGCTCCCCTTTTATAGATTGGCTTTTTTCACATATTTGCAATTTACCCCTAGCTCCATGGGTTAAATTATAAATAATTTTCTTCAAAATCCATGAGATTTCTTGAGCCATGTGCAGCCTCCCCTATTACTGTTCACTCCCCCCAGCTGCCTATTTTAATTATTTTTATTTCATTAAAAAATGTATATTTTAAGCTTAATTCATCCAAACTGTTGATCTTAAGATAAGATTGATTTTGGGCCATCGATTTTGGCTCCAAAATCCATACATGTCAACATCCCAGCTGCTCCTTGTTTTATGTGCAGATTTTCTTTAATTAATTTAATTTTTAATTAATTAAAAATAACCCAAAAGTCAAATTATAATTATTGA
This sequence comes from Annona cherimola, assembly GCA_030490835.1. Classification (NCBI taxonomy): domain Eukaryota; kingdom Viridiplantae; phylum Streptophyta; class Magnoliopsida; order Magnoliales; family Annonaceae; genus Annona; species Annona cherimola. The sequence continues at coordinate 64,698,515 of CM059973.1, read as the reverse complement.
AAAGTGAACTACCTTTTTTATCTTCAAATGACATTTAATCTTGAACCTTAATTCATAGTTTTTTATCAATCTTGGACCATTCATCATGTTCATCAAATTATTTTGGCCATCTATAAAAAATTTCACCCTAATCCGATGTCCGGATTGCAAAATATGGATTTTTCTTCATTTTCTTCACAAAAATTCATAAAAATTCGAAAATTATTATTTTAATTCAAAAAACACTTTTGTCCTTTAGTGGGAAGCTTCCTTTTTCATCTTTTATGATTAAGTTAATCCAAAATGATTAAATTAACATATTTTGTTAATCCCATGTTTACTATTCACATTTTACTATTCACGTTTACTATTCATCCAAATTAACATTCCATAATTAGCTATTTAATCTTCCAATGCCATATATTGTAAAATATCATTAATATATATTTCATATAAATATCATTATATTATCCGGGATTTATAACCCTAGGGTTTCATACACATTCCTAAAATTGAGGTTTCACATTATCCAATCTTAAGCACCTATTAAGGATTCTACAACCTCGGCAAACAATGAACTACTATAAGCATCAAAAATGCGCCCACCACTGCTAAAAGCTAATTCAGATGCAATAGTTGTGATAAGAATAGCTAAAATATCACGAGTCATATAAGATAAAATTCTGTCTTGTAGAATGCAGCGAGTACCACTTCAAGACATTGAAGTCATCATCCTTCTAAATTTTCTCTTGGAGATAAGCTTTAATTTCAGATTTCATTTCTTCTTGTTCCTCATCCTCAAATTGTTGAAAGTATAGCTCACTTGGGTCATCAACATTTACTAAATGACTACTATTTAACTATCCGTATACCCTTGCAATTCTTAAACAATATTCTAACTTATACATCTTAAACATCTTTGTAAACTCATTCTTCACATTTTCAATGGTTTCCAAAACCCTCCTCTCATCATAAAATATGAAATAGAAATACCTAATAAATTTTAGCTTATAACGTGGATCCAATACCTTGGCTAATAGTAGCAGTGTATTTATCTTTTCAATTGTACCTCAATATCTATCATATTTCTCCCTAATTCTAGTCATATTCCGAAGTAGTTCATGATCTTAATTTAAAGATGTAGCCATAATTGAGGATAGATTTGATTGGCCTACTATGGAAGAAGATGTTGCTAGAATTGTGTTTATGTGTTGGACATGTCAGTTTTCAAAGGCAAAAAATAAAACACATGATTGTGTACACCTTTACTAATGTTGAATACTCCCTACAAAGATATTAGTACAGATTTCATTCTTGATTTGCTTAGAACTCCCAGAGTGTATGATTTTATTCTTGTTATGGTGGATCAATTTCCAAAACTAACTTATTTTTATCTTGTCAAAAAAATATTGATGCTTGTTATGTGGCAAAATTATTTTTAGACTTTATATGTTACCTTCCACTATAATTTAGAAAGGGATATTCATTTTATGAGTTATTTTTAAAAATTTAATGAAAATTTTTTAGCACTAAATTAAAATTTTCTTCTGCCTTTTATCCAGACTAATGGTTAAAATGAGGTTGTTAGTTGAAGTTTGAGAGATTTACTTAGTTTTTAGTGGGCAATTACATAGGATCTTGGGACTCAATTTTCTGCACTGAATAGTTTGCCTATAACAATTCCACAAATAGATCTATAGAATAGTCCATGTTTGAGATTGTTTAAGGTTATGCTCCTCGTACTCTAATTGATTTCATTCTTTTACCACCTGATATTCGCGTCTTTGCTTTTACCAATTCAGTTACATAATATATCCATATTGTTCACGCTATTGTAAAAGAAAAATTACGCTTAATAATGACACTTATAGGATTGTTGTAGATGCTCATCATAGGCACTATGATTTAATGAAGGTAATTATGTTATGGTTCATTTGTAACTTGAATAATTTTTCAAAAAATCTTTTAAAAAGTTACATGCATGGGCTAGTATTCCCTTTTAAATTCTTCGAAAGATTAGGCTAAATGCATATATTTTTAACTTGCTTATAGATATAGGAATTAGTTCAACATGTAATGTAGAAAATTTAATATCCAATAGAGGCACCTTCAAGCCTCCTCAATTGCTTGTAAGTATATTGAGTCAACAATTTTCATCATCTAATCCTGCATTAATTCTACCTCAAGCTCCTATTACACCTCCTGGCCAGATTGGAAGAATCCTCTAAGACAAGATTATTACTTCTCATTTAAGTGGTTATCATAGATATCTCATTCAATAGAAGAACAAATCATATGCTGATACCACTTAGATATCTGAAGATGAATTTCTAACTTTAGATCCAGATTTGCTTAAGTACCATCATGGAGATAACTTTACATAAGTAGTTCTTTTCAGCTGAGAGAATTGATGGAGATCATGTTTACATGCACTCACTTTGTACCTATTTGAGGCACGACTATAAAAATTAGGATTTATTTTTATGAATGGTGGATTGATGATTTTATATTTAATTTATATCTTAGTTCACTAGTTACTTACCACACAATTGTGCATACTCTGTAAATTTACTTATAGAGCAAAGTTGCATGTTACATAAGGTTTCACTTTCTTTTGCTTGCTTATTGCATAAGGCTACCATTTTTTATTATTTAAGTTACTTCCTCATAAATAAGGTTACGTGGTAATATGTTGAACGACTTACTTTTGATAATTAATTGAGATTTTAATTTTTAAAATTCTCTTCTAATTCTTTCATCTATAATTCTTTTAATTTCTTCCTCTTTCCTCCCTTCTTTATCCCCTTAGGAGGATCTTTCCTCTTATTCTATCTTCTTTCCTATTTGTCCTATGTCAAAATGTGGTGAAAGCCGAGATTGGTATTGATGCGAATATGTGCATTTGATAATTAGTAAATTTTAGAAAGTCTACTTGGACGTTCTGGAATTGAGGTTGTCAAGTAGCTGCATTTTTTGCATTCTACAAAAGCTTCTAAACCAAATAAAAAAATGCAATGGTAAGTTGAATATTTTTTGTGAGTGTGAGATTTAGTCATATACTTTTATACTAAGTTTTTAGTGTGCAACATGGTCAATGACATATTCAGGGATCCATGTTGTATCGATAAGTTTCCTATCTATTGGTGTTATGTACTTTTGTGGTATGTTAAGCTTTATAATGAATATGATTTGTGAATCAGACTTGCTGCTTCTCCATGTCGATATTTTCTAAAGGTTCAACGCTCATATTTGATTACTGCAAATATATTTGTCTCATCATGTTTGATTATTTCAGGTTTGAATACTTTGAATCATAGTGGCGATGCAAGGTTAGCTATCATCAAAACTATACGATACTTATTGCATATTCCCTTTGTTTTAAAAAAAGAAAAATATAAAATTTTATCTCAATTCTCATCCTCTCTCCCAATAATTATCATGTGTAGTGCGCTTGGAACTACTATTGTTAATGGCCCTGCACTCATTATACATTGTTGCTTGTAGGGGTGAGAATCGGGACAGGCCATACCGAGTTAGGGTTTGACCGACCTTGACCCTACTTTTTAAAAATTCAATTTGATCTTATTTTTATAACGAGTGGGGACAAGTTTGGTTTGACCCTTACTTTTTTTTTAATAGGTCCCGAGATAAACTTTGAGTTGGTATCAGACTAGTTTCAGAACAGCAGGTCAGACAAAAAATGCGTCAAATAAGATGGTTTTAGGTATTTATCATTGTATTAAGTATAAAGATACACCTACACTAAATTTAAATGTTATATATTTTAATATTTTACTAATTATTATAAAACATATCATTACTAAAATAAAAAATGAGAAAATAAAGTATAAATTTATTAAAATAGGTTAATATACAATTATACGTAAGAGTTATATATGTGCAAATTTCTCTTATTAATCTTATATTATTTTTTGGATAAATTAATTCTTCTATTTTTGATATAATTAATTACAAAAAATATGAAAGTTTTGAAAGAAAATAATACTAAGTTTTAAACATAGATTTATAATTTTGAATAAATTAATATACGCAGGGCGGGATGGACTTCGGGTTGGGACATAGTTGACCCACCTCAATCTTAATTTTGAATTTGGATCAAATTTCCGACCCACCATTGTACCGTGTCAAAAAAAATATTGGTTTTACTCGGTCAAAAACGGTTCGGGTCAGGCCATGGGTCGACCCGTTCCAATTCTCACACCTAGTTGCTTAGAGTTGCTCGTGTAGCACTACTTTTATAGGCATTTTTAGAATTGATTTAGTAGTATAAACTTCAATTATTTTGATAATAATATAAAATTTTATTGTATATGCAGTAAAATTTTATATCCATATATAGAGCAAAATTCTATTTTATACAACGCTAAATTTTATTATATGCTTCTAATATATATTTATTGCCTATATTTAATATATATAGAGAGAAAATCTAATGTTTATATTTAGCACATGCAGCAAAATTCTGATGCCTATTCATATATAAGGTAAAAAAATTTATTGTAAAAGGTTGTTGCATTCAGTGGCAATATAAGCTACAACTTTATGAGTTGTTGCATATAGTTATATGCGATCAGGCATATGTATCAGGCTAGTGGCAACTTTTTTTTTGCTACATATGCTTATATGTAACAAATTTAAGGCCTAATGAAAATTTTAGTTGCTGCAAAAAGCGACTTTTCTTGTAGTGCTTAAACCTCTCACTTTACACATTCCCACATGATTCAATTAGGCAGTTAAGTAGTGACAACATGCATGATGCTATTCAAAAATCCAAGAAGCCAATTATTTTTTAAAAAGTATGTTTTAGTTAAGCGATGAAAATGACTTTGATGAGATATATTAGCGTGCTATGAAAAATTTTAGAACAACGCTGTGAGTCTATATTTATTAGTGCCCACTAAATTAAGTATCAACCATATTGATTCAATGCCTTAAATAAATATATTCTTAGCTTTTACAAAAGGAATTTTTGCAAATATACTGATAAAGTTTGACAATATTGCTTTCGTGTCTCTAAGTTCGCTGAAATTATAAATATATCTACAAGGTTTATGTAGAATTGCAAGTGTGCTTTTTCCTTTAGAAAACCGTTAATTTTTTTTGTAAAATAATGAAAATTTCCTTTAAACCAAGTAATACACTTGTAATAATCTCAACTATTGTAGACATATTTTCTATTTCATTTTTCATATCTTTATATCTATATTATTATTTTTATTTTTTAATAAATATCCTTACAATATTTGCAAAGATTGCAAGTGTTTTACTTAGCTTAAAAGGAAATTATGATCATTTTACATAAAAATCTAATGATGCCATAACGGAAGGGACAAGCTTGCAATTCTATACAAATTTTGTGAGCATATTTGCCACTTTGGCAAACTTAAGGACAAAATATTTGTCAAACTTTATAGTTATATTTGCAAAAATTCCTTTACAAAAATTCTCCTATATGTAACCTTTTACATTTTTAATATCTTAATGATTGATGAAAATTCTAGTTTATCTATTATATTTAATATCATTTATATTATTATAAAAAATTTTCATTTTTCTAGTATCGCTGTGAATGAGTCTTATCTACAAATGTGTAAAATTAACCAAATAAAATTTTTTAATGCTAAATATTAATTTTAAATATGCATTTTCAACATCTAAACCATCTTAAATTTATTGCTATAATGATTTCATAAATTATTATTATTATATTCCAATACATATATAAATGGATCTAAGAATTTCTAATAAATTAAACACAGATATATATATTTTTAGCAAATGCAACTATGCATATATTTGACTTGAATGAAACTTAGTCTTTTAGCTAAATAAATGACGTTAAATACAGTAAATGGATATACTTCTTATTAAACATCAAGATATTAAAAATTGAATAGATCATATGAAATCACTTCTATGTGACCGAATATAAAAATAATTGGGACCTATTGTCTAATTTTTTTAGGGACCTATCTTGCCAACTTCAAGGAGAAATTATAACACATTCTATTTTAAAATCTATCCGTTGATTTTTATATGATGGATGAGATGGAAATGGGCAGCTTCAACATGGGGAGAAATCCCAACCCAACAAAAAAAAAAAAAAAAAAAAAAAAAAACAGAACCCACCAAAAAAAAGGGAGAAATCATATGGAGGGCTTAGATGTCCTCTTTCCTCTTTTACACTCACATAAAATGATGAATATGCCCTTCCAATAACCAAATGTGATTGCAATTTTTGCAAATGTTGTGGGCATACTTTTGAAATTATTTTAAAAATAATATATTTCAATAAATTAAAAATAATAAATTAACAACATTAATAATGAATTTAAAATAATAAATAAATATTTTATTATAAAATTAAAAAATAATATGTTAACATAATATTTTTGCTTATATAACATATTTCAATGTAAGAGGAAATGCATGAAAATATCTGAAAAACTTTATAAATATTTTAAAATAAATCCTTAAATTTAATAAATTAATCTGGTATAACATAAATAAAACTAAAAAATAATTTTCTAATTTATAACAGAAAATTTAATTTTCTAACTTATAAGAAAAAAATACGAATAATAACATAAATGCAATAGATTAGCAATCTTATTCAATTACCCGCGTGCACCGCGGCGTACGGTAGCAACAGAGCCCAGACATTTATATGAAAATAAAAAGAAATAAATAAAATTTTATGTCGTCCGGCATAAGGTACACATGTAAGATCGTTGTCCAATGCAATAGATTATTAATCAAATAATAGTTTAGTCTTTTATTAATATTGAACATAATAATTTCTAAATTTTCATTTGTCTCTTACCTATGATATATATTCATGCACAGAAATATAAGAAAATATTTTAAATCTTTAAAAATTCAATAGATTAAGTAAGTGATTTTAACGCTAAGTAATCAAAATTTTAGAACTGTACTTCAGAGAACGAGGAGGCTGATCTTGTTAGCTTAGACTATATACCTATTATGTTTGATTATTATTTCCATGGAAATAATCTATCATGTGTATTTAATTTATGCGCTAAATTTTATACTTTTTAATATTTATGTTTTTTTATTTTCGTAAATTCAAATAGGGTATCGAGTAAATTTAAAATTTTCAAATTTAATAGGGTGTAAGATTTAGATGAGGCTCAAAAAATTATAAAAACAAAATTTTCGACAGCTGCCATGTAGATTCGTAGTAGAGCATTCCACGTGATAAAATTAAATGATATTATGTTTAAATTTACATTGGAAATCTTATCGAAATTAAAGTTATAATTATCTTACCTAGATCACAAATTTAATAGTTTGATTCGATTAAAAGAATTAATATTAAAGTTAAAAGATTCATAATTTTATAATAGCATAGGGATATTTACTATAGAATTTATCAATTAATAGTTAAGTATTGCTTTCAGTTATGAATAACCGATAATTATAAATTTTCAAAATACAATTCATCTCTATTGAGTGGTCACGCCTTTTGCTTGTTTCTTTTTTTAATGAGGGAACGCCTTTTGCATTTTTGTTTTTTGACTAAACGCCCTTTGCATTTGCAACCGGTGTATAAACAACAATCAAGCTGCACTGGCAGTTGTCCTCAATCGCTAGCATCTTTCTTCCATATATACAATCGTCATCTTCTTCCCTTTACAGTGAGCACTACGACCTCCAGCCGCATCATCTGATCTCGATCATCACAGCTTCGGCACCGGCAGTCATTTTCATCCCTCTCCAGCTAGCACAGAAGCACTAGCAATTAAGCTCCAAACCTCCAGATCTCCAGCTGCGTCATCAAAGCTCCACCAGCAACAAAAATCGTCTTCTTCAAGGTCGCATGGGTCACATTTCTTTCCTGTTTCATATTCGTGGTTCATAAAAAATCTAACCTATATTAGATTATTGACAAATTGTTCTGTTAGTTAGATTTGTTTCTGTTTTGTTGTTCAGCAGCAGACAAGGTTCCATTTTTTATCCAATTTTCATGAAAATTTTTCCAAATTCATAGCTTTCATATCAGGAATATGGTTGCTTGCAATTTAAATTGCATTAGTGGAATTCATGTTTTCCCCAACTAGAATGACATCTGTCTTTAGAAGTGTCGTGAATGTCTTACGCCTCTTTGCATCCTATTTCTCTTAAAATGGTTCACTTTTTTTTTTTCCCTAATTTTTTAAATAGTTCGAATCTCTCCCTACTATTTAATCACTGCACTCACTGGGAATGAATTACTTGGAATTGAAGTCGACGTAATGAACATGAGAAAAATTGATTTCAAACGTTTGCTGCCAAATGTTTGAAGACTTTTGCAAATATGCCAATCCTTTTTTTAAAAATCGCATCCGTGCCATCAACGTTGACAATGAACGGACGAGAATACGTACGGGGTTTGAAATGGGCGTGGTGTTTGAAATAAAACCCAACTAACCCATCCTATCCTGTAGATTTCAGCCTTGAAACCTCATCGGTATATAACCCTGTCTATTTTCCCCACATCGATGATCAATGTGAAATCTATTCCATTGATTGTATTAACATCATTTATATTTGCCATACAAATTTTATTATTTATCTAGTATCATTGCACATGAGCCTTATCTAAAAATATATATCATCGATATAACAAAATGATTTGACGTTGCTTATCAATTTTGAAATTATATTTCAAAATCTGTAACCTCTAAATGTCATTGCTATATGCATAGGTAATTCTATAAAACAATTTATGTTCTAATCCATGTGTAAATAAATTTTAATTTTTTTTATTGAGACACCCACCCTATTTGACCAAGTACCCGACAAAAGTATACTTTAGAAAAAAATGATGAGATCAATACCGTTACTCAACGTTAAACTCGAGACATCCCCACTCTAATACCTTATGTATATTCATGTCAGTTGCTTAGTTATCCAAGTTATGAGAAATCCACATCTTTAATTTGGATAAAACTTATCTTATAGTTAAGTAAATGATGTTTAATATAAATTATCAATGTAAAAGAAATGCACAGATTACACCAAATTACTCTATTCGACTTGATTATCTAGAAGTATTACTCAATCTTATATTTCCTTTTAACGCTTAGTAGATTTATGGAGAGACTACCAATTATAAATTTATAATATAATTGAACATCCTTTCCATGTTCCAACAAAATTATATTTATGATTTTCTATAAGTGTTACTTCATGTTAGAAAATATTAGCAAAAATATTGTCATTAGCTAAAACTTATACCCACTCCACGTTAATAAATGTTAATAAAATAGATCCAATATCAAAGCTTAAGCAATCATACATGCTCTTTACCATATCATGCATTCACTTTACTATACTACTCGTACCAAGAATTTAGATTTATCAAACTTTACTTGTTTTGCGATCTAAGCAATTACTGTATTAAATTTTAGCGATTAATACTCACCTCATTTAAGTTGAGATTGCTTGCATTTTTGCCTTCTATTAAGCATAGATTTTGAGGTGACTTGATACAAAAAAAATTTGTAACGTTTAATTATTATTTGGTCATCTTTTATAATTAAATCATGACTGAATGCGTGATACTTTCTCCTTCATCCTCACCAGCACCCTCCTTCCCTTGGGAAGCTCTAATGCTTATAATAGGTACATTGTTTATTATTATAGCCTACATCATTCATTTCGCTAGAATACTACAAACTCGCCCGCAATCACCGACCGTTGATGATAGTCCACAAGAAGAAATGGAGATGGTGCCATGGCCAGGGAGTGATTTGCTCACTCTTATACGTAAGTTATTTATGCATGCTCAACATTATTTGTTTGATTTTTTCATTGACTTCTATGTATAATAACTTAGTTTTTTTCTCTTCTAATTAAAGAACACCAAAGAAGAACTCTGGCACTACCAGCCATTCCTGAGGACGTTGAAGAAGATGAATTAGGTACTGTTTAATTCTTTTAAAAATCAATATAAAATAAATTATAGATGATCATATTATAGTGTTTTGAACAGTTTACAAGAATGATATTTATTTTCTTTAACACCTAGCTTCTTTTCTATTTATGAGTTTGTCAACTTACACTTTTCTATGTTGATATTTTTCAGATGACATTATAGAAATGGGAGCTTAACTACGACGTTGTAGATCAAATTATCAAATTATATATTAGAGTAGAAGTTGAAGTTGTTGCGCTCTGACAGTTTTCTTTTACACAATTCTTCATACATTTGTATACAAAGATCTTAACTTTTTACATTTTTCTCTATTGACTTGTCAAAGATAAAATGTTCAAAAATAGAATGTTTTCTATCTTACTAGTCATATAAACTCTAAATAGTTAGAAGATCATTGCTTATCTAGTTTGCGTTGCTCTTACTCCCGACAACCTTAGTTCACCTTGTTTAACTTTGGCCTATAAAGCCAAGATTTTTTATTTAATAAGATACAAGTTTGAGAACTTAGAAAGAAAGGGAAATTTTGCATCATAAATCCTTTAACTTTACGTTTTAGCATTTTGAACCCCGAAGCTTATGTATTAGCATATTAGACCCCACGTAGTTTCGAATTTTGCGTTCCAAACCCTCATCGCTTATGGCGGCAAAAGAACATTATTAACTCTTTTAAAATGTCGAAAATACCATTAGTTCTTCTTCTTCTTCTTCCCAACGCACAAACCCATCTCACACACATTCTCCATACTGCTGCCACCATTCTTCACCGGCAACCATTGCCACCACCAACGTCATCCTCCAGCGGCGACTAGCCCCTAGGAAAGAATAAAGATGACAGATGTTGTCCTGAAAATGTGCCAGATTAAGGACTTGTATATTGGTGCTAGCCCTCAACGCCATGAACGTGACCACGCCCCATTGTTGGGCTAACCATCTTACCTCAACAATCACTGATATTTTACTGCTAATTTTTCGTTGCAAAGCTCGTATTGATATTTTTGATTTTATAGTCTCTAAGCGGGTGTGCAACATGCAAATAAAGGAATCAGATGGTGCCTGGAGCGGTTTGTAACCTGCTTTTGAGTCCCGTTCATGTACATGAAATGATAGTGATTACTTGGACAAACAATCGATCTTCTACATCCCAATCAAATTACCTAAGCATTGCGTCAAATGTGATTGAGTAAATTTCTGTCCCATTAATTGGAGAATGAATACGTTAATTAATAACTTTTTAGTAATTAGTATCTGATCGCTAATTAAAGTATAGCAATAATTATTATATTTGATTATTTTCCTGTCAATGATTCAATTATATAACTAAAAGATTTCGGATAAATAGAACAGACTGAAGTTTGCATGCATGTGTTCTTACCAGTCGAGGTAAAGAAAATTCATCGAAAGAAGTTAGATTTTTCAGATCTGATAACTAGATCCATTCCTCTCACAGCGCACTCTCGGGATTGGCCGCGAAATCATGATCTAAGCTTCACCTTTCCCCTCCTTTCACACAACGTTTCCGGGAACTACTGGAGGAGTTGGAGTCGAACTATCCAGTTAGTGAGATGTGTTGTCCTATTTTATCTAGATTTTACTCGAACAAACACTTGATGATCTCTGGCATGGTGAGCGGTAGTGATTGCCAAAGGAGTGTTAAATGTAATACTTAGAACTATCTAGTTAGTGAGATGTGTTGTCCTATTTTCTAAGTAATGGGTAATGGCTAGTGGGTAATGTTGTAGTGAAGCCTTTTTAGGTGCTAGTAGGGTAGTACTTTAGTTTCCTTACTTTATATAAATAAGGCTTAATATGTTCCTTTAAAATTCACTCAGTGCATTTTGTTTTTTATGAGCAGCGGCTTTGTTTTCATATTTGTCATATTTCTTGTATTTTGGAGTGTGTATGAACTGTATTGCAAGAGGAGAGGTGCTAAGAGAAATATTTATTATATAAAAATACAACCAAATATTTATTATATTAGCCAAAATTAACTACTTAAATGAAAAACATGATGAGATGGAAATGGGCTGCTTCAACATGGGGAGAAATCCCCACCCAAAAAAAAAGAACCCACCAAAAAAATTTGGGGAGAAACCATATGGAGGGCTTAGATTTTCTCTCTTGCACTCACACAAAATGATGAACATGTTCTTCTAATACTTGAATGCAATTGTAATTGCAATTTTTGCAAATGTTGTGGGCATATTTTCAAAATTATTTTTAAAAATAATATATTTAAATAAATGAAAAATAATAAAGTAACAACGCTAATAATGTATTTAAAATAATAAATAAATATTTTTATAATAAAATTAAAAAATATATTAACACAATCTTTTAGTTTATATAACATATTTCAATGTAAGAGGAAATGCATGAAAATATTTGAAAATTTTTATAAATATTTTAAAATAATTCTTTAGATTTAATAAATTAATCTTGCGTAACATAAATAAACTAAAAATTAATTTTCTAATTTATAACAGAACAATAGAACAGAAAATTTAATTTTCTAACTTATAACAGAAAAATACAACAAATAATAACATAAATGCAATAGATTAGCAATCTTATTCGATTACCCGCGTGCAACGGGCATACGGTAGCAATAGAGCCCAGATATTTATAAAAATAAAAATAAATAAATAAAATTTTATGCCTTCCGGCAAAAGGTACTCGTGTAAGATCGTTGTCCAATGCAATAGATTATTAATCAAATAATAGTTTAATATTTAATTAATATTGAACATAATAATTTCTAAAATTTTCATTTGTCTCTTACCTATGATATATATATTCATGCACAGAAATATAAGAAAATATTTTAAATCTTTAAAAATTCAATAGATTAAGTAATTAATCTTCTGCTCTTAAGTAATCAAAATTTTAGAACCGTACTTCAGAGAACGAGGGGGCTGATCTTGTTAACTTAGACTATGCACCTATTATGTTTTATTATTATTTCCATGGAAATAATCTATCATGTGTATTTAATTGATGCGTTAAATTTTATATTTTTTAATATTTATGTATTTTTATTTTCGTAAATTAAAATACGGTGTCGAGTAAATGTAAAATTATCAAATTTACTAGGGTGTAAGATTTAGATGGGGCTCAAAAAATTATAAAAATAAAATTTTCGACAGCTGCCATGTAGATTCGTTGCGTTCTTTTTCAAAAATTGTAAAGCCTTTCTCATGGGAAATTTTGCTGTGGAATCTACTTCGCTGTTAAACTGAAAGATCAAATACTTGATTGAATGCATCATGAAAAAATAATAAAAATGATTTTTAAAAAAATACTTGATTGAAATTCCAAGATTTTTATTGCCGACGGCTGAAAAGAATGCTTTTTATTTTTTAACTTCTCTTTAAATATGCAGATTTTATCTAGAATTTATATTTTTCTAAATTTATTTAATATTTTATTTTAAGCCCATCCTTTTTAAAATAAATTGCGTCCGTGCCATCAACGTTGACAACGGATGGACGAAAATGCCTATGGGGTGTGAAATGGGCTCTGGGCAACCCAACTCGTCCCCATATGCGGTTATAACCTAGACCTCATCTGGATATAACCTCATCTATTTTCCTAACATTGATGATCGATGTGAAATTTATTCCATTGATTGTATTAGTATCATTTATATTATGGTACAAGTTTTATTATTTTTTTAGTATCATTCTGCATGAGACTTATCCAAAAATATATAAATATTAATATAATAGATGGTATGTTGTTGCTTATCAATTTTGAAATTATATTTCAAAATCTATAATCTTCCAAAATGTCATTATTATGTAGACGAATGATTCTATAAAGTATTTTTACACTTTATTGTATATGTATATAAATTTAACCGTTATTCATAATTTATATATAAATATATATATATATATTTTTAAACAAATATAGTTTATTCACATTTTTTATTAAGACACCCACACTATTTAACCATGTATCTGAAGGAACTGTGCCTCAAGGAAAGAATAAGAAGTCGGTACTTCTACCAAACTTGGAATACTACACTTTCTTACCTTAATACTATATATATTTGAGTAATATTTAGGTGTAGCGCACCTGTACTATAATTACAATGCAGGTGTCTCAAAATGGGCCCCAGATGTTCATAAAATTATAATTTACTTCACTCATTATATTTAGAATTATGTATTCTATCGTTACACCAAATTTCATACCATTTGGATATGTGTAGGAACTCTGTCTGAAAATGGTACAAATTCAACATAATAAAATAATTTGATGTAAATAACAACTTTAAAGTGATTTTTTCAACACTTAAATTATTTTTTTTATAAAATTTATATATGAATAAATGATTGTATAAAGTATCAACACATTTAAGTACATGTGGGGCTCTTTTTGGCCACATGTATCGTAATTATAATGTAGGCGTGCTGCAATAAATAGGTCTTATATATATACACACTCATGTCAGTCATTGGGTTATAGCTAAATAAATAATGTTTTAGGGTATGCTTGTTTAATAGCAAACTTCTCAAAGTAAAACTTTTCACTCTCCATAACTATCTTTTTTATTATTTTTTTAAATTTTCTTATACAACTATTCTATTTTTCAATCATTTTTACACAACTATTCATATAAGTAACCTATTTATTTTAACTTTATCGCCTTTATTCCTTATCATTACTCCCATCATATCACATCATTTTACTCTATTTCAAAAACTTCTACATCTGCTTAAAAAGAATTTACATGAAAAATTTTTTATTAAAAATTTTTATCATTTCCTAAACACACCTTAATATAAATTATCAATGTATGAAAAATTGCATATGTTATACCAAATTACATTTATTTAACTTGTTTACGTAGAAGTACTATTCCATCTTATATTTCTTTTTAATCTTATATTTCTTTTTAACACGTAGATTTTTTTAAAAAAGAATGGGCCATTAGCCATACTGTCATTATAGCTTTACATCAAGTTATTAAATTGATAAATCTACATTTCATATAGATTGGATTTCAAGTGTATCTTGAATTAACTAGGTCATCAATGCCCTCCATCAATAATGTTCTTGAAATTTTTTTAGATAAAATTTACTTATTTGTTTTCCTACGTGACTCATTTTTAATTAAATTTTCTGACCATAAATCATAATTAAAATTTATTAATATCCTAATAAATAATAATATGTACTTAGGTTTAAATTATGATTTTATAGTCATTCATATCCATTTTATATTATAATTTATATAAAATTGAATCCCTTATTAAATTTTATTTATTCCAATTAAATTCCTTTTTTCCTAAAATTGGAAATAAAAATCTGCAAAATTACGTTTAACATTTCATAACATTTTCTTTTTTTTATCTCCATAATATTTTCTTAATTTCAAGCCTTGACATAATATTAAATTTTTTGGATTTTTCCAAATATACCCGCTACTTTTAACCATAATCTCAAATATAGCCGGTACATTTTTAAAATTGCAAATATACTTATTATGTTTGTAGTTAATCTAAAAAAGGTGAAATTACCAATATGCCTCTCAAAATTTGAACATATTTGAAAAATTGAATGCAATAACTCGCCAATGCCCTAATTGCACATGAGTTTTAAATTTGAAGAGCCTTAATTTCATTTCTTTTTATGTTATTTCATCTTTTATTATTTTATAACAAGGGAATTTTGGGTATTTATAAAAATTTCACTAACAGTTCTTTATGAAATGGATTTTTTTGCATTAATTATAAACATAGTATGTATATTTGGAAAAGTCCTAAATTTTCCAATAGCCTTAAAAAGAAACTTAATTTCTTAAAATTTTCACATTCACATAATACATATAATTTGGCTTCCAAAATATTTTTCGCATTAAAATTTTTAAGCCAAAGTATGATGTACAATTTCTCCAAAAATTTGCGGGTCTTACACGGTCAATCAATTCTAATATATTATAATTGAACATCTTTCTTATGTTTCAATAAAATTATTTATTTGTGATTTGCTATAAGTATTACATCATGTTAGTAAAAGACTAACAAAAATATGGCTTATAGCTAAAGTTTAGACCTACGTGTTAATAGAGTAGATCCAACATCAAGATTAAGCAATCATACATTCTCTTTGCCATATCATACAATCTCTCTCTGCATAAATTACGACAAAAGTTAAATTTATCAAACTTTACTTGGTTTTGGTAATCTAACCAATTACTATATTGAATTTTAGTGATTAATTCCTACCTTATTTAAGTTGAAATTGCTTGCATTTTTGCCTTCCTATTAAGCATAGATTTTGAGTGTACTCAATACAAGGAAGTTTTTTAGTGTTTAATTATTATTCGGCTATCTTCTGTAGTTAAATAATGTCTTTAGAAGGATTTTTCTCTCCCTCACCCTCACCCTCACCTTCCCATTTGCCTGCACTCTCCTCCTCCTGAAAGATCTAACTAGGAGTGAGAATTGGGGCGGGTCGACTTGTGACTCGGCTTTAACCCGAAGCTGGGTAAAATCAATATATTTTCGACTCAGTACAAAAATAGGTCAGAAATTTTAACCTAAATTCAAAAATAGGGTCGATGTGGGTCGACCATGTCTCGACCTGAAGAGTCTGACCTGCCTTGCATTTATTAATTTATTAAAAATTATAAGCCTATGTTTAAATATTATTATTATTTTCTTTCAAAATTTTCACTTTTTTATAATAAACTCTATCAACAATAGAAGATTCAATTTATTCAGAAAGCAATATAAGAATTAATAAAAAGAATTTGTACATATATAACCCTTATGTGTAATTGTATATTAACCTATTTTAATAAATTTATCTATATTTTCAAATGTTTTGTTTTCTTAATTATGTATTTTTTACTAATTAGTAAAATATTGAAGCATATAATATTTAAATTTAGTATAGATGTATACTTATGTTTGATAGGTATATAAATTATTAAAATTATCTTATTTGACCCGCATTTTTTACTCGATCCGCTATCCCGAAACCGATCTGATACCAATCCAAAGTTTGTCCTAGAATCTATTAAAAAAAGTGAGGGTCAAACCGATCTTGTCCTGACTAGGTATAAAAAGATGGTCAAACTCAATTTTAAAAAAGTAGGGTCAGGATTGGGCAAACCTTGACCGGTATGGCCCACCCCGATTTCCACGCCTAGATCTGACTATGATAGTAGCTACAACATTAATCATTATTGCCTTCTTAGCTTATCTCGTAAGAGTCCTATTACGGACTCCACATCAGTTATAGACCGTTGATGATTGTCTGCAAGAAGAAATTAAGATGGCACAATGGTGGGAGATTGATTTGCACAACCTCATATGTAAGTTACTTATTCACGCTTAACATTATCCATTTAATTTTATCATCAACTTGTATGTATGATTGTTAGATTTTAGATACACAAATATAATAATTATATATGCTATCATAAAGAATGACCTAATTTTATAAAGTAATCTTATAAAGTTTATGGGCTTAAAGCATATAATAAAGTATGAGTGTTATGCATGAAGGTTGTGGTCCCCAGGTTATGCGTGACGGTTGTGGTCCCCAGGTTATGCATGAAGGTTTCTTTTCTAACATCTTATCGTTAGAAAAGAGGGATTCATCTTCTCCAGAAACAATAACATATCCGCTCATATGGATTCATATACGCTTTCTCTTATGGTCTATTTTTCTTAGTGATTTCGCATGAAGGATCCTGGGATAATTATGGTTTTAATCAATAAGTTTTCCCAACAAGTGGTATCAAAGTCATCTTCAAGTTGAATTATTGAGAAGTATTTTAGGATTTATTTATATAATATTTAGGTCGCGAATCCATGGAGCATGATTCGTTTCTACATTGAATATTTTAACAACTTGTTTTTAAAACAAAGGCATGCTTTTGAGATCATCTGCGTATGGATTTATTTTTTTTGTTTAGTTTTTTTTTTATTTTGAGATGGATTCCAAGCCCATGTTAATTATTTCAGATATAAGGATAAATCGGGGTGTGGAGTTTCATCTTATTATTAATGAATGGAATTGGATTTTTTGTTTTTTGGCTATTAAAAAAATCAAAGGCTAAACCATCCCTGTTATGTTATTGTTCCATTCTAGTAGCTATGATTAAATTTTGTTTATAGATTATCATGCGATCACATTAAAACATACGAGTTTTTTTTTTTTGAAGATTTTCCCCTGCCCATCTATCATCGAATGGAAGATGATAGGCTAGGAAATGGAGAAAAAAAGAAATCAATTCAAAAGAGAAAAGTCCATACAAAGGGAACCCATAATACAAGCCGGATGAACCCCTTCCCAATAGCATCCCTTAGATTGTGTGGATGTGGCAAATTTAGCCAAATCGTGGGCCATTACATTGGCGATTCTAAAAATGTTGAAAAAGATAGTCGCTAGATTACAATCACTGAAGTAGGTGATTAAATGACAAATGTTGGAGATAGCGGTGTCACCGCCCATCAACCAACTAATAAGCACTGCCGAAAGAATAGCATACGCTTCCATCAATAAGGGTGTATACATACCTGGGATCGTCCAACTTTTACCTACTAAGAAAGTGTCGTTTTGATCTTTAAGGATCCCTCCACAACCCATCCAAAGGGGATTAAGATTGCAAGCAACATTGACATTGAGTTTGACCCTTCCCTCCACCAGGCGTGTCCAACTAGAGGAGCTTATAATAGGATTGAAAGCAACACCTTTTATCAAGTTTGTCGAGTGGAGGACAATAAGCAGAAGTTCTTCTACAACCAGTTTGTTCCTACAAAATCATATTCTCCAGCAGTGGATAATGAAAAAAGTAAGAGGGAAGGGGTCTTTTTGGGAGGAGAGATGAGACAACAGTTCTCACATATGATGCACCGAGTACGTAGAGATTGTGTGGAAATATGGCACATTGAAGATATCAAGAACATACCGGCACTCCCAGAAGATATGAAAGGCATCTTCCAATTTTGTTGGCAGAAAGGACATTCAGGGGAAACTTGGATTCCTTTATGAATAAGGTTTTCTCTAGTTGGAAGAGAATCTGTAATAGATGCCATCCGAATAGCTGGACTTTCTTCGGCACCTTGGTTCTCAAGATGGCCTTAGTTGTTGGCTGGTCAGGCACAGTTTCCTCAATTGAGTGGGCAAGCATGCAAGAAAATTTTCTCGAGATCCCAAAATATGTGGTCATCTTCATCTAGGCTAGCATGAGGTATATATCTTATTTGATCCCAGTCTAAGCGGCCAAAAATTCTAAGAATGTTTTCCACTTGCCATTCACCAGTTTGCAAATCAAAGAAATGATTCACCTTCACCCCGTCATCCACATTAGCAGGGAGAGGACTCGCTTTAACAAAGGGGCCTACAACCCAACTATCTTGGAAGAAGTGAATTTGGTTTTCTTGGCATGCACTCCATTGGGAACCTTTAAGGATCAAAAGCGGAGCTCAGGCAATGCTTCACTAAAGGTAAGAGCTCCATAAGGAAATTTTGGACTACCACAATTTTCCATCTGGGAAATATCTAGCTCTCAAAACCTTATAGCATAGGGAATTTGTATTCGTTGCTAGATACCAAGTCTGCTTAGCAACGAGGGCGAGGTTGAAAGCTGATAACTCCCTAAAACTCAAGCCACCTCTAGCCTTTGAAGCACATGTTTGTTTCTAAGATACCCAACTCATTTTCCTTTTCACATCCTTTTCTCCCCACCTAAACTTTTTCATCATTGTGTTGAGCGTATTGCATAATTGTCAGGGTAAGAGGAATCAACTCATTGCATAACTAGGAATGACTTAGGCAACAACTTTAATAAGAATTTCTTTACCCCCACAAGATATATATTTATTCCACCACCCTTGAATCTTTTGCCACACCTTCTCCTTCAAGCTCTGGACGACTGCTATTTTGTTTTGTCCCATCCAGACGAGTAGACCAAGATAGGCCATCATTGGTTGTCCTTGATATCCAACCATTTCTTGAATTTGTTGTCTTATATGTGGTTTTGTTTTGTGTTAAAAAAGATGGATGTCTTGTCTATATTAACTTGTTGGCCTGAGCTATCCTCGTAAGTGGTTGAGATTTTCCTTATATGGTGGATGTTTTCCTGCATGGCTCTCGTGAAGAGAAGGACATCGTCTGCAAAGAATAGGTGGGAAAGGCTATGACCTGTTATGCAAAGTTTGACTTCTTGCATAAGGCCATCAGCATGGGTCTCGCTAATCATGGCTGAGAGACCCTCAACACAAAGGAGGAAAAGGAACAGGGATAGCAGATCTCCCCATCTAAGGCCTCTATTAGGAATGATTTCGAAGATACTCCCTTTCGACTCTATCATATGCTCTGGGCATGTCAAGCTTTACTGTCATTTCCTCCCTCTTGCCCTTCTTTTTCCTACGCAGACTGTGGATAGCTTCATATGCTAGAATCATGTTATCAGTGATCAAACAGTTTGCCATAAAGGCACTTTGTTGTTGAGATATGAGTTGGAGGAGAGCCTTTCAAACGATTTGCCAAAACCTTTGCTAACACCTTGTAAAGGACATTACACAAGCTAATAGGGCGATAATCAGATAGATTCATTTTTCCTTTTCTTTTGGGTATAAGAACTATGGTGGTGTGATTTGGCTATCAATTGATGGGGAACAAGAAATTGTTTGCATGCTAAAAAGATGTCTTCTCTAATGACTTCACAATTTGATTGAAAAGAGCCAGCAGACGTACCATCTGGTCCAGGTGCTTTAATTGGATTCATAGAACATCATAAGAAGCATACGAGTTTATTACACGATATTTGGATTTGATCAAATCTAATTTGAGAAGTCTAGTGCTCTAGCCACTTTTAAAAGTTCTAGTTAATAATAATTAAGAAAAGGCTTGATCTTAAGGTACGTATAACTAGGAAGGTTTCTCGCATCTAAAAAACCACAATTTAAGCATGCCTATCATTTTTTATTTCATTAATTTGGATTCAACCAAATAATGGATGTGTTTCCTACCATCTCTTTGAATCGATAGCTAACATCTTGTTGGCCCATCTAGTTGTCGATTCGGTTTCTGGTGATGCATGGTTGTGTCTGACATTGCTTCTAGAGATTGGCAGCAACACTGGCAGTAGACAACTAGGGTTTTCAAAGTCCCTATTTTGGGGAAGAAGAAGGGTTTTAGAAAATTATTTGCAAATTGGTTCATAGCAAAAATTTCGCAAAAAGCCCCCGACCCGCCTATCCATTAGGCTTGGGTTTGCATCCGTGGGCTTCTGGCCCCTAGAGGCCCAGAACATTGAGCCCAGATCGTTGTCCCCCTCATCTTGATCCTTGGGTTTTCCTGTTGGACATGTGGCCCATTATGAACCGTCCAAAGCAATTTTAATATATTTTGTGATCCATATGTCTATTTTGGGCAATCCAATAGTAGTTTTCTATGTTTTTGGATATTTTGAATCAAATGGTGGGGTCTGATTGAGCCAAAAGGTCCAGAAATATGAGCTTTTGTGAATTTTTGGATATACATGCAATTTAAGTGGTTAATTTATGAGAATTTAGAAAGCAATTTATAAAGAATTTTCATGCATTCATGATTTATTGCATTCTATTAAAATTTAAATTAACCTATTGTCATGTAAAGGTTTAATATTTGGAATTTAGAAAAGTTCAATAATTTTTTGACTTTTTGAGAATTCAAAGTCAAATAATGGTATAAGTATTTTTATGGTTTCCTTATGTTTTAAAATAAATTGATTGAAATAATATGTTAACAAAGTAGCTTCTCTTGTGTAGATTAATTTATTTTTGAAATATTTAGATGATTGTGTGAATGAAATTAATGCGAATATTAATCAGCTCAAGGAAGGTTAATATTTAGCCGAATTTTGTGCACATCTGCGTTAATAAATATGCAAGAATTATTCAATTTTTCATATGAGTAATAGGTTGGTCCAAAGAAAGGCTTGTTATTTGATAAGATTTTATTATCAATATTTGATTACTACACAAAAATTATTATGTATATGTAATTAATGCGGATATTGATCGGCTCAAATGAAGGTTAATATTTGGCCAGATTACATAGACACTTGCAATAATAAATGTGTGATGATCGTTAGATATTCCATGTGAATAATAGTCGGTCCAAAGAAAAGCTTATTGTTTGACACAACTTTATTATCAATATTTGATTACTCTACCAAGAATACCACTTACAATTTAATATTTCTGTCCAAAGACTAACTATTAATGTTGTATTAGGTATCTTCTAATGGGCCTTACCATTGTTTGAATTATTAAAGTTTTATGTAAAACTTATATAAACATATTATTTTATAAAATTTTCAGTTAATTTATCTGCTTAGACTATATCTACCAACATTCATTCTATTTTCATGTTGAATTAAACCAACTTTAAATAATAAAAATAGAATATTATGATCATTTTCAGCTTTATGGATCTAGACCCTACACTAAGGATTGAACAACTCACTACTCTTACAGTTAAAAGTTTTAATGAGGAAAAATGAAAATTTTGAGAAGTGAGGTTGCTCAAATCACATGAGTTTTATGATCCTAAAGCGTGACTTTGAAAACTTTTAAGGGCATTCTATCCAAAAAAGTGACCAATGCCAAGATTTTTATGAAGGAAATTTTTTTAAAAAAATTTTGCTGAAGGCAATAAAGATAAAATAAGTGCGATTTGGTCAATTTTGATTTCAATAAGGTATAAGGACAAAAAAATATAGGAAGTACCTCGTATGGATTGTCTCATCTTGTTTTGAAACTAAAAGCACTGAGGTTAAAGTAGTTTAAGGGTTTGCTCATGCATTTAGTTTTGATTTCTTTTCCAATATAATTTGGTCAATTTAAAGTTAATTATAACTGATAAAAGGTTAAATAATGTCTTAATAAGCACTTTTTTGTACAAGAAGAGAATACGTTGAAGCAAGAAAAGACTAAAGTGCTCACTTAGCAAATACCTATAAAGATATGAATAAGGATAAGGAAACAATGGATGGTCCAACATAAAAGAAAACAAAAAAGAAATTTGGCTATTACTTTTTTTAGGCTTTTGGACACATAAAGAAGAACTGTACCATTGAGGATATATTTTTCACTTTGGTTTGTTTGGTGATTAATTTAGCCTCAGACATATCTCTATGGATAGATTTGGTATTCCTATTCATATAAAGGTATCCATTTGGGGTTATTTAAGTGACCAAAGGACAAATGATGATGAAAGTTTCATTGAAATAGGCGATGACAAATCATATGCAGTTGAGACTATATGGATATTTAAGTTATCATTAAAGACTCAATTTTATTTGAATTTGAAAGGGATAAATGATATCATTTTTGGATGAAATTTTTTTTCTATTTTCATATTGAACAAATTTGGTTATTCTTGTTCATTTAAAAATAGTTAGTTTAGTCTCTTGAGTTTGAATATTGTTGAGTACACTGAATGATTTCAGGGTTCCCACATTCGGTTTTTTTTTTTTTTTTTTTGAGATGAAAAAGATTATTTCTTTGAGGATACTAAGCTTGAGGGGGAGCTAAGGTTAGAGACTATGTCTTTGTAGAAATATAAAACTTCGTTTAAATCTCTCTAATTAAGGTGAAGAAGTTATTCTTAATGATTAAGCTCAACACTTTCAAAAATAGATGTCATTAAGAGATCTACTAGAGAAAGAAAAATCCATGGTTACATCAATTTCTAAGTCAGAAGGACATTGGATTAGTGAAAGGTGATCCCATTGACTTTCACTAAGCAATGCAAAATATAAATTCTCAAAAGTAAATTGATGCTATAAATAAGAGATTAAGTTCATAAAACACAATGACGATTTTGTAGCATGTCTCATTACCTAAAGGTATAAAGCCGATGGTTGTAAATGGATATTTAGAACCAAGAGAGATTTAAATGTAGAAAGGTATAAGGTTTGTCTTTTCACAATAAATTTTACTCAAAAATAAGACATTAATTACAAAATACTTTCTCTCTAATTGTATTAAGAATTTCTTTCAAGATAATAATGACTCTAGTACCAGGTTTGACCTTAAACTATATTGAATGGATATAAGGATGATATTTCTCAATGATGAAATTGATGAGATGATTTATAATATACAGCCAGAAAACCTTATGAAAGATACGAAGAATATGATTTTCAAAGTTTTTTAAAAAAATCCATCCACAAGTTTAAGCAAGCTTTCCATGAATGGTATTACAAATTTCATCAAACTGTCATCTCATTTGGTATTGAAATGAATTCGGTTGATGATTATATATGCCACAAGTTCAATGGGAGTAATTACAAGTTTAGTGGGAGTAAGCACATCTTTCTAGTTTTATCTATCGATGACATATTGCTTGCTAGCATCAATATAGGTATATTACATAAAATTAGGATATTTCTATCAAAGAAATTTGAGATGAAAAATCTTAAAAATGCTTCTTTTGTAATAGGAATTTAGATACATTAGAATTGCTTTTGACAAATTCTTAGATTATGACAAAAGACATATATTAAGAAAGTACTTAATATACTTAGCATACAAGATTACAAATTCAAAAATACCTCCTTGCTAAGGAAGGTAAATTCTGTTTCAATCAATGCCCCAAAAATGATTTTAAATCTAAGAAAATGCAAAAGGATTCTCTATGCTTTAGCAGTGAAAAGTTTGATTTATGTTCAAGGTTTATATGCATTCAGATATTACGTAGACTGTTGGGATATAAGGCAGATATTTAAACAATTTAGGAATAGACCATAAGAAAGCAACTAAACGATTTTTAAGGCATCTTTAGAGAACAAGATATTAGCTATTCACATACAAGAAGTCGAATAAGGTAAAGATCATTCAGTATTCAGATCTTGACTTCATTGGATACCAATAAAGTTTTAGATCCACCTCAGGATACATCTATCTATTTGTTGGAAAGTTATATTAGGAAAGAGTTCTAAGCAAACATTCTTGCATGGAATATGATTACATAATTTTATCATAGAGCTGCAAAATATGGATAGTATAGAAAGACCACTTGAGTTATTTTGTGACGATAAACGAGTAGTCTTATACTCCAATAATAATAGAAAAATTATTTAGGAAGATGAAGTGTCTATAAAGCATATTGGAACAAACTTCAAGGTTGCAGATCTGCTTATTAAGCGAAACACCCTAAGGTGTTTCATGATATGCTAGTCAAGTGATAATTTATATTTATATGTTTTTTTGGTTTGGACAATCTATTATGATTATGAATATTTTCTACAGAAATAAAGTATTCAGTATTTTGGTTATTTAGAATTTTAGCTTTAGTTTGATCTCACCAAAATAAAGTTGGACCAATTAGAAATAGGCATGTTAGATCACATTGCATGAAATTTCTATACTACACTTATATTTGATCTATGTCGTTTAGTTATGCTTGATATATGTAACCATGGATGGGTCTAGTTACGATGAATTAACAAAGGCCACCTTAATCCTATATTGGCATAACTGATGGACGAGATTATTTACAAATTATTTTAGTTATGATAGCAAAAGATTTTGAGCTCACAAGGTCATGTATATAATTATAAAATACTATATATATAATTAAGTGGGAGATTGTTGGATTTTGGACACACGCATATAATAGTTTTATATATGTCATCATAAAGAGTGATCCAATTTATAAAGTGATCTTATAAGATTTATGAGCTTAGATTATTTAATAGAGCATGAGTCTCCTATGTGCAGAAATTCTATTATCTAATTTCTAATTTCTAATTTCTTTTTTTATAATGGCCTAAATTAGAAATAAACAAGATATGTGTTCTATACAAATGGTTGTGGTCCCTGAGTTATGCATAAGAATTTCTTCTCTAACATTCCATCATTAGAAAAGAGGGAGTCGTCTTCTTCAGAAGACCCTAAGGCACTAACTTGGAAGACCAAAAATCACAAGATTCAACAATAGCGCATCCACTCATATGGATTCAATTACGCTTCTACTTATGATTTATTTTTCTTGGTGATTTAGTCTAAAGGATACTAGGATGATTATGGTTTAATCAATAAGGTTTCCCAACAATGATAACTTAGTTTTCTTTCTCCTAATTGAAAAACAACAAATAAGGACTCTAGCACTGCTCGTGATTCCTGAGGAAGAGGATTCAGGTACTATTTAATTCTTTTAAATATACTATAAAATAAAATGATGAATAATCATATATTACTATGTGGAATGTTTTATAATAATGATGTGCATTTGCTTTGACTCTTTAGTTTCTTTTGTATTTATGAGTTTGTTAACTTATACTTCCCTATATTATTTTTCAAATGACATTACAAGGTGGAAGCTTAATTGTGACGCCCTGATTTTGATGATGACATAGTATACACACTAGAGTTTGGAGACGAACTTATGTGGAGTTTGAGAACTCATTAGGCAAACATATATATGAAAAATAATAATTTTACTTTCAAAATATATACAAGCATAATATGAATTATGATAGAAATAGGGGGATTCCCAAATATACTCACGTATTTTACCCGAATTTCATTTTATACCCATGAATTTTTAAGTATTCCCCTCGTACCTACGAATTTTACCCCATGTCGTTGACATCTGTTTGCTACCATTTGGATTTTTTATTTTTTTATTATTTGTATTAAATAAATAACAAAATTTTCCATGTATTTGCATATACATGAAACAGTATTCTAGTTGCAAAACTCCCAACCCCTGTTCCTGTCATCCTTGTTAATTTAGAATCTAAAATCGCAACCCTTGCAACTTCATCCCTACAAAGGCTATGTTTTCCAACCATTTAAGGTAAGTAAAACATTTTATGATGTTGCTGCTGCTTTTGTAATTTCTCCCCATGGTAGCAAATGAAGAAATAGAAAGAAAATGAAAAAATACCGGTCCATGTATATGCAAATGCATTGGTAGTTTTGGTATTTATCTATATAAGCCAAGTTATATTTAATTAATAGATCAAGTTTTACTAATTTTGAATATATCTATATATTTATTTTGTATTTTTAAAAACAAAGATATTTAAGCCATTTTAATCTAAAATGGCTTAAATACCTTTGTTTTTAAAAATACAAAATAATATATAAACATATCAAAAAATGATAAAACTTGATTCGTAGATTAAATATAGCTGGGTTGACACGTTTATAAAAAAATTTTAAAAAAACAAAAAAATATATATTTGGACCAGTTTGAAATCACCGGATTTTAGACAAGTTTGAGAAGATAGGAACTCTTGATGTATATGCAAATACACTAGTAGTTTTGGTATTTATTTAATATTAATAATAAAAAATTGAAAATTCCAAAAGGTAGTAAACGGACATTAATGGCATGGGTATAGAAGGAATAAAGCGTAAAATTCATGGGTATGAGAGGAATATTTAAAAATTCATAGGTATAAAAAGAAATTTTGTATAAAATATGTGGGTATATTTGAGAATTTTCCTAAAAATAAAGCATAATGTACATATTACATATCTTGTATATGACCATGACATTTACTGTCATCATGTCCAATTCTTGCTTATGCGCTGCTGGCTATTTGGGCATATATCAATTACTCGACTACAATAAATGAGAGCATCCCACCCACTTTTACTTATAATGTGACATCTACTCATGCACCATAGATCATAAACATAGGCCAAAATGAGTTTCTAAAACATAAAATGTTCAACATTATCAATTATTTCCATAAGCATAATGGTTCACAATCATAGCGTTTCTTAAAGAAGATAAGTCATATTACAAATAATGGCATTCATTTGCTAATGCAATAATATCAAGGATGATCGACCTTAAAAACATGTTGGAAAACATAATTTGAAAAGCACCATAATTTAGGAAAGGGCATAATTTGCTTACCTTATTGGGTTGGATTTTTAGCTTTCTACTTCGCCCTTTTATTTGTCTTTGCGTAGAAATATAAATATGTTTATTTAAGCATTACTCATGTACTTCTTATATTTGAATACATATATGTACTAAATGTCATAGCTTGATCATTCCTAGGTTTTTACATGGTTTTTCTCTTTTTATAAAATCTTTGCCATTTTTCATGTCATAATCAGATTTTGCATTTGGCCTTCTATTGTTGGTTTAGTACTTCTTTTAAATCTAAAATCATTTATTACGTACGTGGGGAGCTTGGATCCCTACTGTTCCTTTGTTTTAAATTTTTTTCCTTTTAAAAACTTATAGGCCTTGTGGATTTAAACTTACAACTCGTACGTTTAGCACCTTTTTTAAAAATTTCAGTGTGAAATCCTTAAAATGAATTAACATTCTGCATATACTTTACATATGTCCTTATTCTTTTCATGTTAATTTTTTCATAATTTACAAAGAATCACTCCATTTTTATTTTTTAAAAGTTATCTAATTAAATACTCATTTTCGCCAACCGGGCATCATGTGGGTGATTAGGGACGATGGCAAATATTGCCCCAATTAGTGTTCGCCTCCCTACGTAAGAGTATGACTTGTTGTAGGAGTTTGGTTTCCCATGCAAATAATTAAGAGTTTACTGTCTTTCTTGTGGATAGGAGGGAGTTAATTGTTTCCCATATGAATTTTTGAGCTTCATTCTGATAAGTGAAATGAGATGTAATATTGTACACCCAATTAAAAAAAAGTCATTTTACAAATACATCTTCCAATTATTTTAAAAGTTGAAATATCGTTATTTTGTGATATGGAGTATAATTCAATTCATAAATTAGGTAAAAATTTTCTAAAAATTCATAAAAAATCAAAAAAATCAGTTTTGAGGATAAAAAATACATGATTTTTTCTCTATTTTCCCGTGTCGGTTTTGAAGTCTTAATCAACTTGGTTTCGGTATAAATTTTGAAAAATTTTAATTCCTATATGGATTTTCAAATTTGCAAGGTTCCATAATTTTTGGACTTTATTGATAGGTCAATTTGAGTGATTAACATTGGGGCAAAACTTAGTTTTTATTTTTATTTTTTTATTTTTTTTGCACTACCTATACAAGAAAATCCCCTTGCTTGGATTTTTCTTATGGTTCGGCTAAGCAATTTCAAGTTTTACAAAATCCATTATAATCTACATATATCAAATTAGCTCAATCCAATTTTCACTAATTTTGTTATGCGTTCTTTTTATTTTTTTGAAAATTTTTATAAGACTGTTAATCTAACTGTATTTAACATATGTAACAATTTTTACCATTGTTGAAGATTTGTAGATTTTTTTTGAAATTTTAAAGTTAGTGGCTTTTTTTAGTAAAATTCTATTAATTTTAAAAAATTCAAAAAAATATTTTTAAATCTCCAAAAAGGTAAAAATTGATATTATGTTAAATATATTTAGATTAACAATTGTCTTACAAAATTTTAAAAAAATAAAAAAATGAGTATTTACATCCGGAAGCACTGAAACTAAGTCCACTAGAGTGCATGACAGACATCCCATTTAAAACATACTCGGCTGTGGAGTCCCACTCATACTAGTTTATAGTACCTGATTGCCATAGCATGGGTTTTTAATTTCTGTCGTCTTTTCTTTCATTTTATGTTTGCATCACATCACATTTTCAAAATCTTATTCTACTATTAATTATAAGCATTAGTTAGGTAAAATGAGTTTCTCCTATTCTAGCACATAAAAGCCCAATCTATTTTTAATTTTGAAAAATAAAAATATATGAATTAGGCAAAATTTTGAAGAAAATTATACATTTATCTAATTAGAGCTCATAAGAATAAAAAAAAACTTTCAAAAAATATATATGGGTTCCAAGCAAGTGGTTAACCACATGGCATCATTCCCCATATAATTATTGCTAAATTAAAAGATTATAATTGAATAATAACTATTAGTTCATTTGCAATGGTATCTTTCGTTGCTAATTAAGAACGCTATTTTAGAACACCAATATAACTTCAGTGCCAATATGAAGTGTATTTTGATTAACAACAACGAATTTAAAGATTGTTATAATTGGTGACTCATTTGCAATGAAATTTAGCTCCATTGCAAGATTTTGGTTGCTAATGCTCCAGTCTAGTGGCAACAGACAATGATCAAACAATTCTTATCAAATGGAAGAACTGGATGCACAAAATGTTTTTAGAAAAAAATTCACAACACAAGGAGGAGCAAACTGTCCATTGGGAATCAAGGGAAAAAATAGGGAGAAACATACTTAATCCTAAACAATCAGATGAAATTTTTGAGATCAAGCAAAAAGGATAGAGGTGACAGTGGAAAAAGATAAGGAGGAGAGAGAAGAGGTTATGTGGTCCCATTTCTAAGAGGGACGGTGGCAACAACAATTGGCGTTGTGCAGTAGCAGGTGTCATCGGAGAAGCTAATTGAAATCGGAGGGGAGGCAGTTTTTTGAAAATTGCATTTTCTTATTCGATATCTCGTAAGGATGAATTTCAAATAAGGCTAAAAATTCCATCACACGGATGATATAAAATTGCATTTTCTTATTCGACGTCGCGTAAGAATGAATTTCAAATAAGGCTAAAAATTCCATCACACGGATTATTTGTGCAGGACTTCGTCCGGATGCATGTAATCAGCTCTTTATATGTCACCTGTTTTTTCATAGAATATTTTTTATAGAACAAAAATTAAGGGTTTTTGTATTTGTACCTACAAGGTTTTGACCAAAATGCAATTGTATTATAAGTTTTATAAAATTTGCATCAATACCTATAAAATTTGCCTGAAATTGCAAGCAAAACTATAAAACTTAAACTTTTTAAAATGTCAAAAATATCCTTATAAATAATAAAAAATGAAACCTTTAAAATACTAAAAATTTATTTAAAAATATTTATCACATTAAATAAATCTATCAAAAGTCGAAAATATTTATAAAATTTTTTTTTTGGTATTTTAGAGGTATTTTTTATATTTTAAAATACAAGAAAATTCCTTGAAAATACCAAAAAATTTTTTTATAAATATCCCTTTTGTTAAATAATTTGTTCAATGTGAGGAATATTTATAAAAATAAAATTTTTGATATTTTAAATGCATTTTCTTTTTTTCATTTTATTATTTATGGGGGTATTTCGTCATCTAGAAAAAGGGACTTAGTGTAGGTAGATGTTACTGGAATTTAAGATAAACCTTGTAGATATAAATTCAGATTATTTCAAAGGTCATGATATAGCTACAATTTGGGTCAAACCTTAGAGGTACTGATGCAAAACATCTTCCAAAATTTCGAATTAAATCATGATATTCAAATGATAACCACCTTCTTGAATTTAAAATTTCTTAACCGATCGGTTAGACTTGGATCAAATTTTCGTCTATAAATATCATGTCGAAGGTGAAATACGTACCATCTCTTGTTTTGTGATTTGCAGTAACCAATCATGGCCATGGAAAAAGCACGTTGTGGGAAAAACATTTGGTTTCAAGTGGCCATTGTAGTTGTGAATTTTCTTCTTCTTGTTATTGATGGAGTTGCTAGTAATCCAAATCTACTAGAAACCAAAATGAGAAGAATTGTCAAGCCACTGAAGAAGCCTGCTGCAACAATCAAAACCATTAAGGTCGGTTTTCATCTGCACAATCACGATTATGCTAATTCAAAATTAAAATTAGTTTAGAGAAGATTATACCAGTTTGATCGTTTACTGTTTTGCCTACTTTATTATTATTATTATTTTACAACAGGAGCAAAACGGAGATGTTATTGACTGTGTGGATATGTACAAGCAACCTGCTTTTGATCATCCTGCACTTAAAAATCATACCATTCAGGTTTTTCTTCTCTTCTCCTTACTGTCTTATCATCTTGATCATTAGCACAACTGTTGCAGACTCTTTTATGTTCTATTAATAGATGAGGCCTGGCGATGGCACTGGAGTGACAGCAAGTAACTCGTCGTCGTCTGCGACATCATTTGCACAACTATGGCGTGTGAATGGAAGATGCCCTGAAGGAACGATCCCCATCCTTAGACCAAGGAAGAACAATTTTCTTATAGAAAACTCTCCTAATATGGCGCCAGTTACGGAAGTGAGTACATGATCTCATAGACGCGAAACACAAACACATACCTGCATTGATCAGTGCGAAAAATCTTAACACGAATAATCAAGAAATTCACACGTAGATCAGTATAACTTCAGCTTTGTGTTTTTGAACCAGCAGTTAATAATACATTTTTTCTTAATTCATGATTAAGTCGGATGATTAATTAATTTTAATTAATGATAGGTTGCCAAGATGGCCCTGGGTCCCGGCACATATTATGGAGCTTCAGGCCACTTGAACATTTGGAACGGTCAACACATTGAGAGTGGAGAAGATTGCGCATCGTCGATAGCCATTGGCAGAAGAGAAGGAAATGTTGACAAGCACGTTGCCGCCGGATGGACGGTACATGCTTTCTTTAATCTGCTCTCCTTGGATAACTTTCTATATTCCTGCGTAGGAACATAAACATTAATAATTAATTAACGCCTGCATTTTCAGCGTCTATTTTGAGAAACCTTGATTTTTATATTGTTGGAATCCTGCCAAATTATATGTATACATGTATATATTTGGCTCTTACTCAATTTTGCATAGAAAGCACACACACTGAAAAACACACACACCATGCATATGGATAATGATCCATGTTGGTTGTTACTTAACTAACACATATTCAGTGGAAATGTTATTTTAATAATGATTTATTGTGGTAATTATTTTGGTAAAAGTAAACCCAGCATATTTAATATATCATACTTAGTTAGGAAACTGAAAAAGTTCACCATTAGATAATTATAATATACCATAAAATGAAAATAATTTGTCAATAACTATAAAATTGTTAAAACTTTGAATGATCAATGATTCAATACATAAAATATTATTCCAAAAAATGAAAAATGATCCTATATAATGAGTTGTTACATAACTAAATAAAACTTTTGTATTTTATATTTCTTACTTTTATTTTATTTTCATTTTCATGTTTTGCTTCTTTAGTTCGTATATTAAAATTTATTCTTTTCGGATACATATTTTTTATAAATTCTCAAATTAAAAATTTTCACCTATCTTACCGTCCCCACCGCACATGTAAACATATAAAATACATGAGATTGTTATACATAATAATCCTATAGTTGTTATTTAGCTTAGTAAGAACTTGTGTATTTTCTATAATTATATATTATTCTTTTCATTTTCATTTTTATGTGGTTACAAGTTATTTAATTCATATACCAAAATGTGTCAATTTATTTCACATATATTTCTAAATGGACTTTCACTCGTTTCACATTCCTTCACATGGGATATGGTAACATTTTATTTTTAAATATATATATATATATATATATTCGGAAAGATAAATTTTGATATATGAACTAAGTACACTCACTTAAAAATGAAATAAAATTAAAAAAATATGGCATATACGAGGTTGCTAGACATATTCACCCATCTAACATTCCTGTACATGAAAGATGGTGAAATTTGATTAAAAAATATACAAAATTAAAAATGATAAAATCGAGTTTGCAAGCTAATATAATCGGGCCCATAAAAATAAGAAATATGTTAACAAATAAAAGATGCTTGATGTTATTAGCTTTTTATTAAGTCACAGGGTCGAATCTTGAGATTATGATTATATACACTACGATGTATTTTAAATTAGCGCACAACATTAATTTATTTTTATAATCAGTTATATTTTTTAATTTTTTCTTCTTAACTATATTTTTCTAACTATATTTAATCCGCATACCAAGTTTTTCCAAATTATAGTAATTTTATATATGTTTATTTTTATCTTTAAAAATTAAGTTTTTAAGGGGTGGGAAATGACTTAAATGCCCCTTGAAGATGATGCTTTTTCAAAAATAAAAAAATAAAAATGCAAAAGTATTATAAAATGGAAAAACTTGGTGTATGTATTAAATAATTTAGGAAAACATTTTTATGAAAAAATTAAATAAAAATAAGAATACAATAAAATAAACAAATATTTTATTTTTGCCTAAAATACATCATGATGTATATAATCAGGCTCCTGAATCTTAGACCTTAGGCATATGAGCCTGAATTACTAGTTGGTGTAAGCTAGGGTCATGCATAAGGTTATTACTTCTAACAATTTGGTGCACAGGATCGTAATCCAGTATTTAGGTTATGCTTTAATGAGTGCATAAATATTAAAGCTCAATGCTATTTTTTTTTATTTTTAAAATTTTTGGATATATGAGCTTAAGAGATCTTCTCATATGAATTTTATAATTTTATTTTATGTAAGCCATTTTATTTTTAAAATTCAAAAATATAAAATGTGAAATTTAGATAATAAAAAGTTTACTTGAACCCATACATCCATTTAAAAATTAAAAAAAGCTTGTATTAAACTTCAATGCTTATGTAATATTGAAGCATGACCTATGTGTGTGTGTGTATATACGAGAAGCCTTCCATCTGTAGATGGATTGCACTATAGTTACTGTGTAGTCCATTACAAAATCGACTCCACAAGTATTAAAATGTAATAGTATATTGTATAATCATTTATCTATATAAAAGTCACATTTTAGAGAATGTAAAAAAGTACATTTTTAAAATTGATGTTTACGTTAAACTATTTTATTATGTTTATTTTGTACCATTTTAAGATAAGTTCTATACAAATATTTGATTTAGATGAAAAGTGGTATGTTATTAAAATAAATAAGTCTTAATTACAATGGGTATGGTAAATGTTAATTTCATGATTAAATAAGCCCCATTTTGTAGAGGAATGCATTACAATTATGGTGCAGGCATGTGTGCATGTTTGTATGTTTTTATAAAAATGCGGAAACAAACATATTTAATTTACAAACCAAAATTTTTAAGTTTTTGATATATAGGCCTAAATTTTCATGAAAATAAGAATATACAGACTATACACTAGGATTAATAAGAGATCATGCTAGTGTGGGCTAAGAGGATGATAGGTCCATAGCCCTAATATCTGAGTTATGATTAGGTGCACTCAATTTTTTGTATTTTATATTTTTCCCTTTTTATTTGGCTATATGTATTTTGTTACTTACAGGTATACATACCCATTGAATGTCCTACCCCAAGTTGCAACTCTTTACGGAGAACTTCATTTTTGTGTATTGAGTGAATAGTAAGCCTTGTGAGCTGACGATCACTCTGTTCCAATTTTCATAATTTCGGTCACGCGCATAATTCAAAAGCTTGAAGGGAGTTTTGCAAATAAGCCATATAACTTTGCTTACCTTCAAAATTCAAGAGTTGGATCATCGAGTGATTAAAAAGAAAGATATTTAACTTGCAAATTAGGACTTGTGATTTGAGTTTTTGCAATATAAATTAGAATGTTGTAAATAGATGTTGATATATGATTGCGTAGTAATTTAATTTAAATATAAATGTGGTTTATAGTGATATTATATTTTCTTGTAATTTAATTTAAATATAAATTTTGTTTATGGTATATATAGGAAATTAAAAATTTGGATTCAACTATATTTCATATCCAACATTATCTTGCAAACACTAACATAAAGGTTCATTTTGAAAATTTTTAGAACATAATGTGTCTATCTATAAATACCAAAATTATTTACAATTGACGTTGGACTACGTTCGTATGAGGAGAACGTTCATGTACTGATTTTCTGCCAAGCATATCATTTACGCGTGCTTGTTAAATATCTTCCAGGTTTCTGAAATATTATATGGAGATAAGGAAGCCCGACTTACAACTTATTGGCTGGTAAGTGCTGCTTCCACTATGCTGAATAGCATTAGCTTATCTTGTAACCATTACTACGGAATCCGCAACTGTAAGGTTTGGTTGAAACACCAGTAACATAAATAAAGGTTGGCTTCAATATAACAAGAATGTTTCCATATAACGTTCTCAAATTTTAATATTTGGATGCTGGGTAGAAAATCCAATTCATTTGTTATATCTAATATCATTTGTTTAGTTGTGAGATTAAGTTTCATCTGAATCCAATATGTGTGTAGGCCATATTTTCTCAAAAATAGGTAGATTCATGTGTAAATTAGAAAAAATCCTTAAGTTCATTCACATATATATTGAAATGTGATA
Organism: Annona cherimola; assembly: GCA_030490835.1. Classification (NCBI taxonomy): domain Eukaryota; kingdom Viridiplantae; phylum Streptophyta; class Magnoliopsida; order Magnoliales; family Annonaceae; genus Annona; species Annona cherimola. Next base: position 64,662,461 of record CM059973.1, on the reverse strand, counting down.
ATACTTTGTAGAATTATTTATCCATATAGTAATGATATTTTAAATAGATTAGACATTGAAATTACTACCTTAAAATTGATATTTAGCATTAAATTATTTTATTATGCTAATTTTGCATGTTTGTAAACGGAGCTCATATACAGTAATATTAAACAAATAAAAGAATTTTCATAATAATATAAGTGATATTAAATATAATAAATGGAGTGGATTTTTTCATCAATCACTAGATGTTGAAAATGAAAGGAGTTACATAGAAGCATTCCTGAATAAATAAAATCATAAAATCAAAAATAATTTTAAAATATAACAATTATTTTTAATTTTTTTACATTAAATAGATCAATTTAGTGTGAGGAATATTTTTAAAAAATAAATTGCTTTTGTATTTTATAATTTTTATTTTCAAGGATATTTTTGTTATTTTAAAAAGTTTAGGGTTTGTAAATATGCTTTTAATTTAAAGAAAACTTTGTGAATATTTATTAAAATTTTGCAAAAATTTCTTGACAAGCCTACAACTTTGATCAAATCTCGAAGGTAGGATAAAAAAAAATTCTTTTTAATTAGTATCCAGCTTTCCATTCTAGGAATTTTTTTGGTGAAAACTTAATGTATCCTGACTTTGCGAAATTTTTTAAAATGACTAAAATTCAACATTTGAATTACAAGTGAAAAAGAAATAAAAGGTTAAAATTTAATACATTTTTAATCAATAGGGAAGTATATCAATTTGTAATTAAAATTTAGACACTCTTCTCCACAATTAAAATTTGAAATTCAAAAAAAATTAAAATCCACTAAGGTTTATCGCTGCAGCGAGTTCTGTTTTGATTAACATCGTTGATGCGAAGGATAATGGATAGGTCTCATCAAAAAAGAATAACGGATAGGAGACGCTGCCGCGGAAATTCTATCACAATAAGTTTTAGCTATAATTTTTATTAGATTACCCGTGAAAATTTATTTTTTCATTTGTTTACCATGACGTTATTGTTGCTAAAAGCTAGCCTTTAAGTTTTTCTAGTTAACATTTTTAGAAAATAAAGTTTAAAGATTGCTAAGACCATGCCTGTTGTAACATGTAGATTTTTTTGTAGCAGTACGCATATGGAAATACCTGCTAAATTTTGATTATTTTGATTACTTTTATTTATATTTATATATGTGTTAGTGCAGCTGGCAGACGGTTCAAATGAAACGGACTGTTATAACCTCAATTGCGCTGGTTTCGTTCAAACCAACCCACATGTATATCTGGGAAGTACCTTCGACGCAACTTCAGTATATGGTGGCAAACAAGTAGAAATATTGATCAACATTGTCCTCGTAAGCTTTGCTTCTCTTTGACCGACATTTACTTTTTTAACATTTAGCTTTACCTTCATTAGCTTTACATTCATTATATATCTAAAGGGCTTTGCAATGTAATTAATTTTATTTTCAAGCTCTTGATAATTGAAATTAAATTTATTTTTAGGCATTATGTTTAATATTATTTGTTTAATTAAGAGACTTAAGTTTCATCTAAATTAAATATATGAATAAATTATATTCGCTAAATAATATATATACACGCATAAATTAGGAAAAATATTTAGACCTAGTTACGTATATAAATATAATAATACTTAATCATTTATCGCAGATAATGACACTTTAGATGATTTAGATTAATATTTGGCATTGAACCAATTTATTATGTTAATCTTATACAGTTGTAGATGGGGCACATGCATTGTGATACTCGGTAAATAAAAGAATTTTTATAATAATGTAGATTTTACATCAAGCATCAAAATATTAAAAATAAAAAAGTTATATGAAAAACAATTTCATTGAAGCAAAGTTCATATATATATAACATTTAAGGATGTGTTTGGGAAGTGAGAAAATTTAAAAAACTTTTGATATTTTAAAATGAAAGTAAATAATGTGATATGATAAGGAGTAAAGAGAATAAAGTTAAAATAGATAAGTTAGTATGATAAAAAAAAATAGGTTAGTTAGATAAGTAGTTATGTATAAATGATTGAAAAATAAACTAGTTGTATATCCGAATAAAACTTTGTTGCACAAACCTAAATAAATTTTAAATTTATACACATGTTTATATATTTTTAGAAGATGTGACCCACACATAAGTACTATTATTATGATTTTAGGTATAAAGTAAAGAAGTAGTGTTAAACATAATAGATGAATTAGATATTACAGAATGATCAAGATGGGTTTTAAATTAAACCATATTACTGAAGTGAATTGATAGAACGGGATGCATTAAAATTATTATTACATATACATATGATAGATCATTTTCGGTACAATGGTTCTACAGAAGAAAATTAGTACATCTGTCCAATTTCGGTCCCACGTTGCTTTTTTTATATCAAATCCAATTCGTTCATTAATTCCACAGTATTCATTTATTAAAATAAATCATATTGATTGGAGTTGCATGTAGGCCACATGTTATAAAATGGCAATAAGAGGCTCAAAATTGGACAGGATGTACTAATTACTTCGAGGACCGATCTTTTCAGACCGGTCGGAAATCCGGTGATTTCCGACCGGTCCAAAAATTTATTTTTTTATTTTTTTTTTTGAAAAATAATTTTATAAACTTGTTAATCTAGTTATATTTAATTTATAAACCAAGTTTTATCATTTTTAGATATGTATATATATTTATTTTGGATTTTTAAAAACAGGGGTATTTAAGTCATTTTAAATATTCTTAAAATGACTTAAATACCCCCATTTTTAAAAATCCAAAATAAATATATAGATATATCCAAAAATGATAAAACTTGGTTTATAAAATAAATATAACTAGATTAACAAGTTTATAAAATTATTTTTCAAAAAAAAATAAAAAAAATATATTTTTGGACCGGTCGGAAATCACCGGATTTCCGACCGGTCTGAAAAGATCATGCGTCAATTACTTCAGTAGGACAGATATCCTGAATTTATATACACACGCGTCACCGCTTAGAATTCACGTTTGTGTAAGGATGTATATGGTGAAAGACCCAGAGTTTGAAGTTAGAAAGAGGTAGTTGCCTTATTTATGGTTTGAAGTTAGAAAGAGGTAGTTGCCTTATTTATGGTTATCTTGGAGTTATGCTTAGTCATTCAAAGTGGGTGACATCAAAAAAATATAGACATGCAAAAATATGAAAGTTAGTTGATTAAGACTACAAATTTTTAAAAAATATCCATTAACTCAAAAAAATATGGACTTGAATTTTCTCTAATGTACTTGATAACGTACCTAAAACGAGATTATAAATCATCTATCAAGAGAAGATAGATTTGAGGCATCAAAGCAGCAAACTTTGTAAAAAAATTTCAACCTCAAATGATTATGGTTGATTTTTAACAATAAAAGAAAATAATTCCATAAATTAATCCACCACTACTAATGCTCAATCGCTGTTGTTGCTACAGGACCCAAATTCGAAGAATTGGTGGCTGAACTATTTTGACGAACCAGTGGGGTACTGGCCAGCTTCTATTTTTAAGGATTTGAATAGTGCAAATGTAATCAATTGGGGAGGAGATGTAGGCCTTATGAAGGGCGGAGCAGCTCGTCACTCTACCACGGAAATGGGAAATGGGCACTACCCAAACGAAGGCTATAGAAAATCCGCCTACGTGTCTAGCGCACTTTACGTGGGAGAAGACTACAAATACCATCAGCCACACGGAGCTGGCGCCCTTCGACCAAAGCCAGCCTGCTATGACGTAGTAGATTATGGAATGGGCCAGTTTGGTCGCCATGGTCTCACATTTTATTTCGGTGGCAATGGTCAGGTACAAGGATGTCAAAAATAAAAGTATAGAATAAATGTTGTAGACCACATGAAATAAAGTAGTTTTTTCAACATTTAAACTATCTAAAATATCACTATTACATGGATAAATGATTCTATAAAGTATTATTACATTCTAATATATAAATGAATGAATCTAAACATTTTTCATAATTTATACATGAATATATATTTTTGAGGAAATATGACCCATAGTTAATTTAGATGAAACTTGGTCTCCTAAATAAACAGGATGTTAAATATAATGAATGAATTAAATTTTAAATCAAATTTAAGACGGTTACGTGAAACTGCTTCTATAACGTGGTTATATAGAAGTGAAATCCTTAACGAAATAATGATGCGATTTGTGGTATCTTATGCATTTGACTTCAGGGAGTATATATAATGTGCATTGATGCATTTGGTGCTAAAAAAATGTTATTTTCATGATTTCATCAAACACTTTTTTCATTTTTCATAACTTTTTATATATTACTTCATCTATTTTAATTTTATTCTTTGTATATGGATTAAATACACTTAAGAAAACATATTTACGAAGAAAAATAATAAATAAATAAAATTAACGTTTAAAAATGAGTATTGTCACATAAATATATGTGCAATATATTATATATAATCATGCCGCCAAAAGTAATAACTCTATAATTGACTTCAATTAGTATTAGGATTTAGGCATTAATAGACGTGTAAACATGGCAAGCGATCACATGCGGCCTGCATATTTTCCTTTCGTGGCGATGGCCAAGGATGAGGATCTTACAACTATAATAACCTCGCACAATATGAAGATCTTCCATAATTCAAGAAAACAGTAATACCTCTTGTGTATTTTTTAAATTGGTACAATATTACATTTCATCGTCTCATATTACATTCAAGTACAAAGAGGACAACAAGCTTTTCTCTGGATCTGAGACCACTAAGTCCCACCTATTTACACGGGAAACCACTAGGTCCCACTTGTGTCTAGCAATATGTACAAAATGTCAATTTAAAACTTTTTGCTCTTCATAATTATCCTATTTTTAATTTTTTTTTTTCATATTTTCCTATATAACTATCTTACTTTTCAATTATTTCTACACAATTATTCATACAACTTTAACTTTATCCACTTTATTCTTTATTATTACCCCTATCATATCACATCATTTTACAACTTTTACCCTAAAAAACTTTTCTTTAAAAGTTTTATCCATTCCCAAAAACACTTGTATTTGTGATTGTTGTTTTGCAATCTGGAACAAGAGTTATGAATTATGAGACTAAACTTGTTCATGACTAGGAAAATATTTTTATTTTCAAAAACGTTTTCTTCAAAAAGATATTTTCTTATTTTCAATACATATGGGTCCCGTTGGCAACAAGTGTAGGTGGCAAGCAAACTCTCTTATGTCTTCCTACGCATAAGCTACTATTTATTTTTAAAGGGAAAAATTCCTCCCTTACTCACAACATTTAACCATTATTCCTTTCACACGTGCAACATTTTAAAATTTCCTCCTAAGCGTACAACATTTCACCCCTAATTCCTCGTGTACCCATGCCGTCATGCTTAGCACAAATTGGGCATCAACTGAATGCTGGAAAGTCAGTTTTACTCCTACCCCATACTGTTATACTGTTTCTGTCATTTACCCCACCCTTTGGAACAGCCTCTTCCTACAACTTCTCCCCTATGAACGAGCATCCAACATCCCATTACCAGCCGAATCCTTGATTGCCTCGATGGCGTCTATGCCCACAGCGGCGCCAACCCTCTCTTCGACCCACTGGCCGGCCACCACTTTGACGACGACGGCATGATCCATGCCATCCGCTTCGGCCACAATGGTTTGTACGGTCCAAACAATCGCATGATGTGCTTTTAATCCCTTCGCCTAAAATCGTGTCCGCATGCCTGCCTAGCGTTGTTTTTCTGCTTCTTTCTCTTTCTTCGTTTGGTCGATCTCGAGCGCTGATGGTGAGAGATGGGCCGAAGGTGGGGGAGCAGAGCCCCTGTCAACGTGCTATTCGGTTGGGCGAGGCGGCAGTCGGCGAAGGTGAAGATTTTCTTTGGGGCTCTTACCTTGCTCTGTTCTCTGATTGCCTTGAAACTGCTGGTGAGAGACCATGGGCACTTCTTCATGGAGTCGGAGGCCACCCACGCTGTCAGAATCGTCGTCCACATGTACAAGATGGATATCCCATCTTCTACAGTACGAATTTGTCCCTGCCTCACAGTCGGGAATGGAACAGCGATCTATCAGTTGGATCTAAGGAGCAACAGAGGCGCTTCCGGGATTCAAAAAGGCATGGGAATTAGTTGGATTTCATCCAGAAGGCTATTACCGGATGGAGGAGAATAGACAAGACAGAGCGGCATTAGCGACTGAGCATGCCATTGTTGGAGCTTTGCCAAATCTGTCGCTCAAACTGTCGGCGACATGGAAGGTGAAGACGACAAAGCTATCAAAAAGGAAAGTTATTAGCTGAAGAATTTTAGATCCAGTGCATTTTCTTAGCCATAAAACTATTGAATGGTTTTAATCTACCATCTAAAGGTCATTGGTGCCAAATTTTGCAACTCAAATTTTTGCAACTCCAAGTGGCAAGTTTCCATCGGATTTGGTGAAGCCGGCAGTGGTCGCCAGCATGAGAAGAAGGCATGCACTGGCCGTTGGCAATCAACGAGAGGCGCTGAGTGGAAGAAGATGAGCAACAGATGCAGTGGTGCAAACGAGCATGCCATTGGTTGGTTTGGACGGCCATGGTTTCCTCGTCGCTACCCCTACTATTACATGAATATTTGTCCCTTAGGCTTGGCTTACGCATGCTAAATCTCAATGCAGATCAGAAAAAATTCTGAGATAACAAGCTGAATGATCTCTGCAAATTTAAGCAATGAAATTACAGAAAAATAATTAGCTTGGAACTTACGACTAGGAAAATATTGAAAACCAGAAAGATTAAGAAATCTGAAAAACCCAATTGCTAAATCCGAACTCCAATTTGATGTTGTTATCGCCGAATTGGTTGTCAAATTACACCTCTGGAATTTGAAAAAAATAGCAATTCATATGGTGGTTTGCCGAAGATCTGAAATGATGGATCCAAACGCCACCGGAAGAATCCACCAGAAAATTAATTGGTGTGTTATCGCTAAAAAGCAGCAAATTTGAATGGAGTGTATTTCAACCTTTAGAAATTTTTTAGAGCACTGGAAGAACGCCGTCAATGGGGTCGATCTTTCGTTTGGGAAGGTGAGGTTTGATATGGTACACCGGAAGTGTTCCAAAGTCTGTATTCATGCAGCTACCATTAAAAGATCTTCCATGGTTTGGGCAATTTCGTAACGAGGGCCAACCCATGGGAAGTGCTTCCCATGAGAAAAAAAAGGAAGCAGGGGTAATTTAGTAATTTTCCATCATGAGTATGTTTGACTAAAAACGTGAGTATGTTTGATTTTTTGATAAATTTTATATTATATGCATACAAAATCTCAATCTATTCCATTCATTTGATAGATCAATTAGTAAAACGTATATAAACATAATTTTTCATTATTTGGAAATTTTTAAAAAATATTAATGTACAAAAAATGATTTTTTAATAAGATTTCATCATAATTGGTAAATTTGAAAAATAAAATTTATATTAGAAATTATGTTATATTATTTAAAGTAAATGTAATTAAGGTACTCTCAAGAATAACAATTTCTTAGATTTTTCTTGAATTTTTGAAAATTTATTAATATTTATTTTCTGAAAATAATAGAATCTAACCGTGTCTAACCGTGTCGTGTCTAACCGTGTCTAACCGTGTCTAATTTTTGAAATAAATAATTTAATCATAATCTAAACCCTCTAATATGATCTCAGGGCCTTTATAAGACCATTTATATCTTAAAAACCAAATTTGGAACCCAAATAATATGATTTATAAAAATCACAAAAATCTAACCGCGTCTAACCCTGTCTAACCGAGTCTAACCGCGTCTAACCGCGTCTAACCATGTCTAACCGTGTCTAACCGTGTCTAATTTTTGAAATAAATAATTTAATCATAATCTAAACCCTCTAATATGATCTCAAGGCCTTTATAAGACCATTTATATCTTAAAAACCAAATTTGGAACCCAAATAATATGATTTATAAAAATCACAAAAATCTAACCGCGTCTAACCCTGTCTAACCGCGTCTAACCACGTCTAACCGTGTCTAACCGCGTCTAACCGTGTCTAATTTTTGAAATTAATAATTTAATCATAATCTAAACCCTCTAATATGATCATAGCGCCTTTATAAGGCCATTTATATCTTAAAAACCAAATTTAGAACCCAAATAATATGATTTATAAAAATCACAAAAATCTAACCGCGTCTAACCCTGTCTAACCGAGTCTAACCGTGTCTAACCGTGTCTAACCGCGTCTAACCGTGTCTAACCGTGTCTAATTTTTGAAATTAATAATTTAATCATAATCTAAACCCTCTAATATGATCCTAGGGCCTTTATAAGGTCATTTATATCTTAAAAACCAAATTTGGAACCCAAATAATATGATTTATAAAAATCACAAAAATCTAACCGCGTCTAACCGAGTCTAACCGTGTCTAACCGTGTCTAACCGCGTCTAACCGCGTCTAATCGTGTCTAACCGTGTCTAATTTTTGAAATTAATAATTTAATCATAATCTAAACCCTCTAATATGATCCTAGGGCCTTTATAAGGACATTTATATCTTAAAAACCAAATTTGGAACCCAAATAATATAATTTATAAAAATCACAAAAATCTAACCGCGTCTAACCGAGTCTAACCGTGTCTAACCGTGTCTAACCGCGTCTAACCGCGTCTAACCGTGTCTAACCGTGTCTAATTTTTGAAATTAATAATTTAATCATAATCTAAACCCTCTAATATGATCCTAGGGCATTTATAAGGCCATATATATCTTAAAAACCAAATTTGGAACCCAAATAATATGATTTATAAAAATCAACATTAATCTAACCGTGTCTAACCCTGTCTAACCGCGTCTAACCCTGTCTAACCGTGTCTAACCCTGTCTAACCGTGTCTAACTGCGTCTAGCTGTGTCTAACCGTATCTAATCCTGTCTAACCGCGTCTAACCGTGTCTAATCATGTCTAATTTTTGAAATTAATAATTTAATCCTAATTTAACACCTCTAATATAATCTTAAGGCCCTTATAAGATCATATATGTCTTCAAAACCAAATTTGGAACCCAAATAAATATATTAAATTATAATTAAAAATATTAACTCCACTTGATTTAATGAAATAAAAATTTATATAAAGAAATAAAATAGTACAAAATATTATATATATTTTGGATGCCCACGGGACACATGATTATTTTTGTAAAAAAAATATTCATTTGTTAAGGCCGGTAGGAAATTTATATATTTTTAAAAAATAATACATTTATTTTTGGAGGCCCGTGGGACACATTTAAATTTTTATAAAACATTATATTCAATTTTGGACGCCCGCGGGACACGTATATATTTTTATAAAAACAAAATAGTCATTTTTTGAGGCCCGTGGGACATTTATATATTTTTAAAAAATAATATATTTATTTTTGGACGCCCGCGGGACACGTAGATATTTTTATAAAACATTATATTCATTTTTGGACGCCCACAGGACACGTATATATTTTTATAAAAACAAAATACTCATTTTTTGAGGCCCATGGGACATTTATATATTTTTAAAAAATAATATATTCATTTTTGGACGCCCGCGGGACACGTATACATTTTTAAAAAACAAAATATTCATTTTTTGAGGCTCGTGGGACATTTATATATTTTTAAAAAATAATATATTCATTTTTGGACGCCCGCGGGATACGTATATTTTTTTATAAAACATTATATCCATTTTTGGACGCCCGCGGGACACGTATATATTTTTATAAAAACAAAATATTCGTTTTTTGAGACCCGTGGGACATTTATATATTTTATAAAAACAATATATTCATTTTTCGACGCCCGTGGGACATGTATATATTTCATATAAATAGTAATAATTATTTTGATATTTTACATCAATGTAAATATTTATATTTCATTATTTTCAATACTCCATAAAGCAAATCAAAATTTAATACCTTATGAAATATTTAAAATCTTAATTTTAATTTTAATTTTATATTAAAACATTTAATTTTCTTAATGCCTCTGATAAAGATATAATATTATACTAAATATTTGATAAATTATATATAACTGTGGCTTAGTTTTAATATGAAAATATATGTTACCTTTTGGGATTAGTTAAATAATCAATTTTGCATATAACTATATTAAATTGAAATTTGATAACAAAATTTATTAAATACGGGTAAAATATTCGTTTTTCAAGCGATTATATAAATTTTAAAGTGATATTCAAGATTATTTGAAACATCATTTTTATTTGGACAAATAATCCTATAATATTATTAAATTCTAATGCATCTGAATCTAATAACTTTTTATATTTTACACAAGAATAGTTTTTTTTTTTTAAAAAGGATATGTAACCCACTTAATTAGTTTGAACTAAAATTACAAATTTGCTAACTTCAAGCGATCAACGTAAACATACAATTTCATAAATATTTATAATCCTCCAAAAATATATTGAAAATTTCATCGTATATAACACCTCTAAATATTTACCATCGTGTTATATCCAATGTTGTCAGAACCGAACCGGTGATTGAACTGGTAAAGGAACTAGTCTGGTTCGAACCGGTTCGACCGGTTAATCAAACCGGTTCGAACCGGTGACGTCAGCGTGACATATTTATGACATCATAAATATTAAATTTTTAAAAATTTTAAATAAATATATTGATAAACTTATGTTCTTATAAATCCAAAATATATATGTTGGATTTTAATGACCACAATATAAGAACAAAACATGCAGGAAAAAATTAATAGCGAGTTTCCACTTTCAGATGGGTTTGATGTCGACATGATGATTAAATAGTTACCTAAAATCGTAAAAAAGAAAAATTCATTTACCATGCATTTAACAAAATTTTCTCAAATAGACAATTAAAATAATTTTCCTAATATTAGTATATAAACAATTAACAATAAATCATGCAATGAATTTCATAAATCAATGCTATAAGTGTTATAGGTGAAGCTTATAAACACAGAAAATCAATGCTGACATAAACCATACAAGTAATCACAATAGTGACTGTATATTTATGCAACATGAGATACCATTTAATTAATTATAATATTTTTTTTAGTTATATTATAATTTTTATTTGCTACATTAATTATTTGAAGAGATTTGTATCATACAATTAATTATGAGAGTGATATTAATTGCATGAGTTGCATATTATGATACGTATGATTAATTAGAATGGATTGGTTATATGAAGTATTTTTGTAGGTCCAAAATTTCTTTAAATTTTGAATATATGGGAGTTAATAATCATCATTCCTATAGAGATTTTTTAAATAATTACGTAAGATTTTAGATTTATTTAATGACATAATTGATATTATAGGATTGTTTAATAGCATAATTGAATCATTGATAATTACTAATTCTTAAGACACGCAAGCAAAAAAAAATTAGGCTAAATCAAAAGGGCTAAATAAATAAATAATGAGTACTGTTTTTTGTTTTTTGCCGTTTTGAATTTTGATGCTGCCGGCGAGTCGGCCACGGGAGGAGAGGAGACAGTCGTCGTCGGCGCCGGGAGACAAGACAGCAGTCGTCGTCGGCACCGGGAGAGGAGATAGCAGTCGTGCGGCAAGACGGCGCCGGCGCCGGGAGAGGAGACAGCACAGAGCAGCGGCAAGACAGCGTGCGGCAGATCGTCGGTGCCGCTGCAGCAGATCGTCAGCGGCAGATCGTCGGCGCCGCTGCGGCAAAACGGCGTGCGGCGAGAAGGATTGCGGCAAGACGGCGTGCGGCAAGATCGTCGGGCGAGGGCGAGGGCGAGGGCTGTCGGCTGCGGGACGACGACGAGGGCGACGGGGACGACGACGAGCCGGCTGCGGGACGACGACAGCAAGATCGTCGGGCGAGGGCGAGCCGACGAGGGCAGTGCCTGCTGCGGCTGTGGGACGACGAATAGACGAAGCAGAGTCGCAGAGATCGTTTTTTTTTTATTTTTTCCCTTTAGTTTATGAGTTAGGGTTAGCTGTTTAAGGGTTTATCCGTCCGACCGGTTCGAATCCGGTTGAACCGGAATTCCGGTTCGACCGCCGGTTCACCGGTTCGGACGGTTTTATATGATCAGACCGAACCAGTGCGAACCGAACCGGAACCAGGACCGGTCCGACCGGCCGGTCCGGTCCGGTTCTGATAACATTGGTTATATCTCCTGTATATTTTTTATATATTTATATTTTTCTATAATTGCTTGGTAATATATAGAAAGTCAAAATTGTTGTTTACGTTGATTTCTAACGGATAAAGCAGTCGAAATAGGTATCCGTGCAAAAGTCAAAATTGGGTTGGTCAAAATTAGAGGATACTACGAACATAACTGCGTCCGCTGAGATGTTTGTGCTGTGTGGTTTATCATGTTGCGGCAAATGCTTCAAAAAATCTTAAATTCGCTTCTGACCATACATCTAGGTTCATTATTTTCTACAGATTTTTGGACGCTTTTTCTTTAAAAAAATCTCAAGAATCTATGCCAAAAAATGGACTAATTAGTGTAAGCTCATAATTATTGTCAAATCTTTAACCGAAAAGCATTAGAATTTTATAAAAATTAAATGGGGTCCCCACGGAGGGATTTACAGGAACAGATATAAGAAATGTATGTATATCATAATTTCTAAAAAAAATAAAATTTGAATTCGTGTACTATCAAATATTAATTAGAAACGAAATTTTTACAACTTTTCCGTCCGATCACATGTTTTAGTCTTTTTCTAAAAACAAAATATTTTTAGAAAATAGTATATTCATTTTTGGAGGTCCATCAGACATGTATATATTTTAGAAAAAAAAAATATTCATTTTTGGAAGCCCGCGGAACATGTACATATTTTATAAAAACAAAACATTCATTTTTGGAGGCTCGCGGGACACGTATATATTATTATAAAAATAAAATATTTATTTTTGAGGCCCGTGGGACACATATATATTTTAAAAAATAAAACATTCATTTTTAGAGGCCCGTGGGACACATATATATTTTTAGAAAACAAAATATTCATTTTTGAAAGCCGGCGGAACATATATATATTTTAGAAAATAAAATATTTATTTTTGGAGGCCCACGGGACACATATTTATTTTTAAAAAATAAAATATTCATTTTTGGATGCCTGCGGGACAGACATATATTTTTAGAAAATAAAATATTCATTTTTAGAGGCTCGCGGGACACACGTATATTTTTTTAACTGTAATTATGAATAAAATACATGTTGACTCTTTTGAATATACGTTATGATTATATATAATTGTAATTTTATAAGAAAATTTCTTAAAATTATAAAATATTACTATTATAGTTTGTGCCGCCTAAATTTAAAGTATTAATATAATAATTGTAATTTATTGTTACTATTATTAATTAAATTAAACTAGAAATACAAATTTATTTCCTCCAAATGAAATCAATATGGACAAATAATTTAATTAAAATTAACGTTGAATATAAAATTTATAGAAAATTTTTATGTTATATAACACCTCTAAATATGTACCCTTCTGTTATATCTCCTGGAAATTTTCTATTAAAATTTGTTTATTCTATAATTTGTTTGAAATAGGTACCTTTCTGTGAAATGTTACATTCATAAGTATTTTTTGAAAAACTATGCGTTACCGAAGGCATGTCTACGGGAGATGTCAGAATTGGTCAAAATTGGGCATTTTTTGATTAAAATCGCTGCATTATTTTGACCATGGAAAATACGTCTCTCATGTATCTGTGTGAGGTTTAACATGATGCGGCAAATGCCTTAATTAATCGCAAATTTACTTTCGGGCACATATCTGAGTTTGTTATTGACTATAAATTAGCTCAATACTTTTCTTTCTGTATATCTAGCGAAATTATGTAATTAGTGCAAAAAGTACATAAATTAGAAAAGATTAAAATTTTTATATTTAAATGTTAAAATTAAATAATTATTTTATAGGCCTCATAAATATAATCTTTATAAAAATATAAATCTTACTTTTTATTTTAAATTTAAAACTTGACTACATGACTAGATGAAATTAATTTCCTCTTTAAAAAAAATATATCGAATTTTGGGTTTTATTTTTAAAGTAACTTATTATTTTGATTAATTACATATTAAGCCTTTCAAATTTAAAAAATAAAGAAATGTAATCTATATATCCATAGAATCTTAACAAATTGATATGATTTTATATAAATTAGGCCTATAAAAATTTTATAATTTTCAAAAGGTATATAGGATGATCCTTGAATTAAATAAAAATGGGTAAAATTTAGATTGAACATTATTCGGCATGGAGCAAAGGAGTATTAGAAATTGTCTCTAATGTTTATGAACTAAATTAATTTAAATTGAAACTCTACAAAAATGAATATATTTAACTTAAGTTTATACGTACAAAAATTAATTATTTTTAAATCATAAATATCTTAAAATGTTATAATAATGAAAGTTATACTACTCATATTATATCATTGTTAATTAATGGATTAATTCTGCATAAAATTTCTTACAATAAAAAATATGTAGTTCAAAAACATTAGATTAAATAAAAGTAAAGAGATTAAATAAAAGTAATTATTTACTTAAGTTTAGAGAAAAATAAATTATACCTTAAATACATTAATTTAAACTGATTTAGTAAGATTTCGTATTAAATTTTCATATTTAATTATAAAAAGAGCTAATTAATTATGATTTTTATATGAACACTCATCAAAAGTATATTTTTATATAATTTTTAATTTTTGCATAAAATAAATTTATTTTACAACGTTTTTGAAAATATAAAGATATGAAGAGAATTACACATGTTAAGAGGAATTAAATTGACTAAAATCCTTAACTTCAAAATATGCATTAGTATTTAAATATAATTTTTACAAATTTAATTAGATAAATCATACACATATATACAATTATAAATATATTTTAAAATACTGATTATAAGTATATTTTAAAATATGAGTACATTACTAGGTCATTGTATAATTTTTAGTTAAAATGTAGTAATTATATCGGTCATCCTCTATTGTTATAAATTTTTTGCAAATCAAAATAAAGTAAGGTAAGAAACTTTATAAAAAGATAAAAATTTGTATTAAACTCACGCACCTGCAACACTCCATTAAAAAAGATAAAAATTAACCCGACCTCTACCCACGTGCCCTTTCACAAACATTATTATATTAATAATTATATCAAAAAAATAAATTTGATCTCAATTACAATAGATATTCAAATTCGTTAAGCTAATTATTTCACCATTCTAATTTTCAAATTTTTTCATCTTAAGAAGATTTTATATGAAAACTTTTTAATGATTATATTTTATATAAAATCTTTCAATTAACTACGTTTGTGAATTGAATAATTGGACATCTATATAAATCTAAAAAATTTGAACTACATAAAAGATTTATTTTTACAAGTTTATCTAAAATATATAAATAGAAACTTTATAAAAAAATTACATTATTTTGTAGTTATTTTATATCATTTTCACAAAATGTTAAGAAAAATTACAACAAAATTGGGATTTTGATGTATTTTTTACACAAATATTATATTTATATAATTTGGGGATTCTATTAGATTATTGAAATTTTTTTGTAAAATTGTTTTGAAAAATAACAATCTGCATGTGCACGAATTCAGGTAGTCCGCTAGACCAGTAGCCCCCTCTAATTTTTGTCCGTTGCTATAAATGAGGCACAGTCATCGCAGCCGGCAGCCGGCAGCCGCGCACCTGCTCAAAACCCACCAGTCGCCGGCCGCTGGATCGCTGATCGGAACAGACCGATGTCTCGCCGATGGCTTGCTAACTATGATGCCTAACTCGCCGGACCAGATCTGTTATCCAATCGCTTGAATCTAAAAAAAAAATAATGTTGCGAGTTTTCTTCTCCTCTGCCGGCCGATGCTGCCAATCGTCGCTCGAACCCACCTGCTTCAACTTAGCGGTGATTTTTGCCTGCAGCTCCTTTCGCCTCTATTCTTTCAACTACCTTTTCCTCTCCTCTCTCGATCTTCCCTCTCATGAAACGGGATGGGAGGCAGAAGCAGGGATGTGCGGGCAACGGGATATGCGGCTGTCGGAACGGGAGACGGGAGAATAGGAGGCAGGGGGCAGAGACGTGCGGCTGATTTGTGGGGAGAGACGTTTGCAATCGATCGGATGAGGAGCAGAGAGCAGGAGACTGCTGCGTGTGGGAAGCGGCAACCGAAACCGTTCTCAGAAATTTTTTCCCCAAAATGCCCAGATCAATCTCAACCGTAGATTGAAGATCAATGGTTCAGATGAGACTTTCTACGAGAAAAACGTAGGAAGCACTTCCTATGGGTTGGGCCTCTTTCGGAATTTAGTAAAAAAAGAACGCATGCAACTTAACTTAATGTGTATCTGGAAAATTTTTAAAACTTTGAGAGCATAAGAGGAATGATGTTCAAATGTCATGGGTACATGAGAAATTAGAGGCCCAACCCATGGGAAGCCTTCCCCGTGAGAAAAAAAGGAAGTAGGGGCATTGTGGTAATTTTACAACGTGAGTATATTTGTTAAAAACCGTGAGTATGTTTGGTTTTTTGATAAAATTTGTATTATATATATACAAAATCTCAATCTATTCTATTCATTTGCTGGATCAACTACTAAAACGTATATAAACATAATTTTTCATTATTTAACAATTTTTAAAAATATTTGTGTACAAAAAATTATTTATTAATAAGATTTCATTATAATTGGTAAAGTTGAAAAATATAGTTTATATTAGGAGTTACATTATATTATTTAAAATTAATGTAATTAAGGTTCTCTCAAAAATAACAATTTCATTTTTTTTTGATTTTTTGAAAATTTATTAATATTATTTTATTTTTCGAATATAATAGAATCTAACCGCATCCAATCGCATTTAATTTTTGAAATTAATAAGTTAATCCTAATTTAACACATGTAATATGATCCTAGGCCTCTTATAAGGTCATTTATATCTTAATAACAAAATTTGAAACCCTGATAATAAATAAATATTTTTATAATAAAATTAAAAAAATATATTAACACAATCTTTTTGCTTATATAACATATTTCAATGTAAGAGGAAATGCATGAAAATATCTGAAATTTTTTATAAATATTTTAAAATAATTCCTTTGATTTAATAAATTAATTAGGCGTAACATAAATAAAACTAAAAATTAGTTTTCTAATTTATAACAGAATAATAGAACAGAAAATTTAATTTTCTAACTTATAACATAAAAAAATACAACAAATAATAACATAAATGCAATAGATTAGCAATCTTATTCGATTACCCACGTGCAACGGGCATACGGTAGCAATAGAGCCCAGATATTTATAAAAATAAAAAGAAATAAATAAAATTTTATGTCGTCCGGCATAAGGTACACGTGTAAGATCGTTGTCCAATGCAATAGATTATTAATCAAATAATAGTATAATATTTAATTAATATTGAACATAATAATTTTTAAAATTTTCATTTGTCTCTTACCTATGATATATATATTCATGCACAGAAATATAAGAAAATATTTAAAATCTTTAAAAATTCAATAGATTAAGTAATTAATCTTCTGCTCTTAAGTAATCAAAATTTTAGAACCGTACTTCAGAGAACGAGGGGGCTGATCTTGTTAACTTAGACTATACACCTATTATGTTTGATTATTATTTCCATGGAAATAATCTATCATGTGTATTTAATTGATGCGCTAAATTTTTTATTTTTTAATATTTATGTATTTTTATTTTCGTAAATTAAAATACAGAGTCGAGTAAATGTAAAATTATCAAATTTAATAGGGTGTAAGATTTAGATGGGGCTCAAAAAATTATAAAAATAAAATTTTCGACAGCTGCCATGTAGATTCGTTGCGTTCTTTTTCAAAAATTGTAAAGCCTTTCTCATGGGAAATTTTGCTGTGGAATCTACTTCGCTGTTAAACTGAAAGATCAACTACTTGATTGAATTCATCGTGAAAAAATAATAAAAAAAGATTTTTGAAAAAATACTTGATTGAATGCGGGTAGGACGCTGGATCAATGCACCCGGGTGCATCGAGCCTCAATGCACACGGGTGTACTTCACCCATTTTTTTATTTTTTTTGAAACTTTTTTTATGAAAATGTTAATTTAAGTGTATTTAAGATGTGTATAAATTTTTACCATTTTTGAAGATTTTTAGATATTTTTTTTCAGATTTTTTAAAATCAGTAGAATTTTAAAATCTCCAAAAATAATAAAAAATGTATACACATGTTAAATACACTTAGATTAATAGTCGTGTTGAAAACTTTTTATTCCCGACGGCTGAGAAGAATGCTTTTTATTTTTAACTTCTTTGTAAATATGCAGATTTTATCTAGATTTTATATTTTTTTAAATTTATTTAATATTTTTTTTAAGCCCATCATTTTTAAAATAAATTGCATCCGTGCCATCAACGTTGACAACGGATGGACGAAAATGCGTATGGGGTGTGAAATGGGCTTCGGGCAACCCAACTCGTCCCTATCTGCGGGTATAACCTAGACCTCATCTGGATATAACCTCATCTATTTTCCTCACATTGATGATCGATGTGAAATCTATTCCATTGATTGTATTAGTATTATTTATATTATGGTACAAGTTGTATTATTTGTCTAGTATCATTGTGCATGAGACTTATCCAAAAAACATATAAATATTAATATAATAGATGGTATGCTGTTGCTTATCAATTTTGAAATTATATTTCAAAATCTATAATTTTCCAAAATATCATTATTATGTAGATGAATGATTCTATAAAGTATTTTTACACTTTATTGTATATGCAAATAAATTTAACCATTCTTCATAATTTATATATATATATATATATTTAAACAAATATGGTTGATCCACATTTTTTATTAAGACTCCCACACTATTTAATCATGTATATGAAGGAACTGTGCCTCAAGGAAAGAATAAAGAAGTCGCTATTTCTACCAAACTTGAAATCCTAGACCTTCTTACCTTAATACTATATATCAGAGTAATATTTAGGTGCAGCGCACTTACACTATAATTGCAATGCAGGTGCCTCAAAATGGACCCCACATGTTCATAAAATTATAATTTACTTCACCCTTTACATTTAGAATTATGTATTCTATTATTATATCAAATTTCATCCCAGTTGGATATGTGTATGAACCCCGTCTGAAAATGGTACAAATTCAACATAATAAAATAGTTTGATATAAATAACAACTTTAAAGTAATTTTTTCAACACGTAAATTATTTTCTATAAAATTTATATATGGATAAATGATTGTGTAAAGTATCAACACATTTAAGTATATGTGTGGCTCTTTTTGGCCAAATGTATCGTAATTATAATGTAGGCGTGCTGCAACAAACAGGTCCTATCTATATACACACTCATGTCAGCCATTGGGTAATAGTTAAATAAATAATGTTTTAGGGTATGCTTTTTTAACAACAGACTTCTCAAAGTAAAACTTTTCACTCTCCATAACTACATTTTTTATTATTTCTTCACATTTTCTTATACAACTATTCTATTTTCAATCATTTTTACACAACTATCCATATAAATAACTTATTTATTTTAACTTTATCCCCTTTATTCCTTATCATTACTCCCATCATATCACATCATTTTACTCTATTTTAAAAACTTCTACATCTGATACAAAAAAATTTACATAAAAAATTTTTGATTCAAAAATTTTTTCACTTCCTAAAAACACTTTAACATAAATTATCAAAGTATGAAAAAATGCATCTGTTATACCAAATTATTTTTATTTAACTTTTTTATATAGAAGTATTATTCCATCTTATATTTCTTTTTAACACGTAGATATTTTTTAAAAGAATGGGCCATTAGCCATTCTGTCATTATAGCTTTACATCAAGTTATTAAATTGATAAAATCTACATTTCATATAGATTGGATTTTAAGTGTATCTTGAATTAACTAGGTCATCAAAGCCCTCCATCAATAATGTTCTTGAAATTTTTTTAGATAAAATTTACTTATTTGTTTTCCTAAACACGTGACTTATTTTTAATTAAATTTTCTAACCATAAATCATAATTAAAATTTATTAATATCCTAATAAATAATAACATATACTTAGGTTTAAATTATGATTTTATAGTCATTCATATCCATTTTATATTATAATTTATATAAAATTGAATCCCTTATTAAATTTTATTTATTCCAATTAAATTCCTCTTTTCCTAAAAGTGGAAATAAAATCCGCAAAATTACATTTAACATTTCATAACATTTTCTTTTTTTGATCTCCATTATATTTTCTTAATTTCAAGCGTTGACATAGTATTAAATTTTTTGGATTTTCCCAGATAAACCCGCTACCTTTATTCATAATCTCAAATATAACCAGTACATTTTTAAAATCGCAGATATACTTACTACGTTTGTAGTTAATCTAAAAACAGCCCAATTCGTAAATTAACATTATTAGTTAATATGTGAAATTATCAATATGCCTCTCAAATTTTGAACATATTTGAAAATTTGAATGCAATAACTCGCCAATGCCCTAATTGCACATGAGTTTTAAATTCAAAAAGCCTTAATTTCATTTCTTTTTATGTTATTTCATCTTTTATTATTTTATAACAAGGGAATTTTGGGTATTTATAAAAATTTCACTAACGATTCTTTATGGAATGGATTTTTTGGCATTAACTATAAACATTTTGTGTATATTTGGAAAAAGCCCTAAATTTTCCAATAGCCTTAAAAAGAAACTTAATTTCTTAAAATTTTCACATTCACATAATACATATAATTTGGCTTCAAAATATTTTTTGCATTAAATTTTTTAAGCCAAAGTATGATGTACAATTTCTCAAAAATTTGCGGGTCTTACACGGTCAATCAATTCTAATATAATATAATTGAACATCTTTCTCATGTTTCAGTAAAATTATTTATTTATGATTTGCTATAAATATTACATCATGTTAGAAAAAGATTAACAAAAATATCGCTTGTAGCTAAAGTTTAGACCTACGTGTTAATAGAGTAGATCCAACATCAAGATTAAGCAATCATACATTCTCTTTACCATATCATGCAATCTCTCTACATAAATTATGAAAAAAGTTAAATTTATCAAACTTTACTTAAATTTTTGGTGATCTAACCAATTACTATATTGAATTTTAGTGATTAATTCCTACCTTATTTAAGTTGAAATTGCTTGCAGGTTTGCCTTCCTATTAAGCATAGATTTCAAGTGTACTCAATACAAGAAAGTTTTTTAGTGTTTAATTATTATTCGGTTATCTTCTGTAGTTAAATAATGTCTTTAGGCAGATTTTTCTCTCCCTCACCCTCACCTTCCCATTTGCCTGCACCCTGCTCGTCCTGGAAAGATCTAACTAGAGGTTGGGAATTGTAGCAAGTCGACTTGTGACTCGGCTTTGACCTGATCCATTTTTGGCCGGGTAAAACCAATATATTTTTGACTCGGTATAGGAATGGGTAAGAAATTTTAACCTGAATTCAAAAATAGGGTCGAGGTGGGTCGACCATATATCAACCCAAAAAGTCCGACCTGCTTCGCATATATTAATTTATTAAAAATTATAAGCCTATGTTTAAATATTATTATTATTTTCTTTCAAAATTTTTATTTTTATATAATAAACTCTATCAACACTAGAAGAATCAATTTATTCAGAAAGCAATATAAGAATTAATAAAAAGAATTTGTACATATATAATCTTTATGTGTAATTGTATATTAACCTATTTTAATAAATTTATACGATATTTTCAAATGTTTTGTTTTCTTAATTATGTATTTTTTACTAATTAGTAAAATATTGAAGCATATAATATTTAAATTTAGTATAGATGTATACTAATGTTTCATAAGTATATAAATTATTAAAATTATCTTATTTGACCCGCATTTTTTACTCAACTTGTTAACCGGAAACTAATCTAATACCAACCCAAAGTTTGTCCTGGAATCTATTAAAAAAAAGTGAGAGTCAAACCGATCTTGACCTGACTAGGTATAAAAAGAGAGTCAAGCTCAAGTTTTAAATAGTAGGATCAGGGTTGGGCAAACTTTAACCCGGTATGGCCCACCCCGATTCCTACCCATATATCTTACTATGATAGTAGCTACAACATTAATCATTATTGCCTAGTTAGCTTATCTCTTAAGAGTTATTATGGACTCCACATCAGTTACAGACCGTTGATGATGGTCAGCAAGAAGAAATTAAGATAGCGCCATGGCAGGAGATTTATTTGCATAACCTCATATGTAAGTTACTTATGCACGCTTAACATTATCCATTTAATTTTATCATCAACTTGTATGTATGATTGTTAGATTTTAGATACTAAAATATAATAATTATATATGCTATCATAAAGAATGACCTAATTTTATAAAGTAATCATATAAGGTTTATGGGCCTAAGTCATATAATAAAGTATGAGTCCTATGGGTAGAAATCCTATTGCTTAATTTCTAATTTCTATTTTTATGATGTGTTAAATTAAAAATAAGAAAGATAAGTGTTCTATATTAATGATTGTGGTCCCCAGGTTATGCATGAAGGTTTCTTTTTTAACATCCCATCGTCAGAAAAGAGGGAGTCATCTTCTCCAGAAAACCTTAGGGCACTAACTTCGAAGACTAAAAACTACAAGATTCAACAATAGCATATCCGCTCATATGGATTCAGGTACACTTTCTCTTATGGTCTATTTTTCTTGGTGATTTCGCATGAAGGAACCTGGGATAATTATGGTTTTAATAAATAAGGTTTAAAAACAAGCGGTATCAAAGTCATCTTCATGTTGAATTATTGAGAAGTATTTTAGGATTTATTTATATAATATTTAGGTCGTGAATCCATGGAGCATGATTCGTTTCTACATTGAATATTCTAACAACTTGTTTTTAATATTATACACATATATAAAACAACGGCATGCTTTTGGGATCATCTGCATATGGATTTATTTATTTTTGTTTTTTTTTTATTTTGAGATGGATTCCAAGCCCATGTTAATTATTTCAGATGATAAATTGGGGTGTGGAATTCCATCTTGTTATTAATGGATGGAATCAGATGTTTTTGTTTTTTGGCTATTAAAAAAATCAAAGACTAAACCATCCCTGTTATGTTATTGTTCCGTTCTAGTAGCTATGATTAAATTTTGTTTTATAGATTATCATGTGATCACATCAAAGCATACGAGTTTTTTTTTTGAAGATTTTTTCCCTCATACCCCTGCCCATCTATCATCGAATGGAAGATGATAGGCTGGGAAATGGAGAATAAAAGAAATCAATTCAAAAGAGAAGAGTCCATACAAAGGGAACCCATAATACAAGACGATGAACCCCTTCCCAATAGCATCCCTCAGATTGTGTGGATATGACAGATTTAGCCAAATCATGGGCCATTTCATTGGTGATTCTGAAAATGTGGGAAAAGATAGTCACTCGATTACAATCATTGACCTGGGTGATTAAATGACAAATGTTGGAGATAGCGGTGTCACTGCCCATAAGCCAGTTAATAATAACTTGGAAGACCAAAAACCACAAGATTCGTAGCGCATTCCCTCATATTGATTCAATTACGCTTCTGCTTATAATTTATTTTTCTTAGTGATTTAGCATAAATGATCCTAGGATGATTATGGTTTATTCAATAAGGTTTCCCAACAATGATAACTTAGTTTTCTTTTCTCCTAATTGAAAAATAACAAAGAGGGACTCTAGCACTGCCCGTGATTCCTGAGGAAGAGGATTCGGGTACTATTTAATGCTTTTAAATATCACTATAAAATAAAATGATGAATAATCACATATTAGTGTTTGGCATGCTTTATAAGAAGAGGAGTGATTCTATTAGCCCGGGCTAAGTAAATGGCCCACTTAGCCCACCTCAAAAAACCTATTTAAAACAATTTTTTTTTACTTTTTTTTTCATGTACTTGTTTATCTAAGTGTATTTAACATATAGACCAAGTTTTACCATTTTTGAATATGTTTATCTATTTTTTTGAGATTTTTAAACATCTATGTGTATATAGGCATTTAAAATACCCTTATTTTCAAAAATCTAAAAAAAATAGATAAACATATTCAAAAATGGTAAGACTTGGTCTATATGTTAAATACACTTAGATAAACAAGTGTATGAAGAAAAAAATAAAAAAAAATTATTTTAAATAGGTTTTTTGAGGTGGGCTAAGTGGGCCATTTACTTAGCCCGGGCTAATAGAATCACCCCTCATTTTTCAAATGACGTTATCGAGGTGGAAGCTTAATTGCGACGCCCTGATTTTCATGACGACACAGTATACACACTAGAGTTTGGAGACAAACTTATGCAGAGTTTGAGAACTCATTAGGCAAACATATATATGAAAAATAATAATTTTACTTTCAAAATATATACAAGCATAATATGAATTATGATAAAAATAAGGGGAATTTCCAAATATACTCACATATTTTACCCGAAATTCCTTTTATATCCATGAATTTTTAAGTATTCCTCTCGTACCCATGCCGTTGACATCTGTTTGCTACCATTTGGATTTTTTATTTTTTTTATTATTTGTATTAAATAAATACCAAAATTGCCTATGTATTTGCATATACATGAAACAGTATTCTAGTTGCAAAACTCCCAACGCCTGTCGTCCTGTCATCCTTGTTAATTTAGAATCTAAAATCAGAACCCTTGCAACTTCATCCCTAGAAAGGCTATGTTGTCCAACCATTTAAGGTAAGTAAAACATTATATGATGTTGCTGGTGCTTTTGTAATTTCTTCACATGGTAGCAAATGAAGAAATAGAAAGAAGTTGAAAAAATACCGGTTATGTATATGCAAATGCATTGGTAGTTTTGGTATTTATCTATATAAACCAAGTTATATTTAATTAATAGATCAAGTTTTACTAATTTTGAATATATCTATATATTTATTTTGTATTTTTAAAAACAAAGATATTTAAGCCATTTTAATCTAAAATGGCTTAAATACCTTTGTTTTTAAAAATACAAAATAAATATATAAACATATCAAAAAATGATATAACTTGATTCATAGATTAAATATAGCTGGGTTGACATGTTTATAAAAAAATTTAAAAAAAACAAAAATATATATATTTGGACCAGTTTAAAATCACCGGATTTTAGACAAGTTTGAGAAGACCGGAACTCTTCATGTATATGCAAATACGGTGGTAGTTTTGGTATTTATTTAATATTAATAATAAAAAATTGAAAATTCCAAAAGGCAGTAAACGGACATTAATGGCATGGGTAGGGAAGGAATAAAGCGTATAATTCATAGGTATGAGAGGAATATTTAAAAATTCATGGGTATAAAAAGAAATTTCGTATAAAATATATTTGAGAATTTTCCTAGAAATAAAGCATAATGTACATATAACATATCTTGTATATGACCATGACATTTACTGTCATCATGTCCAATTCTTGCTTACGCGCTGCTGGCTATTTGGGCATATATCAATTACTCGACCACAATAAATGAGAGCATCCCACCCGCTTTTACTTCTAATGTGACATCTACTCATGCACCATAGATCATAAACATAGGCCAAAATGAGTTTCTAAAACATAACATGTTCAACATTATCAATTATTTCCATAAGCATAATGGTTCACAATCATAGCGTTTCTTAAAGAAGATAAGTCATATTACAAATAAAAGCATTCATTTGCTAATGCAATAATACCAAGGATGATCGACCCTAAAAACATGTTGGAAAAACATAATTTGAAAAGCACCATAATTTAGGAAAGGGCATAATTTGCTTACCTTATTGGGTAGGATTTTTAGCTTTCTACTTCACCCTTTTATTTGTCTTTGCGTAAATATGTAAATATGTTTATTTGAGCATTACTCGTGTACTTCCTATATTTGAATACATATATGTACTAAATGTCATAGCTTGATCATGCCTAGGTTTTTACATGATTTTTCTCTTTTTATAAAATTTTTGCCATTTTTCATGTCATAATCAGATTTTGGATTTGGCCTTCTATTGTTGGTTTAGTACTTCTTGTAGATCTAAAATCATTTATTACATATGTGGGGAGTTTGGATCCCTACTGTTCCTTTGTTTTTAATTTTTTTCCTTTTAAAAACTTATAGGCCTTGTGGATTTAAACTTACAACTCGTACGTTTAGCACCGTTTTTAAAATTTCAGTGTGAAATCCTTAAAATGAATTAACATTCTGCATATACTTTACGTATGACCTTATTCTTTTCATGTTATTTTTTCATAATTTACAAAGAATCACTCCATTTTTATTTTTTTTTAAAGTTATCTAATTAAATAGTCATTTTCGCCAACCGGGCATCATGCGGGTAATTACGGACGATGGCAAATATTGCCCCAATTAGTGCTCGACTCCCCATGTAAGAGTATGACTTGTGGTAGGAGTTTGGTTTCCCATGCAAATAATTAAGAGTTTACTGTTTTTTTTTTGTGTATAGGAAGGAGTCTATTGTTTCCCATATGAATTTTTGAGCTTCATTCTGATAAGTGCGATGAGATGTAATATTGTACACCCAATTAAAAAATAGTCATTTTACAAATACATCTTCCAAATTATTTGAAAAGTTGAAATATCTTTATTACGTGATATGGAGTATAATTCAATTCATAAATTAGGTAAACAATTTCTAAAAATTCATAAAAAATCAAAAATCAGTTTTGAGGATAAAAAATACATGATTTTTTCTCTATTTTCCCGTGTCTGTTTTGAAGTCTTAATCAACTTGGTTTCGACATAAATTTTGAAAATTTTTAATCCTATATGGATTTTCAAATTTGCAAGGTTCCATAGTTTTGGGACTTTATTTGATAGGTCAATTTGAGTGATCAACATGGGGCCAAAACTTAGTTTTTATTTTATTTATTTATTTATTTTTTGCACTACCTATACAAGAAAATCCTCTTGCTTGGATTTTTCTTATGGTTCGGCTAAGCGATTTCAAGTTTTACAAAATCCATTATAATCTACATATATTAAATTAGCTCTCAATCCAATTTTAGCTAATTTTGTTACGCATTCTTTTTATTTTTTCGAAAATTTTTATACAACTGTTAATCTAGCTGTATTTAACATATGTGACAATTTTTACCATTTTTGAAGATTTGTAGATTTTTTTTGAATTTTTAAACTTAGTGACTTTTTTAGTAAAATTCTATTGATTTTAAAAAATTCAAAAAAATATTTTTAAATCTCCAAAAAGGTAAAAATTGATATGTACGTTAAATATATTTAGATTAACAGTTGTCTAAAAAAATTTTAAAAAAATAAAAAATGAGTATTTACATCCGGGTGCACCGACGTTAAGTGCACTCGAGTGCATAACATGACATTCCATTTAAAACATACTCGGTTGTGGAGTCCCACTCATACTAGTGTATAATACCTGATTGCCATAGCATGGGTTTTTAATTTCTATCATCTTTTCTTTCATTTTATGTTTGCATCACATAACATTTTCAAAATCTTATTCTACTATTAATTATAAGCATTAGTTAGGTAAAATGAGTTTCTCCTATTATAGCACATAAAAAGCCCAATCTATTTTTAATTTTGAAAAATAAAAATATATGAATTAGGCAAAAATTTTGAAAAAAATTATACATTTATCTAAGTAGAGCTCATAAGAATACAAAAAAATTTCAAAAAATATATATGGGTTCCAAGCAAGTGATTAACCACATGGCATCATTCCCCATATAATTATTGCTAAATTAAAAGATTATAATTGAATAATAACTATTAGTTCGTTTGCAATGGTATCTTTCGTTGCAAGATTTTGGTTGCTAATGCTCCAGTCTAGTGGCAACAGACAATGGCCAAACAATTCTTATCAAATGAAAGAACAGGATGCACAAAATATTTATGGAAACAATTCACAACACAAAGAGGAGCAAACTGTACATTGGGAATCAAGGGAAAAAATTAGGGAGAAACATACTTAATCCTAGACAATCAGATGAATTTTTTGAGATCAAGCAAAGAGGATAGAGGTGACAGTGGAGAAAGAAACGGAGGGAGAGAAGAGATTATGTCGTCCCATTTCCAAGAGGGACGGTGGCAACAACAATTCGCGTTGTGCAGTGATGGTGCTGGGGTTCGTGAGCACCTCGGAGAAGCTAATTGAAATCGGAGGGGAGGCAGTTTTTTGAAAATTGCATTTTCTTATTCGATGTTTCATAAGGATGAATTTCAAATAAGGCTAAAAATTCCATTGCACGGACGATATTTGCAGGACTTCGTCCGGATGCATGTAATCAGCTCTTAATGTAATCAGCTCTTTATATGTCACATGTTCTTTCATAGAATATTTTTGATAGAACAAAAATTAAGGGTTTTTGTATTTGTACCTACAAGGTTTTGACCAAAATGCAATTGTATTATGAGTTTTGTAAAATTGGCATCAATACCTATAAAATTTGCCTGAAATTGCAAGCAAAACTATATACCTTAAACTTTTTAAAATTTCAAAAATAGCCTTATAAATAATAAAATAAAATAAAAACTTTAAAATATTTAAAATTTATTTTAAAATATGTATCACACTAAATAAATCTATCAAAAGTGGAAAACGTTTATAAATTTTTTTTTTCATTTTATTATTTATGGAGGTAGTTTTGTCATTAAGGAAAAGGGGCTTAGTGTGGGTAGATGTGACTGGAATTTAAGATAAACCTTGTAGATATAAATGCAGATTATTTCAAAGGTCGTGATATAGTTACAATTTGGCTCAATCCTTAGAGGTAATGATGCAAAACATCTTCCAAAATTTCGAATTAAATCATGATATTCAAATGATAACCACCTTCTTGAATTCAAAATTTCTTAACCGATCGGTTAGACTTGGATCAATATTTTCGTCTATAAATATCAGGTCAAAGGTAAAATACGTACCATCTCTTGTATTGTGATTTGCAGTAACAAATCATGGCCACGGCAAAAGCACGTTGTGGGAAAAACATTTGGTTTCAAGTGGCCATTGTAGTTGTGAATTTTCTTCTTCTTGTAATTGATGGAGTTGCTAGTAGTCCAAATCTACTAGACACCAAAATAAGAAGAATTGTCAAACCACTGAAGAAGCCTGCTGCAACAGTCAAAACCATTAAGGTAGGTTTTCATCTGCACAATCACGATTACGCTAATTCAAAATTAAAATTAGTATAGAGAAGATTATACCATTTTGATTTTTACTCTTTTGCCTACTATTATTATTATTATTTTTACAACAGGGGCAAAACGGAGATGTTATTGATTGTGTGGATATGTACAAGCAACCTGCTTTTGATCATCCTGCACTTAAAAATCATACCATTCAGGTTTTGTTTTCTCTTCTCCTTACTGTCTCATCATCTTGATCATTAGCGCAACTGTTGCAGACTCTTTTATGTTCTACTAATAGATGAGGCCTAGCGATGGCACTGGAGTGACAGCAAGTGACTCGTCGTCGTCTGCGATATCATTTGCACAGCTATGGCGTGTGAATGGAAGATGCCCTGAAGGAACGATCCCCATCCTTAGACGAAGGAAGAACAATTTTCTTATAGAAAACTCTCCTAATATGGCGCTAGTTATGGAAGTGAGTATACGATCTCATAGACGCAAAACACAAACGCATACCTGTATCGATCAGTGCGAAAAATCTTAATACGAATGACCAAGGAATTCACATGTAGATCAGTCTTACTTCAGCTGTGTGTTTTTGAACCAGAAGTTAATAGTACATTTTTTCTTAATTCATGATTAAGTCCGATGATTAATTAATTTTAATTAATGATAGGTTGCCAGAATGGGCCTGGGTCCCGGCACATATTATGGAGCTTCAGGCCACTTGAACATTTGGAACGGTCAACACATAGAGCGTGGGGAAGAATGCGCAACGTTGATCGCCATTGGAAGAAAAGGAGGAAATGTTAACAATCACGTTTCCGCCGGATGGGCGGTACATGCTTTCTTTAATCTGTTCTCCCTCGATAACTTTAGATATTCCTGCGTAGGAACATAAACATTAAGGGTGTGTATGGCGATGAGTATAAAATGTAAGTTAAAATTTTTCAATCTAAAATTTTTCACTCTACATAACTATTATATTTTTTAATTATTTTTAATTATTTGTTCACATTTTCCTATCCAACTACTCTACTTTTCAATTATTTCTACATAATTACCTATGTAACTAACCTATCTATTTTAACTTTATCCTTTTTTCTCATCTTCATTACCCCTATCATATAACATAATTTGACAACTTTTGCTCTCTAAAACTTTTCACCAAAAGTTTTATCCATTCCCAAATACGCCATAATAATTAATTAACACCTACAATTTCAGCATCTATTTTGATCAACCTTGATTATTATATTGTTGGAATCCTCACAAATTATATGTATATATGTATATGTATGTATTTGGCTGTTACTCAATTTTTGCATAGATAGCATACACACTGAAAAACACACACCATGCATATGGATAATGATCCATGTTGGTTGTTACCTAACTAACTAACACATATTCAGTGGAAATGTTATTTGTATAATGATCATATGACCTTGTGTACTTTATATAATTTTCTTAATTTTTATGTAGCCTCAATTCATATTATCAAATTTTTCTATTTTTGGTTTCTAGTATACCTTTTTGTAAATTTTTAAAAATAATATTTAGGATAACAGCTCCACGAAAATAGACATTCTTGATTTAAGGTTTACTAAGATGATACTATGAAATCTAAACCCAACATAATTATTTTGGTAAAATTAAACCCAACATATTTAATATATTATATTTACTTAGGAAATTGAGGGAGTTCACCATTAGATAATTATAGTATACCATAAAATGAAAATAATTTGACAATAACTATAAATTGGTTAAAACTTTGAACGATCAATGATTCAATACATAAAATATTATTCCAAAAATGAATAATGATTCTATATTATGGGTTGTTACATAACTAAATAGCAACTTTGTATTTAATATTTTTTACTTTTTATTTTATTTTCATTTTCATGTTCTGTATGTTTAGTTTGTATATTAAAATTTATTCTTTTTGGATATATATTTTTTATAAATTCTTAAAATAAAAATTTTCACCCATCTTACTCTCCCCACACCACATGAGAAAGGTAAATATTTTTGTTTTTTAAAATTTGTAAAAAATATTACAAATTTAAAAAATGATACATGAAATAAATACACTACCCACATAAAAGATGAAAAGAAAATTTAAAAATTATAAACATATAAAATACATGAGATTGTTATAGATAATAATCCTATAATTGTTATTTAGCTTAGTAAGAACTTGTGTATTTTCTATTATTATATATTTTTCTTTTTATTTTCATTTTTATGTGGTTACAAGTTATTTAATTCATATACCAAAATTTGTCAATTTATTTCGCACATATTTTTAAATGGAAATGATAACATTTTATTTTAAAATATATATAAATTCAGAAAGATAAATTTCGATGTATGAACTAAGTACACTTTGGACTCATTTAAAATTGAAATAAAATTCCCTATCAAAAAATGAAATAAAATTTAAAAATATGGGATATATGAGGTTGTTAGACATATTCACCCATCTAACATTCCTGTACATGAAAGATGGTGAAATTTGACTAAAATATATACAAAAATTTAAAATGATAAAATTGAGTTCGCAAGCTAATATAATTGGGCCCACAAAAATGAGAAACATATAAAAATATATATTAGCTTTTTAGTAAGTCACGGGGTCAAATTTTGGGATTATGATTATATATACCACGATGTATTTTAAATTAAAATACAAAATTAATTTATTTTTATAATCAGTTATATTTTTAATCTTCATACCAAGTTTTTCTAATTTATAATACTTTTATTCATTTTTTAAAAATTAAGTTTTTAAGGGATGAGAAATGACTTAAATGCCCCATGAAGTTCATGCTTTTTCAAAAATAAAAAATAAATATGTAGAAGTATTATAAAATGGAAAAAGATGGTGTATGTATTAAATACACTTAGGACAACATGTTTAGGAAGAAAAATCAAATAAAAATAAGAATAAAACAAAATAAATAAATATTGTATTTTTACCTAAAATACATCATAATGTATATAATCGGACTCTTGAATCTTAGACCTTAGGCATATGAGCCTAAATTACCAATTGGTGTAAGCTAGGGTCATGCTTAAGCTTATTACTTGGTAACAATTTCGCGCACAGGATCATAACCTAGTATCTAGGTCATGCTTCAATGATTGCATAAATATTAAAGCTCGATGCTATCTTTTTTTATTTTTAAATTTTTTGGATATATGAGCTTAAGAGATCTTATCATATGAATTTTATAATTTTATCTTATGTAAGAAATTTTATTTTTAAAATTCAAAAATATAAAATGTGAAATTTAGATAATAAAAAGTTTACTTGACCCCATATATCCATTTAAAAATAAAAATAAAAAGCTTGCATAGGTCTTAACTTCAATGCTTATGTAATATTGAAGCATGACCTGTGTGTGTGTATATATATGGGAAGTCTTCATCAGCAGGAGTAGCCCACAACCAAATAATCTCCAAATGTATTAAAATGTAATAATATATTGTATAATCATTTATCTATATAAAATTCATATTTTAAAGAATGTGAAAAAATATATTTTTAAAATTGATATTTATGTTAAACTATTTCATTATGTTGATTTTGTTCTACTTCAAGATAAGGTCCATAAAAATATTTGATTTAGATGAAAAGTAGTATTTTTTTTAAGTAAATAAGTCTAATTACAATGGGTATGTTAAATTTTAGTTTCATGATTAAATAAGCCCCATTTTGCTGAGGAATGCACTGCAATTATGATGTAGGCACTTAAATATTTCCATATTATATATATGAACTCTTGTTAGTTTGGGGGCAATTTACAAGTTTTTGATATATAGGCATACATTTTCATGAAAATAAGAATATACAGTCATATACACCGGGATTAGCACTTATGCTAGTGTGGGCTTAGAGGATGATAGGTCCATAACCCTATATATATATACATAT
Source organism: Annona cherimola (assembly GCA_030490835.1). Classification (NCBI taxonomy): domain Eukaryota; kingdom Viridiplantae; phylum Streptophyta; class Magnoliopsida; order Magnoliales; family Annonaceae; genus Annona; species Annona cherimola. The sequence goes on along the minus strand of CM059973.1, from coordinate 64,629,228 downwards.
ATATAGAGGGTTGTTCCGGTGCAGCGTCACTGCACCGGAACAGCAATGCAGTGGCCCCAAAATGGGGCCCACATGATCATGAAATCATGATCTACTCCACCAATTGTATTTAGAATAATGTATTCTATTACCATACCAATTTTCATCCCAATTAGATACTTTAAAGTTCTTATTTATATCAAACTATTTTATTACGTTGGATTTGTACCATTTTCAGATGGGGCCCATATACATATCTGATTGGGATGAAAATTGGTATGTTAATAGAATACATTATTCTAAATATAATGGGTGGAGTAGATCATGATTTTATGATCATGTGGGCCCCATTTTGGGGCCACTGCACCGCTGTTCTGGTGCAGCGTCACTGCACCGGAACAACTCTCTATGTATATACATATATATATATATGTATGTATGTATATACATACATACATATATATGTATATATATATATATGAGTTACGATCAGCTGCACTCAATGTTTTGTATTTTGTATTTTTCCATTTTTATTTGACCATATGTATTTTGTTACTTATAGGTATACATACCATTGGATGTCTTACCCCAAGTTGCACCTCTTTACGGAGAACTCCAGCTTGGTGTATCGAGCGAATACTAAGCCTTGAGCTGTCGATCACTCTGTTCCAATTTTCATAATTTTGGTCACACGCATAATTCAAAATCTTGAAGGGAGTTTTGCAAATAGGCACATAACCGTGCTTACCTTCAAAATCCAAGAGTTGGATCATCAAGTGATTAAAAAGAAAGATATTTAACTTGCAAATTAGGACTTGTGATTTGAGTTTTTGCAAAATAAACTTTAAGAATGTTGTAAATAGATCTTCATATAATGATTGCGTAGTAATTTAATTTAAATATAAGTGTGGTTTATAGTGATATTATGTTTGCTTGTAATTTAATTTAAATATAAATTCTGTTTATGGTATATATAGTAAATTAAAAAAATGGATTCAACCTATATTTCATATCCAACATTTTCTTGCAAACACTAACATAAAGGTTCATTTTGAAAAATTTCAGAACATAATGTGTCTATTTATGAATACCAAATTATTTACAATTGACATCGGACTACGTTTGTATGAGGAGAACGTTCATGTACTGATTTTCTGCCAAGCATATCATTTACGCGTGCTTGTTAAATATCTTCCAGGTTTCTGAAACATTATATGGAGATAAGGAAACCCGACTTACTATTTATTGGACGGTAAGCGCTGCTTTCACTATACTCAATAGTATAAGCTTATATCCAATATGTGCACAAGTTACATTTGCTTAAAAATAAGTAGATTTATGTGTAAATTAAGAAAAAATGTTTACATCTATTCACATATATATTGGAATGTGGTAATACTTTGTAGAATCATTTATCCATATAGTAATGATATTTTAGATGATTTAGATATTGAAATTATTACTTAAAAATTGATATTTAACATTAAATTATTTCATTATGTTGATTTCACATGTTTATAAATGAAGCTTATGTATAGTACTATTAGACCAATGAAAGGATTTTCATAATAATATAAATGATATTAAATATACTAAGGAGTGAATTTTTATCAATCATCTAGATATTGAAAATGAAATGAGTTACATAGAAGCATTCCCAAATAAATAAAATTAAAAATCAAAAATACTTTTAAAATATAAAAAATTTAAATTTTTTTCATTAAATAGATCAATTTGGTGTGAGGAATATTTTTAAAAAATAAATTTCTTTTGTATTTTAAAACTTCTTTTGTACTTTATAATTTTTATTTTTAATTATTATCCAGCTTTCCATTCTAGGAAATTTTTTTGATGAAAAATTAAAGTATTCGCAAAATTTCTAAAAATGACTAAAATTCGACATTTGAGCTACAAGTGAAAAAGAAATAAAAGGTTAAATTTAAAACATTTTTTTTTTTATCAATGGAGCAGTATATCATTTAACTTAAAACGATGAATTCATAAATTTTTTATTAAAGTTTAGACACTCTTGTCTACAATTAAAAATTGAAATTCAAAAAAAATAAAATAAAATCCACTGTGTTTTATCTCTGCAGCAAGTTCTGTGTTGATTAACATCGTTGATATAAAGGATAATGGATAGGTCTCATAAAAAAAGAATAATGAATAGGAACCGCTGCCGCTGAATTTCTATCACAATAAGTTTTAGCTATAATTTTTATTAGATTACCCGTGGAAAATTATTTTTTCATTTTTTTACCATGATGTTATTGTTGCTAAAAGCTAGCCTTTAAGTTTTTCTAGTTAACATTTTTACAAAATAAAGCTTAAAACATTTAGATTTTCTTGTAGCAGTATGCATATGGAAATACCAGCTAAATTTGATTACTTTTATTTATATTTATATATCTTGGTGTTGCAGGCAGACGGTTCAAATGAAACGGGCTGTCATAACCTTAATTGTGCTGGTTTCGTTCAAACCAACCCACATGTATATCTGGGAGGTACCTTCGACGCAAATTCAGTATATGGTGGCAAACAAGTAGAAATATTGATCAACATTGTCTTCGTAAGCTTTGCTTCTCTCCGACCGACATTTACTTTTTTAACATTTAGCTTTACCTTCATCAGCTTTATATTCATTATATGTGTAAAGGGCTTTGCCATGTATTATTTAGTTAGGAGATAAGTTTCATCCAAATTAAATATCTGAATAAATTATATTCGCTGAATAATATATATACATACATAAATTACGAAAAATATTTAGACCTAGTTACATATATAAATATAATAATACTTAATCATTTATCACATGATAACGACATTTTAGATGATTTAGATTAGTATTTGGCATTGAACCAATTTTGTTATGTTAATCTTATACCTTTGTAGATAGGGCCCACCCATTGTCATACTAGATAAATAAAAAAATTTCACGATAATATAAATGATGTCAAATACAATAGACGTCGATTTTATATCAAGCATCAAAATATTAAAAATAAAAAAATTATGTGAAAAATAATTTCATACAAGCAAAGCTCACACATATATAACATTTAAAGATATGTTTGGGAAGTGAGAATTTGAAAAACTTTTGGTGTTTTGAAAGGATAGTAAATAATGTGATATGATAAGGAGTAAAGAGAATAAAGTTAAAATAAATAGTTATGTATAAATAATTAAAAAATAAACCAGTTGTATAGGAAGGCGTTAAAAAATAATTAAAAATATATAGTTATTATAAATAGTAAAATTTTAGCTTAACACATTTGTAGTATATCCAAACAATACTTTGTTGCGCAAATTGATAGAACGGGATGCATTAACGTTATTATTACATATACATATGATAGTTAATTTTCAGTACAATTGTTCTACAGAAGAAAATTAGTACATTTGTCCAAATTCAATTCGTCCATTAATTCCACACTATTTATTTATTAAAATAAATCATATTGATTGGAGTTGTATGTAGGCCACATGTCATAAAATGGCAATAAGAGGCTCAAAATTGTATAAGGATGTACTAATTACTTCGGTAGGACAGATATACTGAATTTATACACACACGTCACCGCTTAGGATTCACGTTTGTGTAAGGATGTATATGGTGAAAGATGAATTTGAAGTTAGAAAGAAGTAGTTGCCTTGTTTATCATTATCTTGGAGTTATGCCTAGTCATTCAAACAGGATGACATAAAAAAAAAATATAGACATGCAAAAGTATGAAAATTAATTAATTGAGACTACAAATTTTTAAAAAATATACTTTAATTTTCCTAATGTACTTGATAACGTACCTAAAACGAGATTATAAATTATATATCAAGAGAAGATAGATTTGAGGCATCAAAGCAGCAAACTTTGTAAATTTTTTTCAACCTCAAATGATTATGGTTGATTTTTAACAATATAGAGAAAATAATTCCATAAATTAATCCACCACTACTAATGCTCAATCGCTGTTGTTGTTACAGGATCCAAATTCGAAGAATTGGTGGCTGAACTATATTGACGAACCAGTGGGGTACTGGCCAGCTTCTATTTTTAAGGATTTGAATAGTGCAAATGTAATCAATTGGGGAGGAGATGTAGACCTTATCGTGGGCGGAGCAGCTCCTCACTCTGCCACCGAAATGGGAAATGGGCACTACCCAAACGAAGGCTATAGAAAATCCGCCTACGTGTCTAGCGCACTTTATGTGGGAGAAGACTACGAATACCATCAGCCACACGGAGCTGGCGCCATTCGACCAAAGCCAGCCTGCTATGACGTAGTAGATTATGGAATGGGCCAGTTTGGTCGCCATGGTCTCACATTTTATTTCGGTGGCAATGGTCAGCGACAAGGATGTCAAAAATAAATATATAGCACAAATGTTGAACACCTGAAATAAAGTAGTTTTTTTTCAACATTTAAACTATCTAAAATATCACTATTACATGGATAAATGATTTTATAAAATATTGTTGCATTCTAATACATATATAAATGAATCTAACCATTTTCATAATTTATATATGAATATATATTTTTTAGCAAATGTGACTCATAGTTAATTTAGATGAAACTTGGTCTCCTCAATAAACAGAATGTTAAATACAATGAATGGATTAGATTTTAAACCAATCATCAATATTTTAAAATTTAAGAGGATTACATGAGACCACTTGTATAACCTGGTGATATAGAAGCTGAACACTTAACGAAAATAATGATGCGATTTGTGGTATCTTATGCATTTTGACTTCATGGAGTATATATAATGTGCATTGGTGCATTTGGTTTTTAAAAAAATGTTATTTTCATGATTTCATCAAACACTTTTTTCGTTTTTCATAACTTTTTATATATTACTTCATCTATTTTAACTTTATTCTATTTACTTATTATTATCCCTTCATGTTCGTCACTTTCTTTTATTTTAAATTTTTTTCTTTCAAAACTTTTATCAGAAACAAAACACACTAATTCGTAAGTGAGCGGCATGATTATATACAATATATTGTACCTATGCTTAAGTTACGGTATTCATTTTTTAATTTTAATTTATTTTATTTTTTGTTATTTCTTATAAATATGTTTTCCTAGGTATACTTAATCCACATATCAAATTTTCACATTTTATAATACTTTTACATTTTTATTTTTTATTTTTTCACCCTGTAAAAACTTGATTTTTAAAAGTAAAAAGTAAATAAAATGGTAAAACTTTGTATATAGATTAAATACACTTAGGAAAACATATTTACGAAGAAAAATAAAAAATAAATAAAATTAACATTAAAAAATGAGTATTGTAACTTAAATATATGTATAATATATTATATATAATCATACATCCAAAAGTAATAACTCTATAGTTGACTTCAATTAGTATTAGGATTTAGGCATTGATAGACATATAAACATGGCAAGTGATCATATGCGGCTCACATATTCTCCTTTGGTGGCAATGGTCAGGGATAAGGATCTCACAAATATAATAACTTTGGACCATTTGAAGATCTTGAATAATTCAAGAAAATCGTAATACCTCTTCTGTATTTTTTTATTGGAATAATATTACATTTCATTGTCTCATTTTACATTAAGGTATAAAAGAGATAACAAGCTTTTCTCTGTATGTGAGACCATTAGATCCCACCTATTTACACGATAGACCACTAGGTCCTACTTATGTTTGGCAATGTATAAAAAATGTCAATTTAAAACTTTTTACTTTTCATAACTATTCCGTTTTGCAATCATTTCTTCACATTTTCCAATACAACTAACCTACCTTTCAATTATTTCTATACAACTACTCATATAACTAACCTATCTGTTTTAACTTTATCCTCTTTGCTCCTCATTATTACTTCTATCATATCACATCATTTTACAACTTTTTCTCTCCAAAACTTTTTATCGAAAGTTTTATCCATTACCAAACACACCTCTTGTATTTGTGATTGTTGTTTTGCAACCTCGAACAAGAGTTATGAATTATGAGACTAAGCTTGTTCATGATTGGGATAAATATTTTTATTTTCCAAAAACATTTTCTTCAAAAAAAAATTATTTTCCTTCAACAAATGTAGGTGGCATGCAAACTCTCTTATGTTTTGCTACGCGCAAGCTCCTATTTATTTTCAAAGGAGAATTCCTTTCATACTCACTACATTTAACTATTATTCCTTTCATACCCACAACATTTCAGAAATTCCTCTTGCACCCACAATATTTTACCCCTAATTCCCCGAATGCCCATGTTGTCACGTGTAGCACAAATTGGCATCAACCGCATGCTGAAAAGTCAATTTTACCTTTACCCCATATTTTTTCTGCCATTTATACAATGTGTAAGGTTCTCCACATTGCCTACAGTGGAGCAAACTCATAATCTTTTAGGATATAACACACCCACCAAGATAATAACACACCCATCAAGATAATAACACACTGTCCATGAAGAGATATTTCAAAATAGCCTTCTAGCTTGCATAGGACTTACTATGGAAATAAATGAAAAGTAATACACATATTCTCGAGGTCTCACGTATGCAATTTCATTCCACTTGGCAATAATCATGATGTATTACACACACCATTCTTACTTAGGCATTACAACAACTATCTCAACCTAATTAAATATCTTACCAACTAAAATAATTTGTCATCCATATATTTAATTAGGTGAACTAACTCACTGAATTTAATTAAATAAATTCAAGAATAAATTCCCATCATAACCACCAAGTAGCCAAAATTTCAAAATGAATAACCACAAATATTTTACATAATATAACTTGCTATTTCCATTTATTTTCAAATAATTCTCAATATTCTCTTTATTTTAATATGCACATACTATATCAAATCTCACTCTTTTTATTCCAATAATCCTATTAGAGAATAAAATAATTTATTGAAATTTAATTATAAACTCTTAAATTCATCCGCTATTGATAAATCATAATTTTTAATTTGTCCATCATACCCTATGTTGTGATTGCTAAACAAAATATCTATTTCTACATTTAATAATTGTAAACACAAAGTATATCAAATAATTAATTTATTATTATAATAATTAATTTTATATCTTCTAGCACAACATATAAATTATTTATTTTTGTTTGTCATCAAATAACAATATCTCATATATAAATTCTTATATGCACAATTTTAAATAAAACTCCAGCATGTTATTTAATTATCTACAATGGATGGTCAATGGATTTCTAAACATTTCAACTTGCATATTTTTGTTCCTCCACCAAAATTTCTTTTGCTGAATATCTGTGTCCACGAGTTTAATGAATTTACGAGTCGTCCACAGTGGAAGTAACATAATGCCAACCCTTAATTCGGAATTTGTATCTATTTGCATCTACCGGAACAATATTCCACCAATTATAAGATCTAAATTTATATAATATTTCCTCCGTCTATTCTGATGAAAAATTACAAATATTAATATATAACCTAATCAACATTATACAACCCAATTTATAATATAATAAAAGCAGACATATTTTATTATTTATATATATGTTATACCAGACGTTTAAATTTCACATATACAGGGCATTTTGCGCTGAACATTTTTTGGACACTTAAGTGCAGTATATGAATAAATACAACATTGGGCTGAAAAATTCCATATATAAATATATATCATATATTATACATAATATATATATTTATATGAACGCCACCAGGTTCCAGCATAAGTGTACTTCTGTTGCAATTATATCTTGGGATAAATTTTATAAACATTGAAATGTGAATCCATCCTATATTAAAATTATATTCAAATTTGAAAATAATTCATCTCGTTCATATCCTCTAGCCACTATTTTTAATCCGCTAGATATTCATACATCTTTTACTAATTTTTTTTCAGCCAATTAGCTTTAAAATAATAAGATCTCGTGTAAATGACAAATAGCTATGTATATATATCATTTCCACAATATGTAATTGTTCGCAATCTTACCGCAAGTGCACGGGTCGTAGATTGTAGTATATAAATTATCGTTCCACAGGGAATTTAGGACTGTAAATTTTGCTTTTAAATGCTTTCGTGTTGATTATGGAGAGAATATTGCAAATAAAATAGATAAGTGGAAGCAAATTTAGGAAAAGAAATTAATGAAATGGGAAGAGAAAATTGCAAATTTTAATAAGAAGAGAAAAATAAGAGTGCGGGTATCTAGGGTCTAGGGTTTCACATACGTATTTTGCAACGGGTAGTGGTATAATTATTTAATTTAGACATTGTTTGTTAAAGGGGAACAAACCCTATTTTATCCTTGCACCTTCTTTCGAAACCTACAAGGCGTATTCTAATTTTCTTAATCACCTATTCTCATGAAATTAAGTTAATTAGAATCCATTAAGATCTGTGGTTTGTTCATGGAATTTCCTCAAGGTTATCATGCCTATTTTCATGGTTTTAGATTTCCAGGTTTAATATCTTGACTATCATGTATTAGGTTTCTACCTCTCGGTTCCATCACCTAATATATGGGATCATGCAAAGGTACGGGCCCATGTACAAAGTAAGCTTAAAAATCACAAGATATTAAATTAACAAAAATATCCATCATAAATAATTTAAAAATCCAAACCACATTGCATTATACGTATGCTACGTCCTAAACCCCAGGTTTTAAGGTTTAGCCAAGCATGTTCAAGTTTAAAATAAAATTAACATTACAATCCATCTTAAACAAGATAACAAAAATTAAACAGAGAAAAGATAGAAAAGCTTGTTGGATTGAAGCTCTCCACCTTGCTTTCACTCTACTCTTCTTCTAAAATTCTTGCTAAAAATATTTTGCAGTGGTGTCCTTGCAGGGATTTTCTTGTTGATTGCTTCTCGGAATTTCTACTGCCCCCTAATGCTGTGTGTGCCTCCTCCTTTTATAGATTTTCATGTGGGACCCACGTGTTGAATGCATTGCTGCATTCTCACGTGAATTGCAGCTGCTTCATTTTGCAATTGTTGAAGTAGATTGGACGTGAACAGCAGCTTCTCTTGGGGTCCATAAATGGCAGCTGCTGGTTCATGTGATTGGTCATTTAAAAATTGGTTGAATATGCATATACTCCATTTCACGTTGAATGCTATGGTGGGGTCCATTTGCATTTGAATATGCTGCCCATTAAATCAATTCACGTGAGATTCTGCATTGCTTGAATGCTGCTCAGGTTGAATACATGTCATGCATTGAGTTGCTGGAATGGGCAGCAATCCGGTGGGCCACATATTTAATGATCTGCATATTGGCGCCGGGTGGATGGCTTAATTGCCAATGATGGATGACTTGGATTTTTACATGTGGGATCAACTTGGTAAAACCTGTTTTTCCCTGCATTAAATCATTAATCATTAGTGATTTTACCTATGGCAACAAATAAAATGTAATTTCAAGCCAAAAGAATATAGAAGTTGTTTACATTGCTTGAAATTAATATTTAATTGCAAAATCATATTTAAAACCAAATTTCATATAAATTTCAATTAATTACCCACTAATTTGGTATAAAATGTTTATAAAATATAATATCAGTTTTTCACTTATCAAATACCCCCACACTTGAACTTTTGCTTGTCCTCAAGCAAATGTAAAAGAATTTAAGAATAGATTGTAGAATTTCAAAACTTTGAACAATAATTGCATGTTTGGCTCATCATCGAAATTAATGAGAGTATTAAAGAGTTTGAAACATGATACTTATTGAAAATCTTAATCAACAATCCCTTCTCACTTGACTAATATTGACACCCCTATTACCTAATTTGCTTTCAATCATTAAAAGTTAAAAACTCCCGCAATAAACTCTTAATTACCAGATATCTTCCTAATTTAATAAGTTATTCAATACACACAGTCAATAATTCAAGTGGTAGTAGTGTCAAATTACTTCATATACATCTCATCAAATTTTTTGCATTTAAATTTTCTCAGCTAACTCAATTAACCAATTCTTAGGATCATAAGGACTTAGTAGGACAACGGTCAGATGTGGCACTTGAAATGAAATTTGAACCGTCTCCGTAATATTTGAGCCTCATTTTTCAACAGGAAATAATGCTACCCCAATTTGGTGTTTTTATTCTTTCTCTAAGCCTGTTTTTATCCTTGGTGTTTTTTCTTTTTTTTTACCAAGTCCGGCAATAATTTCCCTCACCATATTTCAGGGTATCTGGGAAGTCATTATTTTCACCACCAGGAGATATTATTCCCTATTTCACTTTTCAGCTCAGAATTCAATTCCAAAGTTGGTTCAATGAAGTGGGAATTGTGGTTTAGGAAAAATTTAAGTTTAGGCTCAAAAGGAGTAAACGACCATTATACTTTTAAAGATAGGCTCATCGTAAAAGAAAATTGCCTTAATCATGTCCATAAATTGGTTTAATGAAGTTTTGGCTTTGGAAATTTTCTTCAACCAGAATAAAATTTTTCATGTATACCTTCTTAAATGACAATTGTGTGTATTAGAAAAATTTTAATAAATTAGGGAAGATTATTCTGACAACGAAAACAGAATCGGTTCCTAGGTATATCAGTTTCATCAAGTGAGTTAGGACAAAAATTCAAGTATTTTCAACAAGCATATGTTCAAAATTGAATTTAACATCTCATTAAGCATTAATTTTCTTTCTCAAAAATGTTGAAATTCTACGTATGTTTTGCTATTAAGACATACAAGGGTTCAAAGTGAGGTATATTTTACATATATTTTTTTTAAGAAATAACCATAATTTTTTTAGAATAACCATAATACTACACATTCACTATAATACTACACATTCACCCCCACACTTGAAATTGATATTGTCCTCAATGAAAATCATGCTATCAAATCAAAGGGAGTAAATTGTTCAAATTTGCAATGTTAACTTCCTTATTTTAGCAAATTGACCCGAATTAGCATCCCACTGTGCTTCTTTTTACGTAGAACCTGAAAATAACCAATAAAGCTTAAAATTAAAAAGTATCAAAATTCTAAAAAGGAACTAAAAGAAATAACTAAAACTTCCCTGATGGAAAGAAAAATTCAGGTTGTCTCCCGAAAAGCGCTTTGTTTAAAGTCGTCAGCCTGACTGCAGATCTTCAATTTAGTGGCGTTGTTTCACAGAAAGAGTGGATGACTCCTACTGGAATATGATCCCCTGAGAAGTAGGGTTTGAGACGTTGCCCATTGACCTTGAATGCTCCCGTTTTTTTGCTCCAGATCTCAACAGCTCCATGAGGAAACACTTGTAACACTTTGAATGGTCCCGACCACCTCGATTTCAATTTTCCTGGAAACAATTTAAAACGAGAATTAAAAAGTAATACCATATCATTAGCTTTGATTACCTTCTGCCGGATGTGTTTGTCATGCCAAAATTTTGTCTTTTCCTTGTACATTTTTGAATTTTCATAAGCGTCGAGCCGAATCTCTTCAAGTTCATCAAGTTGTAGTAGACGCCTTTCTCCTGCAGATTTCAAATCAAAATTCAAAAATTTGATTGCCCAGTATGCTTTGTGCTCTAGCTCTACTGGCAAGTGGCATGATTTTTCATATACTAGTCTGAAAGGTGTTGTTCCAATCGGAGTTTTAAATGCCGTGCGGTATGCCCAAAGAGCATCATCGAGTTGCCTTGACCAATTTCACCGTGATTGGGATACTGTCTTCTCAAGTATTTGTTTAATTTCGCGGTTCGAGATTTCAGCCGACCACTTGTTTGTGGGTGGTATGGGGTGGAAATTTTGTGTGTGACCCCATATTTTTTTGAGCAGTTGCTCCATTTGCTTTTTGTAGAAGTGGCTTCCTCCATCACTTATGATTGCTTGTGGTACACCAAATCTGGTAAAAATGTTACGTTTTAAGAATTTGGTGACCACCTGCGAATCATTTGTTGGAGAAGCAATCGCCTCCACCCATTTAGTTACGTAATCAACTGCCAGAAGGATGTACTGATTGTTGAAGGATGATAGGAAAGGTCCCATGAAATCCATGCCCCAGACATCAAATGGTTCAACCTCAAGAATGCTTGTGAGTGGCATCTCGTTTCGCCTTGAAATATTTCCTGTCCTTTGGCATCTGTTACAGGTTAGTATAAAAATTCGAGCATCTTTGAACAAAGTGGGCCAGAAGAAACCTGATTGTAAGACTATTGCTGCTGTTTTGGTGGGACCCATGTGGCCACCATATGGTGAAGAATGACAGTGGTAAAGGATGCTTTGGATTTCTTCGTTTGGTACACATCGGCGAAGCAGACCGTCGCCGCATCTCTTGTAAAGGTATGGGTCCTCCCATATGTAGTATTTCACATCCGCCATGAATCGCTTTTTCTGTTGATAGCTGAAATTGGATGGAATTTCTTTACAAACTAAGTAATTAACAATGTCTCCATACCATGGCATTGATATTTCTTTCAGTGCAAGAAGGGATTCATCAGGAAATTCCTCGTTAATTTGATCATTTTTATTTAGATCCATTTTCCCAGTTGATGGCAGTCTCGACAGATGATCAGCAACCACATTTTCTGTGCCCTTTTTGTCTCGAATTTCAAGATCAAATTCTTGTAATAGCAAAATCCAGCGAATCAATCTTGGTTTAGCATCTTTCTTGGCAATTAAATAGCGAATAGCTGCATGGTCTGTGTAGACAATCACTTTTGACCCTACAAGATAAGAACGAAATTTATCAATAGCAAAAACAACAGCCAGTAATTCTTTTTCAGTGGTTGCATAGTTGACTTGAGCATCATCTAAAGTTTTGCTTGCATAATAAATCACTACTGGTTTGTTGTCCTTCCATTGACCCAAAACAGCTCTAACTGCATGGTTACTTGCATCGTACATGATTTCAAATGGTAAGTTCCAGTCAGGTGGTTGTATGATTGGAGTAGTGGTCAAAGCCTTTTTCAACCTACAAAATGAATTTAAACAATCATTAGAAAAATTAAATTTTACATCTTGATTTAGCAAGTTAGTCAGTGGCTTAGCGATTTTAGAAAAATCTTTAATGAAACGCCGATAGAAACCGGCATGTCCCAGAAAACTCCGAATTCCTTTGACCGATGAGGGACCATTTTAGGATAATGAAAGGAATAAAAGGGATAATTGCCTTAAGATTGGTGAGAAAAGAACTTGGAAATAGAAAAGGACAAAATTAAGGAAGTTGAAAAAATGAAACAAGAATAAATAGGTTTCTCCTTTAAGCATGTTATGAATGTCACTCTCTTTAAGGTAATATTTGCACCCTCGTAGTTGTTTAGAGTTATAACAACTTGCCCCTATGATACAAAAAGAGAACCCAATCTAGAATGCAAAATAGCCTTTCTTCTAGATCCCGAACACTTGATGATGGAAACAAATTTGAATAGAGTATAAGCAAATGAAATTAAACTAATGGAGTGAAAAACTCTTTTTCAAGGAACTTTGGACCAAGGATTCTTTTCATTGCTATGAACTCACACACCAAGCACACTAGGCACATTTACATATATAGACAAGAGTTCGACATCAGCCTACAAAACCAAGTCACACAGTACACCATTTCAAACGCAATGTGTGGTAAGCAATGAAATGCACAACGTAGATGTGACTTATTCCACATTCACGTGAGCAAAAATAACATGGCTTAGAATCCAAGGCATGCTCAACAACTAAGTCAGACAAGGAAATAAACCATCTGAAAAAATGACAGGTGCATAATATATCCGCCGCACCCAAAAATGGTCCACATCATGTTTACAATTTATATATTTACATAAATAGAAAATTTATTGAATTTATTTTACTTTATTTTCAAAATTCCCAACACTATCCACATGAATTAAGTAGATGATTATATATTTTAACTAACCATATCAATTTGGATCATTATTATTTAAGTTCCAAATTTCGTTTTGATTATTCCTAAATCTATCCATATTTGCTAAAATTAGACACGTTGAATTCTCTTGATTTTTGTTTAGAATCAAATCATGGAATTTAAGTCTAAAATTTCTATCATAAATAAAAATTACCTCAATTGACCAAAAAATAATTTTAGCACAAAATATTAATTTTTTATATTTATTTATGTATTTTTATTTTGCTAGACAGGGTATAAGTTTAGAGATGATTCAAATTGTGTTAACTTTTACCCCTGCTTATATCATCTAAACATTTTTTTGAGTGATATTCAGAATATATTCTAAATCATATAAAATTTCACCCTTAATTTCATTGTATAAAAATTATTAAAAATCAATTTATGCAGCTAGTTCTGACAGCTGTTTTGCCCTGTTCAGCTAATTTTATAGGATTTTTAATTTACAATATGCTAAACGATGGAAGATGAAAAATGTTGTCATTTCTTAATGATAATATCATGAGTTACGACAAAAAGTTCCATGCTAAAAATCATCATTTACTATTTCTTTTATATTTTTCTTTTTGGTTCTAAATTTACTACATGGGTGGTTTAAATTAAGTTATAAACAGTAAAGTTGTTAGTCTAAACCACTAATTACAGCTCTAATCATATATTTAACACATATATCATATCCCGTTAGTTATTTTGTCCTACTCCAACAGTTAGATAATTAAAATAAATTTTAATCAAATCTTTAACGGTCTAGATTAACTTATCACTATTTCTACTAATAAACGCATTCTTGGGATGGAATTGCAAATGCTCAAATCTAATCATCCATCAAAGTATTCACACTTGATCTAACATCACATATTTATATAAAATTAAATTTTACACACATCTATTGGTTTGGATCATCCAGATCATACACGGAATCATGGATTCCACAATTGAGATCATTCCGTTGTTGTCCAATGATATATTAATCTGTTTGGGCCCACTTTGATCACAATTTTGAGCAAGATTTTCCCCAAATAACAGGCCTTAATCCTTGCCATATTCAAATATCAAAACCTCTAATTCATAGACCAAAATTGACCTCCATCAGAATTAATAAACCTGATTTTTATGAACACCAACTTTCTTTCTTCAAATTTGAAACTTTCTCCCAAATTCAACGGTCCAGATTTATCTCTACCCTTGATCCTTGCTTAATTTAGAAACGAAGATATAAAATAAATCATAACTAACCTTGATGATGATGTTGATGGTTAAGATCAACTTAATCAAAGCCCCATCTCCTACTTCTCTCTCTCTATCTCTCCATTCTCAACTATCTGCCTCCTTTCCCAACTACGTGTGTGTTGTGCTGATTTATAGCATTGTTTATTATTTATTTATCTTGCATAATAGCGTGCCATCTAGAAAATTTTTCACCAAACTTTTGACTTATGCTAATTCAACTTTTCACCTTACCAAACCACCTTGCCATTTCTTATTAATGTTTCCTTTCCCAACTACGTGTGTGTTGTGCTGATTTATAGCATTGTTTATTATTTATTTATTATTTATTTATCTTGCATAATAGCATGCCATCTAGAACATTTTTCACCAAACTTTTGACTTATGCTAATTCAACTTTTCACCTTACCAAGCCACCCTGCCATTTCTTATTAATATTTATGCCACATATTTTGCAGTTTTTTATTTATATATTTAGTTTAATATTTATCAATCCCCTTAGTTAAATGAAAATAATAAAATAATTAAAATTTTGAGCTAGGCTAGATTTGATGCTTGGCATTTCAAGCAATCGTCCCTACCACTTTGGTAATGTTCGACATGTATAAAGCATGGAACTAAATAATATATATTTTGAACCTTTCATTTAACATTTACATTCCTTGTTTTCCAGATTTGCAAATTTGCACTTAGTTTCTTGAAAAATGACAAAGTACCCTTATTTTGCTTCTATATCTTTCCAAATTGATAATAAAGGTATGTACTCTACATAATTAATAGCAAATTTTAAATGTTTGAAACATTTATTATCGCACAAAAATTTATAAAAGATATTTATTCTATATTTATTATACTCACATGTTTGTAAAAGTATAAATTTTCTTTTAAATTTAAAACAAGAGATTTACATTCCTGCACTGCCAAAGCCTCCAGCATGTTAATAGGAACAACTTAAAAAGATATACAGATTGATGTTGAATTACTTGGGCAAATATGTCAGATAGGTTAGTGATTAATCTACCAAAGATTAAACTAATGAGCTGGCTATCGAAAGCTTCTCTAATTTTGAGGCAGCTATAGAAGATATGAAAGGTAGTCTCCCTGCCCTGTTTACAAAAATTACATTATACATCCAATTGAGTGCCACTTTGCCATAAATTTTCTATAATCCCGAGTGCATCCATAATTGACCTCCAACCGAAAATCAAAATTTTGGGAGGAAACTTAAGTTTCCACACCTTTCTTTGTACGTTAAAAAGACATCTATTATGTAATCCATTTTACTCAATTGGCTTAGTGTGCTGCAACTATCCATCATTATAGAGAAGTCTATGGGCTGACTTTATTCTAAATTTACCATCAAGCATAGTACCTCAAAAAGTATTGTCCTTAACTTCAACTAGTGATATAGGATATCTTTTAATAATATCCCAACCCTCCCCTCCCTAACAGCATTTACCAAGTTTTCTTTCCATTCCCCTTATCCTCTTTTTATAAAGACATCCACTTTGACATCCTCTGCAATGTTATTTGGGAGGGGTCCAGCCTTCTCTATTTTTGGCTCAGTCCGTTTGTCTTGAAGAAAACTAACGTTGTCTTCATTCCCTTCATGCCAGCAAGATCCTTTTGTAAGAAAATCCCTTGCTACAATAAAACTCTTCTATGTATGGGAAGCATGGCATGGAGCTTTGCAAACCCAAAAATCACCTTCCTTGAAATATTTTTGCTTAAGAACTTTGTAGGAAAATGATTTTTATTGTGTTGCAAATCTCCAAGCTTGTTTAGCTAATAAAGCAATGTTGAAGTTTTTGAAGTTTCAAAAACCCAACCACCTTCAACTTTTGGTGAACATATCTTATTCCACATTACTTGACAAATTTTCCTCTGACTATGTGATTTATCACACCAAAATTTCCTAATCATGGCATCTGTATCTTCACATATCTTTCTTGAGCAAGAAAAGGCTCATGACATAGTTGGATATAGATTAGGCATTCACCTTAATAAGAACCTTTTTTCCGCCCCACGATAGAAATTTTTCTTTCCACTCTTGTATTTTCTTTCATATCCTCTCTTTGATACTTTAGAACACTTGGATTTTTTATTTTCTAAGCCAAGTAGATAATCCCAGATATGTCTAAATCTTTCTTCCATTTGCTCCGAAAAAGCTCTATACTGTTTCTTTATTAGCTTGCACTATATTACTACTGAAGAAAAATGTTCTTTTCTCCATATTCACTCTCTGACGTGTTCATTTCCCATAGATCTTTAAGACTTCATTTAGATTTTCTACCTCTTTTCTTTTTACTTTTAAGAATAGCAACGCATCATTAGTAAAAAAATGTTAAATTCGGGGCCGTATTTACTAATCTTGATGCTATTTTTCTACTTTTTTGCTTGTGTATGTTCTGTAAGAGATGACAAAAATTCTGCACATAATAAATAAATATATAAGGATAGTGGGTCACTTGCTTGATACCTCTACTCGGTGCAAAACTTTGGAATCTAAAGCCGTTCATAGCAACTTTGTACATCACTCTAGATATACGGTTATAAATCCACTCGACCCATGTTTGACAAAAACCCATCTTCCTCATTGCTTGGCATAAATATTCTCATTCCATTCTATCATATGCCTTTGACATATTTAATTTAATCACTACCTCCTTGCACCTCCCTTTTTTCTTAATCTAAATATGTGCAATGCCTCATATGCAACAAGCATATTATTTATAATTAGCCGCCCAATTACAAAAGCACTTTGTTTTTCAATTATAATCTTTGGAAAGAATAATCTCAGCCTGTTAGCTAGTGTTTTTGCTAAAATCTTGTAAAGTACATTGCATAAATTTACAGGCCTAGATTCATGTAATCTGACGGCCTCTGTTTCTTAGGAATCAGCGCAATTGTAGTGTGATTAATTCCCCTCAATAAATCTATTCTAGCATCAGAGTTCTTTAATTCCAAAATGTTCTTCATCCCCAACCAAGTTCCAAGACAGCTGAAAAAACCAACTGGCCATCCATTTGGACCTGGACCTTTCCATTGAGCCATTTACTTTAGAGCTGTCAAAACCTCAAAATTGTAAGAGATGTGATAAGTCTGCTATTATCTTCAATTCCTCTGTTGTACATGGCTTGAGAATTGAGATGACTTTCTCCAACTAATTAGTCCCATCTGATTAAATCCATACATTGGAGGATGATCAACAAGCTGTATTGATATGAAATTATTTAATTAATATACAAATAGGGATGTCATATTGTCATGGATACTTTAGTGCCGTCGGTTTCTGGAGCTTCCACTTTTTCAAATCACATATCTATGGAACAGAACTTGATTTGATATAGAATTATTAATTTGCATATGTGTGCTAGTCAAGTGTCCAGCGAGAAGGCAAGACCCATCTTGTGACCTTTCTGTAATATAGAAGGCAAATCCTACCTAATATGAATAATTGCGGATTATTTATGGCACCTAAAATAAAGTCTGTACAGCATATTAATTAAAAGTCGACATGCAAATCAAAAGAAATTAATATGTAGTCCAAAATTAAAACACTAAAAGATGCATCGAACTTAAATAGATGGAATTGTGTGGAAAATTTTATTATTTTCTCTAATATGCTTGACATACCTAAAATAAAATCACAAATTATCAAGGGAAGATAGATCAAAGGCATCAATGAAGTAAAAATTGTAGTTATTTTTTTCCAACCTCAAGTTAATTATTATGGTTGACTTTTACAACATACGGAAAATAACTTCATATATTTTTTCATCACTAGTAATGCTAAATCATTGTTGTTACAGACTTACAGGGTCCAAATTCGAAGCATCTGTGGCTGAAATATTATGACGAACTAGTGGGATACTGGCCCATTTCTATTTTTAAGGAGTTGTATACTGCAGGGTTAATTAATAGGAAGGATCTGTAATTCAGAGATTGAAGAGTTAGATATGCTAAATTTTAAACCTGCAGTTTATTAAGCTAATTATTTTCACTCTTTTAATTTTGAAAATTTAATTTTTTGGAAGTTTCATATGAAAGTTTTTAATAATTATAATTTATGTAAAACCTTTTATTTAAATATGTTCGTGGGTTACCAATAAAAAAAAATATGATTGTAATTGTGGATGAATAATGAGTCCGGTTTCTGTGCAAACGTTTGCACGTTGGGCGAACGTGGAAATGTCATATCTACCGTTAATTTTAAACGTGCGGCTGAGATAAGTAGGGGCAAAATGAGAATGTTAATTTTCTGTACTTGCGTGTGGATTGTTTGGATTTCTGGTCAATGGCTTCCCGAAGAAGCTTCCGACCTACGACAACTCAGGATTTGGGAAGCGCAGTATCAGCAAACGGTATTTTCGTTTCTTGATGGTGGAGAAGCAGAGGAGAAGAGCCCTTTTCCGACGGTGGACGAGCAGAGAAGAATAATCGAAGCAATGATTCAGAAAACTGCTAATGGATAGGAGTGCCGAAGGAGCGGGTTGATCTCACAGCAGGGAGAGGAGTCGTAAGCATCTTTAAAGGAGAGACTCGCCGGTCATCAGAGGGAACGGACATTGGGGGAAACGGGCAATTGCTTTTTGGCAAAATTGTTCCCCGATCCTAGAAATAGTAGCAGAGTCATCCTCACCACCCAGAACGCAGACGTCGGCACTTACGCGGCGGGTGAGAGAGGCAGGTGTCAGCTGATACGATCAATTTTTTGGTAGAAGGAAAAGAATGACAGAAAAAGGGGAAATTAGAGAGAGAGAGAGCCGTTTGCAGGATAATCATACCTTTATTGAATTCCAAAGACCTTTTTATAGAGTTACAAATGAAAAGTGATTTCCGGATAACCAGGAAGAAACTACCCACTAACAAATTAATGCCAAAAGAAAAGGAAGCCACTAAGCACTAACAAAATAATGCTCTGAATTCAAACAGAACAACTAACTTATTGACCTATACTTGGTACGAAACAGTCTGACCCATTATATCCATGATCCCCATTCCCTTGCATGTCCTCTTCCATGCCATCACGATCTGTACTTATCATTCCCCACCTCTTGAAGTCTCCTTGTCCGGAGAAAATTAGGATACATCTTGGCAAAACGGTGATGATTCTCCCATGTTGCATCCTCTGGTGGTGCACCCCTCCACTTGACAAGCAATTCCTTTTTGGGGCGATAATTACCCTTTTGAATGACACGAGAATCCAATATGACCTCAGGCTGTGGAAGGATTACTGAATCCGAATTTGTAGGTGGTAGAGTTGGGTAAACCGGAACATCCGAACCCAAGTATTTCTTTAATAGGCCACACTGTAAGTAAGGTCTCTACGATTTTGGTCCGCCTGAGATTTCATGCGATCACGAGCAGCGATCAAGTTGCAGCGTAACTCACGTAAGATCTCCTCCCTTGTGCGCAAAAACTCTTCCACAGCATGAACTCGGGTTGTACCAGGAACATAAGATAGTAAGGTAGGGGAGGTGTGCCGTACACGGCCTCAAAAGGGGATACTCCTGTGGATGTGTGGGTGGTTGTGTTATAACTGTATTCAGCCCAAGGAATCCAATCAACCCACTTCCGAGGCTGATCACTCGTAAAACATCGCAGATACTGCTCCAAGGTTCGATTGACGACTTCAGTTTGTCCGTCGGTTTGGGGATGGTAGCTAGAACTCATGCATAGTTTGCTCCCCTGTAATTGAAATAAATTTTTCCAGAAGGTACTAATAAATATACGGTCACGATCACTTACAATTGAAATCGGAATGCCATGCAAGCGAACAATTTCTCGGACAAAGGCTTTTGCTACTGAAATAGCCGTGTATGGATGCTTGAGTGGGATGAAGTGTGCATATTTCGTCAAGCGATCTACAACAACCATAATAACAGTGTGGCCTTGGGATGGTGGCAGTCCGTCAATGAAATCCATTGATATTTCAGTCCATACTTTCTCTGGTAACTGCAATGGTTGCAACAACCCAGCTGGTCGAAAATTATCGGTTTTGCAACGTTAGCAGATTTCGCATTCTCGAATGAACTGCTTGATTGATGTCCGCATACCAGGCCACACAAAACAAGTTTTGAGACGACTCAATGTTTTGTGGTACCCGAAATGGCCACCAGTTGGCGTTGAATGAGCCTCTGTCATAATAGTAGGAAGTAATGATGAATTAGGACTCAAGAATAACCTCCCATCTTTTCTCCAAACTCCTTCACGCTTGAAACAACCAGATGGAGTAGAAGTCTCCAGCTGAATGTAGAAAGGGTCATTCACAACTTCTTCTTGAAGTGTTTCCCACCAATTTGTCAGCGGCATCGTAATTGCGAGGAGCTGAAATTCAGCTACCCGTGATAATGCATCAGCCCCATCATTCTCTTTTCCTCTCTTGTATTGAATAGAGTAATCATATCCCATTATTTTCGGCAACCATCGTGTCTGCGCTGGAGTGGTGATACGTTGTTCAAGCAAGAATTTTAAACTCTGCTGATCAGTTTTGATGACAAAAGGCCGTCCTAGGAGATACGGACGCCATTTACGGATTGCGTTAACAATGGCTAGCATCTCCTTTTCATACGCTGAAAGTGCTAGGGCGGATCCCTTAAGTGCTTCGCTATAAAAAGCAATTGGTCGATTGTGTTGTGTTAGAATAGCACCAAGTCCCACACCTGAAGCATCACACTCAACAACAAAAGGGATGGAGAAGTCTGGTAGCTGCAGAACCGGAGGTGAAGTGAGGGCTGCCTTCATATGATTAAAAGCTGTCTCGGCCGCAGGTGTCCAACGAAATCCTTCCTTTGTCAACAAACGTGTTAATGGAGCAGCGATGATAGCGAATCCACGGATGAACTTTCTATAGTATCCTGCTAAGCCAAGGAATCCACGGATTCCACGAGCAGTAGTTGGAGTTGGCCAGTCCAGGACAGCTCAAATTTTTGTTGGGTCGACGGCAACTCCATCCAAAGAGATAAGATGACCCAAGTATTCGACTTGTAGAACCCCAAACCTGCATTTTGATTGCTTTGCAAATAAACAGTTAGCTGACAAAATTTCCAATACAACTCGCAGATGCCGAAGGTGGTCCAGCCAGTTCTTACTATATATCAGGATATCATCAAAAAATACCAACACGAATTGCCCGAGATATGGATGAAATACATCATTCATGAGGCTTTGGAAGGTGGATGGTGCGTTTGTGAGGCCGAAAGGCATAACTAGGAATTCGTAGTGTCCCTCATGAGTGCGGAAGGCCATCTTGTGTATATCGTCAGCTTGGACACGGATTTGGTGATATCCCGCCCGTAAATCTAGCTTGGAAAAATACATCGCACCATGTAATTCATCGAGCAATTCATCTATGACAGGTATTGGATACTTGTCTTTGATAGTGATTTTGTTAAGAGCTCGGTAGTCAATACAGAAGCGCCATGATCCATCTGTTTTTTTAACAAGAAGCACAGGCGAAGAAAAGGGGCTATGGTTGTGTCGAATAAATCCAGAGTCAAGAAAGTCACGTACCATTTTTTCTATCCCAATTTTTTGGTAAAACGGGTACCGATAGGGACGCACGCTGACGGGTCCATGACCAGGTTACAGCGGAATTTGGTGGTCCTGTGTGCGCACTGGTGGTAGCTATGTTGGTGTGCTAAAAACATGTGAAAATTCTGTCAACAACTGAGTCATGTCTGTAGGAAGGGAAATGAATTCTTCTAAAGCTGAACTGGGTACCATATGCAATAAAAATCCCATTCCCGTCATCTGTTGCAGTTCATTTTTGGATATATGAGCTAGAGGAGAATGTTTCAGCCCATGAAAAGTTCGTGATTTACCAGCTTGTTTGAAGGTCATTGTCAACTGTCGATAGTCGGTTTCGATCGGCCCCAACGTTTCCAACCACTGTACTCCCAAAACAGCCTGGCATGCAGCAACTGGTAACACATAAAAATCTGCCTGAATTGGATGGTCTTGGATGACTAAAGTAAGCGCTAAACATCGCCCAGAATAATCAATCTTTTCTCTGTTACCGACCATGACCTGCAGCATTTTGTCCCGAACCACTGGCAAACCAAACTTAGTGACAACTGACTGATCCAAGAAGTTATGAGTGCTTCCACCATCGATTAATACAGTAATATTTTTATTCTTCATTTTACCAATTACTCGCATGGTTTGCGGGTGTGACGTACCTGCCATTGCATGGAAAGAAATTTCCAGCAGAATTTCTGGAATAGTATCATCTTCCAAAGGCTCGCTTGGCTCCTCATCTCTGGTCGCTCCGTCTTCCATCATGAAGAATTGGGGTTTCTCGCAGCAGTGACCCGGAACGAATTTCTCATCGCAATAATAGCACAACCCATTTTCCCGTCGTGCTCGCGCCTCTGGCCCTGTAATGCGTCGGATTGGGACGGTTGGTGCTCCTGGTGTGGTTGACGTCTTTGTAGTGGGTGGGGGACCAAGAAGGCCTGTTGCTGGACTTGGTGAAATTCGTGGAAGAGATGACGAATTCTGGGGTCGAAAAGAAGACGCTGATCGTCGCAGCAACTGGTTGCGATCTTCAACTAATCTGGCCACATTGATGGCATCTGAGAGAGTACGTGGCTGTTTAATTCGGACATCCAGTCGGACCTCATCCTTGAGCCCTGCAATAAAATTGCCAATAAGGAAATTCTGTGGTAGGCCATCAACACGATGGGATAATCTTTCAAAGGCCTCTTGATATTCAGCCACCGTAGATGTTTGTTTGAGACGGGATAGTGCCTCAGAGGGGTCTTCATAGTCCGTTGGACCAAAACGATGGAGGATGGCTTGTTTAAATTCATCCCAAGAAGAGGGTCCAGTGAACTTGGTGTACCAACGGTACCATTGCAATGCAAGTTCATCTAGATGGAAAGAAGCTAGTTGGACCTGTTGTGGAGGTGCGATGCCCTTAAAATCAAAGTATTGCTCGGCCTTGAACAGCCAGCCGGTTGCATCGATGCCTTTGAAGGTTGGAAATGATAATTTTAACTGGGTTGGGTGGTGATGATCGTTTGGAATATAACTGGTTGGATTGGGTGTTTGTGTGAGTGGGTATCGGTGTGAAGGTTCTGCGGAGGAAGAGGGATCAAACTCGGTTTCAGTAGTGTTGCCATTACGGCTAACATGTAATGCTTGGAGCTCGGAAAGGACGGCTTGCATAGTGGTGGTAACGGATTGCATAGTGGTGGTAACATGGTTGATGCTAGATTCATGACGAGTCAGGACTTCGTTAACTTCAGTCCGAAACTCAGCATTGCTCTTGGCACAAGTCTCCATGGAACGAACAGCTCTGATACCAAAATGATACGATCAATTTTTTGGTAGAAGGAAAAGAATGACAGAAAAAGGGGAAATTAGAGAGAGAGAGAGCCGTTTGCAGGATAATCATACCTTTATTGAATTCCAAAGACCTTTTTATAGAGTTACAAATGAAAAGTGATTTCCGGATAACCAGGAAGAAACTACCCACTAACAAATTAATGCCAAAAGAAAAGGAAGCCACTAAGCACTAACAAAATAATGCTCTGAATTCAAACAGAACAACTAACTTATTGACCTATACTTGGTACGAAACAGTCTGACCCATTATCTCCATGATCCCCATTCCCTTGCATGTCCTCTTCCATGCCATCACGATCTGTACTTATCATCAGCATCTGCATCCTAGAAATGGTAGCAGAGTCATCCTCTTCCCTCCCGCTCACTCTCCCGCCCGCACGGTATGTCTCCCGCTCACACTCTCTTCTCTCTCTCCATCTCTTTCTTCCCTCTTGCTCTCCCGCTCGCCCTCTCTCGTCTCCTGCTTGGGCTGTCAGCGCCTCTGGTAGCGACACCATCCACCCCGGCCCCGGCAAGTAAATGGTCCTTTTTCCTCTCCCAATGGAGTATCATCCTGATCGAAACTAAGATAATGAAGGTGCGTGCTTTTCTTTTATTATATTTTGTTGCGCATGAGTCAGAATTAGTTGCATCTGCGATGGCTGAAATTTTTGCTTCATGCATTTGGTAGAAAAGTACACAATCATTCACATACTTTCCTTTTCCAGAGGCTGCTGAGGCTACCGATCAAAGAGGTGATGACATCATATGAAGCCATAAAATTAGAGAGGAAGAATGGGAAAACTCTTAATGCGGCAAGAGAGTGCGGCCATTGTATATTTGGAGAGCGGCAGCACGCTGAAAGGATTGGTTTCGATTGAGGTCAAAACCCTATTGAGATTTCCAATAACATTCAACGGGTTGCTCACAATCTTCTTCCCAGGCGGACTTAACTTTGCTGTTTTTTAAGAGAGCGGGAAGATGTTCATTCGGTTAGATGGTGGGTTTTGAACATTGTATAATGGCATTAAGCACAGTAAACTCAATACATGTGCATGTGTTCTGTGCATGCTGATCTTTGTAAAAAAAAATACAGGTATAGTAGGTTCCTAGGCTTGTACTGTTTGTGTTGCTACGGTAAAGAGGTCTTTGCCGCTACTATTTTTTGCTGAATAGAGGGTACGGGGAGCCAAATTAGCCAATATCTATTGAAGCCAAATTAGCCAATATTGATTGAAATTAGGAGTTTCATGATAGTAGAAATGGTAGGCATAGTTGTGAGAAAATGAATGCTGGGGCATGGTTTCGTCCCCTGCATTTGCATTGAATTTTTAATGATGATAATCATTTATTGCTACGAGATGCACTTGAGAAATGCACCTTTGCCATGTCCAAAGGATTCTATTGATCGGCCTACTTTTCAAGGTTAATGTGATGATCAAGCTGCAACTCCTAAATCCTAATGGAAAAAAAGCGCAACTTCGTCAAGCTCTTTTTTCCGAGCCTGCACTCGCAATATCCAAGCTGGGAAACGTTTTTAAAATAATTATTCAACTAAAGCTGAAAATATATCTACGCAAATGCCCTAACGAATCTATGGTAATTCTTCTCGTGAACGAACCATGATTCTAAAAAAGAATAAACTGTTTAACTTGTATAAATTAATCTAAGGGATTTTCATTTCATTTTTGTCATGACTCTATGCCCTGCACAAATCTCCGGTTAAAAAATGTTTGGGAGCCTTTTAACAGATGGTTAGTGATTATAATCATGGATCTCATAACATTGTACACCCACTAGATTGTAAAAAAATTCAGAATGAAATGCATCTTGTACAATGAAATAAATATAACATCCTCCTCCTCCCCGCTTCACAGGATCACGATACCTATACTGCTGAAACTGGTTCCAGCTCAATGCTGCGACTCACTCATCTTAAAGCGGGATGAGGTGGAGCCCCTACTCCTACCCAACAACTACTTCTAGGAGTGGCAGGATATAGACTCATTCCTTCTCCAGTGACTCCACTCATCTGAATCTCATGTGGCCTTACATAAGCATCCACATAACTGCTGCCACCATAGGGATGTATGCTCTCACCCACTGCCGCAGCACTCATCTCTGAAGGAAATATAATCATGGTATTAGTTGAATAAAATGCTTATGACAATTCAGTATGCAGGAGGGCAAAAATGCAAAGCATGATTAAGCACCAGCTACATATTCGTCTGTCAGTCAAATCTTATGAACTCAGCTAGACCTATTGTAACTTTTTTCTAAAGTACACTAGCCAACCTTCCTACTTGATATACTCAAGAGAACTATAGGCCCATAGAGCTCAAGGAATAGGGAACCAAAAAGACAATATTAGAGAGAACTTTTTTTTTTTATGAAACAGAAAAAAAAAAATGTTTACCGCAATCTCTAATGTTCTTGGCTCAAACCATCAAGTTCTGCACGCTTTTCAGGTAACCTTTTGACATCAGCACGAATTATTAATTTAATTATTAGATTGTGAATTTCTGCATCACTAAAAATTTCTAGTCATAACATGCAAAGCAATTAGGAATGATGTGTAATTTTAAAAAATCTGAAACCATGTTTTGTTCGGTCTCACACATGACTGATTGAAACAAACTAACCATTAAACGCTCCTGATTAGAACTATTTTTGTGATAAATAGTTAAAATTTAATATTACATAAAATTCTTACCAAAGTTTTATACAAATTCTTTATTTTTTGATTTATTTGATTTATTTTTTTCATTGTAAATTCATGCGTTAATTTATTTTTTTATTTATGTTCATTTATTTACTTTTATGCCATTGTAAATTTTATAAACTTTACACAAAAAAGTAAATAAATAAAAGTAAATAGTTTAAAATTTGTGTCATTTTATTCTAAGTTTAATGGTACGAGATGACAAATTATTGTAAATCATAGGAGACATAAATAAGGTAGTAACGGTCATTTATTTACTTTTTAACACCGCCTATTACAAATTAAATTTGTCCTATGATAAACAATAAAAATACACACAAGCATTACAATATTTGTTCATTTTTTGGTCAAAATATGGGGTTAAAAAAAGGTACGTAATGAGTAAGGGGACGGGTTTTATGTTGACTATGATTAATATACGTGTTTATTACATAAACATATAATTTTTACAAATTTTTACCTTTCTAGTAAATAAAAGCATAAATAATTATTAGTGACTTATTAAATATATTAATTACGTAAAAGATCAAATTATTGGATTTGTTTAAATTTTAATAAGAATCTATAATATTATTAGTATCTTTTGTATTACATTTACGGATAATATATTTCATATAAATTTTATGAACAATCTATAAAATTCATAAAATCCATTATATCAGTACAGTACGAATTGATTACTGTATAAAATTCATAAATCATGTATATATTAGGTTACGATTTTGCATAATTCTTGTAAAATCTGTATTGTCCATCTAATTTATGAAAATGAAATGTCATCAATCCTATTTTAGCTGTTAAAACTGTATAACTGGTTTATCTTATCAAATGAATACGTATAAAAATCATATAATCTATAAAACTCGTAAAATATATAAAATTTATCAATTGCATATGTGCTGTATCCATGATACTCGAATAACCTGTAAAAGTTATTTTATTGGAAAAATGAATACAAGATTACCAGTGGAACACATCATTTCCATGAATTTCATAAAAACTGTAAAATCCGTAAAATCTATAAAATCTATATAAACGGTCAGACAAGCTAAATTATATCAGTCGTTCAAATTTATTTCTTTAGATAAAACTATTCTTAATTTTATAATTTCAGTCCTACATTACAGATTATAATTTGGAATGAATATCATTCAATTTAACGTTATGGATCACTCATCATCTATAGTAATTTATTAAAATTATATGAATAACCATAAAAATACATGCATCTCAAAGTACTATAATTTATTTCACCTACCTATACTCACACTTTACCCACAATTCTACTCTCATGCTATGAAATTACCTTTTTACCCTCGTTTGCATTTTATGCAAAAGTACAAACGTTTGCACTTACACCCGACCCATGAATAATTGGGCATCTATACGAATCTAACAAATTCTAATGGTACAGAAGATCTATTTTTAAAAATTTAGTTTTTGGACCACGTGCAGACGTTGTACCATGAAGACTTCATTTAAAGCTTAAACATAGCTTCGTTACGAAATGCTTCATTGTCCATATCACCTAAAATAATCTAATAGATATTTGCATCAAATAAAATTTATAAATTTTTTTAAATATAAAAAGATTCCTCATGGTAAATAAAGTTTTTATATTTTTTCTACATGAACCAAACGATTATAATTTTATTGTTTTACAATTTTATATTAGTTCACATGATATTGTTTTATGTCTACGTACATATGTATATGGGCTACAAGCTTATAATAATTTATAATTTTTTAAAAATTAGTATTTTTTTTAAAGTATGTTTAAACTACCTTGTGAGATGTTGCATCAATTTATTGGATGCAGTTGATGCAAAAAATATTTAAAAGTATGTATTTTCAACATATGACGTTAAATATTAAATTGAATAATTTCGTGATATTTTCACTTGAAATTAAACATTTATTTATTTATTGCAACAGAATGCCGTCTGTTGCTCCCGTCTTGCTAACAGCGCATCAACAAATCCCGTGCACTATTTTGGCATGAGCAAAAAACAATCTATAGCTGTAATTAGACAGCCTCTCTATTTGACCTTTTTAATTCTGAAATTTTCATGTTATGGAAATTTTATACGAAAATTTTTTGATAATTATATTTCGTATGAAATCTTCCATTTAAATATGTTTGTCGGTTAAATAATTTGACGTCTATACCAATCTAACAAATTCTAATGGTACAGAAGATTTATTTTGAACTTATGAAGACTTTATGCCATTAAGACTTCATTCAAGCCTGAAACACAGCTTAGTTACAAACTTCTTTATAGTCCATATCACCTAAAATAATGTAATAGATATTTGCATTAAATAAAAATTTCAAAAATTCTTTAACTTACAAAAAATTCCTTACATTAAATAGAGTTTTAATATTTTTCTACATGAATCCAAATACTTCTAATTTTACAGTTTCACAATTTTATATTATTTTAAACGATATATTCTTTTTATATCTACGTGCATATGTACATGGATTTCCGGCTTATAATTATTTTAAAAATTTTAAAAGTGATTTTTTAAAAGCATTTTAAACTACATTGTATGATTTTGTACTAATTTACTAGGTAACTGGATGAAGTTGATACAAATTTATGTAAAAGTATGTTTTTTCAACATATGACGCTACATATAAAATTGAATAATTTTGTAATATTTTCACTTGGAATTAAACATTTATTTATTTATTTATTTATTTATTGCAACAGAATGCCGTCTGTTGCTGCCTTCATGCTAACGGCGCCTCCACATATATATGCCGTGCACTATCTTGGCATGACCAAAGAAACGATCTAGAAATTCCATGCAAAGCTAGATTGCATGACCCTGAATCAATCCTTCTGAATGGGAACATTAGCATGGATGTAAGTCCGAGCGTGGCGAGCCGACAGTTAGATCATGATCTGGTTGGCCCGTGCGAACAAGGCATATACGTGCTTTTCTTTTTCTTTTTCCTCATAAGAACGTTGTCTAAAATGCATCTAATTCATATACTAAAATTTGTAAAGTGGACGTGTATCAAATTTTTTAAAAAAATCTGTGGGTAAATTTGAGGTTAAATTGAGTTAAATACCCCAAAAACGTGGGTTTCGAGATTTTGAAGTATTCAATCATTTTTATGAGAGATTCTTGAATAATTCGTTTTGTTTTTTTATTTAAACAAACATCAAAAATTATACTGCTCTTCCTAGATATAACTACAGATGAAATTTATTAAACTAAAATAAAAATATGAACATTAATATCTGAAATTTTTTTTGTAACTCTATTAGTAAGAAAAAAAAGTGTTTATTAGAAAAAAAAATGCATATGTGAGGAAATTTTTTTTTTTTACTTATAATGATATTTTAACAAATAAAAGAAAAGTTTTTGCTAATGGTAATGCTTTCAAAGGTAAGCAAATTTTTTTGCATGTGATAATGTTTTAGCAATCAAATTGAAATTTCCTTGGCAAAACACAAAATCATAAATTATTGGCAACTAAATTTCGTCTTAGTAATTGCTACATGAAATATACCACAAATTATTAGCAACTAAAATTTTCTTAATAAATGCTACATGGAATCTGTCACAAATTATTAGCAACCAAGTTTTTCTTTAACAACCAATTTTCGACTTTTTTGCAACGAAATTTTCGTTGCTAAAAGTCCAAATGCGCTTCTACCTTAGTGGGTTGAATTTTTTATTTGCGTGGTTTTCTTTTGTTGAACGTAATAAACTCCAAAATTACCTCAGTTGCTGTGCAAATTAGAAGACTACCACATTGATAAGGAACTCATCCTCGCATGGTGTGCATAAAATTTAATTACAGTATTTCCGTCAAACAAAACACTATGAGCGCAGCGGAGCATTCCTTCCATTGGGTAGGATTGTCACGACTTACGGTCACCGAGTTACGTGACTTGCTAAGGCATTATAAGCACGAATATTCGGCTCTAGTCGAGCACGCCATTAAGTGTGGTATGATTCCCTTCAAACATCTTTAATTTTCAGCTTATAAAATTTATTGTAAAAAATTTCAGGGAAATCCTCTGCAAAATGGATCTAACCAATCAATCGTAAAATCAAGATTTATCTCATCAATTTATTTAAAATTACTTGTTTAGGTAACATAATAATTTTTATCCAAATTGAATATGTGTATGAGCTCCTAAGATGTATGCCCTTATTCTAATTAAAATGTGCAATATGTATCCCCATTGTTATTTCACTTTTTAAAATTTAGATTTTTTACTCTATAATCTAAATACCTATTTTTTTAATGCATGGCACATCGAATAGGGGACCATCGGAACAATATTGTATGGGATGACATGTTCTTCCCTTCATATGACATAAAACTTGGGTATCCAACGTTACAAAAAATTTGATTTTTAGTGAAATTTTTTTTGTAGAAAAGGTTAAATTTTGATTGTTAAGAAAAATTTTGGTTGCCTCTAATTTGTAGCATATATCATATAACAATCATTAAAAAGAAATTTAGTTGTCAATAGTTCACAAATTTTGTGTTTAAGTGAGTAAGTTTTAATTTACGGTGTGTTATTGTAATTACAAGACTTTTCAAATTAAAATTTTCTCTCTCTACAACTACTTTATGTTTTAATTATTTTTTATATTTTTCTAGATAATTATTCTACTTTTCAACCATTTGTACATAATTACTCATACAAGTTACCTACTTACTTTTAACTTTATTTTGTTCACCATTCATCATTATTTTATTATATCACATTGTTTTTTATTTTAAAAACATTTACGCTAAAAATTTTTCATCCAAAAATTTTATCATTTTCCAAATACATCTTTAGCTACCAAAACATTATTATAAGATACAAAAATTTTCTTTGCCTATGAAAACGTCACCATGAGTAAGAATTTTTTTTCTTGTTTGTAAAAGTATCATCATAAGTTTAAAAAGAAAAAGATTTCTTCCGTATGCATTTTACTTACCGGTAAAGATTTTTCTTTCTAGTAAGTGTTGAAGAGTGAGCAGGATTGAAGGCCCGGGCATCAGGCGACAGCCATTTTCATGGCCCAGCACGAAAATCTTATTATTGTCAACAGGCGCAATGCTGACCGTTTTGCGCTGTACCTTTTTTTTTTTTTTTTGCAACAGAGTTTTGTTCTGTACTCGTGGTTGTGGATGCAATTGCACAGTGCAATGCAAATGCATACTGAAATGCAAGGAAATTGTAATACGTTCTCAAATTCGTGATAGTTTGTGAGGACCAGGTATTTTATTTTATTTTTTTATTACAACTTTTCTCTATTTATGAGGTAACTTATGAACATGCTAATAAGAATTTTACGATATTAATGGATACATAACATATATGGGCATGACATTTAGAGAATGTATAGTGTATATGTGCATGTATTATGATCTTAGCACGTTGAGTATAAATTGAAGGTGTATGATTAGCGTTCCATTGATGGGCACTACGACTATTGTTTCCTTCGCAGAGTAGGTACGGGGTTCGACCTGCCCGGTCAGGTCGCGGGGGTCAAGGGGGAGACGCCCCTTGCGGGGGTGCAGGGGGCAGCGCCCCTGAAGAAAATTTTAATTATTTAAGTCGTAGGAGTGGAAGAGTAAATTACCAAATGCGATTAGACCCGACTCATGCTCCGACCCGTCCTGGACCCGACCCCGACCCGATGGGGGTTCGATATGAAGCGAAGCCCGCGCGTTAGACTCCATTTTTCTCACCTCACGCCCGACTGTTTTTCTTCTTCTCCTCTTCCCGATCTCTGCGTCTTCTCTTCTTTCTCTTCTACTCAGTACGATCTAGCAGTAGATCTCTTCGAGAAAACCCTACTGACTGCCTCGAAGGTGATCGATTTGAATCAAGGAAGCTCCAAATCTCTGCAAGCTAAGCCTAGGGTCGCTGTTTTGGGGAAAATCACGATCGAGGTAAGTAGATGTCGCCCCTTCTCGATTTAGTGATGAAATTTTACGTTAAACGCGATACGAGGCTAGAGGGAATGTATAGCTTCTAACGACTCCATGATATTAGGCGTAGAGTTCGTAACAGTTAGGGTTCATGGTGAATTTACTTTGAATGCGTGATTTCTATGATGTAAAAGACTTCTTAGCAGTTGTTATATTGTTGAAATGTGACGTGAATTGATTTGCCCCAATCGAGAGTATGAATTGAAGGTTCTTTCATTTCGCACCTATCATGTGTTTGATAAAATGCTTGTGTGACAGATCTATGTGTTGTATCTGAATTGTGTTGATGTTGTATGCGTGGTTTGCGATGTGTTTCATTGACTGTTATGTATGATGCGTTATCTCAAATAGTTGGTTGTAAGGGTTGTTCATGGCCCCTGATTGACATGAGGAGGGGGTTGTTCATGGCCCTTGATGGACATGAGTAGATGATTGGTTGTGTTGGTCAATTTGTGTGTATGGTTATATGTATACGATCTTGGGAGTGGGTATTGGACCCATGTGTATTAGCTTCATCACTGTATGAGTATCCATCATTATGCTTATTTGCACCTTGTGCTAACCACTATCTACTTACTGGGTCTATTTAGACTCATATCATTGTTATTGTGGTTTTAGATCGCAGGTCAGAAGGAGAACTTAAGGATGGGACAAGTTGAAGATCAAACATGAGAGACCCTAGCACAATATGTTGATTCCAGTTCTTTTAGACTTGTGCTCTTTTGATAATCATATATGTAGACAATTACTTAGGCGGATTCGTTTTGACAACTATAATGTATTTGGTATTTCAGATTGGATTATAATCCTTGTTGATGCACATATGCATGACTATTATATCTGTTTGTTGTGTAAGGAAAATATGTAATGATTTCCTTCTATTTGAATGTTTTTATTATATGAAAATGCAAGTATATGAATAGGATTGAATGTTACAGATGGAAATGTAATGAATATCAGGTCATGTATTCCATATTACCCCTTGTATGTTATGGGGAGATGCTGCCGAATTTTTCTATGATTGTGTAGCGCCGTTGATTAGTTATTGAGTATTTCTATGAATGGGGCGTTACATACATACTTCTCTAATTCTTGCTATTAGTAATAAACTTCGTGACAGCAAGTAAAATCTATGTGGATTATGAATCGGGAACTACCAGAAAATGCAGTGCATGTGAACAACTTTTAGCAGCCAAATTTTAATTTGATTGCGTTTTGATCAATGGATTTCTATTTGCAACTAAATTTTATTAGATACTTTAAATGTACTTTTAGTTATAGTTAATGTAAAAAATGACTGCATTTAACCGAATACAACCACTCAAAAGCAGTCAATTATTTGTAGCTAAATAATTAACTATATCCAAAATATATCTAATGTAACCAAATATACATTATATTAGCCAAAAACTAACTACTTAAATGAAATTTGTTGTAATGAATAGACTTTGTCTATGACTAAAAATCATGTCAAAAATAAATAAACTTGCATTACAATCCCATCATTATAACATCTAACATATAAAATTAACACAACTGTTCATGGAATATAATAACATTATTAGTTTTTTATTTACCCAAATACTGTATCTCCAACTTAGCACACCATGTAAGAGAATAGTTCAAAAGAAATTAGTCAAATGAACCTACAATGTAAGTGAAGTCATTAGCTCTATAGTAAACTTTCTCTTAATTGCTTCAATCCACTTGGCCTCATATCCATCTATAACTTTATTCTTACTGTTTTGTTGGTACTATATGCACATATGATATCTAATAATACAAATCAGTCTTATTCACAACCCTTCACCATAGAGGACATATTATATATACCCCGTACTAAGGGGGACAAGCCATATAAGCACCCTCATTACCATGGGGACACATGCAAAGGGATTACAAAAATCCATGCCAAATGTCGACTATGGATTTCAAACCATAAATAGACAACAACAATTAAGAGAGCCTTAGTTAGCTTAACTCTGTTTTCATTATTTTGTTTAGAAATATCACTTCTTGAATGCGAAAATTGATAGGAATGGATGAGGTAGAAGCCAACCCAACTAATGGTCATGGGAAAAGTGGAAAGTTATTGAGAAGAGGGGACTATGATTAGTAGTCAGTGGTTTGTGAAAGGGTGACAAGTGGCATGACCAATGACTTTTGAGAGAAATAGTTTGGCATATTTACTAATGATTAGTTAGTCGGTGGTCTATGAAAGGGTGACAAGTGGCATGACTAATGACTTGTGAGAGAGTAGATTGGCGTATTTGCATTAATAAATAGGGAGGTGAATTTCTATAGAAGACGTAGATATTTGCTTTAGTTCTTAGTCATAGAGAGGAAGAGTGTAGCTAGCATTGAGATCTAGAAATTCTTAGAGGGAGAGAAAATTTGTTAGTCTTTGTAGTACGATCAATCTCTTTAGAGACCACTATTCATTCAATCTGTTGGTCTTTACTGTAGATCAATCTCTATAAGTTGATTAGTTGATTGTAATCCATTGAATCATTAATAAAAGTTCATGTGATTGAGTCAAAACCTACTAACGACAAAGTACTCCACTGATGCACGATACCTAAAGCATAGCCAAGTTATAGTGCTTAGTCTCGGAACCCATACACCTAGCACACTGTGAGGACCAGGTATTTTATTTTATTTTTATTATAATCCTTCTCTATTTATGACGTAACTTATGAACATGCTAGTAGGAATTTATGATGTTAATGGATACATAACATATATGGACACGATATATAGGGGATGTATAGTGTATATGTGCATGCATTATGATCTTAGCTCATTGAGTATAAATTTAAAGGTGTATGATTAACGTTTCATTGTTGAGCACTATGTCTATTGTTCCCCTCACAGAGTAGGCACGGGGTTCAACCTGCCCGGTCAAGTCGCGAGGGTCAAGTGGGTAGCTGTGGTGCCCCGAATTTAGGTGCCTAGAAACCTTACTCCGGGATCGTTTTGATTGGTAAACATGACTTAGGATTGTTGCCCTGATTACACGACATGATTTTTTTTTCTTATCAATACATGGAAGATTCCCATCATTCATCCAATTTGAAATATATTTCACATAACACAGTTGTGATAAAAAAACTATTCCATAAACATTTTCATTGGAATAAAAATATTCTTTTCCATCTCAAAATTATCATCGTTGACTTTACATAAAGTTTACATAAACATCATTTATATCGAAAAAACTACATAACACTTGGCATGCTGCCTTCATCATCATTTCCTGTCTGTTGTTGAAAAAGCATGGGTGAGTAATAATACTCAGTAAGCAAGTCATACATAATTTTTCAATCATTTTCATGCATTTCATAAAATGCAAATGCAATGCATACATAGCATTCATGACATTCCTTTGGATGCGACACTAGCTAGGCGCCCATACATGCTCCAATTTCAGGGAGGTCGCCACCGGCCTGGGCCTATTAAGCGACTTGGCAATAGCGAGGGGGACATTCGGTCCGCTTACTACCTCAACTAAGGCCTATTCCTCGTGCACATGCTCATTCACATACACATGCAGGCATGATATTTGCAAATCATAAATAATTTCATAAAAAGCATTTAATAAACAATTTCACAAAACGAACTTCAGTTCATGTAAAGCAGTTATAGGTATGGCCAACCTTAAATAAATTTCATAAAGCAATTCACAAACAATTTCAAGCATTTTGGAAATAATTTGCAAAACATATAACTTGTTTACCTTCTCAGTGGGTGTCTTCGACTTTCTCTTTTCCTTTTCCTATTCAAAGAAAAAGGATAATTTTATTTCTTTTATTCAAGCTCCTTCCCATGCATGCTCTATAATATTTGGGCATTATTTCTTTATATAGATATTTTTATCCATAGGTTTCTCAAAATTTTCATCCTTATATTTAAATATTAATCTCAAATTTTCTTCAAAATCATGTTGTTACTGTAGCAATTACTATAGCAAAAACACTGTAGCAGATTACTGTTTATCCGAGTTACTGTTCACAGAGACGTGGTTACTGTTCATGGATTCCAAAAATTGATATTTTTTCCAAAAATAAAAAATACCATGACATACCGTATGCCTAGTATATCATAGAAAATTTCATACATTTTCAATTTATCATTATTTACTTGGTGAAAAAAATCATTTTCTCCATATACTGAAAATCAACATAAATTCACTTAAGCATAATCCTTAATTCCAAAAATTATAAAATTAATATATCATCATTACAACATTATATTTATCATAATAATACATCCCAAATCATCATTTATCAATTTTGAAGTATTATTTTCACATATCATATGCTATCTTCCCGAATACCCTATATTTGCTTCAAATTTTTTATGTTTTGGCATAATTCCATTTAAGCATTATATCTATACTTATTTTCTCATGCTTAGGAATTATCTAAGCATAATTTTTCCCTACTTAACATCCAAAAGAAATTTGGGTAGAAATCACTTACCCGAAGTGGAGATATGCCACTTTTTCTCACCCTTTTTCTCTCTAACTTCCTCCTTTTCTTCCTTGGACGTGTGGGAAAGTTTGGGAACTTGGAATTTTTCAAATGGAACTTGGTTTTGGATGCTTTGGACGTCCTCCCCCTGCTGCCCTATTTATAGGGTTGAATTTTTCAGGAATTTAGAATTTACTCCCTAGTTTTGAGGTATTTAATTATAAATTGGTATTTCTTTTTAATTTTGAAAAATTCTTTGAGCCATGTGCTGCCCACCCTAGGCCTGCTCCAGCAACCCTATTTCAGACCTATTTTTAACCTATTTTTTAATTTTTAAAATTATTTAAATTAAGCTAAATTAATCCTAGCCATTGATCTTTGATTAGGATGAATTTTGACCATTGATTTTGGTCAAAATTTCCAGCTGCTACCCTTGCAACATCCCTGTAGCAGAAGCCATTGCATTTAATTTTTTATTTTATTTTATTTAAAAAGTCAAAAGTAGCTTTTATTAAAAATTGGCTACCTTTTTTGATCTTGTTTTGACGTTCAATCTTGACCTTTGATTTGTGAATTTCATCACATCTTAACCCATTCATCATGTCCATCCTGAATTTTTAACCATCCATAAAAAATTTCATCGAATTCCGACGCCCGGATTGCAATTTATGAATTTTTTTCTATTTTTCTACAAAAATCCAAATTTGGATTAAAATATCCAAAAGTATTGCTATTTTGTCTTGTAGTGATTAAATCTCTATTTTGTCTTTTTGTGATTAAGTTAATCCAAGTGATTAACTCTTAATCACGTGTCTTAGTCCCCGATTACTATTCACGTTTACTATTCACATGCACTATTCACGGAGTTAAATTCCTAATTGCATTATTTTAATCTCTAATACACAATCCATCAATATAATTCATGAATTTTCATTTATTCATAAAATAATTACAAATTTACAAATATCGAAATGACGCGTATATGGTTGAAATAATGTGTATACGGTCGGGGTTTCACAGCAGCGCCCCCGGAGAAATTTTTAATTATTAAGTCGTAGGAGTAGGAGAGTAAATTACTAATTGCAATTAGACCCGATAGATTCTCCAACCCGACCCGACCCGATGGAGGTTTAGTAATAAGGGAAGCTCGGGCGCTAGGGTTCATTTTCATCCCGCATCCGGCTATCTTTTCCTCTGCTTCTCTTTCTGTTCTCTGCTTCTTCTCTTCTTTCCCTACTATTCAGTTCGGTCTAGCCATAGATCCCTTCAAAAAAGCTCTACCGACTGCTTTGAAGATCATCGACTCCAATCGAGGAAGCTCTAAATCTCTACGATCCAAGTTAGGGTCACTATTTTGGGGAGAAATCACGATCTAAGTAAGTAGATGTTGCCCCTTCCAGATTTAGTGATGAAATTTCATGCTAAATGTGATGTGGGACTGGTGGGAGTGTGTAGCATCGAATAATTTCGTGGTATGGGGCGTAGGGTTCGTAACAGTTAGGGTAAGCAGGGTTCATGGAAAATTTGCTATGAATGTGCGATTTCTATGAAGTAAAGGACTCATTAATAGTTTTTATATTGTTAATGTGACGTTAATCAATTCGGCTCAAACGAGAATATGAATTGAGAGTTTCCTTATTTTGCGCCTATCGTGTGTTTGGTAAAATGCTTATATGACAGTTTTGTGTATTGAATTTAAAGTAAACCTTGCCGATGTTGTATGTGTGGTTTATGACATTTATCCTTGTTTGTTAGGTTTAATGTGTTATTTAAAATGATTGGTTATAAAGGGTTATTCATGGCCCTTGATAGAAATGAGTAGACGATTGTTCGTGTTCTTCTATTTGTATGTGGTTTTATGCATACAATCTTGGGAGTGGGTGGTTGGACCCATATGTCTTATCATGAACACAACATGTGCATCCAAAATTTACTTATTTCCACCTTGTGCTAACCACTATCTACTTGCTGAGTCTATTTAGACTCATATCGTTTGTTATTTTGCCTTTAGATTATAGGCCAGGTGGGGAACTTCAAGGTGGGACAAGTTGAAGATCACATATGGGAGACCATAGCATAATATCTTTAATTTCAGTTCTTTTAAAATTTGTACTCTTTTGATATTCGTATATGTAGATGATTATTGAGACGGATTTACTTTAATAAACATATTGTATTTGGTATTTTGGATTGAATTATAATCTCTGTGGATGCACATATGCATAATCATTAGGTTTGCTTGATATGTAAGAGTAACATTCAATGATTTTCCTTCTATATGAATGTCCTTATTATGTGAAGATGCAAGTATATAAATATAAGATTGAATGTTACAAATTGAAATATTTATGAATGTCAGGTCATGTATTCTATATTATCCCTTGTATATTATGGGGAGATGCTGCCAAATTTTTCTTAGGTTGTGTAGTACCCATTGACTAGTTATTGAGTATTTCTAGGAATGGGGCATTATAGAAAGTTTACGTCGTGTCCATATATGTTATGTATCCATTAACATCATAAATTCCTACTAGCCTGTTCATAAGTTACCTCATAAATAGAGAAGGGTTATAATAAAAATAAAATAAAATAGCTGGTCCTCATAGACTACCCTCGTTAGAAAATTTCATCCTCGAAACTTGCAATTGTTCCCATAAATAAGGGTATTTCTCCCTTATTGTCTTCTGCAACTCCCAAGTAGCCTAATCTTCTGTATGGTTACTCCACTGGATTTTGAGCAGCTTGATAGTCTTGTTTCTCAACTATTTCTCCTTACTATCTAAGACTCAAACTGGCCTCTCTACATATTGCAAATTCTTTTCTACTCGTATTTCGTCATGCCTGAGCACATGTGATGGATTTGGCTCATATTTCCTTAATGATGAGACATGAAATACGTCATGCACCACAACAAAGAAAGGTGGCAAAGCAATGCGATACGCTACCTTTCCAATTCGTTCTAAGATTTCATAGGGACCGATGTATCTTGGGCTCAATTTGCCTTTTGTACCAAACTGAACCACACCCTTCATTGGAGATACCTTTAAAAAAAATACCTTATCTCCCACTTGGAACTCTAACTCTCACCTTCTAGTATCTGCATAACTCTTTTCACGAGATTGGGCAATACAAATTTGTTCCCGAATTCGTGACACCTTCTCCACTGTGTCTGCTATCATCTAAGGGCCAACTATAGTACTCTCCCCCACTTCATCCCTACAAAGTGGGGGTTTATATTTTCGTCCATACAATGCCTCAAAAGGAGCCATTTGGATGCTGGAATGATAAGTATTGTTGTATGCAAATTCTGCCAAAGCCAAATGGTCAATCCAAGTGCTACCCCATTCTAAGACACAAGCTCTCAACATGTCTTTTAATTGCTGGTTCACTCATTCTATTTGGCCATCGGACTGAGGATGGAAGGAAGTGCTAAAATCCAATTGAGTGCCCATTGCTCTATGTAGAGCATTCCAAAACCTTGATGTGAACACTGATCCCCGATCTAAGATTATGGACGTTGGCACCCCATGGAGTCTCACGATCTCCTTGTGATATATCCATGCTAGCTTTTCGGCAGTAAAAGTGGTTTTAACAGCAATAAAATGTGCTACCTTAGTCAATCTATCCACAATAACCCAAATAATATCATATCCTGCTACCGTGCGTGGTAGTCCAACAATGAAGTCCATCAATATACCTTCCCACTTCCACTTTTGGATTTCAATGGGCTGCAATGCTCCTCCAGGTCTCTGGTGTTCGGCCTTGACTTGTTGACATGTTAAGCACTTAGCCACATACTTAGCCACATCACCCTTCATGCCATCCCACCAATAGTGCATCTTTAAGTCCTGATACATCTTTGTACTTCCAGGGTGAATCATGTAAAGTGAGTAATGTGCCTCTTTGAGTATCTTTTGTAAAACTTGAGTTTTCCTTGAAATAGCCATACGACCCCTAAATCTCATAATACCATCGGCCCCAATTACAAAGTTTAGCAATTCTCCTTTCAATACTCTGTCTCTCTCACTCTCTCTCTCTCTCTCTCCTTTTGAAAGGATTCATCTTGGCTTTCCTCTTGTGCTTGTCTAATATCATCTCTAAGAGTGGGTTGAATCATTAATTGGCTAATTTGTGCTGCTACCCCATCAACACACACATGCAAGTCCATTTTCCTTATTTCTTCAAATAATTTTTCCTGACTAGTAAGTAAACTAGTCATGCTACTCCCAGATTTCCTACTCAGTGCATCTGCCACTACATTTGCTTTACCTGGATGATAATGAATACTCAGGTCATAATCTTTTAATAACTCTATCCACCTTCGTTGTCGCATATTTAACTCCTTCTGAGTAAAGATGTACTTCAATATTTTACGATCAGTATATACTTCACATCGTTCGCCATATAAGTAGTGCCTCCATATTTTCAGTGCAAAGATCACTGCAGCTAACTCTAAATCATGAGTTGGGTAATTCACCTCATGTGGTCTCAATTGTCTAGATGCATAGGCTATCATCCTACCATGTTGCATAAGGACATATCCAAATTCCTACTTTTATGCATCACTATATATCACGAATTCACAATTTCCTGAGATACAGTTAACACAGGTGCTTCTACTAACCATCTCTTCAACTCTTGAAATGCTTCTTTACACTTGTCCGTCCATTCGAACTTTATCCCTTCGTGTGTGAGTTTCGTCATTGGAGTGGCAATGGTAGAGAACCCTTCCACAAATCGCCTATAGGACCCTGCTAAACCCAAAAAGCTTCTCACCTCAGTAACACTAGATGGCCTAGGCCAGTTCACCACAGCCTCTATCTTATGCAGGTCCATAGATATTTCATCTTTAGAAACAACATGACCCAAAAATCTCACACTGTTCATCCAAAAATCACACTTCTTAAGCTTTCCATAAAGTTTTTCTTCCCTTAGCTTTTGTAAAATCAATCTCGAGTGTCCTTCATGCTCTTCACTACTCTTGGAATATACTAAAATATCGTCTATAAACACTACCACAAATTGATCCAAATATAGTCGAAATACTCTATTCATTAAGTCCATGAATGCTGCAGGGGCATTTGTCAAGCCAAAAGGCATGACTAGGAACTCATAATGTCCATACCGAGCCCTAAATGTTGTTTTCTGTACATCTGACTCTTTGACTCTCATTTGATGATACCCAGACTGTAAGTCAATCTTTGAAAACTTACTTGCTCCTTGTAACTATTCTAACAAATCATCAATACGAGGCAATGGGTACTTATTCTTAATAGTCACTTTATTGAGCTCCCGATAATCAATGCATAACCTCAAACTCCCATCTTTCTTCTTTACAAACAAAACTAGGGCTCACCATGGTAACACATTAGGCCGAACAAATCCCTTATCTAATAGATCCTGCAACTGAGCCTTCAATTCAACCATCTCTACTGGTGCCATGCGATAAGGAGCTCTTGAAATTGGCTTCACTCCAGGCTGCAAATCTATTCCAAATTCCACTTCCCGTTCGGGTGGCAAGCCTGGCAAATCTGTAGGAAATACATCAGGGAACTCACGTACCACAGGAATCTCATCCAATGGTTTATCCACTATGTTAACATCCACTGCTGAGATAAGATAAGCAAGAAAACCTTTCCGAATCAGACTCATTGCTCCTAAGGCTGACACCAATTTAGGTAACTCACCTGTTGGTAATCCTCTAAATATGAATTCCACATCATTATGTACCTTAAGGATAACTTGCTTTGATCGACAACCTACATTAACATCATACTTAGCTAATCAATCCATGCCCAAGATAATATCCAATCCTTCCATCTCCAATACTATCAAATCTGCTTGGAACTGCCTACC
Source organism: Annona cherimola (assembly GCA_030490835.1). Lineage (NCBI taxonomy): Eukaryota > Viridiplantae > Streptophyta > Magnoliopsida > Magnoliales > Annonaceae > Annona > Annona cherimola. The sequence continues at coordinate 64,585,806 of CM059973.1, read as the reverse complement.
CTCAATCATCACATGAACACATCTACACATCTCAGTTTCTACAGTAACTGCTCTCAATGGGTAGACACCCTCATTAGCTCATGCATGGGATGTTTAATCAACTTGGCTTTCTTCACAAAAGCCATTGACATAAATGACCGTGATGCACCAAGATCGAATAATACAAAGGCCATGCATCCACTAACAAGAAGGTTACCTGTGACTACGTTCTCTACAGCTTGTGCCTCTTGTGCATTTGCAGCTTGAACTACTACCATTACTTGTGGTCTTTTATCAACCTGAGAACAAGCCTGCTGAGGATAGGGTCCTCTCCCAACCTGCGTCCCACCAGGAGGAGTATTATGAGCTGGTAATTGCTATTGTACTCGAGTTGCCCCTACTCTTCCTCCACCCAAGAGCATAGGGCAATCCCTCCTAATGTGCCCTTGTTGACGACAGTAGAAGCAAACAATTTGTCATCCCGCCCTCTGTCTTTGAACTTGTGGCTACTATGGTTATTGCTCTCTAACTTGAGATTATGCTTGTCCCCTTGTCTGCTCTTCCCCTTGACCTACTAATTATGGGCATGCTGCTTTTCTGTGACCCAATTGACCACATTGGAAACAAGCTGACTTAAAAGTAAAATTTCCACCCTCAGCAGCCTTCTACCTCTTATGTCCTTGTGCCTCTCCTCTTGGCCCTTTTCTCTTTTCCTTAATCCTCTCTTGCTCTTCTTCTTCCCGCTCTATCATGCTGGCTCGATCAAGTATTTCACCATAATCACGTAACATGAAAGGCGCTAACCCCCTTCGAATAGAGAATTTTAGTCCCTCTTGAAATTTACGTGTTCTTTCTTGCGGATTGGTTCTTATCCATAAGACAAATCTAGAAAGAGACCGAAATTTAGCATCATATTCTTCCACAGTCATTTTCCCTTGTACCAAGTGCATAAATTCTGATGCTTGACGTATCTTTTCACTATCAGGCACATAGTGAGCAAGAAATCTTTCTAAGAATTTAGCACATCGTAATCTTCCTCCCTCATCTGGTAACACAGCTTTCTCAGCATCCCACTACTGTTCTGCATCCCCTTCCATCACATAAAGAGCATACTTGACTTTTTGTTCTTTTGTGCATTCCATATAGCTAAAAATCTTTTCCATTTTTGCCACCCATTGATCCTCAATTAAGTAATCTCTTTCCCCTTGAAAAATAGGAGGTTTCATCCCCTGGAATGCTTTGATGTCTAACTTCTCCTCTTGAGGCCTTCTTCCTTCTTGCTCTTGCCTCCTTACTCTCATCCTTGGACCCGCTTGGTTTGTGTCACCTAAAATCTTTTGTTGTCCTCTTTCCAAGCTTGCCGCCATTCTGTCCATTTGCACTTGCATAAAATCTTGAAAATTCTGCATCATACCTTTCATCATTCCCATCATAGCCTCCATGCCTGCTTGTGCCCTAGTATTCACCTCTAGTCTTATAGGAATTTCGCCACCACTTGTTCCTACTCCACCTTGACTGTGCATCCCATGATAACCCCCACTAGGATTCTCCCAATATTCATCATCATCTGTGTTCTCCTCATTTTCTTGAAGTGGAGACCTCTCTCGTGCAACTTGCTCATGTTGTTGGCCTTCAATAGCAAGTGGCATTTCATGAGGTGGGACTATCATTTCACTTGGTCCACCCTCTTCCATAATGCCCTTTCCCTTATTAAGTCTTATCCTTGGTGTCATCCTCTTTGCAACATCCATAAATAATTAAGATTAAGCAACATAAGCTTGACCAATGTACACTAACTAATCAACCAAAGATATTCCAAATTCCATCTCAATAACCTAGACTAGCATTTCTGACAATATACTGCGAACTTAATATATTGTACTAGCTACTCGCCTAATCTCTTTCCTTCACTAGCTCAACAATTTAGAACATTCTCTTGCTCTGATACCACTTTCTATAACGCCCCATTCCTAGAAATACTCAATAACTAGTCAATGGGTACTATACAACCTAAGAAAAATTGGGCAACATTTCCCCATAATATACAAGGGGTAATATGGAATACATGACCTGATATTCATAAACATTTCAATTTGTAACATTCAATGATTTCCTTCTATATGTCGTGTCCATATATGTTATGTATCCATTAACATCATAAATTCCTACTAGCATGTTCATAAGTTACCTCATAAATAGAGAAGGGTTATAATAAAAATAAAATAAAATACCTGATCCTCACACACACAGTAACTAAGCATTTGACATTTGATGCAGACACAAAACCAAGGTAATATGTGTCTACCAACATCCTCAAGACAAACCCCACTTGGTATTGACAAATGTCAATAGATGATTATTGCACCTACTAAGGTGTGAGCCAAAACCAATTAAGTATATCATTACACATCAAGCAAGTGTCAACAATGCATGAAGCTGTCTAAGAAAGTTTGCAAACCCTGTTGATTTACTGACAAAACCACCTAGAGGACCACCATAATCATGAGATAAAATATCAAAGTCATGTAAAAAAAAGATGTAGCGGCTCTAAAAGCCAACTAGACACACTCTCTCATGAGGCCCCTTCACACCTAAATAGTATTGCTAAGGCAACACCATCTTTTCTTCTAAATACTAAGAAAAGGCAACAAATTTATATACATGCTCTTCCCTTTTTTCTTCATTGTATAACTTTTCCCTCCTTTAGAGACTTCTAATACTCCATAGAGATTATGCAAATTCATTATATGTACTATTTTCTTTGTAGTATAGTGAAAATGCTCTCCCCTTTGTAGCAATTTTTCAAGATGGTGTTATAAACTGATGATGACTTTCTTTTTCATATTAAAAATCTTTAGCAAGCTATCTCTTTTATATTTTGCATTATTCTACATACTCATTCCTAATTCTTGCAATAGTGAAAAGAATATGCATTATGTACTTTTAAGGTAAGCAAAAGTTGCATTATGTTGGACTTGATGTGGATATTCCTTCTCTCGAAATAAGATTTAGCTTCTAAATTTGTTCGTAAAAAAGGGAAAAGTCTACGATTTCTAGCAAGAAGGTTAATTGTTTTCATAAAAAGGTTGATAACGGCAAAAAATATTGACTATATTAAAAGCATCATAAGTTTTCTGGGTACCAGAAATTTCAGCTCCAAAGAGTTTCGATAAACATATGATCTCCTGGTTGCTTCTCTTTAGCCACATTTCAAGGGAAATGTTACTTATAAAAAGAGCTCCAATGATTGCTTAATAGCATCAAGAGAGATACCCAAGTGAAAGAGTGAAAAACTCTAAGTGTTTTCTTTTCTTGGAAACTCAAATGCAAAGCTGAAGTTGCAGATCTTTTGAAGGTGTTCTTGCTTAAGGTTTAAAGGTATAAGTTGTTGGTCATTTAAAGAGATGCTACTCATGCAGATGTGCTAAATCAATTTACTTTTCATTTAATTTTTATTTGTATTTCCTTTTATATTAATAGTAATCAAACTAAGAAGGATGTAAATCAACACCCAAAGCATAATACTAATCGAGAAGATAATAGAACTAATTGTATCACTATAACTTTTTATATTGAAATTGAATGGTGGAACTCAAGTCACTTGTGCGTGCAAAGTGAAATAGGTCTCTAATTATGCAGGGCCTCATTGACCAAAACACTGAATTGGTGTTGTTATGCTATGAAACTAGCAACATCTAAAAATGATCTATGATAGTTTAAAAATCAAAGGACCTCTTGTAATAGAAAAGCATTTAGCAATCTTAGATATCCACAATTAGCATATTATTTAATCATATCACATCATAAATAAACTACAATCATATAATTTTAACTTATTATATATCATCGTCATAACTAGTATAGGAAACAAGGATATAACCCTTCATTGAAGTAAATATAAATGCACAACACGACACAGGATACTGTACATCTTCCCACTCAACATATAATACATGCACATGACTTTCGCAAATACGTTAATTTGAAATTGACTATAGTCAAAACTAATATAACTTATACTTTGTCATCATTTACCTCATTCTGGAATTAACATAACCTAATAAGCAACTAGACACTCGTAATAATAGTTTTGTTGCAAATATCGATAACAAAAACATGAGTTTGGACTAACTCAATGAGTAGGTGTTTTATACAAAAACTATAGAACTACGAAAAACCATGTTAAATAATCATGAATGTCATGTTGCTATATGCAATACAAACTTAGACTTCTCACTAGCCCTAACAATTATATTATCTCAAGCCACAAGCACGTATATGACCACACATAATCTATAATAATATAACACAAACCACATGCCATATAAGTGTCATGCACAACCAAATGCGTGCTACACAATGGTCAGATCTCAACTCATAAATAACAAAATGACCCACATTGATGAGCCTTAAATCACTTGTCGCACAAATGTTATGCCCTACATGCCACATAAGAATCATATCTATTTAGTCACATTGCACATGAGGGCCATGCTAATTTGATATTATCATCCGTACAAAGTGCAAACAATGCATATAACGATCACACAATCACATGTTAGATATTGATGTAAAAATCCTATATCATGTTCCTTCACAAAACCATGTTAAAACACATGACTAAAGCAATTTCAAAAGGGTTAAGCTCCATCATAAAAGTCAATATGTACGATGAAAATTTCACAAGAATCCATTAAAAATTCAAAATCAACATATAAAACATGTTAACCCATATGCTCACCTATTATCCTCACAAACAAATTTAAATCTTGATTTATAATTGTAGACCTCATACACTCATTCACAAAAGATCACCAGAAGTCTCATTTCACATAATCCCTCATTAATCATGATCAAAACCTAGGTAACAACCAGTCATAAAATCAAATCACTACATATTTATTTTATCATGAAGTCACCTCATTTCAACATTTCATATAATCTAACATAAGGAAATTTATATCTTAATAAATTCATTCTGAACTATTCAAGTTTAACCTAACATATTCTATAACCATAGAAAATCACTCCCACATCATTGGTTTTATCGATTTTTGTGTAAACTCCTGAATTCTAATGTTTTAGAATTCTCTCTTCAACCATAGTTCTCAAAATAAAATCAATCATTCAATACAAACATGATGCACATAAAGAATGTTAAATGATCCGGTTCCAACACATATTCAAAGTTTATTTAGAAAGAAAATAACCTACTTACCTCCACATTTATTCCTCCAAATCTCATCGTTGAATCTTGAATTTCCAAGCACGTCTATGACCTATGATGCTAAGTAATGTTAGTGCATACATTCTTGAATGTATTTTCACATGGATTAAAGCATAAGATGAAGAAAAAGAAAGGAGAGAAAAAGAGGAAGGAAAAGAATATGAAAAGTCAAGCCTCTCATTTATAAACACGAAGTTATGCTTTTTCTTTGGCCACCCCAAAAAAAGTGCACTTTTCACCTCTTGTAATCAACTCATAACTTATCTATCATCCAATTATCATCAACCAAGTAAACGCCACTTCAAATCCACTTCATAACATTAAAATTCAGGATCAACACAATTCCACTTTCTCTTCTTCATAAGTTTGCTAAGCTATTGTTACTGTAGTCAAATCTCTTATATAACCATTTAATATAATTTCATTCATCCCCACATATTACATATATTCTTAGTATTCCATCCATGCTAAAGTTTATCAAATTCTATGGCTCTTTTCAAAAGTTAACCTATTAAATTTACCTCACTGAATTTCCACAGCTAGCCTCAAATACCTATGATATGAGTTGAGCAACCATCAACCACTAGCAATGATGAAATCCTAAAGACCACATTCTCATTCTTGGGTACTTCCAAGGTTTATGCCCTTGGAGCCTAAGAGTTGATCCACTCCTAAGAAAGCAAGATCGAATGGACGTAGTGACCTCACCTCGACATTAGTTTACTTCTTGCCTCAAGAATCCAATCAATGTTGTAACCCTCAAGCGCGGCACGCCATTGAACATCAATGATAGCTTTAACAGTCTAGACCAAGAAAAAGGAAATGATATATAGGGGACGATGCCTAAACTAGCCTCCCAGCTCTACCATAAGATCTATAAAGCTATGTACAAGATGTACCTGATGAGTCACTTTTGTACTATATATTTGATTATTAACTTAGAAGAATTTGAGTGTTTAAAGTATTTTGAATCATATTTTGATTGATTTAGCTTTACATAGCATAAAACACTCACAATTGGCTGATTTGTGTAAAACAGGAGAAATATACGCAATTTTAGTATACAACATGGACAAATTGACAAGCCTTGATGAAAGTGAGAGTAAATTGAAAATTCAAGACTTATATCTAAAGTAAAACTACATTTAAAGCAAGACACTATATATATGCAGTACCATTCATGCGCAACTGTTCATGCGCGTTATTATTCATGCACAACTGTTTATATGCACACTATTTGCGCACTATTCACCTTTATATAAACACTAGCGGAGAATGTCCTAAGGCAGATGGGAGAACACCTGGGAGCATAGGTTGAGGTCTGGAAAGTGAGAGAAGACGTAAAACACAAGGCAAAGTAGAGGTGGTGAGTTACTTGAGGCGATCGACACACCATCGAGGCTTCAAACCAATAAGTTTTTTTTATCTTTTCCCTTTTTAATTTTAATTACCTTGTTTAAGATGAATCTGAATTTAAATTTTATGGTTTATGTAACACGTGTACAATGTAGCATAGTGTGTGGTTTTAATTTATTTATAATGGATATTACTATTAATTTAATATCTTACGATTTTAACGTTTGCTTTGTACATGGGCCTGTACTTTAGCATGATTTCATATATTAAGTGATGGAACCGAAAGATGAAAGTCTAATATACGATAATCAAGATATTAAACCTAAAAATTTAAGACTATGAGAATAGACATAATGACCTTAAGGAATTACATGAACAAACTACAGAACTTAATGAATTATAATTAACTTAATCCCATAAGAATAAGTGGTTAAGAAAATTAAGGTACGTCTTGTATATTTCGGGAGAATGTGCAAGGATAAATTATGGTTTATTCTCCTTTAACAAACAATATCCGGATTAAATAATTATACCACTACTCGTTACAAAAGTAGCATGTGAAATCCTAGACTTAAGTACTCGCATCCTTGTTTTCTAGTACTCATTCTAGTTTTCGATTTTATTTTCTCTTCCCACTTTTCTATTTTTTATTCTATTTTATTTACTATATTCTCTTCATATTCGACATAAAAGCATTTAAAAATAAAGTTTATAGTCCCGAATTCCATGTGGATCAATAATTTATATACTACGATCTACGGCCCATGCACTTGTGGTGAGATTGCGAATAGTATCATTCCTAACTCATAATGTGCTAGAGAGGCTCAAGGAAGCCCTAACCAAGAACACTCATACTCTATGGGCAAAGCCTAATGATTCCCACTTGTAAGACATGCAAATGTTGTGATAATGAAAAAACATTCTTGACTGCTCTGAGGTTGCAGACAAGCAAACATACAAAAATCAACAAATGAAAATAGTAAGAGTAAGGAAGAAGCTGTTAATTTCATTATGAAAATGAGCTTAACATGATTATCCATATAGAAGAGACACCATAGTCCGGACCCTCTTACATTATAAAAAAAATAAAGAGTTCACTAGAAGGCCCTAAGAGGGGTTTAAAGATGCTTAAAGGCTAAAGGGGGTATTTGTTAATCTTAAAAAAAATTTAAACTAAAACTTTTCACTTTCTATAATTACCCTATTTTTAATTAATTTTCAACTTTTCCTATACAATTACCCTACTTTTCAATTATTTCTACGCAACTATCCATATATCTAACCTATATATTTTAATTTTATTCTTTGTACTCTTCATCATTATCTCTATCATATCACATTATTTTCTCTAATTTTGAAAGATTTTATACCAAAAACTCATCAAAAGTTTTATCATTTCCCAAGTACACCCTATGCAAAAGAAAGTGAGGCTACTAAAGAAAACCTCCAAGTAAAATTAAGGAGTAGCAGTACTAAGGACCAAAGCAAAAGGATCACCATAAAGGAATGCACTGGATAGGGCCCTCGAATCAATGAATTCTTAAGCTTAGAGACATCCTAGAAGACGAACATAAATTTAAAAGAACGAGTGCTTTTCAAACAAGGCTAAGAAGCAACCTAATGCTGCCAATTACAAACGATTAGCCACCACTAGTCGATTATTCCATTCTTCAAAGGAACAACTACTCTTCTCTAATGACTACTAAGAAGCTACATCACTCCACCAAAAAGAATGTCATTGCATTCTGAAGTAAGAGAAGGCATTACAACAAAGAAGAGGTAGCTAATAGTTGGTGACAAGAGCCAAAAGGAAGGTGGTGTAGCCTATTAGAGATGGCTTTATAAGTGCCAAATTCTACCCTATATAATTAACTGCAAGAGTGCATATTGCCATTTAGAATTAATACAATGAAGCCACATATTGTCAAAGGAGCTGAAACCAAGGAGGTTACAAAAACAGCTTCTTGATGCATGAACCAACACCCTTGTCTAGAATCCAAAATATTTTTGGAAATGTTAGGAGTTTTATGATTTATTAAAGGTCCATGCTTGCTTGAAATCCACAAACATTAAACAGTGAAGGATTCACACTATGAGAACTAATGCAACCATCAAACCAAGAGTAGCAGTGATTGTGATAAGTTGCCCAAATAGGCAACACAATAGTAAGGACCAACCACACCATAACTTTAGAAGAATTAAGAAATGAATGAGCAAAGGATGACTTGGAGATCACAATTTGCCCCTTTGTCATTTTCCTAACTAACTCTGACATTATAGCCCAAAGAATCACTAAGAACATCACTAAGAATGTTAAATTCCTAAAGACTAGGGCTCTCGTGCTCAAGCGCTCTCAAGGCTCGTGCCCTCAAAGTGCAAGAGTGAAGACTCTCATAAGAAGGCAAGATCAAATAGTTGCAATGGCCTCACCTTGATATCAGCTTATTTCTCATCCAAGGAAACTGAATAATATCGTAGCCCTCAAACAAGGCATCACTACCCAATGTTAATGACAACTCTAACGATGAAGAGACAAAATTCGTTCAAGACATCATAAGCTATTCGAGACAAGCCTCATTCGTGCTTTACAAATTGATGATAGATACATTAGCTTAAAGAAGATTTGAAGAAATGATTATAAATCTCCTTCTGATGCGAAGCCTATGCCACAACCAATCAAGTAACACATAAAAGCAACATCACACTCCTAGAGTAAGGCTTTTTGGCCCCATAAAGAGTGTCAGAAGTCAAAATTCAAAGATTAGAACTCAGTCCTCTAAAAATGGAAACCTAATTCCTCTATGAGGAGATTGGAAGGTGTTTAGGATTATCTTCCTTGGAAAGTTTGGGATGAAGAAAAGAATTTGGACCAAAGATTAGATATTGAATGCTCTTAAGGTTAGTCCAAACTAGAGCCAATGCTCCCATGTGAATCCGTTCCTTAGAGAGGGGACCTGAAACTAGTAGCTCTTTTGATTGAGAGTTGTTATCAAGGAACACCTTTTAGATGAAAGAAAGGTCACAACAAGGAAAAACCACTCAACTTTGTAGCTAGCACTCCTTGTAAGTACAAGTTCTACATAGTGGATCTTTAGTCACCATCAACCTTGTGATTTTTCGAGTAACCTTATGTTCATGGGTCACTCTTTTTCCAAGTAAAAACTCAAGTCTATTCACTTGATCTCTCTCTTTCTATCGTTTTTAGGCCAGATGATATGAGTCTCTAGCTTAGTTTGATAGAGCCTCAAACTAGGCTCATATTTTCAACGTTTTGCACCACAAGTGGGTGTGGGGAATGATTTTCACTATCAATATTGCACCCTTGTTCTAGTTCAACCAACCCTTAAATAAATTTTAGAACTTAGCAACCTCAAATTTAACATTAACACTTAAATTTCACTCAAAAGCTCCACAAATATATTTCAATTATGATGAGAATTATTCTTACACAAATTATGGCTCCAAAAATAACCACACTTCCATCAATCCAGCAATTTATCATTCAAATCTCACTTATGGTCATTTAAATTCATGTTAAATGTGCTAGGTGTCTCATCAACGCCTACACACATTTCAAATTAATAGTGTGTTTACTTAGCATAAAATTTTTTCACTCTCCACAACTGCCCTATCTTTTAATTATTTCTTTATATCTTCTTATATAATTGTATTACTTTCAATCATTTTTACACAACTACCTGTATAACTAACTTATCTATTTTAACATTATTTTCTTTATTCCTAATCATTACCTCTATTATATTATATCATTTTTCTTATTTTAAAAATTTTTACACTAAAAACCTTTCCAAATAAACCCTAAGTTATCTTTAAATGTGTCCAATTATTAGTTTAAGGTGACATTTAGTAAAGTGGAATATCACAAGACAGTAAGAAAGTATGGAAAGCAAAAAAGAGAATATTTTGAAAATTACGTGAATGATATGATATAATAGAAATAATGTTGGAATAAATAAAATAGTTGTAAAAAATGATTGGAGTATAAGGATAGAATTGAAAAGTAAAACTGTTAGATAGTTAAAATATCAAATCATTTATGAGATAATTTGGGAGAGAAGAAAATCATGAAAAACCATCAGCACCTATGCTTAAACATAACTTAAAAAATATACGAGTTAAATCTTAAATACTTGTAATATAATCAATCCAATAACTCTCATATATTCAAAATCATTTGAATGTGAAATTCCATCCTAGGCTTCTACCTAACTATGTATGAAAATTCACCTCCACCGTTCTCATAATCAGAATTTTCCTATTCATCTCAACCGATACAACTTTTCATATATCTAACATTTAGTTTCAAAATGTTATCATGACTTAGCCACTCAAGCCATACTACTTGCATTACCATCGATACTCTCCATTATCGAAACTCGAGTACTAAAAATGACCGAATCTTAAAAACTATTCTTAGCTTTATGATTTAGTTTCATTAATGTGAATTATGTTTTTCTTTGACTCATATTATTTTATCTAAATAGTCATTACATAGGACCAATAGGAAAATTTTGATTTCCTAATGTAGGCAACATTAATATCATTAAAATTCGTGGTGGTTGACAAAAGTGGATGATTATTGGTTGAGATTTATGATGGAAGAATGACTTGATGGAAGCAAACAACAAGAAATAGATAGTGAATTACTCAAATCTAGATTTTTCTAGACCATTTAAGGATCATGAAGTGTAACGCCCCAGGCCTAACAGTAAGATATTGTCCGCTTTGGGCTTCGGCCCGCACGGTTTTGCCCCTTTGGGTTCACGTGCATCCCGTCCTTCCCCAAAAGGCGCCTCACTGAGGTACCTGGCAGCCTCCACTTATAGCCCAGGCTCTCCCCCTCATCCTAACCGATGTGGGATATCACATCCACCCCCCCTTGGGGCTCCAGCGTCCCCGCTGGACACATCGGCTGGAGGTCGGGAGTCGGCTCTGATACCATTTGTAACGCCCCAGGCCTAACAGTAAGATATTGTCCGCTTTGGGCTTCGGCCCGCACGGTTTTGCCCCTTTGGGTTCACAAGGACGGAAACGTGAACCTAAAGCGGACAATACTTAGCAGAGAAGCCAGTACGCTGCGTAACTCTGTGAGGCGCCTTTTGGGGAAGGACGGGATGCACGTGAACCCAAAGGGGCAAAACCGTGCGGGCCGAAGCCCAAAGCGGACAATATCTTACTGTTAGGCCTGGGGCGTTACAAATGGTATCAGAGCTGACTCCCAACCTCCGGCCGATGGTGTCCAGCGGGGACGCTGGAGCACCAAGGGGGGGTGAATGTGATATCCCACATCGGTTAGGATGAGGGAGGGAGCCTGGGTTATAAGTGGAAGCTGCCAGGTACCTCTGTGAGGCGCCTTCTGGGGAAAGACGAAATGCACGTGAACCCAGAAGGGCAAAACCGTGAGGGGAAGGACGAAAACGTGAACCCAAAGCGGACAATACTTAGCAGAGAAGCCAGTATGCTGCGTAACTCTGTGAGGCGCCTTTTGGGGAAGGACGGGATGCGCGTGAACCCAGAGGGGCAAAACCGTGCGGGCCGAGGCCCAAAGCGGACAATACCTTACTGTTAGGCCTGGGGTGTTACATGAAGTGTCAAGAAAAAGGATGCCACAAATGGAGACAAGGACTTAAAGATTGGTTAGAAGTTAAGCTTTAACAAGGAGACACCAATAAAAGTTTTTGTGCCTGAATTATTTGAGCAAAAAAGGTGATTAGAATGTATCTCATGCCAGAGTCATGGTTATCGACCACTAGTCACCAAAAGAGGTAGTCACCTTCATTTGAAAAATAGTGGAGGAAAGGTGGGACAATTTTCTTATGGTGATAATGGAATTAGATTATTGACTCAAGATCTTTTGTGATACCATCACCAATTCCAATATGACTGGAGATTCCATGTAAGATATCATGGAAAAATCAAAACAAAGGAGGTTATCGTAGTTGGAAATAGAGGCCAAGAGAAAATAATAAATAGGTCAAGAAGTTGATGGTTAAAAACATTCATAATGTCTGTAAATCAAAAAATCTTGTGTGATCCCATGGACAAACCTTCAATCTTCTAGCCAGAGGAGAAGTCTGCTTCCTAGTTGTGCTAGTATGGAGAGATGGTGAGAGAAGAAATTAGATAGTCATTTCTTGCTTGGGGCGACATGTAATGGATTACAGAGTAACCAAAGGATTTGGATAGTTCGATGGAGGTTCATTCACCATTGTAGAATTTAGAGAGTATTATTTTGGATATAAGATTCACTTTGAAAATAAAATAGGATCTAAGGGAACAAATAGGTTAGTGAGTTGAGAGTACTTACCAAAGAAGGGCACCAAGGTTCCAGGAGGACCTTCATCGGCAATGATAAGCTACAAGGAAGGTTAGTGGGTCTATGATCATGGTGGTCCAACCCAAATTGGGATCTTAGTTGGAACTTTATTAACATCTTGTAGGTTTTTTGTGCACAATTCGGATCATAGTGCTTAGAATTTCAATCTCACCTCATTCCTAATCACTTTCTTTGCATCAACTAAAGTTACAAATTTGAAACTTTCCACTTCCATAAAAGGATTGTCCGAAACTTATAAGCTATAAAATGAAAAATATGATTCTTCAATTGAAAATTTTGAGACCTTATCACACAAAGAGATAAATTTTTCTAATAAAGTGTTCCATATAAAGCATAATATTTAAGAATTAAGCTAATAATTTTAATTCTGAATAGCTACCTAAATTAAAGTCACTTTTTAGCAAATGGTACTCAACACCTTGAAAATCCCCTATCCAAAAGTATCGTATAGGTATTTTAGTAACATTGGGCAAAACCAAAGTCTAAAAGGCCATGCCACAACACATAGGTATTGTTTCAACATATAATGCACTTGGAAAATATCATTAGTCCTTAAATATGGGTAGAAAAAAATCAAATGAGAATCCAGAAGTTCCCATAATCAACGAAGAAACCAAAATGATTTTTTACAACAAACTAGGATTTCAAAAAAAGACTTTCTTCATCTACCACAGGAACAAATGATCTTTGAAATTATGTCTGTCCTTAGGGATGATGACCTCACTAGGAAAATTAAAGTTGATGTTCCTAGTTTTGTTGAAAGGTCCAATTCTAGAAACTTCACAGATTAGATAACATAATTGAAAAAAATTTCAAATAGTACAATACGACCAGTGCTTAGTGCAAAAGATTTACCACAATGGAACTAACAAAATTAGCTCAATATTACTAATTAGGAGTTGAAAGAGACATCAAAGTAGGTAGAGAGCCAAAAATCATAACTTGAACCAAAATGAAAAATAAGTTAACAATGAAATATGTGCTTCACTGCCATAAAGAACAACCTTATTGACCAATGGGTGAATTTAGACAAGGTAATATGAGTATTAGTGAATATTACGAAAAATTTAACAATGTTTTTCTCAAATGTAAAATTAATCAAGATGAGTAGGTGAGACAAAAAATTAGTCAATGGACTTAAACTTGAATTAAAAAGGAGAATTAGTTTTACATGTCTCATATACCCTTGAAGAAATGATTTTTAAATCCTTGAAACTTGAATAATTTCACCAAACTTTGCCTTTTGAACAATCTAATTACCTAGTAGAGAGTATGAGACAACTAAGTATGTATCTAAATAAGTATTTTTCAATGGAAAAACATACAAAATAGAGTGAGTGACATCCTTGTCCAAAATTTTATTAAGAATGCCAATTTAGGTAATCTACCTAGTTAGAAGCAAATGCGTTTGAAGATTACAATGAAAGAAACATTGATGAGACAGTTGATTCCTTAAATGAATTGAATAATCAATCTAGAATTAGTAGATGAACAAGATGAATTTCAAAATATCAGTTTCATGAGATGCATCTAGTCCACACCTAATTCTAGAAATAATTAGAGGTGAACTACCTTTTTCATGCACTTTTTGCAAGTGATAGTGTTGTGTGCGATGTTATTATCAATGGTAAAAGTTCTATGAATATGGTCTCAAAGGCTGTGTTAGCTAGGATGAATTAAAACTTAAGTCTCATCCACAATCTTATAGAGTTACATGGGTAAAAAAAAAGTTTCACTACCTTTTAGTGCGAGATGGTTGACCAAATCAAAATTACAAATTATGAGGATCATATTTGGTGTGATTGTTCTTCTGATAGATTTAGCTCATGTTTTACTTGGTCATCCTTGGATATTTAATATAAATGACATAAATTATAAAAAATCAAAAATATATCCTATTAAATGATAAAGAAATTAATTCTTTTGAAATAAACTAAACATCAAACAAACAGTAATACAAAAGAAAATTTTTCCCATTAAACCGCTAAAAAAACCATTGCATATTCTAACTCAAAGAAATTTTGGAAAGGAGAGTAAAAAGACTAGCATTATTTTGATGCTAGTTAAAAATTCTAAGTCTAGAGTCTCTACAGATGAGTCCACTATTCAATATTAGGGAATGCAACTCAGGTCGGGTTGGTGCAGGTACTAGTCTACCCTACTTATACTCTATTTTTAGAAGGCTTATCTTACCCATTTACAAGATCGGTTCCTGTTGTACCCTACCCTATCCATTAGCCATAGGATTGGTTCTGATTTTGATTCCAAATCAATTCCTCTAATGCTCAATGATAATAGTTGAAAAAATATATATTTTAGTACTTTTTAAATAAAAAAATAATATTCATTTGTATTGTACACTTTACTATTTACAATCATTATATTTTAGTGTTGTTTACACCTTATGCTCAAAACTAAGATATTAATACAAAGACAACACATAACAGTGTTAAAAAATCCATGAAAAGTCTGATTATGCTCAACAAGTAGACATTTTATAATAAATATTGAACTGTTTAGTCATGTCTACCCAACTCCACACATTGATTTCTAACTTGTATTAATCTAAATACAAGTCTCAACCCTCAAAGTCTTCAAGCTTCAACAAAATGTCTACATTTGACTCTTCAATTTAATCTATGAACAAACAGCATCATCACATTAAGGATTCTAAGAATAGCCTTGATAAATTAAATAAAAATACTAACTAAAATAAATAGAATTACTATCAACCTGGTTATTCTCCAATCAACATCAATGGAAAATGATCAACTTCAAATTTTTCAACAACAACACATATTACAAATCAAGTATAGTCCCGCTAAAGGAAAATTAAAATAAGAAAACTATAAAGTGAAACAGAAATGTAAACATAAATTTTCCCATGCTTCATTGCTCTATCTTCTCTCCTTCCTACAATTAAAATGAGAAATATATTACTAAAATTAAAGTAAAAGAAAATGCACTTAATCATAGTCAAAGATAGGATGAATATAATATGATACCGAATTAAGTTATGGAAATCTCCTAAAGGTAATGCACCATAACTGGTCTTATAGGGAAACAAATTAAACAGTTAAAATATATTATCCCTAATCATTCTTACATAAAGGCCATTCCATAATCCATAAAATACAGTTCATATAACACAATAAAATTAACATGCCTACAATCAAATTATCAAATTCTAACTCACAATGGAATATAAACTATCTTAGTAACCAAAAAAGTTTACAAATTTCAAAGTAAAAATGAAATCATTGGTCCTAGCACCATGATGTCTTTTTGCTGAAAATAACAATTAAAGAAACCATTAGTAAGAATATACATATTAACATTAAACATGGAAAGTCAGTAAAAGTAAATGAAACATTGGCAACAGCAAACAAATCTCCTCTTCTTGCTGTATATGAATGGATGAAATTATTTTAACAGAAAAAATAACAAGTATGAAATTAACATTCACTAAATGAGAGATACAATGAATTTCTAATTACCTGATTCTGATAAGGATGATTCTTCTAATATTTTCTCAACATCAGTAGGTTTTGGTACGTTTTGGGCCCCTTCTTATCTAATCTTGAGCACCTATTAAGGATTCCACAACCTCAGGAAACAATGAACTACTATAAGCATCAAGAACGCGCCCACCAGTGCTAAAAGCTAATTCAGATGCAACAGTTGTGATAAGAATAGATAAAATATCACGAGTCATATACGACAATGTTTTGTCTTGTAGAATGCTGCGACTACCACTTCAAGACATTGAAGTCATCATCCTTCTAAATTTTCTCTTGAAGATAAGCTTCAATTTTAGATTTCATTTCTTCTTGTTCCTCATCCTCACATTGTTGAAAGTATGGCACACTTGGGTCATCAACATTTACTGAATGGCTACTATCTAACTATTCGTATACCCTTGCAATTCTTAAACAATATTCTAACTTATACGCCTTAAATATCTTTGTAAACTCATTCTTCACATTTTCAATAGTTTCCAAAACCCTCTTCTCATCATAAAATATGAAATAGAAATACCTAATAAATTTCATCTTATAATGTGGATCCAATACATTGGCTAACAGTAGCAGTGGATTTATCTTCTCAATTGTACCCCACTATCTATCGTATTTCTCCCTAATTCTTCTAGTCATATTCCAAAATAATTCATGATCTTAATTTAAAGATGTAGCCATAGTTGAGGACAGATTTGATTGGCCTACTATGAAAAGAGATGTTGTGAGAATTGTGTTTATGTGTTGGACATGTCAGTTTTCAAAGGAAAAAAATAAAACACATGATTGTATACACCTTTACTGATGTTGAATACTCCCTAGAAAGATATTAGAATAGATTTCATTCTTGATTTATGATTTTATTCTTGTTGTGGTGGATCAATTTCCAAAACTGACTTATTTTTATCTTATCAAAAAAATATTGATGCTTGTTATGTGGCAAAATGATTCTTAGACTTCATGTGTTACCTTCCAAAGATAGCGATATTCATTTTATGAGTTATTTTTAAAAAAAATTAGTGAAAACTTTTTAGCAATAAATTAAAATTTTCTTCTGCCTTTCATCCAGACTAATGGTTAAAATGAGGTTGTTAGCCGAAGTTTGAGAAATTTACTTAGCGTTTAGTGGCTAATTACATCGGAATTTGTGACTCAATTTTCTGCACTGAATAGTTTGCCTATAAAAATTCCACAAATAGATCTATAGAATAGTCCATATTTGAGATTGTTTAAGGTTATGCTCCTCGTACTCTAATTGATTTCATTCTTTTACCACTTGATATTCGCGTCTTTGCTTTTACCAATTCATTTACACAATATATGCATATTGTTCATGCTATTGTAAAAGAAAAATTACGCTTAATAATGACACTTATAGGATTGTTGTAGATGCTCATCATATGAATTTAATGAAGGTAATTATGTTATGGTTCATTTGTAACTTGAATGATTTTTCAAAAAATCTTTTAAAAAATTACATGCATGAGCTAGTGTTCCCTTTTAAATTCTTTAAAAAAGTATACCAAATGCATATATTTTTAACTTTCTTACAAATATAGGAATTAGTTCAACATTTAATGTGGAAAATTTAATATCCAATAGAGGCACCTTTGAGCCTCCTCAATTGCTTGTAAGTATATTGAGTCAACAATTTTCATCATCTAATCCTGCATTAATTCTACCTCAAGCTCCTATTACACCTCCAGGCCAGATTGGAAGAATCCTCTAAGACAAGATTATTACTTTTCCTTCAAGTGGTTATCATAGATATCTCATTCAATAAAAGAACAAACCACATGCTGATACCACTTAGATATCTGAAGATGAATTTCTAAATTTAGATCCGGATTTGCTTGAGTACTATCATGGAGATAACTTTACATAAGTAGTTCTTTTCGGCCGAGGTAATTGATGGAGATCATGTTGACATGCACTCACTTTGTACCTATTCGAGGCATGATTGTAAAAATTAGGATTTATTTTTATGAATGGTTTGGATTGATGATTTTATATTTAGTTTATTTCTTAGTTCACTGGTTACTTACCGCACAATTGTGCATACTCCATAAGTTTACTTACAGAGCAAAGTTGCATGTTACATAAGGTTTCACTTTCTTTTGCTTGTTTATTGCATAAGGTTACCATTTTTTTTATTATTTGAGTTACTTCCTCGTAAATAAGGTTACGTGGTAATATGTTGAACAACTTACTTTTGATAATTAATTGAGATTTTAATTTTTAAAATTCTCTTCTAATTCTTTCATCTCTAATTCTTTTAATTTCTTCCTCTCTCCTCCCTTCTTTATCCCCTTGGGAGGATCTTTCCTCTTGTTCTATTTTCTTTCCTATTTGTCCTATGTCAAAATGTGGTGAAAGCCGTGATTGGTATTGATGCGAATATGTGCATTTGATAAGTGGGTTTCTAAATTTTAGAAAGTCTTCTTGGACGTTGTGGAATTGAGGTTGTCAAGTAGCTGCATTTTTTGCATTCTACAAAAGCTTCTAAATCAAATAAAATAAATGCAATGGTAAGTTGAATATTTTTTGTGAGTGTGAGATTTAATCGTATACTTTTATACTAAGTTTTTAGTGTGCAGCATGGTCAACGACATAGTCAGGGATCCATCATGTATCGATAAGTTTCCTATCTATTGGTGTTGTATGCTTTTGTGATTTGTTAAGCTTTATAATGAATATAATTTGTGCATCAGATTTGCTGCTTCTCCATGTCGATATTTTCTAAAGTTTGAACGCTCATATTTGATTACTGCAAATATATTTGTCTCATCATGTTTGATTATTTCAGGTTTGAATACTTTGAATCATAGTGGCTATGCAAGGTTAGCTATCATCAAAACTATACAATACTTATTGCATATTCCCTTTGTTTTAAAAAAAGCAAAATATAAATTTTTTTCTCAATTCTCATCCTCTCTCCCAATAATTATCATGTGTAGTGCGCTTGGAACTACTATTGTTAATGGCCACTCATTATACATTGTTGCTTGTAGGGGTGAGAATTAGGACAGGCCATACCGAGTCAGGGTTTGACCAACTCTGACCCTGCTTTTTACAAATTTAGTTTGATCTTATTTTTATACTGAGTCGGGACAATGTTGGTTTGACCCCTCACTTTTTTTAATAGGTCCTGAGATAAAATTCGAGTTGGTATCAGACTAGTTTCGAGACAGCAGGTTGGATAAAAAATGTGTCAAATAAGATGATTTTAAGTATTTATTAATGTATTAAGTATAAAGATACATCTATACTAAATTTAAATGTTATATATTTTAATATTTTACTAATTATTACAAAACATATCATTACTAAAATAAAAAATGAAAATATAGTATGAACTTATTAAAATAGGTTAATATACAATTATACGTAAGAGTTATATATGTGTGTAAATTTCTCTTATTGATCTTATATTGTTTTCTAGGTAAATTGATTCTTCTATTTTGATATAGTTAATTATAAAAAATGTGAAAGTTTTGAAAGAAAATTATACAAAGTTTTAAACATAGATTTATAATTTTGAATAAATTAATATATGCGGGGCGGGACGAACTTCAGATTGGGACATAGTCGACCCACCTCGATCTTAATTTTAAATTTAGATCAAATTTCCAACCCACCATTGTACCGTGTCAAAAAAGTATTGATTTTACTCGGTCAAAAACAGGTCAGGCCGGGTCGGGTCATGAGTCGATCCGCTCCAATTCTCACCCCTAGTTGCTTGGGGTTACTCGTGTAGCACTGCTTTTATAGGCATTTTTAGAATTGATTTAGTAGCGTAAAGTTCAATTTTTTGATAATGAAACAAAATTTTAGTGTATATGCAATAAAATTTTATATCCATATATCGAACAAAATTCTATAATAGACAAAGCTAAATTTCATTATACGCTTCTAATATATATTTATTGCCTATATTTAATATATATATAGAGAAAATCTAATGCTTATATTTAGCACATGCAGCAAAATTCTAATGTCTATTCATATATAAGGTAAAAAATTTATTGTAAAAGGTTGTTGCATTAAGTGTCAATATAAGCTACAACTTTATAAGTTGTTGCATATAGTTATATGCGATCAGGCATATGTATCAGGCTAGTGGCAACTTTTTTTTCCTACATATACTTGTATGTAACAAATTTAAGGCCTAATGAAAATTTTAGTTGCTGCAAAAAGCGACTTTTCTTGTAGTGCTTAAACCTCTCACTTTACTCTACACATTCCCACATCACTCACTTAGGCAATTAAGCAGCGAAAACATGCATGATGCTCTTCAAAAATCCAAGCCAATTATTTTTAAAAAAAGTATGTTTTAGTTAAGAAATAAAAATGACTTTGATGAGATACATTGGTGTGCTATGAAAAATTTTAGAACAACACTGTGAGTCTATATTTATTAGTGCCCACGAAATAAGTATCAACCATATTGATTCAATGTCTTAAATAAATATATCCTTGGCTTTTACAAAAGGAATTTTTGCAAATATGTTGATAAAGTTTTACCAATATTGCTTTCGTGTCTCTAAGTTTGCTGAAATTATAAATATATCCACAAGGTTTATATAAAACTGCAAGCGTGTCTTTTCTGTTAGAATACTGTTAAATTTTTTTTTTGTAAAATAACGAAAATTTTCTTTAAACCAAGTCATACACTTGTAATATTCTCAACTATTGTAGACATATTTTCTATTTCATTTTTTATATATTTATATCTATATTATCGTTTTTTATCTTTTAATAAATATGCTTAAAATATTTGCAAAGATTGCAAGTTTATTACTTAGCTTAAAAGGAATTATGATCATTTTACATAAAAATCTAATGATGTCACAATGGAAGGGACAAGCTTACAATTTTATGCAAATTTTGTGGGCATATTTGCAACTTTGGCAAACTTAAGGACAAATGTAATATTAGTCAAACTTTATAGTTATATTTGCCAAAATTCCTTTACAAAAACCCTCCTCTATGTAACCTTTTGCATTTTTAATATCTTAATGATGGATGAAAATTCTAGTTTATCTATTATATTTAATGTCATTTATATTATTATAAAAAAAATTCATTTGTCTAGTATCGCTATGCATGAGTCTTATCTACAAATGTGTAAAATTAACCTAACAAAAATTTTTAATGCTAAATATTAATTTTAAATATGCATTTTCAACATGTAAACCATCTTAAATTTATTACTATAATGATTTCATAAATTATTATTATTATTATTATATTCCAATACATATATAAATGGATCTAAGCGTTTCTAATAAATTAAATACAGATGTATATTTTTAGCAAATGCAACTATGCATATATTTGATTTGAATGAAACTTAGTCTGTTAGCTAAATAAATTATGATAAATACAGTAAATGGATATACTTCCTATTAAACATCAAGATATTAAAAATTGAATAGATCATATGAAATCACTTCTATGTGACCGAATGTAAAATAATTGGGACCTACTGTCTAATTTTTTAGGGACCTATCTTGCCGACTTAAAGGAGAAATTATAACACATTCTATTTTAAAATCTATCCGTCGATTTTTATCTGATGGATGAGATGGAAATGGGCAGCTTCAACATGGGGAGAAATCTCCACCCAACAAAAAAAAACATAACCCACAAAAAAGGGTAGAAATCATACGGAAGGCTTAGATGTCCTCTTTTGCACTCACATAAAATGATGAATATGCCCTTCCAATAACCAAATGTGATTGAAATTTTTGCAAATGTTGTGGGCATATTTTTGAAATTATTTTAAAAATAATATATTTAAATAAATGCAAAATAATAAAATAACATCATTAATAATGAATTTAAAATAATAAATAAATATTTTATAATAAAATTAAAAAATAATATGTTAAAAGAATATTTTGCTTATATAACATATTTCAATGTAAGAGGAAATGCATGAAAATATCTGAAAAACTTTATAAATATTTTAAAATAAATCCCTAGATTTAATAAATTAATATGGTGTAACATAAATAAAACTAAAAATTAATTTTCTAATTTATAACAGAAAATAGAACAGAAATTTTAATTTTCTAACTTATAACAAAAAAATACAACAAATAATAACATAAATGCAATAGATTAGCAATCTTATTCAATTGCCCGAGTGCACCGCGGCATACGGTAGCAATAGAGCCCAGACATTTATATGAAAATAAAAAGAAATAAATAAAATTTTATGCCGTCCGGCATAAGGTACACATGTAAGATCGTTGTCCAATGCAATAGATTATTAATCAAATAATAGTTTAGTATTTAATTAATATTGAACATAATAATTTCTAAAAGTTTCATTTGTCTCTTACCTATGATATATATTCATGCATAGAAATATAAGAAAATATTTTAAATCTTTAAAAATTCAATAGATTAAGTAAGCATTTTAACGCTAAGTAATCAAAATTTTAGAACTGTACTTCAGAGAACGAGGGGGCTGATCTTGTTAGCTTAGACTATACACCTATTATGTTTGATTATTTTTTCCATGGAAATAATCTATCAAGTGTATTTAATTTATGCGCTAAATTTTATACTTTTTAATATTTATATATTTTTATTTTCGTAAATTAAAATAGGGTATCGAGTAAATTTAAAATTATCAAATTTAATAGGGTGTAAGATTTAGATGAGGCTCAAAAAATTATAAAAACAAAATTTTCTACCGCTGCCATGTAGATTCGTAGTAGAGCATTCCCCATGATAAAATTTAAGGATATTATGTTTAAATTTACATTGGAATCTTATTGAAATTAAAGTTATAATTATCTTACCTAGATCACAAATTTAATAGTTTGATTCGATTAAAAGAATTAATATTAAAGTTAAAAGATTCATAATTTTATAATAGTATAGGGATATTTACTATAGAATTTATCAATTAATAGTTAAGTATTGCTTTCGGTTATGAATAACCGATAATTATAAATTTTCAAAATACAACTCATCTCTATTAAATGGTCAAGCCCTTTGCTTGCTTTTTTTTTTTAATACGGAAACGCCTTTTGCATTTTGTTTTTTGACTAAACGCCCTTTGCATTTGCAACCAGTGTATAAACAGCAATCAAGCTGCACTGGCAGTTGTCCTCAATCGCTAGCATCTTTCTTCCATATATACAATCGTCATCTTCTTGCCTTTACAGTGAGCGCTACGACCTCCAGCCGCATCATCCGATCTCCATCATCACAGCTTCGGCACCGGCAGTCATTTTCATCCCTCTCCAGCTAGCACAGAAGCACTAGCAATTAAGCTCCGAACCTCCAGATCTCCAACTGCGTCATCAAAGCTCGACCAGCAACAAAAATCGTCTTCTTCAAGGTCTCATGGGCCACATTTCTTTCCTGTTTCATATTCGTGGTTCATAAAAAATCTAACCTATATTAGATTATTGAAAAATTATTCTGTTAGTTAGATTTATTTCTGTTTTGTTGCTCAGCAGCAGACAAGGTTCCATTTTTTATCCAATTTTCATGAAATTTTTTCCAAATTCATAGCTTTCTATAAAACAATTTATGTTCTAATCCATGTGTAAATGAATTTAAATTTTTTTTTTTTTATTGAGACACCCACCTTATTTGACCAAGTACCAGACAAAAGTATACTTTAGAAAAAAATGATGAGATCAATGCCGTTACTCAACTTTAAACTCTAGACATCCCCACTCTAATACCTTATATATATTCATGTCAGTTGCTTAGTTATCCAAGTTATGAGAAATTCACATCTTTAATTTGGATAAAACTTATCTTATAGTTAAGTAAATGATGTTTAATATAAATTATTGATGTACGAGAAATGCACAGATTACACCAAATTACTCTATTCGACTTGATTATCTGGAAGGATAACTCAATCTTATAGTTCCTTTTAACGCTTAGATTTTTTCTAACGACTTATTAGCCATCCTATCATTTTAGCTTTACATCAAGTTATCCATTGATAAAATTTACATTTCATATAGGTGGAGGTTTTGAGTGGATGTTGAATTAATTGGGTCATCGTAGCCTTTCATCAATATTGGTCTTGAAATTTTCGTGAATAAAGTTTACTCTATTGTTTCCCTAAACACATAACCCATTTTTAATTCTGACCATAAATCATAATTAAATTTTGTTAATACCCTAATAAATAATAACATGTACTTAGGCTTAACTTGTGATTTTAAAATCATTCACATCCATTTTGTATTGTAATTTATATAAAATTGAATCCCATATTAAATTTCATTTACCCTAATTAAATTCCTTGATTTTTTCTTTTCCTTAAATTGGAAATAAAAATTATACATTTAACATTTCGTCATATTTCTTTATTTCAAGCCCTAATAATAAAATTTTCAATAGCCTTACAAAAAATTAATTTTTTAAAACTTTAATGTTCACATGATACATAATTTAGCTTTCAAAAATATTTTTTGCATTATTTTTTTTAAAATCCAAAGTATAATGTACAATTTCTCCAAAAATTGCAAGTTTAACGGAGAGACTACCAGTTATAAATTTATAATATAATTGAACATCCTTTCCATGTTCCAACAAAATTATATTTATGATTTTCTGTAAGTATTACTTCATGTTAGAAAATATTAGCAAAAATATTGCCATTAGCTAAAGCTTATACCTACTGCACGTTAATAAATGTTAATAAAATAGATCCAATATCAAAGCTTAAGCAATCATACATGCTCTTTACCATATCATGCAATCACTTTACTATACTCGTGCCAAGAATTTAAATTTATCAAACTTTACTTGTTTTGCGATCTAAGCAATTACTGTATTGAATTTTAGTGATTAATTCTCACCTCATTTAAGTTGAGATTGCTTGCATTTTTGCCTTCTATGAAGCATATATTTTGAGGTGTCTTGATATAAAAAAATTTTGTAATGTTTAATTATTATTTGATCATCTTTTATAGTTAAATCATGACTGAAGGCGTGATAGTTTCTCCTTCATCCTCACCATCCTCCTCGCCAGCACCATCCTTCCCTTGGGAAGTTCTAACGGTTATAATAGGTACCTTGTTTATTATTATAGCCTACATCATTCATTTCGCTAGAATACTGCAAACTTGTTCGCAATCACCAACCGTTGATGATAGTCCACAAGAAGAAATGGAGATGGTGCCATGGCCAGGGAGTGATTTGCTCACTCTTATACGTAAGTCATTTATGCATGCTCAACATTATCTGTTTGAGTTTTTCATTGACTTCTATGTATAATAACTTAGTTTTTTTCTCTTCTAATTAAAGAACAACAAAGAAGAACTCCGGCATTACCAGCCATTCCTGAGGAAGTTGAAGAAGATGAATTAGGTACTATTTAATTCTTTTAAATATCAATATAAAATAAAATTATAGATGATCATATTATAGTGTTTGGAATAGTTTACAAGAATGATATTTATTTTCTTTAACACCTAGCTTCTTTTCTATTTATGAGTTTGTCAACTTACACTTTTCTATGTTGATATTTTTCAGATGACATTATAGAAGTGGGAGCTTAACTACGAAGTTGTAGATCAAAGTATCAAATTATATATTAGAGTAGAAGTTGAAGTTGTTGCCCTCTGAAAGTTTTCTTTTAGGCAATTCTTCATTCATTTGTATACAAAGATCTTAACTTTTTACATTTTTCTTTATTGACTTGTCAAAGATAAAATGTTCAAAAATAGAATGTTTTCAAATCTTACTAGTCATATAAACTCTAAATAGTTAGAAAATCATTGCTTATCTAGGTTGCGATTGCTCTTACTCTCGACAGCCTTAGTTCACCTTGTTTAACTTTAGTCTACAAAGCCTAGATTTTTTTATTCAATAAGATACAAGTTTGAGAACTTAGAAAGAAAGGAAAATTTTGTGTCCTAAACCTTTTAACTCTATATATTAACATTTTGAACTCAGAAATTTTCGTATTAGTATATTAGACCCCGCGAAGTTTTGAATTTTGCACTCCAAATCCTCATCGCTTATGGTGGCAAAAAAACATTATTAACTCTTTTAAATTGTCGAAAATACCCGTAGTTCTTCTTCTTCTTCCCAACGCACGAACCCATCTCAAACACGTCTCCATCCTGCTGCCCCCATTCTTCACCGGCAACCATTGCCACCACCAACGTCATCCTCCAGCGGCGACTAGCCCCTAGGAAAGAATAAAGGTGAGAGATGTGGTACTGCAAATGTGCCAGATTAAAGACTTGTATCTTGGTGCTATCCCTCAACGCCATGAACGCGACCACCCCCCGTTGTTGGGCTAACCATCTTACCTCAACAATTACTGATATTTTACTGCTACTTTTTAATTGCAAAGCTCGTATTGATATTTTTGATTTTATAGCCTCTAAACGGGTGTGCAACATGCAAATAAAGGAATCAGATGATGCCTGGAGAAGTTTGTAACCTGCTTTTGAGTCCCGTGCATATACATGAAATGATAGTGATTACTTGGACAAACAATCGATCTTCCACATCCCAATCAAATTATCTAAGCATTGCGTCAAATGTGATTGAATAAATTTCTGTCCCATTAATTGGAGAATGAATATGTTAATTAATAATTTTTTAGTAATTAGTATCTGACCGCTAATTAAAGTATAGCAATGATTATTATATTTGATGATTTTTCTGTCAAAGATTCAATTATATGACTAAAAGATTGCGGAGCATATAAATAGAACAGATAGAAGTTTGCATGCATGTATTCTTACCGGTCGAGGTAAAGAAAATTCATCGAAAGAAGTTAGATTTTTCAGATCTGCTAACTAGATCCATTCGTGTCAGAGCGCGCTTTCGGGATTGGCCGCGAAATCATGATCTGCGCTTCACCTTTCCCCTCCTTTCACAAAACATTTCCAGGAACTACAGGAGTAGATGGAGTCGAACAAACACTTGAAGATATTTGGTGTGGTGAGGGGCAATGATTGCCAAAGGAGATGGAGTAGAACAAGAAAGTGGCGACAGTGTGCACTTCGGTAGCGGCGCTCGGGTTTTTTGATCAATGATGGAAGAGACAGCGCTGGCTAGTCACTGTAGGAGGATGACGCTAGTGGTGGCAGTTCCCGGTGATGAATGGTGGCAGCAGCATGGAGTGCGTGAGATGGATTCATGCATCTAGGAAGAAGAAGAACCAATGGATATTTTCGACATTTTAAATGAGATAACAGTATTTTTTCTGTGGTGGTAAGCGATCAAGGTTTGGAATGCAAAAGTTGAAATTTTGCAGAGTTTAATATGCTAATACACAAATTTGAAATTAAAATACTAATACACAAAGTTAGAGAATTTATGACGCAAATTTTCTCTGAAAAAAACATATATATGAAAAACAATAATTTTGCTTTCAAAATCTATACAAGCATAACATGAATAACAATACAAATAAAACATAATCGGGAATACTTCTATGAAACCGGGTTTCATAGAAGCGATTTTGTAAAATCCTTTTCATTTTTGAAATATTAATACTTGATGAAAAATTCAATCCATTTATTGTATTTAATACCATTTATTTAACTAGAAAACTAAGTTTCATCTCAATTCAATATGTAGATAGGCTACATTTTCTTAAAAATAGGTGCATTTGTGTATAAATTATGAAAAATACTTTGATTCATTCACGCGTATATTAGAATGTAACAATACTTTATAAGATCATTTATCTACATATTATTAATATTTTAGATGGTTTAGATATTAAAAAATTTCTTTAAAATTGATATTTTAATATTAAATTATTTTATTACATTGATTTTATATATTTATAGATGAAACTCATATACGGTTAGATTAAAAAATAAAGGGATTTTTAGGATACTATAAATTATGCTAAATACAATGGATGAAGTAAATTCTCGATAAACCATCAAAAATTTTAAAATAAAAAAGAGGTTTCATCGAAATATCTCCGAAACATAATATACATATAAACTTTTGCATATGAACATAACATTTACTATCATCATGTCTAATGCTTGAATATTTTATGCATGGTGCACCATTTGGGCTCATATCAATTACTTTACCACAATAAAGCAGAGCATCTCACCCACTTTTATCTCTACTATGATCTCTTAGTCATGAATAATAGATCACTCATGAATCATAGATCATAAATGCATGCCAATATAATTTTCTAAAACATAACGTGTTTAATATTGCCAATTACTTTCGTTAAAAGCATAGTGTTTCACAACCATGGCATTTCTCTAAGACGTTTAAGTCAAATTGCAAATAAAATCATTGATAATATTAGGAATGATAAACCCTAAAAACATGTTGGGAAACATAATTTGAAAAGCATCATAGTTTAGAAAAGGGCGTAGTTTACCTTGTTGGGTTGGAATTTTAGGTTTCCACTTCAACCTTCTGTTTTTTTTCCCTAAACATGTTGATGAATGGTATTTTAGGCATGTGGGCCCCACGCCAAGAATTAACCATTAGATCAGAAATATATATACAGAATTTTTATTGCATAAATCATATGATTACAAAAAAAAAAAAAGAGAGAGAGAGAGGGGCCAAAAATGCACTAATCAGCGTCCGAGGTCAATAGAAAAAAAAAAGAAGAAGAAAAAATCGATTTCAGGTCGATCTCCACCAACCGCTACATCCTCCACAGAGTCCACTTTTGTTGCTCGAAGTGTTCGACGTCTGATGAGCAAATAAAAGACCAATATTCTGTGATAGCAAAATGATAGCATGGCAGACGGCAGAGCTGCAACTAAAAAACTTATATTAAAAGAAAAAAGAGAAGAAGAGGAAGAAGAAGAAAAGAGGACGTAAAGCAGCTGCTAATTAAATCCAATCCCGAGGCAGTAGTGAAGCCATATTCATTCAAGGTAATGAATCCCCGACCTTTTATGCAATTTACAGTGGATTTTCCAGATTTACTATCCCCAGACCAATGCAAGGCTATTGAGGGCGTGCTACCCACAAAAGCTTCCAACCAGTTGGTAGAAATGGAGTTGGACGAATGTGAGGAGACTGCACTAGACCAGATATCCAGCATCACAAGTAGACGACGATGACAACGACAACAACAACAGCATTGGCATGTCACCAGTCTGAAAATGATTGAAGAAAAATCAAAGCAAACAAATGGAGGACCAAACAGAGTCAAAATGCTCGGATGGACAGGCAAGCCACACAAAAAAACAAAAAAAACAAAAAAATACACTGGTTAAGGCAAAAATCCATCCATAGAAATGAAGAAAAGATCATATGCGTGCATATAAAAAAATAATAAAATATATAGATCAAAGAGAGCGCAAAGAGGCTGGTCGATTTGAGAACACATGTGGACACGCCGAAAACCATGCAACGCACCACTAGTAGGATGTATCTGAACATCAAACCAAAAAGAAAAAAAAAGCCAGAGAGAGAAAGAAAATAAATAATAGAAAACAGTGGCTGCCAAATCATTAATAATAGCACGGAAAGCTCACCCAAGGAAAAGCCTCTCGTGCAACCTGTTTGCAAATAGACTTGATTCGAAATTTTTAAATAAATAGATTATAATTTACTAATTCGTTCAGCCATTTAACTAAATAAACGAATTAGAATTGAAATTTTATAACCCACCAACCTGTTTAACTAGTATAACCCGTTCGACCCATTTAATTCAATAAAGTTATATATATAAATGTAAGTCCCTTTTTTATTTTCTGTTGCTAACTATTCTTCCTGTTATCAAATTTTCATTTTTCACTGTTGTTTTGATTTCATTTTTCTGTTACTAGCTTATTTTCATTCTCTGAACCGAAAACACTCTCTTATCTTTTCTTACAAGATCATCGTCTACTAGAGTTTAGGCCTTTAGGTTGTCTGCTATACAACTCGTTAATAATTCACTAAGGGTGTGTTTGTTTAGGGCAAAAAAGTGTCAACTAAAACTTTCCAATCTTAAACTTTTCACTCTCCATAATTATTCTATTTTTTAATTATTTTTTCACATTTTTCTATACAAACTACCCTACTTTTCAATCATTTCTACACAACTACCCATACAACTAACCTATCTATTTTAACTTTATTCTCTTTACTCCTCATCATTACTCCTATTATAATCACATCACTTTCTATTAATTTGACAACTTCTACTCCAAAAACTTTTCATGAAAAGTTTTACCTCCAACCAAACACACCCCAAGTTAGTTATTAAATGGGTTAGGATAGAGATTTTTTTAATGAGTTAATAAACGAATTAAGGTTGAAATATTTTAAATGGATTATGAATAAGATTAGGCTCCAACCGGTCCAACCTTATCCGTTAACACCCCTAGGAAAGTTGTTAGAACAGCAGTGGTCGTCCAGATGCATATATATGTATGTTTAAATGTTTAACAATGCATAAAACATAAAGTTAAAATTTTTCAATTTAAAATTTTTCACTTTCCATAACTTCTTTTTTTTAAATTATTTCTTTACAATTTTATATACATTTTTTCTACTTTTTCAATAATTTCTATACAACTATCCATATAACTTACCTATTTTAACTTTTTTATCGTTATTCCTCATCATTATTACAACTTTTATTCTATAAAATTTTTTGATCAAATGCTTTATCCCTTCTCAAACAAAACCCTTAAAAAAAAACTGGAATGCAAGGGACGTCTGGAAATAAAAAATGACAAGACTCCAGACTCCCACCACTGTGGTACGCTAATCCTCCCTGCAAGACTACCTGTCACGGAAATCTTAAAAAGGTGTGACGAGGGAGCCAAGCAAACGGCAATGGTGCCGGCGCTATTTTGTAAGCAGACAAAAGCTAGCCGGAGCACCATGATCAATAAACGGTGGCTACAAAAGAGAGAAAAAATCAAGAAACCGAAGTAATGACGTGTTTCCAGATTTTTTTTAAAAAAAAAAAAATGTATGCAGCAACAACGTGGCAATTAGGGGTGCAACTTGGTCCGGGTACCCGTGGGTCGACCCGTTGGGTACCCTAAATAGGGTATGTTCGGTTCCATATAACATACCCATAGGGTCGGTTCGGTTCCTTAGGCGAAATACCCGTTCAATTTCGGGTAGGGGTCGGTTCCGGTTATGGATACCCGGAACCGACCCGAATTTCATGTATTATATATATATTATAATACTTAATAGTTAATCTATTGTGTATTTGGGTTTATCTGTTTTTCAAATAATTTTCTGTTTGATTGGACAGACTTAACAGATTTCATTGTGTACACATTGCACTTTTTTAACAGATTCATGTTTTGGTATGTATAAATTGAATTGTTTTACATAGGTTGAAGCTGCAAATAGATCGTGTTCTAGGAATTGATTTTGGAACCAAACCGGAACCGACTCGCTCTTGAGAAAATTGGGTAGGGTAGGTTCCGGACCGACCCGGTCCAAAATAGGGTAAGGTAGAGATTTTTACAAAATAGATAAGGATAAGTTCCACCGGTACCCGGACCTACCCGACCCAAGTTGCAACCTAGTGGCAATGCTAGATGACGGGCCAGAGCTTGAAGATAGTGGAGTACTTCAAGTGCTGAAGCTCGTGGCTTCCAGACAACGTGTTTGACAGCTTTAAAAAAACGGATATTTGGGCATCATTGGGTTGCAAGTCCGTCCAAGTTCAGCACAACTTGACCCTCCGAATCCCCGTTTGAAATGCTCCTAAAACTGCCCGGTGATGAGCTTGAGACCAATTTGAAATCGATCCGATTTCGGGTCTAGCTCACAAACTTAAACCCGATTTTATCTCCTTCATAAAAGGTCTCATTCGCGTCTGCCCTAATTTCTCTCTCCTCCTCAGTCCTCACCGCCGCAGCTGCTGTCGAACATAGCAACCGCCCGACCTTACCAAACGCTGGAAATCTCCACGCTGGATGCCCCGTCTTCTCCTGACGCAACTGCAGACAAACAGCCCTGCTATTGAACGCTGATGCTGTCAACATCTCCACCTATCTCATACTACTGCAACTTGGGTGAAAATAGAGCTCATGAAAATCGAATTCACCACAACTCCAACTCTAACCTTAATTATAAAATTAACTTTAATTCTGACCTTAATCTTATTTGTAAAACTTAAACCTTAACCCTTTTTTTTTTAAATCAAATGCGGGTTGAGTTTCAAATTGAAATTTATGTTAATTAATTTACATTTTATTTAAGAGTGATAAATTTAAAATTTCATCGAAATATATAACAATAACAGATCATGTAAATATATATAATAATATTTACTTAAACTATAGATTTTTCTTAAAAATAGCAATATAAAAAATAGTTCGAGAAAAAATTTAACATAAAAACAAGATAAAGGAATAAAATTAATAGATGTATAAGTAAATAATGGTAATAAAAGATAAATATGAATGAAACTAATATATTTTATTTATAATATAATTATGATATACCAAACATGTATTCAAATATAAATATAAATAAGCAAAATATAAAGAATTATTGTTTAAATATTATGTATATAATATATTTTATAATAAATATAAAATCAAAAATTGAGCTCGGGTTTTTCGGATTCAGTTTCACTGGAACTCTAACTCTATCTATTTAGAATCGAGTTTCTTCGGTTTGGATTATTAAAAAATAAAAGTTTAAATACCATTCAAAATTGAGTTGTGCAGGCCCGGTTCGGGCTTAACCCGGCCTAAGTTACAATGCAACTGCTATCGAAAAGCCTTGCTGTCGTCGCCGCAGCCGCCGCTGCAGCTATCCCCGAACGGCCGAATGCCCGATCTTCTCTCCCCTCGCGTCCTCGTCAGAGCCGTCACTGGACACCCCATCTTCTCCAGAGGCGACGAACGCTGCATTTCATCGTAGCTGTTGGACACATCATCGCAGCTTGAGTCTTCTTCCCCGATTCTCCCATATCATTTACAGAAGGTGATATTCCCAATTTCATTCGATGCTTGAGGCTTCCTCTTCTCCGATTCTGAAGATGCGATGGCTATTGAATAGATTATAATATGCGTATGTTTATGTAATTGTATTGCCAACAAATATTTTGATTCATAGTCACACACAAATATACATAACTGTATATATTCTGTTTATATGAAGTAAATATTGCTAATCTATGTATGTTTATAGTGTTGGTATGCATTTGTTAAATTATTTAATTTGTTTATTAATGTCGATGGTTAGAACTGTTCAGATTCACAAAAAAATTTCTAATTGAATTTATACATTATGAAAATGATATTTATGTGATTATTTACGTGAATTTCTAGTTGAATTTCTAATTGGATTATATAAATGATATTTATATATTATGAAAATGATATTCAGATTCACACAAAAATTCATCAAATAGGGTATGAGTAGAGCAGATATGTTGGATACTCAGAATTGACCCGCATAGGTACTCATATAGGTAATTAGTTAAGTACGTAACTATATATATGTAATGTATGTTATATAATTTGTATTATATTTTGTCTTAGACATCTTGTATGCAAACATATTTTAACAAATTCAAATTTAAATGAATTTTGTATCTTGTGAAGTTGTGGATTGTAGAGTAGGAAACTGGTTCGGTTATTTATACATATGTTATTAACTTTCGAAAGACTCTTATAAATAAGCTTGTGAGTTGTAATTATAATATATTAATAGTTTTAATGATTGAGTTATGATGGTCTATATTTCATATTTTTATATAATAATGTAAACAATAATATATGTATTTGTAATTTTAAAACGTGAGTATTATTTTACATTATTTAAAGTAACATAGAATTAATTTGGAACAGAAATCAAAACCGACCCTATGGATAATGAATATGATGACATACACTAAGAGCCGAACCGACAAATGGGTAGGCTAAGGTAGGTCTTTTACAAATAAGGTACGGGTAGGATAGACTATTATCCAAATTGAACCAACCCAAGTTACACCGAACTAGTCTAGCGGTGGCAATTTGCGCCTTAAATTTGTTCAAAAATGGGATTATCTTTTATCTCTCTCATTCCTAATACATCTTTATTCATTTTTAATATATTTTTGTTCATTTTCAATATATTTTCATCCTAAATTTACATTTCATCCTCATCCCAGTCTCATCTCTACACTATCCTAATTTTGCATATCTATATATATATATATATTTAAATTATTAAATTTGCATATTAGTATTTTAAATCTTGTAAAGTTTAGTTATTTGTATTTTAAAATTTTAACTCTAATAGTATTAAAAATTACCGTTAAATCTTATAAAATTCTAAAATGCATGTTATGTATTTTATATGAGGTGAAGTTTAATTTAAACTCTCTACCATCATAGCACTCACGATATTTAAAAACACTTTTAAAATCTTGATTTGCATATTGGTATTTTAAACTATTTGAAGTACGATTTAAAATGCAAAGGGCATTTCAGATATATTATAAGATTTTAACTCTAATTTTTAATGCTATTAGAGTTGAGGCCCTATTCCATACCATACAAGATTCTTGAATCAAATTTATATTTAGGATGAGAATTAAACAATGTGTATTGGAAATGAGTAAAATTGTATTGAAAATTAAAAAAATTGTCTTGGAAATTGAAAAACTATATCGAGAATGGTAATACATATTCAATTTAAGAATCTTGTATGACTTGCAACACAACCTGAGAGCTTAGAATGTAAAGAACTAAACTTCACATGGTTTAAATGCTAACACGAAAACTTTAGAGTTTAAAATACAAAACACAAAGTTAAAAGATTTGAAGATCGTGGAAATAATTGCTTGATTACCAAAGTTCCATGTACATGGAACTACTCTCCTCAAGCCATCCATGGCCTATAA
The DNA here is from genome assembly GCA_030490835.1 of Annona cherimola. Taxonomy (NCBI): domain Eukaryota; kingdom Viridiplantae; phylum Streptophyta; class Magnoliopsida; order Magnoliales; family Annonaceae; genus Annona; species Annona cherimola. The sequence goes on along the minus strand of CM059973.1, from coordinate 64,550,563 downwards.
ATACTTTCATTAAGTATTTATTTGTGAGCGCTGATCTGGTGGGCCCAGGCGCTTAGCCCGCTTCCCGTTAAGCCGTTGGATTGCATTGTCCGAATCGTGACCATTGGATGTGGAAAAGTGCATGCGATCTTCTACGCGATACACTATTTAGGGAAAAAAAAAAAAACACTTGCTGAAATACCCACTCGCCTCTCTCAAAACAGGTTTCTTCCTCACGCCCTCCCCCATCTCGTCACCCCCTTCTCTTCCCGAAGCCCGATCTTCGCCCCATCTCCACTCTCTCTATCACACCTCTCTCCCGCCTCTCTCAAAGCTGTGGTCCCTCTCTCATTGTTGTTGAGCGCGCCTTTGACGGTGGGCAGGAATTGCTGCTGATTCTTCCTTTGTTCTTCATTACTCTCTTCTTTCCTTTATCTGATTCCATTTCTAGGGCGGTGTTGCCTTTCCTTTCTATTTCAGGAGCTTTACTGCCCTTTAGAAGTGGCCTTAATAGCGGAAGATGAGATCTTGGTGCTTGGATTGGATACTTTTCTCCGGCTTGTGACAGGAATCTTGGCAATTGGATTTACGGGGACACGGAATGACCGCATGAAATGATTCTACAATAGTGTTTTTCTTCTACCAATTGCCTAGCTTCGTTACTAAGTTGGTAACCTTATGAAATGCTGGATGTCAGAGAAGTTGCATCTAAACATTGTCATGTAGATTACCTAGTTAATTAATTGGATGGCAACTGAAATTTTGATTGTGAAAATGGTCGTAGCTTTTGCCTTTGTAGATTAAACTGAAATGTATCTGTGGTTATCTGCAGAACAGGTAGTGGGACAAGGCCTTAGCTTGGTTTCGTCAAATGCAAGTAGAGGGTTTGAAGACAAATGCAGTTAACTGCTCGATGATCTCTGATTGTTTGATTGCGATGATGTTGGAGCTCTGAATCTGGGCAGAAGGTTCATTTCTGGAATGCAAAAAATGCAGAGACTTGTTGAGAGGATGCACAGATGCAGGAGAAGGATACTGTCTCATGGGATGTCATGAATGAAGGACTTGTAATGCAATTAGTCTCTTCGGAGTACTTAAAGCCTATAGCCATACTGGTTCAGTGCATAAATGGCTGAAGTATCCATGAAGCATGACCCTGAAGTTTGGAATTGAACCAAATTTAGAAAACATAGCATGCACAATTGAGGAATTGGACCCCATGTACTATTTATGAACTTGGTTTGTGTGTAAATTTTTGTTTGTAATAGTTGGAAGTTGTTCATATGAAAATATTATGCTTCATTTTGTAATAGACAAAAAAATATGTAACAAGTTAATGTATTTGAAGAAATTTTGTACTTCAAGTCCTTTATGAATTCAAGAATTTGATGTATTTGAATAGATTTTATATTTTATTTCCTTTATGAATTCAAGAATTTGATGTATTCAAATAGATTTTGTATTTCATTTCCTCTATGAATTAAGAATTTGATGCATTTGAATAGATTTTGTGTCTCATTTCCTTTATCATTTCAAGAAATTGATGCATTTCATTGTATTTTAATTTCCAAGTCTTTTATGAATTCAAGAAATTTATTGGAAAAAGCTACTTTGGTGATGGCTTTGAGCTGCAATTACATTTGAAAGAAAATATAGCATTACAGTTGCTAGAATTGGCACCAAAGTGCTTAGAAATGCAGAATTTTTTTATTCTTCTGATTGATTACGACAAACCTTAGGCTAAATATTTTAATCAATTTGCTAGCAGGACAAAATGAATACCTCTACCATTTCAATTGCACGGCTCATGCCATAATGAGTAATTGTGACATAAGATTTACAAAGATTATACGACCTGTGGGACAGAAACATAGCTTTTAATCGCATTTGATAGGAAGCTTAACTTTACAATTGCTAGAATTAGAACCAAAGTGCTTAAAATATAGATTTTTTTATTGGTTAAGACATAAAACTTAGACCGGATTCTATCAAAAAAAAAAAAAAAAAAAAACTTAGACCGGAGATTTTAATCGTTTTGTAACAGCACAAAATGAACGCTTCTACCATTTCAATTACGAAGAACAAAGGAAGAATCAACAGTAGCTCCTGCCTTGTTGGAGGTAAGGGTTTGGTAGAAGACGGAAGCACCATCAATGGTAAGCCATCAATGGCGTGCTCGATAGAATTGAGAGAAGGGCCACGTCTTTGAGAGAGGCGGGAGAAGGGTCTGTGTGTGTGTGTGTGTGTGTGTGTGTGTGTGTGTGTGTGTGTGTGTGAGAGAGAGAGAGAGAGAGAGAGAGAGAGAGAGAGAGAGAGAGAGAGAGAGAGAGAGAGAGAGAGAGGGAGGGAGTGGAGATGGGGCGTAGACCAAGCTTGGGAAGAGAAGGGGGTGACGAGATGGGGGAGGGCACGAGGAATAAACTTGTCTTAAGACTTAAGAGAAGCGGGGTGGGTGTTTTAGCTAAGTACATTTTTTTTCAGAACCGCCCATCACGCGGGGGCTCGCATGCCCTTTTCCGCATCCAATGCTCAAAATTCACGCATCGCAATCCGATGGCTGAAGCGGAAGCGGGCTAAGCACCTGAGCACGCCTAATCAGCGCCCTTTCTCTGTAACAATTCTACAACCGAAGCTCCCAAGCCTCTCTCAGAGATCTCCTTGGCTCTCTCTCTTCTTTTTAGCCCTCTCTACAAAAAAAATAATATCCTAAAACCCTTTTAAAAAAAATTCCAATCTTCAAGCTGATAATAAAAGGTAGAAAAGTTCTATTTTACCTTGTATAGATAATCTCTAAGTGGCAGATAATTTGAAATACAAGGTTAAGTATTTTTTTCTTATTTTTCGTAAAAAATATTTTCATGAGAAAAATTTTGCTTTATCTCATATAGATGATCTCTAGCCGGCAGATGACTTTGAATATAAGGTTAAACATATTCTTCCTATTTTTCATAAAAATTATTTTCTCATTGGAAAATTTTATTTTATTGCACATGAATAATCTCCAACCAGTGGATGACTTGAAATGTGGGGATTAAGTATTCTCCTCTTGTTTTTTAATAAAAAATGAATTATTTCCATTTTAAAAAATTTTATTTTATTCCATGTGAATAATTGTTGATTGGTAGACGACTTGAATTATGGGATTAAGTATCCTTACTTTGTTTCTTTTTTTAAAGAAATCATTTCTGTTTCACACTCATTCTCATTTTTTCACAACCCAAACCTTTGTGTTCGAATAAAGCCATTATGTCAAATTGTCATACTGTCGAAACGGAATCATCAAACCTCTCTTGGTTTTCACGATTTGAGTAATTAGATCATGATGAATTTATAAGATGGATCTTATTCTTGCTTTAGCAAGAGTTTTTATGATGTACCTAATTCTAACATTTCACCCTCACATGGGGAACACATATGATCCGTGGGATTCACCAGGTAGTAGCGACCTATGGACATGTAACGTTCAAAAGATGATAAATTTGTATTGTATTAAGGAAGTATAAGAACTCTCTTGTTGTAACACCCCACTCTCGCAATGTCACAAATAGAGCCTACTGGGTTTAAGCTGAAAATATCATAATAAATGCCATCTCCCAAGATAGAAATAGATACTAAGATGCAAAATCATATAAATTTAACTAGTACACCTCAAGTTTACTCTCTATAACTACATTATACATATTTGGCATTCATCATTAATACAAGTAAACATTATATGGCAATTTCGATTATATCTAAACTTCTTTATCATTTGTCCTGCTGGTTTCACTTTTTTTCCATGACAATGGGGGCTCTAGTTTGATATTGTATCCCTGTATTTCCACCGAAAATAAAACTAAGTGAATTTTGATTCTTTTGAAAATAAATATAACATATATATTATCTTTTATGCATAATAAACTTTGATAAAAAATTTAAACATCTTTATGCTTGTGCACACATATGTTTATTTTAAATTATGCAATCACGCTATGGGCATTACTATTTGCTTATGCTCGCATGCAGCTATGCTACACATTCATGAGTTAAATTCATCTTCTTTTGTAGTCCTGAGATCGTTACCTAGGTATTGTCATACTGCTTGATGGCAAGCCCTAGTATGCATCATGCTCATGCATTTGGATCAATGTGTAGACGCCCTGTCGACCAAGTCAACGGTTGCTACTAATATACTACAGGATCGATAATAATATGAGAACACACATGTGCAATAACATAAGGCATTATGTAATATCGAATATTTCATAGATTATTTAAACCATATGTCTCATCAAGTCCAAATCGAGTTGTATCCAAATACTTGAATCTATAAAATACAAATGCATCATGTCCTCCATACATTAAAAAAATTAAGATGGATAATTCTAAATTTGGATTCATCAAATCTACCCAACCTAGCATACCAACCACATATTAGTGTCCACCCGCATACCTGTCTTCTAAATATGATAAAATAAGATGAGTTTGGGCAAACTCAATAAGTAGAATCAAAACATAAATCAGTGATAAATAATATGCATATTTTTCAATAAATCATAAATTATAAATCATATTTTTCAATAATGTATCATACACATGATCTTCTCATCAAATAGGTTAAATCCAATAAGAAGGTTTGATATCTTGCCCCGTTTTACATCAGTGAGAAGCACGAGACAATTAAATGCGGAAAGTACCATACTAAGCCAAATGACAATGATGTGTAACTAATATCCTTTCATGATCTCCACATATCTATGTGCCCATCACAAACTTATGCACGTGGCTCAGCTTAGACACTGGTGCCCCAGCACCAGTCTCTATATAATGGTCTCACAACAAATACCAACAAATAGCCTGTCAAATTTACAGCTTCGAATATTACATCACAATAGCTGAACACAACCATGACTCCAAATATAACAAAAAATAGTCGAACATATTCACGGCTCTAAATATCACATAACAACAGTTAGACGCATTTATGATTCCAAACATCACATTAAAACAGTTGACCACAACCACAACTCCAATTAACACATCATAATAAATAATCGGACATGTTCAAAGCTCCAATTACAATATCACAATATCATAATGGCCAGACAGTTTATCCTGGCCCACAACCATCAATAGGTAAATCATACCCCAGTTCCCAGTCGGCGCATGTCACCAATCGTCATCAGTGATCACAAATAACACTTCTCAATCAACATATTCAGCCATGGCAAATGACCATATTAGCATTCAATGCATACATGCATATGTCAAAATAAAATGCTAACATGCTTAGTTCATAAATCAAGTTCCAAATTCGGCGTCTCAATGATGCCCTTAATCAAATTTAACCATTTCAACACAATTGTAAATCATTGGCATCCAAAACATATATGCCCGAGAAATACACAAAATAATTAAATCAGTTCAAAACAAAGTCCTCCTTACCTCGTTCTTCATTCCGATCCACTCAGATCCGATATATCTTTACTTTTACTCACTCACTAAAATAATAGTATTATTTCAAAATTAATCATTTATTCTAATATTTATATTTAAAATTCAGTATCAATTTTTCCTAGATATAATTTCCATAAGTCCAATTATTTGGAATTTTCAAAATTCCACAACATTTCATTTTGCTCAAAATTCATTAAATAATGATGTAAATATAGCAAGTGGATTTAAACATGATAATCATGACCACATCACTGTCGTCAACTTTAACTATTTCAATCCAAATATTTATCTTTAAATGATACAATTATTCAACAATGGTACCAATTATATTTTCTTTCATTTCACCATGCTTAGATTATCATCTAACAAAGATAATCCTTTGAATTTAGTAAAATTCTACTTATATCAACTTTGAAAGTTTATCTCAATTAAACAAGTGTTAAACACTAAGCTTGATGCTTAGAAGTCTCTATTATTATCTTAATGGGCCATAATCAAGTGAAATCCCCACCATTAAAATCTGCCCATCAATATCTTTTAATAAAAATCTTTTATATGTAATCAAATCCATCCAATGAATTCAGAATGTCCAAAAATGTGGGAATCGACAGTTGAATCATCAAAATCGGACATCGATATTAAAAGTTATGTCAAAAATATTCGTAACGGCTCACACGGCTCACAACCACCATGTGTTGCCAATATGAGCTACCACTAGCAGTTTCTAGTACTCACATAATGAATTTTTATATAAAATATTTTTCAAAAACTAATCTATGAATTTTAGCTAATATAAGACATTTTTGCAAAATATTTTATTCACGAGGGGCTTCTTGTAATTTTTGAAGCTTTTCTTATGAAATTTCTCGACACAACAGGAGGGGATTCTGTAATAATCTTTTTAGAGATATATCTTGTAAATTTTCTAGCAAGGTTTGAGTTTTTTATAATTTCTTCAAAATAGGTATCTTTTTCCAAAATTATAAATTCAAGAGGGGTTTCTGTAAAATTTCCATCAAAAATCAAAATTGCAATAGTTTTTTTATTCCTCCCTTTCCTACTCATTTAATCCATCTCTGTCAATTTTCAGCAGTTGCAAAAACTACTCAAATGAGCTTCAAAATTTTATCTAAGCATATATTTGGGTTCTTTATTTAATAAAAATTAGTCTAATATTTTTTTTCGTGAATCTAGCAAATTTATAAAGTTTGAAAAAAGTGGATGAATTATAAAAGCATAAAATTTTCATTAATTCTTCAACGCTAAAGAGTGAAAACTTTCACTTACCTAATTGGCATACCCACAAAGGGATTTACTAGGACAGATGTGAGAATCTCGCAAGTTTCCTTCTAAGTTTGAATCAATAGTGTCTAAGTTCTTCTCTGTCTCTGTCTGTCTCTATCTCTCTCTCTTCTCTCTCTACCTCCACACTCTTTTAAAGAAAGTGTTGCTGCCCGCCAACGCTTTCCATTAATGCTCATTAATTTAATTTAATTTATTTTATTTTAATATTATTATGTCTTCCCCCATTCTTTAATAGGCGAAATTGCAAATTTATGTTAAGATTCATAATTCACATAATTTAATCTTCAAATCAATATCATTTACACAACTTAATATCCAAATATTTCATTTCTTTCAACAATTACAAAAATAGCTTTGTGTTTAATATTTGCATCTTTTTCATACACTTTATGTATTTTACGTAAACCTCTCTATTAGATTAAATTATAAGCTCATATAAAATTCAAATTCCTTGTCATTTGGACATCAAATTAACATCCTTTGCCCTGAAATAACTTTTCATTTCTACCCTTTTTAATATTGCAAACTTGCTTTTTAGTTTCTACTCAGAACCTGTAAATTCGTCTTTTTCTCGAAATAAACTTTCACCTATAAAAATCTACTTCATTCTCTTCTTAATGCATCATACAAATTTTGGATTTGCATTTATTGCAAATTCTTCCTAGTTTTTATCAATTTTAGATTTTTCATTTATCCCTCTCTAATTAGATGGTAAAAATAGTTGTAAAATTTAGGATTCCACATAATGCACTACTTAAATTCACTGCTTAACATATTTAAGAATATTTTCAAGTAATCATGCTCATACTTGAATAAATCAACTTGAAAGAAAGCTCAAACTCAATAAATAATTACACTTTATGGAAAATCATAATATTCAACACAATATTTTCAAAGTCATAATTTAGTAAAAATTTACTTACCGTTTAAAACTCTCTTTTTCTAATATCTTGGAGTAGCTTGAAGTCTCTCTCCCTAATTTTCATCATAACATATTTATTATTTCATATTTTTTCATAGATATTATTTAAAATTTCACTTATAAATTTTCTAAAATTTTCATAATTTTATTTGATCAAAATTCCATTTTTCTATTTATTCTTATATTATTCCACCTTTAAACAACTTTAATTCTTGTTACTTTTAAGGGAAAAATAAATTTGTACTCATTTATATCTTTAAACACTTAATTTAATTTTTTAAAATTATTCTATAATTGTCTGTATTTTTTTGAAATTTTCACAGTGTTTTGGCCAGTTGGTTGACCAGTTGTCGGTGTCGACAGTTGCTCGCCGGTGGGTAGGTGTATGACTTCTATTGAGCTAGCTTTGTTCCTGTGCACTTGGGCTTTTTTTATAGCCTAGGACAAATGGGCTTGAACTTGTGGCTTGGCTACTAGATAGGAGTCCAACTTGGTACTGGGTCGGTTTGAACTCGGCCAACCCAACCCAGCTTCAAAACCAAAAAATGGGCTTCATTTTTTTAGAATTTTTTAAAAATAGACCCAGTTTCAACCTGACTCGAGGAAACCAAAAACTAAAACCAGGTTTACGTTGACTCGTCCGAACCAGCAGTAATTTATATATTTTATATATATTTCTCATAAATTATACATATTTTCTCCTAAACAAAGTGTGGCTAGTGTATGAGGAAGTCCCACGCGACTGAGTGGGAATTGCGCAGCTTGAGCAGCTAGGCTTTCTAACCCTGAAGCTGAAACTCTCATTTCTCATTTTTCATTTCGACATTTCCACACCCAAATCCTTAATCCCTCTCTACACAATGGTGATAGGTCTCCTTGGAAGCTGCTACAGCAGATAGTAGTAGCAACCGCCTGCTTCCATTCTCTTTTGGCCTCCAAGAACAACTAGAGAAGATGACTACTGGCAATCCTTGCTAGAGATATGGTGGCTTTTTAGACTATGAAGAGGGGCATTGCTAGTTGGTGATCGTGTGCTTTCAAAATCCACCTTGGTCCCATGCTAAATTCTTTACTCGTCGTCGGATTTGGGAAGAACAGAGGTATTTGCTTCCTAACTGTTTTGTCCATGTCGACCATCTATTGTCATAGTGCCGGATCTCGTATCCTGTTCTGCCTTGTCATCTGCCGCTACTAAAATCTTATTAAGGCTGTTGTACTTCTGCCTTTTGCTACTGCTAAAATCCTCTGCATTGTGTTGCGTTGCTGCTGTGCCATTGACCAATTATAGAGGTTGGTATAACTATTTTATTTTCCTATTTCCTTATTGTCATAGGTATTCATATTTTCCTAAGAGTCCGGTTTCACTGCGAATGTTTTCACACTTGCTGAAAGTGCAAATGCCATATCTATCGTCCATTTCAAACGTCCGGTTTAGATTCGATGGGGCAAAATTGGAAAGTATGCTACCACAGTCGCGTGCATACTCGTTGCATGTATGTTGCCCATTAGCTTCTTGAAGAAGCTGCCTGTTTAGACTTTAGACGGGAGAGAGAGTGACTGAGAAGAGGAGAGAGCGACTGAGAAGAGGAAGACAAAAGAGAAGAAGCCAGGAAGAGCAGAAGCGGAGAGGAGCTAGGTGTCCACTCCACGCTTCCACCGTCGCCATTGCCTATGGCTATGAACGCTGGTCGCTGTGGCTCTGTTACGGGAGAAGAGGAGAGCTTGGAAGAGCCACCAGATCTCGCCATCGACGACTAAGGTGAGCTAGAAAGCGATGGATTTTTTCATTTATTATATTCCACAAGTAAACAGTCGTGATTTGAAATTTTAATGCGACATTGTGCATCTACCGTTCATCTGTCAGCTATTCGATCAGAAGATGCAGCTGGGACGGTGACTACTGATTTTATTTGCAAGATACTAGCGATGAAGCCATGGCTGGATGCAGATGCGATGTGGGGCGAGCTTGGGTAGGTTGGAAAAATGGCAGATGCAGGATTTCTTTAATCGGTGGCTGTAAATCCACTCATTTTTCTTGTTCGGTTGGACGTTTCCGTTGCTTGATTCATGCTCATGTGCAGCTTGGATTGGGGATGGATTGTAGTTGCCGATCGCAGTTGATGAAGGTGGTAAGCAGAAGCAATCGAATTTGTTGAAGCTGGCAAAAATCTGCTAGATTTCTTGGGCAATCGATCCATGTTTCTTGGCTGCCATCAGATTATTGTAATTTTGGCAACAGGGTGTTGTTCCAAAAATTATTGAAGAGAATGTACGGTGGGTTTAACAGAGATTATGGAGCCAGTCGTGGCAGAATATTGATGCTTTGGTGATGGAGTGCTTGGTAGGCCATGGCTGATCATGTCGTTGCTGCCGAATTTTGCTAAAGGAAAAGGCAGACATTGATGGACGATTTGGGGAAGACGGTGGAGATTTTAATGGCTGCTAGTTGGATTGTTCCTGCCGACAACAATGCTATGCAGGTGGAGTTGAGATGCGGTCGGAGCAGGGGTGGTGGAAAGAGAGCTGCTGCCGATAAATTTTAGTCTTTTTAAAAATCGTTGTAGATAAATTTCAGATCTATGATCTGATCTTCATCTTCTGCATGTTGTCGTCCCTATTTTTGTTTTTTTTCTTGTATTTGGTTTTTCCAGCACATTGCTCGTTTGAGTTTGTTTCAACAGAGATGGCAGCGGGATTTGGTGAGCACAACGATGGGCAGCAAGTCCGCCAGATTTTATGCAGTGATTGTGGTTTTCTCTCGCCATCGTCAGGGATGGGTGTCTCACATGGTGGAGGCAGCTTTGGCGAGGAAGATCAGATGAGTTTCTCACTGGCAAGAATGCATGTTCAATTGGGGAAGAAGGCATTTGGTATGGCGTAGCGGCGATGTACAACAATTTGTGCACGTGCAGCCCACATATGATGTTGATTGATTTTACAAAATTTTTTTAATTTTAATGACCCAACAAACACTTGTTTTGGTGTCAATCATTTCTTAATTCACGCCTGTTAAGCTCATGTACATATGAGATGCAAATTGTTTTGGACGTTTTTAATTTTTTTCGGATCAAGGGGAGGCTAAATAAAAGTTGTGCAATTGTGATATTGAGTGCTTAATGATTTTAGTACATTCCTGGTTATCCATTAATTAATATTCTCGTGTGTGGGATAAATTAATATAATTATCGATAAATTAATCTTCTTAGTATAATTATCCATAAATTAATCTTCTTGCATTATTATTATTATTATACAAATTTGATTATATTTATTTTTGGACAAATGATATAGATATGGAATAAAATATGTCCACGTAACTTATTTGATACTTTATAATTTTGATAACACTACTATCGAAAATAAATTATTTTTGTGACAAATAATTAAAGTCACTTGTTAAATAATGTTCTCACATGAACACTGCACTATTTTCTTTTGGATTAAAATTAGTTTCGGGTCAACGACTTGAGGTGCGAAATAAAATCTGTACAAGTGATTTATTTGGTGCTTAATAGTTTAAATACTACCCCTATTAAAAAATAAAAAATTACTTTACCAACAAAATCCAAATTACCTAAAAGATAATATTCACGTGTGGATACTATATTATTTTCTTCTCAATTATAGTTATTTTCGGGCCAAACATCTGGACTGTCGAATAAAATTTGTGAAATTAAGTTATTTGGTGCTTAAAATTTTCCCTATAAAATATAATTATATTTTTTAATAATTCTGAAGTTAACAAAGAAAATTACTGGTGGGATGGAAATTACCTGTTAATTAACTATTTGGATATTATGATATTATGATAACATTAGTTTACCATAATTTTTCGTGAAATTTAAATTTTAAGACAAATTATCATTATTAAATTATTTTATGAAAAATAATATCAAAATTATTTGTAAAATAAGGTTTGTTATTATTAAAAATAAACGATAGGAGTTTAATCTACAAAATTATAATGTGTAAAGCTTATTTCATAAAAGTGCAAAAAAATATTTTACTTAAAATTATGAGGCCTTGAATTCATTATGGAAAAACTCAAAGAATAATAAAATACTATTGCATTTTATTAATTATTATTTACCAAAAGTGTAAATAATTATTATTGATTTATTAAATATATTAATTAGGTAAAGGATCCAATTATTGGATTTATTTAAAATTTAATACGAATCTATATTTTATTATTTAATATTATTAGTATCTTTCGTATTACATTTACGGATAATATATTTGACATAGATTTTATGAACAATCTATAAAATCCATCAAACCAGTTCATTACAAGTTGATAACTCTATAAAAATCATAAATCATGTATATATTAGTTCATGATTTTGCATTATTCTTGTAAAATTTGTATTGTTCATCTAATTTGTGAAAATGAAATGTCATCAATCTTATTTCAGGTATTAAAACTGTATAACTGGTTTATATTATCAGACGAGTACGTAGTAAAATCATATATTCTATACAACTCGTAAAATATATAAAATTTATCAATTGGATATGCGTTGTTTCTGTGATACTCGAATAACCTATAAAATTTATTTCATAGGAAAAATGAATAAATATTACCAGTATAACACATCATCCCCATGAATTGCATAAAAACTGTAAAATCCGTAAAATCTGAAAAATCTATAAAATCGGTCAAACATGCTAAATTATATCATTCGTTCAAATTTATTTTTTTAAATAAATCTATTCTGAATTTGCAAATTTTAGGCATACATTACTGATTATAATTTAAAATGAATATCATTCAATTTAACGTCATGGATCACTCATCATCTATAGTACTTTATTAAAATCATATGATTAACCATAGAAATACATTCACCCCAAAGTACTATAATTAATCTCACCTACCCATACTCACACTTTACCCACAATGCTACTCTCATGGTACGAAATTACCATATTACCCTCATTTGCATTTTATGCAAAAGTGCAAACGTTTGCACTCACACCTGCCTCTTTTCCTAATACAATGATATTGTCTACCATTGAAGTGCTTGAGTGTTTGCTTCTAGTTGAAATGTATGGTTGCTTGAGTTTTAGCTATTTGCATTGAGTTGTTTAATTCTAAAATAGTGAATATTGTTAAACTATGACTATTAAGTGTATGATTAATTTTTTTTATTGCAACTTATCTGTTCTATTGTGATTGTGCTAACAATTGTAATTAAAAATTAATTAGGTATTGCATGAGCATGGATACTGATATGAATGTGGAAGTAAACACAAAGTAGAATGTCAATTCAAATACCATAGGCTTGACAGTGCCATTAGATGCACAACCTAGCGAAACTCAAGTTAAGAAAGAATATAAAACCACTTCAGTAGTATGAGAAGATTTTGAAAAAGTAATTCTAAATGGAAAACTTCAATTTGGTAAATGTAAATGGTTTAAGAAAAAACTCAAGTGTCTGAGTACCATGGCAAGAAGCAACCAATATTGTCCTTCTCCACACCATCAGATGATCCGGTAATAGTAACTCCTTGAAATTTGACCAAGACACATGCAAAAAAGCACTAGCGCGAATGATTATTATTGATGAGTTGTCATTCAAGTTTGTAGAGAAAGAGGGGTTTAAAGATTTCTGTCAAGTATTGCAACCAATATTTGAGCTTTTCTCGAGAACAACCTTAGTCAATATTGTTTTCAACTATATAAAGCGGAAAAGGATAGGTTAATGAATATGTTTAAGACAGAATCCAAACTGTATGCTCAACTACAGATTTATGAACATCAATCCAAAATGTTGAATACTTACGTCTCACTGCGCGCTACATAGACAAAAATTGGAAGTTGCAAAAATGAATTCTTAATTTTTTGTGTTCTTCCATCACCACATATTGGTGAAACTATTGCTCATTATATAGAAACATGCTTGGATGAGTGGAAAATAAAGAAGGTATGCACTATCTCAGTTGTCAATACTTCATCCAATGATGTGGCTATGAGAAGTCTCAAATATAAATTAGATTTGAAGGGTTGTGTGTTAGAAAATGGAGAAAATTTTCATGTTTGGTGTGCGGCAAATATAGTTAACCTAATTGTAAGAGATGAGATAAGTGAAGTGAATGCATCCATCAATTACATCTGTAATGCTGCGAAGTATGTTAGAAGTTCTGTTGCTAGACAAGAACATTTTCATAGAGTAGTTGAGAGTTGCAATCTCCCTTTCAAGGGCACTTCATGCTTAGATGTTGCAACTGTTGGAATTCTACTTTTTAATGTTACAAACAACTTTAAAATTCAAGAATATTTTCCAACTTTATTCAAGTGAAGACAAAGACTTCTTATCTCAGGGGTCTCCAAATTTCGTGGATTAGGAACAAGCAAGAGTCATATGTCATTTTTTAGAACATTTTTATGAAAGCACTAAAGTCTTGTCTGGATCTGAATATGTTACTGCAAAGCAATATTTTCTTGAGTTGTACAAGAATCAAATGGTTTTGACACAAATGAGCAATGACTTATTCCTGATATGTGTAAAAAATGAGGGAGAAGTTTAATAAGTATTGGGGCTCTATTGGTACAGTGAATATGCTCTTGGCGCTTGTTGTTGTGTTGGATCCTCACTTTAAATTGGCTGTTATTCATTTTTGTTATACAAAAATTCTGGATAGAGAAGAAGTTAATGAAATAACAAGCATGGTGAAACGTACTTTGGTTAGTCTTTTTAGAATGTATCAACAACGGCCTCTGGGTTTGTCATCATCTGAAGGAAGTAGTGTTATAAGGGTGGCACCATAATCAAATGTCTTCTTTGATGAGTTTAAACTGTGGATCAATTTGAGGACAATGTTGAGTTGAAAAATCAAGTGGACAGCTATTTGGAGGAAGCTTCTGAAGAGAATGAACTAAATTTTGATATGTTGGGGTGGTGGAAATTTTTTTCTAAGTATAGAACATTGGTTTTTTTAGGTAGAGATATTTTGGCTATTTTAGTTTCAATAGTAGCTTCAGAGTTGGCATTTAGCATGGATGGTCGTGTTCTTAATCAGTATCGAAGCTAATTAACATCTAAACTAGTTGAGTGTTTAATATGTAATAAGATTGACTTAGAGCTACCTTTCAATTAACTGAAGATGAACAGAAGACTGCAGAATTTGAGAGACTTATATCTGGTAATTATATTTTTCTATATGATATTTTGTATTCTAAAATCACATTTGATCTTCTCGTAACAATTCTAATCAAAATTTTTCAGGCATTACTAACTCTAAATTAAGCAAACCACCTCTTCCCTCACGACCAAAGCATGTTTGAGGTAATTTGATTTTTAAGATGACTCTTCATGATTATTATTTTCCATTAGTAACACTTGCATGTATTTTTTGTTTAGGTTGAGCATATTATTTTCAAAGATAGGAATCAAGGAGGAAGAACTTGGCATATGAATGGAAATGGAAGTTAAGGGAGAAATTAGATGGAAAGACTTCAGATCGTTTTTCATTTATTGTGAAATTTTGGAGACGTGAAATCATTTGAAATTTGAATTTGTTTTGAAGTGGATGTAAACTTATTTGTATTTTCATTTTAGATATGGATTACACTTAAATTGAATTGGAATGTTGAACCATTATGCATATTATTTTTGAATTTAGCTAATATGAAGAATTTTATGTGAATTGTGTTTGAATTTGAGTTTACATGATAAATCTATTTCACATTGTAGTTTCTGAACTTTCTATTGGTATCGTAAATCTATTATTTTGAATTTCAGGCAGTTCTACAAATCTGTTTCAAAATTTTCGTTTTGAATTCTAGTAGTTGGTATGAAATATGTTCAATTTCTATTTGCTATACTTGTGGAATTAGTCATTCTCATTAGCTGTTAAATGACAGCTAGCCATAAAAACAACTAACATGTCATTTATTTGTGTTAATAGGTTACTGAAAAACATATTGCAGAAGTGCATGACTTCATAATCACATGTGCTTATACTTCAAATTTTTTCTTTTATTTTACAATCAATTATGGAAACAAACAAACAGTTTATATGTAATCCGAATTTTAACTCGAAACCAAACCAAAACCAATGTCAACCAAGTCCGAACCCGCATTTAAATATTAGAGTTTGGGTTTACTTCAACCTGGTAGGCTTAGGATTTGGGTTCACGTAAACTCGGTATAACCTAACCTGAGTTGGAACCATACTATTGGACTCTCTAGGTTACTGCACTCCAGCTGGATGGGCTCAACCCACTAGTTTAGAAGTTTTTTTTTTATTTCAACGATCTATATTCTCCGAATAAAATATTTTGGATCTCTCAATATAAATTTTTGTTTGATTTGAAATTTTAGGAGTAAGCTTCTAAAATTATGTTATTTAATATGGACACTCAATTTCTCAAAATAATACTTCTATCATCAAATTTAATATAACTTGCTTAAATAAAGGGTTAAATTAAGTCTCTTTTCAAATAGCTATCTAAACTAATTTTTATCCAAAATCACCCATTATACACACTGTAAAATTTCTCAACAAATATTTCTAGTGAATCAGATTAGTATTTTTGTATTTGTATTTTCCAAAAAAGATTTTTGTGTTTTACTCTTAAAATACATAATCGCCACTTCAAATCTTCATAAAATTTACTATATCTGAAAATTCATAATTTTGATCAAGTTAAAATTTTGCAGGCTAGCTAAAAATATCATTATCTTACTATTGTATGATACAATTATTTAATTATTTTCAGAAATTTATTTTTTAGTGGTAAGGCATTTTCCATAGTTATTTGCTACCTTTTTCTGAAATTAACAAAATTACCACACCAAAACTTTTAGGGTGTGTTTGTTTAGGGCAAAAAAATGTCAACTAAAACTTTTCAATCTAAAACTTTTCACTCTCCATAACTACTCTATTTTTCAATTATTTTTTCACATTTTTCTATACAAACTACCTTACTTTTCAATCATTTCTACACATCTACCCATACAACTAACCTATCTATTTTAACTTTATTCTCTTTACTCCTCATCATTACTCCTATTATATTACATTATTTTCTATTGATTTGACAACTTCTACTCAAGAAACTTTTTATCAAAAGTTTTACCTCCAACCAAACACACCCTTAATAACACTTCTAATACTTGATAATCATGCTAGAAATATTATGAATGACTTACATCCAAAGAACAAGTTGCATATATTATAAAATCAATTCGATTAACTGAAAAAATTTCTAGGTGATATACCTTTAATTCTCCTTCTTCTTCTTCATTTGTCTTTGTCTCCTCTCCTGTGCGATTTCCTTTGCTTTAAACAACCCAAATCCATCTCTCCACTTCCTTCTTTTATACTAACAACATCGAAAAACGGTTATCCATAATTGCCATCTACCATCTCTCCTAATAAATTTCACCATTTTTTAACGAAAGAGGCTTACGGCGGCTGTTACACTTGTTAAGCAAAGTCTAGGAACATGCTAGATTTGTTGAGATCTGTACATATGTAAATTTGACATAGCTTATATCTAAAAGCCAAGCGAGTAATTTCAACTTAGTGGGCTTAGTTCAACTTATTTGAGCCCATTTTAGTCCATTTGGACCCATTTTAGGCTCACTTGGGCTCACAACCCTCTAAGTAGTCCATTGGGTCTAAGCCTCTCAATTAGGTCCCAAACTACCCATTTGAGTTCAAAACCTTCCACTGGACCTAGTACAACTTGTATGAACCTATTTGGATCCAAAAGACTTCACTCGAGTATAAAACTTTTCAGTTAACCCATTTGGGCCTAACACTTGTCAACAGGCCCAAAATTCTCGAATAAATTCAATTGAACCCAAAACTTTTTAATAAAGGGTGTGTTTGGCAATGCGTAAAAATGTTAAATTAAAACTTTTCACTCTTTATAACTATCATATTTTTTAATCATTTTTCACACTTTTCAATACAACCATCCTATTTTTAATTATTTTTACACAACTAATATCATATTATTTTACACAATCATTTTTACAAAATTCTATCCTTTTTACTCATCATCATTACTCTTACCATATTATATTATTTTTTCAATTTAAAAACTTTTCATCCGAAAATTTTATCACTTCCCAAACACATCCAAAGCCTAGAAGTATCTTATATGCCTACTTGAACACCAAAAATACTTCGGTCAGCCCCATTTGGGTCCAAAACCATTTAATAAAGCCTAAAACCTTTCAATAGGCCCATTTGCACCCAAAACCGAAAGTTGGCCTAATCCATCCCAATTGGGCCCCAAATCCAAATCCTTGAGTCATCCCTAATTGGCTCAAGCTCTTTTTAGTTGGCTCATGTTGGCTCGAACACATTTTAAAACTTAGCTTTCTTGGTAAAATAGTCTAATTTTCAGTCTAGAAGTTGTGTGTGGGATACATTGGCCTACTATGTGAATAGAAAGACTAAATGCAGGACGTGCTGGCTTGTTAAGCTGAATGTAAGAAACATTGGTCTGCTATATAAATTAGAAGTTGAGTGCACACTCAACTTCTTGTGTAGGGTTGTTAAAGTAGCTGATAGGCCCCTCGCTAATCCCAAACCAAGTCATCATTGATCAACGGGCCAAGCGTAAACTCGCCTGAGTCATGGAGCATGACATCATATACTTACCAATTCATTTTGGTCAATGTAAAAATTTATGAAAGATATTTATTCTATATTATTATATACACATGTTCGCAAAAGTACAAATTTTCTTTTAAAATTCAAGTAGGGTGTTTACATTACGTGGGCTTAAATCTCAACTATGTGATAAGAAGAACGTGAAATATATGAGTTTTAAATTATTTTTGTTCTATACGTAGATAAAACCAACTTTTTATGTCTAGTCAAAATGAAAAATAAATTTTAAATGTCATGCTATAGATTAAAAATGAAATTTTATTATGGTTATGGTAGTCGTAGCAAAAGATTGAAATAATTGATCTCAACACCCAATTTATGAAAGTACGGGAGGATGAGGACAATTATGAATATTAGATTACGTAATTTGGGTTTCAAATGCATGTTGGTTTGTACGCTAGTCCTTTTCACAATAGATAACTATAAATCTAGTTAAAATTTTGTAAGCTCAATTTTTATCCCTTTATATTGGAAATGAGAAAAGAAAATAATTGATTGAATTTTATAAATGATTGCCTATAAATGTATGTTGAATAAATGGAAGTACGCTTTTTATAAGCTTTAATATAAGTTGTATGGAATAAAAAGTTATAAAGGGTTAATTTTACAAGTTGAAAGTTTGAAATAGGTCTTAACTCACACGCGTGTAAATACCTTGCTTGAATTTTGAAGAAAAAATTATATTTTTGCGAACATCTGTATGTAATAAATATACAATAAACATTTTCATAATTTTTTATATGGTAATATGTTCTTCAAATACTTAAAATTTACCATTAATATATAGTGTATTTAAATGTGTCATTTTTATTAATTTAGGAAATTTCAAAAGGAGAATATGGATATTTTGATACTTTACAATAAATCGAGTGTGAAATTGTAAATTTCTAAAACGTAGGTTGTATACAATAAATAATATAAAAGATTTCAAACTACAAAAATAACAATCCAACCATGTACCGTCCAGGATATCATAAGTGTAGCATAAAGTTAAAAATTTCAATGCTAGAAGAGTGCAAATCACATCTTATTAACCAAAATAAATGAATAAATAAATTAATTAAGTAAAATTTTCTAATAGATGAAACTAAAGAAGGATTAAATTTAAAATTGAATAGTTGGGTAGATTCTTTAGAATCTAATGGTTTAGAATTAGTCACATAAAAACTGAATATATGAAATGCAATTTTAATAATAGTGAAAACCCAGATGAAGAACCAATTAAGATTTTAGATCAAGTAGTAACAATAACTAATCACTTTCGGTACCTAAGTTCAATAGTTTAAGAGAATGGGAAAACAGAGAAAGATATAATGCATAAAATTTAAGTATGATGGAAGAAATGGAGAAGTGCATCAAGAATTTTATGTGATCATCGAGTTCCAATCAAATTAAATTTTTTTTTTTATAAGACTACAATTAGACCTATTATGCTTTATGGGGCAGAATATTGGACAGGTAAAGAACAACATATACAAAAAATGAGCATAGCGAAAATAAGAATCTTAATTTCGATGAGTGGTAAAACAAGAAAAGATAAAATTATGAATGAAATAGTTTGAGAAAACTTAAAAGTTAGACCAATCTGTGATAAAATGAGAGAAAATAAATTAAGATGGTTTGATCATGTTAAAAGGAGGCATGAAGTAGTTTCGGTTAGAAGAACAGAGTCTATCCAAGTAGAAAGTGGTAGGAGAATGAGAAGAAGACCTAAAAATATATGAATGGAAATAATTAAATACGATTTAAAAATATTACAGACTACAAAAAATTTAGTCTCAAATCGCTAAGAATGACGCAACAAAATCTATACAGCCGATCCCACCTAGTTGGGAAATGACTTATGATGATGATGATGAATTAAGTAAATGAAGTGGTCACTTAGGCATCCCTAATGGATGTGTGGGAGTTTATAAAAGGCTATGGGTGGCCCATCTTGATCAAAAGGATAGACAGGAGAATTAAAAAGAAAGTAAAGAAAGGAGATGTGTGGTTGATAGGAAGATCAAGTTAATCTCAATAATTAATTTTCCCTGTAAGGTTATTAATTATTTATTTCATGTTTTCTTATTAAATTTAATGAAGATTAAGAGTGGAGATCAATATGGACCGTTGAATTTGGGAGATAAGTTTTAAATTTAAAGAATAGAATTTGTTGTTTATAAAAAAGTAAATTTAATGAATCTAATTGAGATTAATTTTATCTCCTTGATTGTAGGTTTATTGATGCTGGAGAATGGGTCATGATTAGGGATTGTTGCTTGAGGAAATTTTGCCTAAAATTTGATTAAAAAAAAACGGGAATAAATCCTATTTCACTAGACAACCAAAGAATGATCTTAATATTTGAATCCATAGTTTTGTGCATAATTTGGATGATTTAAAATATTACATTTTTTAAAATTTAATTTTACATAAAGATATGATATTAGCTATGTGTGGAAGCCCTGATGGGTCGTTAGAATTGAGACCATTCAAATTTGCTACTTTAATAGACATATTATTAGAAACTGTGATAAGTTGATTTGAACCAGTAAAAATTTAAAATAAAAGATATTTTGATGATCCAAACCATTAGAACCGGACTAAATAAATGATTTTTTATGATATATGTGTTATGTCTATGATTAGAACTATGATTTGTGGTTTCGACAATGATTATAGTAGTTAACAAGTTAACTTATATAACTCCTATATTAAATCTAGATCTGTAAAGACAAATATAGAATAAATAGTAAATGAGATATGCTTAGCATGAACATTTTTCTAAAAAATTATAAAGTGCCCATTAATCAACAGTAAAATTCTGGTGTTAAAATGTCGAGTAATTTCTGAATTAAAAAATTCTAGAAAATCAGTATGAATAAGCTAAACGACTAAAAAAATAGTTGTCTTCGATGATTTTTCATAACTTTTATCCAATTAATTTGAATTTGAAAATGTTCTATGCTACAAATAACATCTTGAATATTACTCAAAAAATATATAAATAGTTTTTAAATAATTGCCTAAAATTATTTTATTTCATAAATTCATGTAATTTTTGCTTTATGATAAAAATTTAGACTTTAACTCCATGATTTGATTACAAAGAAAAATCACGAGAATTTAATTTGTCTGATTTCAACAATTATGGGTAGATTGAGGAATACTTAAAATAAAATTTTAAACTCAAATTAAAATGATAAAAAAATAAAATAATTAATTACTTAATACAAGTGAAAATTTTTCATAAAATATTTAAATAATTTCACAAATTAAATTGGATAAAAATATATTGTTGAAATTTGGTATGATTAAGGAAAGACTCATCTGTACTCATGTTACATTTTAGGAATAAATTATTTATTAATGAATAATTAGTAATATAATAATTGAAAAGAATACCCAAATACAATGAGCTAGTTAATTTTGTTAATTTGGGAACTGATATTTGATAATTGAGTATGTGAGATATTTAAATTATACAAGAAAACATATTTCAAGTAAATTATTAGATTAAGATCCATATGTGTATCCATGCATCTTAAAATAAAATATTATGTTAAATTATGATTAAGAAGGATACTTTAAATATTAATTGGAAAAAATGTCATTTCCCAATGAAGTAATTTGAGAATAAAAGAGTATTATGATGCAAGGACCGAATAACATTTATACGAGATGCGGAGAGCTCTTTTCTTCTTTTTTGATTTTGTATTGTAGTATGTAGTTATGACATGTATATCTTCGATATCATTATTTCGTAATTTTTAAAAGAATAGATATTTAACACCCCACTAGTCAACACTTCTTATAACGAACAGTCATTGCTTAAAGACTAACCAAGATCAGTCAAGCTGAGAGAATATATAACCACCTATGCTAGAAACATGTGGGCATTAGGTCCACTTAAATCGTTATAATAGTAAGGATTAAAATTATCAATGGTAAACGGCTAATTACAATTCAATGGAACCACAATTAAATCTCAATGTAAAATACAATACTACAATTTCTCTCTACATCCTCCAGTTACAACTCAAGAATACGACAACACAATCTTCTTCACCATTTACCTTAAAATAACCTACAATTAAAACTACATATTAATTCCTCCCAACATATGTAAGTACCAATATAAACATAAAATATATGTCAATGCTATAATGCATAATCGTAGCATGAATAAAGGCCAAGCTTGTCATTAGAATAAATCATATATTCATTCATTTAAAAATAATGAAGCAACAACATCCAAACATATATGTTGTAACTATACATTATAATACAAAGTCAAAAGAGGAGAAAAGAACTCTCATTACCTTGTATAATTCTCAGATCTAATCTTCGTCGTATTTTGCTATAATGTCCAAATCATAACTTTGAAAAATGCTATTTTTCTTTAAAAAATATTTTAAATTCTAATTAACTTTTTAAATTATGATTTAGCATGATATTCCATCCTAAGATGTGTAAATATTTGTATGTATTCTAATTTCATAATTTAGTGAAAATACGATTCCTTGCATAAATTAAATTATTCCAAAATTATCATTTATAATAAATTTCATTAATACTAAAATATTACTTTTTCAAATAAATAAAAATAATTAATTTAAGTCAAAACTCATTTTATAGAATTACCAAATTACCTTTTTAGCTTTAGATTTGTATTTCTCAGCATTGTATCCAACCAAATTTATAAATATTCAATTTTAACTACTAAATATTATTTTCATTTTATTGATTAATATTTAATATCAAAAATTTAATATGCTCACAAGTGTGTATTCAGAGTTAATCTCAAATACGTTATTTTTATCTATATTTATATTATTTGAAAATTTATTTATATATTTTTAAGCGATATTCATGATTCTATTTTCATCATATAAAATTTTCAACTACAAATTTATAAAAATTATGAAAAATCATTTAAGATAGCGGTTTTTACAGTTGTTTACCCCGCTCAAACTAAACGTCTAGGATTTTTAATTTAAATTAAAAAATTTTAATATCAAAATTCGGTCACTGATTAGTGAATATATCATAAGTTGCTAGAAAATGGTTCATGTTAAAAACTATTAATTTACTATTGTTTATATTTTTCTTTTTAGTTCCAGATTTACTACGTGATTTATACAACTTATAAATTACTAGAATTGTTAATTTAAATTACTAATCACAGTTCTAATTATAAATATAACATGTAAATCTTATAATTGTTAATCCAAACTACTAATCACCATTCTAATTATAAATATAAAATGGAAATCTTATCACATTACTTATGTAGTTTGGATCCAATGGTCTGGATCATTAAAATACTTTGTTTATTAAATTTTCAACAATTTAGATCAACTAATTAAAAATATATCTATATAGTTACAAAATTAAAAATTCTCAAATTTAACCACTCATTAAGGTGTCCATATATGATCTAACATCATGTCTTTATAGAAAATTAAATTTTGCAGACATCTAACAGTTTGGATAATCTAGATTATGTATTTAATCATAAGTTGGATTTATTTAATCTAATTTTCGCTTGATAGCAAGATCCTATCTTTAAATCTCATGCAACAACCGAGGTCTATATTCTCCTGTTAAGATTAAGTAAAGTATACTTGTCATTATCCTTTTTGAAGGGATTCAATAGCTAAGATTGGATTGAATCACTTAATCAAAGTTACTTCTCTCTCCTGGTTGTTTCTCCTTCTTCATCTCAGGCTTTGCAACTATTATTTAGTCCCCATTAAATAAGATAAGCAAGGAGGATAGCTCACCTCCTTGTAATATTGCTACGGGTAAGGTGGCGTACTATTAAGGCATAAGAAAATAGAGTTTGATTAGAATCACACCACCTGTGCATTTCCAAAAGCGAAAGTTTTGAATTTTTTATTATATAATCTGCCACCTTGCTATCTAATTAATAGTCATGCATATAATTTTAATTAATATTTCTATTTATATTTTAAAAATTAAAAATAATTAATCACATATTGGTTAATGAAAATAATAAAACAAAATATATTAAAATTTTAGGCCAAGGCCATTCGAATCTTGGTATGATATTTTCAAGTCATCTAGGTACCAATACACATGTGTACAGTGTGGATTTAAATATTATATATTTTAAAATTTTCATTTAGTACGAAATGTACATGCAAAAACTGTTAGTGTTTTGTTTATATAATTATATTTCACAATTATTATATTTACATCAAAATTCAAAATAAAAGGGGCTCACAAAATATTATCATTTCTAAAGATTGATTATGATGTCGAGTTTAGCCTTTATTCAGGTTAACATTATATATTATTACGTTGGCATTACTTGGAATATTTGCATATATATAAGCGATGGCTATAGTTGTGGATTTAGAAAATATTGTCGGACTATTGGTGACGATCGTTGGTATATCTTGACCAGGAATTGGGATGTGATGGCCGAAGATAGTAGTAGTTCAGACATACCTGTAGATTTGGTGAGCTACAGGATTGATTTGTTTGACCAATGTGATTTGGTTAATGAATATTTTGAATTGGTCCGTCGGACTAGTTGACCCTCAATACAATAATTGGGTCAAAGCCATTTCATGTAATGTGGTCCAACGAGATCATGGTTGTGTATTAAGCATGTAAAGTATTAGTTACACCTTTGGTTAAGATAAAGACATTTCTTGGTCCACCTGTGTTATGCTAGCTTGGTCATTCATGTTGGGTAGACCACTCATGATATCTAGTATTGGCCATTTGGTTGCACAATAGGTTGGATTTTGGAGCTAGATACCAAACTTTCCCATTGAATTTAATACTTATACTAGAATAATTTAAGAAATGTTATGTGAATGGTACATTGATGCACACTTGAGCTTAAATATGTATTTCATATGAATTAAAGCATGATTTGAATTTGTAGGATGATTTTGTTTATTGACTCCTTTGTATACTATTTACCTAAAATTTTGTTATTTATATATGCATATGCACTCTACTTACTGAGTTTGCTGGACTCATGTTATCTTTTCTTATTTTAGATGTCAGATCCATTGGTGTAGACCCTAAGGAGATGGAGGTTTAGCCAGGACAAGCAAGAAAGATTTACTATACTTTGGCATCAATAGTTTTATTCCCATTACTAGGTACCTTGGTAGCCTATAACGACCATTGTACTAAGGCATTGTCCTAAAAAAACGATAACAAAACAAGTTAATGCAATTATAATTATGATTTTAATTATTTACATAAATGTAGTAACGAATCAATACTTGATAATGACTATTTTTTATTGTTTTTTTCAAGTATCCATAACATCCTATGATGCTTCTCAGTAGATCATTTTTTGTGAGAAATTTTACCATTATCTTTAGCCACGAAAAAGATAACTTAGGTTTTTCAGTTCCAACACTAACTATAATATGTTCGTTGGAGGGAGACGCCTTTTTTTGTTTTACTGCTGGAAGCCAACACTAACTATAATATGTTCGTTGGAGGAAGACCCCTTTTTTTGTTTTACTGCTGGAAGCCAACACTAACTATAATCAATGTTTTAAAAACCGAACCGGGAACTGAACCGTTTTTATGTCCGGTTCAGGTCCAACCGGTCCAACCGTGGTTCAAACCGTTTTGAACCGTGACGTAAGCATGACATAATTATGACATAATAATTATATTTAATTTATTTTAATTATTTCAAAATTAAATTAAATATATAAATTTTATATAATATAAAAATTACACTTGGCATCAACAATACATTCAAATACATCATATTAAAATTATTATGCATATCAAGAAAAAAATAAGAGTGCACTAACCTGAAATAGGTGCAATTCTTTCATCTTTTATTATTCCTATATGGTTGATCAGAATGTCTGCAATGAAATTTCAAATATTAATGGAAAGATATAAGATATTTAGAAAAAAAATCCTCAGTTGATTTCTTCTTGATGATCCTCCCAAATGTTATTCTGTGAAGAATGATTTATTTTATTTTTTTAGTCAAAAGGAGAGGTGAAAATTAATAAAATGCAAAAAAAAGACGAGAATAATGGAAGAGTATGAAGACAGTAGAATTTGTTCTTGTCTCGCCTTTAAGCCGACTAAGAGAACCATATGCTTTTAACTTATTACGAAAAACCCATTTGCGGCCTACTATATTCATCTGAGGATGTCGAGGGACAAGTTCCCAAGTGTTGTTAGCATGTAAAGCCTGAAGTCCCTCCTGCATAGCTAAGGTCCAATCAGGATGTTTGAGAGCAGCAGTGACAGTTTTGGCCGCATGAATAGAAAAATGAAAGGAAAAACAGCTCCACCACAGTGAAAATGATAACATAGAGACAGTGATTCTGACGTTTTAATCCTGAAAGAAAAGCCCAGATTTAAGCGTGGAAGAAAGATAAACACTCTAAAATTGATGAGATAGGGATTGAGAATCTGCTACTCACGTGGGAGCCAAGAACAGAAACAGAGCAGTCGCATTTCTTGTTCCAAGACGAGGCAGACGACGAGATGTCTGAGAAAAAGAACACCAAGAGAAAACAGACCATGAAAAAGGAAGAAGTATTGGAACTCATCGAAAATCCCGAACATGAAATGCAGAACGTGGACGGCATCCATCTCTCCCGATCAAGAATACACGAAAACAAGAAACCAGAGCGAATAACTAGAGACTCAAAGTGAGAGAAGAGTTCTTGGATTGTCGTACCAGACTTCGCTTCCTCTCGTTTTGCCTGAAAGCAATGGAACCACCGGCCTTTACATACACCTAGAAGCGAAAGAGAGTGAATTCCATCTGTTCGCTGCTCTCTCTCTGTTTTTATTTTATAAATTTTTATACAAAACTTTTTGATTTATCGTCTGGATTCCGGAATCGCCATTCATTTCATCCTTATCCACAGCCCCGGTAAATCAAGCTCATCTGCTGTAATTCTCCTCACGCATTAGCAAAAAACACGAAAAGAAGTATCGGAACTCACCGAAAATCCCGAACATGAAATGCAGAACTTGGACGGATGGATTTGCATTATGCCCGTGGCGTGCAACATTGCATTTGCAAAGGCTGGAAGCGCCGAATCGATAGTCGCCGGACATTGCTGCCTTGCTGCCGGAAGCTCCGAACCTTGATTCCTTGCTGCCGGAACAGCCGAACCTTGCTGCTTTGCTGCCGGAACAGCCGAACCTTGCTGCCTTGCTTGTCGGAGTAATAGATGATGACCGGACGCTGGCAATTGTTGCCGGACGTCGATTCCGGCCGACTGAATGACCTGGATCCCTTGCCGCAGATGGCGATGGTGGGTCTACAACAAACCCTAGTCGCTGCTGCGAAACGAGGACGATGAACAGGGAGGAACAGCCTAACCCGCGTCGTTTTTATATTTTTTATTTATTAATTTTTTTAAAAAAAAATAGTTGCGAACCGAACCACGGTCAGACCGGTTTTTACGGTCCAACCGTCCGGTTCACACGGTTCGAACGGTTTTCATCAAAAATGGAAAACTGGTGCCAAACCGAACCGTTCCACTGGCGGTTCACGGTTGGACCGGTCGGACCGGGCGGTCCGGTCCGGCTTTTAAAACACTGACTATAATATGTTCGTTGGAGGAAGACCCCTTTTTTTGTTTTATTGCTGGAAGTCGTACTGCCTAAATTTACCAAGTTTGTCGTGCAATAGTTGCATCATCTACTTTCCATTTTATTGTACCAGCAGTTGTTAGACTTTCAAATAACTCCGCTTTTCCCAACACTTTTTTTTCTTTTTTTTTTACTCTACTTCTCCCAACTGTTTAATATAGGCAATAAGTTCTTTCTTAGTTTTGATGTTGACCAACGAGAGATTATTCCGTCTCGTGACGTGATATAGTGTACCCGGTTGCACTTAGTTTTGGTGCACCAGGGTGCAAAAATGGGTGCAAAAATGGGCTGAGCTGCATGGGACTCCTATTCTTTCAGACATACTTGATTTTTCTTTACCGAAAACTACATTCCACAATAAATTATGACATATATATTGTCATTTTTTAACAACTCGTCCCTCGAAAATTAATCAACACAATGCAGTCAATCATGAGAAAAGTTCAGATGAAAAAGACACAGTAGTTCAGATTAAAAATAGACGTAGTAGTGGATGGGTATGAGATGACAAAATTAGCTCAAGATAGCTAAGCGTTTAATTGATTAAGTGAAAAAAGACAACCTACAAGCTACATCTATTTTAATAAGAGAGTGAATGGATGCATAAATCTTCAAATTACAGATTCTAATAAATATTCAAACTTTCAAGGTTTTATCCTCAACTTCACTCTTTTGTTCTATGAGCATCATTATTTTCTAGCTGTCATTCAATCTTCGCTCTTATCTTTCGGCATCTCACTAGATGAGACTGAAGCACTAGCCTAAAAAATGATAACAAGGAAAATCAGTGCATTTTATACTTGTAATTTTAATTCTTTGTATAGTTGTAGTAAATGATTAATATGTGATAATGGCTGTATTTTTTATGATTTTTTCAATTATCCATAATAACCTCTGATGTTTCTTAGTTGACCATTCTCGGGAAGAAACTTCACTGTTATTCTCAGCCATGAGAAAAAATAACTTAAGTTTTTCTGTTTCAGAACTAACTATAATGTCTTCACTCAAGGAAGACTCTAATTTTATTTTACTGCTGGAAGTTCTATTGCCTAAATGTATAAAAAAAAATCTTGTGCAACTGTTGCATCTATCTACTTTGCATTCTATTGTACCAGTAGTTGTTAGATGTCCAAATAAGCCCACTTTTTCTGCCTCTTTCTCGTTTTCTGATTCTACTTCTTTCCCCTGTTTAATATCTGCAGTAAGTGTTTTTTTAATTGTGATGTCGATCAAAGAGAGATTATTTCATTTATCAACAATTTAACATACCACCGAGTTGTATGGGACTCCTATTCATTGGGATACACTTGATTTTTCTTTATTGTCAAATACATTCCATGACAACTTACGACAAATACGTATTATCTATTTTTGCGAAGGCTCATCCCACGAAAAGTAATAAAGACAATGCAATAAAAAATAATAGAAGTTCAGAAAGAAAAGACATAGCAATTCAGATGAAAAGAAGAAAATATACTAGTTGATGGTCTGAGAAGGGAGAATCCGCTTTATATTGTTGAACATTCAATTGATGAAGCGAAAAGAGGACAACCTGCAGGCTACGTCTAATTTTATAAGAGGGTGAGTGGATTTATAAATGTTAAAATTGCAGATTTCAATAAGTATTCAAACTTCCAAAGCTTTATTGTCAACTTCACTCTCCTATTCCATGAGCTTCATTATTGTCTATCAATACTTCTGTCTTCTCTCTTATCTTTCGACATTTCATTAGGTGAGACAAAAGCACTAGCTAAAAAAATTATAACAAAGCAAATCATTGCAATTTATACGTGTTGTAGAAATTTTTTACATAATTATGGTGAGAATTAATATTTGATAATGACTGTGCTTTTTATGATTTTTTAATTTTCCATAACATCCTTTGATGTTTCTTAGTAAAGCATTCTTGGTGAGAAATTTCACCATTATTTTCAGCACTGAGCTGCATGGGACTCCTTTTTTTGAAAAACACTTAATTTTTCTTTAATGTCAAGTACATTCCATGACAACTTATGACATACACATATTGTTGTTTTTTTAACGGCTCGTCCCTCGAAAATTAATCAATACAATGCAGTCAATCATAAGAGAAGTTCATATGGAAAAGGCGTAGCAATTCAGATGAAAAATAGAAAAATATAGAAGTGAATGGGTATGGGATGGTAGAATCTGCTCCAGATAGCTGAACATTAAATTGATAAAGGGTGTATTTGGGAATGGGTAAAATTTTTGATGAAAAGTTTTGAAGAGTAAAAGTTGTCAAATGATATGTATAATGATGAGTAGTAAAGATGATAAAATTAAAATAGATAGGTTAGTTGTGTAGAAATGATTGAAAAGTAGGGTAGTTGTATAGGAAAATGTGAAAAAGTAATTTAAAAATATGATAGTTGTGGAGAATGAAAAGTTTTAGATTGAAAAGTTTTAACTTGACATTTTTTAACCATTGCCAAACATATTCAAAATGAAAAAAGACAACCTATAACTACATCTCTTTTCATAAGAGGGTGAATGGATGCATGAATCAAACTTCCAAGGTTTTATCCTCGACTTCACCGTTATTCTCGAGCACGGGAAAAGATAACTTCACGTTTTCAGTTTCACAACTAACTATAATATCTTTGCTAGATGAGGACTCTATTTTTGTTTTATTGTTGGAAGCCCGATTGCCTAAATCTGTAAAAAATCTTGTGCGATTGTTAAGTCTATCCACTTTGTATTCTATTAGACCAGCAGTGGTTAGACATCCAAACAACCCCACTTTTCTAGCCTCCTACTCATTTTTTGATTCTACTTCTCTAGCCTATTTAATATAGGCAGTAAGTGCTTTTTTAGTTGTGATGTTGATCAAGGAGTGATTATTCCATATCTCAGTTATTTTAACACACCACCGAGCTGTATGAGACTTCTATTCTTTGGGACACACTTGATTTTATTTTATCGTCAAGTACATTCTATGACAACTCATGACATATACGTGTTGTCCATTTTTGTAAAGGCTCGTCCCACAAAAATTAATCGACATAACCCAATAAACAATAAGAGAATTTTTGCAGAATGAAAAGACATAATAATTCAGATAAAAAAAAGAAAAACATAATAGTCAATGTTCTAAGATGGCAAAATTAGCTTTATAATGTCGAACATTCAATTGATTAAGTGAAAAAAGACAACTTGCAAGCTGCATCGAATTTAATAAGAGTGCGAATGGATGCATGAATATTAAAATTGCAGATTTCAAAAAGTATTCAAACTTCCAAAGCTTTATCTTCAACTTCGCTCCCTTATTCCATGAGCTTCATTATTGTCATTGTTACTTCTATCTTCTCTTTTATCTTTCAGCATTCCATTAGGTGAGACAGAAGCACTAGCTAAAAAAATTATAATAAAGCAAATAATTGCAATTTACGTATGTCGTTTAAATTTTTCACATAACTATAGTGAGAATTAATATTAGATAATGACCGTATTTTTTTATGGTTTTTGAATTTCCCATAACATTCTTTGATGTTTCTAAGTAGACTATTCTTGGTGAGAAACTTCACCATTATTCTCAACCATGAGAAAAGATAACTTAGATTTGTTTTAGTTTCACAACTATAATATCTTTGCTGGAGGAAGACTCTATTCCTGTTTCGTTGTTGAACGTCCTACTGCCTAAATCTACAAGTATCTTGTGCAATTTTCGCATTTATCCACTTTTCATTCTATCATACTAGCAGTTATTGGATCTACAGGTAACCCCATTTTTTCGCCTTTTTTCATTTTTCTAATTCTACTTCTTCCTCCTATTTAATATAGGCAGTAAGTGCTTTCTTAGTTGTGATGTTGATCGAAGAGAGACTATTCCTTCTCTCAATAATCTTAACATATCACCGAGCTGCATGACATTCTTGTTCTTTCGAGCACAAATGATTTTTCTTTACCGCCAAGTACATGCCATGACAACGTATGACATATACGTATTGTACTTTTTTAAGGGCTCGTCTCCCAAAAATTAATCAGTGTAATGTAGTTAAACATGAGAGAAGTTTAGATGGAAAAGTTATAACGGTCCAGATTTAAAAAAAAATAAAAACATTTTAGTTCATGGGTATGAAATGGCAGAATCAGCTCTAGATAGTTGAACATTTAATTGATGAAGTGAAAAAGGTCATACTATAAGCTACATCGTATTTAACAAGAGAGTGAATGAATGCATTAATGTTGAAATTACAAATTTCAAAAGTATTCAAATTTCCGAGACATTATCCTCAACTTAGCTCTTCTATTCAATAAGCTTAATTATTGTCTAACTGTCCTTCGATCCTGTAGCGCCCCCGACCCGTGGGCGCGCTACCCGCTTAGTCGCGGAACCTTACTCCAGGATCTTTGTAGGTGGTGAAACTCGTGAATGAAACCGAAGTTTCATTGCTTACATGAGCGGAAGCTTTTCCTAATTTGTCGAGAAATTAGCTTGAATTTTTTTTTCTTTTCTTCTGAACCTACATTGATTCTATTTTCTTAACTAAAATCCGGCAGCATGCCGTCTACAATTAAGACATTTGGGGCGATTACAAAACCTGATAGACATTACATAATCTAGCATTCTATATTACATTCATTCACAACTACTTAAATTCATCTAATCTCACCCTTATAAAATCATACTTCACATCGGAAGCTAATTATTACATTTAACATCCATATAAAACAATTCAAATATAATACACTCACATTTATAATAATTACAATCCCATGAATCCAAACTCATCAAAAATATTAAAAATCATACCTTCACTGCTCGACTAGCAGTAAAGGCCCATCCATCAAATCTGCATCATCTGCACTCACTGATTAGTTAAAAACAATGAGTATAAAATACTCAGTAAGCAAGCATTTAAAAATACGTACTGTTCAAAACCTGTGGCATTAACCAAAATCATAAAACTCTTAAAATCTCATTATGCATGTGTGATGATGAGATGAATGCACACACATGCATCCTTTCATGACTTATCCATCGTTTGGCAAATGACACTTATCAAGTGATCACCCGCCCCATACGTCGGACGCACCGACTAGGCAACGCCAAGGACGGACTACCTGTCCAATTACAACCTTGACAAAGCCTCATGCATGAGTTCCATTCACACGTGCATCATATGCATTTATGACATGAATTGAGTTTCGCCAACTCAACATGATAGCAGGGTTTGTACATGAAAATCACGTTGAAAACAAATCTTTCAAGTACACATTATTATTGTAAAACCTATGCACAGGGTAATGGTCATCCCTAAGTACCTTTTCAATGCATGTCACTTTAAAGAAACATTTAAATAAAACATACTCACGTGAAATAAAAAGGCAAGAACAGATTTTTCTTATCATAAAATTCTTTTGAACAAAAAGAATTTTGAAGAGCTTGCTTACCTCTTCCCTTTAGCTTTCTTCCATTTTTCCTTTATACTTTCCTTCATCTTTTCTTTACCCCTTCCTATTATAGCCAACAAAGAATACATCTAAGCATTATTTCACCCATCACAAATACTTATTCCATGTTTAATTATGCATCTAACTACATATTTTTTTCAAGACCTTTGGACATGGAGTTCAAGTATTCATAAACTTGGAATCTCCTTATCCAAAATTCCTAACTTTCTTTTACTTTAACCACACTTTCAAATTGGATGAATCATAGCTTACAAGTTAACTACCCTTGAATTGCCCTTTACACCCAAACTTGAACCGAATCTGAAATTTCTTACTTTCCAAGCTATTTAAACCTTCATACCATCCCAAATTTAACACGCATTTGAATAAGCTTATAAATTGCATTAGCTTTGCATTTAATACTTAACTAATAATTGTAATTCAAATTTTCACTTTATACATAACAAAATATATAAGCTCAATATAGCTTCTACCACTATTTATACAACTTGAAAGTTAGTATATTCCATTTTCATTTTATTTTCATAAAACTCATATCATCAAACAGTAAATTCATCTACTGCAACTTAAATCTCATTTACACATAAAAGGCTCACCCACATTGACACATTCATTGGGTTCCCTATTACTTACATTTCTTTCTTTAAAACCTCTCCATCATTTTGTGTTCAAAAATACACTTAGATAACTCATATATGCATAAACTTACATTTACTATATAACTTAAAATACATTGAATAATAGACCTTTCACTCGATATATAAATGACAACACGAGGCCATTTGAACTTAAGATAGCCTTTACAGCCTTTTTTTTTTTTTTCCACTTCCCTTCAAAACATAACCATTAAATCTTAAACACTCATTGAAAAATAACTTAACTAACTTGACATTTTAAATTACCCAATATGCTCCTCAATTTCACAATTCATTCCATTTTACTCTTATTTAACTCTAGCTTGCTTAAAATGTATCATTTATTTCATTTCATTTCAATTTTATTTCTTTTCTATATAGAGCATATGAATTAATCTAATAAATTTCTTTTGCATGGCCAAACAACCCATTAACTAGGTTATTTCACTTTAAATCTTAACACCCGTAGCTTAACATATAATGCTTCATCATCAAATCATTAAGCTAGTCATAAATATATAAATACAATAATTAAATGCCTAAAATTTAATATCCAAGCTCATAATCTCAATTTAATAGTTGGGATTTCCCCAACTTCCCTTTACTTCCATTTATCTAACTTAAAATCTATCATTCCATCATCATTCATATGTATTATACTTTTTAATATAATAATTATAACCCAGCATATATCATAACCAAATTCATCATATATGCTCCCGTCTAAATTTCACCTTCATTTAGGCTTATTTAAAATTCTTATATATATATATATATTTAATAATTACAATTTTGCTTAACCACAACCCATTTATCATAAATAAATTATATATCATGCTCCTAAAATTAAAATTAATACTTTAGGAGCCACTTTTAAACTCAAATTCATCACCCATACATTGCCCAACTTTGGCAAATTAGATGAGAGGGTTTTAAGCTTTAAAATTAAGGGATTTTACTCCCTTTCATTTTCACATGATTTACATACAACAAGTTTAACATTTTTTTAACCCTCCAACCATTCATGTACATGTCATATAACTGTTACCCAATCATTCATTTTTATTTATTTATTTATTTTACATCTATTTGACACCAAAGTGATATAAAATTCACCCTGTACATATTTACTTAAAACAAAACTCATACCTCCATATAAATTTCCTAACTACCCAATTTCATTTAGCATATATGTCTACATTTTGGCTTTAATATACATATTTTGATCTAAATCCATGTCCATATATTATCAAATTACTAAATTTATTATTTACAAGCAACAAGACATACCCGTAACATATATACCCACCTATCTCATTTTTTTTCCACCCATTTCCACATCCGAATGGGTTCAAAATTATTTATAAATCATCCCATACATAAATAATATAAAAGCCCTATGCTTAGCCCACGTTTTTAGGGCGTCCCCATGTTCAAGGTATGATGGAAATTTTTAATTTCCTTTCCTGTCCAATATTATACATGTAATTTTACAAATACTACATCCCAGCATCATTAAAATACATTATATAGCAATTTGGAGCAACAATATTAAAGCTTTTCAACTCTTGAAATTTCGGATTCATGCACGGGATTCAATTTTCACATTCCATATACATTATTTGGCTCCCAAAATGAAGATATACATGAATCTACGAAAACCCCCATGATTCCTACCCATTTTAGGTAGAAATTTCAAAACCCCAAGTCACCGTAGCTATGGATTCGAATTTCCTCCTACTTTCTTACAATTTCTTCATTCATTCTTATAGATCTACCCATATTAAACAAAAGCCCCATGATTTTTTTCATGATTGGAAAGAAATTTCGAAAATAAATAAAAACCCATCTTTCTCTCTTACCTCCGGTCACCGGCGGCGGTTGGACGGCGACGGCGGCAGCAGCGGCGACGGGCAGCAGCGGCGGCCGGCTCCTCCTCTTCTCTCCCTCCTCTCCTTCTCTTCTCTTCTCCTCTCCTTCTCCTTCTCTTCTCCTCCTCTTTCTTTCTTCTCTCTCCTCTCCCCCCTCTCGTTTTCTCCCTCTGTTTGCGCGTGGGAGAAAAGGGGCTGCCTTTTGGTGGCCCCTCTTAAGGTAGTCCGCACGTACACACGTGCGGCTACCCCTCATACTATATTTTTTTATTTTTTTTTTTAAATATCCATATTAAATATATGTCATAAATCATATTATTTTAAATCTTATGATTTGAATTCATAATACTTATTTAAAATCATTAAATCATGGTCATTTACTAATTTAAGCAATTTAAATCCATTAATCACTTAAATTAAATCATTTGACCGAAATTCATTAATTAATCTAAAATTAAATAATACATTTTATTATTATTCCATTCAACATTTACACTCTTAACTCATCATTTTTTTATTTATTAATTCTTCCTTTTCTTACTTTATAATTTTAGGCCATTAATAAAATTCTAATTTTATTAATTTCATGGCCCAAAATTTTCATTTATATATGGCACGTACTTATGGGTTGCAATATAAAAATTGCGGGTATTACATTCTCCCCTCCTTATAAAAGGTTTCGTCCCGAAACCATTTCGGTATTCGTAATTTCT
Source organism: Annona cherimola (assembly GCA_030490835.1). Taxonomy (NCBI): domain Eukaryota; kingdom Viridiplantae; phylum Streptophyta; class Magnoliopsida; order Magnoliales; family Annonaceae; genus Annona; species Annona cherimola. The sequence goes on along the minus strand of CM059973.1, from coordinate 64,514,013 downwards.
CGTGATAATATTTTTTTTCTAATATTATTCTCAGTACTCAATACATATATATGTGTATATATCACCCATCATGTCAACTATTATTTTGATAACTCTTAAAAGATTATATTGAACATTTTGATTTACAAACTTCATATAGATATTCGTTCATGGTTCCTCTGCTCATTTATACATGCTTATGCAAAACAAACATGTGCTTAAGCACACATACGTATAGTCATATATACATAAAAAAAAATTATATATACACAGATTTCATGTAAATTTTATCTTTATAATTCCTATTACATGAATCATTTGGGTAGGATCCTCATCCTTCACTCAAACAAGAGTCGCCTAGCCTCTTGTTTTTCAATTAACTTTTAACTTTTTAACTTTATCAAATAACCCCTAACATTTTTTTTTTTTTTTGTTTCATTCGATATTTTACCCAAAGGTAAAATCAACAATAAGTAAATTAAATTCTATCACTTAATTTACTTACTTTCTATCATAGTCCATTCTTCAACTTCTTAAGAATGGATATTATTCAATGAAAATTAATTAAGTTCTACACAGGCATAGAGCAATTAAAGCACTTAGAGAACCATGAGACATATTAAATAGGGCCCTGTCTCAATAAATCCTCTAGCTTTAGCTCACCCTATACCTTCTAAATATTAAATTTATAAGTAGACATATCATGTTTCACCCCTTTCCTTTTTTTTTTTTTTTAAACTAAGCAAGAGCGGTTTTATTCTTTTCTTATTTTTAAAATTTCTACGTACTTTTCACCACTCTTGCTCTGATACCACGTCTGTAGCGCCCCCGACCCGTGGGCGCGCTACCCGCTTAGTCGCGGAACCTTACTCCAGGATCTTTGTAGGTGGTGAAACTCGTGAATGAAACCGAAGTTTCATTGCTTACATGAGCGGAAGCTTTTCCTAATTTGTCGAGAAATTAGCTTGAATTTTTTTTTCTTTTCTTCTGAACCTACATTGATTCTATTTTCTTAACTAAAATCCGGCAGCATGCCGTCTACAATTAAGACATTTGGGGCGATTACAAAACCTGATAGACATTACATAATCTAGCATTCTATATTACATTCATTCACAACTACTTAAATTCATCTAATCTCACCCTTATAAAATCATACTTCACATCGGAAGCTAATTATTACATTTAACATCCATATAAAACAATTCAAATATAATACACTCACATTTATAATAATTACAATCCCATGAATCCAAACTCATCAAAAATATTAAAAATCATACCTTCACTGCTCGACTAGCAGTAAAGGCCCATCCATCAAATCTGCATCATCTGCACTCACTGATTAGTTAAAAACAATGAGTATAAAATACTCAGTAAGCAAGCATTTAAAAATACGTACTGTTCAAAACCTGTGGCATTAACCAAAATCATAAAACTCTTAAAATCTCATTATGCATGTGTGATGATGAGATGAATGCACACACATGCATCCTTTCATGACTTATCCATCGTTTGGCAAATGACACTTATCAAGTGATCACCCGCCCCATACGTCGGACGCACCGACTAGGCAACGCCAAGGACGGACTACCTGTCCAATTACAACCTTGACAAAGCCTCATGCATGAGTTCCATTCACACGTGCATCATATGCATTTATGACATGAATTGAGTTTCGCCAACTCAACATGATAGCAGGGTTTGTACATGAAAATCACGTTGAAAACAAATCTTTCAAGTACACATTATTATTGTAAAACCTATGCACAGGGTAATGGCCATCCCTAAGTACCTTTTCAATGCATGTCACTTTAAAGAAACATTTAAATAAAACATACTCACGTGAAATAAAAAGGCAAGAACAGATTTTTCTTATCATAAAATTCTTTTGAACAAAAAGAATTTTGAAGAGCTTGCTTACCTCTTCCCTTTAGCTTTCTTCCATTTTTCCTTTATACTTTCCTTCATCTTTTCTTTACCCCTTCCTATTATAGCCAACAAAGAATACATCTAAGCATTATTTCACCCATCACAAATACTTATTCCATGATTAATTATGCATCTAACTACATATTTTTTTCAAGACCTTTGGACATGGAGTTCAAGTATTCATAAACTTGGAATCTCCTTATCCAAAATTCCTAACTTTCTTTTACTTTAACCACACTTTCAAATTGGATGAATCATAGCTTACAAGTTAACTACCCTTGAATTGCCCTTTACACCCAAACTTGAACCGAATCTGAAATTTCTTACTTTCCAAGCTATTTAAACCTTCATACCATCCCAAATTTAACACGCATTTGAATAAGCTTATAAATTGCATTAGCTTTGCATTTAATACTTAACTAATAATTGTAATTCAAATTTTCACTTTATACATAACAAAATATATAAGCTCAATATAGCTTCTACCACTATTTATACAACTTGAAAGTTAGTATATTCCATTTTCATTTTATTTTCATAAAACTCATATCATCAAACAGTAAATTCATCTACTGCAACTTAAATCTCATTTACACATAAAAGGCTCACCCACATTGACACATTCATTGGGTTCCCTATTACTTACATTTCTTTCTTTAAAACCTCTCCATCATTTTGTGTTCAAAAATACACTTAGATAACTCATATATGCATAAACTTACATTTACTATATAACTTAAAATACATTGAATAATAGACCTTTCACTCGATATATAAATGACAACACGAGGCCATTTGAACTTAAGATAGCCTTTACAGCCTTTTTTTTTTTTTTCCACTTCCCTTCAAAACATAACCATTAAATCTTAAACACTCATTGAAAAATAACTTAACTAACTTGACATTTTAAATTACCCAATATGCTCCTCAATTTCACAATTCATTCCATTTTACTCTTATTTAACTCTAGCTTGCTTAAAATGTATCATTTATTTCATTTCATTTTAATTTTATTTCTTTTCTATATAGAGCATATGAATTAATCTAATAAATTTCTTTTGCATGGCCAAACAACCCATTAACTAGGTTATTTCACTTTAAATCTTAACACCCGTAGCTTAACATATAATGCTTCATCATCAAATCATTAAGCTAGTCATAAATATATAAATACAATAATTAAATGCCTAAAATTTAATATCCAAGCTCATAATCTCAATTTAATAGTTGGGATTTCCCCAACTTCCCTTTACTTCCATTTATCTAACTTAAAATCTATCATTCCATCATCATTCATATGTATTATACTTTTTAATATAATAATTATAACCCAGCATATATCATAACCAAATTCATCATATATGCTCCCGTCTAAATTTCACCTTCATTTAGGCTTATTTAAAATTCTTATATATATATATATATTTAATAATTACAATTTTGCTTAACCACAACCCATTTATCATAAATAAATTATATATCATGCTCCTAAAATTAAAATTAATACTTTAGGAGCCACTTTTAAACTCAAATTCATCACCCATACATTGCCCAACTTTGGCAAATTAGATGAGAGGGTTTTAAGCTTTAAAATTAAGGGATTTTACTCCCTTTCATTTTCACATGATTTACATACAACAAGTTTAACATTTTTTTAACCCTCCAACCATTCATGTACATGTCATATAACTGTTACCCAATCATTCATTTTTATTTATTTATTTATTTTACATCTATTTGACACCAAAGTGATATAAAATTCACCCTGTACATATTTACTTAAAACAAAACTCATACCTCCATATAAATTTCCTAACTACCCAATTTCATTTAGCATATATGTCTACATTTTGGCTTTAATATACATATTTTGATCTAAATCCATGTCCATATATTATCAAATTACTAAATTTATTATTTACAAGCAACAAGACATACCCGTAACATATATACCCACCTATCTCATTTTTTTTCCACCCATTTCCACATCCGAATGGGTTCAAAATTATTTATAAATCATCCCATACATAAATAATATAAAAGCCCTATGCTTAGCCCACGTTTTTAGGGCGTCCCCATGTTCAAGGTATGATAGAAATTTTTAATTTCCTTTCCTGTCCAATATTATACATGTAATTTTACAAATACTACATCCCAGCATCATTAAAATACATTATATAGCAATTTGGAGCAACAATATTAAAGCTTTTCAACTCTTGAAATTTCGGATTCATGCACGGGATTCAATTTTCACATTCCATATACATTATTTGGCTCCCAAAATGAAGATATACATGAATCTACGAAAACCCCCATGATTCCTACCCATTTTAGGTAGAAATTTCAAAACCCCAAGTCACCGTAGCTATGGATTCGAATTTCCTCCTACTTTCTTACAATTTCTTCATTCATTCTTATAGATCTACCCATATTAAACAAAAGCCCCATGATTTTTTTCATGATTGGAAAGAAATTTCGAAAATAAATAAAAACCCATCTTTCTCTCTTACCTCCGGTCACCGGCGGCGGTTGGACGGCGACGGCGGCAGCAGCGGCGACGGGCAGCAGCGGCGGCCGGCTCCTCCTCTTCTCTCCCTCCTCTCCTTCTCTTCTCTTCTCCTCTCCTTCTCCTTCTCTTCTCCTCCTCTTTCTTTCTTCTCTCTCCTCTCCCCCCTCTCGTTTTCTCCCTCTGTTTGCGCGTGGGAGAAAAGGGGCTGCCTTTTGGTGGCCCCTCTTAAGGTAGTCCGCACGTACACACGTGCGGCTACCCCTCATACTATATTTTTTTATTTTTTTTTTTAAATATCCATATTAAATATATGTCATAAATCATATTATTTTAAATCTTATGATTTGAATTCATAATACTTATTTAAAATCATTAAATCATGGTCATTTACTAATTTAAGCAATTTAAATCCATTAATCACTTAAATTAAATCATTTGACCGAAATTCATTAATTAATCTAAAATTAAATAATACATTTTATTATTATTCCATTCAACATTTACACTCTTAACTCATCATTTTTTTATTTATTAATTCTTCCTTTTCTTACTTTATAATTTTAGGCCATTAATAAAATTCTAATTTTATTAATTTCATGGCCCAAAATTTTCATTTATATATGGCACGTACTTATGGGTTGCAATATAAAAATTGCGGGTATTACAGATCCTCTCTTATCTTTTGGTATCTCATTAGGTGAGATAGAAGCACTAACTGGAAAAAATGATAACAAAGCAAATCAATGCAATTTATACTTATTGTTTTAATTTTTATGTAAATATAGTAAAGAATTAATACTTGATAATGACCTTTTTTATGGTTTTTTCAATTATCTATAACATCCTATGATGCTTCACAGTAGACCATTTTTTGTAAAAAAACTTCACCATCATTCTTAGCCTGGAGAAAAGATAACTTAAGTTTTTCAGTTCCAACACTAACTACAATATGTTCGCTAGAGGAAGACTCCGTTTTTGTTTTGTTGGTGGAAGTCCTACTGTCTAAATCTATAAAGATTCTCGTGCAATTATTCCATCATCCACTTTCCATTTTATTGTATCAGCTGTTATTGGACCTCCAAATAACTCTACTTTTCTCAACTCTTCGTTCTTTTTTGATTCTACTTCTCCTAACTGTTTAATATAGGCATTAAGTGCTTTCTTAGTTGTAATGTTAATCAAAGAAAGATTGTTCTATCTGTCAACAATTTTAGCACACCACCGAGCTGCATGGGGCTCTTGTTTTTTGAGGCACACTTGATTCTTCTTTACAGTTAAGTACATTCCATGACAAGTTATGACTTATACATATTGTCGTTTTTTTTTAATGGTTCGTCCCTCAAAAATTAATCAACACAATGCAGTCAATCATTAGAGAAGCTCAGATGGAAAAGGCATAGCAGTTCAGATGAAAAATAGAAAAATACAGTAGCGGATGGGTATTGGATGGCAAATCAGCTCAAGATAGCTGGACAATTAATTGATGAAGTGAAAAAAGATAACTTACAAGCTACGTCCTTTTTAATAAGAAGGTGAATGAATGCATGAATCTTCAAATTACAGACTTAATAAGTATTCAAACTTCCAAGTTTTTATCCTCAACTTCACTCTTCTATTCCTTGAGCTTCATTATTTTCTAGTTGTCCTTCAATCTTTGCTCTTATCTTTCGGCATCTCATTAGGTGAGACAGAAGCACTAGCTGAAAAATGATAACAAAGCAAATTAATGCATTTTACACTTGTTATTTTAATTCTTTGTAAGTTATAATGAATGATTAATAATTGATAATGGCTGTGTTTTTTATGATTTTTTCAATTATCATAACATCCTATGATGCTCCTCAGTTGACCATTCCTAGGAAGAAACTTCGCCATTATTCTCAGCCACGGTAAAAAATAACTTAAGTTTTTCAGTTTCATAACTAACTATAATATCTTCGCTGGAGGAAAACCCTATTTTTGTTTTGCTTCTGGAAGTCCTATTACTTAAATCTAAAAAAAAATCTTATGTAGTTGTTGCATCTATCTACTAGGCATTCTGTTGTACTATAGTGGTTGCTAGACATCCAAATAACCCCATTTTCTGGCTTCTTCATTGTTTCCTGATTGGATTCTCTCGCCTATTTAACATAGGCAGTAAGTGCTTTTTTAGTTGCGATGTTGATCAAAGAGAGATTATTCCATCTCTCAACAATCTAAACACACTACTGAGCTATATGGGGACTCCTATTCATTGAGACACACTTGATTTTTCTTTATTGTCAAGTACATTTTATGACAACTTATGACATATACATATTGTCCATTTTTGTAAAGGCTAGTCCCACGAAAATTAATCAACATAATGCAATAAAAAATAAGAGATGTTCAGAAGGAAAAGACAGCAAGTTAGGCAAAATAAAAACGGAGCCCAATTCAGTGCACCCGGGTGCATTCAGCCTCAACGCACCCGGGTGCACTGCACCTATTTTTTTTAAATTTTTTTTGAAAATTTTTGTATAAAATGGTTAATCTTGGTTTATTTAACATACGTATCAATGTTTACTATTTTTGGAGACTTTTAGATATTTTTTTTAGATTTTTAAAAATCAGTGGCATTTTCGGTAATTTAAAATTACGAAAAATGCCACTGATTTTAAAAAATCTAAAAAAAATATCAAAACATCTCCAAAAATAGTAAAAATTGATAAATATGTTAAATAAACCTATATTAACAGCTTCATGAAAAAAATTTCAAAAAATAAATAAAAAAAATAGGTGCAGTGCACCCGGGTGCGTTGAGGCTGAATGCACCCGGGTGCACTGAATTGCGCTCCAATAAAAACACAGTCATCGATGGTGTGAGATGGCAGAATCCGCTTTATATTGTTGAACATTAAATTGATGAAGTGAAAAAAGGACAACCTACAAGCTATGTCTAATTTAATAAGAGGGTGAATGGAAGCATGAATGTTAAAATTGCAGATTCCAACAAGTATTCAAACTTCCAAAGCTTTATCGTCAACTCCACTTTTGTATTCCATGAGCTTCATTATTGTGTATCGGTACTTCTATCTTCACTCTTATCTTTCAGCATTTTACTAGGTGAGATAGAAGCACTAGCTAAAAAAATTATAACAAAGCAAATCATTATAATTTATACGTGTTGTTCAGAATTTTTACATAACTATAGTGAGGATTAACATTTGATAATGACTGTTTTTTTATGGTTTTTCAATTTTCCATTAAATCCTTTGATGTTACTAAGTAGACCACTCTTAGTGAGAAACTTCACTATTATTCTCAGCCAAGGGAGACGATAACTTAGGTTTTTTAGTTCCACAACTAACTATAATATCTTTGTTGGAGGAAGATTTTATTCTTGTTTTGCCGTTGGAAGTCCTACTGCCAAAATCTACGAAGTATCTTGCACAACTTTTGCATATATCCACTTTTCATTTTATTGTACCAGCAGTTGGATCTCTACTTTTTTTGCTTGTTTTTCGTTTTCTAATTCTACTTCTCCCATAAATTTAATATAGGCAGTAAGTGTTTTTTTAGTTGTGATGTTGATCAAAGAGAGACTATTCATTCTCCAAACAATCTTAACACACCATCGAGCTACGTGGCATTCCTATTCTTTCAGACACACATGATTTTTCTTTATCGTTTAGTACATGCATTGACAACATATGACATATACATATTGTCCTTTTTAAGGTCTCATCTCTCAAAAATTAATCAATGTAATGCAGTTAAACATAAGAGAAGTTCAAATGGAAAATATATAATAGTTCAAATGAAAAAATGAAAAACATAATAGTTGATGAGTATGAGATGACAGAGTCAGCTCTAGATAGCTAAATATTTAATTGATGAAGTGAAAAAGGACATCCTATAAGCTACATCTCATTTAAGAGGGTGAATGGATGCATGAATGTTGAAATTATAGATTTCAATAAGTATTCAAACTTCCAAGGCTTTATCCTCAACTTAACTCTTATGTTCCATAAGCTTAACTATTGTCTAGTTGTCTAGTTGTCCTTCAATCCTCTCTCTTATCTTTCGGCATCTTATTAGGTGAGATAGAGGTGCTAGCCGGAAAAAATGATAGCAAAGCAATCAATGCAATTTATACTTATTATTTTAATTTTTACATAAATATAGTAAAGGAATAATACTTGATAATGGTTATGTTTTCTTATATTATTTTAATCATCCAACATTCTGTGATGCTTTTTAGCAGACCATTCTTGGTGACAAACTTCGGCATTATTCTCGGTCACGAGAAAAGATAACTTAGGTTTTTCAATTTTAACACTAACTATAATATTTTCGATGGAGGAAGATTTGTTTTTGTTTTGCTGCTAGAAATCTTATTGCCTAAATCTACAAAGAGTCTTAAACAATTTTTGCTTCTATCCACTATCAATTTTAGCCGACCCACATAGGTGGGAAATGGCTTATGATGATAATGATGATCCACTACCAATTTTATTGTATCAGTAGTTGTTGGACTTCCGGATAATCTCACTTTTTCTACTTCTTCGTTTTTTAATTCTGTTTCTCCTAACTATTTGATATAGGCAATAAGTGCTTTCTTAGTTGTGATTCTGATTGAAAAGAGACTATTCTATCGCTCAATAGTTTTAACACACCACCAAGCTACGTGGGACTCTTGTTTTTATAACACACTTGATTTTTCTTTACCGTCAAATACATGCTGTGACAACTTATGACATATACATGTTGTCCTTTTTTTAATGACTTGTCCCCTGAAAATTAATCAATATAATGCAGTCAATTACAAGAGAAATTCAAATGAAAAACACAGCAGTTCAAATGAAAAAAAGAAAAACATAATATAGTAGTAGATGAATATGGGATGGTAAAATCAGTTCTAGATAGTTGAACATTCAATTGATGAAGTGAAAATTGACAATGTGCAAGTTACATCTCATTTACTAAGTTGGTGAATGGATGCATGAATCTTGAAATTGCATATTTTAATAAATATTCAAACTTCCAAGGCTTTCTCCTCAACTTCGCTCTTTTGTTTCATGAACTTCATTATTGTCCAATTATCCTCTATCCTTTCTCTTATCTTTGGACATCTCTTAGGTGAGACAGAAGCACTAGCTGAGAAAAATGATAGCAAACGGTAAAGGAATAATACTTCATAATGGCTGTATTTTTTATAATTTTTTCAATTATCGATAACATCCTATGATGCTTCCCAGTAACCATTCATGGTGAGAAACTTATTCTCAGCTAAGAGAAAAGACAACTTAAGTTTTTCGATTTCAGCACTAATTATAATATCTTTGATGGAGGAAGACGTTATTTTTGTTTTGCTGCTGGAAGTCCTAATACCTAAATCTACAAAGAATCTTCTGCATTGTTGCATTTATCCACTTTTCATTCTACTATACCAACAGTTGTTGGACCTTCAGATAATCCCATTTTTCCTACATCTTCTTCCTTTTCTAATTCTACTTCTACTTGTTTACTATATGCAATAAGTGCATTTTTAATTGTGATGCTAGTCAAAAAGAGACTATTCCACTGAGCTGCATGACTGAAACACCCCACCATTTTGAGGTGTTACGAATAAGGTCTACTATGTTCAAGCTAAGAATAAAATCTCCCAAAATGGAAATAGACACCAAGATACAAAATCATAAAACTTATAACTATTACATCTCAAGTCTACTCCTCATGGAGTTATAATACATATTCAGTGTCTTTAATTAAAACAAGTAAGTATTATAAGATAATTTCAATAAAAATCTAAACTTCATTATTCTTTGCTTTTCTAGTTTTGCCTTTTTCCCATGTTGATGAAGGCTTTAATTTATCATTGCATCCCTGTGATTTCACTGAAATCAAAACTATGTGAGCTGAAAACTCAATAAGTAAAAGTGTATTTTTAAAAATTCATTTTGCAATCATTTTGATTTTTTTTCAAAAACATATACAATATCTATATTGCCTTTTATGCACAACAAACTGTAATAAAAATATCTTGATACATGTGTACACAAATGTTAATTTTAAATTATGCATTCACGCTGTGGATATTGCCATCTACTTATGCTCGCGTGCAGTCGTGTTACACATTCGTGAGCAAATTCATCTTTTTCGGTAGTTCTGAGGTCGCTACCCAGGTACTACCATACTACTTTACTCCTTGGCGGCAAACCCAATATGCAATTATGCATCATGCTCATGTATTGTGATTAATGCACCACTTAAATTCACTACTTAACATGATTTTGAAATAATAATGCTCATATTTGAATAAACCAACTTGAAAGAAAATTTCAATTTAAATAAATAATCACATTTCATAGCAAAATCACAATATTCACATAATATTTTCAAAGTTATGCTTTGGTAAAAGTTTACTTACCTTTAAGTAGACTTTAAAACTCCTCTTTTTCAATTTCTTGTAATGACCTCAAGTTTCTTTCCCGAATTTTCATCACAATATGTTCATTATTTTACTTTGATTTTCATAAATATTATTTAAAATTTCATTTATGACTTTTTCAAAATTTCTCATAATTTTAATCAGTCCAAAATTCTATTTTCTCCTATTTATCGACTTTTAAACAAATTTATAATAATAAAATTTGGACTCATACTTCTTTAATTACTTACTTTAAAATTTTCATATTTTTTGTAATTTTTTATAATTTTATAATTATTTTTATAGTATCACACCTTTTAAATAACTATAAGTTTAAACTCGTTTAAGCTTCTAAATATTGACTTTAAATTTATGGGTATTTTTCATTATTTTTTTATTTTTTTCTAATTTTTCTGTATTTATTTTGAAAAAAAATTTTCCGGCCGATCGCCGATGGCTATTTCCGATGGGCCAGGCCTGTATTGGGCCGGCCAGGTGGACTGGGCTCTTTGTTTGGATGCTAGGCCAGGTTGCTTATGTGGGCTAGGCTTGGTTTCTGAAACTTGGGCTTAGTTTCTATGGGCTTGGGACGAGTGGACTTGCTTCTGGGCCTTCTGGTTCACTGGGCTCATCCGGTGGGCTTAGTCCACTGGTCCAAAAGCTTTTTTCCAACAGTCCGTATTCTCTGAATACAATAGCTTATATCTCTTAATATAAATTTCTGTTTGATCTAAAATTTTAGAAGTAAGCTTATAAAATTATGTTTTATAAGCTGGACGGTCCATTTTTCAAAATAACATTTCTATTATCAGATTTAACATAAAAGGTTTAATAAAGTGTGAAAATTTAAACATCACTTCAAATAGTTATGTAAATTAATTTTTAACAAAATTAATTCATCATATATACTGTAAAATATCTCAAATAATGTTTGTAATGGGTCAGATTATTATTTTTGCTTCTGTATTTTCTGTAATTATTTTTTTTGTGATTTATCCTTAAAATACATATTTACCACACTAAATTTCCATAAAAATTATTATATCTTGAAATCTATAAGTCTGATCATGTTGAAATTTTACAGGCAAGCTAAATATATGATTATATTGTTATTTTATGGTCAAAATTCTCTAATTATGTCTAGAAGTACGTTTATTTCATCATATAGCATTTTCTATCCTTTATTCGATATTTCTCATTGAAATAAATAAAATTTCAACATCCAACATTTCAATAATACTCAGATGACTAATTAGCCATGCTAGAAACATCGGGAATGGTTTAGATCTACCAAAATGAGTTACATATATTGAAAATTGATGAGATTAACTGAAAGGTTGTGCTACTCAACTTACCTCCGCAAAAACTCTTTTTTCTTCGTTCGTCTCTGCTGTCTCCTGCGCAACTCTTTCCTTCGAATGGCTGAAACTCACTACGTCTCCCCCTTATATACTAATCCATTCGTTAAACGGCTGAGATTAAGGCCATTAATCTCCACCGTTTTCTGCATGGCCATAAATCTCATCCATTTCTTAAAAACGGATGAAAACGGATGGCTGTTACAATGACACTTCTGTTCTTTGAAACATACTTGACTTTCTTTAGCGTCAGATATTTGTCGTGACAACTTATGACATATACTTATTGTCCCTTTTTTAACGACTCGTCCCCTGAAAATTAATCAACATAATTCAGTCAATCATAAGAGAAGTTCATATGAAAAAACATAGCAGTTTAGATAAAAAGAAGAAAAATATAGTAGCGGATTAGTATTGGATGACAGAATCAACTCTAGATAGCCAAATATTCAATAGATGAACTGAAAAAGGACAACTTACAAGCTACATCTCATTTAATAAGTGGTTGAATGGATGCATGGATCTTGAAATTGCAAATTTCAACAAGTATTCAAACTTTCAAGGCTTTATCCTCAACTTCACTCTTCTTTTCCATTAACTTCACTATTGTCTAGCTGTTCTTTAATCCTCTTTCTTATCTTTCGATATCTCATTAAGTGAGACAGGAGCACCAGTTGGAAAAAACTATAACAAAGCAAATCAGTGCAATTCATACTTATTGTTTTTTTTGCTTAAATAGATAAAATGATTAATACTTAATAATTGCTGTATTTTTTATGATCTTTTCAATTATCCAAAGCATCTTATAATGCTTCTCAGTAGACCATTTCTCGTGAGAAATTTCACCATTATCTCTATCACAAAAAAAGATAACTTAGGCTTTTCAGCTCCATTATTCTCTATCACAAAAAAAGATAACTTGGGCTTTTCAGTTCCAACACTAACTATAATATGTTCATTCGATTAAGATTCTATTTTTATTTTGCTGCTGGAAGCCTTACTGCCTAAATCTACAAAGATTCTTATGCAATTGTTGCATCTATTCACTCTTCATTTTATTACGCTAGCCGTTGTTAGACCTCCAAATAACCCCACTTTTCCCGTCTCTTCTTCCTTTTTTATCTACTTCTCCTAACTGCTTAATATAGGCAATAAGTGCTTTCTTAGTTGCGATGTCGATCAAATAGAGATTATTCCATCTCTCAACAATTTTAACACATTACCGAGCTGTATGGGACTCCCATTCTTTGGGACACTTGATTTTTCTTTATCGTCAAGTACATTCCATAACAACTTATGACATATTCAGCAAATCCAAATCGACAAGGAAACTTACTATTGGTACAAGAAGAAGATGAGGAAGACGGGGGAAAAGAAGAAGCAAGAAGAATAAATTATAGTACATAAGGGATGGTAAAGAACATAGTGCAACACAAATTAAATATTTCTAATTTTTATATATCTGCATACATATATGTATCATGCATGCGCTAGCTACATTGGAAAGGTTAGCTCAAAATTTAAAGTGCTTTTGACATTTTTTCGATCTTGATGACCCTTGTAGTTAAATTTTTACACTAAGGATTATGTCGCTAGAAAATTTGATTATCCTTACATGACACATTCTTCATGAAAGTTTAAATGTGAATGATAGTTGGTCTTCATCTCAAAACAAGGAAGAACAAGATGGAAAGAAAAAAGAAGAAGTAAGAAGAAGAAAATAATACCCAATGGGTTCTATGTTTCGATCTTACTCTTTCTTTTGGTCTCCTTTTCTTTTTAGCTGATGACAACTTGCACCTAAGGGATAGTCAGGAACAGAGTAATCATTCCTTTTAGTAGATGACAATTGCTACATAAGAGATGGTGATGAATACTTTATTCAAAGAAGAAGAAGAAGAAGAAGAAGAAGATGATGATAAAGAGAGAGGTGGAAGAGGTAATGTATACTTGATGAGTTAGAAAATAGTCCTACAAAACAACAAAGTATTATGAAAAAATAAGAGACACAGATGTACATGGAAAACCATTCAATATGAAGGGAAAAATCACAGGCGAAGGAAGAGAATCTACTATTAGAAAAATATTACCACAGATGTAGAACTCTCAAAGGAAAATTCTTAAACCCAATAAACTCCATAAGAAACTTCCAGAAGATCAAACTTCACAAAAGGAGTATACAAGATAGAGCTTAGAAAATTCATACTCCATACCCTTGAGCAAGAACTCTATTTATAGATTAGGGAGAGAGTTACATATGTATGCAACAGGCTATACAAAACCTTATAGAATAAGGTTTGCGTAGTCAATGCTAATTTGACGCAACAGGGATAACTTGGCATACAACCTTCCTTAATATTCAAGGCACCCATCAAGTGATAAATCTATATCTCGACTTGAATTCAAGTAAAATGGATTCTCCACCTTCACTACAAACTACCGCTCACAAACTTAGAACTCAAACCAAGCTCAAGCAATGCTCAAATTTGATAACAAAAAAAGACTTTGTTAATATATTAGCTGAATTATTTGTAGAGCAATTTTCTTGACTTGAATACAATCACGTTCAATAACATCATGAATGAAGTAATACCTGACAATGTACTTTGATCTTTCATAATACATTTGATCTTTACTGAGATGCATAGAGCTTTGACTATCCCAGTGAACGATAATTTTTTTCTAACCTGAAATGAGTTCACTCATTAAGGCTCTTAACCATAAAACTTTTTTAACACTTTTAGTCAATGTCATAAGCTCTGCTTCTGTAGTGATAAAAGCAACAATGCGCTGTAGCTGGCTTTTCAACTAATAGCACAACTGTCATTAGAGAACATGTAAGCCTAAAATGACCTTCTTTTATCAAGATCACTTACATAATCTGAGTCAGTATAACCTGCCACTGCATCATTAGTTCTCCCAAAGTTCAAAATATATAGGAAGTACCTCACAAATATTGAAGAATTCATTTTAATGCATTCTAATATTTTTCACTAAGACAAAACATATATATGCTAATCACACTAATGGCATGTGTAATATCTGGATGAGTACAAACCATAGCATATATGATATTTTTCACTACACTTCCTAGAATAAGGAATACGAGACGTACTTTATCCCTTCATCTAATTATGGTGACATCCCTATAGATAGTTTAGAGTGAGCAACAAACGAAATACTAATAGGGCATACCAAACTGTTCCAAAACTTTTGAGTGTACTTCTGTTGCGAGAGAGATAATTTTCCTACTTTTTATCTCTGTTAATCTCCATTCCTAGAATCTTCTTTTTTTTTATGAAAAGGAATAACTCTACCCCGACCCCCCCACATTTTGAAAGGGGTTCGGGATAGAGTAATCCACTGAGTTCATAGCAAAGAAATTATCTGCACAGAGTTTCTCAAGAATATCTTGTGGGGGGTTTCCCCACCATGACATATAATCCAATGCAGAAACTGAAATCAAGTCCGCTAAAGCATGAGCCACCGTATTCCCCTGTCTCAATACATGGTGAACCGAGATGTGAGCATTGGCTTTGAGCGCCGATCTGATCTCATCAATGATATGACCCACGGGAGAGACGATGTGACTGTCATTGGACAGGTATGTGCAAAGGAGAAGCGAGTCAGACTCAATCTGGACATTTCGAAGCTTGAGGTGGAGTGCCCACCGAATACCGAGGTGAAAAGCTTTTGCTTCCAAAAACAGAGGAGTTTCCCCCCCTCCCTTCCATTTCCGACCACAGGCCGCAATAAAGTAGCCACGGTAGTCCCTGATAACTGCAGCTACGCTGGAGACTCCCCTCCCCGCGGAACATCTGGAATCAACATTTATCTTGAAAGCACCCTCTGGTGGCATAGTCCATCTGGGAGCGAGCGAAGTGTCCAAAGCGGACTCATGATCAAGGAGCCTAACTCACCTCAATTGCTCAATATATTCCTTGCACCAGGGAAGTAAGTCAGCAAACACAGGATGGACCCCTTCAGCTTGTAGCTTGTTTCTCATAAACCAAACACGCCAGCAGAAGACAATGAAAAGTGCCAACTCGTCACACCTGTTTTTTGAATCTTCTTAGTTGCACCTAAATCTGTGATTTCAAATTCAGTACTCAACTAAGCTTTTAACCTGCGGAACTCAGGCATATCCTTAGCAACAATAAGTATATCATCAACATATAATAGCAAATAAATGAAGGACTCATCTGAATATTTTCTAAAATAGACACAACTCTCTCTGACTTATAAAATAACCATGAGTGACTAAAAAAGCATGGAATTGTGTTTACCACTGTCTAGGAGATTGTTTGAGTATGTATAAGGATTTCTTTAGCAAACAAACATGATCTTCTTACCATCAACAACAAATCCTTCAGACTGACACACATCAATTTTTTCATGAAGCTAGCCATTTAAGAAAGCTATTTTAACATTAAGTTGCTCCAATTCTAAACTTTGTGTAACAACCAAAATAATAAAATATGCATAGAATTTCGTTTAATGACCGGTGAGGAAATATCTTTAAAATTAACACCTAGTACTTGACTATAGCCTTTAGTTACTAAGCGTACTTCATATCTTGCATTTTCAACTCTTAGAATGTCTTCTTTCTTCCTAAAGACCCACTTGCATCCAATAACTTTCTTATATTTAGAAGATTTGACCAATTCCCCAGTCTGATTTTTATAAATAGATTTTATCTATTCATTCATAGCAACCAACTAATTTGCAAATTTAGAACAAAAAATAGCATCGGAATAAAAAGGATCATCATTACCATCAATGGTCTTTGCAGTTATCAAGGCATAATCTACCATACTTCCATCAAAATATCTCTTTGGTTTCTTAATTTATCTATTTTTTTTATCTTCCATATGTAATGTAATATAGCTCTATTTGTGATAAACCTATTTGTGGTAATTTTTCTCTGGTATTACTTCTTCTTCTTGAGTAGAGATAGACATCTCTATTGAATTGGGCTGATGAGATAAGTTGTTAATTACTCTATTTCTGCTAGCTTTTCAACATCATGACTTATATTAGATCGAACAGAAGGCTCCTTTCATGTATTAAGTATAGTAAATTCATTGAATGTAACATCTCTGCTAATTATAAATTTTGGTGAATTTGGATTCGAAAACCAAAATCTATATCCCTTTACTCCAAAAGCATAACCCAAAATGATACTTTAGCTCTAGATTTCAATTTTCCATCATTCACATGTACATAAGTTAGGTAACCAAATATTTTTAAATCAGAATAATTAACAAAATTGCTAGACTACACCTTTAGAGTCTTGAGATCAATAGCTATGATAGGAGAATAATTTATCAAATAACAAGTCGTGGAAGCTGGCTTTGCCCAAAAATCCTTTGAAAGCTGACATTAGAGAGCATATAATGAGCTTTCTCTATAATTGTGATGTTCATTTACTCTGCAACACTGTTCTGCTTTGGTTATTAATGGCTTTGTGATGTCTCATAATTCTTTCATTTTTGCAAAACTTATTAAACTCAGTATTACAGAATTTCAGACCATTGTCTGTTCTGAGTCGCTTCACCTATTTGCTTATTTATTTTTTAACCAAATCTTCCATTGTTTAAAGGTTAGAAAAACATCACTTTTATTTTTAATAAAGAAAATTCATAATTTTCTCGAATAATCATCAATAAATGTCAATGTGAATGTATATGTATTTTGGCCACATAAAAGACCTTGTTTGCTTAGACTTGACATGCTCTTCCCACTCATATGACCATGTCTCATATGTCATAACTTAATGATAGCCGAATCTGACAGGCTAGATGAAGTAGTAGTTGCTCCAGCTGTAACTATAGTTCCTTACAAAACAAATAAGCTACCAAGCCTTTTTTCTTTTATCAGAATAAAAGCACCTTTAGAAATTTTTATAATTCTATCTTTAGCTAAATATTTGCACCCATTAGCATCAAGAATGCCGGAAGAGATTGGATTATTCTTTAAATCGAGAACATGCCTTACATCAGTTAATATCCTCATAATGTCAACATGTATTCTAATTTTGATTGTTTCTATTCCAATTGTTTTATAAGAAGCATTATTTTCGATCAACACAACTCCACCATTAAAAGACTCATATATGGAAAATCAATATTTATTTGGAGACATATAATAAGAACAATGACAAGCCAAAATCCACTCATCTGTGAGCTTAGACCTATCATTTGTCACAAAGAGAACATGATCATCACTTTGATATGTAGTTACACTAGCTTTAGAAGGTTTTTCATTCTTTTTCTTATCTATTTGATTTTCTCTTTGTAATTTCTTTTCAACTTAAAACAATTTGTTTTAATGTGCCTTGGTTTACAACAATAATTGCAAGGACTAACATTGTTTCTAAACTTTGATTTGGATTGTGATTTATTATTATTGAAATTTCTTTGCTTAGACCTCCCTCTAGCAATTAATCATTCAACTTGATTGTTAATAGGATTACCATGCAATTCTTTTTTAATTTGCTATATCGAAACCAAAGTCATCTTATTTTCATGAACAAAAATTGTGTCCTTTCCATAAATAATTGTTTCTTTTTAGTGTTTATAGTAGGAGAGTAGAAAATATAATAATAACAAAGTTTGATCTTCGACATCAATTTTAGTACTAATATTTTCCAATTCAATAATAATGGAATTAAATTCATCAATATGTAATTTAATGGGCATACCTTTTATCATACTAAGCATGAACGAGCATTGTTTTAATAAAAGTTTTTTTTAACACTTTTTGCTAAATCTAGAGCCTCTAATTTATCTCATGTGGCTTTTGTTGTAGTTTTCTTAGTTCTTTTAGAAAACCTCATTTGAAAAGCTTAATTGAATTACTGATAGGGTTTTGATATTCATCTCATCATTTTACTCATTGCTTAAAGTGGTTGTCATCTTGTCTTTTTTGAAGATGGCTTTCTGCAACTCATTCTGAATCAAGATAGCTTTCATCTTGATTTGCCATCAATTGAAATTAATTTTGTGATCGAACTTCTCTATCTTGAACTTTGTCGTAGTCATCTTAATCCCAAGGAAAAACAAAATAGGCTCTAATACTAGTTTGGGAGGAAATAATCATTCAAAACAACAAAGCCATGTGAAAAAACAAGATTAAGAGAAGTAAAATAGACACATATTTACGTAAAAAATCCTTTAATATAAAGGGAAAAACCAAGGGCAAAGAAGAAAAAAATCTACTATCAGAAAAAATATGACAGAAAATGAAGAACTCTCACAAGAAAAATTCCTAAACTCAATACACTCCACGAGAAACTCTCAACAAGACCAAACCTCATAAAAGGAGTATACAAAAGAAAGCCTAAAACATTCACACTTCATACCTTAGAGAATGCCCTCTATTTATAAGCTAGAGAGAGCACTTAATGTAGGTGTAATCCGATGTGGAATATCAAATACCCTGCGTAAATGCTGCCAAAGTAACAACGCAACAGGCTATACAAAACCTTGTAGAATAAGGTTTGCATAGTCAATACTGATCTAACGCTACAAGGATGACTCAGCGCACAACATTGCTTGACATTCAAGGCATGCATCGACTAACATGATGAGTTTTGGCCTCCCTTCTTTGTTGCAGATGCCAAGGACCCGGTGAGAATCTGCTTCACTCCTTAGGGAGCGACAGTGCGAAAGAGAAGACAACAGCGGCAAGAAAGAGTTCTTGATAGTTTTTGAACTTCGAAGATTTTTATAATATTCAGAAGGCGCGGCGCGAGCTTTCCAACACTCATTCCGTGTGTATACTCCCATTTTACCTTCAATTATCTAGTAATTCTGTCCTCCTGATAACACTAAATGCCAACCAAACATGAACATATTTTCACCATTTACATATGAAGACCAAGTAAAATATTAAGTAATAAATGTTAGAAATATGTCAATAATTTAGATTTTTGAGAAAATAAAGTTAAAGGTATATTTTTAATTATATTCTTACTAATTTTTCACATATAAATTTAATTAATAATTTAGTAGATATTATTAATTTGATTTTATTCATTTTTTATACTTGCAATTATCGTTTGGTTAACGTAAACAATTTTAAAATGAATCATATAAATTTGTGTGTTATATAAATCGTACTATGCTATGAATAAGCCATCCAATCATAAGTAATTTAAAAAATAATAGTATAAGTTTACATAATTTACAAACTATACCATATTTACTATATGTTACAAATTTTTACTAAATAAATTTTATTTATATCAAATAAACATTAAAATTTTACTCAGTTCATACTATTTATACAGTGTTATTAATGCACCACAAGGTTATTTTTTTATCACAATAAGATTTTATTGAAAAATTTGCTATTCGTTTAACAAAATAATTTAATTTAAAGTTTTCTTTAGATTGTATTTTTTAATTACATATAATATATTAAAAAAGATGAGATAGATTCGTTTTCATCAAATAACTATTTATCATTGGGATTGAATTATAAATGTTGCTAGCGAACATCTTTAATAATGCAATTTTCAAATATTTTATTTATAATCTTATTCAATTATAATATTTTTCATATTCGATAAAAAATGAAACCTTCTCATTATTTATGTAATACAAATTTAATTTAAATAAGCAAATTTTGTTCAGAAGAAATAAATGTTTCTTGTGAGCATCTATCAATATTTTGTCACTAATAATTGTTAATTTAATAATATATTTGTGGATATTTTTATACCAATTTTTTGGGTAATTATTTGAATTTAATGTGAGATTTATTTTAAATTTTATATTTACAATATCTGGACATTAAATATTAATTTCAAGCTATTTAAATATTTTTAGTTAATGTTCTTGTTGCAGTGTCTACATGCGGGATTCTAGATCCAATCTTTTGAACGATTGACTTGCATATCCTTGCCCCATTGTGCTAAGTAGGAAGAGAGCAATAGGAAAGAGGAAGCCATAAAGAACTGAGAAAAAATGAAACAAGAGTTAGGAAGTATAGAAAAGAGGAAGAAAGAGTAGGAAAATGACAAGGAGAAGCAAGATGAAAAGTATAGAGAGAAGAAGAAGAGGGATGAAGCCGCGGCGGCTAAGAGGAAGACAAGTGACCACTAGAGTTCGCGAGAAGATCTGATTCTAATGGAGGAGAGGAAAGAGGCAAATGTGGGAGAGGTGATTTTCTGACGAGAGATTGAGAGGGTGCAATAAAATGAGGGTGTTTACATTTTTTATTTTGTCCTTTGCGCAAAGACCTCCTATCTGTTCATAACTCAAGCAATTGCGTTAGAGTTCTCAATTAGCTCATCTTGCGGGCCTCCTCTTTGTGCTTTGATTTCATGCAAACCTTACATTCCTTTGTATATAAATAGAGAATAAAATCGATAATGATTTCATAAAATCGACGTTGCTGCATTGGTAGTTTACTGTTGGATGAAACACGAAATGCAGATATCGTAATTCCTTCGAAGATGCTTTGTTTGACTTTCCGTTTGCAGAGATGTGTTTTTGGTTCGTGTGAATTCTAGGTGTTATATTCAATGGAGAAGCTCGATTTTATACGTAATATTGTATTTTGGTTAAAATAAAACATTTGTTTATTTTTATAATTAGTTATAGTTTTATCTTTTTCTTAATAACGTGTTTTCCTAAGTGTATTTAATCTATATACAAAATTTTACTATTCTATAATACTTTTACATATTTATTTTTAATTTTTTAAAAAATAAAGTTTTTAATAGGTGTAAAATGACGTAAATGCCCTTAAAATTGAAGATTTTTTAAAAATAAAAAATAAATATGTAAAAGTATTATAAAATAACAAAACTTTGTATGTGAATTAAATATAATTAGGAAAACATATTTATGAAAAAATAATTAAAAAATAAATGAACGTTATATTTTATCTTAAAATATATTATGGTGTATATAATCATATTGGTATATTCAACATGATAAACATATATAATTTTTATTCTCATGAGTTTTCATAATTTATATTTTTATATAAGACATGTTTCGCTATGTATAAAAGTTTTCAAGCTAAGGATGTGATTGGAAAGTCATAAAACTTCTGGATAAAAAATTTTTAAAATGAGAGAAAATGACGTGATATGATACGAGTAATAATGAGAAGTAAAAAATAATAAAATTAAAATAAATAAACTAGTTATATGTATAGTTTTGTGGAAATGATTAAAAGAATACTAAAATTAATGTAGTTATGAAGAGCGAAAAGTTTTGATTGGAAAATTTTAGAGCTAAAAAATATACCATAAAACTTTTACATATATAATCAACCTATCTATTTTAATTTACTCCCTTTACTCATAATCATTACTTATATCCTATCATATAATTTTCTCCTATTTTAAAATTACTTTCATCTAAAAGTTTTACCACCTTCCAATTCCCATACACACTCATAATAAAAAAAAAATTTATATATTAAATTAAGCCATCAACTTAATAAGATCCATATTGCATACATAATTGAGTCTCGATCATTTTAGACGAGTCTGAAATGAGGTCATTTCAAATTGGTCCAAAATACAGATTTTTTATTGAATATATATTAAATATTAAAATTATCTAAGATAATATATTCATATACATTATATTGATTGCAATTTTAAAATACATTAATTACTAAAAATCATTTTAAATTTTTTTATTACTAACCATATTATGCAAATTTACGCAAAATTTTAAATTTTTTGATATGATTTTATTTTGAAAAGCAACAATTTTGGGAAGGAAATGACTTAAATAACACAATTATTAATTTTTAAAAATATACATATAAAACTATAAATTTTAGTAAATAAATTAAGAACACTTAGGACAATACTTTCATAAAAGCAAAAAAATAGGCATCTGCCTTGCTTAGGCCCCTTCTTCCCTTCCCTAATTAAAGAGGTTTTAAACATGATAATGTATACATTTTAATTGTTTAAACCTTTTTCTCATAAATATTTCGTCCAAAGTATAATTAATAATTTTTCAAAATCAAAAATTTATAGATGTACTTTGTAATGCTCATATGAGCATCGAATCTACGACTTGTATATACATTTACATGATATAATCATTGTTACTATTTTTAAAAATAAATTTTAATAATCAATATTTTAAATTTTATTTAATATAAAATATAGAAATAGACAAAATTTTAAAAATGCATAGTTTAGAATAGAAATAGACAAAATTTTAAAAGTAAATAGTTTAGACTCATGCTAACATATGCATTTTAATTTTTAAACTTTTTCTTATAAAAATATTGTACAAAGTATATTTAATAATTTACCCAATTTTAGAATTCGTAGATGTACATGATAATGCTAGTATAAGCATTGAATCTATGACTTGTATATATATTTTAAATTATACATTTACATGATGTAATTATTGTTACTAATTTTAAAAAATAAATTCT
The DNA here is from genome assembly GCA_030490835.1 of Annona cherimola. Taxonomy (NCBI): domain Eukaryota; kingdom Viridiplantae; phylum Streptophyta; class Magnoliopsida; order Magnoliales; family Annonaceae; genus Annona; species Annona cherimola. The sequence continues at coordinate 64,490,417 of CM059973.1, read as the reverse complement.
AATAATCAATATTTTCAAATTTTATTTAACATAAAAAAGAATATATATTATCTAAAATCATTTCAATATTTTTCTAATATTTATAATATTAAAAAATATTTAAATTTATAATACAAAAATGTGACAACTCTTCACTTAGAAGGATTAGAAATTAGCTAACTCCACGTATATCCTAAGCTCAATATAATTAATGTCGTTAGACTCTACAAAATAGTCAATATAATAATTTATTATAATTATAATTATTTGATTTTATTTTTAATTTAATTCAAACTAATATTTATGTTTATTGTGCTTTTATTATTTTTAGTTTATATATTGATTCACTCAAGTTCTACAGTAAAAAGTTTAGAGGCAAAATTTATATTAAAGTAATTTAGATATTTTTAGTTAAATATAATTAATATTGATATAAAATTAATTAAGAAGGTAATCATTTTTAGATTTAATATTAATTTAACTTAATTTTTTGAATTATAATTTAAATTAATTTGATTCATAAGATGAGGGATAACATTTAGAAGTTCTTTATAGATTTTTTATGGAGTACAAAATATTTATTAAATTAACAATTGTATATTAATTTGATTTCATTTTAATTAATATTTATTTTTAGTAAAATTTTATTATTTTAGCTATGGGCCTCACAGTGTGATATTGTCTGTTTTGGTATGATAACCTAGCTTTATGGTTTTAAAATATCTCACATTATATTTAACTTGAAACTCACTTATAAATTCTCAGGAACTCTTCCCCCTTTTGACGTGAGATTTAGTTTCTAACTGTCATAAGTCTACTAGCTTCCACCCGTTTCATCCTTGAACCATAACTCAAGTTTAGGCTTCTGCTTGCATCCCTAGCTTTCACTGGATCAATTATTTGACTCTCAAAAGTACATCTACTGAAGCAAGTCTAGTCTGATACCACTTGAAATGCATATACCTAAAACAATGACCTTTAGGCTTATGTGCTATGGATCTCATAGTATGATATTATTTGTTTTGGCCTAACATTTTAGTCGCATGATTTTAAAATAGGTCACTTCATATTTAACTTGAGAAACCCTCTCTTCTTAAGCCCACTTATAAACTTTTAGAAACCCTCTCCTCTTTTCGATGTAACATTCGATTGTAGGTCGTTGCAATAGCTTTTCTTTTGTAATTCTTTGTGAGCCATTGTTACTACATCAATAAAGACTGGTGATGACAATTTAGATCACATAATTATCATTTCAATCTTTACATTTTTTCTCATTACTTAGATTTAGATGCTCCCATTTTTTGTTTGTATATCGTCTTTTTTGTTCTCTTCTCATTAGGAGACCATTTCTATTTTTGCCTTCATTTCTATGTGTTTGATTATTGTTCATTTTTATTGAAAAGAATACCTTCTGCCTTTGTGCAGTACGTGAAAGTAGACATAACTGAACCCGTATGGGGTGTCCAAATGACAGGCTTTGACATGTCACATTGCAGAGAAGGCCCAGTGGATCGCTTTTGTATAATGGTTAGGAAGGATTCGCAAAAGAACACTGCTTAAAGATAGGCAATTTCTTAGTTTTTAGGTATAATGGGCTGCCAAGTTTACTGTGGACATCTTTCGAAGTTTTGCTTGCCTAAAAAAATTATGTGTATATGGCTTCTGTTGTAGTTAGGGTATCAAAGTCAGTTTTAATCATTAATTTGGATGTGTTGCATTTGTCTTTGTGACTTTTTAGATTATTATTTTTCAAACTTCAGAAATTGATAAACTTATTATAAAATAAAATGTCCAGGATCTTTTAATGCAGGATATCCCTCTTACTAATGCTTCTTTTTTTCAAAAAATTATAAAGAAACTTCTACGATATAAGGAAAATTAACGTTGTTGTTTTAGCTCTTTGAATTATAAAATCAAGGAAAATTAACGTTGTAAATGTTGCAAACCAAATATGGCTTCTGTTCCCCATAAGGTGACAAAGTTAGTTCTTGTTATTAATTTGGATGTGTTGCTAGTGTTTTTATGCCTTTCTAGATTAGTATCATTTTTCAACTCTAAGGACTACTAAACTTCCTACTTTTGACCTCCAAATAAGTGAAATTGTTAAACTTCTACATAATAAGTGGCTAGGATATGTCGATACGAAGAACCAACTCAGTAATGCTTCTTTCTTTTTTGGCTTCTTCTTTTTTTCAAAACAAAAAATTTATCGTCAAAACAATATACTTCGTGCCTACTGTAATCATATTTTGTGATTATTACTTTTGATGCACCTCCTTTCACTTTGTATTTCAAAATTTTTGACTCTTTTTTTTTCCCAAATATCCAAACAGAAACTTAATTACTGCTGTTCGAAGAAACTCGTGTTACCGTCTATCATGTAGGTCCAAGCATACCTCAATATGATGGACATGTGAAGAAGAAAATGAAGGATGTTAAATGGTCTGTTACTACAAAAGTATATGTGACAAAACTCCAATTAGATGAAGCAAAAGAGAGGGTTGACAAGAAGTATTATAATAATTTCACCTCCACGCTTCCTTACTTTGTTGTCCAGCTGCAAGAAAAAAAAAAAAAAAATCTTCTTTTGGTGAGTTCTATTTTAATTCCACAACTTATGCATTTAACGTTTCTCTCTCTGACTACAATATTTATAAGGCTGCCACGTAAACCTTCATAACTTTTCTACACCACAATGCCTATACTGTCATGTCATTCCTTAAATCATGCTCCTATTGGATTGCTCATTTTATCTGGACTCCGTTGTTTTCAAGAACTTGGAATGAAATCAGATTAAATACAATATGGGTCACATACACTAGTGTTGTTGGGATTGATTAGAAATTTTTTAGAAAATTCATATTTGTGGTTGCTACTATTTGACTAGCTGTTCTTGAATGGCATATCTTATTTTTGCAGATGATATCGTCAGCTTTATGGGAGAAACATTTTTCTGAAGCTAGAAATGTAGATTCAGTTAGAATTAAACTTCTATGTCCTAATTAAATAGAAAGTCTTTGGATTTAAAGATAGTCCAGTGTATCTGAGATACGTATGCAATCCAAGTCCCGGTGGAACTATACTTCTACTAAGAGTCATGATGGGAAGGACTCTATATATAAAAAAGTTTGGGTCCCTCTCTCACACGTGTACATCACAAGTGGTTTCCATCTACCACTAATATCACAGGGAGAAGTGTTGAGGGAGAAGACATCGTACTCTACTCGGTCTACAGGTGGAATCTACACACACATGGATTTAGGTACGCTTCCGCATCACATGATTTCCAACATGTGGTATCAGAGCACATGTTTCGATTTTGGGTATAATAGATTCCACCCATAATTTTTTTATTAATAATTAAAAAAATTGCCATGAATGTTGAGATGCAAATTTTTTTTTTTTGAAATGGAATTTTACATATGTTGACATAACCATGCTGTATAAATCGCAATATTGATTTTGTGTTCATAGATGAATATTACAGATTGAATTTTTTTTTTCTATACCGGTTTCATGCCATGAAACAAATTCTATTATATATGTGTTCATTAGTGAATGCTGTAACATGACCGAAAAATAAAAGGTTTGCTGGATATACATGTATACGGTCTGGACTTTACACATGTCATGGAATTTTGGAGCTGGATGTGCACCGGGCAATGTATGGATTCTTTATACATAATTATGAATCTGAAAGCAACTATGGCCCATAAAAAAAATCTAATTGAAATTTTTTTTTTTGCACCCTGCTAAACCAAGTTACAGTTGGATTTTAAAACATCATTCATGTATGCTCCATCCTGAATTAATATCCATTAATCATATCTGGTCATATTTTTTTTAAAAGAAAAAAAAAAACTTGCTAGAAATATATGTCGGGTAGCATAAATGTATACATATGAAATATATTTAGATTTTTTTTCGTCAATTAATTACGCCTGGAATTGCTTGGGCTATTGCTGGAATATATTTGCTTTTTTTATCAATTAATTACGGCCAAACCTGGAATTATGTCTGGAATTAATATATGGTCATATATTAATTCATGATGCCTAAAATTTTTTTTTCCGTCAATTTCTGATCCCATGTGATTTCATCAATGCACATATGCCTTCAGATGGGTTTCTATCAATGCACATATGCATTCACGGAAAATCCATCATGGGATTTATTTATTTATTTATCTTTAAGTTTGGTCTGTTGCTGTTCACGACACAAAAATAAATTAAAAAAATAAAAAAAGGGAACGGCAAAGAATATATATTTTTGCATTCAATGTACATTATTAAATCAGAATGATAAAACGCATAATAGAGATGGAATTTGATTATGATCTATTAATATTATAAATATATATTTAAGGGCTCGGTTTATCTTTTTTTACTAGAATCCATTTTTTTATATCAAACATTCTAATTTAATTGTTCTGAAAATCATGGATTTAGGATGGTATGATTTTAATTATATTTCGAGGCATGCTTTAAATTTCAATTGTTGGATTGTTGCCATGGACGGGTTTTCTTTTACGTTTCTATTTTGGACTCTCTGAATTCAAGTTTGAGAAGAAGACGAATTTCGACGATGCTCTGGCGGTGCATAGTTATTTTGTGCACATGCAACCATTTTTTGTGGTCTGGCAGTACACAAAATCTCTGTACACATGCAGCGTCCATCAACAGTGCAATTTATGTGATTAGTTTATAAAAGTCTAATTAGCAATTTATTTATGATTTATAGCTTCCTATTTAATTTTAAGCATGCAATATATATGAATAATTATATAAGTTATGATTATTAAATTTTATGGTGAGATTATATTCTATGGTATGACTGGAGGTTAGTGTCTAGGCAACAGGTATTGAAGAGGATCACGTGGTTATTTAATTAAGTCCCTGCTATGCAGGGGGGAGCCTCCTACGCCCCACTTCACTTACTTGGCTGACCAAAAGAAATAATATGAAATTTAATTGCACATAATGAATTTAATAATCATTATTATTGAACTATTCATATATATATTATACTTTGTAATTTATATTAATAATTTTGATTGTGTATTTCTAGTTTTCCCAAATGGTCTAAAATACATTTTCAAAATTGTTAAATAATAGAGAGAAAATATTATTGTTTATTTTTTCTCATAATGGAAATTGCAATTCATTGTCATTATGCAATTTATATTTAATAAATATTGTTCATCTTTATGTCTTTTGTTGCCCTGAAGGGTCTAAGATGTTTAGTTAATCAAATTTATTAAACAAAGATAAAATAATATGATTTTTCCTCTCATCATAGAAACTGCATTATTAAAGAATATTATACTATAGTTCTGCCCGAAGGTAGCTATAATTTAATATTTATCAATAATTAACTAGAACTGAATAAACACGGAAAATTTTCTACCCGAAGGTGGGAATTTCTTAACTTTGTGTATTCATAATTAATTATTGAATATTATTGTTTATCATAGTATTATTGAATATAATTATGCATTATTGCTTGTGTGATTAATTTTTTGAAATTTAACTATGATTAATTATTGTTAATGAAATTGTTACATAATAGTTTATCTGAATCATAATGGTGACGTGAGCTTAATCATTTTTGTTACAACTATGGCTCCTGTTTCTCAATCTCATCTATCTAATATCCCGACACTAAATGGATTCTAGTTGGCATAAGCAATTACTTATTACCTTAGGATGTTTGGACCTAGATTTAGCCCTTTCGTGTTATAAAACCTAGTGACTTAACGCCTGAAAGTACTGGTAATCAGAAGTTTCAATTTGATAAATGGGAGCATTCCTACAGATTGTCTCTTCTAATTATAAAGAGTACAATAGAAAAGAACATCAGGGACTCTATTTCTGACCCTGAAGATGAAAGTGCCAAAACTTATCTTGACTCAATTAAGGAAACATTTAGTGGGTCAGATAAAGCATTGGCTGGAATGCTCACTAACAAATTGACTTCAATGAAATATGATGACATTTGTGGAGTGCGAAAGCATATAATAAAAATGTCAAATATAACTGGGAAACTTAATGAACTAGGGATGAAAATCTCTAACTCTTTCGTAGTCATATTTGTCTTAAACTCTTTTCCATCTCAGTTTTCACAATTCAAAATCTCCTATAACACACAAAAGGAGAAATGAACTTTAAATGAATTAATATTCATGTGTGTACAAGAGGAAGAGAGATTAAAGTAGGATGGATCAATGACTATCTATTTTACATCGACTTCTAAACAGTACAAGTCAAAGATAGGAAAATGGAAGAATAAATTCCCATTAAAGAAAAGCTTAGAGGATGGATCGAAAAAGTCCGCTAAAAATGTCATTTCTGTAAAAAGAAAGGATATTTTAAGAAAGATTGTCTCAAGCGGAAGAATTGGTTCGAAAAGAAAGGTAACAATTATGTACATGTTTGCCTTGAAACTAATTTCATAAATGTATCCTCTAATTTATGATGTATTGACTCTGGTGCTGCTATCCATGTTTCAAACTCTTTGCAGGTATTTTATTCAATTCGCAACCCAAAACCGCATGAGTCATCAATCTTAATGGGCAATTTGACCAAGCCTAAAGTCAAAGCAATAGAAAATTGCAGGCTTCGCCTTGACACAGGGCATTTTTTAGAACTGCATGATGTTTTCTATATTCTGTCCATTTCTAGAAATCTAATATCTTTGCCAAAACTTGATGTAATGGGTTATTCTTTTAGTTTTGCAAACTCAAAGTTTTCTTTATTTAAAGATTCTATTTTAGTTGGAACTGGAACATTGTTTAATGGTTTATATCAAATAAGTGCAGATTGCTCATTTATTAATTATTCGTATACCTTAAATGTATGTGTTGGTACTAAACGTGGTATGATTGATAAAAATTTCTCCATGTTGTGGCATAAATTGGGTCACATACCGAAAGAAAGGATGCTAATATTAGTAAAATAAGAGGTATTACCAACTCTAGATTTTACTAATTTAGCATATGTATCGATTGTATTAAAGGAAAACAAACCAAAACTCAAAAAAAGAGTGCCACAAGAAGCAATGGACTTTTAGAATTGATCCACACCGATATTTGTAGTTCATTCTCATTATGTATTGGAGGTGAGAAGTACTTTACACGTTTATTGATGATTTCTCACGTTATGGTTTTATTTTTCTATTGCATGAAAATTTTGATTTTTTGAACACTTTTAAAATATTCAAAGAGTTAGTAGAAAAGAAATTGGATAAGAAAATTAAAGTTGTGAGATCTGACAGGGGCGGTGAATATTATGGTAAACACAGTCAATTAGGTCGAATCCCTGGTCCATTTGCTAAATTTCTAAAAGAGAATGGTATTGAACCTCAATATTCAATGCCTGGAACTCCCCAACAAAATGGCATTGCTGAAAGGAGAAATCGTACTCTCACGGATATTATGAGAAGTATAATTAATAACTCATCTTTACCCTTATTCTTGTGGAGTGAAGCCTTGAAAACTGCTATGTATATCCTCAATAGAGTTCCCAGTAGAGCTGTTCCTAAAACTCCATTTGAGTTATGGTCAGGTAGGAAATCTAATTTGAGGCATACGCATATTTGGGGTTGTCAAGTAGAAGTAAGGATACTCAACCCACAAGAAAAGAAATTGGACCCAAAGACTATTAGTTGTTTCTTTATTGGGTATCCAGAATTGTCTAAAGGGTATAAATTTTACAGTCCGTCTCATAATACTGGGATCATTGAAACCGAAACAGCTCGGTTCATTGAGAATGATGAAAATAGTGGGAGCACAACTCCACGAAATGTGAAATTTGAGGAGATCAGAGACCCTTCCTCCGGTTCATCACTAATAGATGCAAGAACTGAGATTATTGATTATAATATGACAGATCAACAACCAGAAATTGTTGTGCAACCCACGGAAGAAACTAATAATGAATCGATCTCAATTTCAAATGACATTCATCAATATGATAATGTAGAACATATTAATGAGCCAAGAAAGTCCAATAGAATAAGGAGACCTGCTATTTTAGATAACTACATTATATATTTGGAAGAATGTATTGATGATCTTTGTATTGAAAATTATCCATTGACATTCAAAGAAGTCATTAATAGTGAAAAGTTTGAATTATTGATCAATGCTATGAAAGATGAATTGGAATCCATATTTCAAAACAAAGTTTAGGATCGTGTTACGTTGCCTAAAGGGAGCAAACTTATTGGTTGTAATTGGATATTCAAAACCAAACGGGACCCTAAGGGTAATGTAGAAAGGTATAAGGCCAGACTTGTTGCCAAAGGATTCACTCAAATAGAGGGCATTGATTATAAGAAGACATTTTCACCGGTCTCCAGAAAAGACTCATTCAGAATCATTATAGCATTAATGACTTACTTTGACTTAGAATTACACCAAATGGATGTAAAGACGGCATTCCTGAATAGGGATTTAGAAAAAGAGGTGTACATGATGCAGCCCAAAAGATTTGAAATGGAAGGAAAGGACACATTAGTATGCAAATTAAAGAAATCTATATATGGACTTAAACAAGCTTTCCGATAGTGGTATTTAAAGTTCAACAAAGTTAGCAGTTCCTTTGTATTTACAGAAAACATTGGTGACCAATGTATATATCTGAAGTTAAGTGGGAGCAAGTTTATATTTTTGATTCTGTATGTAGATGATATTTTGTTTGCTACTAATGATTTAGGTCTTTTACATAACACTAAAAGTTTTCTTTTTGAATATTTTGATATGAAAGATATGGGTGAGGTATCATGTGTCATAGGATTTAAGGTCCATCGAAATAGGCCTAAAAGACTTTTAGGGTTATCACAGAAGGTGTATATTAATAAAATTTTAGAAAGATTCCAAATGTTCAACTGCTCATCATGTGAAGTGTCAATCTTTAAGGGTCAAAAATATGGTCTACATTAGTGTCCACAGAATGAGATTGAGAAACAGAAAATGAGGTCCATCCCATATGCTTCTGCTATTGGGAGCATGATTTATGCGCAAGTTTACACACGTCCTGACATCAGTTATGCAATGGGATTACTTAGAAGAGATCAAAGCAATCCACAAATGGAACATTGGAAAGCAGTAAAGAAAGTGATAAGATATCTCTAAGGAACTAAAGATTATGAGCTCACGTATGAAAAAACTGATCAATTAGAATTGATCGGTTACACAGATTTAGATTATGCTAGTTGTACAGACAACAGAAGATCCACATTAGGCTATTTTTTCTTATTAGCCAGTGGAGCACTTTCATAGAAGAGTGGAAGACGAAATCGTGTAGTTGACTCTACCATGGAAGCTGAATTTGTCGGTTGTCATGAAGCATTCTCACATGTACTTTGGTTGAAGAAATTTATCTCAAAACTTAAAATTATGGATTCTATCTCTAGGCCTCTGAGAATTAGTTGTAACAATTCATCAACGACTAGCTTCTCCAATTTTAGAAGAATGACTGGCGCTAACAAGCATATTGATGCTAAGTTTATGTCAGTACAAGAAAGGATTAATGATCATCTGATATCGATTAGTTTTGTTGGTACTACTGACATGATTGCTGATCCATGACTAAGGCTCTGGCGCTTAAGGTTTTCTCTGGACAGATAAGAAATAAGGGTCTTGTTATGTGGGACAATTATTGATGTAATCGATACATTTTGATATCTCATGTTGGATGATTACTTCTCTTTTGTTTCATTATGGTATTTTGGGTGTGTTTGGCATTAGTTAAAAAATGTCAAGTTAAAACTTTTTAATCTAAAACTTTTCACTTTTCACAACTATCATATTTTTAAATCATTTTTCACAATTTCCTATGCAACTATCCTATTTTTCCATCATTTCTACACAAATACCCACACAACTAACCTATCTATTTTAACTTTATCCTTTTTATTACATATCATTATCCCTATCATATCACATCATTTGACAACTTTTACTCTTCAAAAATTTTCACCTAAAATTTTATCCATTCCCAAACACACCCTTTGTTAACAATTTTATGTGATTTGGAAACAAAAGATTTTATCTATTTGATATTAACGTGGGACATTAAAATCACATAATTGTAAATTTGCCATTAAGAACTTAGTTAAGCAAGTTTGTTAATATTGTGGTGCATGGAAGGAAGTAAGTTACGTATTGCATATAACCGCCATGATCTATATTGACAAATTTTTTCTTAACTAAAGTATTAAAGTTGGATTGCGTATGTAATGACTGAGCATATTTTTTCAAATGAGTGCACTCATCTGGTAATTTTTTTCAAACGTTAAATCCAAGGATTGTATTTTAAGTATAATTTTTCTTTTCTTTCTTAATTTTATTTTAATTAGGCCAAGTGGGAGAATGTTCGAATTAAACTCCTATAAAGGTGTCCTAATTAAATAAGAAGTCTTTGGATTTAAAGATAGCTCAGTGTATCTGAGATACGTATGCAATCCGAGTCCAGGTGGAACTATACTTCTACTAAGAGTCATGATGGAGAAGGGCTCTATATATAGAGGAGTGGGTCCCTCTCTCACACGGGTACATCACAAGTGGTTCCCATCTACTGCTAGTATTACATGGAGAAGTATTGAGGAAGAAGACCTCGTACTCTACTCAGTCTACAAGTGGAATCTACACATACATGGATTCAAGTACACTTCTGCATCACATGATTTCCAATAGATTCTTCCCTAAAGCCTTGATAGTACATTGGGGGAAATGAACTAGGTTCGGAGTCCTACTTCACAGGGGCGCCTAGCACAGTTGCATCAAGTGACTTTCCTCCTCCTCCATCCTAAAAGAGTGAAAGCGGTTAGGTGGGGCTTAGGTGATGTGTAGGTAAGCAATGTATATCATGCGCACAAGAGAGAAGGGTTGAGATATCTCATGTAGTAATTATTATGCATACCCTTGCATCTCTTGCTCCAACAGTAAGTCCCCATCTTCCATTTTTCTACCTTTGCTTTTTATATTGCATCCAAATCCCTAGTCTAATTCTCAAACAAATGCTCATTTGGCACGATAGTTAGAGAACGGGGAATTGTCTTCGGGCAGAGACGGAAATGGCAAAGATGAACGTGGCGTGGGACTTACTTGCTCACGCTAAGTAAGGCACCATCAAACCTTGATATTAATCTTTATATTTTCCTTTGATCTCTATTAATACAACTTACTAGATTTTCTACTTATAGCAATCATACCCCATTAATATCAGCATTTAGTTGCCAAAAACTCATCAGTCTTGTTAGACCCAAGCCAACAGTCGTGGGTATTGTCCGCTTTAGGTTTTTCACCCACACGATTTTGTCCTTTTGGGCTCACCCCAAAAATGAGGCTTTTGAGGAGAGGACAAAATCATGCGGGCGTATGGCCCAAATCAGACAATACCTGCGACTGTTGGCCAGGGCATGACGCAATGGTATTAGAGCCAACTTTTGATATCTTGCTGGTGTGTCTAGCAGGAACTCATCCAGCAAGGACGCTGGAGCCCTAAGAGGGTGGATGTAATATCTCACATTGGTTAGGATGAAGGAGGGAGCTTGAGTTATAATTGAAAGTTCTGATTGAATGGTTGAGGTGCCTTTTGGGATAAACCCAAAAGGATAAAATCGTGCAAGCACAAGGCCCAAAGTGGACAATACCTGCAACTGGTAGTCAAGGCATAATAGAACTACTATATCTTTTCCATTTGAAATTCTCTTATCTTTGACTCATTACATTAATTAATTTTTGGGGGACAAGCCCTTGAAAAGGGACAATACGTATATGTCATATGTTGTCACAACATGTACTTGACAGTAAAGAAAAATCATGTGTGTCTGAAAGAACAAAAATGCCATGTAGCCGGGTGGTGTGTTAAAATTATCGAGAGAAAGAATAGTCTCTCTTTAACTGACATCACAAGTAAGAAAGCACTTATTGCCTATATTAAATAGGTGGAGAAGTAAAATTAGAAAATTAAAAATAGGCGAAAAAATGGGGTTATCCGGAGATCCAACAACTACTGATGCAATAGATGAAAAGGGAATAGATGCAAAAATTGCATAAGATACTTTGTAGATCTAGAGAGTAGGACTTCCAACAACAAAACAAAAATAGTCTTCCTCCATCAAAGATATTATAGTTAGTTATGAAACTAAAAAATCTCAGTTGTCTTTTCTCATCGCTGAGAATAATGGTGAATTTTCGCATCAAGAATGGTCTACTGAGAAACATCAAAGGATATTATGGAAAATTGAAAAACTATAAAAAACACAGTCATTATCAAATATTAACCCTCACTATAGTTATGTAAAGAATTTAAACAACAAGTATAAATTGCAATGATTTGCTTTGTTATAATTGTTTTAGATAGTGCTTCTATCTCACCTACTAAAATGCTGAAAGATAAGAGAGAAGATAGAAGTACCGATAGACAATAATGAAGCTCATGGAATAGGAGAGTGAAATTGACGATAAAGCCCTGGAAATTTCAATACTTGTTGAAATCTGCAATTTTAACATTCATGCATCCATTCATCCTCTTATTAAAAATTAGAAGTAGCCTGCAAGTTGTCCTCTTTTCACTTCATCAATTGAATGTTCAATTATATAAAGCTAATTCTGCCATCTTAGACCATCGACTACTATGTTTTTCCTTTTTTCACCAGAATTGCTATGTCGTTTCCTTTTGAACTTCTCTTATTGTTTATTGCATTATGTTGATTAATTTTCATGGGACAAGCCTTTATAAAAAAAGGACAATACTTATATCCCGTAAGTTGTCATGGAACGTACTTGACGTTAAAGAAAAATCAAGTGTGTACCAAAGAATTGGAGTCTCATACGGTGGTGTGTTAAAATCGTTGAGAGATGGAATAATCTCTCTTTGATCAACATCATAACTAAGAAAGCACTTAATGCCTATATTAAATAGGGGAGAGAAGTAGAATTAGAAAATGAGGAAGATGTCGGAAAAGTCGGGTTATTTGGATGTCTAACAATTTCTAGTACAATAGAATACAAAGTGGATAGCTGCAATAATTGCACAAGACTTTTCGTACACTTAGGGTGTGTTTAGTTGGATACCAAAAATGTCAACTAAAACTTTTCAATTTAAAACTTTTCACTTTTCATAACTACCCTATTTTTTAATTATTTTTTCACATTTTTCTATACAAACAACCCTACTTTTTAATCATTTTCACACAACTATCCATACAACTAACTTATCCATTTTAACTTTATTCTCTTTACATCTCATCATTACCCCTATCATATCACATCATTTTGTATCAACTTGACAACTTTATCCTAAAAACTTTTCACTAAAAATTTTATCTCCAACCAAATACAACCTTAGGCAATAGGACTTCCTACAGCAAAACAAAAATAAAGTCTTTGTTCAGCAAAGATATTATAGTTAGTTATGAAACTAAAAAACTTAAGTTATTTTTTCTCATTACTGAGAATAGTGGTGAAATTTCTTCTTGGGAATGGTCAATTGAGAAGCATCACATGATATTATGGATAATTGAAAATTCATAAAAAAACACACTCATTTCAAGATTGAAAAATGCATTGATTTGCTTTGTTATTATTTTTTTCAGCTAGTGCATCTGTCTCACCTAATGAGATGTGAAAAGATAAGAGCAAAAATTGAAGGACAGCTAGAAAATAATGAAGCTCATGGAACAGAAGAGTGAAGTTGAAGATAAAACCTTCAAAGTTTGAATACTTACTGAAATCTGTAATTTCAAGTTTCTTACATCCAATAACCCTCTTATTAAAAAAGATGTAGCTTGTAGGTTGTCTTTTTTCACTTCATCAATTAAATGTCCAACTATCTTGAGCTAATTCTACCATCTCATACCCATCCACTACTATGTTTTTCTATTTTTTATTTGAACTACTATGCCTTTTTCATCTGAATTTCTCTTATGATCAACTGCATTGTGTTGATTAATTTTTGAGGGAAGTCTCACTAAAAAAACAAAAATATGTATATGTTATAAGTTATCATGGAATGTACTTGACAGTAAAGAAAGTCAAGTGTGTTCAAAGAACAGGATTCTCATACAGCTCGATGGTGTGCTAAAAATGTTGAAAGATGGAATAATCACTTGTTGATCAACATCACAACTATGAAAGCACTTATTGCCTATATTAAATAGTTGGGAGAAGTAGAATTAGAAAAGGAAGAAGAGTCGGGAAAAGTGGAGTTGTTTGGAGGTCCAACAACTGCTAATACAATACAATGGAAAGTGGATGATGCAACAATTGCACGAGAATCATTGTAGATTTAGGTAATAAGACTTCCCACAACAGTCTTCTTCCAGCGAACATATTATAGTTAGTGTTGGAACTGAAAAACATAAGTTATCTTTTCTCGTGGCTGAAAATAATGGTGAAGTTTCTCACAAAAAATGGTCTACTGAGAAGCATCATAGGATATTATAGAAAATTGAAAAAACCATTAAAAATAATCATTATCAAGTATTAATCCTTTACTATCTATGTAAAAAATTAAAACAATAAGTATAAATTGCATTGATTTGCTTTATTATCATTTTTCTAGCTAGTGCTTCTCTCTCACCTAATGAGATACAGAAAGATAAGAGAGGATTGAAGTACAACTAGACAACAGTGAAGCTTATGGAACAGCAGCCCTAAGTTGAGGATAAAGCCTAGACATTCATCGTATGCTCCCGTGCGCATACACCTATTTTTTATTTCTTTTTCAAAAAATTTTCATGAAATTGTTAGCCCAAGTGTATTTAATGTATGTATAAATTTTTACCATTTTTGCAGATTTTTAGATTCATAAAGCCTTGGAAGTTTGAAAACTTGTTGAAATCTGCAATTTCAACATTCATGCATCTATTCACCCTCTTATTAAATGAGATGTAGCTTATAGGATGTCCTTTTTCACTTCATCAATTAAATGTTCAGTTATCTAGAGCTGATTCTGTCATCTCATACCCATCAACTACTATGTTTTCTGTTTTTTTTCCAATCTGAACTGTTATATCTTTTCTATCTGGACTTCCCTTATGTTTGACTATATTGCATTGATTAATTTTTGGGGGACGAGCCCTTAAAAAAGGACAATGTGTATGTGTCATACATTATCACGGCATGTACTTCACAATAAAGAAAAATCAAATGTGTTTCAAAGGACAAGAATTTCATGCAATTCGGTGGAGTGTTAAGACTATTGAGAGATAACATAGTCTCTCTTTAATCAATATCACAACTAAGAAAGCACTTACTTCCTATATTAAACAGGTGGGAGAAGTAGAATCAAGCGGGAAAAGTTAGGTTATCTGGAGGTACAACAACTGTGTTATAATAGAATGGAAAGTGGATAGATGCAACAATTGCACAAGATTCTTTGTAGATTTAGGCAGTAGGACTTTCAATAGAAAAACAAAAACACAGTCCTCCTGCAGTGAAGATATTATAATTAGTGCTGTAACTTAAAAGCCTAAGTTATCTTTTCTCCGTGCTTAGAATGATGGTGAAGTTTCTCACTAGAAATGGGCTACGGAGAAGCAACATAGGATGTTATGGATAATTGAAAAAACCATTAAAAAACCACTTCCATTATCAAGTATTAATCTTTTTACTATAATTATTCAAAATTTTAAAACAATAAATATAATTGCATTGATTTGATTTGTTATCATTTTTTTCGGCTAGTGCTTCTGTCTCACGCAATGAGATGTCGAAAGATAAAAGAGAGGATTGAAGGACAACAAGACAATAATGAAGCTTATGGAACAGAAGAGTTAAGTTGAGGATAAATCCTTGAAAGTTTGAATATTTGTTAAAATCTGCAATTTCAACATTCATGCATCCATTCATCCTCTTATTAAATGAGATGTAGCTTATAGGTTGTCCTTTTTCACCTCATTAATTAAATTTCAATTATCTAGAGCTGATTCTACATCTCATACCCATTAACTACTATGTTTTTCTTTTTTTCATCTGAATTGCTATGTCTTCTCCATTTGAACTTCTCTAATGTTTGACTACATTACATTAATTAATTTCTGGAGGATGGGCCCTTAAAAAAGAACAATACGTAAATGTCATACATTATCACGGCATGTATTTGGCGATAAAGAAAAATCAAGTGTCTGAAAGAACAAGAATCCCATGCAGTTAAGTGGTGTGTTAAGACTGTTCAGAGATGGAATAGTCTCTTTTTGATCAACATCACAATTAAGAAAACACTTACTACCTATATTAAATAGGTGGGAGAAGTAGAATAGAAAAATAAAGAATAGGCAGGAGAAGTGGGGTTATCTAGAGGTCCAACTACTGCTAATACAATAGAATGGAAAGTCGATAGATGCAATAATTGCACAAGATTCTTTATAGATTTAGGCAAAGGACTTCTAGTAAAAAAACAAAAACAGAGTCCTCTAGCAGCGAAGATATTATAATTAGTGGTGTAGCTTAAAAGCTTAAGTTACCTTTTGTCCTTGCTTAGAATGATAGTGAAGTTTCTCACTAGAAATGGTCTGCCGAGAAACATCATAAGATGTTATGAATAATTGAAAAAACCACATACATTATCAAGTGTTAATCCTTTACTATAGTTATGCAAAAAAAATAAAACAATAAGGGCTTGTTCTGTAATGAAAAAATTGTAGAAAATGTGAAATAGGGTGGGAAGTAGAAAATAAAATATTTTAAAAATTATGTGATTGATATGAAATAATAGGAATAAAAACTGAATAAATAGGGTAGTTGGAGTGTAGTAGAAAAGAGAAACGATTGGAATATAGGGGTAAATGAGTAAAAATAGAGTTATTGATTGATGAATTAATGAGCTTGGGAATTAGTGCTTCTATGCTTTTTCATGTCATATTTCCCACATAGATTACTAAACAACACCTAAGTGTTAATTGCGTTAATTTGCTTTGTTATCATTTTTTTGGCTGGTGCTTCCGTCTCACCTAATGAGATGCTAAAAGATAAGAGAGGATTAAATGACAACAAGACAATAATGAAGCTCATGGAATAGAAGAGTGAAGTTGAGGTGTGAAATCTCAAATTTTTAGATGATTTTGTAAATTAGTATAATATAAATAGGTGGAGTAAGATATGAATTACGAAAACAGGGAATTTTTATTTAGAAATTAGTAATGCGTAATGTTTTATACATGCAAGAATTAGAGGTATTTTGTAATTTATATAAAAGTGCAATTTCGAGTTGAATGATATGGAAATTTCATGCTGATGGAAGAGTTATATTTACTATATTATTTATTTTGTGAGTTTAAATTATCAGTGAGATTATGAGCTTGAAATACCTGAAGTTAGATTTTGAATGGTGTGGAGTGGATTTGCGTATTTTATTAACCTAATTTAAAACAAGTAATTGTGATTATTTTAATTACTAGGCACTAAGATTAGAGCTAAAAAGTTTATACAGAGTTTAGCAAAATATTTATGAGTAAAGGATAATTTTGTTATGCTCAATCCCGGTGCATTGAGACTCACAAAGAGATAAACCTCAGTTTGAAATTGAAACTATATCCATTAGATTGATATGGACGTTCCAAGATATTTGCGTGGACGTTGGAGATTTCGAAAATTTAATGAGCTAGATGTGGACGACAATTAAGGTGGCAATTAACATAGATAAGAATAACAAAGAGAGGTTAAGTTATTGATAAATGGGGAGGTGGGCCCACTTATTGATGCTGGATAGGGTTGCTTGGAAAGAAGGCAGATGGAGCGACGCCTATAACTATGGAAATATGCTTAGGCCATTATTTGAAGGATTTTATGGAGGCTTGAAGACAAGGATGTCAGAAGCATCATTTATCTAAATGATGGAGAAGCGTCTCAGCTAGCAATACATATTGGATGATTAAAAACGTGAGCAAATATTTTTCTTCCTTTCTATTCAATGTATGAATGATCATATATATACACATAGATAAATTCTCATTTTAGATTTATCATTTTGGGGGACGAATAAAAGCATTTTTTTATTTTCAACCTAGTGAGATTTTGAGAAATTCTAATTTGAAGAGGGATTTTGAATTCTTGGATGATTGCACATTTGGGTAGGTGCCGTGATTTCATGTATATTAGGGCAAATTTCAAATATACCCACAACTTTTACCCTTATTTTCAAATATACCCACTAAGTATCAAATATTCCATATATACCTACAATGTAAACCAAAAATATCAAATCTACCTAATTCTGTCTGAAGCTGTCAGAGAAACATGACTGATGAGAGGAAACGACTGTTTTGCCCAAAATTTAGGACTCCATTTGAAATCCTTGCCACCTATTGAAAAAAACTAAGATGTGGATGATGTGAAAAACCTAACTCCACGCGGTTCATCTTCTTCATCTTCCGTCATTGGTGGAATTTTCAGAAATCAATGACTCGATAATCAACTACTACAGCTCATCTTCCTCTCATCTCTTTTCTTCATCCTCTCACGGACAACCGCTGTTTGATAAGCTTTTATTCACCACAAGCAGAAATTATTTATTTATTTATGAAAATATTTATCGACCCATATTTGTTGTTGTCGTGTGATGGCTTTTGTCTGCTTGTGGTTAGAATATTGCTAACTAGGGTGTCTATGTTGCAAATGACATTGGTTCATGCTTATTTGGTAAAATTTGCAAACACTTTCTTTGTTGGTAGAAATTTGCTTATTGGCAGACACTTGCTTATTTTCCGGCAGTGTCCTTGCTTGTTTTCAAATGTTTCCATCACAAATGTGCAAGAAATGGTTTACCTTCCCTTCTACTTTTGTTTTTTTTTCTTTTGTTTGCTAAAGTATTGACAACGCAAAGTACTTTGGTTGCTCCCGAAGCTTCAAATTCAGATTCTGCTTCAGATTCTAATGCCTCCGAAAACCCTTTAACAAGAACCCAATTGGATGAGGCACATTATGAGAACTTATTGTCAACACTAGATATTGGTGGACAGAACTTATCAAGGTCCTCTCCTTCGTCATCCCAAAATGACATTTCAAAAGGGATTGCATGAGGCACTTGGCAACTGTGTTCTTTAAAAAAGCATTGAAGAATAGTGCCTCTTTTCAATCTGAGAAGCCGCTAAAGCTATCAACTTTCTCACAGTATAAGTCTCTTCTCATTGTTTACAATCGTGGTTTGCAGTACGTGTCTTCTGGGAAGCTTTTAACTACCTCTCGTTGCTTCCACAACGCTGCTCCAATTTTCTACAATCGGCCCTTGTTGTGGTTGTGACTTACCGAATGCTGTTGGCACTAGAGAAGGAGATTTTGAAATCCAGTGGAAACTTTCTCAATGGGGAAGTAAGAGTACATGTTGTTGATGAGGGGAAGTGGCAGCAGGTGGTTGTTGATGATCCAGTGTCAAGAAATGGACGTTTGGGTTCTGTATAAGAGGATGGTTCCTTAAGCAACGATGACCAGAAGAAACTCTCAATTCCTTATGCCAGGTAGTGCCTTCTTAATGCATTTCAACTATTGAATGATGTTGTTGCTGCAGCTAATTTGGTAGAAGAGGATCCAGGCTAGTCTAGCCCGAAGAACTCAAACCACAATCACGCATAAGATGGGGATTCGAGGGCATTGCCTAATGCAACAACTGCTGCCAAGGCAGCTGCCAATAATAAGAAAATTTTCAAATGCAAAAGTATTTTAATACCTCCCCTCACACAGCTTCTTCAATGGAAACAATATCTCCAACTTTCATGAGTCCCAACCCATAGGAAGCACTTCCCTTGGGTAAAAAACAGGAAGCTGGGTATTTTGGTAATTTTACAGCGAGAGTATAATAACTTAAAAACGTGAGTATGTTTGGTTTTTTGATAAAATTTGTATTATATATATACAAAATCTCAATCTATTCCATTCATTTGCTAGATGAAATATTAAAATGTATGTGGACATAATTTCTCATCATTTGAAAATTTCTAAAAAAAATTTTGTACAAAAAATTATTTTTTAAAAAGATTTCATTATAATTAGTAAAGTTAGAAAATATAAATTTTATTAGAAGTTATTTCATATTATTTAAAGTTAATGTAATCATGGTACTCTCAAAAATAACAAGTTCTTTTATTTTTCTCGAATTTTTGAAAATTTATTAATATTTTATTATTTTCTGAATAAAATCGGATCTAACGGCATCTAACAGCATCTAACGGCATCTAACAGCATCTAACAGCATCTAATAGCATCTAACAGCATCTAACAGCATCTAACAGCATCTAATTTTTAAAATTAATAAGTTAATCCTAATTTAACACCTGTAATATAATCCTAGGTCCCTTATAATGTCATTTAGACCATAAATTCAGAATTTGAAACTCATATTATATGATTTAATAAAATCATCATAATCTAACAGCGTCTAACAGCATCTAACAGCATCTAACAGCATCTAACAGCGTCTAACAGCATCTAACAGCGTCTAACAGCATCTAACAGCATCTAATTTTTGAAATTAATAAGTTAATCATAATTTAACACCTGTAATATGATCCTAGGCCCCTTATAAGGTCATTTAGACCGTAATTTCTGAATTTGAAACCCAGTTAATATGATTTAAAGAAATCCAACTTAATCTAACAGCGTCTAACGGCATCTAACGGCATCTAACAGCATCTAACAGCATCTAACGGAATCTAACATCATCTAACAGCATCTAACGGAATCTAACAGCATCTAACAGCATCTAACAGCATCTAATTTTTGAAATTAATAAGTTAATCCTAATTTAACACCTGTAATATGATCCTAGACCCCTTATAAGGTCATTTAGATCTTAATTACGAAATTTGAAACCCAGTTAATATCATTTAAAGAAATCCAACTTAATCTAACGGCATCTAACGGCATCTAACAGCATCTAACAGCATCTAACGGAATCTAACAGCATCTAACAGCATCTAACAGCATCTAATTTTTGAAATTAATAAGTTAATCCTAATTTAACACCTGTAATATGATTCTAGGCCCCTTATAAGGTCATTTAAACCTTAATTACGGAATTTTAAACCCATATAATATGATTTAAAGAAATCCAACTTAATCTAACAGCGTCTAACGACATCTAACGGCATCTAACAGCATCTAACAGCATCTAACGGCATCTAACGGCATCTAATAGCATCTAACAGCATCTAACGGCATCTAACGGCATCTAACGGCATCTAACAGCATCTAATTTTTGAAATTAATAAGTTAATCCTAATTTAACACCTGTAATATGATCCTAGGCCCCTTATAAGGTCATTTAGCCCTTAATTTCTGAATTTGAAACCCAGTTAATATGATTTAAAGAAATCCAACTTAATCTAACAGCGTCTAACGGCATCTAATGGCATCTAACAGCATCTAACAGAATCTAACGGCATCTAATGGCATCTAATAGCATCTAACAGCATCTAACGGCATCTAACGGCATCTAACAGCATCTAATTTTTGAAATTAATAAGTTAATCCTAATTTAACACCTGTAATATGATCCTAGGCCCCTTATAAGGTCATTTAGACCTTAATTTCTGAATTTGAAACCCAGTTAATATGATTTAAAGAAATCCAACTTAATCTAACAGCGTCTAACGGCATCTAACAGCATCTAACAGCATCTAACGGAATCTAACAGCATCTAACCGCATCTAACATGATCTAACAGCATCTAACAGCATCTAATTTTTGAAATTAATAAGTTAATCGTAATTTAACACCTCTAATATAATCTTAAGGCCCTTATAAGATCATATATGTCTTCAAAACCAAATTTGGAACCCAAATAAATATATTAAATTATAATTAAAAATATTAACTCCACTTGATTTAATAAAATAAAAATTTATATAAAGAAATAAAATAGTAAAAAATATTATATATATTTTGGATGCCCGCGGGACACATGATTATTTTTGCAAAAAAAAATATTCATTTGTTAAGGCTCGTAGGACATTTATATATTTTTAAAAAATAATACATTTATTTTTGGAGGCCCGTGGGACACATTTAAATTTTTATAAAACATTATATTCAATTTTGGACGCCCGCGGGACACGTATACATTTTTATAAAAACAAAATATTCATTTTTTGAGACCTGTGGGACATTTATATATTTTATAAAAATAATACATTCATTTTTTGAAGCCCGCGGGACACATTTAAATTTTTTATAAAACATTATATTCATTTTTGGACGCCCACGGGACACGTATACATTTTTATAAAAATAAGATATTCATTTTTTGAGATCCGTGGGACATTTATATATTTTATAAAAACAATACATTCATTTTTTGAAGCCCGCGGGACACATTTAAATTTTTTTATAAAACATTATATTCATTTTTGGACGCCCACGGGACACGTATACATTTTTATAAAAATAAGATATTCATTTTTTGAGATCCGTGGGACATTTATATATTTTATAAAAACAATACATTCATTTTTTGAAGCCCGCGGGACACATTTAAATTTTTTTATAAAACATTATATTCATTTTTGGACGCCCACGGGACACGTATAGATTTTTATAAAAATAAGATATTCATTTTTTGAGATCCGTGGGACATTTATATATTATATAAAAACAATACATTCATTTTTTGAAGCCCACGGGACACATTTAAATTTTTATAAAACATTATATTCATTTTTGGACGCCCACGGGATACGTATATATTTTTATAAAAATAAAATATTCATTTTTTCGAGAGCCGTGGGACGTTTATATATTTTATAAAAAACAATACATTCATTTTTTGAGGCCCGCGGGACACATTTAAATTTTTATAAAAGAACTGATTCATTTTTGGACGCCCGCGGGACACATATGTATTTTAGAAATACAAAATATGCATTTTTTGGACGCCCGCGGGCCATTTATATATTTTTGAAAAAAAAACATTTATTTTTCCAAGCCCGTGGGACACGTATATATTTCATATAAATAGTAATAATTAATTTGATATTTTACGTCAATGTAAATATTTATATTCCATTATTTTCAATACTCCATAAACCAAATCAAAATTTAATACCTTATGAAATATTTAAAATCTTAATTTTAATTTTAATTTTATATTAAAACATTTAATTTTCTTAATGCCTCTGATAAAGATATAATATTATACTAAATATTTGATAAATTATATATAACTGTAGCTTAGTTTTAATATGTAAATATATGTTACCTTTTGGGATTAGTTAAATGATCAATTTTGCATATAATTATATTAAATTGAAATTTGATAACAAATTTTATTAAATACGGATAAAATAATAGTTTTTCAAGCGGTTATATAAATTTTAAAGTGATATTGAAGATTATTTCAAACATCATTTTTATGTGGACAAATAATCCTATAATATTATTAAATTCTAATGCATCTGAATCTAATAACTTTTTATATTTTACACAAGAATAGTTTTTTTTTAAAGGATATGTAACCCATTTAATTAGTTTAAACTAAAATTACAAATTTGCTGACTTCAAACGATCAATATAAACATACAATTTCATAAATATTTATAATGAACCAAAAATATATAGAAAATTTCATCATATATAACACATCTAAATATGTACCCTCGTGTTATATCTCCTGTATATTTTCTATATATTTATATTTTTCTATAATTGCTCGGTAATATATAGAAAGTCAAAATTGTATGTTTATGTTGATTTTGAACGGAAAAAGCAGTCGAAATCGGAATTGGTGCAAAAGTCAAAATTCAGCCGGTCAAAAAATCTTTTTTTTTACCAGTTTGCTACTTCTCATATTTTGTTTATTGCCGCGATTTTGAATATATTTGGGAAAGAAAAAGACAATGATGGGCATAGAGAGAGCACATTTTTATCCGTCCCATTGTGTTAAAATATGATTGACATATATAGCATTTAATTTAGCACACGAAGCACACATATTTTAATTTTTCAAACAAAATGTACCTATTCCAAAATTTGCATAAAAAAACTTGTAGAAGATTTATTAATAATTAAATTCATTAAATCGAATTGGAATGTAATACATTGTTACATACATTCTTCTACAAACTGAAAAAAAATCATATTTTTATTCAAGACATTACATATCAACAACCTTGTTTGTTTCAAAGTATACAAAGACGTCCAAAAGATCTTGAATTGCACAATTCTTTAATAGTAATGTTTGTGATCTTCGATTTTCTGAAAGACTTGTTCTGTAATGACAGTGACATTGCCATAAGCTCTCTTGACCTCCTAGTAGGCCTGTTGGTAGCATGCAGTGCCCCTTAAAGCATCAAACCCATTAGCAATAGCTGCCTTAGTCATGGCTTAATATGTCAACCTCTGCATCACAAGAAAAGCTAGAATGATTTAAATTATGAATTTAGGGACATTTCCTTTGACACTTATTGAGAAGAAACAAAGTGAAAGTTTTCATTACTGCACCTCATAGAGCAGATCTGAAGGAATAAGAAAGGTGATCGATCGACTCTCTGCAAATCTAATAGATAATTTTCAACTGGCGTCTTGTAAAGCTGTAAAAAGATGGGTTGGCAACAGAGGAAACAAAAAAGACTAACTGGATTTTGGAACAGAGCAGTGATAACTACAGTATCTCCAATGGGCACTCCATGTCGATACACTGCAATCAATATGTTCAGTAATGATGCATTAGGACCTTACACAACTGGATTTTGGAACATGAAGAGAAGGGCTATGATATGATATCTCTTGTTCTTACGGGTTATAATAACAGTAGCATCAGACCATGCACCTGCAATACTAACTTCCAAATTCTGCTTCTATCATTCCTCGCATATAATGTGGTGTAATGAATGATGCCGACAAAGTCCAGCAAACCAATCAAGGATCTGGATTCTTCCAGTGTGAACTTGAGCAATCTGCTGCCCACAAGATTCTGCATCGTATAAGGATATCTGCCCAATCCTCAATATTTCAAATTGGAAAGTTTTCTTTGTAAAATTTGAAATTCCCAACATGCATCCTTTGCATGGGATTTCATTTACTGATTAAAAAGGAGAAAGAATGGGCAGAAATTGGGTGACTTTTTACTCTTGAAAATATGTAACCACTACATGTCGGCAATTAGCATCCTACCCTGTGTAGGCTCTAGACCATGCTTCAAATGCTCTAGAACAATTGGGCAGAACCAAATACCCGCATGATCTCACGAACTCGATATTCCACATCAGGAGCAAGAGCAAGTGCAACATCTGGTGATAAATTATTGATGCCGATACTCTGTGCAATGACCTCAATATTTTCCTTAGGTACAATGCTCATATTAAAAAAATTTCATAAATATCACGCCAAGAGTCCCCAAAGTTCTGTACATTGTAATTATTCATCTCAGATATAGCACCAACAAAGAGAAACTAATAACGGAAACTTATACATCTCAATGGAGGCAACCTTCCACCAACTGTCATTCTTAGCAGACATAAAAATTAAAGGCTTCTTCAAAATTAAAGGTTTCTATGTATAAACTGTCAAAGTGAAACCATCAACATATTGTGAATATACTATGTAATGATAATAATGAGAAATAAAGAGAATAAAGTTAAAATAGATACGGCAGTTGTGGAGAAATGATTGAAAAGTATAATAGTTATATAAGATGATTGACAAGTTTATGGGAATGTCAAACACCCCCAAAGTATCAATTCTTTTGATGGCTCAAAATCATCAAGATTTCCAAAGACTGTTTGTGATCACAATCAGTGTTATCATTTGACAAATTTTAACCTACATATGTTTCGATTCCAACCTTGTCAGTAGACATTTTGCACCACCAGTCCAAGCCCAGGCCAAAGAGAAGGATTTGCCAATCAGATTGACAGATTGCATCAATATTGTTGTGATAGCAGATTTCATAGATTTCTTTGAGATATTCGTAGTTACTAATGTTAAGGCATTTTTATGAGTGACGGATTGTATTAGAGCTTGGATGCAAGGAGAAATATGCAAGGGAGAGTATTTTACTAAAAGCTACACAGCAAGCAACCCCATTTGTAGTGAATGGTCAGCAAAAGTTCCCATCTCATCCTCATCATGGATGAGAGGAACTAAAAAATATCAACCATAGAAACGGAATTCAATTTGCATCATGGATTATGTGCAATAGGAAGGATCAAAAAACCCTGCCTTCAAGAGAACTGGAGAGATGTGAAGGCTTAAGATATCCATAAATGCAAAGATGAAGTATGCATTCATACCACAGCTCTCCTTCACATAGGTGGATTGTATGTTGAAAAATCTTTCAAAACTACAATTAATTTTGCCAAAAATATATGCATATAGATACAGACTAAAACTAAAACATGAAAATGGATACCTTCGCAGCTTCTCTGAATTGCCTGAAGGACTTGCTGGACTGGATTTTGCTTAGGGTGCTGGATAGAGCATTAATTGACATTTTAGAGCCCTCATCTAGCTTTGGATGCAAAGAATGTCGGCTATCATTCAAAATCACAACCATATTAGAATCTGGAAATCCAGCACTACTCATTGCTTCACAGGCCTGACCTGCTATAGTGGTTCCATTACTGATCACTGTTACAATTCGTTCCTTTTCCCCTTCAAGGTCTCTTGCAATAGCCATACCTGAGACAAAGAAGAAAATCAGTTCAATGTACATAAGGAAGAAAAGCAAACAAGTCTCCAGTTACCCAAGGGGAGGACATAGACAATGAGATTCATTGAATAAATATTACGAATTATTTTTCCTATACACACAAGAATCCTTTCTTAAATATTTTTTTTTCCATAGAGATTCCACTCCATCAATGTCTGATGGGGAAAAAATTTTTGACCAAACATGTTGTGATTACCCGAAAAAATGACTTCTCTATTCAGTCAATGCATTTTCATAATACAAATGGCCAAAATATTTTCATTTTTCTCCTAAAAAAAGATCATTTTTTCACACTATTAATTTTTTTGGGTTTGTAAAGGAAACTTCTATGTGATTTCGTTTTTTTTCTGCCACTATACTCAATGAACTTCTATCTATTTCCCCTGATTCTCTGACTTTATAAAAAAAAAGAAAAGAAAAAATTGATTTGGTTTCAAGGAAAATTTTCCATGGATGCATTGCCCCACCAGGTTATTTTGAAAAAAAAATTGCAATCTTTGTTATCGTGATTCAGATAACTGCAGAAAGAATTGCATTGAGCAAGGATCTTCCACTGCCACATATTTAGAGCCATAGCTCTGATTGCACAATTTTACTTAACTAGGGTTGAACTGAATTCTTGATCTGGGTGGTTGACTGAGAATTTGGTTCAATTATTCCATCTTCTATTGAATTAACTACCAATTTAAAAGAATCTTTGAACCAAAAGCGACATGCATTGACAAACCAAACCTCTAAGCAGGTTTCTTGAGCCCGTTTCAAATAATCGTAAGAGTCAACATTTTATCAAATGATATTAACCAGGTTCATGAAGTGTTTCCAAATGCATGGATCAGTTTTAACCTTTGCATTCAGCCAAAAAGTGCACCAACTGATCATGGCTGTGATATCTAATGCAAGATGATATGAGCTATTATTTTCATGATGGATGACCTTCAAGACAGAACAATGGAAGTGCAGCAAGACATACATATTTCACAGAATTTGCACTCTGTCAATGACGAGATTGAACGCCCAGAAAGCATCAAGAGGAGACTAGGCATCCAGCTAACTGGAGAGGACAGGGCCAGTCGTGTGGAGGGTCATGACAGGACTAAACATGTAGCTGGCTCACCCAAGGTGGTCATTTCGTTGCTGTTATAACAGACTAAAATGCAGCATCCATAAGGCAACTCATGGATGCCCACACAAGATACACTGGTTCAACAGCAGGAAGATATCTCTGGAAAGATAAGATGCTTAGCAGTTACAAGAAGCTATTGGGTATTAGGGATGAATACAAAAAGCTGAGATTTGTTGATGCAACAACAAAGGACTGGTATTGGCTTTGGACATCGAAAATCTAATGATGGGACTTGGGAGGGAGAAACAGATTTGGCAGTCCATCAAGGCCATAATTCCCAGCAGCGAGAAGCACAAAAGTGCATTAATGTTTATGCAGCTCCTCAAGTTGTGATGAGAAAGAAAAGGAGAGTGATGGTCCACATAGTAACTTGGGAAAGAGGATATGGATTTAAAAAAATCAGTATACAAAACAACATAAAAACAATTCGGCAAGTATATCTCACAAACTCTATTCCTTATATTTCCTGCTGCTATTTTCTTTGTGGTTCAGCAAGTGCACTTCATTTCTTACCAAATTCAGAATTTGAAATTTCATGAAAACATAAATAAACTATTTCCTTCTAAATTTCCCATCAAATGCCCTCACTCTTAGACATAATGTAGCTACCATGGTTCTGTTTGTCATGGTCCAAACTCCAAAAAATGAACTTGTTTAATTTCAATATCAACTCAAAGTCCAAAAATGAACAGAGTACTCTGTACTCCCCTAGTTTGATTTAGATATCACGATGTGCACAAACTTGTCATATACATCATTTTTGTGAACTTCCAGAATACCATCAGATGTTTTCAAGCTTACATCTTTAGCGATTAGAAGATGGTTGCTTTGATTTCCAAAAGTGGTTAGGATCCAGGAAATTCATCAGTTCACCGGTTTGCTTAATACCACTGAGCAAAAAGAGCATAATGCAAGAAAATGTACCAAGTCCAGCAGAAATACTGTTGCATCCATGCCCTGCACCAAATGCATCATATTCACTCTCAGGACATGTATATATTTTTATAAAAGCAAAATATTCATTTTTTGAGGCCCGTGGGACATTTATATATTTTAGAAAAACAATACATTCATTTTTGGAGACCCGCGGGACACATTTAAATTTTTATAAAACATTATATTCATTTTTGGACACCCACGGGACACGTATACATTTTTATAAAAATAAGATATTCATTTTTTGAGATCCGTGGAACATTTATATATTTTATAAAAACAATATATTCATTTTTTGAAGCCCGCGGGACACATTTAAATTTTTATAAAATATTATATTCATTTTTGGACGCCCACGGGATACGTATGTATTTTTATAAAAACAAAATATTCATTTTTCAAGAGCCGTGGGACGTACATTCTGCTACAAACTGAAAAAAAAATCGTATTTTTATTCAAGACATTACATGTCAACAATCCTATTTGTTTCAAAGCATATAAAGCATACTATCCACATTTGTATCCATTTAGGAGCTGTTGGAAGCAGAAATTGAGATACAAGATTCGATCAACACAATCACAGATGATCTGAAAATAGCGCAGCAACTAGGCTCTCCAGCTTCTTAGCGCCAGGGCCAGGCCTTAGGGTGGTTGTGTTGCCCACAACAGAGCAGGGGTCAGTGCTGTTTTCCTTTGAACCAATGCACCAGCGCCCCAGAACAAGCATACCAAGCTGGTGGTGGAGGAGCTCTGCATCTATCCTGTCCAGCACTAGATCATCTGCACAGAATTTCCTGGCAAATGGCAAGCTACTTTCGACCATGCTTGAAAAATCATTAATGGTGAGGAAGTGAGGATGCTGCTTAGGGGGGTTGTCCCAAGATATGAAGTGTAGGTTGTCCCAAGATATGAAGTCTAGGTCATGGTTAACAGTCATGTTGATGAACTCTTTGGCATTACAGATGACGGTATGGAAGTAGCCTTCAAGTGAGGAAAGGAAATTTGAATAGTACATCAGAACAGTTCGTGGCAGGTTACTCCACCCTCAAATGCAGTAATCGACAAAAGAGTGAGAAAGTGTCATCCATGCTGAACCTTCCATAGAAGCAAACAGGTCCACTTGCATGAAAGTATTTCCAAGATGGAACACAAAGAATCAGCAGTCCATTGTCCAACAGGAGAATTGTTATCAGAAGTTGCAATGTATTCCAAACTGGGTGACAACAACTCAAATTCACTTTAAAATAGACATGCGGGCGTCACATGACAGATAAGAATTGGTAGGAGCCATAAGCATAATATTGTTAGTGAGACAACTAGTGCAGCATCATCAGTACAGAATCAAAAAGAACTCAAACATTCATCACATGCCAATCATGTGGTCAAAAGTTAACCCGAAAACATGGTTAAATTTTTTCCATAAGAAATCTTGATAGCCAACATTCTCAGTCACAAACTTTAGAATAAAATAGATAATTTCTAAGATAAGACTTGCAAGTTTGGAAGAATATTTGCGGATAGAAGAAAATAATCCACAACAACCATGGATATATACATATTGGTGAACCTCTGATTCATTAGTTCAAGGTGAATTGGCTCTCCCATATCTGGTCAATATTAGAATCATTTGCCATAGAAGCACATGGCTAGGATCAAATAAATGGTTGCTGGACAAATTTAGGGAGACCAAAATTCAGGCCCTAATAGACTAGTAAATCAACTAATACTGTCAGATAAACAAATTTGCTTCTCCAAATCCAGCAGTAATAGTGGTTTACCAACATAAAGAACTTATTTCATGGCTTGCTCCACTAATGTTATTTAGCTCACAAGATCTCATTCTTCAATAACCCCAGGTATCTCACCAAATATAATATTATAAAAATTGCATTTCAATGCATAGCCATGATTCGAACTTTGAAGTGGACAAAACCTCAACAAGCGTCCTTGTCATTTTCACTATAACAGAAAATTGTTGTGATTCAATGTGCAAAGTATGCTGAGCATGCCTCATAGTGATTTCTCATCAAACAAATTTTCTCATGTCTCAATGTAACTAGTTTTTAGTAGGATACGCAATCTATCATGTCAACAAAACCAGGTTTTTGTCACCAAAAGAGAATGAATTTGAGTGACTAAGTTTCAGTATGAAATGAAACCTGCAGAGTCATTTCTTTGTATGCATTTGTAGTCGTTAAATGTGAATTGATGGTTCTACAATGCAAATCTGAATGAGTCCCAATTCCTGAGATTCCTGCTTCAATCAAGCCATGTGAAGAAGGGTGCAGTTGAGGATAAGAGGTGCATTTAAATTTTAGTGTTAAGAAACCAAAGAAGCCAAATGTAAGCTCCTGGTAATCCATTACATGAATGTTTTAGCATTCCACTAGCTCACTTGGGGATAAAAAATGGCATGTGTTGTCCAGAATTCAAACCCTAACAATGTTTTCATTCTTAGAACAAACAAATATCTGGAAGAAATAAAAATGGCAAAGAAAGAGGAACCAGGGGAAGAAAACAAAATCAAAGAAGATGGATATTGTGTGATGAACAAATCAAAAGCCATTAACCAAATTGGTTTCGGAGATAACGTGTCAATGTATACGTAGGAATTCAATAGGTTTTGATGTTTTCAAAGAGAACACAGAAAAGATCAATTCAAAAAATTGGTGCTAAAGCACATACTTTATACACCGCACTTGCCTCCAAGCCCCTAATCTGATGAAGAGCTGAATTGCTTACAAAATCAACAGCGTTAGGGAACTAAGGAAGTCTAACCTGTACCCATGTCAAAGCTCTCAAAATTCTTTTTTGCTCATGAACAAGGACTAGTGGCGAATCAATGAATTGCAATTAGTCCTATAACATGATTGGAACAAAAAGAATCATTATCCAGTCAAGAAAGAAAGAACGAAGTCGAGCTCCCACAGTTGAATGAAAAATGAACCTAGAAAGGCATGCCAGTGCATCATCTGTATATGATGCTAGGAATGTATGTATAAATACCTATAGTATGCAACTGAGTCATTCATACTTCACATCTAACTGAAAATTCTATGGATTGTTATAAGTGCTCGAGCGGATAGGTCCAACTTCAATAATACAATTTTGATATCATAGTTACATGTGGTCCAACCAAAATGATTTATACTGCATGTATGTATGCACATATTCTTAACCATCAAGCACTCAGCCTCATAACAAAATTTTTAACAGCCCACTCCACTTCTTCCAACTAGCTTAAATTCAATTTCTTCACAATATATATGGACCAAACTGCACTTGTCCAATCTAATTGGAAATCATCCTTCAATTCACATTTGATAGAAAATTTTAAGGAGAGTCTTTAGGAAAAACTTTTTCTATTTGATGGCTGGACCAGCATTTTTTTCCCTTTACAATGATTGGCACCACTGCAAAGGACCTACAGAAAGCATGGGTGTCCCACGGTAGAACGGAACTCTAAGCAAGGAATTCCACAGGCCAGTGACCAATCAAATGACACCACTAAAATTTCCAAACTGCAAAGTTCAAACTAATATGATTCTCTACACTACATTTTGAACATGTCATTTCTGTCCCTCATTCATTACTAGTACAGAAATATCAAACCTGTATTATTCAATCATGAATCTTGGAACATAGCATAAACAAGAATACAAATCATAAAACATCAAAAGATGAAAGCTATTCAAGCACCTGATCTCCCTATGGTTCCAGCTGAAGGCTTTCCTCTGTAATTACTCTCAAGGGTTTAGACGTGATTTGTATATTAGAATCTCTTAATATTTGCCCTGTAGGAAATCGAAATGAAAGACGAAGACAGTATTAGTGAAATCAGCAAGCATTAATTTTTCTACCCCAGACGTTTTAAGGATTTGGTAGAAATAAACATCTGTAGAATGTCCAAAGACTACCACACAAACCAACATATATATGATACATAGTGATAGTAGAGGTTCGAAAGGCTACCTTAACATGAGATCGTTGGCAAAGTTGGATAGCCTCTTTGACACCAGGCCTATAAGGATCCTGCAAAATAAAAAATTATGTGTGAAAAGCTTTATATTTTGGGATACCATCTTCAAGAGTATTTTTTCATCAGATCATTATAATTGTGGCATTTCATATGTAGGGTCCTGCTGAGTTGAAGATAGAACAGTTACTGATTTGCCAAGCCATTTTTTGGGATTTCCTAACTTCAACTGAACTGGAGAAATTGTAAAATAATATAACATCATCATTCACGTGCACCATGATTCCCACAACGGCCAGGAAAATCAGGTCATCTTCTGGTAACATCCACTGGTCTAGCTGCTCTTGATCATTTGGAACAAATCCGTCATAAGGTCTATATGCAAAAGCCACACAGCGCAATGTCCCGGATGCCATGTGCTCAATTCCCTTCCTAATTCTGAATGCCTACAAGCACAATGCATAGTCATGAGAAAATGCCAACTTTTTTTTTAAATGAACACGATTTCCTTTAATAGAGCAATGAAGACTGTGAAATCCTTAACCGTGTTTTCATCCATGTCGTTTTCTGAACCATCCTCACCAAGCCATCTTGTGCATGATGCCAAGATTATTTCAGCTGCCCCTGTCCAATGTATACAAACTGTAGAACCATCCTGCATTTACAAGAAGAGATTCTAACATGACTAACTTTGGTCAAACATACGACATCAGGAAATTCGAATACATATTTGTTCATCATCAACAAGCTTGACAATTCAATTACAAAATGAGAGACTGCGAATGAAATAATAGCATGAAACTGCAGATAAATTTCCAAGTGGAAGGACGCATAAAATATACTTTTGTAATTAAAAATGTACACATAATGTTAGCCATAGAAAAATGAACAAAATAAATGCCTGCACAGCAACACCACCACGCTTTTTCACAGAGTTGAAAGGAAAGACATGAAGCACTCTGGTCTTTGATATTTCTTCATTGAAGTTCATCCCAAGTTGTAAAGGGAATGAATGCCAACAACCCAGATAAGCGCCAGATATTATGATGAAAATAACCCAGATAAGGAAAATGGACATAACAAATACTACCTGAACACCCTGAAGAAGCAGGGCAGAGAGGTGCGACTGAACTTTAGGGTTTGGATGAGGAAACGAGATGGGAGGCAGGGGCAGGGACGTGCGGCTGCCAGGATGTGGGGCTGCTAGGATGGGAGAATGGGATGCAGGGATAGAGACGTGCGACCGCCGGGATGGGAGAATGGGAGGCATGGCAGAGAGGTGCAGCTGAACTTTAGGGTTTAGATGAGGAAACGGGATGGGAGGCAGGGACAGGGACATGCGGCTGTCGGGACGGGAGAATCGGAGGCAGGGGCAGAGACGTGCGGCCGCCGGGATGGGAGAATGGGAGGCAGGGCAGAGAGGCGCTGCTGATTCGTAGGGAGAAGAAAGGGGTTATCGGAGAGGAGGAGCACAGAAGATTGCTGCGTGTGGGAAGTGGCAACCGAAAACCTTCTTTGAAATTTTTTTTCCTAAAATGCCCCGATCAATCTCAACCGTAGATTGAAGATCAACGGTTCAGATGAGGCTTCCTACGAGAAAAACGAAGGAAGCGCTTCCTATGGGTTGGGCCTCACTCCTCATAAGCCCCACTTCCTCGGAAGCTTCCCTTTGCTACTAACACATGCTTCGGAATCGTCATTTGAAATTTTTTGTGTAGCCCAAAAACCTTTGTGACATGCTTCTCTAACAGCTTCAGACGGAATTGAGTAGATTTGACATTTTTTGGTTTACGTTGGGGGTATATATGGAATATTTGATACTTAGTAGGTACATTTGAAATTAAGGATAAAGATTGAAGGTATATTTAAAATTTTCCCTGTATATTAATATGCTTGAGTGTTGATTTCATTGCAGTGAACATGATGCTCAAAAGAAAGTTTTTTCTTAAATGTGATTAATTAAAAAGACCAACATTGGTATTTGAATTAGAGGGTTCTGAGAATACTTTATCCAAGGTATTCAATATGGTTGAATCTTGAGTAATTAATAAATATATAAAGTTCAGTGGGTGTTCATGGGTTAGATTATAATATATTCAAGCATAGATGGGAAATACAGAAAGCATCTGAAGTAATGAGTTTATATATATAATATTAGTAATGACCTTTTGTTAGCAATGTGAAGCAAGGGCAATAATTATGTGAGTAATTTTTGTACAAAAATAATAAAAAGCAGATTTGATTCTCTGCCAAAAAAAGAGATTTGATGAATAAATATTTATTAGCTTGTAATTGGGATAAAGTAGAGTTCTATCAAGTAATATTGAATTTTGGTAGTTTTGAGACAAAAAGCATATTTAGATGTATTTTTGTTGGAAGAGTCTAAGAAATGGTATTTGGCCATAAATTCTTTATATGGTTGTGAATTTCAATAAAAAGTATGTATATAAAATAGAGAAATTCTATTAATGAATTTTTATGTGTTTTAAGAATAAAGGATTCAAAGGTTGAGTTTAAATGTTGAAATACAAGGAGAAAAGGTTTGGTTCTCGAATATGAGGTAAGTAAGACTTTGCATTGAGTTTTGAGAATTTTTATGCTTTCCTGCTTTTGTGACAGGTCGTGCTGACGGATTTGGATGTATATTTGATGGATTTTATTTTCAGCAAATTTGGTTTATGTGGTATTTATTATGTTGAATTGTCTACAAAGGAGCTTGAGTTTGCAACTTTGATTTGTATTTGAGAAAGTATAATTTATCATATCATGAGCATAATGTTTAATTGCATGAGCATGACATGAAAAAGACGGCTTAAAGTTAACGTGATGGTTAAGGGCTTGTAGGGATGCGATGAGAATGATTCTAGTCTGTGGGTCACTGAGTTAAAGAGAAAACAAAGTTAAATAGTTAAGTGCATAAGCATGAGTAGTTGCATTATTGTATGAGCATGAACATTGAGATGTTAAATGTTTATAAAAATTTTAATAATTTAATTGGCTATTTTGAGTTGATTTTCAATATTGAGCAAATTTTCATTCGCTTTCCTACTTATTGAGTTTGTCGGGACTCATTTCAATTTTTTTCTATTTTTTAGTTAACAGGAAAAGCAAATGACATAAAATATTACAGGTCTCGATATGATATGGAAATTACGTTAATATTTATTTAGATTCAAGTTCTTTTGGAGTTGAATATTTATAGTTTGGTTGTTTGAATTTATAATATTTAGTTAATGAGATTAGAAAAAGAATTTTGATTGACATTGAAGAAGTTGATGTAAATTTTTTTAATTATCAATAAAATGAAATTAATGATTTGGCTATTTTTCCTCAGCTTGACTAGTCCTGGCAGTTTTTATGTAACGACCATTAGAAAATAAGAAAAAATGCAATCATTAAGTAGTATGAAGTTCTCTTTATTCAGCTACTGAGGTGTTGCCTCAGTAGTCAAGGACTTTGCCCAGTGAGTTGGCGTCCTTGGTTCAAAGCTTGGCAAGCACGTTTTCAGAAGAATTTAGTAGTGGTGTTTAGTCTCCTCGAATTTTCTGTGGGAGCGTCCACTAAGTGAGTAGTTTAGGATTTATTGTTACAAATATTAGATTCTTAGTTAGACAATTGTTAAAATATCTCAGAGCTTGATTGTACTACCACTTGAGATACTGTAATATTAAAAAAAAGTTCTCTTTATTCAGACTGGATGTAAATCTTTAAATCAATAGTAATTCAATTTCAATTCCACCAAAATAGAGTTCTCTTGCCCTTCAAATAGATAATCTGATAAAAACTCTTCAAGTAGTTCAAGTTTATGTTTTTCCTTTCACACACTTGTCCCCACTTTTATCTTTCAAACCTTTATTAATATACTCACGTAGCTATAAAAAACTAACAATAAATGATAGAAAATCAAACAACAGACCATGTTAATAGCATTTTATTTGAACAACTTTTGTTTAAAAAATAGTTGAAGTTCCACAGTAAAACCATCAACATTTTCCACCAACTTTGACATTTACGTGGTAAATAAAATCAATAGATAGCTTTTCCATAAAGCTCAAACAAACTTTATTTGGTTATGATGGTTATGACAGTTATGTGCAACACAATTATTTTAATATAAGTATTCAAACCTTATTAAAATAATATATAAATAAAATCAATTAAAAACGAACATACCTCAATTTTATCTCCATGTTGTAATACAACTCAAATGAGCAAATTGATGTCTTTTAAGAATATTTATGTTGAAAATATTATTTTTATTAAGATTTCATTATAATTAGTAGAGTTGAGAAAATATTTTATATATCAAATATAGATTATGTTATTTAAAGTTTACGCAAGGTACTTTCGATAATAACATTTTCTAAATTAAAAAATTTATTAATTTTTAAATTTCTAGAATATTACTAAATCTAGCAACATCTAACAACCTTTGATGGTATCTAACAAAATTTAATATCATATAATGAAATCTAATAGAATCTAACATAATTTATCTTTCATTACGTATATGCTAATTGTGATTTAACACTCATAATATGTTTTTTTACCCTTTATAAGGTCATTTATAATTTTTTTTACATGTTTTAGAGTTTAGTAAATATGATTTAATGAATCTACTCAAGTCTAATAATGTCTAATAGCATCTAATGATATCTAACAATATCTACCGATATCTAACAGTATCTAGCAGTACTTAACAGAATCTAACGACTTCTACTTTTCCTAATTAATATGATAATTTTAATTTAACACCGGTAATATGTTCCTATGATCTTTCTAAGGTTATTTATAACACACCCAAGATAACACACAATAGAATTTAATGAAATACATCTAAATCTAACAGCACCTAACAACATATAATAGCATCTAACAAAATTGATCAATATCTAACTTTTATTATGGATACATTAATCCTAATTTAACGCCCATAATATATTTCTAGACTCCTTCTAAAGTCATTTATATATTAAATAAAATAATTAAAACTTAATTAATAGATTTAATGAAATCCACCTAAATTTAACAACATTTAATAACATTTATCAGCAACTAACAACATCTAACAATATCTAACTACATCGAAAAAAATTTAATAGTATCTAACAACATCTAATAATATCTAACTTTTATTATTATTACATTAATCTTAATTTAACACTCATAATATTACTCGAAAAAATTTAACACATAATATTACTTGAAAAAGTTTAACACTCATAATATGTTCCTAAGTTTCTTATAAAGTCATTTATACCATAAATATATTAATAACACTTAGCTAATAAGATTTATTGAAATCCATCTAAATCTAACACCATCTAAACATATTTAATGATAACTAACAACATTTAACCGAATATAATCAGATATAACAGAATTTAACAGCATCTAACAATATCTAACTTTTATTGTTAATATGTTAATCCAAATTTAGCGCTCATAATATGTTCGAAAGCTCCTTATAAGATTATTTATATATTAAATATATTAATTAAAAATTAATTAGTAAGATTTAATAAAATTCACCTAAACCTAATAGCATAAAACAATATAATAACATCTAACATAATCTAATTATTGTGAACTCAACTAGAAAATCAAGAGCAATCTATATTTTGATGATTAACAAACCCAACTTTGAGTATAATAGGGTACTAACATATTTAGTGAATAGCTTTAAAGATAGAAATTTCAAATACTAAACCATAGCAAACCAAGTCCCATAGTCAATTTGACTTAGATATGCGACTTGGGTCAAGTCTATAACCAAATCGACCTTAAACTGCAACTTAGATTGAAAGAATGCAATTCTTGAAGAGCAGACAGGTCAAGTCACAAATCCAAGTCGACTCTAATTGTGACTTGGGCAAAGTCAATAGCCGAGTTGACTTAGGAATTTGCTTGTTTTCACCGACCCAAAGTTGAACCAGTGAAGTTGCACTTGAAGTCGACTCCACCCCGTGACTTAGGTCAAGTTGAAGACTAAGTCGACTCAAGGTTCTGACTTGCATTCCTAAATAGCCAAGCAAGTCTTCAAATGTTAAGTCCAAAAGTCAAGTCGAATACCCAAGTCGATTCCACTGAGCGACTTAGATGAAGTCCAAAATTAAGTCAACTCAAATAAAGGACTTAGAGACCAGAACCATAGGAGCATGTTTCTTAAAGTATAAAGATTCAAGGAGGAAGTGAAGTCGCAGTTCCAAAGTCAAGTCGACTTAGAGATTACATTTTTCTCCTAATTGGACAAACAACTTATGAAGTCACACTTGAAGTTAACTTCACATGAAACTTGGGTCAAGTTAAGGACCAAGCCAACTCAATCTAGAACTTAAGAAGCACTACATCTTAAAGGACTTAAGAAGAGAAAAATCCCTGATCAAAGTGACACCCTAAGTTGACTCCAGTGTACGACTTGGGTGAAGTCGTGGCCGAAGTCAACCTTATGTACGACTTGCACTGTAATAATCGAACAAATTTGAACGTTAGCACATTTAAGGCACGCCACCTACCTTATAATGTTCGAATTTTTTCTTCATTATTTAAAGCCCGACAAGTGGAATGAAGAACGTTCGCTAGAGCATTCATTAAGCCTTCACCTTCCCACTTATAAGCAATTAAGTAATCATTAAGTGTCTACAAAGAAGGACTGTGATATTCACTGCAAGTCCTGAGATTTCCATTCGATCTAAAGCTCTACAAGTTTTGTATGTACTGACAAGTTTTCTATACAATCTGTAACGTGTAGAACCTTCTTTTAATTCATTCTTTTGTAAACTTACTTGGTTTGGTGTTGGAGACCAAGGTCAAGTAAAGACAAGTAGTGAATAGTTGGAGTGTAACTTACCATCTACTTGTGGTGTCATTGTAAAGGTCCTCTAAAGCTATAATTTAAAAGAGAGGTCCTCTAGAGTTACATATCTTTGATATAGTAGAACGCAAGACACAAGGGTATAATCTTAAAAGAATAGAGTAGTGAAGGTTGTCCCGAACTACTATAATTTGCTGTCCCTACTATTATTCTATTTACTTTACTACTCTCCATATTTTTATTCAATGAGCTAAATTCTCAAGGGGTTAACTTTGAGATACTAAAAGAAGTTTAAAAGAACTCAATTCGCTCTTTTCCTCTTAGGTTTTGCCATAAACTCGAGACCAATACTAAAAATATATACCATTATCTAACTAACTCTAAATTTAAATAATTAAATAAAAATAGGCATTAATATAAATTAAATTTAATCAATATAATTATCAAAATTATGTAAAATAATATTCTTATAGTTTATTAAAAAGTTAAAGTATATCAACTATTGAATTTTATTTTAAAAATAAATTACAGATTATTATTTCAATTAAATGCATATTACACCTTTCAAATTTATACAATTAAATATTAATATTTATATATTAGTGAATAATATTTTAAATTTATTATTGTTAAGTTTTATATATAATAGATATGCAATTTTATATGTGCATTTTTCACACATGTAACTTTCTCATATTTCAAAAACTTCTTTATCTATAACTTTTCGTCCTTAGATTTTTTATCACTTTCTAAACATCATTTAATTTTTTTAATGGGTATTTCTGGACTAGTATTACGTCTAGATCGACATAATCTTACAATTTCCTAGCCATATTCTACAAACTTCTTACCAATATTTTCCTATTGATCCTAATAGTATTTTCTACTTTATCAATGGGTGGACTCTCACATAAAAATTGGGGAGAAATAATTCCACCACAAATTTCCTTATGAAAGATTGTTGCTAAGTTTTGACTGCAAGTTGCTTGATAAGAGGGGCAAGTATGTTCGCCTTAGTGGCAAACATACTATAATGTCTCGATGACTAACCTCCATACTTAGCCAATGGTCGTTAGATTTTATTGAAAATTTTGGCAGAGTCTCCCCAAGATCATAAGGTTAAGAGGTTCCATTGAATCACTTTGTACAAACATTCTCATATCATACTATCCATTATAATACATACATAAAAATATAGAAGTTAAATAAAAAATAAAAAAAATTCTTAATCTCCTCCAATTCATCCACATAAACAAACATATATTAACTTCATAATAAAATAGCCTTTGTAAGAAGCCATCACCACATAATTCATTTACGTAAAAAGATGTTAATCTTTCACACTAATTAAGTTAATAATTCATATATACCCCCATGAACCAAAATCTCTTCTCACTTCTTGCTGAGTACCAACCCTACATCGAGTTCCTACCCCTGTCCTGCCATCAAAAACATCAATATAAAAAATACGAGTCCAGGCCAACTTAGTAAGTAGGATAGCAATAAAACATTCAAATATTAAATCAAACAAATATCATTTCCACACAATAACTCAATCACTTAAATTTTCAAAATTCATATGTTCATCCATATTATCCTCATGCAAGCACTCATGCTCCAAATGCTCATGTAATGCAAATGGTCTTTCTTGTCCTTCATCATCATCATCATCATCATCTATATCTCCCAACACACGAGATAGACTCATCATCATCAAAAACCATACACAGTTATAATGCATAGGGGTGCAATTTGTACCAGGTCGGTTCGAGCCCGACCCAACCTAGTTTCAAAACCAAATTTGGGTTTAATTTTTAAAATTTTTCAAATTAGACCCGTTTCAACCTGACCCGGTCCGTATCCGATATTCTCCCTAATTTATTAAAATATTTATATTTGTTTATGTATTAAGTATTTCAATGATAATTGCAATAAAAGTTATTTCATATGATCATAACTTAGTTAAACTATAAGTTGTTTATTCTAAAATCTAAATATTATATGCATTTGTCTATAAAAGTTGAAATATATTACATTTATATTAGCTATATTTGTAAATAATTATAAATAGACCAACTCTTTAAATTTATTACAT
Source organism: Annona cherimola (assembly GCA_030490835.1). Classification (NCBI taxonomy): domain Eukaryota; kingdom Viridiplantae; phylum Streptophyta; class Magnoliopsida; order Magnoliales; family Annonaceae; genus Annona; species Annona cherimola. Next base: position 64,448,849 of record CM059973.1, on the reverse strand, counting down.
ATATATTAATTAACTACGTTAAATATAAGTCTCACTTTTATTAAACTTTAGATAATAATTCTGTTTATTTTTCTTACTTGATTTTTTTAATAACATTATCTTGATTGTTATGTATATATTCATTACATTCATTATATTTAGAATATCTTTCAATTAAAAGACTTTCATCAAAATTAAATATATTATAGGTCATATAAATATATTTTCATGTAATATTCATGTGCTAATGGAATAATTTTTTAAAAAAATTATTATCTCTATCAATAATTATAACTTCTATTGGTTTGAAAATAATCCGAATTTCAACCCGAAACTAATGACAACCCAGTCCGAACCCAACTCAAACCCAGATTCAAATGTTAGGCTTTGAGTTCACATAAACCCAGTAGTCTTAGGATTTGGGTTCACCCAAATCCAGTATAATCCGACCCGAGTTGCACCTCTAATACCGCAGTATACCATAACTTTTCTTATTCTCCAGCTCGCCCGGAGTATCATCATATGACATGCTCAACATGCTACCAACTACTCATATATTATGCTCATATGCTCATTTTAAAACATCTCCATTGAACTCAAATAATTTACCTCTTTTAGAAAAATTATAAATTCGTCGACAGCTCAAAATAATTTTTTTATACTACTCAACTCAATTAAATAATTGAAGCTAAGAAAATCATACATCTCAAGAAAACATCCAATTCATCAAAAACATCCATGCTCAAAAAATATAAATATCCATCAACATCACTAATCATCCAAATAAAAACAAAAAATTATTACTTACCTTTCTCGTAAATTTCCAAATCTCTAGAATTGGGTATTATAAGATTCCAACATCTTTTCACTTTAATCTACATTAAAATAATAACAATATTCTTAAACAATATTTTAAAAATAATTTTCTTTAATTCCATCATAAAATACCCTAATTTTTCTTCTTTCTTTAATTCCAAAATACGTATCTAGAGACACTCATCATTCACAACATCTCAAATTTTCTAAAATAATTATTGCCTTTTAGAATAAAATATTCATCTAAATTCCATGCTCATATTTCAACTTTATGGAAAAATCTCTTTGCTCTACCTTATTAGGATTTAAAATTTCTAACACTAACATCTCAATTTCATCCTTTTCAGATCACCACAACACATTAAATAAATGCAATAAACAAGAAAAACAATGAAAGATTAAAAAGAAATCGCTTATCTCAGTTTCCACACACTTTTCCCATATTCTTCAACCCAACTTAAAAAATTTAAATCCACCAACCCTAAGTTTTTCTCTCCCTCCTCTCCTTTCGCTGCTCTGCCCTCTCTTCTTCTTCCGTTTCTTCTCTTTTTTCCATTTTTGCATTTTTCGTGTTAGAAACTCTTTGTATGATTTTTGCTATGGGTTTAATGGGTTAATTTGAAAAAATTTCAAATTAGTCCCTCCAATAAAAACTTTATAATTAAATATATTTTGGAATTTTACACACACTCTAAATTGTTATATGAATATTTGAAAATATAAATATTGTACCTTTGACAATACATTTCTCTACAAGAAAATACCTTTGAAATTTTTAAAAATTTTATTTTCAAGAAGATATCTTCTAAATGGGCTTACAAAAGTATTAAAAAATTCTAAAACATGTATGGAAATGGACTCAAGAAATGCGCTTCTAAATTAACAAAACTATCATTTGATTTAGCAAGATTTCCTGCTAAATATACTAGATGAAATAAATTTAATAAAAAATGCCAAGGGCTCACTTTTAAATAATTTTTTTAAATTCAAATTCAATATCTAATTTATAAAATATTTTTTATTTTATATATGATGCATACTATATAGTTTCTCTTAAATTAAATGCTACAATTTAATTATTTAAAATTGAGTAATTATATAATATTTGAAAATATCAAAGTGTATTTCTATACAGAAAATGCCTTTAATTTTTTAACATTTTATTTTCTTGTATTTCAAATTTTAAAATTTTGTAATATAAGTAAAATTAAAAATTAGTTCTTCATTACGAAAGAAAAACATAAGAGAAGATCGTAAATGAATAGGCCTGAATTAAATTTGTTCTTACGTATATAAGGTACGAAGAATAGATGAGTTACATTTTTTTTTTTTGGCTAATACGAAAATATTGTAAATGCAATAACTATATTGAAAGCTTAAGATGTTGTCCAACTTTCGGCTTATTATTCATGTTGAAAGAATGGTTCAGGTCATCCAAACATGCATTGCATGAGCACCAGATTCCGTGCACCGCCAGAACATGAAGGCTTGGTACTCGTCCATCTTCCCCAACCTCTCCTTCGTCATTGCCATGGCTGCCGCTTTCAACACTCAAATATTTGTGAAGGGCTCCATCAATGACCACCAGCACCAGATCGAGTGTGCCCTTTTCCCAAATCAAGCAGCCTCTTCATGGCTTCCATTGCAAACCCCCAAAATTTGGTGCCTCAAAATTTGGAACCGGTCATGGAAGCCAGTAGCGTTCAGCGCTCATTTTCATCTTTGATATACCAGAGCAACATCTCCAATTCGAAATTGATCTGCAGAAATTCATAAGCAGCTTGCTTCCATCCTGCGACAACAACGAAATCTCAACACCAATGGCTGCATATCCGCTGCCCTCTGCCTGGTCTCCAAATCGGCATGAAATCACAATCCAAGTACGGCGGATGCAAGCTCCAGACTACAAAAAGGACTAGATCAAAAGTGGAAAGGACAAAAGCAAAGCAAAGAAAACCCAATTGACCTCATGATCAAGCAACAAGAAGGTGGGCAGAGAATACGACTTCACCTTGTATCTCTGCCGAAAGCCTAAGCAACCTATCTCGTTCTCATTAGGAAAAACCACAGTTTTGCCTCGATTTCCACTGTGATTTTTAAACCACACCAGCCGTGACTATTTTCTCGGGAGGGAGGAAGAAAGATGGAGCGGGAGCGGCGCGAGTGAAATGTAAGAATTACATGATTCCCTTCCGATTTTTTGAGCTTTCCAAAATGCCCTTTCTCCTCCTAGCCATCCATTGAAAATTAATGATGGAGGTGCTGCTTCCCATGAGAAAAATTGAGGAAGTATTTCCCATGAATTGAGCCCCTGGTTGAATATGTTTTACTATCCACCGAAGGATGCCCAACCCATAGGAATGGTTTTCTACGTTTTTTTTTGGTGGGAACTCTAATCTCCACCATCAATCTTCATTGTACGGTTCAAATTCTATAGGACATTTTTGGAATCGAAAAATTGGGAAGGGGGCATCGGTCGACAGCTCATTTCACCCGCGGTTCTTTTCTCCCTCTCCCAGCGTCATGCCGTAGCCGTCAGTTGCCGACGACCACACCTCTCTTCGCAAGCACTCTCCTCTTCCTCCGATGCCATTTTCTCTTCCTTCTCCAGCGAGCACACGGCTTCGATTGATGAGCGGCGATGGCAACAGCAAAGAAGAAGAAGACGACAAGAGGCTGGTGGATTTTCTTTTCTCCGAAAATGGAAGAAGCAGGCGGCTGGTAAAGAGAGACCGACGGCAATAAAGCAAGTGGGTGGGTTTGAGTGGCGACTGGCAACGAAGAAGAACTCCTGCAATAGCATTTTTTTTTTAGATTCATGCAATTGAAGAATAGATCTGGTCTGCCAAGTTGGGAATCGAAGTTAGGGAGATCCAATGGCCGGGGGCAAGTGGATAGGAGTAGCTGTTGCAACGGCTACTAGGGTTCGGTTTGTTGTGGAGGGTGACGCACCGTGAATATCTGTTGCGACGGACGAAAATTTGGATTAAATTTCGACAGATTTTGTTTAGTTTAGATCTAATACTCCGGTGTTCGATTTGGGTGATTCAAGAGTCATTTTCTATTTTTTAAGATGCTCATGATCATGTAGACGGTTTAGATTGGAAAATTTCAGCTAATTAAATTATAAATAGAAATAATTATGTGGACAATTAAAATAGTACAGATATTTTTATTTAAATGTAAATAAAAATAATATAATTATTATTATTATTTATTAAATCTATCCCAAAAAGGCATATATTTATTTAGATTATTTAAATATAAATTATAATTTCAGGACGTATAATTAAACCTTTACTATACTTAATTATTGAATTTAGGACATATAATTAAATAATCATTTAAATTAAGTATTTTCTACTAATCTAAGTTCTAGGACAGTTTAAATTACAATTTGGGACATATAATTGAACCATTCCTAAAAGGTCATACATATTTATTTTGTCTAAACCATTATTTTATTAATTAAACATTTAAAAATACTTAATTATTAAACGAGTACCAAAAAGTTATATATATTTATATTATTAAATGATAATTATAGTTATATATAATTTAAATAAATAAAATTCATACAATTTTATTTTTAAAAGTCAATATAATAATTATAGTTTTATATATTTATTTAAATTTTATTTTATTCAATTTAAATTAATTACACATTTAATTGAAATAATAATTTATTATTAATTTGTAAAATAAAAGTCAATGGTTGATATGTTTTAAATCAACATAATAAATTTATTACATTTATAATTAATTTCTTTAATTTTTATTTTAATTCTAAATAACATTTATTTTTATTATTATACTTAATTATTATTTTGGTACATATAAGAAAATAATCAATTAAATTAAATATTTTGTACCAATCTAAGTTTTGGGATAATTTAAATTCTGATTTTGGGACATATAATTAATAAACATCAAAAAATACTAGATGATTAAATTAGTCCAAAAAAGTCATGTATTCATTTAGTTTATTTAAATCTAAACTATAGTTTAAATCTCTTGGACGGTCAGGATTATAGATCAAAAATTTTAGGCATGAGGGTAGAGGCATCAAAAATTATTTCTTTTCATATTAAAATATTCAAAAATTTATTTTTTATTCTATGGGAGAAATGTGTGAACGGTATGGATCTTTGAAAATTTAAAGCACTAAATTAATCAAAATAATTATTTTCATCAACTTTGCATAAGGTATTTATATTTGTATATTTATTTGAATTAAAATGAAAATAATTAATTTATAATTAATTTTTAAGATAAAATTCAATCATTGATATTTTCTATTTTTTGTATAAACTACATGAATGTCAAAGATACAAAATACATAAGTTTAAATTAATCCCAAAAATCATTATATTTAGTTTATTTAATTCTAAATTATAATTTTGTATCAAAAATTTTCATTGGACTTTAAATTCGATTGGACTTTATTTGGAGGTGTTCGATAACATGAAGATTTTCTATAAATTTTTAATTCAATGTAAATATTTATTAAACTGATAATTTTACATTGATTTCACTTGAAGTAAATAAATTTTTATTTTTATTTTAAATTTATTAATTCCAGTAACAATAAATCACAATTAGTATATTAATACGTTAAATTTGTAATATAAACTGTAATAATATTATTATATAATTTTAATAAATTTTATTATAAAATTTCTATTAAATATAGTTATTTACTAAATTGATTATTTAACCAATCCCAAAAAGTAACATATATTTATATATTAAGGGTGTGTTTGGTTGGGGGTAAAACTTTTGATGAAAAGTTTTTGAGATAGAAATTGTCACATTGATAGAAAATGATGTGATATAATAGGAGTAATGATGAGAAGTAAAGAGAATAAAGTTAAAATAGATAGGTTAGTTGTATAGATAGTTGTGTAAAAATGATTGAAAAGTAGGGTAGTTTGTATAGGAAAATGTGAAAAAATAATTAAAAAATAGAGTAGTTATGAAGAGTGAAAAGTTTTAGATTGAAAGTTTTGGTTGACATGTTTATATCCCAAACAAATACACCCTAAATATAAATTACAGTTATATATAATTTATTACAATTTTAGTTTTACAGCGTCATATATATAATAATTTTTACAGTTTTATGTACTTACGTAAATTTCTATTTCATTTAATTTAAATTAGTTAATATTTTTAATTATAACTTTATATATTTATTTAGTATTAAAATTATTTAAAGGTTTGCGTAGTTCTGAAATGAATTATTAAGTATATATCTTTTGCAAAATACACAAATTAGGTAAAATATTTATAAAATATCAAAACTTAGATACTGTTAGATGCGGTTAAACGCGGTTAGACGCTGCTAGATTAAGGTGATTTCATTAAATCATATTATCTGGGTTTCAAATTCCGTAATTAAGGTATAAATGAACTTATAATGGGCCTAGGATCATATTACAGTTGTTAAATTAGGATTAACTTATCAATTTCAAAAATTCGATGCGATTAAATACAGTTAGATACTGTTAGATGCAGTTAGATGCGATTAGACGTTGTTAGATTCAGGTAGATTTCATTAAATCGTATTATCTGGGTTTCAAATTCCGTAATTAAGGTACAAATGACCTTATAAGGGGCCTAGGATCATATTACATGCATTAAATTATGAATAAATTATTCATTTCAAAAATTAGATGCAGGTAAATACGGTTAGATGTTGTTAGATACGGTTAGACGCGATTAGATGCAGTTAGATTAAGGTGGATTTCATTAAATCATATTATTTGAGTTTTAAATTCTAAAATGAATGTGTAAATGACCTTATAAGGGGTCTAGGATCATATTACAGAAGTTAAATTAGGATTAACTTATTAATTTAAAAAATTAGAAGCGATTAGATGTGGTTAGATGATGTTAGATGTGGTTAGATGATGTTAGATGTGGTTAGATGCTGTTAGATATGATTAGATGCGGTTAGACGCGGTTAGACGCGGTTAGATTAAGGTGATTTCATTAAATCGTATTATCTGGGTATCAAATTCCGTAATTAAGGTATGAATAACCTTATAAGGGGCCTAGGATCATATTACAGGTGTTAAATTAGGATTAACTTATTAATTTCAAAAATTAGATGCGGGTAGATACTGTTAGATGCGGTTAGATGAGGTTAGATGCTGTTAGATGCGGTTAGATGAGGTTAGATGCTGTTAGATACGGTTAGACGTTGTTAGATTAAGGTGATTTCATTAAATCGTATTATTTGAGTTTCAAATTCCGTTATTAAGGTATAAATGACCTTATAAAGGGGCTTAAGATTATATTATAGGTGTTAAATTAGGATTAACTTATTAATTTTAAAAATTAGATGTTGTTAGATGCGGTTAGATTCTATTATATTCAAAAAATCAAAAAAATTAAATGAAATTGTTATTTTCGAGAGTACCTTAATTACATTAACTTTAAATAATATAACATAACTCCTAAATAAAATATACTTTTCAACTTTACCATTTATAATAAAATCTTATTAAAAAATAATTTTTTGTACACAAATAATTTTAAAAATTTTCAAATGATGAAAAATTATGTCTACATACGTTTTAGTAGTTGGTCTAGCAAATGAATAGAATAGATTGAAATTTTGTATATATATAATACAAATTTTCTCAAAAAACCAAACATACTCATATTTTTAAACAAATATACTCACGCTGTAAAATTACCACAATGCCCCTACTTCATTTTTTTTCTCATGAGGAAGGCTTCCCATGGGTTGGAGCTCCCACCGAAGGCGCCCAACCCATGGGAAACCCTTCCCCGCTTTTCTCATGGGAAGTTACACCTTGGTCATCAATTTAAGTCGGATCGAATCTGGTGCCAGCCAAACTCGCGCATCTCATCACTCTCTTCTCTAGCTCTCCCTCATCCTTCATCCCTCTCTCTTCCAGCTTCCTTCCTCTGTTTTATGATGGCAGATAGCAAAGATGGTTTGAACTTCAAACTGCCTAAATAAATTGCTAGCTATTTATGTCGTTTTTGTCCACTCGAGGAGACAGACAATGAAGACCACCATCAAGGAATGGAAAGAATATTTTTTATACGGTGGACTGTTAACAATCATGCATTCTGGATTTTTCAAGTGACCATGGCTACCTTGATTTGCAGACGATTCAGCAAATCATTATAGATGGACAATACAGATGAATAGTGTTTCTTAGATTTAATGGGCCTCGATAATTGATGTACAAATTAGCCTAGGGGTGTTAACGGATCGGGTTGAACGGGTTGAAGCCTAATCCTAAACCTAACCCATTTAATATATCTCAGCCCTAATCCGTTTATTAACCCATTTAAAAAACTTCAACCCTAACCCATTTACAACCCATTTAATAAACGGGTTAACGGGTTGTTAACGGGTTGTGTTTGTTACTAATTTTCATGCTAAAAATCTTTAATGAAGTCTGTAAATTTAAATAAATTAAATAATTCGAAACTAACATACCTGAATTTAATTTATTTTGGCTTGAAAACATCAGCTCCAATCTCAAGTCATCTCTTTAATGTCAATCCCTGTTATAAATATTACATATATATTATAATATATTATATTAAATGAGTTATACGGGTTGAACGGGTTAAATAAACGGGTTGGACGGGTTGACGGGTTGCGAAGCCTCAACCCTAATCCGTTTATTTAATTAAATGGTTAAACGGATTGGCGGATCATAACTCATTTATTCAAAAATCTCAACCCAAACCCATTTATTAACGGGTTGAACGAGCGGGTTAACAGGTTGACCATGACCATTAACACCCCTAAATCAGCCCCCAAAGTTGCTGATTGATGCTTTAAATCTACCTATTATATGCAGACTGCTACTAAAATTAGGTAGGCTTGTGATTGGTGTGGATGATGCTAGCGATCATGATTGTAGGCGGTGGAGATGGTGCGCTGGGCAGTGATTGTTGTTAGTGCTGAATGGATTCATGATGAACAATTGAGAGGGGCGTTCCATGCTGCTATTGTTATTGGTGGAGGCCGATGCTTGGAGGTGGGTTTTTGTTTGGCTATGGAAAATTGGGGAAGGAACAATGGTTGAGCGCCCCCACTGGTACTCTCATGGTGCAACTCGACCAGTGCTCATGCAGCCATCAAAGATGCAATCCAGACTACTAAAGAATTGTGTAATTTTCAAAAATTTAATTTGATATTTTTTTATTAATTTGAAATTTTAGTTAGATAAATTTAAAATAAACATTTTTATTTTTGATTTTGCATGAATATATTTTATTAATATTTATATAATTTATTAACTCATATGGGATCAATTGAAATCATTTAAAGTAGTTATAGTTTTACCCCTAAATTATTTCGACATCTAATAAATATACTAAGTTATATATATATATATAGAGAATATATTCCTGTGCAGGTGCAGCATTGCTGAAATAGGCCCTACATAATCATGAAATCATGATCTACTACACCCATTATATTTAGAATAATGTATTCTATTACCATACCAATTTTCATCCCAATCAGATACTTTAAAGTTGTTATTTACATCAAACTATTTTATTACGTTGGATTTGTACCATTTTCAGATGGGGCCCATATACATATCTGATTGAGATGAAAATTGGTATGATAATAGAATACATTATTCTAAATACAATTGGTGGAATAGATCATGATTTCATGATCATGTAGGGCCCATTTTTGGGTCACTGTACCGCTGTTCCAGTGCAGTGATGCTGCACCGGAACAGCTCTCTCTCCCTCTCTCTCTCTATATATATATATTTAAGCTCACTTTTTTTTATGGAAGCTTACTTAGTTTTCTTTTGTATACTAAGCTATATATATTTAAGCTTATTTAGTTTTATTTAATATATGTGGTCTATAGAATATTTTCTATAGTAAGATTATAGTATTTTATATTTTTAAAATTAATACAAACTTGTCCATTATGCATTTCCTATTAAAGATTCTCATATTATAAGTATGATTTTCCTAAATAAACTTTCTCCACATATCTTTTAATCATTTCTAGCCCATTTAATTCCTTTTCTCATTTTTATGAGAAATAGCAAATATAGAGATTTTATGAAAACTATTTTCCTTTATTCATTCCCTCACAAATTGTTTACCCAGCCGATTCTTCAGTCTCCTCCAAAACAGAGCCGGAAGAAATCGCCGGAAACTCGGAGTCTTGATCCAGGAGCGCAGGAAGTGACGTGACTCCTTCTGTGGACTTTCCTACAAGGCAGAAACCCCCGACCCGACATTCCAAAAATGACTTTGTTTTCTCATTCATTAGGCAATCGGGGGATTATTCAGCAGCATAGGAATCGGAAAATTCCTATTGTATCCGTATCAATAAACATGTCTGATTCCTCGGAAAAGGTGATCTGATGTGAAGCAACCTTTTGAATTCATCGAAAGCTTCCGACGCAGGCAAGGTGGATGGAAACTGACTGCAGACCAGGTTTTGATTGAGCAGGCGGTCAAGCCGAAGCTTCGAAAGCGGGGTGGAGAAACTGGAATTCTAGGGACGGTGAGAATGATTCGTTACATCGACTTGGCCTAACAATAGGTGTTGAAATAGGTTTATAAATTTTGATTTTGATTTTATGAATTTTAAATTGAAAAGAGCAACAGGAGAGATGAGTTAAACTTATGAATATTTGTAGACTTAACTTATTGGATTCACTGAGGTCGTGCCTCAGTGGTGCAGGACATGGCTTCACAAGTAGGTGGTCCTGGGTTCAAATCTCCCCCGCAGCATTTCTGAAGTGGTGGCGTTGCAAGTCTCTCCAAGTTTGTGAGAGCCGTCCACCGGTGGGAAAGTTTAGAAGTAGTAGATAATTATTAGCAAATTATAAAAATGTCTCATAATTTAATTGTAATACCAGTTGTGATTGTAATGTATGAATACTCATAAAAAAAACTTATTGGATTCTTATATACACATTTTTTTAACTTGTTAATCTAAGTATATTTAACATATGTATCAATTTTTACTATTTTGGATATATTTAGATATTTATTTAGAATTTTTAAAAAATAGTAGCATTTTAGTAATTTTAAATTACTAAAATGCTACTAATTTTGAAAAATCCGAAATAAAGATCTAAAAATCTTCAAAAATGGTAAAAATTGATACACATGTTAAATACACTTAGATTAACATTTGTATAAAAAAACTTTTCAAAAAAATTTTAAAAGTAGGTGTATACACCCGGAAGCATTGAGCTTCAATGCTCCCTGGAGCACTAGATCAGGATCCTAACTTACTAACTTCACAAATTAGGTCAATACAATAAATTGATCGTTATTGTAATTAACTAATTTAATTTTTATTTTAAATCAAATAATATTTATTTTCATTATACTTTTATTATTTTGAGCTTTTCTATTTTATTAGTTGTAGATGATCAAACCTCGTACACGTTGGCATTAAACATTAGGTTTATTATTACAAGTATTTTACTATCTTTTATAAATAAAAGGCCATTACATACTACCCGCAGCACATTTGCTTCCTGATTGTGTCTAATTGTAAATAGAAAATCTATTTTTTTATATTTTTAATTTTAAATACGGGAGTATTATGTTCATTTTAAATTGTAAAAGTGACCATAATACCCCTATGACTAAAAATTTAAAAATAAATATATGCATCTCCAAAAGTAGTAAACGTTAGTTTATAGACTAAGTAACTCAATATAATTAATTAATTAATTAATTTAATATTTAATTTAATTCAAATTAATATTTATATTTTGATTTAATAGATTATATTTTAAATCACAAAAATTTATAATAAAAGAGCATGAGCAGTATAATTTTTATTATTAAAATGATTTAGACATTTGTTATTTAAATATAATTAAAAATAACATAACTAGTGCAGATATAAAGGTTAATCATTTCTTGTTTTGTTAATCTTCAATTCAGATTGATTAGAATCATAAAAAATTGAGACAACTTTAAAGAGTTTTTTTGTGAATTTTTATTTAATATAAATACTCTATTTAATTATTTTTTAATTTAATTTAAATTAATATCTATATTTCATTTGCAAAATTTTTATAATTCATGTATTATACTCACATGCCATATTTTTTGAGGAACGAATTATTATTCATCATTATACTTGATGTAATAAAGAAGCATTCAAACTTTTTAGATGATTGAAAGAACGAGGTTCGGTCTCAAATGGTTTCACTTATAATGGGAAAAGACATTTATGATTTCATGAGCTGATAGTATAAAATATCGATTCACCTTTGCTCATTTACAAAGGTGAAGAGTTAATATATTTTTTTTTAGAATGATTTATTTTTAAATTAATGTAAATTAATATCTATAATTAATTTACTATGTTAAAATAAAATTTATATTTTATCTTTATATTAGACATCAAAAGTCTGAAGTACGAAAATTTTATGTAAACTATAACACTACTATTTTAGATATTTTGGATATATTTATATAACACAAATTTAATTAAAATTGTATTTATTTTTATGATATTATTATGAGATTATATAAAAGCTAATTAGCATAAAAGTCCCAAAAAGTCATATATATTTATTTATTTTATTTATATCTAAATACAATATAATCATTATAAAAACGGTCTCAAAAAGTCATATAATTATATTATTATATCTAAATTATAATTATATATAATTTAAATAAAGATAATTTATTACAGATTTATTTTTATTATTACATTTTTATATATTTGATTAAATTTGTATTTCAATTAATTTATATTAATTATTATTTTAGATTAATTTCAAACGCATGCCCGCATTGAATGGGAGCACTAGCGGTCACATCTATTAACGTGCAGTTGCCATATAATTTTTGTGTAAAAAATATAAATGTCATTAATTATTGCATCAAAACTTTGATTTTAATGTGATTTCTCTTAAAATGAAGTGAGAATGAAATAAAGCAACTACAAAATGATGTAATTTTTGATAAAGTTTTTATTCAATATAAATATTTATTAAATTAATAATACTTATTTTTAAATTAATATTGTCTTCCATAATATATGAATTGTTATAATCACATGCATCTCTAGACTGATGACGTAGGAAATAAGAAAATTAGATTTTAGGTGAATTACTTAGAAGCTATAAATGGGACAATTTATGTTTAATCTAAAAATTTATTTTTAATATTTTATTTATTTTATAAATTTTGAGCACCCCTTAAAATTTTTTCTTAGTAAAATTTGGTATTTTTTAAATTAGTATTTTTTACTCATGATATATGCTCAAAATCAGTCTCCAAATGCTCCTTTTAGACAATCAAAAAAAAAATTAAATAAATTTCAAAACTGGTCAAATTTGATGTGTAAATATATATTTTGATTTATACAGATACATGATATAATCATTGAATCTATGACTTGTATATACATTTACATAATATAATCATTGTTACTAATTTTTTAAATAAAATTTAATTATTGATATAAAATTTTAATCATAGAAATGTGACAACTTATTCACTTGAAAAGATAGCAAATTAGCTACCTCTAAGTACATTCAATTCAAATTCACTTAAATCATGAAAATTTTGTTGAAGATTTTTTTATAAATTTTCCATTTGAATGATTTATTTTTAATTTAACCTATATTAATATTAATTTTATTTTTCACATGAAATTTATAATTTAGGTTTAATTAAAACTCAAGAGTTGACAATCCATTGTTTTAATTCGTACGTTATACTAAATTAAATAAATAAAAGTCCAGCAATAAAAAATTAATTAGATATTTGTGGATTGATATCGGTATAAAAATTATAATTTTTAATGTATGACCTCACAATATTTAACCCTTTATTTTGAAAAAATATTACAATGAAAATGCATATGTCGTTATTCTTAAACCAATCTAAAAAATTTACATATATTTATATTATTAAATATAAATTATAATTATATATATTTAAAAAGTCATATAAATAATAATTATTACAATTTTATATATTTATGTAAATTTATATTTTATTTAATTTAAATTAATTATTTTTAATTATAGATTTATATTTATTTAGTTTTAAAATTTTTAAAAAGTTTGCATAGTTCTAAAATGAATTATTTAGTATACATCTTTTGCAAAATGCATAAATTTATGTAAAATATTTTTTAAAATATTAAAATTAGATATTGTTAAATGTTATTATATCCCATTAGATATTCTTAGATGCAGTTAGACACTGTTAGATCTTATTGATGCTATTAGATGTTGTTAGATTTATGTGAATTTCATTAAATCTCATTATCTGAGTTTTAAATTCTATAATTAAGGTATAATTGACCTTATAAAGCATTTAGGATTATTATTACAGGTGTTAAATTAGAATTAACTTATTAATATCAAAAGTTAGATTCCATTAGATGTCATTAATTGTTGTTAGATGCTGTTAGATATATAGTTGTTGTTAAATGTCATTAGATTTACGTGGATTTCATTAAATTTTATTATTGAGTTTGAAATTATGTAATTAAGATATAAATGACCTTATAAAGGGTTTTAAGTCATATTAAAGGTGTTAAATTGGGATTAACTTATTAATATAAAAAATTAGATTTGGTTAGATGTCATTAGATGCTGTTATATCCTATTATATGTTGTTAGATGTTGTTAGATGTCGTCAGATACTATTAGATGTTGTTAAATTTAGATAGATTTCATGAAGTCCTATTATCTAAGTTTTAAATTATATAATTATGATATAAATGACCTTATAAGGGAGCTTAAGATCATATTACAGGTATTAAATTAGGATTAACTTATTATTATAAAAATTAGATTCCATTAGATGTTGTTAGATATTGTTAGATGTTATTAGATATCGTTAGATGTTGTTAGATGACATTAGATTTATATAAATTGCATTAAATCCTATTATTTGAGCTTTAAATTATGTAATTAAGATATAAATGACCTTATAAGGGACTTAAAATCATATTACATGTGTTAAATTAGGATTAAGTTATTAATATAAAAAATTAAATTTTGTTAGATGTCGCTAGATGCTGTTTGATGTTGTTAGATCCAGTTAGATACCGTTAAATGTCGTTAGATACTGTTAGATGCTGGTAGATGCCATTAAAATTACGTGGATTTCATTAAAATATATTATCTAAGTTTTAAATTATATAATTGTGATATAAATGACGTTATAAGGGCTTAAGATTGTATTACAGGTATTAAATTAGGATTAACTTATTAATATAAAAAATTAGATTCCATTAGATATCGTTAGATGTTGTTATATCCGATTAAATATTGTTAGATGTTATTAGGTGCTGTTAGATGCTATTAGATGTTGTTACGTACAGTTAAATTTAAGCGATTGTATTAAATCCTATTATCTGAGTTTTAAGTTCCGTATTTAAAGTATAAATAATCTTATAAAGAGTTTAGAATTATATTATAAGTATTAAATTAAGATTAACTTATTAATATAAAAAATTATATCCGGTTAGATGTTATTAGATGTCATTAGATGTTGTTAGATGTCGTTAGATGCTGTTAGATTCTATTATATTCAAAAATAAAAAATATTATTAAAATTTCAAAAATTTAGAGATAAATATTAAAATTATTATTTTTCAGAGTACCTTAATTACATGAACTTTAAATAATATAACATAATTTCTTATATAAAATATATTTTTCAACTTTATGAATTTAATAAAATCTTATTAAAAATAATATTTTCTACACAAATATTTTTTAAAATGTCGAATAATAAAAAAATTATGTATATACACATTTTAGTGGTTGATCTACCAAATGAATGGAATAGATTGTGATTTTGTGCACATATAATATCAATTTTATTAAAAAACTAAACATTATTATATCTTCAAACAAATATACTCATATTGTAAATTACCACGATGCCCCTATTTTCTTTGTTTTTTTTTTTATTTTTATGGGAACAGCTTTCCATGGGTTGACCCCCTCCACCAAATTGGCATTTGAAATGTATGTTTGGAAACTGGGTGATCGCATGGGTGGCACGTGGAAGTTGGAACAGTCGTATAGGATTTTAATGGTTGACGAAATTCGGCCAAGTAAGGTCTAATTTATAATAAATCCATAGAAAGGAAAGAAAAGCTATCTAAGAAGCAATATTTCCATCATAAAAAAAGAAGCAATATTTCTCAGTTCCTACTTGACAAAAATTATTAAATTCATGACCATTTTTCGCTCATGCCACATTGCCACCACGCGCTGTCGGTGTATGCGTATAGAACTCTGAGTAAACTAAAGGGCTAGTAAAGGACTTTTGGGCGGTAGCAGAGTTGCATGCTAGTGCATATAGATTTATTATTTGGTACATCTAGACCATTGAAAATATTTTCTATTACATTATTACAAAAATAATTTATATCTGGAAAGCGAAATTAAATATTTAATACTATGAGATCTTTTTTAAATTTTATATACTTTATATTACATCTCAACTTATATTATAATTTTACTTTGAGATAATTCTTACAATTTTAAAGGAAAGACACAAGCTACTGAATATTAAAGCTCACTACCTTATTTTATAGAAAACCAACAGCTATCAATTTTTACATCTGCCAAAATCCCGGATGGAATTCAAATCACTGACCTCACGGACGCTTGACAGCCTCATTTGAGGCGTCGTGGCCAACCGATATTATAAGTTCTTTTTTGTATGAAGCAATATGCACAAATGCGACCGTGATTAACGTCTAAATAATCACTACTGCAAGAGGCCCGAAGGGCATTCGGCCCCGAATCATTAGAGAAAGAATAATGATCAAATATGGTGCGACCTCAATAATTACAAGGATGGTGAGTTTTATTAAGCACTTATTTTAATAAATATTTCCAGTTATTTGCATTCGGTATTGATGGTGAAGATAATTTCTTAAGCTGTTTATTTTAATAATTTTAAAGGTAATATAATATTTTTTTGATGAAGGATAATATAATACGTTTAGTTAGAAATGTTCCTGACTAGAATATGAAAAAATATTTGGTTGGAGAGCAATTTTAGGATTACAGTTTTATTAAAAAAATTATGATAACAAATTATGAATACTCTTGCAAATAGTTGCCGGGAGTGAAAATTAAGTCATTTATTATTTCATAACCTTAAAGGTATATTTGCAATTATAATAAATTATATGGGTATATTTGCCAATTGCATTATTCAAAAATAGTAAATATATGTTCTTTATTTCAAATATAGAGCGTTTTAAAAAATGCTTCCATGCATTCTAATGTATCAACTCATTTTGGTATTTTTATCTGTTTAGGTCTTACTTTGATGATTCTGTCAAATTCAATCCATGCTTTGTATTTATTGTTATTTATTTTACTTAGATATTAAAAATCATATCAACTAGAGTTATATGTGGGTCACAACTTTTAAAAATTTAGAAAAACCACTTAGATCCATATATTAAAGTTTTAAAAATGTTATTAAATTTCATGGAATCGTTAATCTAATTATGATGAATATTTTAGATGATTTAGATATTAAATTCGAGCCTTATCATTCTTTATAATGAACAAAAATAATAAAATAATGAAATTAAAATCGCTCTCAAGTAATTATTAATTTTGAGAATGAAACAAGATTGGAATAATGTTTTTTGATGATATAGAAACAAATAATGTTTGGTATTTAGCTAAAGCAAATAGTGGTAGATATGATAGACAAATTAGATTCGATAAAATTATCGGGACCTAAATTTGATAAAAATACCGAAGCGAATTAATAGAGAAGCAGGGATTACGGACTAGGGGAGTCCGTTAGATTGTGAACCCCAAGAAAGGAATCCCCACACCACCACCCGCCTACCGTTTTCAATATTTTAAGGGCCATAGCGTATTTTTTAGAAAAACACAATATTTAAGCTTTGAACTATCCTCAACAAATTATTCGCATGAATTTTCTTTGTCCTGAATGAAATGGATGACTCCATTTGTCAATTTGAAATTCCAAATTATGGAGAATTAATTAGAAATGTGCTGATCTAACTTTTTAACAGTTCCGAATCACTAAAACTTTTACCCAAATGTTGATTAAAATTGAGATGTAATGTGCGAGTAAAGTCCACATGGTACTTTACAATTTACATAAATATTTACAATTGGTAAAATAATAAAAAAAAAAAAAATGGAAGATTTTTGGCCCGTTTAGTTCTCCTCCATCCTAAAAGGAGAATGGCAACAATGGTTTGGGTGTGGACTGATCCAAGGCAACAGTCAAGGGCTGTCCTCATACCACGTGGGCGCTTCTACCCCCACTTATGCCTTGCCCACCTTACATGTAACTACGACAGCCTTGAACTCTTTCCTTGCAACAGTGCGAGTACTGTTCTAATTCACTTACTGTTGTGGAGCTGTGATTGCCGCCTGAGTGAACACATCAACGACTCCTCCATCCTAAAAGCGTGAAAGCTGTTAGGTGGGTTTTAGGTAATGTGTAGGTAAGCAATGTATATCATGTAGGCGAGAGAGAAGGGTAGGGATCATCTCGCATAGTTGTATCTATATATACCCTCGCATCTCTTGCACAAACAGTACATCCCGGTCTTCCATCTTTTCTACCTGTCTTTTATCTTGCATCCGAATCCACGGTCCAATTCCCAAACAAATTCTCATCTAGCACGACGGCGACAATAGTCTCCGGGCAGAGACGACAAAGATGGTGGAGATGGTTACGTGGCTTGGGAGTCACTTGCTCACGCAAAGTAAGTAAAATTAATTTTGCAAACCAACTTGCTATTATGTGTTTAATTTCATCGTCCAATTCCCAAAGTCTTCTGGTTATGATAACTTTATTTTCTTCCAGTGGAAGAGCGGAGCCAGTTAAATGAAGCTTGCGCAGCAACATGTTACTTGCCTTGTGTTTTGCGTACCTCGCTAGAGTCCTATTATGGACTTGGAAGTCGGAGACCGTTGACAATGGTCTCCCAACAGAAATCCAGATGGTGGCTTGGCCTTACTCCTATAGGTTAGTGATTTGTGCAGGCTTAACATTATTTGTTTAATTTTATTGTTAACTTCTATATATGATAATTTAGTTTTCTTTTGTTCTAATTGAAGAGCAAGAAAGCATAAATCAAGCATTATTACCGGTGATCATTGAGGAAGAAGAATCAGGTATGGTTTAATTCCTTTAAATATCATTATAGAATAAATTGTAGACGTTCATACTAGTGTTTGGAAATTTTTGCAAGTATTAAGGATGTGTTTGAGAAGTTCAAAAAAATTTTATGAAAAGCTTTTAGTGTAAAAATTGTTAAATTGGTAAAAAAAAATGATATGATATAATATAAGCAATGATGAAGAGAAAAGAAAATAAAGTTAAAAAAGATAGGTTATTTGTATTGATAATTGTGTAGAAATGATTAAAACATAGGATTGTTGTTGGGGAATAAGAATCAGGTATGGTTTAATTCTTTTAAATATCGTTATAGAACAAAATTGTAGACATTCATGCTAGTGTTTGGAATGTCTTGCAAGTATTAAGGATGTGTTTAGGAAATTCAGAAACTTTTTATAAAAAAAATTTAGCGTAAAAGTTATTAAATTTGTAGAAAATGATGTGATATGGTAGGGGTAATAATGAAGAGAAAGGAAATAAAGTTAAAAAAATAGGTTATTTGTATAGGTAATTGTGTAGAAATGATTGAAACATAGGGTTATTATAAAGGAATATGTGAAAAAATAATTAAAAAATAAAATAGTTATGGAGAATGAAAAATTTTAAATGGAAAAGTTTTAACTTCGCAGCTTTTGCACATTACCAAACACACCTTTAAATTGAAAATTAAGCCAATCAAATGAGCATATGCATTTATAAGGTTTTGAAGACTAAGCTATTTTATAAGAATAATGTTTATCCATTCTAACACTTGAGCTTCTTTTCTATTTGCACGGAGCCTATTAATTATAATTGAACATCTTTCTCATGTTCCAACGAACTTATATTTGTATGATTTTCTGCAATTATTATTTCATGTTACAAAAAGATTAGCAAAATTATTGCTTATGTAGTTAATTCATGTATTCAGACTTGTATCCTTCGTCGTCACCATCCTCTTTGCCTGCACCACCCTCTTTCCCTTGGGAATTTCCAGCAGTTATAGTTACGATGGGGTCAATACTTATTGCCTGTTTCGCTCATCTCGCCAGAGTCCTATGATGGACTCGACGCCAATAAGACACCCTTGAAGAATAGTCTTCAAGAAAAATGGAGATGGTGTCATGGCCAGGGAGTGATTTACTCACTCTCATAGGTAAATGATTTATGCTTGCTTAACATTATTTGTTTAATTTTATCGTTATCTTCTATTTATGATTACTTAGATTTTTGCTTAACATTGTTATTGTTTAATTTTATCGTCAACTTCTATTTACGATTACTTATTTTTCTTTTCTTCTAGTTGAAGAACAACGAAGAATAAATTAAGCATTTCCGGTTATTATTGAGAAGAAGGAATTAGGTATTGTTCGACTTCTTTCTATCTCAATGTTCTTTCTCAGATGGTGCAATAATATTTTACCAATTAAAAAAAATGTTCTTATTAAACAAATTCACATGTATTATTACCTTTATGGGTGTGTTAGACTATCATAAAAAGTTGTGAATCTAAAAATTTTCAATAGGGTGGGTTTTTTTTAAAAAATAAATTTTTCATTCAAAAATTTTCAATTTAAAAAATTTCATTATTTACAACTATTCAATTTTTTAATTATTAATTTCTTCACGTCTTTATATACAAATTATCCTACTTTTTAATAATTTCTACACAACTATATATACTACTAATCTATTTAGTTAACTTTATTTTTTTTATTTCTTAGCATTACTCTTATCATACCACATTATTTTTTCTTAATATAGTAACTTTTATACTAAAAATTTTTCATTCAAAATTTTTATCACTTTCTAAATACACTCATAAAAATTTTCACTCTCCACAATTATATTATTCTCTTTAATTTATTATTTATTTTAATTTTATTTTCTTTAATCCTTATCTTTCGTTACTTTTATTATATCATATCTCTTGCCCCATTTTTAAGAAATTTAGCCTAAACTTTTTTCAAAAATTTTATGAAATATCTTATAAGTACTACAATGGCAATTGACTAGGACTGTTTGTCAATGTCTTTAAAGTTGGCTGTTTAGCAATAATGCAGCCGAATTTATAGATATTTTTGTTGTAGTTGGAAGAGGCCTCGAAGTGTGAGGGTTCCCCGACAGTTAAAAGTTCTTTCTGTTTATGTTTTGAATTTGGATGTAATGCATTTTATCATCAATGGATATTAATTTGGATTTCTTTCTTAATGATAACTTTATGTACCCGACCGTGCACGTACCGACGACTGTGTAAAGGACTTGGAAACACCAACGCTTTTGTCCAAAATGTCAGCGTTGAATAATTTTATCCGCCTGTTCCCAAAATAATCAGAATAATAATAATATTATTATTATTATTATCATTATTGTATCCGCCCGTACGACACGTCAATTTCGAGCCCTTTCTAGCTACATTAATTAAATTTGGGTTTAATACATGCGATGGATTAATTTGCAAGAAAAAGTATATTATTGGCCTATCTACGCATTGGATTTATTTCAAATTTAATCGATCATCATGGCATGGAATTCAACGGCCAAGATCTTTCAAACAAAGGGCGCATTGGTACCACACTGGCAGACTACCATAACTGAATCTAATATTCCAGCAAATTATGTTGCTAGAATGGTACCAACCGTGGCGGCTCAATTGGTCCAAGCAGTTTTTCAAATATTGTGGGGCTGCTGGGGGTGCAACTCGGGCTCATAAAACTCGGGTTCACCTCGACCCTAACCCTAACTCTATTTATAAAATTTCAACCCTAACCCTAACCCTAACCCTATTTGTAAAACTTAAACCGTAAACCTATTTTTGAAAATCGGGTTCGGGTCGAGTTTCGAGTTAGAATTTATATTGATGAATTTACATTTTTATTTAAAAGTGATAAGTTTAGAATTTCATATGAACAAATAATAATAACAAATCATGTAAGTAAATATAATAGTATATAATCAAACTACATATTTTTTAAAAAATAGTAATATAAAGAATTTTTTAGAAAAAAATTACCATAAAAAATAAGATAAAGGAAGAAAATTAATGAATATAAAAGTAAATGATAGAAATAAAAAATAAATATAAATGAAAATAACATACTTTATTTATAATAAAATTACAATATGCTAAACATGTATTCAAATATAGATATAATAACATAAAATATAAAGAAATATTGTTTAAATAGTATATATATAATATATTTTATAATAAATATAAAATGGGAAATCGGGCTCAGGTTCTACGGGTTCGGGTTCATTTGAACCCTAACCCTATCATAATTACAAATCGGGTTCGGGTTATGAAAAAGCAAGTTTCAACACCATTCAAAATCGGGTTCGACGGGCCGGGTTCGGGCTCAACCCAGCCCAAGTTGCACCCCTAGCTGTGTGTGCTGCTGTTTGTTAGGTTCAAATCTCATCGGGGTAGGTTTAGTATGTTTAGTAAGCATTAAAATTTTACAACTACCCTATTTTTTAATTATTTTTTCACATCTTCTTAAATAATTATCTTACTTTTTAATCGTTTATATACAATTAACTATACAACTAACTAATCTATTTTAATTTTATTTTCTCTACTCTTCATCATTAACTCTATCATATTATATTGCTCTCTCATTTCAAAAAGTATTGCATAAAAAGATTTTCTTCAAAAATTGGAAAAATTCTTCTTATACTCATAACAATTGCACATAATTCCTAATATAGCCACAACGTTTCATAAATTGATTTTATACACATAACATTTCACCCTAAATTACTCTCATACTCACATCGTTAAAACCACTATTATTTATCCCATTGAAAAGACGATTTTTCCCTTTTAAAATTTTTTCTAATTAAAATAAATCAACCTTAATATGACTTTCGAGTTATTTAATATCTTGTATTAATGATTTACTACCATCACTTGAGTCATGTTAAGATAAAACTATCTCAATTAGAAAACTTTAAATTGGCAAAATCATCTTTTCAATGGGGTAGATAACGGTGGTTTTAACAACGTGGGTATGAGAGGAATTTATGGTGAAATATTATGGGTATAAGAGAAAATTATGTAATATTATAGGAATATTAAGAATTATGTATAATTGTTATGGGTATAAGATGAATTATCCCTAAAAATTTTTATCACTTTCCAAATAATTAACTTATCACTTGTACCACACAACACTTCTACATAAGTCGGTTATCAACATAAATTTCCAATTGTGAGTGTGCTTCAAAATTGATAAAACTTTTGAATGAAAAATGTTTATGTAAAAGTTTTTAAAATGAGAGAAATAATATGATAAGACAAGGACAATGATGAGAAATAAAAAAAATAAAGTTAAAATAAATAAGCTAACTGTATGAGTAGTTACGTGGAAATAATTAAAAATTAAGATAGTCGCACAGAAAGACATGTAGAAATAATTAAAAATTAAGATAATCGTATAGGAAGATATGTAGAAATAATTAAAAATAGGATAATAATTGAGAGTGAAATTTTCCAGCATGAAAAGTTTTTAGTGTGTCCAAACATGTCCTATATATAAAGAAATAATAATGATTGGATATATTTGTACTATGAAGCTAACTACTTAATTTTGGTGTACTTGTTTACTTCTAAAATTTTCAAGCTAAAACTTTTCATTCTCCATAATTATTCTATTTTTAAGTTATTTTTTCACATTTTCCTATAAAATTATCTTACTTTTTAATCATTTCTACGCAACTACTTGTATAATTAACCTATCTATTTTAATTTTATTCTCTTTAATCATTATCATTGACCCTATCATATCACATCATTTTCTTTTATTTTAAAAATTTGTAACTTTCATCCAAAAATTTTATAGCTTTCCAAAGACGCCAGTTTAATGTTTGTGAATTTGAATACGATCTGAGTCGACCTCTAAGCTATGGGGAATGCATTAAAGCCCAGAATCCTTCCGTTAACAGGTCAGTATGAGACCATGGTTCCGGAATTGAGGAGCGCAGTCCTAAGTCTTTTTTCTACTTCACTCCACCACTCTGGAAAGGTTAAACAGTGTTTTAGTGAAACCAAAATTTTAATTATAAAAAATCTAATATCCATACAAAATAATCATATATGTGTACATCAATAAATCATATATACATTTGCTCTCAAATCACTGTTACCCATTGACAATGAAATTAGGCGAAAGCGGTTTGTGGATTAATGGAGAAGAAATGTCCCAACCGAAGTTAGGAAAAATTTTCTTTTATGTTGTAAAAATTTTCGTTTTTTCATTTTGACAATGAATAATTATGCAGAGTATAAACTACGAAATACAAAATCTGTTGGTTGTTTGCAAAAATCCCTACATATTATTTAAGAAAAACATCTTGGCATCATCATACCATAATATGCAAGGCACAACAAAATAGAACCCAATCAATCATGAAATTAGCATCTAATTTTCCAATTATATTTAAAATTACTTACTTTGGTAGCATATAAATTTTTATCCAGATTCAATATGTATATGGGCTTCATTTGAAATGGTGTAAACTTAATATAATAAAATCATTTGATTTTAATATTAATTTTAAAGTTGTATCTTTAATATCTAAACCATCTAAAATATAATGTGGATAAATAATTATATAAAATATTATTGTATTTTAATACAGATGGGCCCCAAGACCGCGCCTTAACTGTGAGTCTATGATTCCGAGAACAAGTCTTTCATTTAATTTTTAAAGTTTCTTTCTAAAACTTTTTGTTTAAGGATGCATCAATATCCTTCAAAATAAAATAAAAAAATTGCATAGGGTTTTTGTAATTTCGTCGGGCCCATTTGAGTCTGGAGAGTCATGACCTCATATGATGATGAAAAAATAACTTGTTCCAAACTATACAAGATTCTTAGATCGAATCTGTATTTGGGATAAGAACGTAATGATATGTATTAGAAATGAGTAAAGTTGTATTGAAAATTTAAAAAAAAACTATCTTGAAAATTGAAAAGTTGTCGTAGGAATGATGATACAGTTTCAATTCAAAATTCTTGTATGTTTGAAACACACTATGTTCAACCTGCTCCTTACTGGTCTTGATGACAACATATGACAACATTATGTTATTAAATTAATTTACAGTGCATTGATTGGGTAATTATCTTCCAATGGAGGAGGAATATCAACAAGAAGTTAAAAGGACAGCAATTTGTAATTCGTAAAATTACATGTGTATATATGCAATTATCGCTAAACTATATTTGTAAATTACTCTTTAATTTTTAAAATTTCTTACTAAACTTTTTGTTTAAGGACGTGTCAATATCCTTCAAAATAAAAAAATAATTGTTTTTGTATCTTTGTGGGGCCCATATGAGTCTGGAGAGTGAATGACCTCTCATGTTGGGTAATTACCTTCCAATGGAGGTGACGTTTGGGAAGGTTAGATTTTAGTAGGTTTGTGGCGTTTGGGAAGGTTAGATTTTAGTAGGGTTGTGTGAAATGATAAAAGAAAATATTTTGAGAAACATGTAATTACAGAAAATGATAATAGTATAATTGGAATAAATATATTTATTAGAGATAACTAATATGTAAAATAATTAGAATATAAGAATAAAGATTTTAAAAAATAAAATATTAAGAAATGAAAAACCGTACTTGCAGCCTACCTCCAACGCACTCTACCTGTTTCCCACTCGTTGTGTTTCCAAACGTCACTGAATATCACAAGAATATTGACTGATGTGTAATCTTGATGCAGAGCGGCAATGATTCAGTCACAAGAAGTTAAAGGACAATATTTTTTTTCTGATGAGGAAAGGACAGTAATTTGATTGATGTGCAATATATCAGCCGCCCTTGACTAATAAATATCGTAAGAATAGTCGTTTCATTTTCCACCTAATTAGTGGCGTGTTTCTCTTTGCTGTTGTCCCGCTGTTGCTGGGAGCGTGGGAGCGTCCACTGGTGGATAATTTGTAAGGAAAAATTTAAGATGTACGTAGAACAGTGTGTAGAATATTGTAGGATGTTCTCTAGACTTTATTTTGATAACTATTGCGAAAATGTAATATATAAGAATACCTATCAAAAAATAAAACATATGCAAACCTTATCATTTGTCTAGTATTATTTTATATGGGTCCCATCTATAAACAAGTAAAATCAACGTAATAAAATAATTAAATATTAAATATTAAGTTTTAAATAGTATTTTCAACATCTCAACCATCTAAAATATCATAAATATATAGATAAATGATTCTATAAAGCATTGCTACATTGTAATACATATGTGAATGGATCTAACACTTTTTCCTAATTTTCACATGAATGTACCAATTTTTGAACAAATGTGGCCAGTGCACATATGAGATTTTGATAAAACATGGTCTCATAGCTAAAGAAATAATGTTAAATACAATGAATTCATTGAATTTTTCATCAAACATTAAAATTTCAAAAATCGATGAGATTACATAAAACCGCTTCTATGTAACCCGGTTGCATAGAAGTGGGCTGGTAAAATACGAAAGATATTGAAGCAGCCCAAGGGCGTGTTTGGCAATGGCAAGAAAATGTCAAGTTAAATTTTTAAAATTTAAAACTTTTTACTTTCTATAAGTATCATATTTTTTAATCATTTCTTTACATTTTTATATGCAACTATTATACTTTTGAATCACTTCTACACAACTACCCACATAATTAACCTACTTGTTTTAACTTTATTCTCTTTGCTCTTCATTATTACCCACATTATGTCACATTATTTTCTTCCAATTTAAAAACCTTTCATACAAAAATTTTATCATTTCTCAAACACATACTAAATAAAAAAACCTTGGACATTATGTTTATATATATTTTTGTTGACCATATGAATAGGTTATAGACTATCAAGAAACATACCTGTGCAGTCAAATATGAAGTTTTTTAAAAATTCCTTAAAATTCCTTACTATATTTATGATTGCTTAGTTTTCTTTTCTTGTAGTTTTCTTTTCTAGTTGAAGAGCAACAAAGAATAAATTAAACATTTCCGGTGATCATCGAGGAGGAGGAATCAGGTAAGCTTGACTTCTTTCTATCTTAATGTTCTTATTAAACAAATTCTCGTATATTATTATTTTTATGGGTGTGTTTGACAATCAAAAAAAGTTGTAAATTTAAAACATTTTAATAAAAAATTTTGCTCTCCATATTTTATTTTTAATCATTTTTACTTCTTCCTATATAATTATCCTACTTTTCGATTATTTCTCTATAATTATTTATACAACTATCTCATCTATTTTAACTTTATTCTATTTAATTATTATCATTACCTCTATCATATCATATGTCTTCTCCCATTTTAAAATTTTTTGTCTTAAATCTTTTTCAAAAATTTTATCAAATGTCAAACACGCCTTATAAGTACTACAAGTTGCAATTGGCTAGGAATGTTTGTAGATATTTTCGTTGTGATTGGAAGAATTGTTGTGATTGGAAGAAGCCTCATAAGTGGGAGTGTCCCCCAACAGTTAAGTTCTTTCTGTTTATGTTTTTTTTAGGGTAGGCCCACCAGTTGTCCTGCCACCTCACTCTACGCAAGAGGAGGCGGAATAGGCAACTCGGTTGGATACATAGAAAGTCATATATACATCTTGGGGGAGGGGTTTCCCCACCATATTCTAGTTTCTCCACTATACAAAAAAGCCAAATTTACAATAGTATTGGAAGTTTGATTTCCTATTCTTCAAACATGGTTGAACATGGTTTGTTCAAAACAGGCTGATGTATGCAGAATTTTTCCAATAATATGTTTTAGCCCAGACTGAGTATCCCCCACACTATTGAGTAGGTTGATCAGGGCTAAAGAGTTCGATTCAAAAATAGCTCTGTGGACACCCGCATCAATGCACCACCTCATTCCCTTTAATAATGTAATAGCTTCCATCTCAAGCACAGTCATGGTACTAGGCCTATTCTCACACCTGGCCCAAACAAAATTCCCATTCCAGTGCTGCATGATTGCTCTAAAGCCTTGGCAATTTCCTTCTGATTGATATCTTACATCCACATTCGCTTTTTGTAACACCCCACTTTTTTGAGGTGTCACGAATAAAGTTTACTATGTTCAAGCTGAGAATAAAATCTCCCAAGATAGAAATAGATACCAAGATGCAAAATCATAAAACTTTTAACTATTACATCTCAAGTTTGCTCATTATGGAGTTATTATACATATTCAGTGTCTATAATCAAAACAAGTAAGCATTATAAGATAATTTCAATAAAAATCTAAACTTCATTGTCCTTTGCTATGCTATTTTTGTCTTTTTCTTATGTTGATGAAGGCTTTAATTTATCATTGTATCCCTGTGTTTTCACTAAAAAATAAAACTGTGTGAGCTGAAAGCTCAGTAAGTAAAAATATTTTTTTTACAAAATTCATTTTGCAATTACTTTATTTTTTAAAAACAAACACAACATCTATATTGTCTTTTATGCATAAAAAACTCTAATTAATAAAAATATCTTGATACATGTGCACACATATGTTAATTTTAAATCATGCATTCACACTGTGGGTATTGTCATCTACTTGTGCTCGCGTGCAGTCGTGTTACACATTCGTGAGCTAATTCATCTTCTTTAGTAATCATGAGGTCGCTACCCAGGTACTATCATACTACTTTACTCCTTGGCGGCAAACTCAATATGCAATATGCATCATGCTCATGTACTGTGATTAATGCACCACTTAAATTCACTATTTAACATAATTTTGAAATAATAATGCTCATATTTGAATAAACCAACTTGAAAGAAAATTTCAAGTTAAATAAAAAATCACATTTCATAGCAAATCACAATATTCACATAATATTTTCAAAGTCATGTTTTGGTAAAAGTTTACTTACCTTTAAGCAGACTTCAAAACTCCTTTTTTTCAATTTCTTGTAATAGCCTCAAGTCTCTTTGTCTAATTTTTATCATAATATGTTCATTATTTCACTCTGATTTTCATAAATATTATTTAAATTTTCATTTATGACTTTCCCAAATTTCTCATAATATTAATCGGTTAAAATTCTATTTTCTCCTATTTATTCTTATATTATTTCACTTTTAACAACTTTATTTCTTAGATATAAAAATAAATTTGGACTCATACTTCTTTAAATACTTACTTTAAATTTTTCATATTTTTGTAATTTATTTATTTATTTTTATAGCATCACACCTTTAAATAATTTCATTTCTTATAAAAATTATACGTTTAAACTCATTTAAGATTTTAAATATTAAATTTAATTTTCCGAGTATTTTTCATAATTTTCTGTATTTTTTCAAAATTTTCTGTATTTTTTCAAAATTTTCTGTATTTTTTCAAATTTTTCTGTATTTATTTTGAATTTTTATTTTTCCCCGCCAGTCGGCCGATTGGTTGCCTGCGCCGGCGCTAGCAGTTGGCCGCGCGGTGGGCTGTTTCCAGTGGGCCAAACCTGTGCTAGGTCGGCATAGGTAGGTTGGGTCCTTTACTTGGAAGTTTGGCCTGGTTGCTTATGTAGGCTCGGCTTTGTTTCTGTAGGCTTTAGTTTCTGTGGGCTTAAACTTGAGCTTTATCTTCTTGGTTCACTGGGCTCATCTAGATGGGCTTAGCCCACCAGTCCAGAAGCTTCTGTTATTTATTTATTTATTTATTTCAACGGTCCGTATTCTCTGAATACAATAACTTATATTTCTTAATATAAATGTCTGTTTGATCTTAAATTTTAGGGTTAAATTCATAAAATCATGTTTTATAATCTGGACGGTCAAATTCTCAAAATTACATCTTTATCATCAGATTTGACATAAAAGGTTTAATAAAGGGTTAAAATTAAATATCACTTCCAATAGCTATGTAAACTAATTTCTAACAGAATTAATTCATCATATATATTGTAAAATATCTCAAATAATGTTTGTAATGAGTCGGATTATTATTTTTGCATCTGTATTTTCCTGTAATTATTTTTTTGTATTTTATCCTTAAAATACATATTTACTACTCTAAATTTTCATAAAAATTACTATATCTAAAAATCTATAAGTCTGATCATGTTGAAATTTTGCAAGCAAGCTAAACATGTGATTATCTTGTTATTGTACGGTCAAAATTCTCTGATTATGCCCAGAAGTATGTTTATTTTATCATATAACATTTTCTATCCTTTATTTGATACTTCTCATTGAAATAAGTAAAATTTCAACATCCAACATTTCAATAATACTCAGTTAACTAATTAGCCATGCTAGAAATACTGTGAATGGTTTAGATCTATCAAAATGAGTTGCATATATTGTGAAATGAACGAGATTAACTGAAAAATGGTTATATGCGACATACCTTCAATTACCTCTTCCTCTTCGGCCGGTCGCTCTGTTTCGTTTCTTCCTCTCTTTTTTTTTTTTTCAAACAACGAAATCATCTCCTACTCCCCCTCTTCTTATACTGATGCATTTGTTAAACAGCTGAGATTAATTGCCACAAATCCCACCGTTACCTGCTGGAGGTGTTTTTTTGTAAAATTTCCTCTTTCCGCTTGCTACGTCCTTCTGCTGGAAGAACTTTTATGAAAATTTGTGCTTCAACCCCAATCGAATGGCACAGAGTCATTTTGCCCCATCCAACAGGCGCTATTCAACCCGCAGCAAACGGCAAAGTCGTGACAACTTCGACACAGCCGTATATGGTCATATTCCATGTATAATATATTGTAAAATGCTTAAGCTACAATATTCATTTTTATTTTATTTCATTTTTTGATTTTCTTCGTAGACTTGTTTTGCTAAGTATATTTAATCTATACACCAAGTTTTTCCATTTTTCAATATTTTTATATATTTTTTATTTTTGAATATAGGTCATTTTCACCCCTTAAAAAACTTAATTTTTTTAAAAAATAAATATGTAAAATTATTGTAAAATGAAAAACTTAGTACATAGATTAAATACACTTAGCAAAACAAGTTTGTACAAAAAAAATTGAAAAATAAAATAAAAGAATGAATATTTTAACTTAGGTATATATACAATATATTGTATATAATCATGCCTTTACATATATATGCGTCATCTGAAAATAATGCAAAATCAACATAGTGAAATGGTTTGGTTTAAAAGCCTTTGTGGTAAGATTCAGTAGGTATTTGCTGAAGATTCAAGCCGAGTTCCAACCGCATGTACTCTTTGGGCATTTTCACAATCAAATTCTACAAACTGCAGATTCAGCAAGCAAGCTCAAATGAAAAATGCATCAATCAAATAAAATCGGTGCATAACTGCCAAAATTATGTATTCAATGAAAGAAGTATGTATGAATTTAAATAATTTTATTTCAAATTTTAATTATTCAAAGGAAAAATTATAAAAATAAATTGCAACAGATAGCTTACGGCGCGGAAACAGAAGACAGAAAGAATATTCAATTAAGTACGGACAAATTTAGATCCAAGTACTCATCACTCAGCTATGGGGAAGGAACAGGGAGCATGGAAGAGGAGGAAGATGGAAAAGGAGGGCAAGGGGACTGAATGAAATTCCCAAGTGTCTGTCAAGGGGGGGTAATGGGGGGAAACCTACCAAGAGGGGTTTACTAGCTGACCAAAATGAACACCAAAACACCCCCAAGAGGATAAGGAAGGTAGAGGAGACCATTATGGATGAGGCAGTGGCTGAGGCGGGCTCTCAGCCCTGCCTCAATTGATATGACTATCTTAGCATGGAATTGCCGTGGGCTTGGGAACCCACGTGCAATTCAGTGTCTCCTGGACATGGTCAGGAAGAAAGCTCCCCGTCTACTTTTCCTCAGTGAAACTAAGTGGACCACAAAGGAAATGGAGGGAATTAGACGAAAACTGAAATACGATAGCTGTTGTTCCATCGACCCGGAGGATAGAAGGGGGGGACTGGCATTGCTATGGAATAACGACTACCCAGCTAACATCAAAAGTTATTCCTCCCACCATATTGATGTGTTTATCCACGAGTGGAGATTTACAGGCTTTTATGGTCACCCTAAGACACACCGTCGACATCAAGGATGGCATATCCTCAAGCATCTGAGCGAGCTAGATGACCGGCCATGGATTGTTATGGGGGACTTTAACGAGGTAATGGGCCCCTCGGAATATGTTAGTCGAAGAATTCGCTCCCAAAACCAAATGGACAACTTCTGCGACACAATGGACAATTGCAACCTGATGGATCTTGGCTTTGTTGGGGCGGCTATGACATGGACAAACAACAGAAGGGGAACTCAAAGGGTCGAAGCTCGACTGGATAAGGGACTATCCACCCCTAGTTGGATGAACCTATTTCCTTTTGCAAAGGTTATTCACCTACCGGCCTCTACTTCGGACCACTGCCCAATCTTAACGATTTTGGACACTAAACATGGCCAACGGAAGCCCCCGAAGGAGTTCAGATATGAAACTTTCTGGGCTAGAGACAAAGAGACACACCATATTATTCAAAATGTCTGGACATCGGCACCACGCATAATTACCCAACGGGGCGAACTCTTAAGGTGGAAACTCAAGGCTTGCGGTGCTGCACTGTCTAACTGGAACCGGCAGAGGAGAGGAAACCTAAAAAAAAAACATTGAGGAACGACAAAAGAAGCTCGCATCTTTACTCAACCATCATCCAACTGATCAGAGGGACGATGATGTGAGAAGGCTCAAATTCCAAATCAATCTCCTGTTGGAGGATGAAGAGCGATTATGGAGACAACGAGCAAAGACGCATTGGCTCAAAGAAGGTGATAAAAACACGGGCTTTTTCCACCAAATGGCATCCAATAGAAGAAGGGTAAACCATATTGATGCCCTTCAAGATTCAAATGGACTATGGGTTCAGGAACAAGATAAAATTCGAGAACTGGCAGTGGATTATTTCTCAAATATTTTTTCCTCTTCTGACCCAGGCGAGCCTACATGGATCGATGACCTTATCACTAGGAAAATCTCCGAGCAGCAAAGGCGATCACTTACCAGATCTTTGGATTTTCAGGAGGTTACAAGGGCGGTTAAATCTATGGGTCCCACAAAAGCCCCAGGTCCGGATGGGATGTCTGCCGGGTTTTTCCAGGCACATTGGTCGACGGTGGGACAGGATGTATTCCAATAGTGTAAACAGTTCATGGAGGGGGAAGATATGGCTTCTCAACGGGGTCTTCTTCAGGATCTAAACTCCACCACCCTCATATTGATCCCCAAAGGCTTTGTAGCAAAAAGTTTATCTCAGTTCAGACCCATAAGCTTATGCAATGTTGTTTACAAGATATTGGCAAAGGTCCTTGCAAACCGACTCAAGACAACTCTCCAGGATATTATATGTGAACAACAAAGTGCTTTTGTCCCAGGACGACTGATCACTGACAATATGCTGGTTGCCTATGAAGCAATTCATACACTACGAAGGCGAAAGAAGGGGAACAAGCGGGAGATGGCTATAAAGTTGGACATGTCAAAAGCTTATGATAGAGTGGAATGGCCATTCCTACTGCACATCATGAAAGCTATGAACTTCAGTCCCACTTGGATAAACTGGATTATGATGTGTGTCACCACAGTTCAATACCGGGTGAATATTAATGGATTCAAATCGAGACTCTTCAAACCTTCAAGGGGAATCAGGCAAGGTGACCCTCTGTCTCCGTACTTATTCATTCTTTGTGCTGAAGGTCTATCTGCTCTCATATCTAATGAGGTAGCACAGGGAGGCATTCATGGAATCAGGATAAACCCTCGGGGGCCTACTCTCTCTCACCTCTTTTTTGCAGATGATGCCATCATCTTTGTTCGGGCCACATGGCAGGATACCAGAAACCTCATGACCATCCTCAGGCGGTATGCTGTTGCGTCGGGACAGATGATAAACGTCAGCAAAACCTCGGTTTTCTTCAGTCCTAATGTGGGAGTCAATAACAAAGAGATGATTATGTAAATGCTTGGCTCATCGGGTCAGGAACTTCACCATTATCTTGGATTACCGGCTTGGCTTAGCATATCAAAAAGGGGGTTGTTTAAAGGACTTAAAGAACGCATCTGGCAAAGAATTCAGGGATGGAAAGGAAGATTGCTTTCCTGGGGTGGGAAAGAGGTTCTGATCAAGGTTGTTGCCCAAGCCATCCCGACATACACCATGAGCATATTTTTGCTCCCTAAATCGCTATGTAATGACATTAATGGTCTACTGAGTAGATTTTGGTGGGGCGAAAACGGAAACAAACGGAAGATGAGTTGGGTATCGTGGAAAGACATGTGCACCTCAAAGTTGTCGGGAGGCCTTGGTTTCAGAGACATACATAAATTCAATCTTGCCCTTCTGGCAAAACAAGTCTGGAGATTATCTACTACTACCGACTCATTGTGCTCAAGGGTTCTAAAAGCGAGGTATTTCCCATGCGATGATATATGGGCCTGCAAGACGAAACCATCCGATTTGTTCACATGGAGGTGTATTCTAAAGGCGAGAGAGGTAATCAAAAACGGGTGTATGTGGCGGATTGGTAGCGGGGAAAGGGTGAGTTTTTTCAATGATAGGTGGACGGACACCAAGCTACAAAAGGCCGGACCCCTCCCGCTAACTATCTCGGATATTGTGTCTGTTAGCCATTTCATAAATGAAGAGGCGCGGTCCTGGAACAGGGATCTTATTCTGGCTGCGGTGGGAGAGCACAGCTGGCATGCTATCTCCTCTATCCCTCTATCCCCGAATGTGGAGATTGATTGCCTCTTTTGGAAGTATGAGCCAAATGGTGTGTTTACGGTTAAATCTGCCTACAGAATGCTTTGTACTGGTGATGAGGACCCTGATGATGCGGCCTTCTATCGTGCTATTTGGCAAACAATGTTACCTAGCAAAGTGCAAATTTTTGGGTGGAGGCTGTTCAAGAATGTTTTACCCACACTACAGAATTTGTGTGATCGGGGTATTGCTGTGGACTCCTTATGTCTATTTTGCAGGTCCGAGACGGAAGACATTGATCACCTATTCCTAGGATGTATGTCCAGTGGGGGAAGCTGTAGAAGACTGGCGGGGGCATCCTCTCAACAGCTTTCGATTCACGAAATTTTGAGATCGCTAACTCACAAAAAAAAGGTCTGCTGACCTAGCTGTGTTCATCATTTGCTGTTGGAGGGTATGGTATCTCCATAACACTTTTAAGGAGATGGGCACCCGACCCTGATTTCGAGGAAACTTTAGATTGGGGCGAGGAATTCTACGAGGAATTTTTGTGAGCTAAGGCATCATCCAAGGGGGTCATTTGGACCGAATTCTGGTGCCGCGATGGACAAAACCACCAGGGGGAGCTTTCAAGATCAATGTGGACGCAAGGAAGAGCAGGGATAGACTATCCATGGATTTTGCCGCGATTGTCAGGGACTCTAGAGGGTGTTTCATCGCTGCTCAGGGATGGAGACAAAGGTGAAACATGGAGCCCCTCCTCATGGAAGCCCATGCCTTTCTGTTGGCAGTCAGGTGGGCTACCCAGCTCTCGTTTTCGCGCATTCTCATCGAAACAAACTCTCTCCTTCTTTGTAACTTTTTGACTGCTGATGAACCCGTTCGTGCATCGGTGGGGGTCATAACTGACGAAATCAATGGCTTGCTTTCCAGAGCCACCCACATTTCTGTTCATCATGTTCTCAGGCGAGGAAACGTAGCGGCCCATGCTTTAGCAGATTTTATGTCCTTTTCTGTTGTTGATCATCATCTTTGGTGGGATCACCCTCCCCAACAAATTTTGGGGAAAATCTGTATAGATAATTTTTTGGGAAATGAATTCCAGGATCCTCCCTGCCCAATCCCTTTCCAAACTGCAAGGGGAGTGGCGTAGGGCTGTGTATCCTTTTCATCAAAAAAAAAGTACTCATCACTCGCGCACAAAGAGCCCTAGCTCGCAGCCATGGAAGGACTGAGGTATATACATTGTCTAGACATTGACAAGCCCCTTCTCCATCGACTTATTTGAAATTTGAAGAACAAAACCCAAACCAATAGAAGCTGACCCAGAGAAAAATAAGATTCTAAAATGAGTGCCCCCCCCCACCCTTCTCATCTTTTAGACTAATTCCGTGGCAACTTAGGATGTATTTGAGAAGTGATAAAACTTTTAGATATCAAAGTTTTTAAAATGAGGTAATGATGTGAAATGATAAGGATAATAATAGATAACAAAGAGAATAAAATTAAAATAAAGATTTTTTGCAAATACGCCTATAAGGTTTGACCAATATTGCATTTGTGTCTCTAAGTTTGACGATTTTGCAAATATGCCTATAAAATTTGTATAAAATTGCGACCGTGTCCCTTCCTTTAGGATGCTGTTAAATTTTTATGTAAAATGACGATAACGCTGTTTAAACTAAATTATACGCCTTTAACTTTTGAAAATATTGTAAACATTTTTGCAAAAATATCTAAGATAATAATACACATAAAAATATATAAAATAATGAAATAGCAAATATATCTACAATATTTGAAAAAATTGAAAGTTTTTTACTTTAGTTAAAGGGCATTATCGTCATTTTACATAAAAATCTAATGACATCCTAACGGAAAGGACATAGTTGCAATTTTATACAAACTTTATAGACATATTTGCAAATTTGATAAACTCAGGGACACTGATGCAATATTAGTCAAATCTTATAGGCATATTTGCAAAAATTCCTTAAAATAAATAAATTTTTTATTGCAAAATTAAAACAGATAAGTTAATTATATACAAATTATTAAAAATTTGGGAAGTTGTGCAGGAAGACGTGAAGAAATAATTTAAAAATATGATAATTGTATAGAATAAAAAGTTTTAGATTGAAAATTTTTAGTGTAAAAAGTTTTTAATTTTACCAAACATGCCATTTTTGAAAAATTCTATTTTATCAAGGGCAATCAGGTAAAAATGTGTCGGGGCTTAAATTTCTAGAGTTTTCCTTGAAAAACAGGAAGAAGACTTGTGCAACGAGTTCCAACGCCCTTGTCCAAATGGAGTAGCTTTTATATTATTTGTATCCGAAAGATTGGTGTTAAACAGTCCAACACTCGTTTTGGCCATTCTAAGTGAAAACGCCACTGTGACCCCTTATTAGTAGAATCAAACGTAGTCCAGGCTAGACGCAAGGCATTTTAGCACCATGGTCTGGCCACACTGCAAATGTTGTTGCTACGTGATTTTCCTCTTCGATGTCATTTTATTTTTTTATTTTTCAAGAACTTTCCTTAGCACTAAAATGTTCTGTGCTGATGGGTTGAACCAAGAAAAGTAAAAGCTCTAAGAAATATGGTGTTTCTACGCTAGCCATCCTAAGAAATATACTATTTACATTTTTGTTGCAACTTTGTGATTTCGTCTGGTGTTAAAAACGCAACAGATGTATTTATTTACGAAAACGATTTACTATATTTTTTGACAGTAAGCATTTATATGTATACAAATGATGCATGACATCGATGCATGAATGAATATATGAATTTTATGAAATAATGGCTCTTATTAGATCAATCATATGATCTGGTTCCCCATTGCATAGCCTAGTTAAAAGTCCCAGTTGGCTTAAGTGGCACCAGGACAGGTGAAAAGGTTGTTCTTGGTAAGGAAAGGAGAAAGAAATTGATGCACGTAAGGCAGAAGCAAGAGTATACATTACACGAAACATTTAGGGTGTGTTTTGGGAAGTGATAAAGTTTTGATAAAAAATTCTTAGTATAAAAGTTTTTGAAATAATGTAAAATAATGTAATATGATAAGGATAATGATGAGGACTAAAGACAATAAAGTTAAAATATATAGGTTAGTTGTATAAGTAGTTGTGTAGAAATGATTGAAAAATAAGATAATCATATAGGAAAATGTAAAGAAATAATTAAAAAAAATATGATAGTTGTGGAGAGAGAAATTTCATATTGAAAAGTTTCACTTTAAAAAGTTATATGTCTACCCAAACACACTCTTAATGTTTATGAAATGAGATTATGATTTTTTTTATTACATGAAGAATATTATTCCCTTCTAAGCTCAAACATGAGACAGCAAAATGGTATTAGGATTTTTTTTATGAACGAGATTAGGATTTAATTATAAATGAAAATTATTTATCATAACTTTGTTTTGAAATATTTTAGTTGTTTGAAGGAAGTAGGAGCATAAAAAGCAAATCTTGAAGATCATTTTAGGAATTATGCGAAAAAGCAGCATCGAATCTGGATTTTTTCAGATTGCAATAAATGCAGCCATATTTTATACCAAGCATTGATGGCCACCGAATACCAAACTCTTCTAGCCATCTCCTTTAGCTGAACTTGCTGAAAATATCGACCATGGCATTAAATGCCATATTCGGTGATGCATGGCTATATAAAGGGACAGCCCCCCCTTGCCATACTCATATTCGATGTGTGTGTGTGTGTGTGTGTGGTGAGTACTAGTGGAGTGATGGTAGTGAGAGCTTAGGGAAGTGAGTAGGGGAATACTTGTAGGACAAGTGTAGGTAGTATTAAAGGTAGGAGCTTAAAAGTGTCCAAATTATTTTGGGTGTATTATTTTGTTATAATATTTTTATAAATAATATTTTATTTTAGACCATCCATTATTCAACAAGTGGTATCAAAGCCAAGAGTCGGGGACCGTGGTTCGTGAAGGCTACACCAGCTAGACAAAATACGAGGAGATTCTACACGTGCGCAATCTGGGACTGTGAAGTCGATTGGTCTTGGACCAAACTTACTTGGAAAAGTGTTGGGCATACCAAGTCACGACGGCAGATATTTCTACCTCGGTAAGCTCTATTGAGAAGCTAAATTATAACAACTATAATACTTGGTGTTTGTGTATGTAGTTTTATCTGCTTGGTCAAGATCTGTGGGATATAGTTTGCAGCAATAATACTGCGCAACCCATAGATGACGAGAGATTGAAGAGGTGGAAGATAAAAGCTGGCAATGCCATGTACGTGCCAGCAGTAACTATTGAAGACGAGTTGTTGCAGAAGATTAAGGATGCTAAAACACCCAAGGAGGCATGGGAAACCCTCGCAGCACTATACACGAGGAAAGATGATGAAAAGCTCCAGCAGTTGGAAAATGAGTTGTTATCCATTTCGCAACAGAATATGATAGTAAGTGAATATTTCTCCAAAGTAAAATTTCTTTGTAGAGAAATTTCAAAATTAGACCCAGAAAAATTGATCTCTGAGACTAGGATGAGGAGGATTATCATCTATGGCTTAAAGCCAGAATACCACGGGATCATCATTGCTACTCATGGATGGGCCAAAGAACTAATTCTAACCGAGTTGAAAAATATTTCAGCCAACCAAGAAGCTTTAGACAAACAAATGTCTAAAGTTTCACTAAAAGAGGAGGAGAATGCTCTCTTTAGTAAAAGGAGAGAATTTCAAAGAAGAGATCAAGTAGCTGCAAGGCCAAATGGAGGCAACACAAGAAAGCAAGAGGAAGGCTAGCAAAGGAGGCGGCAAGAACAAAGCTCGCAGCAAGGGGGAGCTCATCAAAGTGGAGACAAAAGAGAGAAAAGATCCCGACAGCAGAAGGACCAATGTTACAACTGTGGTAAAAGAGGTCACTTTGCTAGAGATTGCTGGTTCAAGCGGGCAGAGGGAAATGCTGCGACCTCTATCCATAACGAAGAAGAATGGGATCTCCAAGCATCCTTTGCAATAGAAGAGCTCCAAGAGATTGCGGCACCTTACATTATCAAGACAGAAGAGGAGTCGACTCTCATATCAGTAAGTAAAAAATTAATCAACTATAATGATGATTGAATTGTCGATTCTGGATGTTCCAATCACATGACAGGAGACTATGAGAAGCTGACCAGTACGTCTGAGTACAAAGGAGGACGAGTAGTCGTAACAGCTAACATCTCGAAGTTGCCCATCACCCATATCGGTAAGACTATATTTACCCCTCGGTTCAACTCATAGAAGGTACAATTGGAAAATGTGTTTCATGTACCAGGTATGAAGAAAAACTTATTATCTGTCTCACAACTCACCGCCTCTGGAAATTATGTGGTGTTCGGCCCAAATAATGTAAGGGTATATCCTAAATTAAAAATAACAAATGAGTCGATCATGGAAGGGTATCAGCTTGAGTCCGTCTATGTGATGTCTGCACAGACAACATACGTAGATAAGATAAGGAAGAATGAAATTGCAGATTTATGGCATGCGCGGCTGGGACACGTAAGCTATCATAAGCTAAAGCAAATGATGAAAAAGTCTATGCTCAAAGGTCTTCCCCAACTAGAAATTCAAGAGGATACGGTATGTGTCGGATGTCAGTTCGGAAAGGCACATCAACTACCGTATGAGGAGTCAAAATTTCAGACCAAGGTGCCTCTCGAGATAGTACACTCAGACGTATTTGGACAAGTGAAGCAGCCATCCATTAGCGGCTACCAGTACATAATAACCTTCATCGATGACTATTCAAGGTATGTCTATGTTGATTTTATGAAAGAAAAATCTGAGACGTTTACTAAATTCAAAGAATTTAAACAAAAAGTAGAAAGTAAAGTATGCCGAAAAATATGATGCCTACGCACAGACAATGAGGGAGAGTATACGTCAACTGAATTCTCAGATTATCTACAAAGGTGTAAGATGCGTTGACAGCTAATTTGCCCAAACACGCCACAACAGAATGAAGTGGCAGAAAGGAAAAATCGATACTTGGCAGAGATATGCAGAAGTATGTTGCATGCCAAGAATGTGCTACCCAAATTTTCGGCTGAATGCATGAAGACTGCTGCCCATGCCATAAATAGGTTTCCTCAATCCAAACTTGGGTATATATCTCCTTTTGAGAAATTACGGAGCACCAAACCAACGATAAGTCATTTCTGTGTGTTTGGATGCGTCTGCTATGTATTTATTCCTGACCACCTCCGTAGTAAATTCGACAAAAGGTCATTCGCTGTATATTTGTTGGCTATGATAGCCAAAGAAAAGGTTGGAGATGTTGTAATCCAATCACAGGCCGATGCTATGTCACACGAAATGTAATTTTCGATGAGGCATCATCTTGATGGTCATCACAGGCAGTCTTACTACCTGACTCCAATGAAATGGAAGAACAGTTAAAAGAAAGACTGCAAGAGCGAATCGAGACAAGTCAAACTCAGACAACAGAGGAGCCAATTGAGGAGGACGAACTCTCACCAAGTAGAGAGGAGTCCAAGTCACTAAAAAAATCAGATAGCCCATGGCAAATAGGGGTGCATCACAGGAGTATTGAAGAAGAAAGACTGAGCCAGATCGAAGAGTTTGATGAGCAAGAAAAGCAAGACTTGTTCCACGGTGATCTAACAGACAACGGAAGCCAAATCCAAAATATTCTAATGCAGCAGTGCTCGAAGCAATTGAAGAAGCAGAACTAGTCACGTACGAGGAAGCATCCCATAGGCTAAACTAGAGGAAGACTATGGAAGAAGAAATTCAAGCCTTGAAGAAAAATGAGACATGGGACCTGGTACCAAAACCGAGAGATGTGCAACTCATATCATGCAAATGGGTGTATAAATTAAAGTTACGGCTTGATGGATCAATCGAAAGATATAAAGCTTGGCTGGTAGCACGTGGTTTTTCTCAGAAGTATGAGCTAGATTATGATGAAATATTTAGCCCAGTGACAAAGATTACGACAGTTCGAGCATTACTGGCACTTGCATCTCGTAAGTCATGGAAGCTCTGGCAAATGGACGTTAAGAATGCATTTCTCCATGGCGAACTAGATCGAGAAATATATATGATGTAACTCAGAGGGTTCGAGAGCACAACCCATCCGGAGTACATTTGCAAGCTAAAAAAGACCTTATATGGACTAAAGCAGGCGCTGAAAGCGTGGTATGGTAAGATTGCTGAATTCTTACTACAAAGTGGTTATTCTGTTGCACCAGCCGACTCAAGTCTATTGGTGAAAAATAAAAATAGAAAGCTAGCAATACTGCTAGTATATGTAGATGATCTCATCATTACTGGTGATGATGAAAGGGAGATCAATCAAACCAAGGTCAACCTCTCAGTTCATTTTCTGATGAAAGACCTTGGAGAATTGAAACATTTTCTTGGACTAGAAGTTGAGCGTACAAAAGAAGGGATATTCCTATATCAGCAGAGGTACGCTCAAGACTTACTAAAGAAGTATGAGCTGCTTGACTGCAAGCCCATATCTACACCTATAGAGCCTAATATCATGCTATGCTCACTAGAAGGTCAAGAGTTAGCGGATTCGACGATGTATCGGCAGCTAGTGGATAGTTTAATCTACCTAACTCTTACACAACTGGAGATAACATTCGCTGTCAGCATAGCAAGTTGCTATATAGAGAAACTAAGGAAGCCGCATCAAAATGCAGTTCGATGCATATTAAGGTACGTAAAAGGAACCATTAACCTTGGTCTTTTATATAAGAAGAATGCAATATGCGAGGTAGCAGGGTACTATGATGCTGATTATGCTGGAGACTATGACACGAAGAGATCAACCACTGAATACATATTTTATCTGGAACAACGACAGTCTCATGGTGCAACAAGAGACAGCCGACTGTATCTTTATCAACTACTGAAGTAGAGTATAGAGCAACGGCTATGGCAGCACAAGAAACCAAGTGGCTGATGCAGCTTATGAAAGATCTACACCAGCTTACTGGTTATTCAATGCCCCTA
Source organism: Annona cherimola (assembly GCA_030490835.1). Taxonomy (NCBI): domain Eukaryota; kingdom Viridiplantae; phylum Streptophyta; class Magnoliopsida; order Magnoliales; family Annonaceae; genus Annona; species Annona cherimola. The sequence goes on along the minus strand of CM059973.1, from coordinate 64,406,190 downwards.
TACTGCGACAATGAGTCTGCTATACGCCTAGCAGAGAACCCAGTATTCCGTGCCAGAACCAAGTACGTTGAAATACATTATCACTTTAAACGAGAGAAAGTGCTACACAGAGAAATCAAGATGAAGCACATCAACACAGAAGATCAAGTTGCAGACATATTTACTAAGGGGCTAACTAGAGCAAAGTTTGAAAAATTCAGAAGTCAAATTGGTGTGACAAACAGAATAGAGGAAAAGAAGAAAGTTGGTGCTGAGGGGGAGAATTGAAAAAGCAGTACTGAATCTGGATTTTTCCAGATTGCAATAAATGCAGCCATTTTTTATACCAAGCATTAATGGCCACCGAATACCAGACTCTTCTAGCCATCTCTTTTAGCCGAACTTGCTGAAAATATCAGCCATGGCATTAAATGCCATATTTGGTGATGCATGGTTATATAAAGGGGCAGCCCCCCCCCCCCTTTTGCCATACGCATATTCTCTGTGTGTGTATGCGCCCGCGCTAGTAGAGTGATGGTAGTGAGAGCTTAGGGAAGTGAGTAGGGAAATTCTTGTGGAACAAGTGTGGGTAGTACTAAGGGTAAGAGCTTATAAAGTGTCCAAATTATTCTGAGTGTATTATTTTGTTATAATATTTTCATAAATAATATTTTATTTTAGAGCATTCATTATTCAACATTATGATGATGTCAATATACTTCATTAATTATTCTTGTATATTATATTCTTGAAATGAAATATGATATATTCTTTTTTTGGAGAAGGGTTACTCTAAAAAATGTTACACTACACTCTATACCTCTCTCACCACACTTCTTGCACTTCTCACTTCGCTCTCACAACAGACGCCCAAAACACACTAGTGAAGCACACTACAAATGCATAAACTGTATGCATATGGAATGCAAAGTAAAATGGGATACTGGAGTAATCCAATTTATTCCATGTAGTCGGTTGTGAGTGAGTCAGTGGGAAAAAAAAAATTCTGGATTCTTCTAAATCCGGAAAAATCCAGATTGGCAATTCAAGAGTCGGTGCTGAAATTTTTATTCTTATCTTAGAAGAGTGAAGACATTGATAAATGAATATTGATATTTATCTAAAAAAGCAAAACTTGTACTTTGAACTGTACAAAAGTAATGAAAATTAACATGATAAGCTTAAAACATACCTTTCTTTTCATAATCTGCCAGATTTAACGCTGGATTGCCAACATGCATATATTAAACTACATTTAATCCAAGATCCAAGATCTACGGCATTCCTTGTCTAGTTTACTCATATAGTAGCATGACTTCAGAAACTAAAAACATGATTTCAATTTTGCAACGGCTGAAACTACATTCCATGTTTTCAATTTCTTCAAGTAGAGTTTTTATTTTATTTTTATTTTTATTTTTTGATTGGTAAGTAGAGAGTTAATTATAGGAACATCACACAAATTCTTTATCCAGCCTTACAAATGCATCCAAAGCTAGCCCTGGTTTCCACAATTACCATGACTCCCACAACATTCTCAATCTAAACATATTTTTTCTTTTTAGATTCATACACACTGCTGCATTTGAGTTTGCCATCCTAATTATATGTAAATTGGTTTTTAATGGCAAATTGGTTTGTATAACATATAATTACAAACAAAACTTGCTTCCATGTTTGTTTTTCCAGCAACATGAGCTTTTCTAATAATCCTCAACTGTTTGAAATAAGTTTTGTATTTTTATGCAGCTGAAATGAATTGTTTTGAACTCAATTTACATTCCGATTATATCTTAGTCACTTGTACATTAGCCACACACTCAATCTAGTAAAAGAAATGAGTTCCCTTTGTTAATTTTCATTCTTTCATAGATTTCTCAAAATCCATTTGAAGTACATACGGTTTTCTATAATTTATAACTGGTTTGGAACTTGACGATAAATTTTTCATACTAATTGTTTTCTAATCATCTAATAGGCATCAGTAGTTTGTGTTTGACATAAGAAACTTGCATCGAGTGATAAAATTCAAAACATAAACTTATTTAAGGCTACCACATTAACAATTTGCACGGGGGTCTTAAAGAATAGAAAATTTTTCATTACAGTACAGGAATCACGCAACTTCATCCCTTTAAAATTTCTATACATTATTAAAATTTTACAATTCTATTATAAAGATATCGAAATATAAAAATATGTTAGATTTCTTTCTTACAATGTTGTCTTGTTGAGTTCTGCATCGTTTATCGAAATAAATGTGGTAGATTTCTTTCTTACAATGTTTTCATTGTTGAGTTCTACATCGTTAAATCACATAAGCACATCGTTTAAATCTGTCAAGTAATAATACTGATAACAATGATGTTTACTTACTATTAATCCTGATTTCATGATTTAAATTATCTATTTACTTGTTCTGAACTCTGATTAATCATTCTGTATAGAAATCATCTTTTAATATGGTATCAAAGCCGGACCTCGATTGCATGCACCTGGGAGCATGCAGCGGCATGCTCCCGAGTGCATTAACCTATTTTTTATTTTTTTTCAATTTTTTACAATATTTTTAATCTATATCTGTTTAAGATGTGTATAAATTTTTACCATTTTTGAAGTATTTTAGATATTTATTTTTTATTTTTGAAAATCAGTTGAAAGTCAAGACACTTCCATTGCCATTTGCAGCTTCTTGATTCTGTACAGGGGCCAAACAAACAAAAGAAAGAACTTTAGTGAGATCCTTGAAAACACAATGACTCACATCGGGAAGACATATCAACAACTAGATTCTTGATAGCTTTGCCTGAAATATGAGTCTCTCGGGCCGATGTTACACCTTCACCAAGGCTGCTAATATGCGCGCTAACGAGAAGCGCAGCCCCTCCATAAATGCCTATCAGTAACATGATGCGGTCTAAAGTTGTTGATGAATATAAGTCAAGGCAAACCTTCAAAAGAGGATAAACTAAGAAGACTTACAAATGGATCTATGACACATCCTTTCTCAACAGACGACATTCATTCCTGGTCATATTTTCAGATTGTTTTTTGGGCCTCTCCTCTCAAGCTTCCAACAGCGCATCGAGGAATTCCAAAATCCATTATGAATTATTATTTATCCCGTATTTGATTGCGTTAATGGAGTCTAGCTTTCGCATAAGGACAACCAGTATCTCATACCCCATCTCATACACAGTGGATAGAGGGATTGTTTTTTGGGCCTCTCCTCTCAAGCTTCCAACAGCGCATCGAGGAATACCAAAATCCATTATGAATTATTATTTATCCCGTATTTGATTGCGTTAATGGAGTCTAGCTTTCGCATAAGGACGACCAGTATCTCATACCCCATCTCATACACAGTGGATAGAGGGCATGAGAGAGAGAGCATCGAGGAATACCAAAATCCATTATGAATTATTATTTATCCCGTATTTGATTGCGTTAATGGACTCTAGCTTTCGCATAAGGACGACCAGTATCTCATACCCCATCTCATACACAGTGGATAGAGGGCATGAGAGAGAGAGAGAGACTTCATAAGTCAAAGGTGAACTTCTCAATGTGGAGTAATTTCAAGGATTGATCCAGGCCCTGCAATAATAAGTGAATAAGGTAGTCAATTCTCATTATTATTTCTTGAAAGAGAGTCGAATAAAAAGAAGACGGGAGTTGTTTTCAGCCCGAATACGGATAGCGGTGCCAAAAGGGAATTGACCCAAATTTTTGGATCCGAGGGACAGGACATCCAACATTATCTGGGCCTCCCGCCTTGGCTCGGGAGATCCAAATTGGGGTTAGTCAAAGACCTTAAAGAACGTATATGGAAGCGCATTCAGGGGTGGAAAGGAAGGTTACTCTCATGGGGTGGTAAGGAGGTACTGATCAAGGCAGTCGCGCAAGCCATCCCGATGTACGCTATGAGCATCTTTTTACTGCCCAAATCATTCTGTCAAGACATAAATGGAATGCTAAGCAAGTTTTGGTGGGGGGAAAAGGACGAAAAACGGAAAATGAGCTGGGTGGCATGGAGGGAGATGTGCAAGCCAAAGAGAGCCGGTGGATTGGGTTTCAGGGACCTCCAAAATTTCAACTATGCGCTTGTAGCCAAACAGGTTTGGAGATTAGTTTCTAGTGACACATCCTTGTGTCATAAAGTGCTAAAATCCAGATACTTCCCACATACCGATATTTGGACGTGCAAAGAAAGGCCATCGGACTCTTTCACATGGAAGAGTATTTTGAAAGCTAGAGATGTGATTGTGAGGGGATGCAGATGGCGGATTGGAAATGGGAATCGGGTTAGGTTTTTCAAAGATATGTGGCTTGAGACATACGTAGAGAAGGCTGGACCCCTCCCGGCTTCAATCCCGGAGGAAGCAACGGTTGACCTCTTCATAGATGGTCAAACCAATTCCTGGAACATGGACCGGGTTCTTGCGGCTATGGGGGAGACGCGATGGCACGAGGTAAACGGAATCCCTCTTCCCAATGGCTCTATGGGGGATACTATCTACTGGAGGCATGAACCTAATGGCCATTATTCTGTAAAGTCGGCTTACAGAATGTTATGTTCCACGACCGACGTCCCGGCCCACTTGGAAACCCTTAAAACCATTTGGAGGCTTAAACTCCCGTCTCAAGTGCTCATATTTGGATGGCGACTTCTTATGAATGCCCTTCCCACGCTACACAACCTCACATGCAGGGGCATTGTTGTGGACCCGGTTTGTACATTATGTAAGAAAGAAACTGAAGATGCAAACCACCTTTTCCTCAAGTGTGAATCTACTCGAGAGGTTGGCTGGATGGCGGCACGGCTGGCCTATCAAGAGGTACCAGTACAGGAGGTGATGGAATTGCTGGCAAAGCAAAATAGACACGTGGATCTCGCGAGATTTATATTGTGCTGCTGGAGGGTGTGGTGGCTACGGAACAAACTCAAAGAGGAAGGATTTCAACTAAATTTTACGGATACCTCGGCCTGGTGCGCGGACTTCCTTTATCATCATTGGCAGGCTAAAATGAATGTTTAGACGGGGGCTTTGGGACGAAACTTGGTAACACGATGGCTCAAACCGCCAATGGGCTTTGTAAAGATCAATGTGGATGCTCGTTGCCGACACGAACAGAGGGCTTTTGCCTGTGCTGCGGTGATTAGAGACTCACGGGGTTCCTTCATTGCTGCTAGTGGTTGGAAAAAGAGGGGTGTGATGGAGCCACTATTAATGGAGGCCACAGCTTTTTTACTAGGGATCAATTGGGCGCTCCAATCTATGATGACACATGCTTTGATTGAATCTGATTCCCTCACACTCTGTCATTTGCTGGCGAATGCGACCCCCATCCTTTCCCCGGTGGGTCTTATCATTGACGAAATCAGGTCGTTCCTGAAAGCAAATACTTGTTTTTCCGTACACCATGTATTAAGGCAAGGTAATGATGTTGCACATACCTTAGCCGATTTAGTTCTGGTATCTACTCTGGATCACCAGGTCTGGTGGGGCAATCCCCCACATGTGATTCTTGGTAAAATTTGTACTGACAATTTTTATGCAATGAAATGTTTGGATTACTCTACCCATAACCCCTTTCATATCGAATGGGGTCCGGGGTAGGGCGTATCCCTTTATCAAAAAAAAAAGAAAAAAAGAAAAAGAAGACAAGCTTAACTTATATTCTTTTTAATTGGCAACCTTTCCTATTCATCATCTTCAATTGGATTCATAAAATTGCCCTGAGAAACTTATTAAGTGGGCTTATTTCATCTAGACCTTGTGAATGGACATCTATTGGTTAGTCTCGTGCCAAATCTTTGGAGGGGTTTCACCATCGATCTTAAGGACCAGTGTCTATGTAGTTAGTTGCGTCTTCCAGAAACACATGGAAACAGAGGATCAATGAGACTTACCTTGGAAACTCTGGTTGTAATGATATGAAAGGGCTTTCGTGAGAATTTGCATTTTATTTTTCATCGTCAATTCACCGTGAATTTTTGGTACTTTTTAAATTTCGCTTCTTGTTTGGCTAATAACTGTTGGATTTGGTAACACGGAAGCGTACTTGAATCTATTAATGTCATAGATTTCATGTGGAATAATAGAAACAATCTTACTAAGTGTAGAGTCTTCTTCTACAGTACTTTCTCCCCATAATACTCTAGCCTATTGGCAACTGCAAGTATAAATTATGTGTAGGAGGGACCTACACTCCCCCACTTATATAAAGTCTTCCCATCATGCTCAAATAAAAAGAAAATTAACCACTTAAGAAATTGTCATATTCCAAAATATGCTGAGCTACCACTTTTATGCAAAATCTTAGGATTATATTATATTAGGTCATCTTACAGGATCTTACAAGATTATATTATTTAATAGGAAGCTTGTTTAAATCTATATATGGTTTTTTCATTTGAATACTAATGTTTTCTTTTCTTTATTTTGAAATTTATTAGTTACATCATATAAACATTTTCTTTTAGATAAAAACTATCATCCTTAAATTCAACTCTAAATCAAAATGAGTTAGTAATACTATAATCAATCTAAATAAGTCTTTTCTAAAGGCTCAAGAAACTGTCTCATTATAGTTAATATTTTTTGTCTAAATGAATCATTTGGTAAATATTTGACCTTACACTTTTTTTACATTGCCCTTATTGTCTTATTTGATCATGAAAATTCATTTATTACTAACCGATATTTACCACTTAGGCAATGCAATAAGATCAAATATTCTATCTCATATTTAATGTTATATTCAGTGGAGTTGTGTTCCCACTATTCTCACCATTTTTAATAAACTTATACGTTTTGGTCTCACTAATTCTGCTAGTATATTAAGTTAAATATTACTCTTTTATAGGAATCTAGCAAAAGATCTAAATATTTAACTTAATTGACCATACTCACGATAAAACATGTCACGCTATTAAATTTCATAACTTTAATTATTTATTTATTTATTTATTTTCATGATTTCTTTGAAAACTTTAAAATGATTCAAAAACTTAAATAATATGAAAATAAATTCATAATGTGAGAAGTCTTCAATGAATATGATAATATTTTTTTTTTACTTTCAATATAATATGAAAAGAAACTATAAATGTTGGTATAGAAAAATTATTTCACATTTAACACCAACAGATACATTCATGGTGAACAAGTTATCGAGATATGAGCAATATACATTTATTAAATCATTACATGAGATTTCAGTATCAACCAAAAAATGGAATAAATTAAATAGATTGAACTTTGAGTTACCAAAATTAAATTAATAAACTAATAATTTTGATAAAGACATTAAATTCCAAGATATTGATAGAACATTAAAAAATTATGTAGACCTAAACGGTATTAAATAACTTATAAGTTCCAAGATCAATTATCAAAATTAATCACTCATGATGGCGTAATAGCAGCACTAAGGTCAATATAGCATTTATGATAGTTTCACTTAAGAAGTCCTTTCTTATAAAATGACATCTGTCATCCCATTACTTTGAGAGAAATTTCTTTCTTTTTCTCTTTTTTTATGAATATACTGTTGAAGTGTTAATATAAAATTAATAACTAGTGAACTTTCCCGCATCAATCTTTCTTCCTTTTGCATATACATGAATATTAATACATTCAATATCCATATTTCTTTATGTGCATTCTTAGCTATTTTAAACTAAAATAGCATGACTATAATGCAAAAGAGTTGATCATAAATATAACCGGTAAAAAATTAGAAATTATCATTTTCAATGCCTTAATGTAGTACCCGCAATTTTTAAATTGCATCCCTGAGCACATAACGTATATAAATGAAACTTTTAGGCCATGAAATTAATGAAATTTAATATCAATGAATGACCTAAAATTATATAGTAAAAAAAGAGTTAATTAATAAATAAATGATGAAGAGTTAAGCTACACTTATTACAAAGATAGCAAAGTATATTAATTAATCTTATATTAATTAATTACAATTAAATACTATTTAAATAATTTAATTGAGTTAAATTATCTAAGTTGATGAATGATCATGACTTAATGATCTTAAAATACATCATGAGTTTAAATCATAAATTTAAAATTTTATGATTCATGATATGTAAAAAATATATGGACATATAAAAATTTTTAAAAAATAATAATGGGGGGTAGTGCACAAATGTATGTGCGGACTACCAAAATTTATAGAGAGAGAGAGAGCGCGCGCGCGCTAACCAAAAGGGGCTGATGTCCCTTCCAACGCAAAAACGCAGAAGAGAAAACGGGAGGAGAGGAGAAGGGTAAAAAAAAAAAAAAAAGAAAAAGAAGGGAGAGGAGGAGAGAAAAGATGGTTGCCACTGTTCATCCTCGCATTTTGCTGCTGCCGTCGCTATCAGCATCCAACCCCATTGCCAGTGAATGGAGATATGAGAAAGATTTGAGTTTTTTTTGTTGATTTTCGAAATTCTCTCTCCAAGCATTCCAAAATCATAGGAATTTTGTTAAATACGGGTAGATTTATAAGAATGAAAAGAGAAATTATAGAAAATGGGATGAAAATTCAGATTTGTGGCTATGGGAAGTTAGGGCTTTGGTTTTCCATGGTAGAAATTATGGGGTTCTTAAGATATTCATATATATGATGATGATTAGAGTGTAAAACATGTAAATAGATGTCTAAAATTGATCTTATGCATGAATCCAAAATTTCAAGATTTGAAAAGTTTATGTTTTCTGCCCAAATTTTTATTTGGCATATTTAAACAATGTTGGGTGTATTATTTCTAAAATTACATGTATAATCTTGGGTAGAAAAGGAAATTTAAAATTTCCATCGTACCTTAAATATGGGGAAGCTCTAAAATCGTGGCCTAGGCATAGGGCTTTTTTACTTTTGTGTATGGGATGATTTATAAATAATTTTGAACCCGTTTGGATGTGAAAATTGGGTAAAAAAATGAGGGCAGGTGGGTATATACGTTACGGGTATGTGTCGTTGCTTGTAAACATTAAATTTAGTAATATAATAATATACGAACATGGATTTAGATCAAAATGTGCAAATCTTGAAGCTAAAATCCAGACATATATGATAAACGAAATTAGGTAGTTAGAAAATATGTATAGAAGTATGAGTTTCGTTTAACAAAATATGTATGGGGTGAATTTTATATAACTTTAATGTCAAATAAATATGAAAAAAGAAGAATGAATAAATGAGTAGCAATTGTATGACATGTGTATGAATGGTTGGAAGGTTATTTGAATTGCTTTAAAATATTAAACTTGTCGAACTAAAATCATGTAAAAATAAAATTGAGTAAAACCCTCAATTTTAAAGCTTAAAACTCTCTCATCTAACTGGCCAAAGTTGGGTAGTGTATGGTTGATGAATTTGGTTTAAAGATGACTCCTAAATGATTAATTTTAATTTTTGAAGAATGATATAAAATTTATTCGTAATAAATGGGATTTTAAGCAAAGTTGTAATTATTAAACATATATATGTATGTATAAGAATTTCAAGTAAGCCTAAATGAAGGTTAAATTTAGGCAAGAGCATATGATGAATTTGGCTATAATAAATGGGTTATAATTATTATTTTAAAATAATTATAATGCATATGAATGATGATGGAATGAAATTATAAGCTAAATGAACAGAAGTAAAGAGAAGTTGGGGAAAACCCAATTATTAAATTGAATTTATGAGCTTGGATATTAATTTTTAGGCATTTAATTATTGTATTTATATAATTATGATTAGTTTGATTATTAGATAATAAGATATGATATGTTAAGTTATGAGTGTTAAGATTTAAGTGAAATAGCTTAGTTAACAAGTTGTTTAGCCATGAAAATAAATTCATTAGATTAACTCATAGGTTTTATGTAGAAAAGGGAATAAATAAGAAATGAAATAAATATGCATTTTTTATAAGTGAGAGAGTTAGCTAAAGAGCAAAATGAAATAAATTACGGACAAAAATATGTTGGGTAAAATTCTATTATAGTTTAAAATATCAAGTTATTTAAGTTATTTTTCAATAGGTATTTGAGATTGAATGATTATGTTTTCGGGGAAAAGTGGAAATTAGGTTGAGAAACCTAATTAAAATAGGAAGCCCCATTTTGTCTGAATATAGTTGAAAATGGTAATGAAAAACTTATTTTGATGTTTTAGAAATATACGAATATGATGGAATGAAATAAGTAGGCAATCTATTTGGATTTAAATTGTTAAAATAGGTTGTAAAAACTATGTTAAGTTCAAATGGCCTTTATAATATGAAAAGATCATTTATATATTGTGTGAAGGTGTATTATTCCACTACGAAAAAAATGCCATGTAGTGACGGTTTTATTTGTGACAGTTAAAAAATCGTCACTGTAAAACAATTTTACTGACGCTTTTTTAAATTATTCCCTAAAAGCATAATTTATTCTGACGGTTTTAAAAACCGTCAATATTACTTACTGTATACCTACGGGTTTGTACAACCGTCCAAATAGTTAGATATTTTATTAATAATTTTTAACAACTGTCACTCTTTTAATAATTTACAGAGACAAAAGCAAGAAATCGTTACTAAAAATCTAATATTGATAATTAATAAAACTATCATAAAACTTAAATATTTTATTGGTATTTCATTTATAAATATAATAATTATTATTTAATTTATTTTAAATATCAATTCCAAAAAGTTATAATATATTATTATTATTGAATTTATTTAAAATAATTAAATTATTTTACTTATTTTATTCTATCACCTATAAATTATTAAATATATAATAATGTAAGAAGAGATTATAATATATGAACTTGACACTATAAAGTATTATCTTATAGATAGATAAATAATTTATTTTAGATATTTAGATATTATTCATATTTTTATTATAGATATTATTCATCTTTGGATAAACAAGAAATTTCAAAAATTGGAATTAAAATCTCATAAATCCTACTATCTAATAATAATACTGGTTTTTTTTTCTTCAATTTTTTAAAGTATACCTCAACTAAAATATAGAAAATAATCCTAAAAACTAAAAATTACTCAGGAAAACATTGAAAAAAGTATTAAGATATATAATAGCAATAGTAGAATGACATTCAACAAAATAATATTAAAGCATATAAAATTTTATAATAATAATAATAATAATTGTAATTGGTTGAATTCATATTTATATGTTGGCAATTTAAATTGGCAAATAACATTGTTCAATGAAGAAATTAAAATTTCTACGTTAACACAATCAATGAGATTTTATTAAAACAATTTAACTGAAAGTAACTCTCAAACTCTTTTTACAAATCAAAATTGCTCTCATACAATTGAAAATTGCAAATTAAAAGTTACAACTGAAGATATTTGCTTGATATGGTAATCTGCAACTAATTAATTTTTTTTCAAAATAATACCACAATCATTTTCACATTTTCTTTTCACTTCATTTCGCTTTTTGAAGTTCGTCATTGTGCAAAAATGCTACGATCTTTGCCATCAAGTCAATAGCCTGCAAATAAAAGAAAACTTCAACTTTCAAATAAATAAACTGAATCTTTAAAAAAAATTAAGTAATTTTAAAAGATTGTAACTTACATTCTTTCCACCAGGTCTGCATCATATGTTTGTAATATTTCTTCTTCATCAACAGTATCAATATCATCTCTTATCCAAAATGGATTATCCTATGTGGAGCCAAATCCATCATTTTCAAATACAACCCCATTATGCTGCTCTCCTCCGAGAAATATTTATAGAGGATCCTCACATGGTCCAACACCCATATCGTAAAAATTTCCGACTTTAGCATTCAAAACCACATGTCAATCTTTATTCACATGATCCTTGACATAAAATACTTTCTTAGCTTGAGATGCAAATATAAAAGGTTCATCAAAAAGTTTAGCTCCTTTATGTATCAAGTGAGAGAAATTTACTAATGTGCATCCAAACTTGTCTTTTTTATAATCCCTTCCTCCATTAACATCAACCCAATCACATTTAAATAATACAATTTTCTGTTTACCATGATATTTTAATTCTATAATATCTCTTAAAATACCATAATAAGTGACTTCTCCTTAAACTGGCCTTTTATCTCTTGCACTTGCATAACTCATTATTTTCACACTCACTACAACTCCACTATTTTGAGTTGTCATATTTTTCTCATGTTCTTTTGTGTGAAATTTGAAGTCATTGATGACAAAACCTGTATATCTTTGTGCCACTTTTCTTGAATCCGCATGCCAACCATCTCATTTCTTCAGTAATCCGTGCATCCCCTTCTTCATCTAATTGTTTAATCTAAATTATACATTAAGATTAATTAATACAAAATAACACTCACAATATATTTAAATTTATATAAAAATATGTATTGAACATGTTGAATATACTTACTACTTAAATACTATACTCACATAATCACGAAACCATTCATGGAATGTTTGACAATGCATTGCAGCTATTTCATTTTGAGATGGATGTCGAGAAAGACGACAATTTTTCCTCATCAGCTTCATGCTCTTTGTAAAAAAAAATAAAAGGAATAAAAAGCACTACTTGAATTTAAGAAAAAATTTTACTTTACATATAAACAAAATAAAGAAAATTTTAATTTACCCTCGAAATGATGTGATGGCATCAAAATTAAAAAGCACATACCGATGTGCTTGAATCCATGTTTTATCATCTAATTGACTTTCTTTGGCTTTGATTCGCTTCTTCACTTTCAAATTTCTTTTTTTCTTTATTCCGAGAGGTCTTGCTAATAAAGGAATGCAGGAAAATCCTTTATCTGAGTATATATTAGCATGATCTTTTGGTACCAATCGATCAAATTTTCTCTCAATGCCAGAAAGATATCTAGAGCAAAATGTTAGACATTCTTCAGCTAAGTACCCTTCCGTAATCGAACCCTCTAGAGAAGCTCTATTGCGCACATAAGACTTGAGTGTATAAAGATACCTGCATCAAAAAGGTATGAAACTTAAAATCTTATATCATATTGTTAACTTCTGAATTAAATAATAATTACAAAAGTAATGTATAAATTTACCTTTCGATTGGATACATCCATCGATATTGTACAGGTCCAGCTACCTTTACCTCAGTCACCAAGTGAATCACCAAATGCACTTGAGTAGTAAAAAATGACGGAGGAAAAATTCTTTCCGTACGACATAATGTTAAAGTAATTTGTGTTTCAAGCTTCTCAAGATCACAAACTCTAAGAACTTTGGAACACAATCCATTAACATATTGACACAACTCGATAATTACTAAACTCACTTTCTCAGGCAATAACTCCCTCACTGCCATAGGAAGAAAATCTTGCATCAAAATATGACAATCATAACTTTTAAGCCCCATAATTTTACGTTGTTTCAACTGCACACAGCGAGCAATATTTGTTGATATCTCATATGGAGCTTTTATGTTCTTTAATACTTCACAAAAGGAGCTTTTCTCTTTCAAGGTCATTGAATAGCATGCTTTTGGGAAAAATTCCTTATCACTACTAACATACTTCTTCAAGCGCAAATCCTTTCTAATACCCATATCTTGAAGGTCCAATCGTGCCTTGCGATTATCTTTTGTTTTCCCTTCCTGATTCATAATGGTTCCCAAGACATTATCACAAACATTTTTTTCTATGTGCATAACATCAAGGTTGTGACGAATGAGATTGTGTTCCCAATAAGGTAATGTAAAAAAGATACTTCTCTTCTTCCAAGGACCTTCTATTTCTGAAATTTGAGTATTTTGAAATATGAAGTTAATGCTCTCAAGTTGCTCTAATATAGTTGAACCAGATTGAGGGATTGGTGCACAATCAAAATCTTGATGTCCATCAAAAGAAAGTTTCTCATATCAAAATTTATGGTTAGGTGGTAAGAATCGACGATGACCCATATAGCAATACTTTCCCCCATGACGCAACCATTTGGAACAAGTTTTAAAATTGCATGCAGGACATGCATATTGACCTTTAGTACTCCAACCTGATAAATTTGCATAAGCTGGAAAATCACTGATAGTCCACATCAATGTTGCATGCAAGCAAAAATACTCATTCTTATGTGCATCAAATGTTTGAATGCCAACTTCCTACAATTCATGCAATTCTTCAATAAAAGGTTGTAAATACACATCTAAATGATTTCCAGGAGCATCTGGACCAGGAATAAGTAAAGATAAAATAAAATATGGTTGCTTCATACACATCCATAGAGGCAAATTATATGGTATCACAATAACTGGCCATGTGCTATGGTTAAGACCTTTAGTTCCAAATGGAGTAAAACCATCACAAGATAAGCCCAAACGAACATTACGAGGATCTGAAGCAAACAGTGGCTACCGAGAATTAAAAGTTTTCCATGCTTCGCTGTCAGCAGGATGTCTTAGAAGTCCATCCTTAGTACATCCTTCCTCATGCCACATCATGAAAGAAGCTGTCTTTGAAGACATAAACAGTCTTTGTAACCTAGGCTTTAAAGGAAACGAGCGTAAGATTTTAGCACCAACTTTTTTAGTCTTTCCTGAAGGCTTCTCATTTTCTAAAACAGTTGTCTTTATTTTCCATCTAGGAGTACCACAAGAAGGACAAACTTCCAGCTTTGAATTTTCTTTCCAATATAGAATGCAATTTTTGGGACAAGCATGAATTTTCTCGTAGTTTAATCTCAATTCAGAAATGAACCTTTTTGTTTCATAATAAGATGTAGACAATCTATTTCCTTTAGGAAAAGCATTCTTTAATAACTCAAGCAACATAGTGAGGGACTTCTTACTCCATCCATTGAGACATTTTAAATGAAAAAGTTTAACAATAAATGAAAGTTTTGTATATTCCTTGCACCCTGGATACAACTCCTGTTCGACATCTTTAATTAAATTTAAAAACTTTTCTGCATTTGCATCTTGTTGTCCAATATTAAGATTATGCAAAATATCCTCTCCGGTATCTTCATTCAAGTCTCTAGACCCATCATGCACACCAAAAGCATCATGCAACAATTCATGAATCTCATCACCCATACTATCAATAGGATTTTGACTAGAAGTAGACTCTTCCATAAACTCTCCATGATTGTACCAATCTGTATAACCCTTAAGAAATCCATCACAAATTAAATGATCTAATACTTCTTTTCTAGAACATTTATATTTAAGAACACGTTTCACACATGGACAAAGAATCCTTCCGTCTTGAGATGCTTTCTCAAATGCGTTATCAAGAAATTGAATGGCACCCTCAACGTATTCCTTACTTGACCTTGATGCATAAATCCAACTTTTATCCATTGTTGCAAGAATAGTTTAACTGCAATCACATATATATAACATTTGGTATTAAGGACCAACTTAAAATAAATAAATAAAGACATATTTTAATGATGAATAATGAAAAAATAATAAAAATATCACAAATAATATCATTTACCTTACAATCTAAGCATTAATTTTATCTTCTGTCATTATATACATGTATTCTATTTAATAATAGAGGGTAAAATCCTTAGATTTTAAATTCTAAATCTATAATTAGACATAAGCTATTTGAAATATGGATAGTTTGGTAAGAATGAAATTTTAATTTTAAATATATATTAGATAATTTATATGTGATTATTAAACTGTTTGATGAATAAATTTATATTGGTGGTGCGATGGAATTTTAGCATAGCTTCGAATCAGTACCTACAACAGATGACCAATAAGAAAAAAATTTTAAAAAAAAACTCTCCCTTAGACCATTCTGCTCGAACGCCCCTTTCTCTCTTGCCTTCACCCATTCGGCCCGAACCCCTTTCCCTATCTATCTCCCTCTCCTATTTTCACATGACATAAATTTAACAAACTCACCATCTTAAAGCAAAATCAAATAACCATATAATCATCCATATACATGTCATACAAGTGCGTCGGCGGCTTATTGCCAGTGAAGGGGTGAACAGCGGCAATGGTCATCCATATACAAGTGAGAAGATTTCAAAAATGAAATAAAAGCTCTCTCACTTACCTGCAACCAGTGAAGGGTTGAACAGCGGCAGCAGTTTACAAATGGGACGGCTGGGTTATGGATGACAGACTGCCCTCTTCTCTTCCTCCTTCCTCGTCTTCTTCTCTTTATTTTCTCTTCCTATCCCTTTTGCCCTCCCGGTTCGCTAGCCTCCCAAAATCGCTAAGGGCTTCTCTTTGCGATCCCAACTTATGATAGTCCACATGTACTCACGTGTGGCTATCTCCTTATGTGGTGTTTTTCTTTTTTCTTTTTTATATATCCATATATATTGCATGTCATAAATCGTAAAATTTACAATTTTATGATTTAAACTCATTTCGTATATTTAGGGTCATTAAATGATAACCATTTAACAATTTAAATAATTGAAGTAAAGTTATTTAATTGTAATTAATTAATGTATATACTTTGTCATTGTTCCATTTCATAAATAGCATTTTATCATCATTATCTATTTACTAATTACTTCTTTTCTTACTTTATAATTTTAGGTCATTAATATATTTATAATTTCACTCATGTTATGGTTCAAAATTTTCACTTATACATGTTGTATGCTTAGGCCTACAATTAAAAATTGAGGGTGCTACATCGAGGACACTGATCGGATGCGCTCGGAAGCATTGAGCGCATATACCTATTTTTTATTTTTTAAAATTTTTTACAAGATTAATAATCTAGGTGTATTTAACTTATATATTAATTTTTACCATTTTTGAAGTATTTTAGATTTTTATTTTTATTTTTGAAAATTAGCGTCCCTACATCAGGCATGCATATAATCAATTATAATTAGTATTATGAGATAAAGTTTAAATAGTTCAAATATATACATACTAATTTTTGTCATAATAAATTATTTAATTTCTAATCAAATCCACACATAATGCTCAATATAATAAAATATGCTTAAAATGAAAAATTAGGATACCATAAAATATTACTAGAACTAATATTGATTAAAATAAATACTAATCCTCGTTTTGGCCCATCTTGATGACTAAATTAAAAATAAATGCATCCATTTTATTTTAAATAATTATAAAAAATATGAAATTTGTTACATACATTTATGGATGTATAGATTTAGAAGTTTATTTATAAAATATTTTAGATGATACACATGTTGAATTAGTAGTTTAAATAAATATATAAAAGACTCTGCTTCTATATGACCGGGGTGACATTAAAAACGAAGCCATATAATCCCTTTAAAATTTAAAAATTTAATGATAGGTGAAAAATTAAATCGATGCACTGTACTTAACATCATTTGTTTAGCTAAAAATCAACTTTTATCCAAATCAAGTATGTGAATAGCCCACTATTGATATTTTATTGCAAATTCATTTTATTATGTTGAAATTACATATTTATAGATGAAACCTATATAAAATATTACCAGACGAAGTGAAACTTTTATTAATCATCATGATTTTAAATATGGAAGGGGGTTACATAGAAAAGAAATTTCATAAAAGCGGGACCGATATATAAATTTAAATATTTTATTATATCAATATAAAAATTTTACTTCTTTTTCACCTAAATATTTCTTTGTCATGAAATTTTATTTTTCAATCAAAATAATTCTCCAAGTAACAGGTGAACTGATTACTTAATCCCACTCAACTATTTTATGTAAAATAATTAGTCTAGCGGACTGATTAATGCTAAAATAATTAATAAAATTTTATAATATACATTTTAAACTTGTATTACTTTTATCAAATGACGCCCACATAAATATTTAATTTAGATGAAATTTAGTTTTTCCACCAAATAGCTTTAAATGTAATAGGTGAATCGAATTTTTGCATTAAGGATCAAACTATTAGATTTTGAAGGGGTTACATTGGTCCGCTTCTCTGTAACCCAGTTACATAGAAACGGGACCGTTTATGTAAAATAATTAGTTTATTAACGTTAAAATAATTAATAAAATTTATAATATTAATTTTAAACTTATATTACTTTTATCAAATAAGGTCCACATAAATATTTAATCTAGATGAAATTTAGTTTTTCTGTCAAATAGCCTTAAATGTAATATGTGAATTGATTTTTTACTTATTTTATAAAAGTGGGTAAAATCATCCAATAAAACTAATTTTTTTCTAATATTAGTGCTACATAAGTATTTTCAGTTTAAAATAATATCAGTTTGATGAAACTAATTATACATGATTAAATTTGTAAAGTCAATTATTCAATACCTAACTTGGTAATTAAATTATAGTTCAACCCAACTATTTCATCTAAAATTAATTTATTTAGCTAGTTGGATGAAGTTTTATTAATTATTAAAACCTTTGTCATAATATTTGGATAAGTTTTATTTAATATTTAGTTGCGTTGATCGCGCAGGCTGTTTTTCCTGGGAGATTTCGCGCGTGTTGTTTTCCCACGAATGATGAAAAATATTTTTGCCCGTGAACGATGAAAAATATTAGATGCTCTCACCGCATTTGTCGTTTGCCTAGGAGCGATGAAAGAATTAAACGCTCGCACATGCAGTTTTACTGATAAGGTTGGTTGCTCGAGATCATCAGAATAAATTGAGTCCTATAAAGATGAATTTCTAGAATTTGAAGTATATCTCCATATTGGATTCTGAATTCAAAAGGAGAAGAATTTGAGCTTCATCAGAATTCTTGATTCTCCTCTTTCCAAGTAACGTACCTCTAGCATTTTACTCTTTATCAAATAAGAAATCTTCTTATTTACTAAGCTTCATACATACGTTTGCACTAAAGCATATTTTAGAATGCCCCCTTTCTCTCTTGCCTTCACCCATTCAGCCCGAACCCATCTCCCTATCTATCTCCCTCTCCCATTCCACCCTAATAAACTAAGTTATATATTTAGTCATCATAAGTGGGAAATCTGTTGTGCTAATATTTGGTGATGGAGCGAAAATCCAAGACTCTAGAACATGTGCTGCCTATTCATGCTATCAAATACAGAACGTGGCAGACATTGTTGGAGAGGAGAGATGGGACCAACGCCATGCTGTCACCAGAAGGGAGCAGGAGAAATAGATGGCAGACAGAATGTGGCAGACTGAGTGAACGAGACATTTCTTAATTTCATTTTTTCTAAATCGCTTGAAGTCGTAGGGAGGAAATAATAAATTTTCCATCACACCACCATCAATTTTTCCACCCAATCCGACGACAGAGTTAATTTTTAAGAGTTATATTGCTTTTAGGATAAATATGAATATTTTTTAATTTTAGGTTTACAATGGCAAAGCGTAAGCATATGAATATATTTGAAGAACCAGAATGTCAACACCAAGTGGCAACCTCAAATACAGAAATTGACGAATCATTAGAAGACCAACAGGAGATTTTATCTCAATCAAATACTCAACCGACGTGTAAGTTTTTCCCTAATAATATTTATAATTTTCTATTTTGAAAATATTATTATAGCTAAAGTAAGATTATGAACTTGATTGGACTTTTTCAGCTAATACTAGAACAAGTAAGAAAATTAGAGGCCCAATACGTATGTCAAGTGTTTGGAATTTACTGAAAGGTAAAAAAATTGAGGTTGAACTTAATGCATTTTACCAACCCGTGGAATATGAAGCATGCACTCTCACTTGATTTCTTGGTGATTTAGTAAGAAATCCAGAATTTGCACCAATTAATTTTGTTTCATGGAAGAAGTTGCCAAAGAAGTATAAAGATATGCAATGGGATATTGTGTAGGTAAAAATCAATGTTAGATTATTTACTTTAAGTTGCACAATAATTATCATTTTTGATCCATGTATGGTTATATGTTTCTTATATATGTACCATGTATTTTATTTTCATGAAGCTTTTATATTTCTTGGATGCAGGAAAAATTTAAATTCAAACCATGCAATGATCATATCAAAGCATGGGTGATAAAGGATATTAATGACAAATGGAGAAATTGGAAGAGTTCTTTGAAGGCTGAATATTTTGATATTACTAAATCAAAATGCATGAATGTAGCAAACGTACCTGACCGAGTGGAAAAAAATCAGTAGGTTGATTTAGTGCATCATTGGTACTCAACAAAAGGTAAGGTATAAATTTATTCTCTTTATTTCATGATAATTTCTATAGAGATTAACTTCAAAATATTGATTATTTTAATTTTCATTTTGTATAGATTATTAGTGAGATCAATAAAAAATCGAGCAAAACACAACGAGCCTCTTACCATTGGAACAAAGACGCTTGCAAGAATGATTTACGAAAAGGTATTTTTAATATTTATTAATTTATAATAATGTTAATTTGAATGATCTAATATCATGAAAATGTTATGTTTTATTCTTAGATGAAAGAAAGCAATGGTATACAACCATCTCGTGCTTAAATTTACATACATACACATATGCATAAGGATGGGAGAGTTATAAATGATGAATCTGCAAAAGTTATTGTGAGTTTTTCTATGTTCAGTATTTTATTTTGTG
Source organism: Annona cherimola (assembly GCA_030490835.1). Lineage (NCBI taxonomy): Eukaryota > Viridiplantae > Streptophyta > Magnoliopsida > Magnoliales > Annonaceae > Annona > Annona cherimola. The sequence goes on along the minus strand of CM059973.1, from coordinate 64,385,703 downwards.
CATTATTTTATAATTATTGTAATTTACATTTTTAAATTTCATCTTCTAAATTATAAACTGTGTAATTAAATTTTATGCTTATATATAATTGCAGGAACTGTTGAAAAAAGAAGAGGAATCATTAGAAAATATACAAGAATGTTCTAATTGGAAAGGGGATGCTTATTCTAAAGTAAAAAGGCCAGAAAAAGTAGGACGTATTCGGTGTTTTGGAAAGGGCCCTACTCCTTGTAAAAATTCAGAAAAATCTCCTCAAATAGAAAAATTTCAATCAAATAACCAAGAGACTCATCAATTGAAAAAACAAGTGACAGCTTTGCAAGGAGTACTTAGTGTTATTGTATCGCATATCAAAAATCAAAGTCAGGATGATCCTATCATGCGAGTATTAGACGCATATCCACTATTAGATAATAATAACCAAGTATCTTGATTTTCAATTATTATTGTTTTTCTATCAGAACCATTCAATAAGATATTGAAAATAGCATTATCGTAGAGTTTTATTGAGATACTTATCTTTTATGTTTTAGGTTCCTGATATCTCAAGTTCTCCAAATAGGCAATCTTGTAGCTCTAATTTGGGTGGTGAATTTTGCTCTAACCAAGAAGGTAACATTGAATTAAAATTTTATTCAACAAATATTTTTATACTTCAAGCAAAAGGTATTTATTTAATTTTTAATGTTTCCAGGATGATGGATCGTTGTTGAAGATTGCAAAATTTTGGAAGATAATAGATTTATTTGATCATTTGATGCAAAGTTGGTTTTATGTATTTTCATGTATTTTTTAAATTTTGCAAATTTTACTATTGAGAAGTTGACAATTTGAGGATTGAAGAATTGGTATCTTTATATTAAATTTTGATTATTAATGAATATTATCTTTTTATTAATTTTAATGTGAAATTAATCATGTGAACATTGGAAATTATTATGTCACTAAAAATTCTACTGATTTTATAAGCGATTAAAATGCAAAGAAAAATCATTGCTAAATATAGATAGTATCAATAAATTTTAGTGTGTTTTTTGTTATATATTAATAATTGACTAAAATAGAAATTATTATTATACATCTAAATTACTATCACTATAGCTCAAAAAAATTTCATATTCAATATTTATAAATTATTTGATTTACTGATTCAAAATTTTTTGTTATATTTATAGTGACAAATAAAAAGTGTCACTATCTAATTGTTGTTAAAATCATAATGATATTTTTATTATTGCTTAATTAACATTATAACTATTGTGACATTAAAAACTGTCACTAAATAAGTATTATTATAGGGCACTAAGATTTAGTGATGAATACAAAATGTAAGTGTATATATATATATGAAAAATATCACTAAACATATTATAATATTGGTTTTTAAAAGTTACACTAACAGATTAAAATCGTCGTTATACATATATTGTGATGTACAAAACTATCACTACATAATCGTTACTATAAATATATCTATACACATGGTTTTCAAAACCATCCGTATAGCCCTACAGCTACGGGACTATTACTGACACTTTAAAAAACCATGTGTATAGATTTTTTATGTCTATACTAACAGTTTTTAAACTTTAGCAACAGATTTTTCACTGTCACTATATGGCATTTTTGCCATAGTGTTCCATATGTGTTAATTTGGGTATTAAATGCAAATTTTATGCATATATGAGCTTACCTAAATATTTTTGTAATTCAAAAGGATAAAAAGGTTTTAATAGCCTATAATATATTAAACTTCAGATATGATACGGATTGAAATTCATAAATTCTAAGTATATAAGATCTATGAAATTAAGAATAACTTAATTTATGATGTTATTGGGTTAAATTCCATATTTAAAAGTCTAGAGTGGGAATAGGAGGTTTATTCAAGTGTAGGATAAAAATTATTTAAATGAGATTTTCAAGCAAAGAAATGCTTGAATTTCTTATTAAAGCCAAAAAAAAATGAGTAAGTAGGAAAGAAGTAGGCATGTATATTGGCATGCTTGATGATGGAAATGATATGTTTAAATAAAATTTCCTATTGGTTATGCTAGAGAGTGATAAAGGAAAGATGGAGGAAAGCTAAAGGAAAAAGGTAAGCAAGTCTTTCAATATTTCGTTTCAAAAAGAATGGTATAGTAAGAAAATTCATTTTTACCATTTTATTTCAAGAAAGGCTATTTGCTAATGAGTTGTTGTATTTAAATGCTGCTTTCAATCAATATGCATTATAAAAATATTTAGGGATGACCATTAACCTATGCATAGCTTGTAAAAGAATTTGTACTTGAAATATGTTTTATAACTTGATTTCCATATAGAAACCTTGTTATCATGTTGAGTTGACAAAACTCAATTCATGCCATAAATGCATATGATGCACATGTGAATGGAATTCATGCATGGAAAGTAAATTAAGGAAGCTTTGTCAAGGTTGGAAGAGGACAAGTTGTCCGCCCTTGATGGAGCTCAGTCAGTGTGCCCGGCACCTTTCAATAGAAAGGTTTTTATGGATGGTTGATCAATTGGTAAATGCCACCACCCCATGGGAATGATGTCATTGAATGATGCATGTATGTGCATTCATGTCATTATCACACATGCATAATGGGATTTTAAGAGTTTTATGATTTTAGTTAATGCCACAGGTTTTGGAAATTATGTATTTCTAAATGTTTGCTTATTGAGTATTTTATACTTATTATTTTCAACTACCTACCGAGTGCAGATGATGCAGCCTTGATAGAGAAGAGCCTTCACTGCTAGCTAAGCAACGAAGGTATAATTTTTAATGCGTTTGGTATATCGGGAGGCTTGGATTGTAATTATTATAATTGTGGGTGTGTATTATACTTAAATATTTTATGTTATTGTTAAAGGTAGTAGTTAACTTTTCATGTGAAGTATAATTGTATAAGAGATATATTAGTTGAATTGAAGTAAATGTGAGTGATTTAGTAGAAAATGTTGGATTTGTAATGACTATTAGGTTTTGTATTGTCCAAATGTCTTAAATATAGACGACATGCTGTCGGATTTTAGTTAAAAAAATAGAACCAATGTAAGCTCTAAAGAAAAGAACAGAAAAAAAAAACTCCAAGCTAATTTCTCAGCATATTAGAAAAGTTTTAGCTCATATAAGCATGAAACTTTAGGTCTCATTCAGGAGCTTCGCCCCCATAAAAAGATTCGTGGAGTAAGGTACCATGCAGTAGCGCACTCACGGGTCGAGGCGCTACACTTAAGTTTCTGGCTATGTCAAATATTCTAATATTGTACTTTTGTACTCCACTAGTATCATCATATTATATAGAAATCAATTTATTAGTAAGTATTTCTAATTTGACCTATCAAATTGTTCCTTAATTAGGCCAAGAAATATTCAACACTTTTATTATCAAGAATGAAATTTCTGATATTCTTTATAATTGTACTCTAAATAGTAATCAAAGATAATTTATTATAATGGTCTCACATTTCAAATTGAACCTTCTATTCATCAATATTTTTGTCAGTTATGAAATTAGGCCTTTTAATGTAAAGAGCTAAATTTAGGTCTAAACATTCTAATATAATAAGAAGTTGTTCATGTCAATCATTGTAATTTGGTCCATTTAACCCAAAAATATGTGATAAATGAGTGTAAATAAATTGATTCATAACTTTAGCCACTGTTATTAAGCTCACATTACCATAATAATTCAGATAATCATTATGTGCAATTCTAATCATAGCCAAGGTCATAAATATTATACAAATAATAATGTGTGATTTAAATTCAATATTGATATGATAATAAACAATTTTCAATAATCAACTAACAGTACATAAAGTTAAAGATATCCCCACCTTTGGGTAGAAGATTCTCCGTGTTTATATAGTTTTAATTAATCATTAAAAAAATATTGAATTATCACCACCTTTGGGTAAAACAACAGTCTAATATTTTCCAATGCAATTTCTATCATGAGAAAAAATTACAAAATATTATCTCTATTGTTTAATAAAATTTTGATTAGCTACATATCGAGACCCTTGGGACAACTAAAATATGAAGATGAACAAAATTCACTAAACAATAGATTGCTTAATTATGTTTACAAATTTAACCAACATTCAATGCACTTACATGATAATTATATAAGAGCATATTCACCATTCTAAATGTTAATAATTATTTGTAATATTTCTTAGTGCAATTTCTATTATGAGATAAAACAACAATGATATTATCTCTTCTTATTTAATAATTTTGAATATTACATATTTTAGGCCCTTTTGGGCTACTAAAATATAATAAATTCAAAATTCAGTACATAAAAATACTTAATAAAATTACTGCAATGTAATTTCTGTTATAAGAGAGACAACAATAATATTCTTTTTTATTTGATGATTTTGAAAACTACACATTTAGACCCTTTAGGGTGATTAGAAATGCAAAAATTATCAAATATAAATTGATTAATTAAATAATATATAATGCAATTTCTATCATGAGAGAAATATCGAAATAATATCCTCTCGTTGTTTAATAAATTTGATTAACCGAATATTTTAGACCCTTTGGGACAACCGAAAATATACGGATAGTCAATATTTACCAAACATAAATTGCTTAGATTAACTATAATGCAATTTCTGTCATGAGAAAATGAACCAAAATATTTTTTATTATTAAATAATATTGAAAATGAAGTATTCTAAACCCTTTGCGGTAATTAGTAATACCAAATTATTCAAAATTATTAAATATAAATTACCTAATAATTTTACAAAATCAACATTCTATATGCATGAATTGGAAACAATAATAATAGATTCAGTTATGAATATTGATAAAACTCACACAATAATAGGTTAGTTTTAATTTAATAGAAAGCACTAAGTTATTAGCTTTCTAATATATATAAAACTAACCAATTTGTGAACTCTCACTCAAATTATAAAGTATAACATATATGAATAATTCAATAATAATAATTATTAAATTCATTATATGCTATTAAATCCTATAGTACTTCTTTTGGCCAACCAGGTAAGTAAGGTGCGGCATGAGAGACTCTCATTGCATAGCAGAGACTTAATGAAATAATCACTTGATCTACTTCAATACTTCTTGCCTAGACACTAACCTTCAATCATATCATAGAATATAATCTCATCATAAATAATTTAATAATCATAACTTATATAATTATTCATATATTACATACTTAAGGGATTATTATTATTATTTTATTTTATTTGCCATTGATGGAGTTTTTTTCCTTATATTTTATTTTAAATCTACACCAAGATGAATACGACAGGATATTAATGTAAATATGATTTCCTATATATGATGCATACCAAGCATATTCCTAATCATGGCAACAGTGTATAATGGAAATAATGAAACCACAATTAAAGCATAAAATCTGCATTTAGTAATATATATCTATTCATACCACAAAATTCAAAAATTTGTTCAAAAACAATTATGTGACGTAAATAGCAAATTGACATGTAACTATGGAATCATGCATTTATATATACACACCCCATGCATGTGATTCTATAGAGATCATAATAATCCATCCCGAAATAGAGACACGTTTTTGTAAATGAGTTAGCCTGATTCCTTTTTTATTTAAAAAATACCGATGGAATATACTTGAACTTCATGAAAATTAAAATATAAGGTGACCATGAATTTTAAATTTAGTAACTCTTTTTTTTTTGGCCAACATAATAGGCAGTTTAAAACAATTTACCTCTTTATTTGCTGAAATTTTCAATGACCAACTTTATTTAAACCGTTTAGTTACATTTACATGGTTGTTTTAGGTGGCTAGTAATGTTGAATCATAATACTTATATGTATATTTAACAGCCTAAAAAAATTTATGGATGGACCAACATATTTTATGTGTGCAATCCATCTTCCAGGAGCTTTAATGGCTACCCTTTCATGGTCGTTACTTAATTCAAATAATTAGCCACAAAATTATAATCAAGCCATGAAATTATAATACATATCTGAACCCATAACTTATATAAAATATAATCATAATTATTGCATTTTGAAAAAGCGTGACTGAGGGAGACAAATAGGGTTAATAATATTTGCGGTCTACTGGCATATGTTCAGCATCCATTACGTAAATCCATCAAATCTCATATTTAAACAATGGAATTTAATGCTTATAATTTTGTGACTGGCACACAAATTCTATTCCATAAAGCATGTCGCCCAAACCATGGGCAAATCATGAAATTTTTCATAAGCTTTGCACATAAGTTCACAAAAGGCATTTTGAAAATTCCTATTTATTTTGTTTTTTATTTAAATCCATAAAAAATAAGACATGTAAAAATCATGAAATCCTATTTGTAAGTGTGTTGATAGAAACCATTATACGTCAACATATAGTATTCAGCCGAAAATAATATAATAATGCATTCATTAATTTCTACATATAACAACTATGGAAAAAAATAGCATTTGAAGATCAATCTATTTTACCCAGAAAAATCATTACGTGTACTTTGATACCACATGTTGGATTTAGGTAATGCGGAAGCGTATCTAAATCCATTGATGTCATAGATTCTATGTAAAATAATATGAACAATCTTACGGAGTAAAGAGTCTTCTCCTACAACACTTTCTCCCCATAGTACCGCAGCCGATGGGCAACCGCAAGTGTAAATTGTGTGTAGAAGGGACCCAGACTTCCCTGTTTATATTGAGTCTCACCATCATGCTCAAATAGAAAGAAAATCAATCATTTAAGAAATTGTTATAATTCAAAATACGTTGAGCTACCACTTTTATGTAGAATCTTAGGATTATATTATATTACGCTACCTTACAGGGCCTTAGAAAATCTAATAGATACTAACAATAACTTCTTGATAATGACTCCAACCAGGATAATGGCCAAAATAGTGTAGCAGAAGCATGATGAGGAAAAATATAACAAAAACAACATTTTAGATTAGATCAGGAATCAAGGAGATAGTAGAAAGGAGCGGAAAGAAAATCTGGCAGAGCTGGAGAAAAGAGAGAGACGATTCGAGAGATCGGGGACGACTGAGATGAGTAGGACAGATGAGGGCAAAAGCAAGCTAGGTCGATGACAACAGCGATGTTACCATAGGTTGAGATAGGGGTGTTAACGGATCGGGTTGAACGGGTTGGGGCCTAATCCTAATCCTAACCCATTTAATATATCTCAACCCTAATCCGTTTATTAACCCATTTAAAAAACTTCAACCCTAACCCATTTACAACCCATTTAATAAACGGGTTAACGGGTTGTTAACGGGTTGTGTTTGTTACTAATTTTCATGCTAAAAACATTCAAAAAAGTCTGTAAAATTAAATAAATTAAATAATTTGAAACTAACATACCTGAATTTAATTTATTTTGGCTTGAAAATATCAGCTTCAATCTTAAGTCATCTCTTTGATGTCAATTCCTGTTTCAAAATACAACATATTTTATTTCTATCAAACAATTCAATCAACGTTATAAATATGGAACTCATAAACATATATTTGAGAAAAAATAAGTAAGACTTCCATTAAGAAAGTAAGACTTTCATTATAATAAACTCAAACAATCACATTTCAAAAATTCAAATATCACATGTTGTCTTAAAATGCATAATAATAAGTAAAGTTCAAAGTTCAAACAACTTCAATCTAAAAATAAAAATAACAAATAATTATTTTATGTTCTCCAAACTTGATAGTTCTTCATCCACTTTCTCCATTTTATGCAATATCATTTTAGTCCTGAAAATATATAGGAAAATGAAATAAATATTAGAAAACAGTTAAACATATAAAACAAATTTGTAAAAGAATAAAGAACTATATAAGTTGTCTAAATTTTTATTATTACCTCAATTAAGATCCAACTGGTGGAGAAAATCGATACTTGTCTTAAGATTAATAGAAGTTGTTATAGCTGCAAAATTATTGAAAAGTGTCAATGAATATGTGAACAGAAATAAAATAGTATAGTATAAAGTATGAAAATCAGATTAAAAAGATAGAAAGTAAATACTTGATTCAGTTGCTTCAATTTCTGTCAGGTTCTCCTCAACACCTAGAGGTTGTGGTGATGCTTTAATCCAATCCTGTGCGCATATCAAAATCTCCACAAGTCGTGGCGTTAGAGAGCTTCTGAATTGATCTAGTACACGTCCACCTGTGCTAAAAGCTGATTCGGAAGCAACTGTAGACACTGGAATTGCCAAAATATCTCGTGCTAGATGAGGTAATATTTTGTAGTCCTTATTTTTAGACCACCATGCCAAAATATCAAACCCAGGTGCCCTGCCCACACTCGCTTCTTCTAAGTATTGATCCACTTCTGTCTTTGAGTATTCACGCTTTACGATCCAATTACATTGATACCATGCATCATCTTCACCAACATCATCCGAGTTCATATTAACCTCATTCACCTCATCATTATTGTCATCCTTAGAAATAGTTTCACAAAGCTCAGTTTTATAAATGTTATACAACTCATATAACTTTTCCTTCACTTTCTGACCAATTTCTAATGCTTTCTCTAATCCATGACTCATTTCATAACACCATTCAACATATGCCAATTTGTATCGTGGATCTAACACCACAGCTATGATTAATAAAATGTTCATCTTCTCAAAAGTCCCCCAATACTTATCAAATTTATCTTTCATTTTTATAGACATTTGCTTCAAGTTCACATCAGATGACTTTTGAAGAGAGAACAAGAGCCTTTCAATCTTACAAACTTCCACGAAATAAATATTTGAAGTGCAATATAAAGAACCAGATACACGAGTAGTGATGTGATAAAACTTCTCCAAAAATTTACAAATTACTCTAGCATTCTCCCAATCTTCATCAGTTGGAGGATTATTTGATCTAAAAATACCATCTTTATCAGCAAGGCAATCGAATGCCTTTTGATATTTTAAAGCAGATTCCAACATTAAATATGTAGAGTTCCAACGAGTTGGTACATCCAAGCATAGAGAATGTTGACATGTAATTTCTTCCTCCTCAGTGCACATTTTGAACTTTTGGAGCCTACTTGGAGAACTTTTCACATATCTAACAGCAAACCGGATTCGAAATATTGAATCTTTGATTTCATCTATACCATCTTTGACAATTAAATTTATAATATGTGCAGCACATCTAACATGCAAATATTCCCCACCACAAAGCAAAGCATTCTTTTTTAACATTCTTCTCCCAAAATTCTTTATAGCAACATCATTGGAAGAAGCATTATCCACGGTGATAGTGCAGATTTTCTTAATGCCCCAACTTTTAAGACTCAACTCAAGAGATTGTGCAATAATATCTCCGGTGTGCGGTGATGGGAGAATACAAAAACAAATAATTCTCTTTTGTATCTTCCAGTTTACATCAATGTAATGTGCAGTGAGACACAAGTATCCTTGATTTTGGTTGGAAGTCCATAAATCAGTAGTCAAGGAAATACGATTAACTGATTGTTGAAAAACACTTTCTAGCTTTTCCCTTTCTGACATATAAATATCCACACAATCTTTAGTAATTGTAGCTCTTGTGACAATGTTAAATCTTGGTTGCAAAGATTTACAAAATTGACGAAAGCCATTCTTTTCAACAAACTTAAAAGGTAGTTCATCTTCAATGATCATGCGTGCCATTGCCTTCCTAGAGAACTCTTGATCAAATTTCCAGTTACTTAAAACATTTCCATCACCTGATCCTGCACTAGTTGAAAATGTCAATAGTTGCTGTTTTTTATCTCTATCACCATGGGGATACTTGGGGCATTGACTATCTAAGTGTCTTTTAAGTGTCGTTGTACCATGACCACTGTTGCATTCATATGATTTATTGCAATAGTTGCATTTGCATGTCCCTAAAAGCTTCCCGTTTTCATCTTTATCTTTAGTAAAGTGCTCCCACACTACTGAAGTTAACTTCCTAATCCTTTTTGCCTTGGATTTAACCATAGATGATGAAGCAACTTGGGATTCAACTGTGGGTTGATTAATTTCCATACACTCTTCGTCCATATGCAATACCTAATTACATATCATATGCAACACCTAATTACATATCATATGCAACAAGACAAAGCATAAATTATACAACCATGACATGATAATATAATTTATATAAAACAACTATAATTTCTACTATTCACAATTATTTGATTGTTCACATATTAAAACAGGGCTATCAAAGGAGAATTACCAAGAAAGCGGACAGGGCAGTGGCTGGATTTAGGAAAAACGAAGCAGAAAAGCCAACCTCACGGATGTAGGCCACCTCCACTTGTGCAGGTGAGATTGTGAGAGGCTGGGAGCCGACAGATGGCTAGGAGAGAGAGACTGAGAGCTGTGGCGGAAGCGGACAGAACTGCAGGACAGCAGGAGCATCAAATTTCCTTTAGCAAAAAGAAAAGTCGGGCGAGGAAGGGGCGTGAATGAAAGGGAGTTAGAGAGAGAGGAGGGAGTATTACTGTATTAGGCTATCACTTCCGTCTCATCACCCTTTGCCCCCACTCAAACAAATGCCGCATCAAAAGCTTTAGGTACTAGAATTCAGTTCCCACTGTTAATTAACACACAAGCTGTGGATGGTTGTTGCCAACGATGCAGGATGCAGATGCAGATGTAGGTATTTTCCTACCACCCAATGCAGCACTGGAATGAAAGGGTGTGCGGCTCGCTTGTTGATGGAGACGTGAAGTCGTCTGCTCTGGAGTCGTCGACAGGCGACAGCTGCTAATTTGCATGAATGGAAGAGCCGTGGTGCCGATCAGCTCGCCAGCGCATGATCCGTGGTGCCGATCGTGGTCCGTGGTGCCGATCGCTAGTGCATCCAAGGCCCCGGCGCCCTGCTCTGCTGGAGATCAGTGAATAAGAAAATGAAGGCCGCTGGCCGCCGCCCCTGGAATCAATAAGAAAACGAAAGGAAAGAAGAGAGTCAGAGACCTTTCTCACTCGGCGCCTAAAGCGCACTATGCTCCGCTTCAACAAATGAGAGTTTTCGGTGGAACTGGTGAACCACGCGAGCTGCTTAGATGCGTGGGACAGAGGGCTCGTAGTCGTCGATTCGTGCCTTCATGGAGTCCCCTGCTCTGCTAGTCTGCACGAATGAAAGGGCGCAGCGTGATGAGCCTCTGCCAGTTTGCTTCTTCTACTCATGGAGTCCCTTGCTCTGCACAGCTACTAGCAGTCTGCTGCTGACCTGCTCGTGGAGTCCGGCCTCTCAGTCTGCTACTCTGCTGCTCTTGGACGACTTGGAGTCTGGAGAGTTGGAGTTGTGGGTACCGAAGGTCCGAAGCTGCTCTACTGCTGAGGGTCGAGGGAGCTCAGCGCCAAGGTGCCGGGAGGGATGCGATTATGCCGATGCGAACGAATGGCGTGACTGGCTGACCACGTGAGGATCTGATCTGCCGTCTGCGAGAGGCAGCAGGATATTTGCGGGCGGGAAGCCGAGAATGGGATTAGGTTTTGCTGCCAGGCAGCCACACGCGGGCGGGGTAAAGGAGCGGGAAGGAAAGGCAGGGCCGAAATAAATTTTATAATATATTATATATATTATGTTAAATGGGTTATACGGGTTATATGGGTTGGACGGGTTATATGGGTTGGACGGGTTAAATAAACGGGTTGGACGGGTTGACGGGTTGCAAAGTCTCAACCCTAATCCGTTTATTTAATTAAATGGTTGAACGGGTTGACGGATCATAACCCATTTATTTAAAAATCTCAACCCAAACCCATTTATTAACGGGTTGGACGAGCGGGTTAGCGGGTTGACCATGACCATTAACACCCCTAGGTTGAGAGGAGGCGGAGAGCATGAGCGGCGGAGACGAACGTGCAGGCCTGGGTAGGAGACAGAAGTGGCGGGTGGGCGCAACGGAAGTAGGAGGGACGGAGGCCACGGGAACGGGAGTGTAGAGTTTAGCACGCTTGATGTGAACCACCTACTCATCCAGATCCAGGTGACATGTCATCCCTCTTTTTTCGCCCACAAGTGTGGATCGCTAACACATATGTAAGGTTTATTTAATTAATCTTAAAATAATAAGGTAATATACTTAATAAGAGGAATTTCTATATATGCGAAGGCTTACTTATTTTTATTTTGTTATTTATATTAATCAGCGAAACAACTATATGAAGCATTATTAATAACTAGTGGTGATTAATTCATTTGCAACGGTTTCTTCCATAAGTTAAAAGCAACTATATTACAGACAAAAATGTACCTTCGTTCTAATTACAATGCATTATTGCATTTTGAATAACATCAACGAATTCTAAACTTTGTTGCAGTTAGTACTTCATTAGCAACGAAATTTAGACATGTTGCAATCTTTTTGGTTGCTGACTTGCTGTGACTTGCTGCTGCCGTTATTTGTTGTAGACTTGTAGTTTAACGTGAAACGAGAACATGGGGTGAATGTCTGGGGACGGCACGTTGAATGTTACTTATGCATGAGGTGTTTGCAAATCTAATTTTCTATATTTGTAATTTTGCATATTCGCCTTGATGTTTGAATATTCTGAAGACTAATTATTTAAATTTAAGAATTTTGTAATATTAATCCTCTATAAAAAATAGCCAATAAAATTTTTATTTTGACGAAATTGCCCTGCCTCATTTAGATTAGTGATTTTTGCAAAATTTACCTCTAACTCCGAAATTGCAAAAATAACCTTGTCAATTTAAGAGTTTTGCAAACTGACCTTCTATAAATTGTTTGAAAATTTTTTCTCATTGTTTAAGAATAGGAGGCTAATTTTACAAATTTTAAAATTAAAATATAAAATAATTCTAGATTGTTTTCCTCTTTTTCTTTATTACCAAAACACCTTTAAAAAATTATTTACTTATTTAATGTGAAGATTATATAATTTTTATTTCAGATATTCTAGAAAAAATTGCTATTTAATTTTGTATGAGTAATTTTGTTATATTCTATTATAATATAACAATCTCAGTCATCGAAAAATTACTTGTAAATGAGAATTCATAAAATCTAATGACAACAAACTGAATTATTTACTTTAAGGAATGATTTCGGTCTTACTCTTGTGAGAATTTGCAAAGTTTTAAAGATACCAAATAAATTTATTTAATATAATAAATGTTTATAAAAATAAATTTTTTTGTATTTTCTATTATAATGTAGTGACACTAGTGTGAAATCTATGAACGAATGGAAATTTACAAAATATAAAAGATGGAGAATGAAATTATTTCATATGAGGAATAATTTTAGAAGTATTTTTATTTTTTAATGTACTTTATGGTATTTCTCTGTTATAGCACGAGGTAATTAATTTTTCGTATTATTTTTGTGATGCAAAATCTAAAAGATGTCAAATCAATTCATTTAACATAATAATATTTATAGGGTGTGTTTGGCAATGAGGAAAAAAAGTTAACTTAAAACTTTTCAATCTAAAACTTTTCACTCTATATAATTATCATATTTTTTAATCATTTTTTCACATTTTTCCATACAACTACCATACTTTTCAATCATTTCTACACAACTACTCATACAATTAACCTATATATTTTAACTTTATCATCTTTACTCCTCATCATTGTTCCTATCATATCACATCATTTGACAACTTTTACTCTCTAAAACTTTTCATCAAAAGTTTTATTCATTCCCAGACACACCCATAAATTAAATTTTTATTTAAATATTCATAAAAGTAGCCACCTAACTTTAAGGGTTTCTTAAACAGTAAGATCATTTACTCAAAAAATGATAAAAAGTAACATCTTTTTATAAAGATTAGATTTACAAAGCTCTTAAATATAAGGGTTTTTTTATGAGAAATGATCCTCTTAGCCCAGGCTAAGCATTTTTTTCTTCATACACTTGTTTATTTAAGTGTATTTAATTTATAAACAAATTTTTACCATTTTCGGATATATGTATATATTTTTTTAAGATTTTTAAACATCTATTTGTATATGTATTTAAAATACCCCAATCTTTAAAAATATAAAACATATATATATATACAAATATTCAAAAATGGTAAAAATTGATTTATATGTTAAATACACTTGATAAACAAGTGTATGAAGGAAAAAAGCAAAAAAAAGTTATCGTAAATGGATGTTTTGATGTGACCCAAACGGGACATTTTCTTAGCCTATAATAACAGTATCACCCCTATATTTTCACAATGTTGAAAGTTAAAGTGTCAATTTTGCCAAAAAATACTAATTAAAATAATCGAGGTAAATTTGGTCAAAACAAAAAAATTTAGTGTTTTTGAAGATAATTTTTTGTTTTTGATTAAGGGTTAAATTTGCAAAATTCTTTCACTTAGAGGATTAGTTTTGGTAATATTCAATTCTCAAAATTTAGAAGGTTAGAAGCATACCCCACCCCGGATTTTTAAAAATTAAAAAAAAAACTTTTAAAATTTACTACAATTTATCTTTATATAGCTACACCCTTCAAATAATATTATGCACCCTTCATCTAAGTTTGCACCTCCAATGCCTAGCCACTATAGTCAGATTTGCACCACCGCGGAGCTGATAGAATGTAACTAGTAGTATAGCAATAATTAGTGAACACATCAATGAACGAGTTTCATGCAACTAGAAGATGTGCTACGTTGTTATACTTAAAAAAAAAAAAAAAAAAAAGCATCAAATGGGCCTAAGTTTTGTGGTAGAGGTAAAGCCCATTTATCGAGTATTGAAAAGGTTTGATGGGTCATGATTGGCAAATGAGCAATGGCAAGGTTAGTGCACCGGTTGAATGGGTTTTTTGATTGGCAAGAGTGGGCTCCGTGGGGATGATAGCTATTGTAGTAATGCCCTGTATTTGGTTTAGCAGAGGGCAAAGGAGGATGTAGGGTTAAAACCAGTGTTTTTTAAAAAAATTTAAAAAAAAAAAAAAAAAAAACATAGTAGGCGCTAAACCGTTTTGCCCACAGGTCGTCGTTCTTTTTTTTTTTTTTTTTTTGATAAAAGAGGAGATCCCCCTAACCCTACACCCTCACAGCAATAGAGGGGATGGGGATAGATGGATCCTCGCAATTCATTGCCAAAAAATTATCTGTACAAATGTTCCCAACAATATCCCTAGGAGGATTTCCATGCCAACATAGTTGGTCATCCCCAGAACAAACAATTAAATTGGCTAAGGAATGAGCAACAGAGTTACCTTGCCGAAGAACGTGGTGAATCGAAAAAGACACATTCATGGAGAGAATGGAAGTGATCTCCTCAACAATAAAGCCCACGTCAGAAAAGATAGGAACCGAGTTGGATATGTAGTCATACAAAATAAGAGAATCGGTTTCCACATGTACCTGGTTAAGACTCAATTGAACCGCCCATCTCAGACCAAGGAGGATAGCCGTAGCTTCCATGAAGATTGCCTCCAACTTACCTCTCCGTTTCCACCCGCTGGCAGCGACAAATTCTCCACAAGAGTTTCTAATGATAGCTGCACACCTGAAATAGCCCAGATTCACATGCCATCGAGCATCCACGTTGATTTTGACAAACCCCGGTGGTGGTCTAGTCCATCGAGCCACCAAGGGTGTCTCCAACAGACCGGAACAAGAGAGCCTTGGCGCCGATTTGTACTGTTTCAGGAACTCCTGGCACCACGGCAATACCATCGAAAAATTAGGAGAGACATTCTCCATTCTGAGTTTGTTCCGCAAGAACCAGATCCTCCAGCTGCAGACAATGAGAAGAACAAGGTCGTCGGTTCGGTGGCTCTGCATCAGGAAATCCATGAGCTCACGGACCGTCATGTTTAGGGATGCCACTTGGGCCGCCTTCCAACACAATCCCAATGTTGAACCACAATTCAGAAAAATATGGTCAGCATCTTCACAGCCTGATGAGCACAGGACACACCGCATGTCATCCCCAATACCTCTCTGCCATAGATTCCGCATTGTTGGGAGAGCATTAGAGTAGAGGCGCCATGCGAAAATAATTATCTTACTCGGAAGCCTCAGTCTCCAAATAGCCTTAAAGAATCCCGAGTGATCCGCCATCGGATCCCCCGAGCACAAAAATCTATAAGCCGACTTGACCGAGTAGGAACCATTCGGTTCGTGCATCCAAAACAAGCTATCGTTTACATTCGAACGAGGAAGGGGAATCGTTCGGACCATCTGCCAAGTAGCCTCTCCCGCCGCGACCAGAAGGCGATCTTTCCTCCAGGAGTGAGACTCCTGATCAATGAAATGGCTAACCCGCACCTCCTCTGGCATAGAGAGAGGGAGAGGTCCCGCCTTAGCAATCTTGGAGTCCAGCCAAACATCGTCAAAGAAGCGAACCCCTTGTCCGTTACCAATTCGCCATTTGCATCCCCCTTGAATAACATCCCTCGCTTTTAAAATGCTCTTCCAAGTATAGGAGTCAGATGGCCTTGCCTTGCACGTCCATATATCTGAGTTTCTGAAGTACCTCGCCTTTAGAACTCTGTGACATAGCGATGAGGTACATGAAACCAGTCTCCATACTTGCTTAGCCAGGAGGGCAATATTAAACTTATGAAAATCTCTGAAACCCAGACCTCCCGCCCTCTTGGGTTTACATAAGTCCTTCCAGGCGACCCAACTCACCTTCCTCTTCCCATCCGTTTCCCCTCACCAGAACCTACTCAGCATCCCATTGATGTCGTTGCAAAGAGATCTTGGTAATAGGAATATGCTCATAGAGTAAGTGGGTATCGCTTGGGCAACAGCCTTAATGAGCACCTCCTTTCCTCCCCATGAAAGAAGTTTACCCTTCCATCCTTGGATACGATTCCTGATGCGATCTTTGAGACATTTGAAGAAACCCGTCTTGGAACGGCCTAACCATGCTGGAAGTCCTAAGTATTGGTGGAAGTCGTTCCCCGTGGAACCAAGGATATGAATCAGCTTCCGCTTGTCTTCAATAGTTACATTAGAACTGAAGAGGGTGGCAGTCTTGTCAATATTTACCACTTGGCCAGATGCAGCCGCATAGAGATTAAGCATATCCATCAATTTTCTCAAGTACACCTCTTCCGCCCTTAGGAATATGATCGCATCGTCGACAAACAGGAGGTGAGAGATCATCGGTCCTTGGGGTTGCAGCCTAATACCATGGAAAGCACCCCTGCTAGTTTCATAGGCCATCAATGCAGAAAACCCCTCGGCACAAAGTAAAAATAGATATGGAGACAGGGGATCACCTTGCCTTAAGCCTCTCCCCGGCTGGAAAAAAGCAGATTTGAAGCCGTTGACGTTTACTCTGAAGCTGACAGTAGACACACAGCTCATAATCCACTCGATCCAAGTTTCGTCGAAATTCATAGCTTTCATCATGCATCTCAAGAAGTTCCATTCCACTCTGTCATATGCCTTTGACATATCGAGCTTAACGGCCATCTCTCTTTTCCTACCTGACCTTCGTCTTCGAATAGAGTGGAAGGCTTCATATGCAATAAGCATATTATCAGTAATGAGCCTGCCCGGGATAAATGCACTCTGTTCATCACCAATGACCTCGTGAAGAACAAGCTTTAATCTGTTTGCCAATATCTTAGCCAAAATCTTATAAACCACATTGCAAAGGCTGATCGGTCTGAATTGTGATAACATATGTGCTCCCTTCACCTTTGGGATCAAAACAATGGTAGTTTTGTTAAAATCCTTGATAAGAGTGCTAATCTGGTCAGGGTTACGCTCGTTCATGAAATCCCTGCACCACTTCGTTATGTCGGGTCCCACCGTGTTCCAATGTCTCTGATAGAACCCGGCTGACATACCGTCCGGTCCCGGGGCCTTTGATGGGCACATCCCTTTCACAGCGGAGAGAACTTCGTGATCATGTAGCGGGAGAGATAAAGATCTTCTATGCTCATCCGAAAGTTTCCTCGTAATGACACTTTCAATCCAAGAAGCTCTATGCGGCGAGCAAGAAGTAAACACCTCCTGAAAATGGTGCACCGCCGAGTTCATCATCATATCCTGGTCCGTAATCCAATTCCCATTCCGATCGCTTAAGGCTTCGATGTGATTTGAGCGGTGCCTGTTAGAAGCTACACGGTGGAAAAATTTTGTATTTCTGTCTCCCTCCAAAAGCCAGTGAGTTTTCGCCCTCAGTCTCCACAATTGCTCCTCATCCTCCAGTAGGAGATTTATTTGACGCTTAAGGCATTGCACAGCATCATCCCTTGCATCATTCTGCCTTCGCTTCAGAAGAATACCCAACAACCTTTGCTTTCGCCGGATCTCATGTTGAATGTTACCTCTCCTCCTTTTGCTCCATTTATCTAGCTCAGAACTGCAAAGACTCAGCTTCTGTCGAAGCACAGTAGATATCCACCCATTCCCCCGAGGTTGGGAGGACCATGAGCTATTAATGATCCTGGACGCCTCCGGGTCACGATCCCAAAAAAGCTCGTATCTGAACTCCCGGGGCGGTTTTCTCGTCCATCCGTTAGAGCTGAACGTCAACAGGATGGGACAATGATCCGATGTAGGAGCCACAAGATGAAGAACCTTTGCATGAGGGTAAAGATTCAACCAAGAAGGAGACGCCAGTCCCCTATCCAGTCTCGCCTCCACCCGTTGCCTCCCCCGTCTATTGTTTGTCCACGTCATCATTGGCCCACTGAAACCCAGATCTTGAAGATTACAACTATTGGCAGCTTCACAAAAAAGATCCAATTGGACCTGCGGGCGGATTCTGCGGCTAGCATGTTCATTATGGTGCATCACTTCATTAAAGTCTCCCATCACAAGCCATGGCTCCTCATTATCGAGACTTAACAAGTGTAGAGTCTGCCAACTGAGATGCCTGTTATGAGTTTCTGGATGACCGTAGAAGCCCGTGAACCTCCACCCCAAAAAGCTCGCATCAATATGATGAGAGGAGTAGCTTTTGATGCAAGCCGGTTTACTATTTAGCCACATAAGAGCCAACCCCCCTCTTCTCCCATCCGGGTCCACTGCGAAGCAAGAATCAAAATTGAGACGCCTTCTGACATTGTCCATCTCTTTAGAGTTGCACTTTGTCTTAGAAAGGAAAAGCAAACAGGGACCTTGAATCCTGACCAAGTCAAGAAGGCTACGGATCGCTCGTGGGTTCCCAAGCCCACGGCAATTCCAAGCAAGAATAGCCATTCTAGTGGAGGCGGGCCTGGGGTGACTCCCCAGCCGCCGCCTCGCTCAAACTCCCTCCAACTTGACTTCTTTTCTTCTTTGAGGTCACAAACCCCTCTTCTTCCTTGCTACTCCTACCCCTCTTCCCCCCACCCAACACTTGCACCCTCACCGGGACAAGCCCGTCTAAGTCCCTTTCTTTCCTCACCCTCCTCTTCCATTTGCCAGTGTTGGCAGAGGAGATCTCTCCTCTGGCCCCCACATGACCCACCCCCTCCACCTTCAGCATCTCCACTTGCACCTCCTGCAGGATCAGCTCCATGCCCCTCCCGCATCCCCCCGTCCCTAGTTCCTTCTCATGTGTTTGCTTCAGCGGGATCCCCCCATTCACCTGCACTGGGTACAATTCTGGTAGATGATTTGCCATAAACCCATCCTGCCCTATGAACGCCTCTGACACCAGCCGGTTTGTCCCTTCAATCTGCCCGCATTGAGCCGCCTCCCAGGTCGCATTCCCAGCCACGCCTGCTGTCTCGGGTCCCACCATGGAACGGACTGGGTGGAATCCACCAGCACCCGGCTCTGTGCCTTGCTGCCAAGACTGTTCAGAAAACACCCCACACGACAGCTCACAGTTTGCGCGCACGCCCACCACCGCCTGACGCTTCCCCTGGATCTGGCCGACTTCATCCATCCCTTCAGCCGCTTCCTCTGCAGATCGGGCCTTAAACTGCAAAGCCTCATCAGAACCACCTCCATTCCTCGAGCTATCCTCCATTTCTCTTCCCTCCCGCACCTTCCCGTATCTCAGGGATTGAGCATACAGCTGCCCGTCACTACCATTGTTCGCTCCCAAGTATTTCTTTGGCACCACCCTACTGCTCTTCATGGCCCCATCATGAAACTGTATTGGTTTCACTCCAGTCCTAAGCCAACTCCCATACGGCATGGTTTCCTCCGAATCTGGTTTTGGTGATCCAAGGTTCTCCCCACATTCGCGATGTGCATGACCTAAACGTCCACACAGGTAGCAGAAGACAGGAAGCTTGTCATATTGAAAGGAGACCCATCTTCTTTGCTGGCCTTCAATCTGAATAAACAGCCCTCTCCTTAGTGGCTCTCTACAGTCGAACATAATTTTTAGCTTCAGCTCATTCCCGGTGGCCACGATTTCATCTACCTCCTCAAACGAACTCCCAATGCTGCGACCCAAGGCTTCTCTATCAACTATATGCGGGATTCCATTCACATGCACCCATAGAGGTGTTTTCACAAGCACCAGGTGGTCAATATCTATTTCTTCTTTCAAATCATATACGAGCACCAAATTCCGCTCATACAGCCAAGGCCGCCCCGTTAGGATACGCTCCTTATCCTCCTGCTTTGAGAAAGTTACTTGAAAGAGATTCTCCCCTATCTCCGTAAACAGGGATGTACCCTTCGTGCGCCATAGTCTTCGCAGCATGGCCTTCATCACTTCCCTGTTATATGTCTTAGACGACCAAAGGGAGCAGAGGATAGACCCATTGTCGCCTGGATGAATTTTCCTGATAGCTTCGCTGGAGATTGCTAAGGTCTGCAGCTCCACTCCCAGCAAGTCCCCGACATTCGGGTTTATCTCTCTATTGGTACTGCCGCCGGTCGCCATTCGTGCTGCCGTCTAGTGGGTGGCTGCCTGTTCGTTCCTCCTCCAACCGACACGACGAAGAGTAGAATTCTTCTCTTACACACCGAATACCTCTACTCAGTCCCGAGATGCGCCAGAGTCGCCTGTCGGGGCTACGGAGAGAGGAGTAAACCCAACCCAATGTTAAGTACTCCTGGCTTTCAGTTTTTCCCGGTCGTCGTTCTTGGCTTTTCCGGTTTAATCAATTATACAACCGAATTACCTAAGGTTTGATGATGTTTGGCAACATTCAATCTATGCTTTGTAACGATGGGTAAATAACAATGATGTTTATTGGGTTCACGTGGAGGGAGGATCAGATAGAGCCCATCCTTTATCTCACGCATATGAAGCACTTCAAAATTTTATATCATATATTGTATGTATTTAATATCTAAACCATTAATTATATTCCAATTAAAATTTAATACCATAAAATCAAATTTTACTTATTTATATGAGTTTTTAAGAATTAACTTTATTAAAATAGTAAATTCTGAACTGATATTATTTACATGAGTATTATATTATCTAAACTTTTCCTATAAGTATATTTTATTGTACTCAACATAATGTTTATTTATTTAACGATTTAAATCTTATTTTTGGATGTTAATTACAACTAATTATAGATATATCCAACATATTTGTTGCTTCATATAATGATTATAATATGAAAATCATGATCAATAGGCAGTATGGGCCTTTAATTAAATCTCACAAAAACTCAGTTTCAAAGTAAAATGCTCTATCCAAGGGAACAAAAACCCTATGCTCTTCGAAATTTTACGTGGCCTATGTCGTTATTAAGTGGTTAAAAGCTAAAAGCTAAAGAAACCCCAGTTGGAAGGCCTGAGAAAGTATAGCAAAACGTATCTACCCAATTGGCGTTTGAAATTTCTGATTGGAAACTGGGTGATCACATGGGCAGCACGTGGAACAGTCGTATAGTATTTTAATGGCTGACGAAATTGGGCTCCATAAGGTCTAATTTATATCGATAGAAAAAAAAAAAAAAAAAACAATATTTCTCAGTTCCTTGACAAGAATTATTGAGTTCATGATCATTTTTCACTCAGGCCACATTGCCACCACGTGATGTCGGTGTATGCGTATAGAATTCTAAGTAAAATAAAGGGCTTGTAAAGGACTTTTGGGCGGTAGCACAGTTGCATGCTAGTGCATACAGATTTATTATTTGGAACATCTAGAACATTTAAAATATTTTGTATTACATTATTACAAAAATAATTTATGTCTAGAAAGAAAAAATTAAATATTTAATATTATAATTTCTTATTTTGTATACTTTGTATCACCTCTCAACTTATATTATAATTACGCTCTAAAATAATTTGTATAATTTTTAAGAGGTATCAAAGTTTACCATGTAATTGTAAGTGAGACCAACTGCTCTTAATTTTTACATCGGCTGAAATCCCAGATGGGATTCAAACCGCTAACCTCATGGACGACGCCGGACAGCCTTCGTTGAGGAGCCGTGGCCAACCGAGCATTGCTCGATTGGTATTATAATTTCCCTTTCGTATGAAGCAATATGCACAAATGTGACCGTGGTTACTGTCTAAATAATCACTAATGCGAGTAGCCCCAGGGGCATTCGGCCCGAATCATCAGATGAAGAATAATGATCATGTATGGTGCAACCTCCATAATTACAAGGATTATGAATTTTTTTAAGCACTTGTTTTAATAAATATTTCTAGTTATTTGCAGTCGGTATTGATGGTGAAATGTTCTTAAGCTGTTTATTTCAATATTTTTAATAGATAATATAATATATTTATCTGGAAATGTTCTTGACTAGAAAATGAAAAAAATTTGGTAGAAGCGCAATTTTAGGAATAAATTTCTATTAAAAAATTATGAATAGGCTTGCAAATAGTTGCAGGGAGTGAAAATTGAGTAATTCATTTCATAACCTTAAAGGTATATTTGTAATTATGATAAAATTATATGGATATATTCGCCCATCACATTATTCAAAAATAGTAAAATTATATGGGTATATTCGCCCATCACATTATTCAAAAATTATATGGGTATATTTGCCCATCACATTATTCAAAAATAGTAAATATAGAGTTTTTTTTATTTCAAATATAGAGTCTTTTAAAAAGTGCTTCTATACATTTTGATTCATTTTGATATTCTCATCTAGTTTAAGTCTTATTTTGATGATTTTTTCAACTTCAATCCATCAATTGTATTTACCATTATTTATTTTACTTAGATATTAAAAGTCATATCAACTGGAGTTATGTATGGGTCACATCCTTTAAAAATGTACTAAACCATGTAAAAATTTAGAAAAACACTTAGATCCATATATTAAAGTTTAAAAAATATTATAAAATCTTGTAAAATCATTAATCTAGGTAAGATGAATATTTTAAATGTTTTAGATATTAAATGTGATCCTTATCAGTCTTTATAATAAAAAAATATTTTTAATGAAATTCAAATCATTCTAAAGTAATTATTAATTTTGAGAATGAAACATGTTATGGATTGGAATAATGTTTGATATCTAATTAAAATAAATAATGCTAAATATAATAGATAAATTGGATTTGACAAAAAATCAAGATGGGACCTAAATTTGATAAAAATACCGAAGTGAATTAATGCACTTCGACGTCCAGAAGCGGGGATTATCAATTTATCATGGTCTAGGGGAGTCCGCTAGATTGTGAATGGCAGGAAAGGATCCCCACATTAGCCTACCGTTTTCTATATTTTTAAGGAGAAAGAATTTCATATATACTTATAAATTTTACCCATAATTTTATTTATACTAATAAATTTTTAAAAATTTCACTCATACTCACACTGCTAGAGATCCGTTAAATGGACCGCCAGCCCCCTGGTAAATGACGAATATGTCCAAGATCTAATGTAATTCAAGATTATTTTGCTTAAAAGTTAAAGAGTCATTTTCAAATAATGTATGATTGTATAATTGTAAAATTACTAAAAATTCATTATAATATGAATTTTTAACTATAAACTCATAATTAAGGGTGATCATATTTTTTCAAAAAAAGATGAACGTATTCTTTATTTTTCAAAGAATTAGTGACTTCTTTAACAAATCTCTAACGATGTAAGTACAAGTAGAATTAGGATGAAAATTCATGAGTATAAAAGGAATTTTCAAAAATTCATAGGTATAAGTGGAATTATGGGTAAAATTCGTGGGTATATAAGAAATTCGCCCTTTTAAGGGTCATGGTCTATTTCTTTTAAAAACAAAATTTGTTGGCTTTGAAATATACTCAAGAATTTATTTGCATGACTTTTCAATGTTCCGAATCAAATGGATGACTTTGATTGTCAATTTGAATCCAATTATGGAGAATTAATTAGAAATGGGCCGAATTAACTTTTTTGTCAGCTTCGAATCACTAAACTGTTACCTAAATGTTGATTAAATTTGAGACGTCATGTGTAATTAAAGTCTACATGTTTACATAAATATTCATAATTAGTAAAAAAAATGGAAAATTTTTGGCCTATTTAGTTCTTGAGCACCGATCTTCTCAGACCAGTCTAAAATACGACGATTTCAAATCGGTCCAAAAACCTACTTTTTAATTTTTTGAAAATTCTTTTATAAACATGTTAATCTAGTTGTATTTAATCTATAAACCAAATTTTACCATTGTTAGATATATTTTTTTTTTATTTTGGACTTTTAAAAAAAGGGATATTTAAGTATTTTAAATTACTTGAAATGACTTAAATATCTCTGCATTTAAAATACAAAATAAATATATACATATATATCCAAAAATAGTAAATTTTGATTTATAGATTAAATACAAGTAGATTAACATGTTTATAAAAAAATTTCAAAAAAAATAGGTTTTTGGACCTGTATGAATAGATCACTTGGCTTAGTTCTCCTCTATTCTAAAAGGATGACTACAGTTTAAGTGTACACTGTTCAAAGGAAATAGTCTGGGGCTATTGGTACACCCCTACATAGTGGATCGTGCGGAGCGGATCGCTTACTTACACGATGCGAGTAAGACGAGATGCGATGACGCACGTTCGTGATTCAAGTCTTGGCGGACATAAGACGTGAGCAAGGCGGATCATGGAGTGGGACTAAGGCGGGATCATGAGGCCATCATGTGTGCTTGATTGTAGATGCGAGACGAACGTGATACGAGTCGTAGACGCAGATCACATTGATAATGCACGTTACGCATAGGCAGTGACGCATCGAGGATCTTGCTGCGTATGAGCAATGAGGTTCATACCAAGTGAGCTAAACACGTGGCAAGCGAGGAGGACTGCTAGGTGGCAATGACATGGACTACTACTGTATGTGTAGCGCTTACGTGGTGCACGTGTGGAAGGGCTTTGACCAAGTCCTTAATGACTAAGCCACATCCTTAGAAAGTGGGGAACTTAGTCATAACCAACCCCTTGATGCAAGGAGGTGGGATACATGTGTTCTAAGAGGATGTGTGGGATTCTTGATGCGAGACATGTGTGCAACATGTTTCTTCACAAGAGTGAACCAAGGGCATGTGGCTTGAGCTGTGCTTAACATGTGTCTAGTTGGTTAGCTTGTGTATACTATATATACCTTAGGCTTTTCATTTGTAAAGCACTTAAGAGGGGCATAAGGACACAGAGGGAGGCACACGTAGAAGAGACTCGGTGAGGAGCCAAGGTTGCTATGGGGTGCTAAGTTGTGGGCTTATTGTATACTGTGTACAAAGCATTATTTTCCTTAATAAAAGGTTGGGATAGCATGGTTTTCTTATAAGGTGCTTATGTGGCTTTTGTACTACTTTGCTTTCATTCCTATATCTTGTATTTTGCTTGATTGGGTTGTTTGGTTTCATTAGCATGGGGATTAGGCTACCAATATCAGGGATTTTAGGCCAGCTCGCGGTGCGACGTCATATAGAAGATCCCGACTCGTGACAGTTTGGTATCAGAGCCAAGTTCGACAAAGGACAATCGTGTTTCATTAAGGTTGAGCCAAGGTTGATTATCTTTCCTACGCTTTGAATTGTTTGCTTTTTATTTGGCTAAGATGGCGAAGGTCAAGGCTTCAAGAAGCAAAGCTGTGAAACAATTGACTGAATGGGTAGCACAACTCGAGGAGAAGATGTCTGCCATGATGCCAGAGTGAAGAGCTGAGATGAACGATCTCACCGCAAGACTTGTTGAGCTAGAACAATCTAAGGTGGGTGTGATGGTGGAATTCTGGGAATTCAAGGAGAATTTTTATGAGGAGGTGGAGATTCTCAAAAGTGTTATCTATGGCTCGGGGAATGGTAAGAAAGCACACAAAAAGGTACTTATTCTTAGTTCATATGGGGTTCTAAGAACGTTAAGGAACTTGAAAACTTTCTATGGGATATGGAGCAATATTTTCAGGTTGCTCATATTGATAATGTTGAGGAAGTCACAGTGCCATGCATGTTCTTAAGTGGGGATGCAAAACTTTGGTGACGTAACCGAGTTGAAGATGCAACTCGACCAAAGATCACAATATGGGAACAAATGAAGGAAGATCTGAGAGAGCAATTCCTTGCAATGTGGCATGGGTGGCTCATGAATCACTGAGAAAACTCAAGCACATGGGTTATGTGCGTGGGTATGTGAAAGCATTTAAATCATTGATACTGAATGTGAAGAACATGTCAGAGGATGACAAGCTCTTCAACTTTATGGCTGGGTTGTAGTCATGGGGACAAACAAAGCTTAGACAAAAAGGGGTGAAGGACCTTGCATCAACAATGGCAGCAGCTGAAAGCCTTGTGGATTATAAAGGCAATTCAGAAGGCATGTCGAAGAAAGTTTCTTCGAGGGACAATGAGAAAGCAAAGGAGGACCAAGAGGGTGAGTCGAAACAGCCTAGTAAGTCCAAAAAGCCTGGTACTAGTTTTTTCATTTGCAAAGGTGCTCATTTTGCTAAGGATTTTCGAAAAAAATAATTAGCTTCGATTGTCACTTAGGAGGATGATGAAGTGTCTCAAATGGGCACATTAAAATTGGTGAATGCAATGAGTCATGAAAGTTCACCTAAGCGTGGGTCGTTGTATGTGTTTTCTAAGCTCAACGGACACGATGTACATGCCATGATTAACACAAGTGTATCTAATAATTTTATTTCAGTTGATTATGTTGCACGTTGTGGGTTATCCTTGGTGAACGATGAAAGCAGGGTTAAAGCTGTGAACTCTAAGGCACATTCAGGAGCTGGCGTGGCTAAGAGTGTGGACTTAGTTGTGCAGAATTGGAAAGGAAAAGTGGACTTGATGGCATTTTTCTTAGAAGACTATGATGTTATATTGGGACTTGATTGGTTATCAAAGGCTCAAGTCATGGTTAATCCACATCTCAGAGGTATGTTTATAGATGATAATCCATTTCTTTGTTTTGTTCGTGAAGTTGTGATCTCAAATAAGAATGCTGGTGTAAAAAGCATTTCTGCACTTATACTTATGAATAGCCAAGAAGAGGGTGATGAGACCTTCATGGTGAGCCTTGAGGAGGAGGTAACTCTTGATGACAAGGGTACTCTCAATGGTGAGAGTAAGATGGTGTTTGAGTGTGGAGCCCCAACCCGAGACGTCACATCCTAAGCCTTACTCCAAGATCTTATCGATTGGTAAATGTGAATCAGGATTGTTACCCTGATCACGCGACGGATTCTTAATCCTAAGTTTTCTTCCCTCAAACTATAAGTCATGAATATGATTCATAATGAACTCTTAAAGGATGAGTTATGATGCCTTGACGAGGGTATTGAATGATATTTGAATGGTATAAATGAAATCGAGAATTCAAGAGGGTTAAATGGGATGTTAGGGTTGATTTTTGAGATGAAATCTATCTTGAAATTTCTGAAAATCCTAAACCAAATTATTGTTTGGTTTAAGCATGATGATTAGCACATGATTCATATTCTTATGAATTACATATGTTCATTTGGCTATATATCAAAAATGGATTTTAGGATTTCATGTATTACCTGATTTTTTCGTTTTTATGTTAAATATGATGCAAAGAGGAGCTTAAATTATTCATAGGTGAATTTTAAGGTAAAGTACCCTAAATTAAAGGTACTTCGGATGTTCAAAAGGGTTTGGAAAGATTTTTCCTAAATCTGATTTTTTGGGGCATATACATAAAGACGTCCAAATTGAGCTAAAACGGGTACCTTACATGTACGTCAAGTTTCTATTTTGAAAATAATTAAATCATAGATGATATAGAGGGCAAAATACCCTAGGATTAGGGTACTTTGAATGGCCAAAAGTGGTTGGGAAGGTATGCTCTAAATCGGATTTTTAAGGATATGTAAAAGGATGTCCAAAGAAGGGTGCAAAGAGTATCCAAAACATGTATAGAAGTTGTTGTTTTGGAAGCAACTAATATATGAATTTTAAATATGTGATAATACCCTAAATTTGGGTTAAGAAAAGTATGATTAATTACTGAAAATTGTGGATTAAAAGTCTGTTAAGATTTAAGTATTGAAAGAGATGTTGAAATGATGGAAATAACATTGCTGTTTTGGAACCCAATTATAAATAGATTATAATTTCATAATTAAACCCTAAATTATATGTAAATTAAGGGGTTTAATCATTCTGAATTAGGATGCAAGTTAATGTTTTGAGAAATTTTAAGAAACACATAACGTATGTGTTGTAAGATGGGTATATATGAAAGGATGTGTATGGATAAATGATAAATCACTTATGTGAGTTGCTAAAATGTAAAAATTCATGAAATTATGATGAAATGTATGATTATGTTGCTGTTTTGATGATTAAGTATAATCTCAAACTTTGAAATTAATATATGAGCCCTAAGTTATTAACTATGTGCCTAAAATGAACACCGATGTATGAAATGTGAAAAATATGTGACAAATGATAAATTGAAGGTAATGAAACTCCATATAATGATTTAATAGAAGGGTTATAATGTATTTAAATGTTTTCCCTACATAAGGGTATTAAAAATGAATGAGAAGATGATATGATATATAAGCTATGTTGCTATGTATGAACACCCAACTTGAAATACAAGTGGGTTATGTAAGCTAATAGAAATCATATGGAATATACATGTATATATATATGTAACAATTAAGAAAGATAAATATTAATGGTTACTAAGAAGGGTAAATGGTACTTGCTACAAGCTAACTAGCTATGATAAATGCAAGTTGAAAACCCTGTGACATATACATGCCTATGCTATTTGAGATATATGGATGGAATGGAAAAAATGATGAATGATGAACCAATAACTAAGATTATAGTTATGTGACTGTCAAAAGACTTATGAGTAAGTCATATATATGTGTGTGTGTGTGTGTGTGTGACCATTGACAAGGGTGAAGATGGATATGCATTCCAAAGAAATAATGATTCAAAGTTAATGTGTTATGGCCCATATGGGATTAAACCCATATGACATGTATATGTGAATTGAAGAAAAAGACAAGGCATACAAGCACAACATATGATAAAAATGTATAAGGTAGTCATGTTTACTTGTCTAGGAAAAGGCAAGGAAATTATGGAATGCGCAAAAGGATCGTCACAGGTAAGCAAGCAAGACTTTTGAAAATGACATTTTATTCTCAGATGCTAAAATGCTTTCAAGTTGTTTTACTTTAATGTTTCTAAAGCTATTTAAGGGTGGTCATCCCTCTGTCTCTTTATTATGATTTGATTACTGCTTTTATTGAAATGATTAAGTAAATCCCTTTCTATTTGGAAATGGCATGTCAGCATGAATTTGAATGATGTTTCATGAAACGATGTTTAAATGGATTGTACAAAGAATTCTCTATATGAGAATGACAAATTACCATGTGTAAGAGGTAGATAATATCGAGGTAACTAAAAGTCATTCATGGAATGGAAATCAAGTAGGCTAATCAAAGCAGAAGCAGGACACGAGGTCCGCCCTTGACGTTGTCAAGTCGGACAAGTCCGGCGTCATGGATGTAAAGGATCATGTTATGAAAATATGTTCTCCGAGTTAGTGTACCCTTACATGAAGGATTATGTTATCAATGGAAATGATGCATTTGCACATCCAATGTTTATGAAATGTCAAAAATTAGGTTTACATGAATGGTTTACATGCATGGTTTATGAATGGTTTATATGAATGATTTTTATGAATGGTTTCCATGAATGGTTTGTGAAAATGTTTCTATTCCATTGGTAGTTGATCACTTGCTAAGTGTCTCCTATCAAATGGAGAGAAATGCATTTAAACGAGAATAAAGATGCTTGCTTATTAAGTTTCAACTCATGTTTTGTTTTTTCCACCCTTAGACAGGTGTAGGGGAAATCAAGTGACGGAAAGTATGTTCTTACTAAGGAAAAGAAAAAGAAATTTTCAAAGGTTTGTAATCTTTTGTATGTTGAAGCATGAATGAATGCCCTAATGAGATATGTTACGAATACCTTGTATAATTATGACATGACTAAGATAAGAAATGGGTTAAATGATAAGTGCTTGTATGCTAAGAACTGATGAATGTATATATGTATGGAATGAAAATGTCATAATCAGGTCGAAAGGACCTTTAATGTAGAAATACGAGTTGAGATGTTATGAATGATACGTGCAATTGATTACAAGTGTATCGTCGCTTGTAAGACGAATTGTGTGAAATGCAAAGAAATAAAATGATGATGAAACGAAAAAATTTGGACGAAATCCAATTAAGAACTCGCCGCGTGATCAAGACAACAATCCTGATTCATATTTACCAATCGATAAGATCTTGGAGTAAGGCTTAGGATGTGATATCTTGGGTTGGGGGCGCCACAATGAGAATGCTTTTTCCAGGGTCATGCAGCATTTGGGTATGAAGTATCATCAAAGAAGAAGGCACATCGACCAAGCAATCAAGTCCACCGATATTACTCGATTTCCTATTCCCAAAGTGTTAGCATCATCAAAGAAAACAGAACTTAGAAAGGAGCTCACAAAGAAGTTGGATGTGGATATCATTCAACACATGAAGATGCCTAGTGGAGTCCCAATCTAGTTTTAGAGAAAACATGATGGATTGAGCAGGCTATGTGGCGAATACGACCTCAACAATGATGTTAACAATGTGTTATTTTCTTGTAATAATATATGGGTTATTGCTTACTTGGGATTTTATTTTGTTGCTTTGGGTAACAAAATAGGTGAACACATTGTAAAACTCAAGTGGGTGCTTGAGAGGTTGGGTGCTTGTATACTAACTTGTTGCTTTGCTAAGAAGGGGATGTTCCTTGAGCATAGCATAACCTTGGGATGGGTGTCTTTATATTGTCAATATGTGTTTGGCAGGACACATGCTAAGGAGGCATTTGGGTTATGTGTGCTTAAATTGCAATAACGTGGTGAGCTGTGCATGGATGGAGTCCAAGTACAAAATGTGATTTTGTTGAGCCTATGGAGGGATCTAGTGTGGAGCTGGTCCTTGACTTTTCAAACGAGACTTGGTAAGCGAAAGACAGTGGAGTTTGAACCAATGCAAGGATGGTCATAGTTCAAACTGTCATATAAGCTTGTGCATGAGCTTGTGAAGGCATATGCGGAGGTGTTAGGAGGCGCCTTGATGTCTTGCATTTTGTGCAGGAAGCTTCTATCCAGATGGATGCTAGAACTTGTTAAAGGGTTTAAGCACAACCTAAATCCCGGTTCAAAATCAGGTTGGTCCAGCAGTGTTGCTGGAAGATGCTATGGAGGGCATGGAGTTATACAGGACTTGGACGATTTCCAAGTTGGACCAGAGGGGCTGGTCAGATTGAGTTGATCATGATGCATAACTTAACTTAGCCAGGTGTGCTAAGTGTGGCCAAAGGTGGTTGGCCAGTGCGGCATCAAATGGTAGTGCGATGTAGTCAAGTGTCGACTAGACTTAGCGGTGAGCTAAGTGTGACCAAGCATTGGTCAATGAAGGCTAAGGGAGTTAGCCAAAGCAGCATCAGGTTCATACTGTGGAGCAATCTACCTATGTGAGGTTAGGCACAATTTTCGATTGCTAAAGATGGAGCGTGATCCTTTCTATTCTTATGGGGAGTAGTGTTGGCAATGAACTTGTTAATCATAGTTCAATGTCAGAGGACGTGAGTCTGTAGTGCTTGCATCGATGAGTTTGAGTGGGGGAGGCATGTAACACCCCTACATAGTGGATCGTGTGGAGCGGAGTGGGCGATCCATGCGAAGTGCTTACTTACACGAGGCGAGTAAGACGAGACATGATGACGCACGTTTGTGATTTAAGTCTTAGCGGACACGAGACATGAGCGAGGCGAATCGTGGAGTGAGACTAAGGCAGGATCATGAGGCCATCATGTGTGCATGATCGTGGATGCGAGATGGACGTGATACAAGTCGTGGACATGGATCACATCGACAATGCACGTTGCCCATAAGCAGTGACGCATCGAGGATCTTGCTGAGTATGAGCAGTGACGTTCATACCAAGTGGGCTAAATACGTGGCAAGCGAGGAGGACTACTAGGTGGTGATGACATGGACTGCTACTGTATGTGTGGCGCTTACGTGGTGTGCTGTGGAAGGGCTTGAACCAAGTCCTTAATGACTAAGCCACTTCCTTAGAAATGGGGGACTTAGTCATAACCAACCCCTTGATGCAAGGAGGTGGGAGACATGTGTTCTGAGAGGATGCGTGGGCTTCTTGATGTGAGACATGTGTGCGACATGTTTCTTAACAAGAGAGAACTAAGGGTATCTGGCTTGAGCTGGGCTTAACATGTGTCTAGTTGGTTAGCTTATGTATACTATATATACCTTAGGCTTTTCATTTATAAAGCACTTAAGAGGGACATAAGGACACAGAGGGAGGCACACGTAGAAGAGACTTGGTGAGGAGTCAAGGTTGTTATGGGGTACTAAGCTGTGGGCTTATTATATACTGTGTACAAAGCATTGTTTTCCTTAATGAAAGGTTGGGATAGCGTGACTTTCCTGTAAGTTGCTTGTGTGGCTTTTGTATTGCTTTGCTTTCATTCATATCTCTTAT
The DNA here is from genome assembly GCA_030490835.1 of Annona cherimola. Classification (NCBI taxonomy): domain Eukaryota; kingdom Viridiplantae; phylum Streptophyta; class Magnoliopsida; order Magnoliales; family Annonaceae; genus Annona; species Annona cherimola. The sequence continues at coordinate 64,352,812 of CM059973.1, read as the reverse complement.
ATTTTGCTTGGTTGGGTTGTTTGGTTTCATTAGCATGGGGGTTAGGCTACTAAGATAGAGGATCTTAGGCCGGCGCGCGGTGTAGCATCATATAGAAGATCTGGACCAGTGACAACAGTCCTCATACCACGTCGTCTCTCCTATCTCCCACTTACGCATTGCCCACGCTATGTGTAAGGTGTAACTATATCAACCTTGGACTCTTTCCTTGCAATAGTCCAAGTACTGTTCAAATTCAATTCTCGTTGTCGGTATGTGATTGCCTCAAAGTGAACACGTGCGGCATCATATAAAAGATCTGGACCCGTAACAACTATCCTCATACCACATCGTCCCTCCTACCTCCCACTTACGCATTGCCCACGCTACATGTAAGGTGTAACTATGATAGCCTCAGACTCTTTCCTTGCAATAGTCCAACTACTGTTCAAATTCAATTCTCTTTATTGGGATGTGATTACCTCGAAGTGAACACATCGTCCCCTCCAACCTAAAAGCATGAAAGTTATTGTGTGGGTTTTTGGTAATGGGTAGGTAAGCAATGAATATCATGCACATGAGAGAGAAGGGGATTATCTCATATAGTGATATCTATGGGATGTGATACAGTGCACCCGAGCGCAAAAACTTAGTTTTTTATTTTTTAAAAAAATATTTTTATGTAACTATTAATTTAGGTGTATTTAACATGTATATCATTTTTTACTATTTTTGGAGGATTTTAAATATTTATTTTTGATTTTTTAAAACCAGTAGAATTTTCGTAATTAATTACGAAAATGGCACTAATTTTAAAAAACCAAAAATAAATATCTAAAAGCCTCCAAAATGGTAAAAATTGATACACATGTTAAATACACCCATATTAATAGTTGTATAAAAAAAATTTTAAAAATAGAAAAAAGGTGAAATGCACCCGTGTGCATTTTAGTCGGGTATATATCCTTATATCGCTTGCATCAATAGTACATCCCTGTCTTGTATCTTTTCTAGTATTTGGTTACAAAATGTCAAGATAAAATTTTTGAATATAATTTTTTTTTACTCTTCCTGGCTACTTTTTTTTAATCGTTTCTTCATATCTTCATGTACAATTATTCTACTTTTCAATCATTTTTACACAACTACTTATATAACTAATTTATCTATTTTAACTTTATTCTCTTTGCTCATCATTATTATCTTTAGCATATAACATTAATTTTCTTTTGATTTAAAAACTTTTATAATAAAAGATTTTCACCCAAAATTTTTATCTCTTCACAAACATACCCTGTGCCTCTTATCTTGCATGCGTCTAATTCCCAAACAAATTCTCATCCAACACAACGGCGATAATAGTCTACGGGCAGAGACGACGAAGGTGGCAGAGATGGCAACGTGGCTTGGGATTTACTTGCTCACGCTAAGTACCATTAATTTGTGCAAACAAACTAGCTATCATTTGTTTAATTTTATCGTCCAATTATGAAAGTCTTCTGGTTACGATAGCTTTATTTTCTTCCAGTGGAAGAGCAGGGCCATTCGCAACGAATGTTTGCAGATATTTATAGATTTTTTTTTTTTTTTTTTATGGTTAGAAGAGGCCTCGAAGTGTGAGTGTCCCACAACGGTTAAGCTCTTTCGGTTTATGTTTTGAATTTGGATGTAATGCATTTTATCATCAATGGATATTAATTTGGATTTTTTTCTTAATGACAAACTTTATGTACCCGATCTGTGCACGTACCGAAGACTTGTGTAAATGACTTGGAAACATCAACGCTTTTGTTCAGAATGTTAGCATCTAATTTTACTTTTGGTAACGTGTAAAATTGTGTAATTATGGTAAATTGTGATAAATGAAAAAGAAAATATTTTAAGAAATGTGTCATTAATAGAAAATAATAGGGATATAGTTTGAATAAATAAGGTTGTTGTATATAGTTGATAGGGAAAATAATTGAAATTTAGGAAAAAATAGTGTAATTGATGGAAGAATGATTGACCTGGGAAAACCAAATCTCATGAAAAAATCATGATTCCCACACTCACACATTACCAAACGTAGCTCAACAATTTTATTTGCCTGTTCCCAAAATAATAATAATAATAATAATAATAATTATTATTATTATTATTATTATTATTATTATTATTATTATTGTTGTTGTTGTTGTTGTTGTTGTTGTTGTTGTTGTTGTTGTTGTTGTTGTATCCACCCATAAATACATCAATTTCGAGCCATTTTTTAGCCACATTAATTAAATTTGGATTTAATGGATTAATTTGCAAGAAAAAGTATATTATTTGGCCGCTCTATGCATTGGATTTATGACAAATCTAATGGGTCATCATAGCATGGAATTCAAAGGCCAAGATCCTTCAAACAAAGGGCGCATGTATACGTATGTTACCACACTGGCAGACTACCATAACTGAAACCAATATTCCCCAAAAAAAATTTTGATGGACAATATTCCCCAAATTAAGTTGCTGGAATGGTACGTTTGGTTAGCACTAAATTTTTTTTTTAAAAAAATTCACTTTCTACAACTATCCTATTTTTTAATCATTTTTAATATCTCCCTATATAACTATCCTACTTTTTAATCATTTATGCATAATTAACTATAGAACTAATCTTTCATTAAAAAAAGTATACAACTAATCAATCTATTTTAATTTTATTCTCTTTACTCTTTATCATTACTCTTATCTTATTACATTATTTTCTTTCATTTCAAAAAGTTTTACATAAAAAAAAAATTTCAATAATTTTATCACTTCTCAAACAAGTAACTTTACCACTTGTATCACACAATACTTCTATATAAGTTAGTTGTCAGCATAAATTTTCAATTAAGAGTGTATTTGGAAATTGATAGAACTTTTGGATGAAAAATATTTAATATAAAAATTCTTGAAGTAAGAGAAAATAATATAATAGAATAGGGGTAATGATGAAGAGTAAAAAAAAAAAAGTCAAAATAGATAGGTTAAATGCATAGATAGTTATGTAGAAATAATTAAAAATTATGGTAATCATATGGAAAAATATAAAGAAATAATTAAAAATGGAATAGTTGTCGAGAGAGAAAATTTTTAGTATGAAAAGTTTTTAGTTTTACCAAGCATGTCCGATATCTAAAGAAATAATAAGGATCGGATATATTTTGACAATAAAGCTAACTAATTAATTTATGGTGTGTTTGTTTACTCCTAAAAATTTTAAATTAAAACTGCTCACTCTCCATAAGTATTCTAATTTTAAATTATTTCTTTATATTTTTCTATAAAATTGTCTTACTTTTTAATTATTTTTACGCGACTACTCATATAACTATTATATCTATTTTAACTTTATTCTCTTCACTCTTTATCATTAACACTATTATCACATATTATTTTTTCATTTCAAAAACTTTTACATCAAAAATTTTTTGTATAAAAATTTTATTACCTTTCAAACACACCCTTTTAATGTTTGCGAATTCGAATTGGATCTGAGCCCACCTCTAAGCTAACGGTAAGGGAATGCATTAAGCCCATAATCCTTCCGCCAACAGGTCAGCAAGAGTGTGAGACCATAGTTGCGGAATCGACCAGCCCAGTCCTAAGCTTTTTCTACTTTACTCCACTCTGGAAAGGTAAAATAATGTTGTAGTGAGCACCAAAAATTTAATTATAAAAAAAAACCTAATGTCCATTCAAAATAATCATATATACATTGGCTCTTAAATCACTGTTACTCATTGACAATGAAATTAGGCGAAAACAGTTTGTGGATTAATGGAGAAGAAATGTCCCATCCGAAGTTAAGAAAAAATTTCTTTTATCGTTGTAAAAATTTTCATTTTTTCACTTTGACAATGAATAATTTTGTAGAATTTTTGTAATTTTGAGGGGCCCGTACTCATATGAAGAGTCAATGACCTCACATGATGATGAAAAAAACTATCTTAAATTTTGTTCAACCTACTCCTTACTAGTCTTGATGACAACATTAATAATTATTAAATTAATTCACGAGCGCATTGACTGTTTAATTACCTTCCTATACACGACAAGTTAAAAGGACAAAATTTAATTGATGTGTAATCTTAATGGTGAGAGGGGATGTTTGGTAATGTAAAAATTGTTGGATTATGGAAAATAGTTGAAAGTAGAAAAGAAACTATTTTAAAAAGTATGTGATTGATAAGAAATAATAGAAGTATAGTTAGAATAAATAAATTTGTTGAAAATAATTAGTTGGAAAAATAATTAAAATATAGAAATAAAAGTGGAAAAATAAAATAGGGTTATTCTCAAATATACCCACTATGTTGATATTCATACCGTATATACCCAATTCGTTTCCAAAATTTCAAATATACCCACTATGTTTGCATTTAATCCTAGAAATACATATTCCGTAAGTTAACGTCGTTAGAGAATATGTGAAATTACTAATATGCCCTTCAAATTTATGACACAATTGGAAAAGTTAAATGTTATAACTAGTTATTGCCCTAATTGCATATGAATTCTAAATTTAAAGCATCTTAATTTCATTTTTTATTCATTTTATCATTTATTATTCTGCAACTGGGGTATTTTGGGTATTTAAAAAATTTAACTAACGATTTTTGACGGAATGGATATTTTTGAGATTAAATAAAACTATAGGAGGTATATTTGAAATTTTGAAAATAAAATGGATATATTTAAAATTAAGATGAATATATTTCAAAATAATCTAATATTTCATTGGGAACTGAGCTGTACGACACGACAGGCCGCCTTCCCGGAAATTACTCAATTTCGTGTACCGCGCGATTACCAAAGGTCGCCAATAATTCAGCCACCTACAATAATTCGGCCACAAAAAGTTAAAAGGACAATAATCTGATTTGATGTGTAATCTTTATTCTGAGCGGCAATAATTCAGCCGCAAGAAGTTAAAAGGACAATAATTTTTTACGATGAAAGAAGGATAATACGTTGATTGATGTGTAATAGTCGTGAATCCAAGGGGCTTTGCGGAGAGCACAAAAGCTGAAACTTAAGGTGTGTTTGAAAATGAATAAAACTTTTGATGAAAATTTTTGAACAATAAAAGTTATCAATACGTTGATTGATGTGTAATAGTCTTGAATCCAAGGGGCTTTTTGGATAGCACAAAAGCTGAAATTTTGAGTATATTTGGAAATGAATAAAACTTTTGATGAAAAGTTTTGAACAATAAAAGTTGTCAAATGATGTGATATGATAGAGATAATAATGAGGAGTAAAGAGGATAAAGTTAAAATAGATAGGTTAGTTGTATAGGTAATTGTGTAGAAATAATTGAAAAGTATGGTAGTTTGTGTTGGAAGATATAAAAAAATAATTAAAAAATAGAAGAGTTGTAGAAAATGAAAAGTTTTAAATTGAAAAGTTTTCGGGTGTGTTTGGGAAGTTGTAAAACTTTTGATGAAAAGTTTTTTATGTAAAATTTGTCAAATTAGTAGAAAATGATGTGATATTGTAGGGGTAATGACGAGGAGTAAAGAGAATAAATTTAAAATAAATAGGTTAGTTGTATTGGTAGTTATATAGAAATGATTGAAAAGTAGGGTTGTTGTATAGAAAAATGTATAAAAAATAATTTAAAAAATAATAGTTATGAAAAATGACAGGTTTTAGATGGAAAAGTTTTAACTTGACAATTTTTTTAAATTGCCAAACACACTCTTAGGGTGTGTTTGGGAATGGGTAAAACTTTTGATGAAAAGTTATAGATAGTAGAAGTTGTCAAATGATGTGATATAATAGGGGTAATGATGAGGAATAAATAAGATAAAGTTAAAATAGATAGGTTAGTTGTGTTGGTAGTTGTGTAGAAATGATTGAAAAGTAGGGTAGTTGTATAGAAAAATGTGAAAAAATGATTAAAAAATAGGGTAGTTGTGGAGAGTGAAAAGTTTTAGGTTGAAAAGTTTTAACTTGACAACTTTTCTTTAATAACAAACACACCCTTAGGTAAAAACTTTTTGTCGTTGCCAAATACCCAAAGGACGGATGCTTTAGCAAAGTTGTCAAATCTGACCGTAATTGTCGTATCTGAGCGTGGCAGATGATAGGGAGATTACTTATCTGACCACTGACATGGGTGGCATGTGCATTTGAATCGGCTTTGTGCCATTCTGGCATCCACGCAGCTCTCTTATTTGTAGAGAACCGTACATTTGGCACGCGCGTCCCTTGGTTATCGCGTTTAATGAGCTGCTCTATTGCATGATTAATGCCAGTTCTCTCTGTCATATGCCATTAATGCTTTAAGTTTTTAAACTGATAAAAAACGTCATCAAGTTTTACATATATCCAAATAGCCCCTAAAACTTTTCAACTCAGGCGTGTTTATTTTTAAATAAAAATTTTCATTTAAAATTTTTTAGTTTAAAATTTTTTATTATTCACAACTATTTAATTTTTTAATTATTTTTTGCTGCTTCATATATACATTATTCTACTTTTTAATTATTTTTATACAACTATGTATACAACTACTTTGTCTATTTTAACTTTATTTTCTTTATTTCTTATTATTACTTCTCTAATATCATATTATTTTCTCTTATTTTAATAAATTTTACATAAAAAAAATTTATTTAAAAGTTTTATCACTTCTCAAACACACTCATTAAATTTTCGCACTCTTCATATTTTATTTTTAATCATTCTTACATATTCTTATATAATTATTCTACTTTTCAATCATTTCTCTACAATTATCTATATAATTATTTTATTCATTTTAACTTTATTCTCTTTAATCATTATCATTACCTCTATCATGTATGCCTCGTAAGTAGGAGGGTCCTAGCATTAAGCTTTTTCTTTTTATGTTTTGAATTTGGACATGATGCATTTTATCATCAATGGATATTAATTTGAATTTTTTCTTAACAATTACTTTTTATGGGTATTCATGTAGGATTTTAATTTAGCACACCCACGTACACTTAGCCTTGGTGCACCCGGGCATTTTAACCTATTTTTGTTATTTTTTTGAAAATATTTTATACAACTATTAATCTAAGCATATAATATGTGTATCAAGTTTTACCAATTTTGAAGATGTATAATTTTTTTTGGATTTTTAAAATCAGTGGTATTTGTGTGTATAAAAAGTTTTCAACAAATAATAAAAAATAAGTTTTTGCACACAGGAGCATCGAGACTAAGTGCACTAACGTATACTAAATCAGAATCCATTCATATATTACATCCTCTTAAGTGGTATTATAATAAGACCCCATACATTCTTATAATTTTCTAATAACATTTTATAAATATCTTATCAATATTTTTAACAAAATTTCCTAAATATCCCTTCCACAAAAATAAAGGAGAATAACGCTATCACTTTTAATCCCTTCCACAAAAATAAAGGAGAATAATGCTATCACTTTTAATCCGCATGCAACGCTGCTGTCAAGTGTATTATTGCTGCTGTGAAAATTCCTGCTATGAAATGTTGCTGTCAAGTGGCTCTTGATAATTACCTCATGGACCCAAACTGTGCAAATACCGACGACTTGCGTAAATGACATGAAAACATCAACGCTTATGTCCAAAATGTCAGCAACCAATAATTTTATCCCGCTGTTCCTATAATAATAAGGAGCGCACTTGTATGCAACAGGTGCATTGAGTCTCACCCGGTGCATACAATTATTTTTAATTTTTTTTTACATAACTATTGATCTAAGTATATTTAATATATGTATTAATTTTTATTATTTTTACAAATTTGTAAATATTTTTTCAAATTTTCAAAAAATAGTGACACTTTTAGGAATTTAAAATTACTAAAATTCTACTAATTTTCAAAAAATTGAAAAAGATATCTAAAAGCCTTCAAAAAGGATAAAAATTAATGCATATTAAACACACTTGTATTAATAGTTTAAGAAAAAATTTTAAAAAATAAAATAAAATGGGTGAAATAGACCCCCGATGCATACAACTCGCTCCCTGTGATAATCGATCGCGATCTGTTACACCAGCGCGCAACGAGGCTGCGTGCTCACGGCTGTCCTCAACCGTTGATCCTGGCGGGCTGAAGTAGGGCCGTTGGATGGAGCGCGCGCGTCGAGGCTTGGGAAAATGCACACAGGTCCCTGTTGAGAGCCTGCTTTTTTTTTAAAAAAAAAAAAAAGGAGCCCATCCGAAACCATTCCTAGTGGAAAGAGGAGCGTCGTCGGCATCAGATGCAAGTCCATCACAAGCATTATGTTTGTTGTGTTCTTCCATCTGGCGTCTTAAGGATTTTCTTCTGTTATGGCACGACTAGTTTATATTGTTGTTGTCCCTGTTAATCAGACGATTGCTGTACCTGTTGGGCTTTTGTTGTTTGCGTGGCTTGAACGGAACTTTGCTGTAAACCCCTGTTTACAAATTTATTCGACCGGAGCGATTTTTTTATCCAACTACTGGATTGATTTTTGTGGTGCGGTAAAAATACAAGGAAATTTGATTTGAGGAGACGTTGAGTCATTCGCAGAAGCAGCTCTTTTAAAAGCACCCAAATCTGATGAAGGAACTGTGGAATCCCTGCCTTAAATGCATCCAACGGCATCCAGTCACTACATAATTAACATCGTTTATTCGTCTGATGTATCGTCCATCGGAAGAGGGTTACCTGGTTGGCATAATGCATTCCCTTTGACATTAGGACGAGAGGGGAAGGACAGAGAGGAGAGGAGAGGAGACGAGACGAGACAAATATGGGGAGGAGCCATAAAATCGTTTGAACAGTTCCGATCTAGAGTTCCCGAGAGATGGAGAGGACAGGAAGACGACCTCGCCCTGGCCACAGAAGAAGAAGGAGAGAGAGGGAGAAGTGGATGTAGGTGGATGGAGATTAGACGATACCAAATGGCAAATTTGACGGAAGGGAGACGCGTGATTGGTCGCGAGGAAAGAAAAGGTAGCAGTAGTTCGTCGGGATAAATTCTTGCGACAGAGCGAGCAGAGATTGGGATAGGGTTTTGAATAGCAATGACCATTTTGTAAATAATAAATTTGGCTGACAACTCTAACAGGGTGCTGTCGATAATTTTCCCTGCCTCGACTCCACCGCTCCATCCAACGTAGCATTTGGACGACATCCGAACGCCGAGAGCTCTGCGGCTTGATGCTATCGGGCGTATAGAATCGAGATCCAACAACAACGACTACTACTACTGCAGCAGCAGCAGCAGCAGCAATAATAATAATATTATTATTGATATTAATAATACCCACCGGTAGACACATTAATGTTGAGCCATTTTTAGCTACATTAATTAAATTTAGGTTTATTACATGCGATAGATTAATTTGCAAGAGAAAGTATATTATTTGGCCGATCTACGCATTGGATTTATTACAAATTTAATGGGTCATCATCACAAGGAATTCAACCGCAAAGATCCTTCAAACAAAGGGTGCATGTATATGTATGACTACCATAACTGAAACCAATATTCCCCGAATTAAGAGGACGTCTGTGTAAAATAGTGGGATGGTGAGAAATTGTGGGTAATGAAAAAGAGAATATTTTGAAAATTGTGTGATTGATAAGAAATGATAAATGAATAATTAGAATAAATAGGTTTGTTGTATATAGTTAGTAGGGAAAATGATTGAAATGTAAGCGTAAAAGTAGAAAAATAGTGTAATTGATGAAGTAATAATTGGTCTTGGGAAACCAAATACCATGGAAAAACCATTGTTACCATACTCATATGTTATCAAACGTCCCCTAAGTTGCTGGAATGGTATGTTTGGTTATCATTAAAATTTTTAACTAACACTTTTTAAAAAAAAATCACTTTCAACGATTATCATTTTTTAATCATTTTTCATATCTTCCTATATAACTATACTATTTTTCAATTATTTATTCACATATATTATTTTTATGGGTGTGTTTCACATATATTATTTATACATAAATCTAAAACTTTTCAATAGGGTGTGTTTGTTTTTAAGTAAAATTTTTTCATTTAAAACTTTTTATTTAAAATTTTTCAATTTAAAAATTTTCATTATTCACATTTATCTAAATTTTAAATTATTTCTCTGCATTTTCGTATACAAATTATCCTACTTTTCAATTATTTTTACACAATTATTCATTCAACTAACCTATCTATTTTAACTTTATTCTATTTATTTCTTATTGTTACCCCTATCGTATTGCATTATTTTTTCTTTTTTAAATAATTTTTACACTAAATTTTTTTATTAAAAAGTCTTATCACTTCACAAACACATCCGTAAAATTTTTTACTCTACACAATTATTTTATTTTTAATTATTTTTATAACTTCATATATAATTATCATACTTTTCAATCATTTCTCTATAATTATCTATACAACTATTTTGTCTATTTTTCCTCATGCTGGGCTCCGCTTCTATGTAACCAGATTATATAGAAATAGCCCCATGTAATTCTTTAATTTTTAAGATATTAATGATTGATTTAAAATTTAATCTATTCATTATATCTAACATTATTTGCTTATTTAGAAGATCAAGTTTCATTTAGATCAAGTATGTGCATAGGCCACATTTTCTTAAATGTATATATATATATGTATATTCATGTGTAAATTATGAAAAGTTCTTAGATCCATTCACACATGTATTAGAATGTAATAATTTTTTATAAAATTATTTATCCACATTGTAATAATATTTTAGATGATTTAGATGTTGAAAAAATTACTTTAAAATTGATATTTTAGCATTCAATTATTTTATTATGTCAATTTTACACATTTATAGATGAGATCCATCTAAAGTAAAATTAAAAAAATAAAAAAGTTTCAAATATACTATAAATGATGCTAAATACAATAGACGAAGTGAATTTTTCATCGATCATCGAGATTTTAAATATGAAATGGGTTACTTAGAGAAAGGGTTTCATAGAACTGATAATTTTTTATTTTATCATCTTTAATCATTATCGTTACCTCTATCATATTATATATTTTCTCCCATGTTAAAATTTTTTAACAAATGTCAAATACACCTTATAATTACTACAAGTGGTAATTTGATAGAAATGTTTGTAGATATTTTTGTTTTGGTTGGAACAGACCTCTAAGCGCAAGTGTCCCCCAACAATGTAGCTCTTTCCGTTTATGTTTTGAATTTAGATGTAATGCATTTTTATTTTCATTGGATATTAATTTCGATTTTTCTGTTAATAATTTCTTTTTATCCAGTATTTATATATTACGTCATATCAACTAGTGTTATAATTAGGACCTAAAATATTTTTACAATTTTCTAGTTACATTATATAAATGTCATATCAATATTCCTAACAAAAATTTGTAAATATTCCTACCGCATTTGGGACATTTGTTAATATAGAAATTTGTGGGAGTGTGAGAAATTGTGTAAAATAAGAAAAAAAATATTTTGAAAAATGTATGATTAAGAAATAATAAGAGTATAGTTAGAATAAATATGTTTGTTAAAGATAGTTTCGTAGAAAAAACAATTAAAATATAAAAATAAAAAAAAATAGAATATTAGAAAGTGAAAAGCCGGACGCATGCACACAACGTAGGATCCCAATCATATACACCCGGGTGCATTCAGCCTCAATGCACCCGGGTGTACTACACCCTTTTTTTTTTTTTTTGAAATTTTTTTCATGAATCTGTTAATATAGGTTTGTTTAACATATGTGTCAATTTTTACTATTTTTGGAGATTTTTAGATATTTTTTTTAGATTTTTAAAAATCAGTGGCATTTTCCGTAATTTAAAATTACCGAAAATGCCACTGATTTTTAAAAATCTTAAAAAAATATCTAAAAGTCTCCAAAAATAGTAAAAATTGATACATATGTTAAATAAACCTAGATTAACCATTGTATAAAAAAAATTTCAAAAAAAAATAATAAAAAATGGGTGTAGTACACCCGGGTGCATTGAGGCTGAATGCACTCGGGTGTATATGATTGGAATCCCACAACGTACGCCTGAATTTCCCGAATTACTGTTGTTTACCATTTTGTTCATTTACCGAGGGAACATTTGGAAAGGTAAAAGTTGTGGGAAATATGGTATTTTATAAGAATAGAAAATGAAATATTTTGAAAATTGTATAATTAATATGAAATAATAGAGGTAAAATTAAAATAAATAAATTTATTAAAAAACAATTGATTGAGAAAATGTTTAGAATATGAAAAAAAAAAAATGATGATTAATTAATTAATAAGATGCCTTACCCCACCATGTTCCTCCCACGTTACGTTTCGCGCACCCCCAACGAGTGCATTATTGCTGTCCCCCCAAGCTGTCGAGTGCATTATTGCTGACTTGCTGTCCCCCACCATTTTCCTCCCACGTTTCGCACGCCCCCAAAGCTGTCAGCTGTCGAGTGCATTATTGCTGTCAGAAACGACATCACGTGATGGGAGTTGTCGTCTCTTGATAATCACGTGCATATACCGACGACTTCGGTAAATGACTTGGGGGACGTCTCTCCGCGGGAACGACGGTTTTTACATGATATTTCGTTTTTCAATGCCAATTATTATTCTATTAATCATATTATTTTTTTCATTTTTATCTTTAGATTCTAATTATTTTCCCTACTAACTACATACAACAGATCTGTTTATTCCAACTATACATCTATCATTTCCTATCAATCACATATTTCTTAAAAAATTCTCTTTTTCATTTCCCACCATTTCCCACTATCCCACCATTTTACACATTACCAAACATCCCCTTGGAAACGTAAATGCTTTTGTCCAAACGTCGGCCCTAATAATTTTATCCTTAATAATAATATTATTATTATTATATCCACCCGCGGACACGTCAATTTTGAGCCATTTTTAGCTACATTAATTAAATTTGGGTTTAATACGCGCGATGGATTAATTTGCAATAAAAAGTATATTATTTGGCTGATGTACGCATCGGATTTATTAAAAATTTAATGGGTCATCATCACATGGAACTCAACGGCCAAGATCCTTCATACAAAGGGCGCATGTATACGTATGACACCACACCGGGAGATTACCATAACTGAAACCAATATTCCCTAAATTAAGTTGCTGGAATGGTATGTTTGGCCAGCATTAAAATATTCAACTAAAAATTTTCAAATTTTTTTCCACTTTTTACAATAATCCTGTTTTTTAATTATTTTTTCATATTTTACTCAATAACTATTCTATTTTTTAATCATTTATATATAACTAACAAATTTATTTTAACTTTACTTTTTTTACTTATCGTTACCTCCAATAATATTATATTATTTTCTCTCATTTCAAAAATTTTATCACTTCCAAATAAGTAACTTTACCACTTGAATGACACAACACTACTGTATAAGTCAATTGCCAGCATAAATTTCCAATTAGAAGTGTGCTTAGAAATTGGTAAAACTTTTGGATGGAAAACATTTAGTATAAAAGTTTTTGAAATGAAAAAAATAATATGATAAAATAGGGATAATGATGAAGAGTACAACAAATAAAGTTAAATAGATAGGTTCATTATATGGGTAGTTACGTAGAAGTAATTAAAAATTAAAATAGTCATACAGAAAAATGTGAAAAAATAATTAAAAATAAGATAACTATGAAAAGTGTAAACTTTTAGTATGAAAAGTTTTTAATTTTACGAAACATGTCATATATATTTGGACTATGAAACTGACTAATTAATTTATGATGCATTTGTTTATTCCTAAAACTTTTTAATTTAAAACTTTCCACACTGTATAACTATTCTATTTTTAAATTATTTATTCACATCTTTCTATAAAACTATTCTACTTTTCAATTATTTTTAAAAACTAATATATATTTTTTTAAGAAAAATAACTAACCCATGTGTTTTAACTTTATTCTCTTTACTCCTTATAGTTAGCTCTATTACATCGTACTATTTTTTTCATATAAAAAACTTTTACACTTGTTTTAAAAAAAAAAAAATTATACATAAAAAATTTCTATCTTAAAATTTTCTAACTTTCCAAACACATGAGAATGCATTAAGGTTGGCTAAGCAAGAGTATGAGATCATGGTTTCGGAACGGAGGAGCCCAGTCCTAAGTCTTTTTCTACTTTACTCCATTGCTCTGGAAAGGTAAAATAGTGTTTTAGTGAACACCAAAAATTTAATTATAAATCAATCAAAAAATTTAATCATAAAAAAATGTAATGTCCATCCAAAATAATCATATACACATGCATCAAAGAATCATATATACATTTGCTCTTAAATCATTATTACTCATTGACTATGAAATTAGGTATAAACGGTTTGTGAATTAATGGAGAGGAAACGTCCCATCCGAAGCTAGGAAAAATTTTCTTTTATCATTGTAAAAATTTTCATTTTTTCACTTTGATAATAAATAATTATGTGGAGTATAAATTAGGAAATGCAAAATGTGGTGGTTGTTTGCAAAAATCCCTACATATTATTTAAGGAAAACATTTGGGCATCGTCATATCATACCCTATTACAACGCAGCCCACTATAAAATAGGACCCAATCAATTATGAAATTAACATCTAATTCGCCAATGGTATTGAAAATTATTTATTTTAATAACATATGAATTTTTATCCAAATTGAATATGTAACTTCATATAATAAAATAACTTGATTTTAATATTAAATTTAAAGTTGCAATTTTGATATCTAAACCATTTTAAATATAATTTTTATGTGGATAAATAATATATAAAATATTATTATATTTTAATATAGGTAGGCCCAGGACTGCACCATAGCTGTGAGTCTCTGATTCCGGGGATAAGTTTCTTTATTTAATTTTAGGTAATTTGCAAATATATCAATATAATTTAATGATAATTATAAATATATCTACATAGTTTCACGAATTACAAACTACTTTCACATAATTTTACAAAAAATCACATGCGCGTCCATGTTAACGGCCGGAGACAAACGTCTAGGCACACACCGTTCAGTGAGAATATGTTCATATTCTAACGGGAGAGAATAAGAATTATTCAGCCCCTTCACGAGCTTTGCATCATCCGTTCGCCCTTTCCTTCCACGAGCTTTTGTTCGGCCCGCTAGTGACGCCACGGCTGTTTCCTGATATTTTCTGCCGATCGTTCTTTGCCCTGACGGTTTCCTTAAGGTAGTCGTCATCTTCGTTTTGTTCATTCCCTAGCTGTATGTTATCTTTTTATAAACGATTCTGCTGCATGCCCTTTGTAATTAGACAAAATTTGAAACGGGCGTGCTCATGCCAATGGGAAGTCAACTGGGAGGGCTTCTCTTGTTCCTTAATGTGCAGGATGTGGGTGGAAGCAAGTTTGATGTGACTATTTTTCTAACATGTCCCTGTTTACCTGACTTTTTTTTGTAAAAATGATTAATGGATGTTAATTTGGAAACAGCACTGTTATCTTTGTACTATAGAATAATTGACCAATTAACCCAGTTGGACTGGTAATTCCTGGTCTCGACATGGTTGCTCCACAATCAATTTTCAAGCAACTTAAATTGGAATTGATTTTGATAGACGTAGCTCCACAAGGTCTATCCAAACATGCCGAAGGACGTTACTGCTATTGCTTAGAAAGCAGGACATTTGGAATCAATTGAAATTTTGAAAAACGCAATGATCAATTTCAATTGATCAACCCAGTATATTACATAAACTGTCAATATATTTGCTCAAATGTCTAGGATAAAATTGTTATTTATAAGTTGCGGTTGAATTTTATTGATCCAAATATAGATGCAAGCGCATAGTTGTCATCTCAAATGACAAGCATGCAGAAACAGCTCCTTACAACAACATGTTCAGATATATGTTTATAGTTGTTAAATGAAAATTTATTTGTATAATCAAATTGTTAGTACATCATAACAATAGAACAGATGTTAAAGCTAAAAAATTACATGGCAGAGTCATGCAACTGCATGTCCATGGTAACCTTCACTTCAGAGCAGCTTTACTACAACTTGAACGGCTGATGGTGACCTTGGATATTGATTTAACCAATTGTTTGCTTCTTCAAATATAGGATACCCATTGCATTATTTTCATTGGAGGCGTGCTTCTTCAAAGTCTGGATAAAATTTCTAAGCTCTAATAGTTGGAACCAGAGCAGACACCATTCAAAATACCTTGTTACAACCTGCTGATACATTCAATGATATTATGAGGCCGTTCACACACATGCTGAAATAACATAAAATGGTAAATCATGGCAGGTAAAGTCAAAAACTTGTAATTTTGAAAGTGGAAAATGACATAAACAAATTTAGACAAAATAGCCTACAACAGATGTAGTCGACACTTTCTAACACCTGCTAAAACCATAACTAAAGAAATGATGATTTCCTTTATCAACGGTGAGAAAGGGTAGTCTATTCCAGCTGCTATCAAAATCAGCAGTGAAAGAAAAAGAGACAATCATCAATTTTTAATATATAAACTTGCGTACAAACCTAGAATAAGAAGATTAAAAAAATGAAAGGGTTTGCATCCTGCTCCAAAACTGTGTTCAATCAATCGGTATAAGAAATGGGTTGAACATAGGCAAAAACAAGATTATTAAGTTGGCATTTCACTTCAAATGCCAAAATCCAACCTGCTGATGGCATAAAATATAAGGGTATGAGTGAAACTTTTAAAAGTATAAAGGCCCAATCATAATTTCTGTCAAAAACATATGGGCAAAAGTGTATATTTTCTAAATTTTAAAAACAAAGATATTTGTGTGTAACATATTCATTTTACTTCACTGCTATAGAATATTTTTTGACCATGCGATGGAATGTATTATTAAATTTCTAAAAATCATTCCTTTTTCTACATTGAATTTCTTCATTTCGTTAGTATTTATAAAAGGTTCCATGTTGGACAGAGAACACTTTGTGATAGATAAGGAAGTGGAACTGCAAGAACGAAAGGTGCAATCTATCTGTAGCACAATGGGGCATAAAGCTCTACTTCCTTATCATTACAACAGGCTACCAGGAAGTCAAACTGCAAGATGAGGGTGCAAGCTATCCATAGCACTATGGGGCATAAAGATCTATTTCATTATCATTACCACAAGCTTTCCAGGCCTCGAAATGTCTACGATCTGCTCTACGGGGATAGACGCGGGTGCAGCTGAAGAAATTAATGAGGAATTAGAAGACTTGAATGGAGCCAACATAGGAGCAGCTATGTGTGCTGTTGAAGGTAAATCTATGTTCATTGATATATTTATATTTATTCTAATTGCTGTTGTTATTTTTTTCGTATTTGATGATAATATCTTCTATGTTGTGCTCATTTATTGTCGAACTTTTGCATAACACAACAACATAAATTTTTGTCATGTTGAACCCTTACTAACAAAAAAACTTATTGAAGAACCATTGTATGGAGGAATGAGCGTAAGAAGCTTCTTGTTGAAGTTGAATCTATTTTTGTATCTAGCTGATATCTGTTGATGCAAGGCTGATATTTTTGTAACTTGAAACTAGTTATTCTAATTGCGAAGCAAATATTGTTGAAGTTAAAGCTGCTTTTGTTTCTAATTGCCAAGTAGATATTGTTGAAATTAAGGGTGTGTTTGTTTGGGGCCAAAACTTGTCAATTAAAACTTTTCAACACAAAATTTTTCACTTTTCATAACTACTCCATTTTTAATTATTTTTTTCACATTTTTCTATACAAACTACCATACTTTTCAATCATTTCTACACAACTACCCATACAACTAACCTATCTATTTTAACTTTATTCTCTTTACTCCTCATCACTACCCCTATTATATCACATCATTTTCTATCAATTTGACAACTTCTACCTCTAAAACTTTTTATCAAAAGTTTTACCTCCAACCAAACACACCCTAAAGCTGCTTTAGAAATCCTTCACCATTTAACATAAACGTAACTACTATAAGCTATTTCAATATTAACCCACATTTAAAATCAACCCACTAGGCTACAGACCACGACATATCACAACTCATGAAACCTTAATTAGACTAAACACACTAATCAACAATCTTCAGCTTTCTTAATGCTTTTATAGCCACTTGCGACTTTTTTTTTTAATTCATTATAGCAATTTTTCGTTTGTAACTTCTAATTCTTTCTCCAATATCTCTATTCTTTTTTCATATTTCCAAATTCTTCAGCAATTTCGCAGCAATATTTGCTCCCATCTTCAATCATACTCTCATAGTAAACATAAGCATCACACTAACAAAAGTAATTGCAATCCATATGTTCTCGATGAAATTAAAACATTTCGTTATTCAACTTGTCAACAACCTATATAAATGCAAATAATAATGAAGTTATATGCCTATTTAATTCTAGGTAAAACGTCGTACCTTTTTTGGACATCTATACAACCATCTTCTTAAATTATTTTTTGACTTCGACATAATGGAATAGCAAATGTCATCTTTACAATAACATTATACATGCGGAAAAGGAACAACCTTAGGATCATGTGCCATTTGAAAGTGGAATAAAACAAAAGGCATGCATGAATAGAAAAATAATGCAATGCAAATTCATAATAACTATGTAAATTAATTCTACAATAAACACATTTACTGAACATTTTGAATGATGTAAAATCAGATGAATCGCAGTTACCCTATGCATTCATTTTTGCTTTTACAAACCCATGTTCTGTTTAACATGCATCATAACTTTCCAAAATGACCGGCATAAATTAAAGCACGAATGAAAAACAAACAATGCAATTTCAGAAATTGTGAGCAGGTCATATACTCTTATTTCATCTAATCCACATATATAAAAACTTTTGCAATTTTTTTTAATAAATTCATGCGACGAACAAGCTAATTTTTAAAATCATGCAATTTCATCTAATTCATGTATATCAGAAGTTGGATCTAGTGCACCTGAGTGTACTTAGCTTCGGTGGGGTGCAAAAATTTCTTGTTTTATTTTTTTAATCAACATATATAAAAACTTTTCACAACTTATTTATAAAATCATGCAACGGAACAAGATAATTTTTAAAATCGTGCAATTTCATTTAATCCATATATAACAGAGGCTGGATCTAGTGTGTCGGGGTGAACTTAACTTCGGTGCATGCAAGTGCAAAAATTCTTTTTTATTTTTTAAATTTTTTTTATACAACTATAAATCTAAGTATAGTTAACATATGTATCAATTTTGGAAATGTGTAGGTATTTTTTTGGGGAAATTCTTTTTATACCAACAACATTTAATGATAGGAAATTTAATGATATTTCCTATCGGAACCACAATATTTTAGAAGTTCCTTTTGTCCTCACGACATTTCACTCTTAATTCCCAGTATTCCCATGTCGTTACTAACAGGATGGGCGGACGTTAGCAACATGTGGAAAGTCAATTTTGCCCCTGCACCATTTTCGAAATTTGCTCGAATGCCATTCCATAATCCCTCATATTCCCTTATTCCTCCAGCGGAATCCGGCTGGAATTCCTAATTTTTAATAAGAGTGTGTTTGTTTGGGGCCAAAATATGTCAACTAAAATTTTTCAATCCAAAACTTTTCACTCTCCATAACTATTTTATTTTTTAATTATTTTTTCACATTTTTCTATACAAACTACCCTACTTTTCAATCATTTCTATACAACTACTCATACAACTAACCTATCTGTTTTAATTTTATTCTCTTTACTCCTCATCATTACCTCTATTATATCACATCATTTTCTATCAATTTGACAACTTCTACCCCCAAAACTTTTCATCAAAAGTTTTACCTCAAACCAAACACACCTAAAATATTGAAGTTGGGTCAAATAGCGTTGCATCACAGCGAGGCTAAACATCACTGCAGCAGCATTCTCCCTAGCCTCAGTCATTGACCCATTTTCCAGGAAATTGACAATTGATCCCAGGCACCCATGGTCTGCCATAGTTAGTCCTTGTTCTTATCGTGAAGTGATAGATTAAGAATCGCAGTCGTTGAATTCTCTCGTGTGAAAGGGTTTGATGATGAAAGCAGTTGCCGTAGAACGGGAATTGTACCTGCATCTACAATTGCATTGCAATTCACCTTGCCGGTTTTCGCCATCAAACCGCAGCTCGTGGGCTACTGCTGCTTTCCCTTTGTCGAAGCCATTTGATAGCTGCTGAACCAGAAGCTCTGCTATGGCTGTATTGGCTCCTCGTGTAGCCTTGGTGGGTTTTGTCCTAGCAACAGTATCTACTGCGGCATCAGCATTCTCTAGTGGGGTCCAAGGGGTTATTGTTGTCTGCACACCACTCTTGTATGAGGCCACGACGGGTTCTGTTTGGAATTGGATGGCCATGAGTGATCATCTGGCCGGAGTTGGGGCAGTTAAGGTGGCCTTCTTGCATCCAGCATTGAAACTGTACCTAACTAATGCCATGAACCCATCAAGCATTGAAAATATCAATTCAGAATCATCATCCGAGCTATGGATTTGTTCTTTGAGAAATTCAATCTCATACCTGTGAAGGCTTTTGCATCTCGAATACCTAATTCTTCTACAAAATCTGTTTGCACCTGCGTTAAATCTGGCCGCCTACCGTGTTCAAATTCCTCTAGGAATGCGAACAGACTGCTCCGAAGCATGTCTTCGCCGTGGGAATAGAAGACAGAGCAATGGAGGGGGGTGAAGCTTGGCGTCGGTAAGGGCTGCATGGAGGCAGGACATGGCTTTGGTGCCTTCAGGCCCCTAGCCTATTGAACTCCGGCATGTCATAGTCATACTTGTTGTCGTCTAACGCCCGTGCTGCCTTCTCCGGCTTGTCATAAGATCCAAGCCAGATCCTCTCCCGGCTGTTGGGAAGCTGGATTTCAGACACTCATTCCTTCGTTTCCTCTTCATCGTCCTTCTATTTGAGGGGGTGCAATTGGTTTTCCCATTTATTTTTAAGGGGTGTGATTTTTAGAAATTGCTATGTTGCGGATATAGATTGCTACCGTCTTTGCTTGCTGATACTGATGGAGACAATGGAGTTGGCCAGCTTGCTTCTTCCAGATTGGAAGCAAGAATTAAAATAAGCAGGCTAGCATGGTCGGGTGAAATTTTGAGAAGTTGTCCAATTTGAGAGCAGCAGCACCGCTGCCTTAGCCAGCCGGCTTTTTGGGGCGAACATGTGAGGAGGATGAGCAGATGCAACGGGATATAGGAGGAGGGGGACAAACTGAGAGCAGTTTCAGTATTTTAAAAAATTAGAGCCTGCATCTGCTGACTTAACTAATGAATCACGACAGTATGGGCAGAAGGGGAATTTAATTTTTTTTAAATCAATTGTATTTTCGTAATGTCAATAATTTTAAAAAATTTAAAAAATATCTACATATTTTTTAAAATGGAAAAAATTAATACATATGTGAAATACACCCAAATTAACAGTTGTGTAAAAAAAGTTTAAAAAACTAAAAAATAGGTTAAATGAGTCTGCACCAAGACTAAATCCATCAGTCACATACGTATACAACAGCATTCTTAACTTATTTATTTTTAGAAATTATGAACAGATTTCTAAAGTCATGCAATTACATCTAATCCATATATAACAGCATGTTTTAACTTATTTATTTCAGAAATTATGATCAGATCTATAAAATCATGCAATTTCATCTAATCCATCTATATGCATTTTGACGAACAAGATCGCCCCACAAACAGGAAATGCAAATGCATCCTTTTAATTTCATTTAGCCCGAAGCTTTCCAAAAGATAAAACCTCATCTCTCTCGTACTATAATATCTCCTTCCAAAAAAAATTCTGCAAAATTTTAAGAAAAACTGACCTTCCAAAGTTGCGAATGATTTTGGCCGAATGATTTAACATGTACACTCAAGTAAGGTCGTTTATGTTATTATTCAAAATTCCCAGCCATATATTAATAGTAGCTAATGGCAAAGAGGGTTTATGGGTACGACATGCAATTTTTGTAAAATTATATGACAGTAATATGCAATTCTTAAAATTATATGACAGTAATATGCAATTCTTGAAATTGTATGGATATATCCGCAATTATAATCAAGCTAAATGGGTTTATTTGCAAATTATCTTTTAATTTTTAAAATTTCTTACTAAACTTTTTGTTTAAGGACGCGTCATTATCCTTCAAAATAAAAAAATAATTGCAGAGGGTTTTTGTAATCTTGAGGGGCCCATATGAGTCTGGTGTGTCAATGACCTCACATGATGTTGAAAGAACTATATTAAATTTTGTTCAACCTGCATCAAGACTAATTTCTTACCAAGAGGGTTTTTGTAATTTTGAGGGGCCCGTATGACTCCAGAGAGCCAATGACCTCAAATGTTATTGAAATGACATTGAAAAAAAATATCTTAAAATTTGTTCAACTAGTCTTGATAACAACATCATAATTATTTGATTAATTCACAAGTGTATTGATGGGATGTGATTTGTTGCACCCAGGTACATTGAGGGTGCATTTAACCCATTTAAAATTTTTTTTTGAAACTTTTTTCATAAGAACGTTAATTTAAATGTATTTTACATGTGTATCAATTTTTACCATTTTTAAAGATATTTAGATTTTTAAAAATCAGTGGCATTTTTAGTAATTTAAAAATTCAAAAAAATAAAATATCAAAAATGGTAAAAATTGAGATATTAGGTAATTACCTTTTAATGGAAGAGGAATATCCACAAAAGTTAAGAGGACAATAATTTAATTAATGTGTAATCTTGACGTTGAGCTGCAATAATTCAACCACCCTTGACTAATAAATAACGATAAGAATAGTCGTTTCATTTCCACCTAATTTCCACCTAATTTTCACCCACCCTATAAAATATGAATAGTATTGAAGCAGCCCAAATAAAAAACCTCGGACATTATGTTGATATATGTTTTCATTCGATCTTGCTTTTATGAAACTTATTTTCTATGTAACTCTTTATTTTTAAAATCTTGATCGTTGATGGAAAATCTACTTCATCCATTATATTTAGCATCATTTATAGTATCTTTCAAACCCTTTTATTTTTTTAATTTTACTGTATTTGAGTCTCCTCTATAAACGTATAAAATCAACGTAATCAAATGATTTAATGCTAAAATATTAATTTTAAAGTAGTTTTTTCAATATTTAAAATATCTAAAATATCAATAATATGTGCATAAATAATTCTATAAAGTATTATTACATGAATACATATATTTTTGAGAAAATGTGCTTATGTATATACTTGATTTGGATGAAACTTAGTTTAATGAATAAATAAGTAATGTTAAATACAATAAATGGATTGAATTTTAAATAAATTATCAATATTTTAAAAATAAAGAGGATTAACACGCCTCTGTGGTCCTGTCCCAGTGCCCTGGAAACCGGTTATGAGTCCGGTTCGATGACATGCAGTTCGGTTTGATTACATTAAAACGTCTAAACGGGTGAACCGGTGGTCGACCGCCTGGAATTCTCCCAGTTCGGCAGTTTGTACATTTAAAAAAACCAAAGCTGCCACAGCCAGTCGATTTTCACTCCCCCCATTTCGGCCAGTCCTGCACTCCCGCTCAAAATGCCCCAAAATTCCAAACCCGAGCCATCTCCATACCAGCTATTTCTTCCCCATCTTTGATTGCCGACAAGATTGTCTCGGCGGCACCAAGAGCCGCACACAGCCAGTCAGCTACACGACACTGCAGTTGTAGTAGCCCGGCGGTGAGCTGCGTCCTGCCATTTCCATCTCCTCCTTCACAGCCAATCGACGAACATTTCCTGTGTGACGGTGTAAGGCGCTAGCTGTGAAATCGGAGAGATTGTAGACCAGCTTGTTCTTTCTCTTCATCATTCGGCCACCTTGCCCACTGCCACCTCTTAGGCTCAAGTACGCATGATCTGTTTTAGACTTTTTGGAGTTTTCTTTAAAGTTTATAGATTTTAATAGCCTCGGATTATCATTTTGTGGAAAGTGGAAACCTTCAGTTAGATTTCAAAGAAGTATTACTGTGTTTGAGTAGCTATATTTTGTAATGTTCATTTAAATTTAATTATTTGTTGAGATTTTTATATGAGTAGCTCTGTAGCTGTTGAATAGTGGTTTGTTATGTTTTTAAAATATACGATTAGCTGTTTTCTGAATGGAATATGCGAGTAGCGATCAGTATTGTAAGAACCAGACCAAACCAGCCTGTCGGACTAGTTTGACCGGGCCGATTGTGTTCTGGTTCGTTTATTTATGGTTCGGCCTGATTGAGTTAAACCGTTCAAACCGCTAAACCGGCGGTCGAACCGAATTCGACCGGTTCGCAGCTCGGTATATATTAAAAAAAGAACAGTTCGTTTTTTTTCGACTTCCCTCTCTTCCTCTCCAAATTGCTTCCGCACTCCCAAATCTTAAATCTCGCCTTCGGCTATCTGCCGCCCATTTCTTTCCCAATCTCCAATCAGGGTGACCGATAATAGCACAGTACATAGGCAC
This sequence comes from Annona cherimola, assembly GCA_030490835.1. Taxonomy (NCBI): domain Eukaryota; kingdom Viridiplantae; phylum Streptophyta; class Magnoliopsida; order Magnoliales; family Annonaceae; genus Annona; species Annona cherimola. The sequence continues at coordinate 64,328,349 of CM059973.1, read as the reverse complement.
CGAGCAGCAGCTCTAGCACACGACTACCGACCGCAGTTGCCAGCTTTCTACCTCTTTCCTCTTCATTTTTGGTGAGCATCCATTTCCCGACGGACTCAGCTGCCTCCAGCACCTAGCCACCAAAGTTTCCTCTTCATTTCCAGCGATCTTGTCCCATTACAACAACAATGGTTCCGGCAACTCGTCCCATCATAGCTGCAGCAGCAACAGTACTGACGGCGGTGAGTAGCGTCCATAGCCGATTTCCTCTTCATTTCTAGCAAGCGGCATCTCAAATTGGTTGTTTTCCTCTGCTATTTTTTTGAAAGCATTGCCACCGTTTTGCCTTTGCTATTTTGGCCGAAATATTTAGTCTGTATTTTTTCACTTTTTTATTTTGCTCCAAATCATAGATTATTATTTTTTTATGCTATTTGTTTAGTCTATAAAAATTTAATTTCATCCAAGGTTTTTAACATTTGCAGTTCTAAGAAATATTATACCCATGCATTCATTATATTTTGTATATGAATTGGAGAAAATATATTAAAAAATAAATAACCCAAATCTTAAACAGTTTCCACTTTCCATCTGATCAAAGACCAATTTTGTTGATCAAAATGCACGTAACATCTAGAATGCCAAATTTGTGAGAAATCTGGCTTATTTATTAATTATAATTAAGATATCAGATAAGCTGATGACTTCGGCTTCTTTATTAATTATAATTTGATGAGGATGATGTGCGTTTTTCTTAAATTTTATATTTGATGAGAATAATGTGTTTGTACTTTGCAGACTTTTAATTTTCATTTTTATTAAGCACATGAGTTGTTCTTAATTTTCATAATATTATAAATTATTTAATTGTTCAATCCTTTAATAATTATTCATCTATTTTATTTCTTATTGTGTTAGATATGTTTATAGAAGTGCAACTTACAAAAGCATCGATATAAATAAGGAGAATTTAAGAGCAAGGTGTCAACATTCAAAGTTTATTACACATTTTAGGTCAGTTAGTATAGTTAATTTTTATTAATATTCATGCTTAAAGATTTTTAGAAATTTCTATTAATTTTTTCCTATATGTTTTGTTGTGATGCATAAAATCTAACATATAGATTTAGGATTTATCGATAGATAATTTCACTAATATATAATTAATTAAAAAATTAAACATTTATGACATCATAGGTTCAAACCGATTCGCTTAACCGGTCAAACCGGTTCGAACCAGTCCAGTCTCTTCACCGGTTCAATCGCTGGTTCGGTTCTGACAACATTAGTAGCTACTAGCTGTTGAATAACTATTCGCTATGTTTTTATATACTAGTAGCTATTGAATAGCTGTTAGCTATGTTTTTTGTACGAGTAACTTTTTTTAAAATATTACTAGGTTTGCAACTTTCATTTAAAAATAATTATTTGTTGAGATTATGTATATCGTGTTGAATAGCTGTTTTACAATGATTGAATATCTATTTTGTATGATTGTTGCCAGTTGTGAAATGGCTTTCTAGCTAGCTATTGATTGTTCATATATACTTTCTACAATCTTGCGCTGAACTAGTTGTTGATTGTTTATGTATTGTACTATTCTAGGTAATTATTTAAGCATCATGTCATCACCAATCCCATCTGGAAATGGAAACCAGTCTCATACGAAACTTGAAGACACTATTTTTTGTTTTGCAATGATGTGAATGGTCAATTTATGGATTTTTAAAATTTTATGTTTGATGAGAATGATACCTTTGTAGATTTTTCAAAATTTTATGTTTTATAAGACTGATGTGCTTTAGACTTTTAAAATTCTATATTTGATAAGAATGATATATTTGTAGACTTTTAAATTTTCATTTTTGTTGAACACATGAGTTGTTTTAATTCTTATATTATTATAAGTTATTCAATTGTTCAATCCTTCAACAATTATTAATCTATTTTAATTCTTATTGTGTTAGATATGTTTATAGAAGTAGAATTCATAAAGGCATAAATAAGAAGAATTTGGCAGTCAAAACGTCAACATTCAAGGCTTGTTACACATTTCAGGTCAGTTAATAGAGTAATTTCTTTTTTAAATATTTATGCTAAGAGATTTTTAAAAGTTTTCTATTAATGTTTTCCTGTATGTTTTTTTGTGATGAGTAAAATCTAATATATAGATTTAGGATTTATAAATATATAATTTTAGTATTTTTATAAATCCAATATATAAATTTTATGTGTCAAATATATATATATATATATATAGATTTTAGTATTTTTAACAGTTCTTTGACTAGTTCAATCATCGGTTCGGTTCTGACAACATTGCTCTTCATTTACATTCTCTTAGAAACAAGCGCATATATATGGAGAAGGATTTTGTTCTTTGCTTGCTTCTCGTTCTCTCACTCTCCTGCAAATACAGCAAGTGTGATAACTCAACAGAGATTGCAATCCTTCTATCCTTCAAAACACAGTACGTAAGTTCAGACCCTCAAAATGCACTTGGAGGATGGAACAGCAGCTCCCCCCTGTGCACCTGGACTGGCATTTCTTGCTCCAGGGACCAAAGCCGTGTTCATGCCATCAGGCTCCCAGGCCTCGGCCTCTCTGGGATCATCTCTCCCCACATTGCCAACCTCTCTTCCCTCCGACTCCTCAATCTGTCTTATAACTACTTCCACGGCTCACTTCCTGAGCAGCTCGGTCGTCTTTCTCGCTTGCGCACACTTGTACTTAACCATAATTCCCTCACCGGTACTATTCCCGGCAGTCTCTCCCGTTGTGTAAATCTCCAAAAGCTCTTTCTTTCAGTCAATCGCTTGTCTGGGGATCTCCCTCCCTCACTTGGCTCTTTGTCCCTTCTACAATTTCTGGTTGTTTCCAATAATTATTTCACTGGCCCAATACCTCCTCCTATTGCAAACCTCTCCTCTCTTGCCTATTTCTATGTTGCAAATAACCAACTTTCAGGTGACATCCCACAAGAGCTTGGTAGTCTTAAGAAATTGATCCATCTGCAAATCTCTAATAACCAATTGACTGGCACCATTCCTCTCGCTGTTTATAACATCTCCTCTCTCAAGTTCCTCTCCGTGGCAAAGAACAACCTCACTGGGCAGCTTCCACAGGACATTGGTCGACAGCTACCCCAGCTTACAGCACTCTACATGTCTGAAAATAAGTTCAACGGGCCAATTCCTAGCTCTTTGTCAAACATGTCTGGAATTCAAGACCTCTACCTCTCAAAAAATCACTTTCATGGTCCGATTCCTCTGCTTGGAAACATGCGTGATCTTATCACCTTTGGTTTAGAAGAAAACAGTCTCTCCTCCAACACTGATCTCAACCTCAACTTCTTCAATTCTCTTACCAACTGCACCCATTTGGAGTTATTTTCCCTCACAGCCAACAATCTAGCAGGCCAACTCCCTGGGTCGATAGCTAATCTATCCATCCATCTCCAAGGCTTCAACGTAGACAACAACCAGCTCTCAGGGCCATTCCCGCAAGGTATGCACAGCTATCCCAACCTCATGGTCCTGGATGTGAGTCAGAATTCTTTCACTGGCAGCGTCTTCGAGTCGGTAGGCCTACATGGTAAATTGCAGACGCTCCTCCTCTCAGGAAACTATTTCGTCGGGAACATACCAGACATGTTCGGCAATCTGACAGAGCTGTATGAGCTAAATCTAAGCCATAACCAATTGTATGGCGGAATCCCAGAAAGCATAGGAAATTTGAGGCATTTGGAATTGTTGGATCTCTCGTGTAACAATCTAACAGGATTCATACCTTGGACGATTCTCAATCCCCATAGTTTGACATTGAGATTGATCAATTTGGCTCATAATTTTCTCCACAGCTCCTTGCCCGCTGAAGTGGGTCGGTTAAATGTCCTCGAATTCATGGATTTATCAGATAACAAGCTATCAGGAAGCATTCCTGCCTCCTTGGGTGGTTGTTCTAGTTTACAGAGTTTGAGAATGGCTAAGAATCAGTTCCATGGTTCCATACCAGAATCATTTGGTCAATTACTAGCCCTTAGAGGCCTGGACTTGTCAACTAATTTTCTTTCCGGAGAGATCCCTGGAGGCTTGGGGAAGCTCAGGTTGCTTTCAAACCTAAATTTGTCTTTCAATGATCTTCAAGGAAGGGTTCCTGGAGGTGGGGTCTTCGCGAATATTAGCCATGAATCATTACAAGGAAACAAAGGCCTCTGCAGCCATGACAGATTTGCACAGAAGATGCTAAGCCTATCTATGTGCAGCCAGCGTAGACATTCTCTCTCACTCAAATTCGTCATCACAATTTCTTGTTTCGCTGCACTTCTTTCTGCTCTGTTATACTTGGTACATAATGTGAATTCAATGAAGCAGGGTAGAGAATCCTTAGCTTCACATGATCAAAGGAAGCTTTCTGAAGACATTTGACTTCAACAGATAACTTCAGCTCTAGCAATTTGATAGGAAAAGGAAGCTTTGGAACAGTATATATGGGAGTCACTAACGGCGGCGTTGCTATTGCACTTAAGGTTTTGGATGTGAAACAGCAGAATGCTTCTGTGAGGTTTGCATTAGAATGTATAATTCAGAGACATCGGGCATCAGAACCTCGTAAAGATGATTACAGCATGCTCAAACATTGACAGAAACGGTACTGGCTTCAAAGCTCTTATCATGGAGCTCATGTTTAATGGAAGCTTGGATAATTGGGGAGATCGGTTTCAGTAGAAACGTTTGCACGTTTGGTTGAATCTGCAAATGCCTCATCTGCCATTGAACTCAAATGTGCGGCTGAGATGAGCGATAGCAGACAGGGGCAAAATGGGAAAGTGAGAAATTAAAGTACATGTGTGTAGATAACCCGCAGCTAAGGCATCAGACTTCCACTTCATTTCTCGTAAAAAAACATGTTCTCTTTCGATCAAAGACGAGTGGAGAAGAAGAGCAAGGCATCCAATCGGCATCCAACTCTTGCTTTTCCGATTGCGTAGGAGTGAAGAGGAGCAAGAGCAGCGACACCGGATGAGTGTAGAAGAAGAGTAAGGCATTGATCGGCATCCAACCCTTTCTTTTCCTTCTCTCTTTCTTCCTCTGAGAACGAATCTATGCATGTATAGTATTATTTTTAAAATCCATAGTCTTTATGATTTCTGAAATCATGCTTTGATTGACCGAATTTCTGCCCAAATCATTTTGGGGACAAGGATGCACTTGGTTTCCATGCTCTGAATCCAGTTCTATGATCTGATTTTCATGTTCTGCATGTTAGCGTCCCTACTTTTTTTTGTATTTAGTTTTTCCAGCACATTGCTCGTTTGAGTTTGTTTCATCTGAGTCAGTTTGTTTCAAAATAGATGGCAGCGGGATTTGGTGAGCACCACGATGGGTAGCAGGTCCGCCGGATTTTATACGGTGATTGTGGTTTTCTCTCGCCATCGTCAGGGATGGGTGTCTCGCATGGTAGCTTTGGTGAGGAAGATCGGATGAGTTTGTCACCGGCAAGCATGCTTGTTCGATTGGGGAAGAAGACATTTGATATGGCGCACCGGCGATGTATAACAATCTGTGCACGTGCAGCCCACATATGATGTTGATTGATTTGCAATTTTGCTTTTATTTTTAATGACCCAACATACACTTGTTCTGGTGTCAATCGTTTCTTAATTCATGCCTGTTAAGCTATGTATATATGAGATGCAAATTGTTTTGGATGTTTTTAATTTTTTTTTGGATCAAGGGGAGGCTAAATAGAAGTGTGCAATTATGATATTCAGTGCTTAATGATTTTAGTACATTCCTCCTTATCCATTAATTTATATTCTCATGTGCTGGATAAAATAGTATAATTATCCATAAATTAATCTTCTTGCATTATTATTATTATTATTATTATACAAATTTGATTATATTTATTTTTGGAAAAATGATATAGATGTTGAATAAAATATGTGCAATTAATTTATTTGATACTTTATAATTTCGATAACACTAGTATCGAAAATAAAATTGTTTCTGTGACAAATAATTAAAGTCACTAGTTAAATAATGTTCTCACGTGAATACTACATTATTTTTTTTAGATTTAAATTTATTAAGTAGAATTTTTTAAAATAAATTTAAATAAAGAATTCTTAAAATACAAATTGAAGCACAACTATAAAAGAAATTTAAAAACTTAATATTTTAAATAAGTAAATAGAAAAGTTCACACCATTCATTTGAAGATATGATTTTTAAAATCATTATATGGAGAACGCTTGTATAATATATTTAGAATTTAAAATTTAAAATTTTTAGATGAAAATTATTCTAAAAAATTTTTAAATCTAAATATTAAATTAGTTTGAAAAAGAACATTTCTATAGCAATATTAAAACCGTAAATTTTACATTAAATACATGAAGAACATTTATATAATGTATTTAAATATATAAATCTCAAACTAATTATGTGGAGAATGATGCTATAAAAATTTTCTGAATTATTACAATAAATTTATCATCACAAATTATAACTATTTTTGTGATAAATAATTTAAATTTAACATTACATAAAATTCTCACATAACTTTTATACAAATTCTTTACTTTTTGAGGTAATGGTACAAGGCGACAAATAAAATTTATGCTGTTAATTTGTTTTTTGATTTATTTCATTTATTTACATTTATTCCGTTGTAAATTTGTGCCGTTAATTTATTTTTTGATTTATGTTCATTTATTTACTTTTATGTTGTTGTAAATTTTATATGATTTATATGAAAAAAGTAAATAAATCAAAGTAAATCGTTTTTAATAAAAGTAAATCGTAAATGAATGAAAAAGTAAATAACCGGTGGTCTCAAAATTTATAATTTTTCTAGTAAACCAAAGTAGATTGTTTAAAATTTGTGCCGTTTTATTCTAAGTTTAATGGTACGAGATGACAAATTATCGTAAATCATACGAGGCACAAAAAAGGTGACAACGGTCATTTATTTATTTTTTGAGACCACCTATTACAAATTAAATTCCTCCTATTAGAAATAATAAAAATCAATGATACTTACAAATAATCACACAAGTATTATAGTCTTTGTTCATTTTTTAGGCATAATATGGGGTTAAAAAAAATAGGTGCATAATGAGTATGAGGATGAGTTTTATTCTGACTATGATTAATATAATTGCTTATTATAAAAATTTATAACATATACAAATTTTTAACTTTCCAGTAAATAAAAGTGTAAATAATTATTATTGATTTATTAAATATATTAATTAGGTAAAGGATCCAATTATTGGATTTATTTAAAATTTAATAAGAATCTATATTTTATTATTTAATATTATTAGTATATTTCGTATTGCATTTACGGATAATATATTTGATATAGATTTTATGAACAATCTATAAAATCCATCAAACCAGTTCATTACAAATTGATAATTCTATAAAAATCATAAATCATGTATATATTAGTTCATGATTTTGCATTATTCTTGTAAAATCTGTATTGCCCATCTAATTTGTGAAAATGAAATGTCATCAATCCTATTTCAAGTGTCTTGTTTATGTTATCAAACAAGTACGTAGCAAAATCATATATTCTATACAACTCGTAAAATATATAAAATTTATCAATTGCATATGCGCTATTTCTGTGATACTCGAATAACCTGTAAAATTTATTTCATGGAAAAAATGAATAAAGATTACCAGTATAACACATCATCCCCATGAATTGCATAAAAACTGTAAAATCCGTAAAATCTGTAAAATCTATAAAATTGGTCAAACATGCTAAATTATATCATTCGTTCAAATTTATTTTTTAAAATAAATCTATTCTGAATTTTCGAATTTTAGGCGCACATTACCAATTATAATTTAAAATAAATATCATTCAATTTAACGTCATGGATCAATCATCATCTATAGTATTTTATTAAAATCATATGATTAACCATAGAAATACATGCACCCCAAAGTACTATAATTAATCTTACCTACCCATACTCACACTTTATTCACAATGCTACTCTCATGGTATGAAATTACCATATTACCCCATTTGCATTTTATGCAAAAGTGCAAATATTTGCACTCACACCTGCCTCATAATTGGGTCCATCTAGAAACACCCCCTACAGCAAGACTAGGCCTGCTTCAGAGACTGAACATCGTCATAGATGTAACAACTGCAATGGACTACCTGCACCGTGACGGGCACCCACCAATCATCCACTAGGATCTGAAACCCTCCAATGTGCTCTTGGATGATAAGATGACTGCTCATGTTGGTATGATTTGCTGTAATTATTATTTCATGGTAGAAAAACATTATCAAAATTATTGCTTATGCAGTTAATTCACGTATTCAGACTTGTCTCCTTCGTCGTCCCCATCTTCTTTGCCTGCACCCTCCTCTTTCCCTTGGGAATTTTCGAAAGTTATAGTTTCGCTTATCTTGTCAGATTCTTATTATGGACTCGGCAGCAGTAAGACACCCTTGATGATGGTCTCCAAGAAAAAATAGAGACGATGTCATGGCCGGGGAGTGATTTACTCACTCTCAATGGTAAATAATTTATTCTTGCTTAAAATTATTTGTTTAATTTCATTGTCAACTTCTATTTATGATTACTTAGTTTTCTTTTCTTCTAGTTGAAGAGCAACAAAGAATAAATCAAGCATTTTCGTGATCATCGAGGAGTAATCAGGTATACTTCGACTTTTTTCTATCCTAATGTTCTTATTAAACAAATTCACATATATTATTATTTTTATGGGCGTGTTTGACAATCATAAAAGTTGCAAATCTAAAACTTTTCAATGGGGTGTGTTTGTTTTTAAATAAAATTTTTATCCAAAACTTTTTAATTTAATACTTTACATTATTCATGAGTATCTAATTTTAAAGTATTTTTTCACATCTTCATATACAAGTTACCCTCCTTTTCAATTATTTCTATACAACTAACCTATCTATTTTAACTTTATTCTTTTTATCCTTGATCATTACTCATATTGTATCACATCATTTTCTCTCATTTCAATAACTTTTATATCAAAATTTTTTTATTTGAAAGTTTTATCACTTTTCAAACACACTCATAATTTTTCACTCTCTGTAATTATTTTATTTTTAAATTATTTTTACATCTTTTTATTTTTTTTAAAAAAACACCTTATATAATTATCTTACTTTTTAATCATTTCTCTATAATTACCTATATAATTATCTTATCTATTTAAATTTTATTCTCTTTAATCCTTATTGTTACCTATATCATATCATATCTCTTCTACCATTTTAAATTTTTTTATTCTAAACCATCATCATCATAAGCCATTTCCTACCTAGATGGGGTCGGCTGCGTGGATTCTGTTGCGCCATTCTTGGCAATTAAAGACTAAATTTTTAATAATTTGTAATATTTTTCAAATCTTGCTTAATTACTTCCATCTATGTTTTTTCGGGTCTTTTTTTCATTATCCTACCATCTTCTACTTGGATGAATTTTGCCCTCATAACTGGTGCCATTTTAGGCCTTCGTTTAATATGACCAAACCATCTTAATATATTTTTTCTCATTTTATCACTCATTGGTCTCATTTTTAGATTTTCTCGAATTATTTCATTCCTAATTTTATCTTTTCTTATTTTAATACTCATCCACTTTAATATTCTTATTTTCGTTATGTTCATTTTATGTATATGTTGTTCTTTAACTACCCAATATTCTGCCCCATAAAGCATAACAGGTCTAATTGCAGTTTTATAAAAATTTCCTTTTAATTTAATTGGGACTCGACGATCACATAAAATTTCTTATGCACTTCATAATTTCTTCCATTCTGCCTGAATTTTATGCATTATATCTTTCTTGATTTCCCCATTCTCTTGAATTATTGATCCTAAGTATCGGAAGTGATTAGTTCTTGTTATTATTTAATCTAAAAGCTTAATTAGTTCTTCATCCGGATTCTTACTATTATTAAAATTACATTTCATACATTCAGTTTTTATGCGACTAATTCTAAAATCATTAGATTCAAAGGCATTTATCCACCTATTTAATTTCAAATTTAGTCATTCTTTAGTTTCACCTATCAGAACAATATAATCTGCAAATAACATGCACCAAGGTACTTCTTGTAAGTGTCTAGTAATTTCATCTATTACCAAAGTAAAAAAGTAAGGATTCAAGGCTGAGCCTTGATGTAAATCTATTTTAACTGGAAAAATATTAGTATCTTTACTAATAGTCCTCACATTTGTTATAGTTCCCTCATACATATCTTTAATAATATCAATGTATCTATTATTAATTTCTTTTTAATCACTTGTCATATTAACTTTCTTAGTACTTGATCATATGCTATTTCTAAATTAATAAAAATCATGTATAAGTTATTTTTCTTCTTCTGTACTTTTAAAATAGTTTTCTAAGTAAGAAAATGACTTCAGTGGTTGATTTTCCTGGCATAAACCCAAACTGATTTTCAGATGCATTATTTTCCCGTCTTAGTCTATGTTCAATTATTATTTTTCATAACTTGATAGTATGACTCATTAGTTTTATTTCCTCATAATTTACACAATTTTGAATGTCTTCCTTATTTTTATAAATTGAGTCTATTGTGTTTTTTCTCCATTGACTTAACATTAACTTTGTTTTTATAATTTTATTAAAGAAATTGATTAACCATATTGCACCTACATCTCCAATGCACTTTCATGCCTCAATTGGTATATTATCTGAGCCTAAGACTTTTTCTGTTTCATTTTTTAAAAGTTTCATTTACTTCAGATATTTGAATTTGTGGGAAATAACCGATATACCTATTTTTTTCTCTATTTAAACTAACATCTAATGCTAAGTGTTCTGATGAGGTATCATTTAGTAGACTATAAAATAAAATTTTCATCTTTCTTTAATTTCTTCATCTTTAACTAGAATTCTTTGGTCTTCACGTTTAATACATCTAACATGTGCTAAATATTTGCCTTTATTTTATTTTAATTTAGCTAACTTAAATATATATATTTTTACCTTGTCTATTTCATAATTTTTTATATAATTTATCATAAGCTTTGTGTTTAACATATATAATAATATTTTAGTAGCTTTTTTTGATAGTTTGTATTGTCGTAAGTTTAAATTATTTTTGTTACTCTGTTATTTTTAAAACTTTCTTGTTTATAATTTATAGCTTTTTGAACATCCTCATTCTACCACCAAGTTTCCCTTTGTAAGGATCTACAATTTTTATATATGACAATAATACTTTGTCCAACTTTTATGCTAGTTGTCATTTTATTCCATGTTGATTTTACTTTATTTTCTTGCATGTTCCATTTTCCTTATTTTATCATTTTTTTACTAAAAAGTTTCATATTGTTTCGCCTTAAATTTCACTATTTAACTTTTGAAATTATATCGCTTTTAGTTTTTATTGGCTCTTTTTGTGTATACGTATCCATCACTAATAATTTATGTTGCATAGCTAAACTCTCATCTGGGATAACTTTACAATTTATATAAAAGGTTCTATCTATTTTTTTATAAGGAAGAAATCTACTTTGCTAGAATTGGTCCCACTAAATTTTTAAGTATTTTTAAAAATATTATCAAAGGTCAAATACACCTTATTATGAGTACTACAAGCGGCAATTGGCTAGGATTGTTTGTCAATGTCTTTTTATATTTTTTTTATGAGTTGGAGCTACTACTCACAACTGATGCTGGTTTTGCACTTTGCAGAGAGGGGGACTTGAAACCTCGACGCTAGGCAGTCATACCCGCATGAGCTACCAACTGCCCTATAGCAGGTGCTCTTTTGTCAATGTCTTTTAAGTTGGCTGTTTAGCAATATTGCAGCCGAATTGACAGATATTTTTGTAGTAGGAAGAGGCCTGTAAGCGTGAGTGTTCCTCAACAGTTAAGCTCTTTCCACTTATGTTTTGAATTTGGATATAATGCATTTTATCATCAATGGATATTAATTTGGATTTTTTTCTTAATAATTACTTTATGTTCCCCATCCATTCACGTACCAATGACTTGGAAACGTCAACGCTTTTGTCCAGATGTCAACGTATAATTTTATCCACCTGTTCTCAAAATAATAATAATAATTGTATCCATTTGTAGACACGTCAATTTCGAGCCAATTTTTAGCTACATTGATTAAATTTGTGTTTAATACATGCAATGGATTAATTTGCAAAAAAAATTATATTATTTGGCCAATCTACGCATGGGATTTATTACAAATTTAATGGGTCATCATCACATTTAATTCATCGGCCAAGATCCTTCAAACAAAGGGCACATCTATATGCAGGATACCACACCAGCAGATTATCATAACTGAAACCAATAATCCCCAAATAAGTTGCTGCAACGGTGCGTTTGCTCAGCATAAAAATTTTCAACTAAAACTAATAAAAAAAATTTCACTTCTATTTTTTAATTTTTTATACTTTTATATACAATTATTTTACTTTTTAACTATTTATACACGACTATCTATACAATCGATTAATCTATTTTAACTTTACTCTTTTTACTTATTTTCTTTACCTATATCATGCTAGATTATTTTCTTTCATTTCAAAAAATTTTACATCAAAAAATTTTCTTCAAAAATTTCATCACTTACAAAACACGAAAAAAAAGTTGGTGTAATGACTTACGATGAAAAAAGAATGCTGTAATGACACTGAAATTGAAAAATAAAGTTGTATGCCCGTGATGACCGCCGACGACGCTGCTATTTCCACTGGAGAACATCTGGCCGGAGCCGATCAAAAAACGGGCGACGTTGAAACTGCACCGTACCAGCATCGCCGGAAAGATCCACGATGCTACCGTTGGGAGAAAAACACCTCCCAAATGAGGCATATTCCGCATTGATGGGGTCTGGGTTATTAGGCCCTTGGTGGGTGGTTGTAGGGTTGTGGGACTGAGTTAAGGGTTGGGCCTAGGTTGTGGGCTTGGTCCTTAGCAACCATCGTTAGAAGTAGGGAGAGGCGTGACATGGGGTCTCGAATTTGAGTTTCTGGAATTTGAGTTTCTTGTATTCGTAGATGTAAGGAAAGAGGGAGGAACACCTTCTTGTAATGGTCAATTTGGCAATGTCGATATCTCAATCTCATAGCCTTTTTTTTTTTTTCCAATGCCTGTAATAATATGATTGAATAGGGACAAGATGAGAAATAATGAAAATAAAGTTAAAATAGATGGATTAGTTATATAGATATTTATGTAAAAATAATTGAATATTAAGGTAAGTGTTTAAAAAATGGGAAGAAATAATTAAAAATAGAATAACCGTAGAAAATGAGAACTTTTAGCATGAAAAGTTTCGCTTTTTCCAAACATGTCTTATATATAACAAATAATAAGGATGTGATATATTTGGACTATGAAGCTACCTAAATAATTTATCGAGTGTTTATTCATTCTAAATTTTTCAAATTAAAACGTTTCAATTTAAAAATTTTTAATCTCCATAATTATCCTATTTTTAAATTTTTTTATAAAACTATCCTACTTTTTAATTATTTCAATGCAACTATACCTACAACTAACTTATTTATTTTAACTTTATTCTTTTTACCCTTTATCATTAACCTTATCATATCACATTTTTTTTTATTTTAAAAAATTTTATATCACAAACTTTTCAGCTAAAAATTTTATCACTTTACAAAAACACCCTTCTAATGTGTTTGAATTGGAATACAATCCGAGCGCACATCTAAGCTAACTGTAATGCATTTAAGCCTAGGATCCTACCGCCAACAGGTCAGTAAGAGTAAGACCGTGGTTGCGGAATTGAGGAGCCCAGTCCTGTGCCTTTTTGTAAAATAGTTTTTGAGTGAGCAACAAAAATTTAATTAATAGAAAATCTAATGTCCATTCAAAATAATCATATATACATTTGCTCTTAAATCACTGTTACTCAATGACAATGAAATTAGGCGAAAACGGTTTGTGGATTAATAGAGAAGAAATGTCCCATCCGAAGTTAGGAAAAAATTTCTTGTATCGTTGTAAAAATTTTCATTTTTTCACTTTGACAATGAATAATTATGTAGAGTATAAACTGAAAAATGCAAAATGTGTGGTTGTTTGCAAAAATCCTTAGCGTCATCAGACCATACCATATGTAATGCAGTTCACTGTAAAATGAAACCCGAACGATCATGAAATTAACATAAATTGTATTGGAAATTATTTATTTCAGCAACATATAAATTTTTATCCAAATTGAATATGTACATGGACTTTATTTGAAATGGTATAAAGTATAAACTTAATATAATAAAATAATTTAATTTTAATGTTAAATTTAAAGTTGTATTTTTAATATCTTAACCATGGAAAGTATAGTTTTTATGTGGACAAGTGATTATATAAAATATTATTGTATTTTTACTACAGGTGGGCCTCAAGACTGCACAATAACTGTGAATCTATGATTCCGTGAACAAGTCTCTTAATTTAATTTTTAAAGTTTCTTACTAAACTTTTTGTTTCAGGATGCGTCAATCTCCTTCAGAATAAAAAAAAAATAATTGCATGGGGCTTTTCTAATTTGAGGGGGCCCATATGAGTCTGGAGAATCAATAAAGATGATAAAAACTATCTTAAATTTTGTTCAACCTGTTCCTTACTAGTCTTGATGACAATATTATAATTATTAAATTAATTTACAAGTGCATTGATTGGGTAATTACCTTCCAATGGAGGAGGAATATCCACGAGAAGTCAAAAGGATAATAATTTAATTGATATGTAATCTTGGTGTCGAGCGGCAATAATTCAGCCACCCCTGACTAATAAACAAAGATAAGAATATTCGTTTCATTTCCCACCTACTTTTCACCCACCCTATAAAATATGAATGATGTTGAAGCGGCCCAAATAAAAAACCTTGGACAGGATATGTTTACATATGTTTTTGTTGACAATACGAATGGGTTATCGACTATCAAGAAACACACCTCTGCGGTCAAGTTCGGAGTTTCCTAGAAATTCCTTAATTTCTTTACGATTACTTAGTTTTCTTTTCTTCTAGTGTAAGAGCAACAAAGAATAAACTAATCATTTCCGATGACCATTGAGGAGGAGGAGTCAAGTATCGTTCGACTTTTTTCTATCTTAATGTTCTTATTAAAGAAATTAATATATATTATTATTTTTATCGGGGTGTTTGACAATCATAAAAAGTCATCAATCTAAAACTTTTCAATAGGGTGTGTTTGTTTTTAAATAAAAATTTTTAAGTGTGTTTAAGAAGTAATAAAAAATTTTATGAAAATTTTTTCGTGTAAACTTTTTTAAATGACAAAAAATGATGTAATATGTCAGGAATAATGCTGGGAGTGAAGATAATAAAGTTAAAATAAATAGACTAGATATATAAGTAATTATGTAAAAATGATTGAAAAATATAGTTGTTATATATGAAAAAATGAAGAAATAATTAAAAAAGGACAGTTATGGAGTGCGAAAAGTTTTAGATTGAAAAGTATTAGAGATAAACAAACACTTATATAAAACTTTTCAATTTAAAACTTTTCATTATTCACAACTATTTAATTTTTAATTATTTCTTCGCATCTCTATATACAAATTACCTTACTTTTCAATTATTTCTACATAACCATCCATACAGCTAACCTCTTTATGTTAACTTTATTATTTTTATTCCTTATCATTACCTCTATTATATCACGTCATTTTCTCTCATTTCAATAACTTTTTATATTAAAAACTTTTCATTCAATTTTTTTTATCACTTTCCAAATACACTTATAAAGTTTTTCACTCTCCACAATTATTTTATTTTTTAAATTTACATCTTTTTATATAATTATCTTACTTTTCAATCATTTTTCTATAATTATCTATAAAATTATCTTATAACTTCTTTTTCATTTACTCTGCTAGTTTTACTTTTTTCTCATGTTGACGATGACTCTAATTTAGTATTATATTCCTATTTTTCTACTAAAAATAAAACTATATGAACCAGAAGCTCAGTGAGTAAATAGTTTTTTTCGAATTTATTTTTTTAAAAATAAATAACATCTATGCTGTCGTTTGTGTACAACAAGTTCTAATCAATGAAAAGTTAAATACTTTTATACTTGTGCAAGCTTATTTTCATTCTAATTCATGCATTCATGCCTTGGGCATTGCCATCTGCTTGTACTCATATGTAGCCATGCTACATATTCATGAGATAATTTTTTTTTTTTTTTTTTTTTGTAGTTCTGAGGTTGTTACGCAGGTACTACTATATTTCTTTATTGCTTGGCGGCAAGCTTGAATATGCATCATGCTTATGCATTATGATCAATGTATTACTTAGATCCATTGCTTAACACGATTAAAAATATTTTAAAATAATCATGCTCATGCTTAAATAAATCAACTTGAAAGAAAATTGCAAACTTAATAAATAATCACACTTCAAGCAAATCATAATATTAAACATAATATTTTTTAAAAGTAATGATTTGGTAGAAATTTACTCACCTTTAACTAAACTTTAAAACTCTTCTTTTTCTAATTTCTTGTAGTAGCTTTCAGTCTCTTTCCTTAATTTTCATCACAAGATGTTCATTATTTCACTCCGATTTTTATAAATGTTATTTAAAATTTCATTTATGACTTTTCAAAAATTTTCATAATTTTAATTGGTCAAAATTCCATTTTCCCTATTTATTCATATATTATTTCACCCAAAAAACACATTGGACTCATTTATATTTTTAAATACTTAATTTAATTTTTCAAATTTTTTTCGTAACTTTTTGTATTTTTTTAATTTTTGAATTTTTAATATTATTTTATTGGCCTATCGGCTGGGAGCTCACCGTTGGTGGGCTAGGCGCACTGGGGCAGACTTAGGCGGGTTAGGCTGGTGGACTATGCTGTGGCTAGACTTGTTTATATAACTTCTTGGGATTAATTTCTGTGGGCTTGGGTTATGGGTTTTTTCTAGTAGGTTTGACTTTTGGGTTTTTTGGGTTATTGGACTCTGGTTGGATGAGCTTAGTTCAGAAGTTTTTTTTTTTTCTTTTTAAATTTCGACAGTCCCCATTTTTTGGATAAAATCATTTGAATCTCTCAATATAAATGTTTATTTGATTAAAGACTAAGCTTCTAAAATTATGTTCTTAAATCTAGACAGTCCATTTCTCAAAATAGTGTCCATATCATCATATTTAATATAAGGAGTTTAATAAATAGTTAAAAGTAAATATCTCTTAAAATAGCTATCTAAATTAATTTTTAACTAAATTCATTCATTATGCTAAAATCTCTCCAAGAATCTTTGTAATAGGTGAGGTTAGTAATTTTACATCTGTATTTTCCTATAGAATTTTTTTGGTTTGCTCTTAAAATACATAACCGATACTCTAATTTTTTTTTTTTGTAAAAATCACTATATCTGAAAATCCATAACTCTGATCATGCTAAAATTTTGTAGGAAGACTAAACAAATGATTATCTTACTATGGTATGGCCACAATTCTTTGATCATTTTTAGAAATATATTTATTTCATTATATTTCATTTTCTACCATTTATTAGCTACTTTTTTTTGAAATAAGTAAAATTACAAGACTCAAAATTTTAATAACACTTCAGCTATCTATCATCTATGCTAGAAATATTATGAATGACTTATATCTAAAAAATGAGTTGCATATATTGTAAAATCAGTCAGATTAATTGAAACTAATTTCCACGCGATGTACCTTCCTCCCTTGTGTCCGTCTCCTCCCTCTTCTTATCTCTCTCTCTCTCTCTTTTTTTTTTTAACCACGGAAACCCATCTCTTCTCCTTATATATTAGCAACATCAAAAAACAGCTATCCATAATTGCCATCTTCCATCTCTCTGATAAATTTCACCGTGTTATTTTTTTCAACAAAAGGGGCTTCGATTTACGGCGGCTGTTACACATTTAAAAAATTTTATCCTAATTTTTTTTTCAAAAATGTTATCAAATGTCAAACACACCTTTTAAGTATTACAAGCAGCAATTGGCTAAGAATTTTTGTAGATATTTTTATTGTGGTTGGAAGAGGCGTTGTAAGTGGGAGTGTCCCCGAACAGTTAAGCTCTTTCTGTTTATGCCTTGAATTTGGATGTAATGCATTTTATCATCAATGAATGTTAATTTGGATTTTTTTCTTAATAATTACTTTTTTATGGGTGTTCATAGAGGATTCTAATTTGTATACTTGGTTGCACTTAGCCTTGGTGCACTCTGGTGTATTTAATCTTTTTTTTGAATTTTTTTTATAGAATTGTTAATCTAAATATATTTAACATGTACATCAAGTTTTACCAAATTTAAAGATTTGTAGATATTTTCTTTGGAAGTAAACCTTCAAATCTTTTTAATTTAAAACTTTTCCTTATTCACAATTATCCGGTTTCTTAATTATTTCTTTGCATCTTCGTATACAAAATATCTTACTTTTCAACAATTTCTATACAATTTTTCGTACAACTAACTTATCTATTTTAACTTTTTTCTTTTTATTCCATATTATTACCTCTATTACATCACATTATTTTCTCTAATTTCAATAATTTTTACACTAAAAATTTTTCATTCAAAAGTTTTATTACTTTCCAAACATACCCATAAAATTTTCATTCTCCACAATTATTTTATTGTTTAATCATTTTTATATCATCTTATATAATTATCCTACTTTTCGATTATTTCTTTACAATTATTTATATAACTATCTTATCTATTTTAACTTTATTCTTTTTAATCATTATCATTACCTCTATCATATCATATTTCTTCTCTCATTTTAAATTTTTTTATCAAATGTCAAATGCCCCTTATAAGTACCATAAGCGGCAATTGGCTAAGAATGTTTATTGATATTTTTGTTGTAGTTGGAAGAGGCCTCCGAGTGTGAGTGTCCCCCAACAATTAAGCTCTCTCTGTTTCTGCTTTGAATCTAGATGTAATGCATTTGATCATCAATGGATATTAATTTGGATTTTTTCTTAATAATTATCTTTTTTACTGGGTATTCATATATTACATCATATCAACTGGTGTTATAGTTAGGACTTAAGATATTTTTACAATTTTTTAACAACATTCTACAAATATATTATCAATATTCTTAATAAAATTTTCCAAATATCCTTCCCACGGAAACTAGAGGAGAATAATAACACCACTCTTGCGATGCAGCTGTCAAGTGTATTATTACTACTGTGAAAATTGCCGTTGCTAAATGTTGCTGTCAGTATAGTCCGAAACCACGTTGCCACATGATGGGGAATTGTCCTTTATCATAAGTGGCTTTTAATAATTACTTTGGGTATGTTTTGAAAAGTGATAAAACTTTTGAATAAAATTTTTTTAGTGAAAATTGTCACAATAAAAGGAAATAATGTGATATAATAAGAATAATAAGGACGAGTAAAGAAAATAAAAGTTAAAATAGATATATTAGTTGTATAGATAGTTATGTAAAAATAATTGAAAAGTACGATGATTGTATAAAAAGATGGGAAGAAATAATTAAAAATATATAATTATAGAGAAAGAAAAGTTTTAACTAAGACATTTTTCATTAGTTACTAAGGGTGTGTTTGTTATTAAGAAAAAATTGTCAAGTTAAAACTTTTCAATTTAAAACTGTTCACTCTCCACAACTACCCTATTTTTTAATTATTTATTCACATTTTTCTATACAATTACCTTACTTTTCAATCATTTCTACACAACTACCAGCACAACTAATTTATTTATTTCAACTTTATCTTATTTATTCTTCATCATTACCCATATCATATCACATCATTTGATAACTTCTACTCTTTACAACTTTTCATCAAAAGTTTTATTCATTCTCAAAAACACCTCAAAAGTTTTATGCTGTCGTGAACTCGGGCTTAACGGGCTTAGCTTGGTAGTTGCAGACGCTGGCTTGTATGCACAGTAGAACGCCACTGTAATAAAAAAAAAAGTTTTATGCTGTCAGATGAGTCCGAAACGATGTCCCCGATCTGTGCACGCACGGACGACTTGCGAAAATGACTTGGAAGCGTCAAAGTTTTTGTACAAAATGTCAGCCTCTAATAATTTTATTCAATTGTCCTCAAAACAACAACAACAACAACAATAATAATAATAATAATAATAATGTCCAAAATATATTAGTCAGCCGATCTACGCATTGGATTTATTAAAAATTTAATGGGTCATCATCGCATGGAATTCAACGGCCAAGATCCTTCAAACAAGGGACACATGTATACGTATGATACCACACCGGCAGACTACCATAACTGAAACCAACGTTCTCCAGATTAAGTTGCTGGCATGGTCAACTCAAAAAAACAAAAAAAGTTGCTTTTGAATGGTATTTTTCAATTTTTTTTCACTTTCTACAATTATCTTATTTTTAATTATTTTTTCACATCTTCCTATATAATTACTATACTTTTTAATCATTTATACATAACTAAATCTACTGCTAACCAATGTATTTTAACTTTATTCTTTTTACTCATTATCGTTACATTATTTTTTTCCATTTCAAAAAATTTTACATAAAATTTTTTTCTTCAAATACTCAGTCACTTCCCAAACAAGTAACTTAACCAATTTAATGACACAACACTTCTGTATAAGTTAGTTGTCAGTATAAATTTTTAATCGGAAGTGTGCTTAGAAATTGATAAAGCTTGAGGAGGAAAAGCATTTAGTGTAAAAAATTTTAAAATAAAAGAAAATAATATAATAGAATAGGAGTAATGAAAAGAATAAAGTTAAAATAGATTGATTAATTGTATGGGTAATTATATAAAAATAATTGAAAATTACGGTAGTCGTATAGGAAGATATAAAGAAATAATTAAAAATAAAATAGTTATGGAAAGTAAAAACTTTTAGTATGAAATGTTTTCAATTTTTCCAAACATGTGCTATATATAAAGAAATAATAACGATCGGATATATTTGGACTATGAAGATAATTAATTAATTTATGGTACATTTGCTCATTCCTAAAAATTTTTACTCTCCATACTATACTATTTTTAAATTATTTCTTTACATCTTCTTACAAAACAATTCTATTTTTTAATCATTTTTACATGACTAACCAGACAATTAATCTGTTTTTTTTTTGAAAATAGCTAATCTATCTATTTTAACTTTATTCTTTACTTTTTAGCATTAACTCTATTATATTATATTATTTTTTTTTATTTTAAAAACTTTTATATTAAAAATTTTCCTTCTAAAAATTTTATCACTTTCCCTGCACACAAAAATGTATTAAGCCCGGAATCTTTCGGCCAACGGGTCAGCAAGAGTGTAAGACCATGGTTTCCAAACCGAGGAGGGTATTCTTAAGTCTTTTTCTACTTTACCCCATTACTTTGGAACGGTAAAATGGTGTTTTAGTGAACACCAAAAATTTAACTATAAATCAATCAAAAATTTAATTATAAAAAATCTAATGCCCGTTCAAAATAATCATATATACATTCGTCAAAAAATCATATGTACATTTGTTCTTAAATCATTGTTACTCATTGATAATGAAATTAGGTGAAAACTGTTTGTGGATTAATGGAGAAGAAATTGTCCCATCCGAAGTTAAGGAAAAATTTTCTTTTATCTTTGTAACAATTTTTATTTTTTCACTGTGATAATGAATAATTATGTGGAGTATAAACTAGGAAATGCAAAATGTGGTGGTTGTTTGCAAAAATCCCTACATATTATTTATGGAAAACATTTCAGCGTCGTCATACCATACCATATTACAATGCAGTCCACTATAAAATAGGACCCAATTGATTATGAAATTAATATCTAATCTACCAATTATATTAAAAATTATTTATTTCAGTAACATATAAATTTTTATCCAAATTGAATGTGTACATAGACTTCATTTGAAATGGTATAAAGTCAATATAATAAAATAATTTAATTTTAATATTAAATTTAAAGTTGTATTTGTAATATCTAAATAATCTAAAATATAATTTTTATGTGGACAAATGATTATATAAAGTATTATTTTATTTTAATACAGGTGGGCCCCAATTGACTGCACCATAACTAGGAGTCTGTGATTCCGGGAACAAGTCTATTTATTTAATTTTTGACAATCTGCAAATATACTAACATAATTTAACAATAATTGCAAATGGTAAAACTTGGTTTATAAATTTAATATACCTAGATTTACTTGTCCATGAAAAAAAACAAAAAAATTTTAAAAAATATATTTTTGGGTGGCCGTAAAAGATCATACGGAGATATTCCCTGCCGATCGTTCTTTGCCCCGGTTTTCTTGTGCACAAACCTAGAATAAGAAGATTGAAAAAAATGAAAGGATTTGCATCCTGCTCCAAAAACTGTGTACAATCAATCGGTATAAGAAAGGGGTTGAACATAGGCAAAAACAAGATTATAAAGTTGACATTTTACTTCAAATGAGTGAAAATTTTAAAGGTATAAAGGCCCAATCATAATTTCTGTCGATTAAATTTCTAAAAATCATTCCTTTTCTACATTGAATTTGTTCATTTCATTAGTATTTATTTTAGTCTAAAAAGGTTCCATGCTGGACAGAGAACACTTTGTGATAGATAAGGAAGTGGAACTTCAAGAATGAGAGGTGCAAGCACAATGGGGCATAAAGCTCTACTTTCTTATCATTACAACAGGCTATCAGGAAGTCAAACTACAAGACGAGGGTGCAAGCTATCCACAGAACTATGGGGCATAAAGCTCTATTTCATTATCAGTACCACAAGCTTTCCAGGCCTCATAATGTCCACGATCTGCTGTACGGGGATAGATGCGGGTGCAGCTGAAGATGAATCTATGCTCATTGATACATTTATAATTATTTTAATTGTTGTTGTTGTATTTGATGATAATATCTTCTATATTGTGCTCATTTATTGTTGAACTTTTGACGAACACAACAACATATATTTTAGTCATGTTGAGCCCTCACTATAACATCAATAAAAAAAAACTTATTGAAGAACCATTGTACGAAGGAATGAGCGTAAGAAACTCATTGTTGAAGTTGAAGCTATTTTTGTATTTAGTTGTCTGGCGGATCTGTTGATGCAAGGTAGATGTTTTTATGACTTGAAACTAGTTATTCTAATTGCCAAGCAGATATTGTTGAAGTTAAAGCTGCTTTTGTATCTAATTGCAAGTAGATATTTTTGAAGTTAAAGCTGCTTTAGAAATCCTTCACCATTTAGCATAAACATAACTACTATAAGCTATTTCAATATTAACCCATATTTAAACCCACTAGTTCACAGAACACTACAATATCACAACTTATGAAACTTTAATTAGACTAACACACTAATCAACAATCTTCAACTTTCTTAGTGCTTTCATAGCCACTTGCAACTTTTTCTTTATTCATAATAGCACTTTTTTGTTTGTAACTTTTATTTCTTTCTTCAATATCTCTATTTTTTTTCATATTCTCAAATTCTTCAGCAATTTCACAGTAATACTTGCTTCCATCTTCAGTCATGCTCTTACGGTAAACATAAGTATCATATCAATAAAAGTAGCTGCAATTTATACGTCCCTGATGAAATTAAAATATTTCGTAAATATGCAAATGCAAATAATAATGAAGTTATATGCCTATTTAATTTTACGTAAAACATCTATAAAACCATCTTCCTAGATTTTTTTTTTTTTTTTTACTTCAACATAATCGAATAGCAAATTTAATCTCTACAATGACATTGTACATGTGGAAAAAGAGCAATCCTGGATCATGTGTCATTTAAAAAGTGGAATAAAACAAAAGGCACGGATTAATAGAAAAATAATGCAATGCAACTTCAAAATAATTATGTAAATTAATTCTAAAATAAACTCGTTTACTGAACATTTTGAATGATATAAAATCAGATGAACTACAATTACACTGCATTTATTTTTGATTTTACAAACCCATGTTTGGTTTAACATGTATCACAACTTTCCAAAATGGCCGGCACAACTTAAAGTAGGGGTGCAAGTCGGTCCGGGTACCCGCAGGTCGACCTGCTGGGTACCCGAATTAGGGTCGGTTCGGTTCCAAAGAACCTACCCACCGGGTCGGTTCGGTTCCACGGGTGAAATACCCTTCAAAATCGGTTCGGGATCGGTTCCGGTGCTGGGTACCCGGAACCGACCCGGATTTCCTATACTATATAATATTTATAATATACTACCCTAAATCGTAAATCCCCCGATTCTATTTCTAGATTCCCATCCCGACGCAGATAGCCAGATACCCTAACTTCGTCGTTCCTCCCTGCGGACCTTGCCATTGCGATCACCGATACTCCCTGTTCGAGGCCATTCTCCCCGCCGGAAAACAGCAGCTTGCCGGCACATCTTCTTTCCCCCCCCGACAGCAAGGCGCACAGGCACAGCGGCAGCCAGCAGCCTTCAGTGTCTCTCTCTCTCTCTCGCCGGCACATCTTCTTCCTCCTCGACGCAGATTCCTCAACTCTTTTAGGTTCTCTCTGGAACCGTGATAACATTGATAACATACAAGTCAGTATTCCTATTATATTTATTTTCTGATTTCACTGCTTTGAATGGGATGATAATAAAGTTCTCCACGAACTTGTTGGAAGATATGGTTAATCCATATCTTTAGAATCATCTGGATTTTGACGATTGATTGTTACCCTGGAGACATTGATTATTTTGAATATTGAAATTTTGAAATAGATGGTAGCTTGGGCTTTGTTTGATTTCTTTTTCGTTGCTGCAGAGCACATGACTTGATAGATATGAAAACATGAAAACGAGGCATTCAAACAGCGTTCATCCACCCCATTTACAGAGTTACATCCCCCATTTTTAACTGAATGTACCAACCAGTCCCTACTGCAATTGCTGCCAGTGAGTTGCCAGATCACCACACGTGGAACTCAGCAGTTCATGTGGGTTGCCAGCAACATGAATCCTATCAACACCCTGCCCCTGAAAACCACGTTGCCCTCAAGTTGGCCAATCATGCTGCTTGCAATGGCTGAATTACATGATGGCAGCAAAAAGCAACAGAAAACTACCCTTCATTATTGACAGTGAGAAACTCTGTAGCAGCTAGGACAGCTACAGCAATTACAGCAGGCTTCAACAGAGAAATGTGAATGCATCTTGTCAAACCTCTGGAGTTCCAATCCCATTGGAATGCGCAATAGGCAGAAATAGTAGTTGAGGATCTTCCTGAATGCCATTTAGCCTGAAAGCATGGAGTAATTGTCATTTGTTTTATAAGCATTTTTTGTAATTCTATTTGGTGAGTTACATAAAGGGGCATCTCTTTCTTTCTTCCTATTCTGTCGTATACTGCAGATTTGTGACAAATCTTGTAGTGTTTGATATTTTTTTACAAATATCTGTTATTCATAGTGGGTTATTACTCCTGTTTTGGATAATGCTAGTTCTTTTGCTTCATTTCATTTGAAGTAGATGCTTTCCTTCTCTTGCACCTTAATCTTTGGACTGTTGTTTTTTTTACTTCATTCTCCACACATGCTTTGTGCAATTAGCCTATGACATCTAAGTGCTAATATTTGTGCTTCACTACATATTTGTAGCTTCTATGTTTTGAAATGGATTCTTTCCTTTGTCTAAACTTGAATCTTTTACAGTTTGCTTCATGTTCTGTACAATACAATCAGCATCTGTTATCCAGTGCATTTGCCTGGTTGGAAACAGTTCTTGGATGGGCATCTGGAATTTGTAGAGTTCTTGGAAACAGCTGAATTATTGAAATCCTAATTTTCTTATTTTTGCTACTGTTGCAGATTTTTCAATCTTGATACTGGTACAGAAATATTTAATGATTTCCAGTAATCTTCTTTATCTATGACATATAGTCTAGTTGCAGAAATTACTGGAAATTCCCAACCTTTGCTTTTTTAGTAATGAGAGTATGCTTAGAAATACTATTAAGCTAATATCTAATTATGGGTTTTTCAAACTGTGGTCTAAATTTATTTAAGTTTTTGGTCCGCTTGTATTAAAACATGGTTTCATACGCTTCTCAACTCTTTGAATTTTCATTTAAACTACCTGTTAATATACTAAAGAACAAACTTGTCTAACTTGTCTCTCAAAACGTGGTTTCATATGCTTCTGCAGGGTTTCTTCCATCAAATGTTGATTGTACATGTTATCTAAAGAACAAACTTGTCTGACTTGTCTCTCTAAATCATTGAATTTGTTCCTTGAACGAAAGGTGATCTCTCTCTCTCTCTCACCCTTATATTCTAAATTTTTGTCTTTAGTTAAATATTTTAATCAATGTTGTAATGATACTATTGTAGGAGTGATTGCAATATTAATTATGGAAGATGGTAGTAGTGTGAACAACTGTGTTGATCTAAACATGGATGGCACAGTTAACATAATGGAGGTCTTAGAGGTTGAGAATGAGGATGAGAACATGATGAAAGATAGTGTAATGGGTGTGAGTGAGAAGGTTCTAGAGGATGAGAAAACTACAAATGAAGGTATTCCTCCAAAACCGAAAGGTGAATATAAACTTTCTTCTAGTGTGTGGCAGCATTTCACCAAGAAAGTTAAGCACATTTCAAAGAATGGTAAGAAAGAGGATAAATAGGAAGTGACGTGTAATTACTGCAAAAAGGTTTTAGCTTATTCAAGCAAGAATGGGACTAGCTCAATGAGGAAATATTTAGATAGATGCACTTATTATGATCGTGGGCAGGGTGATAAGAGGCAGAAATTGTTAAGTTTATCATCTACAACAAGCAATTCTAGTAGCCAAGTAGGTAACTTGACTACATGGCAATTTGATCAAACTGCAAGTAGAAGATCTTTTGCTGAAATGATAATAATCGATGAACTTCCATTTAAGTTGGTTGAGTGTGAGGGGTTTCGAAGATATATTACTAAAATTCAACCACTTGTGAAATTTGTATCAAGAACAACAGTTGCTAAAGATGTTGCTTTGGTGTATGAAAGTGAAAAGACTAAACTAATGAGTTTTTTCCATGACCAAGTGCATAGTGTGTGTTTAACAATAGATATGTGGACATCTATAGCTAATGAAGGTTATCTATGCCTCACTGCACATTATATAGATAACGAATGGAAGCTAAATAAGAAAATTATTAACTTCTGTTTGTGCCCACCTCCACACACTGGTGAATGCATTGCTAATGTTATTTTTGATTGCATGATGAAATGGAACTTCAAGAGAATTTGTTCTATAACTATGGACAATGCATCTAGCAACGATGTTGCAGCCAGAAAATTAAAAGAATCATTAATGGGCAAAGGTTTACTCATTGGGGATGGATCCACATTTCATATTAGATGTGCATCACATATTCTTAATTTAATTGTGCGGGATGGAGTAGATGAAATTCAAGACTCAATCAGTCGAATTAGAAATGTGATTAAACATGTGAGGGCTTCACCTGCTAGGAAAGATAAATTTGAGAAATATTGTCAGAAAGCAGAGATCAAAGAAAAAGGTGGCTTATGCTTAGATGTTCCAACTAGATGGAATTCTACATATTTTATGTTGGAAAGTGCTTTAAAGTTTAGAGCAGCATTTGATAAATTAGGGGAAAAGGATGCAGTTGTTGCTAGGGAAGGACCTCCATCCGTGTTTGATTGGGATAATGCACAGGTCTTGTGTCTATTTTTGAAAAAGTTTTTTGAGATTACAAAGGCTTTGTCAGGCACATCTTATGTTACTTCTTCACAGCTTTTAATCCAACTATATGAGGTTGAAAAACTTTTACTCATGAGTTCAACATCAGATAATTATCTTCTTCAAGACATGAGTAAAAGAATGAGAGATAAATTCAGTAAGTACCGGGGAAGCCTAGACAAAATTAATATCATCTTGTTGATAGCAAATGCATTGGATCCACGATACAAGCTTAGATTTATAAGCTATTTTTATGCTAAGCTATTTGATAAGAGCAAATCTGTTGAAGCCACTGAAATGGTCACGTCTGAATTGCATAAATTGTTCAAGTTCTATGAATCTCATTCTATTTCAAGAAAAGCTTCAAATGAGGTGGGAGAATGTGTTGAAAGCAATGCTGAAGCTTGCGCAACTGATGATTTTCTATCGTTTTGTGAAGAGAATGATTCTCAATGGCCGAAAACAGAAATCGATATGTATCTTCAAAAACCTGGATTGTTGCCAACTAGCAAGATTAATGTTTTAGAATGGTGGTCAGCTAATGCATCCAGATTTAGAGTATTATCTTTGATTGCTCGTGATATATTTGCTATTCCTGTTTCTACCGTGGCGTCTGAATCTGCTTTTAGTACTGGTGGACGGGTTCTTGATGCATGTAGAAGTTCTTTATCTGCAAATACTGTGGAATCACTAATATGTTGTCAAGATTGGTTAAGGACAACTCCCAAGCTATCCGACATTGAAGAGGTATTTGGAGAGTTTTCCATTGCAATACCAGGTACCAATTTGAATGGTTCAACATCAGGTAACATTTTATATTTTTATTTTCTTTTTACATATATTAAATATATCTCATAGGTAATAAGTTCAGAAACATAACTTGTATGATAAATTGCTCATTTATATATATTTTCTAATTGTTTTGCAGAAAGTACAAGTGTTCATTCCAATGCTACTGCCGTTGCCACCATTCCTAATAAGGTTGTGATAAATAAGAGTTTTCATTATTTAGTCTTTGTATTTAAATATCATATAATTTTTACTAAATCTTATATTTTCTACTTTCAGGGAAAAGACATTCTAAATGAAGGATGAGATTTGAAAGATATGTTTGTTTGTGTTGTGTCTATGTTATATTCATTGTGATGTATATGACTTTCAAACAAATTTCCTATTGGACTGAACGAACTTGATATTGTTCCAAGAAAACACATGGAACAGATGTGATGCATTGAAGAGTTAAGCATTTGCAACTTTTACTTTAACTTGTATTGATATTATTTGTCTTTGTTTCAGATATTCAAAATCTTAAACAGGTTGTTCAATTTAGCAACTGAAACAGGTTTTTTGGAACTTGATATTGTGTTTGGTTGAATATTTCTCAGTTTAGAAGGATGTGAAATTTTATTAAGTAAAGCAGGTTATGTGCAAATCAATTGCTATTTGATTGTGAAAATCTCTACATGTATCAATGTCTCCAACTTGACATTTCTTATTGACATTTCTGTTTCATTGGAAAATTCTATTCATAATATAGTATTTCTGTATTTGGAGCCAATTTGGATGTATGATGTTTTTAGGAACCGATTTGGAACCGACCCGCACCTGAAAAAATTAGGTAGGGTAGACTCCGAACCGACCCGGTCTAAAATAGGGTAGGGTAGACGTTTTTAAAAAATGGGTAAGGGTAGGTTCCACCCCTACCCGGGGGTACCCGGACCGACTTGCACCCCTAACTTAAAGCACTAATGAAAAACAAAAAATGCAATTTCAGAAATCGTGGGCAGATCATATACACTTATTTCATCTAATCCATAAATGTAAAAACTTTTGCAACTTATTTATAAAATCAGGCAACGAACAGGATAATTTTGAAAATCATGCAATTTCATCTAATTCATGTATAACAGAGGCCAGTCTAGTGCAGCCGGGTGAACTTTGCTTCGGTGCACCTGAGTGAAATTTTAAACTTTTTTATACAATTGTTAATCCATGCCTATTTCACGTGTATCCATTTTTACCTTATTGGAGATGTGTAGATATTTTTTTGATTTTTCAAAATTAATAGCATTTTTGTAATGCCACTGATTTTAAAAATAAAAAATCTACATAACTCAAAAAATAGTAAAAATTGATATATATATATATGTTAAATATATAGAGATTAACAGTTGTATAAGAAAGTTTTTAAATAAACAAAAAAATAGGTTAAATGCACTTGGGTGCACCAAGGTGCATTTAGTCACATACGTATATAACAACATTCTTAACTTATTTATTTTAGAAATTATGAACAGATTTCTAAAGCCATGCAATTTCGTCTGATTCATATATAACAGCATTTTATAACTTATTTATTTCAGAAATTATGAGCAGATTTATAAAATCATGCAATTTCATCTAATCCATCTGTATGCATTTTGACGAACAAGATCGGGCACAAACAGGAAATGCAAATGCATCCATTAAATTTCGTCTTAGCCCGAAGCTTTCCAAAAGAAAAAACCTCCGATGTGTCGTACTGTAATATCTCCTTCCAAAAAAAATTCTGCAAAATTTTAGGAAAAACTAACCTTTCAAAGTTGCGAAAATATTTTCTTTCCATTAACTGCAGTGGGATTCTTTTGGTTTTGGCCGAATGATATAACATGTACATTCAAAGAGGTTCATTTATGTCATTATTCGAAATTCCCAGCCATATATTAACAGTAGCTAATGGCAAAGAGTGCTAATGGATATGCATGCAATTTTAGTAAAACTATATGGGAATATTTTGCAATTTATAAAATTATGTGGGTATATCTGCAATTATAATTAAACTATATGGATATTTTGCAAATTACCTTATAAATTTTAAAATTTCTTACTAAACCTTTTGTCTAAGGACGCGTCAATATCCTTCAAAATAAAAAAATAACTGCATAGAGTTTTAATTTGTAATATTGAGGGGGCCCACATATGATTCTGAGAGACAATGACATCACATGATGATGAAAAAAACTATCTTAAATTTTGTTCAACGTGCTCCTTGGTAGTCCTGATGGCAACATTATCATTATTAAATTAATTCACAAGTGCATGGATTGGGTAATTAGCTTCCAATGGAGGAGGAATATCCGCAAGAAGTTAAAAGGACAATAATTTAATTGATGTGTAATGTTGGTGTTGAGAGGCAATAATTCAGCCACCCTTGACTAATAAATATTGATAAGAATATTCGTTTCATTTTACACCTAATTTCCCCCATCCTATAAAATATGAATGATATTAAACGGCACAAATAAAAAACCTTGGACATTATGTTTATATATGCTTTTTTTTCTGATGAATGTTCTGTAGCACCCGCCGTGAGCGCTACGATGGGCTCGAAATGGTTTCCCGGGCCTTGAAAATGTGGATCGTGTTGGACAGTGACGTGGGCTTAGTTTTCCTGCATCCACATGGGGTAAAACGTGTTAGGATCACGGTTTTTAGATAAATCTAACATATGGGCATTTTTCTCGTGATTTCGACAGCATAACGGCTAAGACGGGGCTTTCCGTACACGGGTCAAGTCACAAATCTGGCAGCATAACGACAGCGTATTATGCTGGAATCCGTGGACCCGCGTGCTCCCGCCTTGCCAAGGCGTTAACTCAAACACGCACGCAAAAATAAAGAAAAAACGGAGTCGCCACTGATCTTTAAAGGGAGATCAGCCCCTGTTTAAAGAAATAAGGCACTAGTTGTACAGAGTTTGGGTTCCGGCCATCGGATTGAAGCAAATATAGTGAAATCTGCCAACCCGAGGCGGTTTACATGGGCGTGAAAGGGGAAAAATAAAAGATTTTAGAGAATGGGAGAGATGGAAAGGGGGAGCGTGGAAGAGAAGCTCGTGGCTTGGAGAGCGTGAAAACCGAGACGCCGGGGTGTTGCTGCAGACTCCCGTCCTCCCCTTTTGGATGCCTCTCTCCAAGTGTCCTCAAATGAGAGGGGAGCTCCTCCTTTTATAGATGTTGGAGTGGGCTTTGGGCTCCCTTGAAGTCATGGACTTGGTCCATGGGCCTTGACTTGAGTTGGGATCATGGGCTTTTGGCTTGGACTCAATCCACATACTTGAGCTTGGGTTGAGATCGTGGGCCTTGGGCCGCTTGAAGGGTTTTGGACTTGGTCCATAAGCTTGGCTTGGTGGGCTAGAGCTTGGCTTAGCCCATGGCTTTTGGGTGGGCCGTTGTAGAGGCCCAAGTAGTAGAGAAGCCTGCTTCTGAGGTTTTGGGAGGCTAGATTTGGTGGGCTAAAGCTTGACTAAGCCCGTTGAGGTGGCCTGTAGGAGCTTCGCTCTTGTAGGCCGAATCTGGTTGTTGAAAAGCCTGCTTCGAGGCTTGGTGGAGCTTCGCTCCTGTGGGTTGAGTGCGGAATGACCCGCTTAGCTAGCTTGAATTTCCTTTTGCATTGAATTTAGTTGGGCTTGAATCTTGTGTCCAATTGTCCGTCTTTGGGCCCCGAGGGTGGGGTGTCAACAGCTGCCCCCCTTTGCCAGAGGCGTCTTGACGGTGAATGACAAAGTACTGGACACTCCTTTTGGCATTGACCTGAACACTCTTTTTTCTCTTTTTTTTTTCTTTCTTTCTTTCTTTTTTTTGTTTTTATTTTTGTTTTTTTTTGTTTGTGTTTTTTTTTTGTTTTGGGTCACTTCGCAATTTCTACGAACTCAAGATGTTTCTTCAGGGAGAGTGGTTCTTTTTGAAATTTTGTGGACTTGCTGGCTTGTTTTGCACTAGTCTTGAATCCAGATGATTTTGCAATTTCTAGAGATGGCGGGGAGCTTTCTGCAATCTTACCAAATTTTAGGGTCTCGATGGGGGTTTTCCCTCTTTCGGTTGCTCCTTTCCTCTTTTCATCGCCACCGCCGCCGTTGCTTGCTGTCGCCGTTCGGGGTATCTCACCAGTGTTCTTCTCCTGTTTCGGTGGGTCATCGATTAACCGACTCCTCCATACTCGTTGGTCTTTCGGGCGTGGATTGCCTCCATCATTTTCGGCCGCAGTTGCTGCCCGTTCGTCTTCCCCATCTCCGGCCGCGGTCGCTGTCGGGGCCGCCTGGTTGGGCTGCGCTGCTGCAGCCGCTTTCTTCCTTCGGTGCCGCTTGCTCAGGCTGTATTGCTGCCATGCTTGCTATTCTGCGGCCACTGGCCTGTCGCCGTTCTGTGGGTTGAGGCCGCCATCGCCTGCTCGCCGTTCTGTGGCCATTGGCCTGTCGCTGGTTGTCTTCCGGGTTTCCAATTGCCGTCATTTTCTTCCCCGCGCCGGCCTCTATTTCAAGCTGCCGCGTTCATCTGCTCGAGACGCGCCGCTGCCGCTGCTGTTTTCTTCTCCGACGTTGGTTGAGTTGCGCCACCGCTGCTGCCTGCTGCTGCCGGCGTCGTCCTCTCCACTTCCGGTCGTTGCCGCTGCTTTAGCTGCTGCTGGAGCCGTCATCGCCGTTGGGGCTTGGGTTTGGGCTGCGTTGCTGCCACCCTTGCTATTGCCGCCAGTCGCCTTCTACCTCGGCTACTGCCATTGCTATTGCCGGGGATTTGCTTGCCGCTGCCCCCTTTGTTTTCTACAGCCACTGCTGCTGGTGCCCGGTTGCCTCTCCTTTTCCTTCGGTTGCTACAATAAGGTTCTTTTTTTTTCTTTATTATTGGTCATATGTCGGCGCTATGGAGCGGCTGTGCGATTTTTTGGTTGGGTGATTTAGCACCACTACTTGGGTGATTCAAGGATCCATAGGCATCGTCCCGGCTCTTTGGAGAGTTTGCCGACGCTGTTCAGGGCCTATCCGGGCAATGGCTTTTAGTCATTGGGTTGAGCGGTATTCTCTTCTTCTTCTTCTTTTGCTTTGTTCCTCTCTTACGGCCGGTGTTAATGACAACATTATTGGGTGACTATAGGTGCCAACGGGTGTGATTTGGGTTCCAGATTTCTTCTTGATATTTGTCACGCGGCTCCGAGTGGCAACGTCCTTGCTCGAGCTAGGGTTGCCGGTGGGACGCCTTGAAGACACTTCTTCATCTTTTTTTCCTTTTTGGCCAACTTGTACTTTTGTAAATCTTGAATGCTTGTATGCCCCATTTTTGAATGTAAAGCCGTGTGAATACCGGCTCATTTTTTTGGAGGATGTGTCTGTATGATTTGTTGCTTTTACAAGTCATGAACCTTGTAAAATTCTTCTTCTTGACATCCCTTGTAATGCTTTGATCATTTGTAGGCCGTAGGCCATTGAAAATTCTGCATAAGGGCTGTTGTGTATCCATTATATATATAGACCTAAAACTTTTCAGGTCTGTCAGCGTCCTCCTTGACTTCCGCGATTTTCTTGCTGAAATCCGGATTTTGCGGGATTTCTTCATACCCCCCGGATTTTATGCTGCCAAAGCCGTGATTCACGCTGCCAAAATCATACTTTTCAGATTTTGTACGATTTTGTCCATACTTTCAAAATTTTTACATGATTTTTTGGATTTTATCGTCCGTATGACTCAAAATTTCTTCCCCATGTTTTCTGCACTTGTCCTTTAAGGCTACGGGGTTGCTACGGGTGCCTAGAAGTTTGCCTTGCGAGCAGCGCTGTGGAACTATTTCCTCATGTAGCTTTGCCTCCCGGGTCCCAAACTTTGCTTGAGGCAAGATGGAATATAATGTAAAAGTAATATGTGTTTTTTTTCTTCAAAACTGTCTGCCCCCATGCTTCGGGATGATATATATGTATTTTTCTCCACCTTTTGCTCTTCAGCCTTCGTTTGTAATTTTTTCTTTGTAGCTTGAACTTAATGCTTCTCTGGCATGCGGCTTTGATAGGCTGCTTCTTGTGTGGGTTATCTATTATGGCCGGCCCGCTTTTGTTAAGAATTGGCTTGAATAATTTTGAGATCGAAGTTGCCCCCGGTGAAATATTATTTACACTTGTTGTTGGCATTTTTCCTGCCAAGCTTGATGGAAAGACTGTCTGGTAGCCATTTTGAACTATCCCTTGTGGATGCATTGATGAAGATGCATTTGTGACTGTGGGTTGGTAGATAATGGTTGTGTGCCCTGCGCATTCTGCGGCTTCCGGGGCTAACCTTGTTGGCTGTTCGACTTCGTCGACATGGCCTGTGTTGATGGTGGTTTGTTGAGGCTGTTTAGATGCCTCTTCTTGATTGTCTGTGTGAGGGATAACTTCATTTGTGACTTGTAGATGGTCTTTTCCATTTGGCTTTTCTTGTGCAGGAATTTCTTGAGATTTGTGCTCCTTGGTTAGCGTTTCCTCTTTTGAGGTGCTTGTCTGCTTTGTTGATAAGATTAATATTTCACCTTCCGTGGCCGGGCATGGTTGTGTAGATGATGATGACTGCTTTAGAAGAATGCTAGGAGTAGAGGTGTAAGGAGCTTTGAGGTTCTCTTTTGCATCTTTAGACTGCGGGCATGTTGGTTGGTTGACTGGAATGAAGACATTTTCTGGAGAGAAGTGGGGCAAAGTTGGTTGACTCGCTACTTTGGGTGGAGTTCCCGGGTTTGTAGAAAAAGTATTGGAGGATGCTCTTTGAACAATAGGGGTTTTATGCAAAATAGGATTCTCTTGCATAGGCTTGACAGGTTTTCCCAATAAAATGACCGGCTCAACCCATTTTCTTTGAAGGGTGATCGGGTTGGCATTTCGGCCTTGTAAAACGACATGAGCATCATGGGGTTGGACTTTTGTTATAAATATAGAGGGGTCAAAGGTTTTGGCATTACCCTTGATAAAATTGACTTCTATGCCGATGTCCGCTATTTGAGATTTCGGGATTGCTTGTTCAAGAAGAGTTGCATTTTCTCGTTGTGGCCATGGGGAGATGGTGCCATGTCTGATTCCCGCCTCCACTTGGTCCCCGACTTAGAGGAGTTGAGTGAAGTTGACATATGGGTGAGAGATGAGATAGCCCGAGATGCTCAGGTGTGTTGAATTGATGATGATGGAGATTTGCTCGTCCAACGGCAACGGGCTTTTCATCTTTGCCGCCAAGGCACACCATCTAGCCACGTACTCTGAGAACGTTTCATCCACTTCTTGCTTGAGTGCTTCGAGATCGGCCCTTTTGGGAGCCGTGTTTAGCATATATGAAAAGCGGTCCATGAAGGCTAAGGAGAGTTGTTCCCATATTTTGATTTGCTTGCAGTCGAGCGACGTATACCATTCAAGAGCGTCTTCTCTCAAGCTATGTTGGAATAGCATGACCAAAATTTCCTCTTTTTTTACCAAAGGGTATAAAATACTGCAAAAGGCTTTGATATGAGCATGTGGGCATGAGTTTCCTTCATAGATAGGGAGGGTTGGCATTTTGAAATTTTCAGGTAGTTGTGCATTTGGAAATGGGCATAAGTCTTCAATTTTTACCAAATGAAGGTCCTCCTCTTGCTGTCGCTTGATTTTTCTGTGCAACTCTTGGAGTTAGCTTTGAAACTGTATCTTGACCTCTTCTATTTGGCCTTGCACATTTGCTAGGCCGCGTGATCTTTGAGCTGGAATGGATTGTGAGCTCGAACTCGCCGTTTGCTGATGTTGTGATGAAGAGGATGACGTTTGATGTTGTTGTTTCGCCATTGATTGACGTTGCTCTAATATTTTGTAGAGCATGTCCTCCATCCGTTGCATTCGTTGCATCATCTGATCCCATTTTTCAAATGAGAATGCAGTATTTTCCTTTGAAAGATGATTTGTCGGCTCCATGTATGCGATCTTCAGCTTGAAGGCAACTAGAACTTTAAGATATATAATTTCTTCACTCTTTTTTTTTTAACTTTTTTTTTTGCTTTTTCTTTTAACTTTTTTTTGCTCTTTTTTTTAACTCTTTTTTTTGCTCTTTTTTTAACCTTTTTTTTTTAAAGTAGGAAGTCAAAGTAAAATTATGGAAACATGATATGATGCCCCCCGGTTTCAGAACCAAGGGTAGAAAGGTTGATTAATCATCTTCGAACTTGAAAAGCCATTGCTAGCTTAATACCGAGTCGCCGTGATGCCTCTGGACATTGCTGGACCTTTATGCCATGTCAGTGCCTTTTCCGTATTGGTCTTATCAGTGCCTTTTGTCACATCAACGGTCATTTCAGCGCCTTTTCCGTACTTCTTGCGTCAACAGTTGACTTTTGGACTAGAAGACTTTTTCAAGTCATGTCAGCTTTATGTCACATCAATGGTCTTTTCAGCACCTTTATGTCATGTCAGTGGTCTTATCAGCACCTTTATGTCATGTCAATTGTCTTATCAGCATACTTCTTGGGTCAACAGTTGACTTCTAGGCTAGAATACTTTTCCAAGTCATGTAAGCCTTATGTCACATCAATGGTCTTGTCAGCACCTTTATGTCATGTCAATTGTCTTGTCAGCATACTTCTTGGGTCAACAGTTGACTTCTAGGCTAGAATACTTTTCCAAGTCATGTAAGCTTTATGTCACATCAATGGTCTTGTCAGCACCTTTATGTCATGTCAGTGGTCTTATCAGCACCTGTCACATCAGTGATTGACTTGCTTTGCTTTCGAGATATGGTGAAGAACCTGAGCAATCAATGAAAAATGGTTAGCATTTGTAAATAGATAATAAAAAAAAGATCAACCTTTGGATAGATGCTTGCAAGTCCGAGTCCTTTTGTGTGCATTTTTTTCAGATTTTATTTATATTAAGTTTTGCGCATGAGAATGTTCGAGGTCCACAGATTTGGGTTTGCCTGAGGCGTCTCTGGAAAAGTGACCAGTTCGCTTGAAGCGTGTCTGGAGAAGGACCAGTTCTCTTGAAGCGTGTCTGGAGAAGGACCAGTTCTCTTGAAGCGTGTCTGGAAGAATGACCAGTTCGCTTGAAGAGTGTCTTGAAGAATGACCAGTTCGCTTGAAGAGTCTCTGGAAGGAAGACCAGTTCGCTTGAAGCATTTCTGGAAGTGTGACCAGAAAACACTCAGGTTATGAAAAAGAAGTGATTTTTACACCGGATTTTTTTTTTACGTTAATTGATTTTGGATTTGCCGGAGGCCCTTGCTGCCGGGAGACAGGATTTCCTCTACAACTTGTTGTCCAGCGAGAGAAGAGCTCCGGTCTTCAAGTTTCTGACCCCCTTGCGCCGATGTAGACCTGCAACGCCGTCCCCAGCGGAGTCGCCAAACTGTAGCACCCGCCGTGAGCGCTACAATGGGCTCGGAATGGTTTCCCGGGCCTTGAAAATGTGGATCGTGTTGGACAGTGACGTGGGCTTAGTTTTCCTGCATCCACATGAGGTAAAATGTGTTAGGATCACGGTTTTTAGATAAATCTGACATATGGGCATTTTTCTCGTGATTTCGGCAGCATAACGGCTAAGACGGGGCTTTCCGTACACGGGTCAAGTCACAAATCCGGCAGCATAATGGCAGCGTATTATGCTGAAATCCGTGGACCCGCGTGCTCCCGCCTTGCCAGGGCGTTAACTCAAACACGCACGCAAAAATAAAGAAAAAACGGAGTCGCCACTGATCTTTAAAGGGAGATCAGCCCCTGTTTAAAGAAATAAGGCACTAGTTGTACAGAGTTTGGGTTCCGGCCATCGGATTGAAGCAAATATAGTGAAATCTGCCAACCCGAGGCGGTTTACATGGGCGTGAAAGGGAGAAAATAAAAGATTTTAGAGAATGGGAGAGATGGAAAGGGGGAGCATGGAGGAGAAGCTCGTGGCTTGGAGAGCGTGAAAACCGGGACGCCGGGGTGTTGCTGCAGACTCCCGTCCTCCCCTTTGGGATGCCTCTCTCCAAGTGTCCTCAAATGAGAGGGGAGCTCCTCCTTTTATAGATGTTGGAGTGGGCTTTGGGCTCCCTTGAAGTCATGGACTTGGTCCATGGGCCTTGACTTGAGTTGGGATCATGGGCTTTTGGCTTGGACTCAATCCACATACTTGAGCTTGGGTTGAGATCGTGGGCCTTGGGCCGCTTGAAGGGTTTTGGACTTGGTCCATAAGCTTGGCTTGGTGGGCCAGAGCTTGGCTTAGCCCATGGCTTTTGGGTGGGCCGTTGTAGAGGCCCAAGTAGTGGAGAAGCCTGCTTCTGAGGTTTTGGGAGGCTAGATCTGGTGGGCTAAAGCTTGGCTAAGCTCGTTGAGGTGGCCTGTAGGAGCTTCGCTCTTGTAGGCCGAATCTGGTTGTTGAAAAGCCTGCTTCGAGGCTTGGTGGAGCTTCGCTCCTGTGGGTTGAGTGCGGAATGGCCCGCTTAGCTAGCTTGAATTTCCTTTTGCATTGAATTTGGTTGGGCTTGAATCTTGTGTCCAATTGTCCGTCTTTGGGCCCCGTGGGTGGGGTGTCAACATGTTCATATATGTTTTTGTTGACCATATGAATGGGTTGTCGACTGTTAAGAAACACACCTCTGTGGTGAAGTCCGAAGTTCCCTAGAACTTCCTTACTGTATTTATGGTTACTTAGTTTTCCTTTCTTCCGGTTGAAGAGCAACAAAGAATAAATTAAGCATTTCCAGTGATCATTGAGGAGGAGGAATTAGGAACAGTTCGACTTCTTTCTATCTTAATGTTATTATTAAAACGAATTCACATATATTATTATTTTTATGAGTGTGTTTGGCATTCATAAAAGTCATGAATCTAAAACTTTTCATCTAAAATTTTTTCTTTATTTACCACTATCCAAATTTTAAATTATTTTTGGCATATTCATATACAAATTATCCTACTTTCGAATCATTTTTACACAACTATCCAAACAACTAACCTATCTATTTTAACTTTATTCACTTTATTCCTTGATCCCTATTATAACACATCATTTTCTCTCATTTAAATATTGTTATACAAAAAAAATTTCATTCAAAAATTTTATTGCTTTCCAAACACACCCACAAAAATTTTCACTCTCCACAATTATTTTATTTTTAATTATTTTAATCTTTCTATATAATTATTTTACTTTTTAATCATTTATTTACAATTATCTATATAACTATCTTACTTTTCTTAATTTTATTCTCTTTAATCCTTATCATCACCTCCATCATATTACATCTCTTCTCCCATTTACAAAAATTTTATCTTAAAATTTGTTTCAAAAATTTTATCAAATGTGAAACTGACCTTTAAGTACCACAAATTTCATCCCTTCAGCCTCATAGAAAATCTTCTCCAAAGCAATGGATCTCAGTAATAACAATTCTACATTTGTAAAAAGTTGTAAGTACTAGAGAAATTTTTGAAATGCCATAAATATATTAGAAATTAGGGTTAAAATAAATTGGTATAAAAGAAATTTTTGTATTAAACCTTTTTAATTTATGCTCCAATTCAATTTAACTATTTATTTACAATAGTTGGTATAATTATGAGCTATAATTCATTAAAAGAAAGGAGATGCTCGGTAATGTGAAAAAGTGTGGGAATCTGGGATGGGGTGAGAAGTGAAAAATGAGAATATTTTGAAAAGCACGTGATTGATATGAAATGATAGGGATCAAGTTGGACTAAATAGGGTTATTGAAAGGAAAAATGATTGAAAAGTAAAGATAAAAGTGGAAAAATAGAAATTTTAAACGACAAAATCATGCCTTAAAAATGTTCTGCATGTACAATTCACATGGTTCCCACACATGCACGTTAATAAACAAGCCCATAATCTTGTTTAGATTACTATCATCTTCCAAATCAGGCATCTTTTCCACCTGCCATTGGAAGCCGACAAGCTTCCAATCTCGTGATTTTCTCTGGCAAGATCCATGCCACCGACCTCTATTTTGCCAAAATTCGACAACATGGGGGAAGAAGAAACTGCCCGCTGCCCTGTTCTATAGCCACTGCAGCTTCATCTGCCGTCCCCCATCCTGCCCACTCCGGCCTTCACGGCTGTCCCACAGTATCCACCTGACATCCACTTTGGTGTAGGGGTGGGAGTTGGGGGTGCAACTTGATTGGAGTAGGGGCGGAACCTATCTTTACTTATTTAAAAAAAGTCTCTGCCCTATCCTATTTTTGCCGAAAATACAGTTGTGTGCACAAGGTTTGTATAAAATTACAAGTACATCCTATCCATTTGGATTAGGTGTGGGAACAGTCATGCTTAGTCTGAATTTGCCCAACATTGACCCTGCTTTTTAAAAAAAATTATTTGACCTTATTTTTCAAATAGAATTAGGATAAAGTCAATTTAACCCTCATATTTTTGTTAATAGATCTCGGGATAGACTTTGGATTGATGTCAACTTGATATCCGAATAGCAGTTTGGGTAGAAAATGAAGGTGAAGTAAAATAATTTTAATAATTTATACACATATCAAACATAAAGGCACATCTATGAAAAATTTAAATATTTTTTACTTCATTATTTTACTAGTTAAAAAACTAAACATTATTTCTAAACAAAACATGAATAAATATAATGTATCTTTATTAAAATAGGATAGTAAAATATACTTCATTTAGAATGAATTTTGGCATTTATAAAAATATTTTTCTAAAATAATATTATTTTTTATAAGAGTTTCCAAAATGATGGAAAATCTACAATTATGCATAAGAGTTATATGCATATATGCAAATGCCTCTTATTGATTCTTATTTTGTTAATATAATTAATAATAAGTAGTGTGAGAAATTTGAAAGAAAATGAGAACAAAATCAAAATATATATATTTATAACTTATAATAAATAAATTTATGTGGGATGGGTCGGGATTCTTTGGTTGACCCACCCCAACTCTATATTTGAATTCGGGTTAAACTTTTTGACCTATCCTTATATTTGATGAAAAAAAGTTGATTTTATCATGTCAAAAATAGATTGGGTCAGGGGAAGGTTACAGGTCAATCTGTCCTAATTTTCACCCTTAATTTGGATGTCCTTAGGTTTTTATAAAAAGACAAAAATTTCTTTTAAACCAAGTGATATAATTTTTTCAAATATTGTAACCATATTTAAAAAATTAAAATAATAATATGTAAAAATATGTAAATAATAAAATAAAAATATTAATAAAAAATTTAAAAATAATATATAAGTAACATGGATATTCATGCATGAAATAAATTTTAAAATAATATATATATATATTTTTTGGCAAATTTCACCCATTTTCTATCATATTATATGAAATATGTGATACCCAGACCTAAGTAGGTCTATAAATATGACATGTGTGTTATTTAAATGAATTTTGTATGATTTTCATGAATTAATGATATTTTTCAATTAGAGTTTGCAATTAAGAATGATGATTAAGACTAATCGCCATAGCCCAAAGTAAGTGAAAATGACCAAAGAGGTTTAATGAGGATTAGAACATACTAATGTGGTATGAATATTTATTTTAATTTTCATGATTTAATTAATAGATATTAAAATGGAAATTATGGAATTGTATTGAAAATCATAAAAAATTCATAATTTTACGCCTACAAGGCGAAATGAGATGAAATTTTAAAGACAAGCTCATGATTTTGGGCTCAACCCTATAAGTGGATTGGATTAAGGCACAAGTGATGAGATTAAGGTGATAATTATTTATTTCTAATCTCATACTCCAAGGATAATTTCATGGGTTCATAACTTGACGTAGAAACGTTGGTTTGAGATGAAATTTGAAATAATGGAATAAAATTATGAAATCTATGGAATGAATGGATTTGATTAATCTAATTACCATGGGAAATTGGTTACTTAGAAAAAGGTACCTAGCATTGACTTTGTGTACCCTAGACTACCATAGCATTTAATAAAAAACATTTTTGAAAATGACATATTTAAATGCTATGCAAGGTGTCAATTTTTGAATGGATTGAGCTGAATTTTTAAGCATTGTTTAATGGTCAAATCTATGAAAAAGCAAGCGTTTAAATACATGGGTTTAATGACCTAAACTTCGCTCAAATGGAGCTTAGGTGTGGTGGCACACCAAGGGACGTCCAAGGGGGGATAAGGCTTGATATTTGGATTTTTTAAAATCCTAAAAAATATGTCTAAGCTGCCTAACACCTAGGCGAAGTAAATGGGAAATTAAAAATGTGGAATTTTATGGCAAAAATCGTTGAAAAGTAAGCTTCATAGATGTTGCAAATAGTGGACAACAACATGGTGCATAAATGCACAGATTTTGTGGATTTTTGTAAAATAGAAAATGCATATTTTACTTAGTTATAAAAATGTCATGTCATCAAGGGATAAGGTAGAGATTAATTACCCTCACGACATGTGGCAAATGGGTCCCACAAGCTGGTTAAGAAAATCAAAAGTTGAAGCTTATCCTTAGAAACGTGCATAAGAGGAAAGGGGGAGGAAAATTCCCAAACTTGCTAAGTCTTGAGCAGCCCTTTGCACGACCCAAAAATAGTAAGGAAAAGAGGGGAAAAGGAGGAGAGAAAGAGAAGAAAAGAAGGAAAGAAAGAAAGGGATTCAAGCTAGGAAAGTTCGGATTCAAGTTTGATTCAATTCAAGTAAGTATATTTCAAGTTTTGGATGCTTTAATCCTAAGTTTCTTCTCTCAAATCATGAGCCATGAATATGGTTCATAAAGAATTCTTAAAGTATGAGTTAAGATGCTTTGATATGGGGATTGAATGATTTTTGAAAGATTTAAATAAAATCAAGA
The DNA here is from genome assembly GCA_030490835.1 of Annona cherimola. NCBI lineage: Eukaryota > Viridiplantae > Streptophyta > Magnoliopsida > Magnoliales > Annonaceae > Annona > Annona cherimola. The sequence continues at coordinate 64,285,038 of CM059973.1, read as the reverse complement.
GTTCGAGAGAGTAAAAATGAAAGTTTAGGTTGAATTTTGAGATGAAAGCCAACTTGAAAAATCTCGAAACCCTAAACTAAGTTTCCATATGATTTGATCATGTTGATTTGGAAGTAATTCATATTCTTTTGAATTACATATGATGATTTAAGCATTGGTTGATGATTTTAGCAAATATGAAACCCTAAGTTTTAAGAAATGACCCGATTTTCCATTTTTGGTTTAAAAATGATACAAGGAAGCACTCAAGCTTTTTATGGATGAATTTTAGGATAAATAATCCTAAATTAAGGACCCTTTAGATGGCCAAAGTGGGCTGGATGAGTTTTCCATAAATATGATTTTTAGGGTATGTATATGAGACGTCCAAATAGGGGTCAAAACGGGCGCTTTTCATATGATTTTTGTTGCTGATTGTAATGAAATGATTTATGGATGTTATGAAGGGTAAAATATACTATGTTTAAGGTACTTTGAGTATCCAAAAGGGTTTGAAAAGATTAACCCTAAATCTGATTTTATGAACATATGTTTTGGACACATCAAAACGGGTCAAATGGATATCTAATATGCATGAATATGTTGCTGTTATGGAAGCCGACGAATTATAGATTTTAAATATGTGATAATATTCTAAATTTGGGTTAAAAAAGCATGTTTAGTTGTTGAAAATTATAACTTAAAAATCTATTAAGATTCAAGTCTTGAAAGAGGCGTTGAAATGATGAAAAATGAGTCTTAACATGGCTATTTTGGAAATCAGTGATAAATGGATTAAAAATACAAAGTTAAACCCTAAAGTATATGTTAATTAAGGGGTTTAGTGATGATGAAAATGGGTGAAAGTTTCTGTGTTAAGAAAATTTAAGAAACACATAATATATGTGTTGTATGTTGAATACATGTGAAGCTTATGTGTGAATGGATGATATGTGACTTCTGTGAACTTGCTAAAATGCAAAATATGCATGAAAATGTGACAACATGCATGAGGAAGTTGCTGTATGATTAAGGATTTATTATCTCAATATTTGAGATTTATTTATGAAGCTTGAAACGTCACTTATATGCTTAGAATGAGCATAGATGTAAGAAAAATGGAATATGCATGAAAAATAATTAATGGGAGATATAAATCCCCATATGTTGAGATATGAATGTATGTGAATGTATGATATGTGTTTATCCTAAATATGAGATTAAAACACATTATGGAAAGTATGGAATGAATGCTATGATGCACAAGTGCCTGTCATGTATGTGTGTTCGACTTGAAAATCCAAGTTGATCGTGTATGTTAATGGATTATGGGTTGGAAAACTAAGCAAGAAAATGAAAATGTTATGAATGCAAAGCCATTCTTATATGTATAGGCAAAGACAAAGAGATAAGCGAAACGAAAAGTTAAGGCGAAGCAGGTAAGCAAACAGCTTTCTAATTGACTTTTGTTTTATCAAAAGATGATAAAATGATTATTAATGATGTTCTAACTACTTCAATAGTTTGGAAAATGTATGTTTTAAATGATTTCTAAGATGTTTAAGGATGGTAATTCCTTTATCTCAATGTGTATTGAAATGTTATTTTAAATATGATAAGCGAATTGCTTACTGTTTTGTAATTATGTATGAAAAGTGATGAAACATGAATTTAAACAATGTTTCATTGAAATGATGTTCAAAAGGGATGGTGCAAAGAATTCTCTACATGAGAATGACAAGTTTCCATGTGTAAGAGGTATATAATGTCGGGGTGACGAAAGTCTTACATGGAATGGAAATCAAGTAGATTAGTCAGGGCAGAAAGCAGGACAAGGAGTCCGTCCTTGACGTTGCCAAGTCGGACAAGTTTGGTGCCAACGATGGAAATGATCATGTTATGAAAGAATGTTCCTTGAGCTAGCGTAGCCTCACATGAAAGATTATGTCATGAATAGAAATGATACATTTACGCATCCAATGTTTATGAAATGCCCAAAATTGGGATTAAACTGGTTTGCATGATTGGTTTATACAGATAGTTTATGAATGATTTATGAAAAGGTTTCTGCTCCATAGGTAGTTGATCACTTGTTAAGTATCTCCTACTGAATGGAGAGAAATGCTTTTAAACAATGTTGCCTTCAAAATAAATTGCCTAAAAACCCTATAGTTTGCTTATTGAATTTCCATTCACATTTTATTTTTCAAACCCAAAGACAGGTGAAAGGAAAGAGACAAGGAGCACAAGTGAAGATTTAAGAATGAATAAATTCTTATGAACACCTGTATATGCCTTTATGTATGAATGATGACATTAAATTGTGAATTAATGTTGTATATGAATTATGTTATGGTTTTGTGACCATAGAAGGCGAAAAATTATTATGGTCAATTTTTAAGGGTGATTTATCATGATATGATTAAGTATGAAATTTATGAGATCATACGTGTATATCTCAAATGGTATAATGGCCTAAACAGACATTTGATGAAAATTAAAATTCTGAAATGATATAAACTCCTAAGGAGTTAAGTTTAAGTGGATAAATATCCAATAAGCCCGCCGTGTGACAGGGCAACAATCCTGATCACGTTTACCAATCGACAGATCTTGGAGTAAGGTTGTGACTCTCGGGCTGGGGCGTTACGAAATATTTATATGTAAAATAAAGATAAAAATGAAAATATTACAGAAGTCCGTATTTGTTGCATCGTTAAAAGTATTCAAAATAAAATATAAGTTGTAGCCTGAATGTGCACTAGTTCTGGCGGACTAGCAGAGCACCGAGGGGCATCTTGGTCCCCATCCCAAGCTCTGACCGACGCAGCCATGGCCGCTTCCAATGGTCGCCGGCGACCAGCGGCTAATCAAAGTCGTTGACGACGTCAGACCTAGGCAGATCTTCTTCGACATCAGACGTCCATTATAACGCCAGTTAAGCCAGCCAACAACGTCGAATCAACCATCGATTTAGGCCATGAAAAAGCCCATCTCGCCATGTATTCGGCCAGCCCTGTCTGACAAGTAATCTCGCTGCCGTCCACTCAACTCCTCGTGCCAGCATCTTGGCCGTTGATCTCAGCCATTAACGACCATCCAAGCCGTTACTCGCAGTTATATCGTTGATCGTTCCCTACCAAGCAAAAAAATTGACACGAGGAATAAATTAGATTTTACAAAATCAATTTTTTATATCCGTATCTTATAATTCAATCGTCCTAAGTACATTTTTTTTTCAACCTTTCTGCTTAATGGATGTAAACTAAACAATATACCCGCCGGAGATACCGCTACCCAATGTGGCAATAGATGGGTGTTCAAGTGACCGCAAGCATGGGAGGTTCCAACTATGAGATCTTTATTTTTTGAAAAAAATGAGGGGGAGCTTATAGATATTGTCTTCCTTGTCAATGAGTTTGATCAACAATCCAAAGCGCAGGTAAGGACTTATATTAGCCAAATAAAGCCGCAATGGCAAACAATACCGTTCTTAAGTAAAAGAAATATTCTAATGTAATCGTATGTCTAAGTACTTAATAATACTCATTCTATTTTCCAAGGAATTTCTACCCTACGTATAAAAATGAATGACTTTGAAGTCCAAATGGAAAAGTTTGGTTATTATGCTTATATATTTTTCATTAACCATATGAATGGATGGGTGTTTCAAAGGATAATAAAATTTTAAATGGAATCTATATCTGAATAAGAATATAGTAATTTGTGTTGCGAAAAGATAAATCGTATTGAAAATATAAAAAGTCGTATTAGAAATTAAGAAAGCTGTTTTGCAAATTAAAGAACTGGCTTGGGAATGGAGATAGAAACTCCATTCAACCAGTCCCATCTAATGAGTGATTTCACTGCCGCCCACTCAAATCCATGTGCTAGCATCTTGGTTGTTGATATTAGAAATTAACGAACATTAAAGCCGTTGATCATTCCCTAATAAGTAAAAAACATTTAACATGGGGTATAAATTAGATTTTATAAAACCATTAAGATGGGGCCAAAATAAACCATCCTGCTACAAGTTAAATAACAACCATGATCATTCCCTATAAATTTGGGTGTGTTTGGAAAGTGATAAAAGCTTTTATGAAAAGTTCCGGTCTAAAAGTTTTCAAATGAGAGAAAATGAGATATGGGTAATGATGAGTAAAAAGAATAAAGTTAAAAGAGATGAATTAGATGTATAGAAAGTTGTATAGAAATAATTGAAAGATAGGATAGTTATATAGAAAAATTTAAAAAATTTTTAAAAAATTTAAAAATAAAATAGCTGTAAAGAGTGAAAAATTTTAGATTAAAAATTTTTGCTTGAAATGTGTTGGTGTAAACAACCACCCACAATCATTTTTATATTCTCAAATCTTAAATTTTCACAATTACATATTTTTCAATTCTTATTTGAAAGGCATAAATTAGGAATGTAACTTGGGTCAGTTCGGTTTAGGTAGTGATTTTCCTTACTCATACCCTATTTGTAAATGACCTACTTTACCATATAAATTTGTCGATTCGTTTCTTAGTATATCATACTTTACTCATTACCCATAACGTTAGTTCTAGTTGCAATTCCAAATTAGTTCTTTCAATGCTCCAGTACAATATTTTTATGTTATTTTAGATAATATAAAATAATATTCATTTATGTTTTAAATTTACATATATTACTATTTACATTATATATTACATAAATAAAATATACAGTATAAATTGTCATAATATATAAAACCCAAAGTTTTTCCTTTTCATGTTGTACTGAATTATTAAAGCACGAGAAGTTGAAACTGTTAACGCATTTGAGAATATTATCAAGGTTATACCAGATATTCATGAAAGATAATTATTTAATTTTTATTGTGAAATAAATTAGTTGATATCATGTTGATCCACTGAAATTATTTTATACTAAAATTATGTTGAGAATTGATGATATCTTAGTAATATTGAAATGAAAGACGTTTCCTACATAGTTAAATTAAATTTTGAGGATGAAATTTTTGCTAGGTTGGTAGAAAGTGAAACCCCTAATTTCTAGATGATTTTATAAATTTATATAATATGAATAGGTCAATTAAGATGTGATAATTATAAAAATTTGAAAATTTTATGTTTACGAATTAGTAATTCGTGATTTCTAATATATGCAAAATTAGGGATAATTTTGTAATTTACGTAAAAATTCAATTTTTGACGTGATTGATAGGAAATGTTAATTAAAGGCTTATATTGATTAGTAGGATTAAATTATTAGTGAACTTATGTATTTAAAATACTGAAGACGGACTTTTTTTTTATTTACAATGTACAATGTGACATCTTAATATAACAATGAAGTACATTTGCACCCCTCAAACTTTGGAGGGAACATTGGAGGGAAAATTTCCAAAGTACCACTATATATAGCAACAATACTATAAAACCGTTTTCTTGGGGAAAATATAAAAACCCTCCAATTGGGGGACTAAATGGCTAAATCCTCCTCAACCATGAGAAGAATCGAACCCGGGCCTGCAAGATATCAGCAAACCAGGATACATGCTGTCGTGACCCGTGGTGGTCTAGGTATTTTATTAATCTAAATTTAAAGTAAGAAATTATGGTTGCCAAAATGTTTAAGAACTTCAGTTGCATATCAAGAAGTAAGGGTTCAAGTGGAGGAATTAGCAAAGTGCTTGTATGAAAGAATAATTTTATTTTTATCAATAAATTGTAATTTCCTATTAAATGGCATGTGTGCGTTAAGAGGGAAGAACCTTCCCCATTTATATAATGTAATTTAGAGAGGAAAGAAAGAACGGTTAATATACTTCGGGGGTGAAAACAGAAATTGTGCAACGAGATTATCAAATGGGTGGAGATACCTAGGGTGAAGAGTGCATGAGGTAATATCATTGAAATGTATGTTGTTTTATTTTCCATTTAATTGATATGAGTTTTGGTTTTCTTTCCATCTAATTAATAAATTTGAAAGTCTAAAAAAAATTAATGAATAATGTAGGGATTGATAGAAGTTGATTTATTGGTACGAGTATATAATATAGTTATATATATTTTAACAATAAGGGGGAATAACGAAGGGTGGTTCAATTGCATCATGGTATTATAGTAGGGAAGGAGCCATTGCTATTTAGATATCACTTTCACATGAATTCCAAGAGTATGGGGATGGTCTAATTCAAATAAATGATATTAATTTATTTTATTAGATGGGTAATGGAACGTCCAAGGACTACAATGAAGTTGGCTGGCTTCGTTTGGATATTTAAACGCATTTAATATGATATTATTATATGATGTTTAAACACATTTAATAGGATACTATCATATGAGAATGTTGATAAGACTGTCCAAGGGTTATGTCACTTTTATTTTCATTAATTTATTTCTGTGATGTTTAAATCATCTTTGGATGTTTAGATCTCCACTTGAACAATGCGATGCTTGGTTTCGGATATTTTATTCCAACTTTCAAGTGTATGTATTTATCTACATATATAGAGAGAGAAATTGTTGAATCAAAATAAAAATTCTGTAGATGTTATTGACGTGATTGATAAGAGCAATATGACGATTAAAACATCTTAGAATGATTAAAGAAATTATAAAAAATGTGAATAATGATTAGATAAAAGTTTATACATGTTTTATAATTATTTGAATACAAGAAATTAGAGGTTTATTTAATATTGGTTTTAGCAATTATTTGAGATAAAGTGGATTTAATTATATTTTGTTAGAAGAAAAAAAGAATTTTTTAATGCTATTTGCTAATGTGAAATTCTGGAAAGGGTTGAGATTTAGTGATGTTTGCTAGTGTGAAATTTTGGAGAGGGCTAAGATTGGAAATGGTTTTAAAATTAGTCGCACGAAAACTGAATATATAAAATGCAAATTTAATAATAGTGAGAACCCGAATGAGGAACCAATCAAGATTTTAGATCAAGCAGTAACAAGAACTAATCACTTTCGGTACTTAGGATCAATAGTTCAAGAGAACGGGGAAATCGAGAAAGACATAATACATAAAATTCAAGCAGGATGGAAGAAATGGAGAAGTGCGTCAGGAATTTTATGTGACCGTCGTGTTCCAATCAAACTAAAAGGAAAATTTTATAAGACTGCGATTAGACCTGCTATGCTTTATGGGGCAGAATGTTGGGCAGTTAAAGAGCAACATATACAAAAAATGAGTGTAGCGGAAATGAGAATGTTAAAGTGGATGAGTGGTAAAACAAGAAAAGATAAAATTAGGAATGAAGTAATTCGAGAAAACTTAAAAGTGAGACCAATTTATGATAAAATGAGAAAAAATAGATTAAGATAGTTTGGTCATGTTAAAAGGAGGCCTGAAGTAGCACCGGTTAGGAAAACAGAGTCTATCCAAGTAGAAGGTGGTAGAAGAATGAGAGGAAGACCCAAAAAAACATGGATGGAAGTAATTAAGCAAGATTTAAAAATATTACAAATTACAGAAAATTTAGTCTTAAATCGCCAAGAATGACGTAACAGAATCCATGCAGCCGACCCCACATAGGTGGGAAATGACTTATGATGATGATGATGATGATGATAGGGGTGCAACTCGGGCTCATGAAACTCGGTTCACCTCAACCCTAATCCTATTTGTAAAACTTCAACCCTAATCCTAATCCTAACCCTATTTGTAAACCTCGAACCCTAATACTATTTTTGAAATTCGGGCTTGGGTTGAGTTTCGAATTGACATTCTCCTATTAATATGTCTTTGTTACTCATCCTATATATATAATTTTTATCACAAACCTATTGTATAAAAAATAATTTATTATACGAAAGAAAAAAAAATTCAAATACTGCTTAAGATTAGAAAAGAGGAAACTTGTTTTGAGCCTTCTCTTTGCATCGAGTAAAATAATAGCTTTATTTTAGATAACGTAGAAGTACAACCGTTTTCCATTATGCAATTTAATACCAATATCACAACTATATATATCAATATTACCATCCAATTGTAAGATAAACCTTATCATATCAATTGCAATAAAATAAAATCATTCAAAAACCACAAAATATCAAGTCGAATAAGATTATATTAATTTAAGCATCCAACTCCAAATCACAACATCCAATTTAACTCCAAGTCTACAATAGAAGTCTTAAGTTCGAATAACCAAATTACAACAAACATTACAACATAATAAAAATACATATTTTATCTTCCACTGTTGTCTTCATTGCCCTTGTCTTGCATTATTTTCATATGTCAAGCCAAATTCTTCTTTCCTAAAAGAAAGGAAAAAATTCAATGTTATATTATATAATTAAACTTAAGGAGCATATATATGTATATACATTCAAAGATATAACTAATATCTCTTTTAAATAAATTGTTTGATGGAAGAGGAGGTAAAGAAGCACATGTCGATGTTTCATCAGCTTCCTTTGAAAGATAAATATTAGTTGAAAGATAGTATTAAAAGTAAGCTTAATAATTGAAACATAATATATTACCTCTTGCATATTTGTTTAGTTCTTCAATGAATTCTTCATAACTTGAATCATTTAGAGTTTCTCTCAACCAATCTTGAATGCGAATCAAACACTTAACTAACAAAGGTGTCAATGAACTACGATATTGGTTAAGAACACGTCCTCCTGTGCTAAATGCAGATTCTGATGCAACTGTTGAAATAGGAATAGCCAAAATATCTTTTGCCATCAAAGATAAAACTCTATATTTTATAGCTGTGGACTACCATGCTAAAATATCAAATGGTTTTACATCATTCTCAACATGATCTTTTAAATAAACATCAATTTCATTTGCAATAATTCCAGCACTAAAATTACTTGTGGATTGCCATAGCTTCCATTTTGCACGCTTTGATTCAGATGATGTACCACACACTTCAGATGAAGAACTTGTAGTTGTAAATGTAGATCGAACTTGATAAGTTTAATACAATTCAAGCATTTTATCATACACCTTCTTGGATAATGCACAAGTTTGATCCATAGGAAGAAAAATTTTAAGACAAAATTCCAAATAACCTAGCTTGTAACGTGGATCAAGCACTGCTGCAATGAGCAAGTAAATATTGAATTTGCCAATAAAACCCTAATACTTTGTAAATTTTTTCTTCACTTTATTACACATGTGAAGAAGGATAGGGTTACTATTCTCAATTGAAAATGTATTTAATCGATCTTGAATCGTATCAAGTTGAGAAAAATGATGTGGGGAAGTGACATATTTAGTGTCTGACACAAGCTCAGTTGCTTCAAAAAACAAGACCAAAAAGTCACAAATAACTCTAGCATGGTTCCAATTTTCTTCAAGAGAAGGTCTAGTGCTCCTAAAGCTTGCATCATTCACTTCAAGAGGTTGAAAGTCATTTCAAAGGGCAAAGTATGTTTCAACATCAAGTATGTAGAATTCCAATGTGTTGACACATCTAAAAACAAAGATAATGTAATTGAAATTCTAACACTCTCACAAGATTTTCTAAATGCTTGTTCTCTACATGGAGAACTCTTGACCTACTTTACACTATTACGAATTTGAGCAATGGAATCCTTGATTTGATCAGTTTCCTCATTTACAATCAGATTTAAAATGTGTGCAACACAACGGACATGAAAAGATTCTCCATCTCTAAAAAGAGCATTCTTCATTTTCAAATTCAAACGCAAAGTATTTAGCGGAACATCATTGGCAGATACATCGTCAACAGTAAGAGTACACACTTGTCTGATATTCCAAACATTCAAACATTCTTCAATTCCATTAGTAATAGCTTCGCCGGTGTATGGTGAAGGAAGAATACAAAAATTAAGAATTCACTTTTGAAGAGTCCAATTCGAGTCTATAAAGTAAGCAGTCAAATATAAATACCCAATATCCTAATTTGAAGTCCACAAATCTATTTTCAAGCATACACGATGAATATTCTCACTAAAAATCTTTCTTAATTTAGCCTTCTTCAACTTGTATATTTTGAAGACTTCTTTCACAATTGTGGTTCTAGAAACATGTTTAATAAGTGGCGGCATAACTTTAAAAAATTCTCTGAACCCTTCTTTCTCGAAAAATTTAAATGGCAATTCATCAAGAATAATCATTCGTGTCATTGCTCTTTTACAAGCTTCTTGGTTAAACTTCAAACTTGATATAAATTTTTTACCATCACCGGATACTGTTTGAAATGATAACAAGCGTTGACCATTGGCTCTGTTGTTGGTATTATATTTGTATAACTTTAAGTGTCTTGTTAATGTACTTGTTCACTGAGTACTGGACACTTAAGTTTGATCTTACAATATTTACAAATACCTCATGCCACTTTTCCATTTTCATCTAAAATTCTTTTAAATTCTTCCCAAACTACTGACGAAATTTTATACCTTTTTTTTTAAGAAGAGACTCATTTGCATCTGAACTTTTTGTAAGATCAACAGTGTTCAAGACAGTTGGTGTATTTTTTATTTGCTCACTATTGATTTCTAGATCGCTAATCTTGTCTTGCATATTACTTGAACTATCCATATTGATTTGATCACCTTAATATCATTTTTTGATAATATATAAAAATAATTAGAAATTGTCCATGTGAATTTCAATAGTTCTACTCGTTTCAGAGTAATAACAAACTAATTTAAAAACCAAAATATTAACCAATGCGTATCAATTTATCAACAACTAACATAAACATAAACAAATGAAATAATTTTTTGGAACTGCAAAAATATTTGAATGCAAGCATTCAAGCTATAGAAATACTTGTTCAAAAAAAATGCAAAACAAGTGCATTTTTTCAGCACTAAAGTACATGTTTCTAAATTACCATTTACACAATTTGAAATTTGAATGATTCTACATGTTGAGTAAAAATAAATATTTCTGAATATCAGTCCATTTTGTTTCTATTTATTTTATTTTTAACAATTAATTCTTAGATAATTAATGATGTTTTCATTTGTTTATTTCTAAAAAATTCATTCTACCTATATATAATTACATTACATACATTTTTGTCCTTCTCTTTTGCTCCCATTTTCAAATAGGGTTTCATTGAACCAACTTTCAATAATTAATCATGGTGCTGTTAATTTGTATATTAAATAATAGCAAGGATTTTTTCTAAAAACATATCAAGAACAAAAACAATGTCGCAGAGGGTGCCGGAGGGATCAGGACGACATCGTAGAGGGTGCCGGGTGGTGCTGCTGACGTCGCAGTGGGCTGCGGGCCATCAATTTCCGGAGGGACCAGGATGACGTCGCAGGCTAGCAGGCCGCAGCGGGTGCCGGGGTGGTGTTGCTGACATTGCAGCGAGCTACGAACGATCGATTTCTGGAGGGATCAGGTGTTGGGGCAGTGCTACTGGAGCTGCCAATGTCGCAGCAGGAGATCGATTTCCAGAAGGATCGCAGTGGGTGATTGATTTCTAGAGCTACTGACATCCCAGCGGGCGATCGATTTCTCCCCTGGCTAGTCGGCAGGAACAGGCCGGACGACGGGATGGAGGGACCTAGATGACAGTTGGCAGGGAAGCACAACGGGAGGGAGTAGTCGGCAGAGGCACAACTAGAGAAGAAAGGCTGGAGGGTTCGGACTTTGGATGGGATTTCGCGAGCGCTGAGTGGGAAGAAAGGGGAAAGGGCGGGCTGAAACTCGAAACTAGAAAGGCTGTCTGAAATCTGAATCTGATATTGATATATTACAATAAAAAATATATTTTGTAAATAGAATTTCGGGTTCGGGCTTACCTGAACCCGAAACTGAGATTTGTTTGAATCCGGTCCGCATTCAGGCAAAAAAATGCTGAGTTTCAACGCTGCTTATGGCCGGGTTCGGCCGAACCCGGCCCAAGTTTCACCCCTAGACTTATGTAATTGCAAATTTATATGTGAAAGCATATTTAATAATTATAGAAAATACTTTATCAAAAAATTATAGAAAATAGGTTGATGAGTTTCTATATCTATTTTAATGATAAAGGTGAAAGGTTTGAGTTTGCATGATAAAATTTGAGAAAGAAAGGTTTGATTTATAGAGATGAGGTAAGTATAAGTTTGAGTTGAAAGTTTTAAGATTTTCAATGCTTTCCTGTGTATGTGACGGGCCGTGCCAATGCATTTTGATGTGAATTTGATAGATTTTAGTTGCTGTGAATTTCTTATGTAATTAAATTGGTATTTGTCATATTTGAATGATTTCCACAACAATTTCAGTTTATGGACTTAATTTGTATTTGAGAAAGCATGATTTAGTATGTCATAAGCATAATATTTGAATGTATGAACATTACATCAGAAAGATAACTTAAAGTTTTTTTAATGAGAACTTGCACCTAAAGTTATTGTTAGGAATTTGCACGAATGCGATGAAAGTGATTCTAGTTTGTGGGCCCTAAGTTAAAGAAAAAATAAAGTCAAATAGTTAAATGCATGAGCAGGAGTACTTGCATTATAATATAAGCATAAGCATTGACACATTAAATGTCTACGAAAATTTTAATATTTTAATTTTTTGAGCTAATTTTTAGTATATAGCAGTTTTCATTTGCTTTCTTACTTACTAAGTTTATCCAGACTCATTCCAATTTTTTATTTTTCTCAGTTAATAGAAAAAGCAAACGATTTACAATTCTCAATAGCACAAGAAAGTCTGATTATATATATTTATTTAGATTCAAGTGGTCATTTGAAGTTAAATATTTATATTTTGGCAGTTTGAATTTATGGTGATTATTAGGTAAGGTTAGAAAATAATTTTAATGGACCTTTATTACCTCGGAGATGTAATTATTAATTTATGGAATTACTTTTATGAAACCCGTCTTCTATGTAGTCTCATCTATTTTTAATTTCTTAATGGTTGATGAAAAATCCACTTTATATATTTGTTTTCACAATGTGAATGGGCAAGTTAAAGCACAAATTAATGACAAAACTGTGAAAATTCAATCCTAAGTTTTTATAGTTTTATAAATCATTACTATGGTTAATTGAGCTTGAATGGACCGAGGCTCATGAAATTTATGTTTGCCTCATTCTTAATTCTATCTCTACTTATAAGAACTTAAACTGTAACTTTAATTCTAATTTTATTTGTAAAACCTAGGTTCCAAACCTTATTCATATAATTGTGTGTTGGTTAAAATTGGAGTTGACAAATCATTGTTTAAGTTAAGAATTATGAGTCTAAATTTCATATAAATATAAACTAACAAGTTATCTAAACTAAATAATACATAGCTTAATTAAATTATGGAAAAGTATTATACTATGTGTGTGTGTGTGTATATATATATATATATTTATAAAAGAAATTCTATCTATTAAAAAAGATAAGGAAGGAAATTAACAATTCTAGAAGTGAATAATATGAACATAGATGTAAACATAATAAATGAAAATAACAAATCCTTTGATATAATCTTAACGTGACAAACATTAATTCAAATGTCAATATAAATTAATATTATACCAAAATTTTAAATTACATAGGTACCATAAAAGTTTTCCCTTAATAAATTGATATTCAATTTAGAAGACTAAGGGCCTGGTGGGCATTGGAGTTTGGAAGCATTGTGATTAGGGACATTAATGGAATGGGTCAACCTAAGAATTCACCTGTATAATTCCTTTACAAATAAGTTAATGCTGAATTTTTTCGATAAATGGTTTTGATCTAGCAGCCCAACCACCCATTTAATTAAATCAATGATAATGAGTTGTGTATGTACAACTTGTCAACCTAACTAATGATCTGTTAAACCCACTTGTAGCGCCCCTAACCACGAGATCTCCATAATATAAAACCTTACTTCATGGATTTTTTTAAGTAGTGAAACTTGTGAATGAAATTAAAGTTTCACTCTTATACTAAATTGATAATAAATAAATTGATTCACCTTATTTTGTACATATATAAAAAACATCTTACTAGAAAATTTTCTACTAAGATATGTGGTAAGTATCCTTTAAAAAATTATACTAAATAATTATCTATTAAATTTTAAAGATTCAAAATTTATGTTTACATTTTATATAAGTCATTAACATCACCATACCCTACTTTGATAATCAAATTAAAGATTGGATTAAATCATTAAAGGTTGTACCTAGCTGCCAAGCAGGGTGTTAAAAATGAGTCTATCTTGCAACCCAAAAATGACTCTCTAAATGTCATTATTTGAACAGTTTTCAACATAAAAATTGTAGATCTATTTTTCTACTCAAATTTGACTATTTACTGATCAAATTCCGTTTTAATTTGATGAAGATATTATTGATTTATTGAAACATTTCTAAAAAGCATTATCTTTAGGATACTTTTACTAAAATAATTAAATCATCATAATCTAACCTTTATAATCATGGTCTAAATCATTCATTTGAAAGAAAACTAGCTCAAATAGGATAAATAAGAAAAAGTCTAAGATTGTTACATTTTTGCTAATCTTTCTTGTCAATCATTACTACTTTGCTCCTTTCATTTGTTTCTTTTCCTTTCATCCACCCTTGCTCGTACATCTGAAAATTTCACTTAAGTACAATATTTATAATTATAAATTTTTCTTTATTTAGTATGTGGGTTTAATTCTTGGATAGGTTAGGATAGGCTATACTTAGTTTTTCATAAGAGCCCTAATGGAAGAGCTTTATGTGCAAATTACTTAAATTTGTTCCACCCTACGTAGCTGGACCTTATCTTGCCATGTGGCAAATTCATTACATTAATTTTCTTCCTTATCCATTTAGGATTATCGCTAATTGATGTGACATCTAGATCCAACTCCAATTTGCTATTATAATTGATGATGGCCACTTGTGATGCTATAAACTGATGTGCTTAAGCTGAAATCTATGTTGATCACTTGATTTTCAATAATTTCTATTTTTATACTTTCTCTTAAACCCATCATACTATATATGAATGAATTCAAAATTTCATATTCTTTTTAATGATTTATCTAACTATTAAATATATTTTAAGAAATTAAATCAGAAATATTTCTATTTCCATCATAGTGTAGAAATCAGGATATACCTTCACTTTTTCTATATATCTCATTCCTTTTAAGTCTGGTTTAGATGATTATTTTTAGATTCGAAAGTAGACTTCAAGAGCTTTCAAATGATAGTTTCATATTATTTGGACTTATATATAATATTTTATCATTTTTTGAAGTCAATTATTGTGTACTTTTCTGCTACTTTGTAACTTTACTATGATTTTTGTAAAAATTTTAGAATTCTTCTTTTAGATTCCTAAAATTTTTGAGAATTTCAAAAAAAAATTTCTGATCATCTTTTTATAATTTTTTCATATTTTCATTATTTGTATAATTTTGTCTTTTCTTTAATGATATGCTAAATAAAGTTTAATCTCTAAATAAATTATATTTTAACATAAAATAATATAAATAGAAGATTAACTTAGTCTGTCATTATATTCTCTCCCTCCTCATTCCTTCTCTTTTTCTCCTCTTTCTCTTTCTTCTTCCTTTTCTCTTTTCTTCTTCTTCTCCTTTTTTAGACCATTTAATTGCTATTAATTAAATTAATTAATATTCTTTACTGTTATTTCATTCAACAATAATACTTATCAATGTTTATTTATTAATTATCTCTTTCCTTACTTTATAATTTTAGAACATTAATAAAATTCTAATTTTTAATATTTTAATGGCCCAAAATTTTTCTTTAATATATATTGCATGTTTAGCATTACATTTTAAAAATTGTGGGTGTTACACTACCTAAGCCACAAACTCATTAAAGACTCATTAAAACTAATATATAAGCTCTAATTTACTCGAACGGATCCATTAACCTCCCTACTTGTTATAGCTCTTTAAAAATGACTAAAATATTTCTATGTTTAAAAATTTGAATATATATATATATATACACACACACATCTTCAAAAATGATAAAGCTTTGTATATAAACTAAATTGCCTAGATTAATAATTTTATAAAAATAAAAAACGAGTTATACATCTAAGTGCTCTAAAAGTCTAGTACATCCAAGTATAGTGGATTGGAATTCATTAGAATTCAAGAAGAAAATCCTTGATAAAAACTCAAAGATACTAACATTTGATATAAATAACTCAGGAAAACTCCCTATGCGAATAGAAAATTAAGCTTTAGGGTCTGTTTAGCTAGGCTTATTATAGGTGGAAAGCACTTAAGTGTCCCACTTTTTGAGGATATTTCCTAACTTATCCATTCCACTAAAATTTTTTTGCCATAAAAGTTGGAATATGCACAGACCTAAAATGCAACGATGCTATAACCTTGCCATGGGGTAGCAAATAGCCCTTGTTGCTTTTTATAATTCCAAATGAGCCAATATCTATAAAAGATAGCACCAAGCCGCCAATTTCATTAAAAGTGCAAGCACAACTTAGGTTGGTAGTCCAGTTCAAAGTTAATATTACTCTTAAACTATTTTCAATTTTTTTTATCATATTCCATTTTAGGTTAAATCAGTTCAAAGTCTACCCTATCTTATTTTGTTAAGATGATGTTGGTTTCAGTTTTAATTCCAACTCAATTCTTTAAAATAATTTTCATATTATATTTAAAAACTATAATTTCATTATCAATCTTACTAAAGAACCTATAATCACTATGACAATAATATAATAGTAAAGTACATTTATCAAATATTCTAAATAATAGATAATTAAATAAGTTTTTATATACTTAAAAAATATATTTTACTCTTTAAATATATAATATATCTCACAAAAGATAAGTGGAATAGATATTAGTAATTCAAATTAGTGACAGATATTTGGACCTTAGAACCTATGCTGCAATAATTAAAATAAATATTTTCTACTTTGAATATGCTTTACATCGGAGATCGAAAAACATGAACTTAACTTACCTTTTTTAAGATGAGTCATTAGGCTTCCCAATACTGGATCCCATTTGAGGGAAACTCAAAAGTTAAATCAAAATTTAATTAACCCACTAAAATTTAATATTATTTTTAATTAAGAAATTAGGTTCATGATACATGAGAACAAACTAAGTTTCATGCAAATCAATGTCTTTTTGGGACTCTATTTGATAAAAGTAATATAAGAGTAAAAACAATTTAATAAAATTATTTGATCTATCTATCTAATCTAAAGCTATTAATTCAACATCTATATAATTTAAAATATTCTTCTTGTGCAAATAAATAACGTTGTAAATTCTTAATAATATTTCAATAAATCTTAGAATAAATGTAAATATATTTTAAAGTAATTATAAATATGTTAAAGTAGGTATGACCCACCTAAAATTAAATTTTTTTTTGTATTATGATAAAACTAGTAACTTTAAAAAAATTGATTTGATAAGATTTTGCTAGGTTATCTTGTATTCTATGTATCTTAGTTGCATGAGTCTAGAATTGCGTAAGGGTTACGTAAGTTGTATGTGAGAGTTATAAATAGATATATGTTTTATAGGGTTGTGTGAGATCACAGAGAGCATAGAGAGAGTCTTGGTGAGAGAGATTCTCTGAGAGAGGCAGTCTGTTACCTCTGAGAGGAATATTTAATTGTTTGATGATTAATTAATTACTCTTTTCTCTGGTGAAGTAGACTTAGAGTCTATCAATGTTATTCTCTGTGTTTTGTGTGTACTTACAACATGTTCTCAACTATAATAGATTTTAATTTAATTATCAGCTAAACTATAGTAGTAATACTGAAGACTTCAGTGGTATATTAGTAGGAATTTGGTTCAATGCACCTGGGTGTACTTCAGCCTTTTTTATTTTTTTGAAAATTTTTTAACACCACTGTTAATCTGTTAATCTAAGTGTATTTAACATGTATATCAATTTTTAAAATTACTAAAACTGCCATTGATTTTAAAAAATCCGAAACAAATATCTAAAAGTATCCAAAAATGGTAAAAATTAATACATATGTTAAATACACTTAGATTAATAATTTCATGAAAATTTTAAAAAAATAAAAAAGGGGTGTAGTACACCCAGGTGCATTGAGCCTCAATGCACTCGGGTGCACACGATTGGGTTCCATATTAGTGACACCATTGCCAAAATAACTCTTTTAGTTGATCAATAAACATTCATCAGAAGATTAAAAAATCTATTTATAATATGTTATTTTCCAAATAACAAACTCATTTACATAATTAATCAACCATGTGCATAAGAAGGATAATTTATAAATATATTCACTCAGTTTTACCATAATTGACCTATATAGTTTCAAAAATCTCAAATAACCCCTATATAATTTGATTATAATTGCCAATGTATTCATGTCATTATTGCGTCCTTACGGCACCATCATGGTATGGGTATATTTGTAAAGATATGCAAATTGCATCAGTATATTTGCAAAACTAAATACACACTTAATTTTTCAAATTGCAAATATTACCTATGTAGTTTGTATATTTTTGCAAATATACCTACCTCATGGTGATGCAAAAACGACGCCATAATGGCATGGGTATAGTTACAATTATGGTCAAACTTTGTAAGATTATTTGCAATTTCTAAAATTATGTATATATTTGCAATTATGGTCAAGTTAAGTGGGGGTATATGCAAATCATCCATATAAGAATACAAAACAATGTAGGTAGGAATGGAAGTACCTAAAGCTACGCATTCCTATCGATCCATCAGCTCTTTATTTATTAATTAGTAATTTCGAGCAGCCGCCAGTTGCCTCAAGTTTGATAGAAGATATGGTCAATCGAGGAGAGGTATTCCTTCACTGGCAGTGGCTTGTTCATGTTGCCGTGAACTGTGCCGGCCCCGTGTTTCAATTCTAAGCGCGGGTAGTTCCAACATGTCCCTACTCTTTTTAACCCACCCAGAAAGGTATAAATTATTTTTATAAATTATATAACTTATTTATATGAATTTTTTTTATTGGATAAATATGCTTAACTTTATGGCTTATTAATGTGAATATGATTTATGTAAATGCATGTTTAATTTTGTAACTTATTTATATGGATGAATTTTTATTTCTTAATTGCATATATGTTGTTCAAGTTATGTCATTTACATAATTTATCAATGAAATAAAATATATTATTTATGTTGTTTATATCTTACAAGAACGAATATTGTTATTTTGCAATTTAGCAATTTTTACTATAATTCAAAATTTATATCAATGTCTTTTTTTAAGGTTGAAACACATATTTATCAAGGTTAAGTTGTAAATGAAACTATTTAAAACTTTTTACTAATTCTTGTGTTAACAATTTTCCTAATATTAATTTGAAACTAATCAGAAGTTTGTCCCGAGACTTATTAATAAAAGCAGAGAGTCGAACCGACCTTGTTCCAACTTGGCATAAAAAGTAAGGTTATATAGGATTTTTTAAATATAAGGTTAGAGTTGGGCACCCCTTAACCCGCCCTAATTTTCATCCTTAGCAACAACATGGGTTTAACCTTCAGTCTAGAAGGTTCAAAGATGGTGGGGAGGTGGTGGCAACATTGAGATCTCCGCATTTGATGCCTTGGACAAGGGCATAGATGAATTAGGTTTTATGCGCTGGAGTTTAGTTTCATAAGGTTTTGTTATGCAAGGTCATCTTTTGAAAAAAAGCATTAGGTGGTAAGTGGTTATTTATTTATGTGAGAATCATTTGATATTTTTCAATGAATAATTTGATATTTTAATTATTTAATTATTTTTTTGTTTTTATTTTTATATTCTAATTATTTTTCATATACTTATCTTATTAATTCATATTTTATACTTATCATATTACATCACTTTCATATTTTTTAAGGACAAATATTCTTTCCCATCGTTTCCACGCTACTAAACCACTCAAGACGAGATGAGCGTTTTTTACGCAGTAACACAGGTCTCACGTGACATTTTCTTTAATATTTAAAATTTTAAGTATTAAATACGTCACGATCTTTGACTGCAGCAGACAATTGAAGTTGTTAAAGCCTTTCCTACTTTGTAGGATAAAGTAATTTTTGCAAATGTTTACTATTAGACTAGCATTGTATTTGCGTTCCTAAATTTGCCTAAATTGGAGATATGTACCTAAAATTTGCATAAAACTATAAATATGCTCTTTTCATCAGGAGTCCTTGGAATTTTCTATAAAATGAGAAAAAAAAATTTTTAAGCTAGGTGATACATGCATTCCTATTTTTTGTAGATGTAGTAAGTATATTTAAAATTTTCAAAATAATAGTGTATGTAAAATTATATAAAAATAATAAAACAATAATATTAATAATCAATTTAAAAATAATATATAAATGACATGAATATTCATGTAATAAAGTTTAAAAATAATATATATTATTGGTATTTTCATCCGTTTTCTATCATATGGAAATATTTATATGTAAAAGAAAGATAAAAATGCATATATTATATTAATTCATATTTGTTGGATTATTAAAAGTAATCAAAATAGAATATAAGATGTGGCCTATATATGAACAAATTCTGGTGGACCGGCAAGCAACAATGGGCATCTTCGTCCCCATTTAAGTCAACCCAAAGTCGTCGACGCCGTCAGACCTGGGCAGATCTTCTTCAACATCAAACCATTAAAAAGCCAGCGAAGCCAGCTGATAGAGTCGAATCAACCATGGAAATTGGTCATGAAAAAACCCATATGGCCATATCGCCTGAAGTGAAATGATAACCAAGATCAATCCCTGCCAGCATCACCATTTTTTAATAGAACAATATCACCGTTCTTTTTTATTTCATTTGATTATCGTACATCTTAGATCTTCTTAAGTATTTATTTTTTAATTCATGATCAAGTAGTGTACATCTAAAATTGTACATTTATAAAGATATTGGTTTTAAAACGGAAAACATAATTCCCTACTAACCCCGCTGCCTTCCATCAGAGTTTTTACTAGCCGGACAAAGCAGCAATAGCCAACATAGCCGCTCTAGAAAAAGAAATATTTTTGATGTAACCGCACGTCTAAGCGGTAGCACTACAGTGTCACTTAATATTAGGCGCCAATATTTTTTTGTTTTTAATTGATGTATAATTACTACACATCTCAACTCATATTACAATGAAGCTCCAAGAAAATTCTTACCATCAATTTTCCAAAACAAGATTTGACTAAGAAGTAGTTATATGTAATAGAGGTTCCATTTTCCAAAGAATTTGGACCCACCATATAAAGCATAAAGGAGACTTGACTAAGAAGTAGTTATATGTAATAGCCGTTCCATTTTTTAAGGAATTTGGACCCATCATATATAAAGCATGAATGACTTTGTGTCCAAATGGAAAAACTTGGCCATCATATTTACATATTTTTATTGACCGTATGAATGGGTAAAGTCCATTGACTCTCAAAAACACAGGAAACACAAATCAGTGATACTACTACGTAGATTCAACTCGAGTTTTTATAGTTTTACAACTCATTATTGCGGCTCATGAAATTTAGGTTTGCCACATTCCTATTCTAACTCTACTTGTGAAACATAAACTGTAATTCTTAACTTTATTTGTAAAACTTAAATACTAATCATTTCTATATAAATCGTGTTCGAGTAAAAATTTGGGTTGGCAAGTCTTTGTTGAAGTTGAGAGTTATAAGTTTAAATTTCATTTAAATATAAAATAATAAATTTTCTAAATGAAAAATAATGCATAGACTAATTAAATTAAGGAAAAGTAGAATAATATTGTAACACCCCACTCTCAAGGTGTCATAGACGTCGTATACTATGTCAAAACTGAGAATACCGTGATGAATAAAATCTCTCAAGATGGAAATATATACCAAGATGCAAAATCATAAAAATCTTAATTAATACATCTCAAGTCTACTTCTCATGAAGTCATTATACATATTTGGGATGTGTTTGGGAATAGATAAAACTTTTGATGAAAAATTTTAGAGAATAAAAGTTGCCAAACGATGTAATATGATAGGGGTAACGTAAAGAGTAAATAGGATAAAGTTAAAATAGATAGGTTAGTTGTATGGATGATTGTGTAGGAATGATTGAAAAGTAGGGTAGTTGTATAGGGAAATGTGAATAAATAATTAAAAAATAGGGTAGTTGTGGAGAGTGAAAAGTTTTAAATTAACGTTTTTTTCCTATTACCAAACACACCCTTGGTATCCATTATTAATACAAGTAATTCATTTTCTTTTGTAGTCCTGAGGTCGTTACCCAGGTACTACCATACTATTTTTACTCTTTGGCAGCGATCCAAATATACATCATGCTCATGCATTATGATCAATGCACCACTTAGATTCATTACTTAACATGATTAAGAAAACTTTAGAATAATCACGCTCATGTTTAAATAAACCATCTTGAAAGAAAATTCCAAACTTAGTGAATAATCACACTTCATAGCAAATCATAATATTCAACACAATATTTTTTTAAAAGTCATGATTTGGTAAAAATTTACTTACCTTTAAGAAGACTTTAAACTTCTTTCTTAATCTCTTGAAGTAGTCTCAAGTCTCTCTTCCTAATTTCATCACAACATGTTCATTATTTCACCTTATTATTTTATATATATATTATCTAAATTCTCATTTACGACCTCTCCAACATATGTCATAATTTTATTTAGTGAAAATTATATTTTTTATTTATTATGTGAATTCGTAGCTAATATAAGGCATTTTTGCAAACTATTTCATTCAAAAGGGGCTTTTTCGTAATTTTTCTAAATTTTTTCTTATGAAATTCCTTCACAAGTCAAGAGGTTATTTTGTAATAGTCTTTTTAAAAATATCTCCTGCAAATTTTCTAGCAATTTTGGGGTTTTCTATAATTTCTTCAAAATAGGTACCTTTTTGCAAAATCATAAATTCATGGGGGTTTTCTGTAAAATTTTTGTCAAAATTGCTACAGTTCTTCTTCTTCCTTCTCTCTGCTCCGTTTTCACCTCTTTCTGTCAACATTCAACAGTTGCGAAAATTGCCCAAACGAACCCGAAATTTTCCTCTGGGCACATATATTAGTTCTTTATTTAATATAGATTCGTTCAATACTTTTCTTTTCATAAATCTAGGAAATTTATGGAGTTTAGGGAAAAAGTGGATGAATTATAAAAACTTAAAATTCTTATTGAATCTTCAAGAATAAAATATGAAAATTTCCACTTATTTAATTAGCGTACCCATGGAGGGATTTACTGGAACAGATATGAGAATCACATAAGTTTTCTTCTAAATATCAACTCGACAGTGTTCGTTTCTTGCCTTCTGTGTCTTCTCTCCGCTCCTGTATTTTTTAAAAAGAGTGTGTTGTCGCTTGCCAATGCTCTCCCGCCCACACACACCATTAATGTTCATAAATTATATTATATTATATTATTAAATATTTATGGCTATTACAAATATAATATACATATATATATCTAAAAGAAATTTTATTTTTCAAAAGGGAGGAAATTAACAATTGTAGAAGCAAATCATATAAGCATAGATGTAAACATAAATGAAAATAATATAACTTATCTTTGATGTGATCGCAACATGACAAATATCAATACAAACATAAATATGAATAAATATTATATTTCCGTTTGAATGAATGTTATTTAGATTATATACAATATATTTTTATATTAAACATAAATAGGAAAATCTGGCTTAGGTTTACATGAACTTTAATTGTCTGACCCTATTTATAAATCAGTTTCATTGGGTTTAGGTTACTCAGGCTTGTATTTTGCAAGAAATTGCTCCGACAATGTTTATTCTTGAGTTTGGTGGGCATGATACACGTGTCCCTAAGTAGCTACGTCCCTATTTATTGGAGATGGTTGCAGCCATAATTCTTAGCTCTGGTCTCTCTCTCTCTCTTAAAAAAAGCACATATGAAGAAGGATTTGGTGCTCTCCTTGCTTCTCATTCTCTCATTATCCTGTAGCTATAGCAAATGTGATAACTCAACGGAGATTGCCGTCCTTCTATCCTTCAAAAGGCAGTACGTAAGTTCAGACCCTCAAAACGCACTCGGAGGATGGAACAGCAGCTCTCCCTTGTGCACCTGGCCTGGCATTTCCTGCTCCAAGGACCAAAGCCGTGTTCATGCCATCAGGCTCCCCGGCCTCGGCCTCTCTGGAATCATCCCCCCCCACATTTCCAATCTCTCTTCCCTCCGACTTCTCAATCTGTCTTATAACTACTTCCATGGGCCACTTCCTGAGCAGCTCGGTCGTCTTTCTCGTTTGCGTAAATTCTTGCTTAACCATAACTCCCTCACTGGTTCAATTCCTAGCAATCTCTCCCGCTGTTTAAATCTCCAAAAGCTCTTTCTTTCATTCAATCACTTGTCTGGGCATCTCCCTCCCGCCCTCGGCTCTTTGCCCATTCTCAAATTTCTGGTTGTCTCCAGTAACTATCTCACTGGCTCAATACCTTCTTCGTTTGCAAATCTCACCTCTCTCGCCTATTTCTACATTGCAAATAACCAACTTTCTGGTCACATCCCAAAAGAGCTTGGCAATCTTAAAAAACTGATCCATCTGCAAATCTCTAATAACCAACTCACTGGCACCATTCCTCCCTCTGTTTACAACATCTCCTCTCTCGAGTTACTCTCCATGACAAAAAACAACCTTACAGGGCAGCTTGCACAGGACATTGGTCGACAGCTACCCCAACTCGGAGAACTCGACATGTCTGAAAATGAGTTCGGTGGGCCAATTCCTAGTTCGCTGTCAAACGTTTCTGGGATTCGATGGCTCTACCTCTCAAAAAATAACTTTCATGGTCCGATTCCTCTGCTTGGAAACATGCGTGATCTTATCAAGTTCAATTTAGAAGAAAACAGTCTCTCCTCCAACACAGATCTCAACCTCGACTTCTTCAATTCTCTTACCAACTGCACCCATTTGGAGTTGTTTTGCCTCAGAGCCAACAGTCTAGCAGGCCAACTCCCCGCGTCGATAGCTAATCTATCCATCCATCTCCAAGGCTTCCACGTAGACAACAACCAGCTCTCGGGGCAGCTCCCACAAGGTATGCACAGATATCCCAACCTCACGGCCCTGGATTTGAGTCAGAATTCTTTCACTGGTGGCGTCCCCAAGTCGGTAGGCCTACTTGCCAAAATGCAGATTCTCTTCCTCTCGGGAAACCGCTTGGTCGGGTACATACCAGACATGTTTGGCAACCTCACAGAGCTGTATGAGCTGAATCTAAGCCATAACCAATTCTATGGGGGAATACCAGAAAGCATAGCAAATTTGGGGCATCTGGAATTGTTGGATCTGTCCTATAACAATCTAACAGGGCTCATACCTCGGACGATTCTTAATCCACAGAGTTTGACATTGATCAATTTGTCTAATAATTTTCTCCACAGCCCCCTGCCAGCTGACTTGGATCAGCTAAACGTGCTTGAGTTCGTGGATTTATCAGACAACAAACTATCAGGGAGCATTCCTATTTCCTTGGGTGATTGCTCTAGTTTACGAAGCTTAAGAATGGCTAGGAATCGGTTCCAAGGATCCATCCCAGAATCATTTGGTCAATTACTTGTCCTAGAGAGCTTGGACCTGTCAACCAATGTTCTTTCCGGACAGATCCCGGGAGGCTTGGGTAAGCTCAGGTTCCTTTCAAGAATAAATTTGTCTTTCAATGAGCTTCAAGGAAAGGTTCCTGGAGATGGGGTGTTCATGAACATTAGCCATGAATCATTACAAGGAAACAAAGGCCTCTGTAGCGATGACAGAGTTGCACAGAAGATGCTAAGCCTATCCATATGCAACAAACAACGATCGTCTTCTCTTGCACTCAAAGTCGTCATCCCAATTTCTTGCGCCGTTGTACTTCTTTTTTATTTTTTATGCTTGGTATATAAGCCAAGAGTGAGGGAGATGACAAGAATTCTCAGCCTCCCATCCTCGAAAGTCAGTTTCATGAGACTATCATTCGAAGATATTTTGGTTGCAACAGACAACTTCAGCTCAAGCAATTTGATAGGAAAAGGACGCTTTGGCTCAGTGTATATGGGCATCACTCATGGTGTTGCTGTTGCAATCAAGGTTCTGGATCTGAAACAGCAGAGGGCTTCAGTAACGTTTGCATCAGAATGTATAGTTCTACAAAATATTCGACATCGGAACATCATAAAGATCATCACGATATGCTCGAGCATTGACAGCAGAGG
Organism: Annona cherimola; assembly: GCA_030490835.1. NCBI lineage: Eukaryota > Viridiplantae > Streptophyta > Magnoliopsida > Magnoliales > Annonaceae > Annona > Annona cherimola. Next base: position 64,258,889 of record CM059973.1, on the reverse strand, counting down.
TACTGATTTCAAAGCTCTTATCATGGAGCTCATGTCCAATGGAAGTTTGGATAATTGGCTCCATCCAGAAACACCCTCCTCTCCAAGACTAGGCCTACTTCAGAGATTGAATATCTGCATAGATGTAGCAGCTGCAATGGACTACCTTCACGGTGACTGTGATCCACCCATCATCCATCGTGATCTGAAACCCTCCAATGTGCTCTTGGATGATGAGATGACTGCTCATGTTGGTGACTTTGGATTGGCCAGATTTCTCGCTTCGAATCAGCCTGTGGAGGAGCAAAGTTGGGAGCTCAGGGGATCCATTGGGTATATTGCGCCAGGTATCTTTACTCACTTTGAATCATATTGTTGAAACTAGTTATATGCACTACTATAGCAACAACATAACTTCAAATTTAGATAGGTCGAAAAAACGGTATGACTTTTGTGCATGCAAATATGCGAGACTCGATACTGTGCTTATCTACCGAGAAATTAGAATGCTCTTTCTTAACTTTTGTGAGTTTGATTAGAATGCTTCCATCGCACGGGAAGTACATTATACTTTAATACCATTTCAAAGAGTTTTTTTTTTTTGATTGGAATATTTTTTTTGATTGGAACCATTTCAAAGAGTTTAAAGTTACATATAACTCAATTCTATTGAAGTGTACTATCCATGTTAAAGGGGTTTACTGAGCTTTACCAATTAATTAAGAGTTTGATAGGGTCTAAAACAGTTTTTCAAGGTTCAATAAAGTTTAGCAGAAGAAAAAGGTAATTCAGATCCATGAGAACTCAAAAGTAAGATTCTTCTTTTTTATACAACAAAAGTAAGATATTTACATGGATAAAAATCGGTTTTTTTTCATTTATGCCGATATTTTTTTTATAATATTATCCATGTCAATTTTATTATTCTTCATTTGGCCGCTGTTCAATAATTATACTCTCCTCTCCATCATTTTTTCAATATATAATAGAAAAATATATTAAAATGAAGACTATGTTATATAGAAATCAAATTAATGTATTAATTTGGGAATATTTAAAAATACTTGCTTTAATATTTTAAAGATATTTTATTTTAAATTTCAGTTATAATTTAAGAAAAATAAATTTCAATAATATTTATGATGAAAATTTATAAAACCCAAAAAGGCACCAAAATTACTCATTTAACGTACGGAATATTTCTAAAAATAACTATTTGTTGATAGTTTGAACATTTTTTGTAGTTAGCTATTGTATTTTAATATGCATTGGTACATGGCCATAACTTTTGGTAAAAATTGGTTAAAAAAAATAGAATTTATCTTGTAAATAAATCAACTGTTTGGATTTTTCATATCAAAGAACAACTGTTTGGATTTATATATTTTCTTACCCTGGCACCGAAAACTATGTAAGTCCGAGACTTGGGTGGGCCGTACTTTAGGATGTATAAAAATGCGTAAAATTCATAGATGTATTATAATGTTAAGGAAATCATTCATTCCCATTGTACTAATGTTTTAGACAATTCAGATATTAAATTAACAACTTTGAGTTTGATTTAAAATCAAATAATTTTCTGTAATAAAATATCAAATAATTTTATTACATTGATTATGCATCTTTATAGGATGGGGGCTGTGTACATAATTCATTGGGATGAAACTTAGCTTTATGATTAATCAAGTAATTCTAAACGCAATTTAATGGATTAGATTCGGATTTAAGCATTAATTAGAGCTTTTGCAATCAATTTCTACTCTAACTATGGCGGTACATGTACCATTAAATCATTTCCGGTATGTAGTAGACTATTATGTATTAGATGCCATCTACAGTTTTATTTTAATATATTTATATTGTTATATATTACACAATTATAAAGAAGATGGTCACCACCAAGAGTAAATTCTCCACGAGAGTATTTAACAGCATCATATGGTGAACCGTTGTTATTAATGCATTCGAAAAATTGTTAATATTGCCGGCATAATAAATGCGAAAAAACAAAAATTTTGACGTATATGCAAATATCTTATTTTTAGGTCAGTAAGGATGTAAATAACCCTAAAAAATGATGGAAGTTAATATTTACCCCTTGACCATGGATGCAATGAGGATATATCATTGTTTGGCTCGGCAATAAGAATATAGCGTTGTGCGCGTTATCTTAAAAACTCTGATTTCTAGCTTGGTAATTTCGTGTTTATTAAGACTTTCTAATTAAATCGTTCAAATTTAATAGATAACTACAGACGTTACCAACAAGCCAAAGTCCAGACTTCTCATGGAAAATAACCGGGGCCGAACATGCCATTGGAGGTGTTTTTTTTTTAAAAAAAAAAAAAAAAAAAAAATTTATACGTGCCATTGGATGATAACACGAGAGGTTATTGTACATTGCGTAATGAGAAAGTAAACTACGATGGAAACAAGTGGTACTGAAAATGGAAAAAAAAAAAAAATGTTATATATTGGAAAACAAGAGGTTGTGTTGGCGTTAATAACTGTGTATATCGCCGAAAAGACGCATTTTATGCTGATGTCGTTCACCTTACGCTTTGGCATCAAGAACTTTTTAGGCTTTTACAATGAATGCAAGCCTAAGAAACATTCAAATTTCAAAAAGGCTTTCTCATATGTTTTAATTTCTTGATGAGAAGAGTGCGGTTTATGGAGCAAACCATCCACGGCAGCAGATGTTTTCAGCTATGGAGTATTATTACTAGAGACATTCACAGGCAAGAAACCAACGGACAGCTTGTTCAAGGATGGGCTGAACTTGAACAAATTTGGAACTGCAGCGGTAGCAGATCGGTTGGACGAAATTGTGGATCCAATCCTGCTGGAAGAAGACGACATCAATGCATTATATCAGGAGAGAAGCAATAGCAGTAGTCGTCATAGGAAGAACAGCATGAGAAGTAGACGAGATAAGACTAATCGTTTGAATGAGGCGGGAGGAGACTGGCTGAGCAGGAAAGAGGAATGTTTGTCTTCCTTGATTAGAATTGGTATATGGTGCTCTGCCGATTCGTCAGTCCATCGCCCAAGCATGAGAGAGACTCTAATGAGAATGCAGAAGGTGAAAGAAATGTTGCTTCAGGTTACTCCACAGAGATGTTCCACCAGCGGCCTACTTTATCTTGATGATGGTAGAGTTTTAGTGTAATTAGTTTTAAATTATGGCTTATTGTTAAGCTTTCCTTCCAAGGCAGCATAGAATTTGTAAGGTCTTTTTCATCAATGAAGGGATTAATTCATCAAATTAATAAATTAAGTAGTCCCAAGATGGTTAAATGACTAATTAAATTGTTATCGTTTAAATTTTAACATTTAAGAAGTAAGGCAATGATTATATATAATTTGTTTATTTCTTTGTATAAGCAATATCAATGCAAGAAAACTGATTTTTAGCGATGTAAAATTTTGTATTAATTTACACTACAATGTCATTATAACCACATCACCATAAATCTATCATAAAAAATCTTTTATAATGCTTTTTGAATTTATCACTAAAAATATAATTTTTATTTTAAAAAAAATTATTACTAAAAGGTCACTTTTTGCAATATCCATTATGTTATTATCGCTAAAAGATAATTTTTTTTAGTGACAACAATTATTTATATCGCTAAGTAGTTCTTTTTTAATAAAAATGTTAAGTGTTTCCAAAAGTATGTCACGAAATATTAATTTACTTATATTTTATTGTGAACAACTATTTATGGTTTGGGAAGCTACCAGATTTTACTATTGATTATTTATGTAAGGATATTTCACATTTTAATTAATTATGGGTAAACGTTTTTTTCCCATTTACATATTTTCCTGAGATATATAGAATGATTTTTAATGAGGCAACCTTTTATTTCTTTTTTTCTTATAGAAAAATTAGTTAACCACCCCTTACTTTTTATATGTAAAAATCTTAATCATTTAGAATATTCTTCAATGTGCATATATTTTTGATACCGACATTCACTTGATTGAAAACATATAAGTATGAATATTTAAATTATTTAAGAGTATATATCAACTTTTCAAATTTTGAGAAAATTTGAAAGTAAATTTACATTATATAAAAGTATCCAACTAAAGTGAATGTTGACATCATAAGTACATGCCTGTAAAGATTAAACTTTTGCTAACCTCAAAAGGGTCTTGCCTAAGTGTACCTAGTTGCATTTAATTCATGTTTTTATATTTTAAATTTTTTCATAAAACTGTTAGTCTAAATGTATTTAACATGTATATCAATTTTTACCTTTTTTTGTAGATTTTTAGATATATTTTTATTTTTAAAGATTAATGATAGTTTTAATAATTTAAAATTACTAAAATGCCACTGATTTTTTAAAAATAAAAATATCTAAAATTTTTTAAAAAGGTAAAAATTGATATAGATATATATATGGTAAACATACTTAAATTAACAATTGTATAAAAAAATTTAAAATTTTTAAAAGAACATGTACTTGAATTTAAGTGCACCGAAGCTAAGTATACTTGGGTGCATAAGATTAAAACCCTTAGCAAAACTACTGTGTGGATTAGATTGCTAAATTTGATTTCAACATACCTTTCAACTATCCATATTTTCATTTTAAACTCTAAAGTTTGCATATTAGCATTTTAAACCATTTAAATTAGTATTTTAAACTCTTGCTTCGTTGCGCTAACAAAACGCTTACCTATCCTTGAAAATTCATCAACCATCATCAAAGATAATGAATTTGGAAACTTGGGGACTTTTTCTATCATGCAAGAGATTTTGATTGGGTTGCTTCAGTTTAGATTTTCTATATATATATATACATAACTTGAGCATTGATGTCCACAATGCCTTGTGATTGTCCTGCATTTGATGCCCCAGCAACATCATTTCTAGGATTGTTCTCTCCTGAAGCTTCATTATATTGGTCATTTGTGTGAGCTGAAGAAGAATCTTCACTGACCAATACGCTTCCCATCAACCTACGAGTCCTTTTTCTTACTAATCGCGACAGTGGTTCCTCCATCACCACTTGTTTTCCTTTATTCTTCTTAGGAGGCATCTTTTTCCTACATCATACCATTAATCTTAAATATATTTGCATAACTTCTAAAAATTTCATTTTTTTTCATATCATAAATTAAAAGAGAATACTATCTAAAGCATCAAATTCATCATATCATTCATAGAAAATAAAAACTTTAAGCTAATCAGCTAAGTTTACATCATCATCACTAGAAGAATCATAAAACTTAGGACCACTAAGTTTCATTTCTACTGGTTGATACTCCATTTCTAGGAGTTCAACTTCATCATCATCATCATCATCATCATCACCATCATCATCATCATCATCACTAATTTGAATCTCAACATCATAATTTTTATTATTTTCTTGATTTTCTTGTGAGTCATCTCCTGAGTTTTCTTCACAATCTGTTGTAAATTCTTCTTCATATTCTTTATCAGAATATTCTATTGGTTCCTCCTCTACACTATTCTCTTGATTCATCTGAAATGCCCACATTCTTCGATAAGCATTTCTTCTTGCTTTTGCTTCAGCACTAGTTGCACGTCCGGCTTCATACTTACGTTTGGGTGGCATTGTAGCTCCTATATCATTAAACAGTTAAATTTCATAATTATTTAGGATTACTTAAGTTTTGCACTTTCTAAGTCTACTATCATGATTTTGCCCTTGGGATGTATTTCAGCCTTGGCTTTGATACCACTTGTAACGCCCCAGGCCTAACAGTAAAGTATTGTCCGCTTTGGGCCTCGGCCTGCACGGTTTTGCCCCTTTGGGTTCACGTGCATCCCGTCCTTCCCCAAAAGGCGCCTCACTGAGGTACCTGGCAGCCTCCACTTATAGCCCAGGCTTTCCCCCTCATCCTAACCGATGTGGGATATCACATTCAACCCCCCTTGGGGCTCCAGCGTCCCCGCTGGACACCATCGGCCGGAGGTCGGGAGTCGGCTCTGATACCATTTGTAATGCCCCAGGCCTAACAGTAAAGTATTGTCCGCTTTGGGCCTCGGCCCGCACGGTTTTGCCCCATTGGGTTCACGTGCATCCCGTCCTTCCCCAAAAGGCGCCTCACTGAGGTACCTGGCAGCCTCCACTTATAGCCCAGACTCCCCCCCTCATCCTAACCGATGTGGGATATCACACTCACTGGCTCAATACCTTCTTCGTTTGCAAATCTCACCTCTCTCGCCTATTTCTACATTGCAAATAACCAACTTTCTGGTCACATCCCAAAAGAGCTTGGCAATCTTAAAAAACTGATCCATCTGCAAATCTCTAATAACCAACTCACTGGCACCATTCCTCCCTCTGTTTACAACATCTCCTCTCTCGAGTTACTCTCCATGACAAAAAACAACCTTACAGGGCAGCTTGCACAGGACATTGGTCGACAGCTACCCCAACTCGGAGAACTCGACATGTCTGAAAATGAGTTCGGTGGGCCAATTCCTAGTTCGCTGTCAAACGTTTCTGCAATTCGATGGCTCTACCTCTCAAAAAATCACTTTCATGGTCCGATTCCTCTGCTTGGAAACATGCGTGATCTTTTCAAGTTCAATTTAGAAGAAAACAGTCTCTCCTCCAACACAGATCTCAACCTCTACTTCTTCAATTCTCTTACCAACTGCACCCATTTGGAGTTGTTTTGCCTCAGAGCCAACAGTCTAGCAGGCCAACTCCCCGCGTCGATAGCTAATCTATCCATCCATCTCCAAGGCTTCCACGTAGACAACAACCAACTCTCGGGGCCGCTCCCACAAGGTATGCACAGATTGTTAGAAAACAACCATTGATTTAAATCCATAAATCAATGCAGGATCTATCTCATGCTAGAATTATCAAGAAATTAAAACCATATACGGAAGCGTACCTGAATCCATGAATGCTAATAATCTTTGGCTTAGGGTCTTCCAAGTTAGTGCACCCAGGTTTTGGAGAGCGTAGCTCCTCTTCCTTCCTGCTGATGGATGACAGAGAAGAAAACCTAACCGGTGCATAACTCGGGGACCACAACCCATTTTATAGGAAGCCTAGTTTCCTATTTCCAATTTAGTCCATCATAAAACTAGAAATTGGAATTTAGGCTATATGGTTTCTACGCATAGGAGATCCATGCTTTATTAAATGATTTAGGTCCATAAATCCTTATAAGATCACTTTTATAATTTGGACCATTAATTTATGATAGCACATATATATAAATAATATATGTATGTCCAGAAATTCCAACAATCTCCCACTTGGACTACATGTATTTTATAATTATATATATGACCTTATGAGCTCAAAACTTTATGCTATCATACCAAAATCATTTCCGAACAATCTCGTCCATTAATTATGCCAACATAGAACCAAGGCGGCCTTTGTTACATTTATCGTAACTAGACCCATCCAAGATCACATATATCAAACATAACTAAACGACATAGATCAAGCATGGATGCGTAGCATGGAAATTACATGTAACGTGATCTAACATGCCTATTTCCAACTGGTCCACCTTATTTGGTGAGATCAAACCAATACCAAAAGTACTGAAAAATCAAAAATACTGAATTCTTTATTTCTGCAGAAAATATCCATAACCATAGTAAAGTGTCTAAACCAGAAAATAAATACAAACTCCCACTTAACTAGCATATCATTAAATGATACAACACCTGTGTGAGCAGTATGCTCATGAAAGACCATAAGGTGTTACTCTTAGTAAGCGGATCCGCAATTTTGGAGTTTGTCGCAATATGCTTTATAGACACTTTATTTTCCTGAATCCTTTCCTTAACAACCAGGAACATTGTTGAACTCCTGTTGTTGTTGGAATATTAGACTGACTACTAATTTATTGTCACGAAATAACTTAAGTGGTCTTTCAATGTTATTTATATTTTGCAGCCCTGTGACAATATTCTGTAGTCATATTCCATAATTGGATGCCCCATAATATGCTATAAACTCTGTTGTCATGGTCGAAAAGCTATAAGTGTCTGCTAAGCACTTTTTCCTGATATAGCTTTTCCAACAACAGATAAATATAGCCTGAAGTGGATCTCAAACTGTATTTGCATCCAATAAAGTAATAATCTGAATACCAAATGATCTCTTACTTATATGACTTTCTGTATGTGAACATATAATATTTTGTTTTCTAAAAAATGTTTTAAAAAATCTGTTTGGCTGCATCTTAAAGATCCATTCCTGAATTACTTAAAATATCTGCCCAACATCCCAATAATGTACGCAGTAACCGAATACATACATCTTGAGATTCAAAACCTGAACATAAATCAAACTTCCCACTGCTAAAGCATAGGGAGTCTTTTGCATTTCCTTAGACTTAAAATCATTCTTGGGACATTGATTTAGATAAAATTAATTTTGTCTTCCTTAGCAAGGAGGTATTCTTAATTTGCAATCCCGCATATCAAGTATCTTAAATATTTTCTTAATATGGGTATTTTGTAATAATCCAAGAATACATCTAGAATAATCTTGATATATCTGAATTCCTAATACAAAAGACATATTTCGTTTCAAACTTCTTTGACAAAAAATATCTTAAGTTTATGCAATAAACTTATCTTGATGTTGGGAAACAGTATATCTGTGTTACTCCCACTGAAAATATGATTTCTCCCACTGAAATTATAGTATATGCAATCATCAACCGAATTCATTTCAAGACCAGATGAAATGATAATTTGATGACATTTGCAATACCATTATTAGGAAACTTGCTTAAGCTTGTAGATGGATCTTTTTATCTTAAAAACTGAAAATTTATTATAAATGTTATCTTTACATCCATTTACCATAGCTCAAGGTTAAAACCCATTATTAAAACCATTTATCTTGAAAGAAATTTTCAATAAAACCGGAGAGAAAATTTCTTTGTAATCTATGCCTTCCTTTTGAGTAAAGTTCATTGAGACAAGACAAGCCTTATGCCTTTCCACATTACCTTCCTTCTTGGTTTTAAATATCCATTTATAACCAATCAATTTTATACCTTTAGGTAATAGAATAGGCTACCAAAACATCATTGTCTTTCATGAACTTAATCACATACTTATGGCATCAATCTATTTTTGAAAGGTTTTACTTTGCATTGTTTGATGAAATCGCCTTCCACCATTCCAATGTCATCCTGACGTATTGGCAAAATCTGATGCAATCATCAGAAACCGCATTTTCCTTTCTCTAGTAGATCACTTCAATGACATCCATTCTTGAGGTTGTTGAGCTTGATCATCAGGAATATCCTGTTTATCAACGATGTCTTATAGATTTCTCTTTAAAGACATAGTCCCTAACTATATCTCCACCTCAAGCTCAATTTCCTCAAAGAATTGACATTTTTGGTCTCAATAAAACTGAATGTGGGATCATAGGATTTACATCTTGATATTGTTCAGCATATCCAATAATATTTAAATTCAAAAGAAGGAACTAAAATGACTATTTCCAAATGAATAAAAATAACTAAATTTATTCAATACAGAAATAGAAACCAAATTCCATTTAAAAAATGGTACCATATATCTCTTTTGAATTTAAATAAAATTTAGTTTTTAACAATAATAATAACTTAAATGACCATATAGCCTCAATAGTATTTGATTTGCTATCGCCTCCATCGATGAATCTTTCATCATCTTTTGGCCTTTTAGCAACTCAAGTAACCTCACATAGACACCCTTACATGAATAGCAACACCAAATCTATTCATAAAAAATGTGTCTTGGGTCTAAGGCTAAATTAATACTGAACAAACCAAAGTGAAAAATGTACCCATTATTAGTACAATTCTCCTCTATGTGTCCAAGAGCCTGTCAGAAGTAATAACCAAATTTGTATTGGACCATCCGTAGTTTATTTATCATTTTTCATGTCCTTAAAGGTACTTGCCAAGTGAATACTTTTAGTATATTCTTACTTTAATTTATTCTCCTTTTGCACATAATAAAAATAAACTCATCAAGAGATCATTTATCCTTTTGTCAGTTATAATTAACTTTAAACTGACCAAATTGTGTTTAGGAGAATCAAAACTAAATGCACAAGCAAATCCGCTTTATCCTTAGTGCCTTTAGTTTCAAAGTAAGAAGAGATAAGTACTCCCTTATATTTCCTTTAACTTTATACCTTATTGAAATCAAGTTCGAACGAATCGTACTTGTTTCAGCTTTATTACCTTTAGCAATACTTTAGAATTTTCTGAATATAAATTTTGGCATTAGTTACCTTTTTGGACATGATACCCCCTTGAAAGTTTTCAAAATTTTATACTTTATAATCATAAAACACATGCAATTTTAACAATCTCACTTATTAAAGTTCCATTTTTCCTTATTGGAACTTTTAACCACAAGAGTAGTGAATCGTTCAATCCTTAGTGCATGGTTTAGATTCATAATGCCTAGAATGATCATAATATTTTATTTTCATTACTTGAACATGAAAATAAAACAAATATTGGCAGATATGGCACAAACAGATAAATTAACCAAAATTTGAACAAAATAATATGTTCACATAACTTTTATACAGAACTTTAGCAATTCAAATAATGGTAGGGCCCAACACAAGATACTTAGTACAACATTAATACTTAGTCTTTGGACAAAAGTATTAATTTGTAAGTGGTACTCTTGGTGCAGTGATCAAATATTGATAATAAAGTCCTGTCAAACAATAAACCTTTCTTTGGACCGACTATTGTTCACATGGAATGCCTAATAATTATCACATATTTATCACCGCATGTGTCTATGTAATCCGGCCAAATATTAATCTTCCTTTGGGCCGATTAATATCCGCATAATTACATATCCACAATATTTTAGTGTAGTAATCAAATATTTAACAATAAAATCCTGTCAAATAACAAGCCTTTCTTTGGACCGACTTGTTATTCACATGGAGTACCAAATAATTGTTGTATATTTATTACCATAAGTGTGTACGCAATTCGGCCAAATATTAATCTTCCTTTGGGCCGATGAATATTCGCATGAATTACATACACACAATTATCTTAATGTCTTAAAAATAAATTAACTTACACAAGAGAGGCTACTTTGGTAGCATGTTGTTGCAATCAATTTATTTTAAAACATTAGACATCCATAAAAAATACTTGTACCATTATTTGAATTTAATAAAAATCCAAAATATTGAACTTATTTCTGAATTCCAAACATAAAACTTTAGTAAAAATTCAAATAATGGCAAGACCCATCACAAGATACCTAGCACAACATTAATATTTAGTCTTTGGACAGAAATATTAACTTGTAAATGGTACTCTTGTTGTAGTAATCAAATATTGATAATAAAATCCTGTCAAATAATAAGCCTTTCTTTGGACCGACTTATTATTCACATGGAAAACTAAATAATTATCACATATTTATTACCATATGTGTGAATATAATTCGGCCAAAAATTAACCTTCCTTTGGGCCGATTAAAATTCGCATGAATTACATCACACAATCATCTTAATATTTCAAAAATAAATTAATCTACACAAGAGAGGCTACTTTGGCAGCATGTTGTTTCAATTAATTTATTTTAAAATATCAGACATTCATAAAGAATATTTACGCCATTATTTGAAATTTAAATTCCAAAAGATCCAAAAATAGAATTTTGCATGATAGAAAGCAATAAATCATAGACACATGAATTTATACATTATTTGCTTTCTAAATATTCATAAACTAAGCATATGACTTAAATGTAATTTAAACATTTGCATGCATATATGTTAATTTCACAAAAATAATATTTCTGGACCTATTTAGGTTAATCTGACCCTTCCATTCAATCCAGAATGTCCAAAAACATAGAAAATCACTATTGGATCGTCCAAATCGGATAAAGGGATCATCAGATATGTGAATTTTAATTTGGACGGTTATTGGGCTGCCACGTGTCCTTTTCTGGTGGGCTGTACTGTGGGTGGGCTGAAACGGGCTTAACTGAATGGGCTGGGCTTTTAGATCTGGGCTGATTGGGCCTGCTTGAACTGGGCTGTTTCCACCTGGGCCTGTTTCACAGGCCCGCCCAGGTACAAAGGAGGAGTTTAGCTATGGGCCTGATGAATTGGGCTCAGGCCTGGCCTAGCTCAAAAATTTCTGTGGCCTATTTGTAATTTCCACAAAGGGGGCGGTTTGCAAATTTCTGCAAAGGAGTTTTATGCAATTTATCTAGCCAGGGAGTTTTCTGTAAAAGTTCATCTCCTCCCTTAAAAACAAAAAACCCTAACCTTAGCTACCATTTCCCCGTGCCGCCGCAGCCTACACAAGCCACCCCACTGCCCCCATCCCGCCGCAGCCTACACAATGCCCCTATGCCGCCGCACACCGTGCTGCCTTGCAGCCGAACTCGCCAGCCAAGGCGCTGTCGCCAGCAACATCCGCAGCCGCTGTCGTTCGCAGCTAGCCCGGACGCTGCTGCCAGCTGCTTGCCTGCTGTCGGATTGACGCCCCTGCCGGATCGCCCGCCGAAAACAAAAACTCGACGACCAGCGTCCACGACCAGATGGGTTTCTGAATCCAACAATGCTATTGGTTTGATTTTATTATTAAACAAAGATGGCTTTCGTCTCTTTTGGTTTTCGTCCCTTCTGGTTTTTCTTTAATATGAAAATCAAAAGGAAACAACGATATCATGAATCGCTTTCGTCTTTTCTGGTTTTCGTCCCTTCTGGTTTTTCTTTAATATGAAAATCAAAAGGAAACAACGATATCATGAATCACTTTCGTCTCTTCTGGTTTTTGTCCCTTCTGGTTTTTTCTTTAATATGAGGAAATGTGGCAAAGTAATCCAAACTCTGCGGCAACAAAACCAGCAGTGAAACAACTCCAGATCTGAATCCAGATACTCGGCAGCTCTTTTTTCAGCGCCGTAAAACGCTAGATCCGACATCCCAGCGGCAAACCCAATCTCGACGGCGGCGGCAAAAATCCAGGCATCAGCACTTTTCAGCCATGCCCGCACGCCGCAGCAGGCGCCGGCAACGCCAGCGTCTCCTTCTCCGGCATCTGTACCCAAAACGCCTGCCGCCGGACGAACACCTAAACCCACACACTGCTGCCGGCCAAACGCTGTTATCCTTCTCCGGTTTTGGCATCGCAGCAGCAAATCACCGTCGTCACTGGCAGATCCGTCCGGATCTTCGGTAGATCACAGCAGCCGCCCACCATGGTAGATGCTGCCACCGGTAGCAAGTCCCAAATCCGACGGTCACAATACCGGCAGCGAAAGAAACCCAGATCCGGCGGCCAGGGAACCGGCGATCAGCGTTCAGTGGAGCAGCGGCGAAAAACATGGCATCCGGCGTAAATCCAGGCGGTAAAACCCAAATCCGGCGAAACAGTTTTTTTTTTTTTTTTTTTAAATTCCAGATGAACTGTGGCAGTCGTAACTTGGTTTTCGATTTTCTATAAATCCTTTACATGCATTCAAACAGCATACATGAATTCATAATTTTTTTCTTAATAATCTAACATGAAGATTATGGCTCTGATACCACTTGTTAGAAAACAACCATTGATTTAAATCCATAAATCAATGCAGGATCTATCTCATGCTAGAATTATCAAGAAATTAAAACCATATACGGAAGCGTACCTGAATCCATGAATGCTAATAATCTTTGGCTTAGGGTCTTCCAAGTTAGTGCACCCAGGTTTTGGAGAGCGTAGCTCCTCTTCCTTCCTGCTGATGGATGACAGAGAAGAAAACCTAACCGGTGCATAACTCGGGGACCACAACCCATTTTATAGGAAGCCTAGTTTCCTATTTCCAATTTAGTCCATCATAAAACTAGAAATTGGAATTTAGGCTATATGGTTTCTACGCATAGGAGATCCATGCTTTATTAAATGATTTAGGTCCATAAATCCTTATAAGATCACTTTTATGATTTGGACCATTAATTTATGATAGCACATATATATAAATAATATATGTATGTCCAGAAATTCCAACACAGATATCCCAACCTCACGGCCCTGGATTTGAGTCAGAATTCTTTCACTGGTGGCGTACCCAAGTCGGTAGGCCTACTTGCCAAAATGCAGATTCTCTTCCTCTCGGGAAACCGCTTGGTCGGGTACATACCAGACATGTTTGGCAACCTCACAGATCTGTATGAGCTGAATCTAAGCCATAACCAATTCTATGGGGGAATACCAGAAAGCATAGCAAATTTGGGGCATCTGGAATTGTTGGATCTGTCCTATAACAATCTAACAGGGCTCATACCTCGGACGATTCTTAATCCACAGAGTTTGACATTGATCAATTTGTCTAATAATTTTCTCCACAGCCCCCTGCCTGCTGACTTGGATCAGCTAAACGTGCTTGAGTTCGTGGATTTATCAGACAACAAACTATCAGGGAGCATTCCTATTTCCTTGGGTGATTGCTCTAGTTTACGAAGCTTAAGAATGGCTAGGAATCGGTTCCAAGGATCCATCCCAGAATCATTTGGTCAATTACTTGTCCTAGAGAGCTTGGACCTGTCAACCAATGTTCTTTCCGGACAGATCCCAGGAGGCTTGGGTAAGCTCAGGTTCCTTTCAAGAATAAATTTGTCTTTCAATGAGCTTCAAGGAAAGGTTCCTGGAGATGGGGTGTTCATGAACATTAGCCATGAATCATTACAAGGAAACAAAGGCCTCTGTAGCGATGACAGAGTTGCACAGAAGATGCTAATCCTATCCATATGCAACAAACAACGATCGTCTTCTCTTGCACTCAAAGTCGTCATCCCAATTTCTTGCGCCGTTGTACTTCTTTTTTATTTTTTATGCTTGGTATATAAGCCAAGAGTGAGGGAGATGACAAGAATTCTCAGCCTCCCATCCTCGAAAGTCAGTTTCATGAGACTATCATTCGAAGATATTTTGGTTGCAACAGACAACTTCAGCTCAAGCAATTTGATAGGAAAAGGACGCTTTGGCTCAGTGTATATGGGCATCACTCATGGTGTTGCTGTTGCAATCAAGGTTCTGGATCTGAAACAGCAGAGGGCTTCAGTAACGTTTGCATCAGAATGTATAGTTCTACAAAATATTCGACATCGGAACATCATAAAGATCATCACGATATGCTCGAGCATTGACAGCAGAGGTACTGATTTCAAAGCTCTTATCATGGAGCTCATGTCCAATGGAAGTTTGGATAATTGGCTCCATCCAGAAACACCCTCCTCTCCAAGACTAGGCCTACTTCAGAGATTGAATATCTGCATAGATGTAGCAGCTGCAATGGACTACCTTCACGGTGACTGTGATCCACCCATCATCCATCGTGATCTGAAACCCTCCAATGTGCTCTTGGATGATGAGATGACTGCTCATGTTGGTGACTTTGGATTGGCCAGATTTCTCGCTTCGAATCAGCCTGTGGAGGAGCAAAGTTGGGAGCTCAGGGGATCCATTGGGTATATTGCGCCAGGTATCTTTACTCACTTTGAATCATATTGTTGAAACTAGTTATATGCACTACTATAGCAACAACATAACTTCAAATTTAGATAGGTCGAAAAAACGGTATGACTTTTGTGCATGCAAATATGCGAGACTCGATACTGTGCTTATCTACCGAGAAATTAGAATGCTCTTTCTTAACTTTTGTGAGTTTGATTAGAATGCTTCCATCGCACGGGAAGTACATTATACTTTAATACCATTTCAAAGAGTTTTTTTTTTTTGATTGGAATATTTTTTTTGATTGGAACCATTTCAAAGAGTTTAAAGTTACATATAACTCAATTCTATTGAAGTGTACTATCCATGTTAAAGGGGTTTACTGAGCTTTACCAATTAATTAAGAGTTTGATAGGGTCTAAAACAGTTTTTCAAGGTTCAATAAAGTTTAGCAGAAGAAAAAGGTAATTCAGATCCATGAGAACTCAAAAGTAAGATTCTTCTTTTTTATACAACAAAAGTAAGATATTTACATGGATAAAAATCGGTTTTTTTTCATTTATGCCGATATTTTTTTTATAATATTATCCATGTCAATTTTATTATTCTTCATTTGGCCGCTGTTCAATAATTATACTCTCCTCTCCATCATTTTTTCAATATATAATAGAAAAATATATTAAAATGAAGACTATGTTATATAGAAATCAAATTAATGTATTAATTTGGGAATATTTAAAAATACTTGCTTTAATATTTTAAAGATATTTTATTTTAAATTTCAGTTATAATTTAAGAAAAATAAATTTCAATAATATTTATGATGAAAATTTATAAAACCCAAAAAGGCACCAAAATTACTCATTTAACGTACGGAATATTTCTAAAAATAACTATTTGTTGATAGTTTGAACATTTTTTGTAGTTAGCTATTGTATTTTAATATGCATTGGTACATGGCCATAACTTTTGGTAAAAATTGGTTAAAAAAAATAGAATTTATCTTGTAAATAAATCAACTGTTTGGAATTTTCATATCAAAGAACAACTGTTTGGATTTATATATTTTCTTACCCTGGCACCGAAAACTATGTAAGTCCGAGACTTGGGTGGGCCGTACTTTAGGATGTATAAAAATGCGTAAAATTCATAGATGTATTATAATGTTAAGGAAATCATTCATTCCCATTGTACTAATGTTTTAGACAATTCAGATATTAAATTAACAACTTTGAGTTTGATTTAAAATCAAATAATTTTCTGTAATAAAATATCAAATAATTTTATTACATTGATTATGCATCTTTATAGGATGGGGGCTGTGTACATAATTCATTGGGATGAAACTTAGCTTTATGATTAATCAAGTAATTCTAAACGCAATTAATGGATTAGATTCGGATTTAAGCATTAATTAGAGCTTTTGCAATCAATTTCTACTCTAACTATGGCGGTACATGTACCATTAAATCATTTCCGGTATGTAGTAGACTATTATGTATTAGATGCCATCTACAGTTTTATTTTAATATATTTATATTGTTATATATTACACAATTATAAAGAAGATGGTCACCACCAAGAGTAAATTCTCCACGAGAGTATTTAACAGCATCATATGGTGAACCGTTGTTATTAATGCATTCGAAAAATTGTTAATATTGCCGGCATAATAAATGCGAAAAAACAAAAATTTTGACGTATATGCAAATATCTTATTTTTAGGTCAGTAAGGATGTAAATAACCCTAAAAAATGATGGAAGTTAATATTTACCCCTTGACCATGGATGCAATGAGGATATATCATTGTTTGGCTCGGCAATAAGAATATAGCGTTGTGCGCGTTATCTTAAAAACTCTGATTTCTAGCTTGGTAATTTCGTGTTTATTAAGACTTTCTAATTAAATCGTTCAAATTTAATAGATAACTACAGACGTTACCAACAAGCCAAAGTCCAGACTTCTCATGGAAAATAACCGGGGCCGAACATGCCATTGGAGGTGTTTTTTTTTAAAAAAAAAAAAAAAAAAAAAAATTTATACGTGCCATTGGATGATAACACGAGAGGTTATTGTACATTGCGTAATGAGAAAGTAAACTACGATGGAAACAAGTGGTACTGAAAATGGAAAAAAAAAAAAAATGTTATATATTGGAAAACAAGAGGTTGTGTTGGCGTTAATAACTGTGTATATCGCCGAAAAGACGCATTTTATGCTGATGTCGTTCACCTTACGCTTTGGCATCAAGAACTTTTTAGGCTTTTACAATGAATGCAAGCCTAAGAAACATTCAAATTTCAAAAAGGCTTTCTCATATGTTTTAATTTCTTGATGAGAAGAGTGCGGTTTATGGAGCAAACCATCCACGGCAGCAGATGTTTTCAGCTATGGAGTATTATTACTAGAGACATTCACAGGCAAGAAACCAACGGACAGCTTGTTCAAGGATGGGCTGAACTTGAACAAATTTGGAACTGCAGCGGTAGCAGATCGGTTGGACGAAATTGTGGATCCAATCCTGCTGGAAGAAGACGACATCAATGCATTATATCAGGAGAGAAGCAATAGCAGTAGTCGTCATAGGAAGAACAGCATGAGAAGTAGACGAGATAAGACTAATCGTTTGAATGAGGCGGGAGGAGACTGGCTGAGCAGGAAAGAGGAATGTTTGTCTTCCTTGATTAGAATTGGTATATGGTGCTCTGCCGATTCGTCAGTCCATCGCCCAAGCATGAGAGAGACTCTAATGAGAATGCAGAAGGTGAAAGAAATGTTGCTTCAGGGTACTCCACAGAGATGTTCCACCAGCGGCCTACTTTATCTTGATGATGGTAGAGTTTTAGTGTAATTAGTTTAAATTATGGCTTATTGTTAAGCTTTCCTTCCAAGGCAGCATAGAATTTGTAAGGTCTTTTTCATCAATGAAGGGATTAATTCATCAAATTAATAAATTAAGTAGTCCAAAGATGGTTAAATAACTAATTAAATTGTTATCGTTTAAATTTTAACATTTAATAAGTAAGGCAATGATTATACATAATTTGGTTTTTTCTTTGTATGAGCAATATCAATGCAAGAAAACTGATTTTTAGCGATGTAAAATTTTGTATTAATTTATACTACAATGTCATTATAACCACATCACCATAAATCTATCATAAAAAATCTTTTATAATGCTTTTTGAATTTATCACTAAAAATATAACTTTTAGTAAAAAAAAAAAATATTACTAAAAGGTCACTTTTTGCAATATCCATTGTGTTATTATCGCCAAAAGCTAATTTTTTTAGTGACAACAATTATTTATATCGCTAAGTAGTTCTTTTTAATAAAAATGTTAAGTGTTTCCAAAAGTATGTCATAAAATATTAATTTACTTATATGTTATTGTGAACAACTATTTATGGTTTGGGAAGCTACCAGATGTTACTATTGATTATTTATGTAAGGATATTTCACATTTTAATGAATTATGGGTAAACTTTTTTTTCCCATTTACATATTTTCCTGAGATATATAGAATGATTTTTTTAATGAGGCACCCTTTTATTTCTTTTTTCTTTTTAGAAAAATTAGATGTAAAAATCTTAATCATTTAGAATATTCTTCAATGTGCATATATTTTTGATACCGACATTCACTTGATTGAAAACATATAAGTATGAATATTTTATATTATTTAAGAGTATGTATCAACTTTTCAAATTTTGAGAAATTTGAAAGTAAATTTACATTATATAAAAGTATCCAACTAAAGTGAATGTTGACATCATAAGTACATGCATGTAAAGATTAAACTTCTGCTGACCCCAGAAGGATCTCTTGCCTAAGTGTACCTAGTTGCATTTAATTCATGTTTTTATTTTTAAAATTTTTCATAAAACTGTTAGTCTAAATGTATTTAACATATATATCAATTTTTACCTTTTTGTAGATTTTTAGATATATTTTTATTTTTAAAGATTTGTGATATTTTTAATAATTTAAAATTACTAAAATGTCACTGATTTTTTGAAAATAAAAATATCTAAAAAGTTTTAAAAATGGTAAAAATTAATATATATGTATATATATATATGGTGAACATACTTAAATTAACAATTATATAAAAAAATTTAAAAAGTTTAAAAGAACAAGTACTTGAACTTAGGTGCACTGAAGCTAAGTATACTTGGGTGCATAAGATTAAAACCCTTAGCAAAACTTCTGTGTGTATTAGATTGCTAAATTTGATTTCAACATACCTTTAACTATCCATATTTTCATTTTAAACCCTAAAGTTTGCATATTAGTATTTTAAATCATTTAAAGTTTCATTTTTCTTATTTTAAACTCTTGCTCCGTTGCGCTAACAAAGCGCTTACCTATCCTCCGAAATTCATTAACCATCATTAAAGATAATGAATTTGGGAACTTGGGGACTTTTTTTGTCATGTAAGAGAAATTGATTGGGTTGCTTCAGTTTTAGATTTTCTTTATATATATATATATAGAGATGCAAGAGTATTTTTGATATTACACATACGCTGACAATACTTTTTTAACATCATAAAGGATGAGGGTTTAAAATGCAAAGAATGAAACTTTAAAAGGTTAAAATGCTAATATGTAAATTTTAAAGTTTAAAATGTAAATGCACAAAGTTAGATGGTCTAAAACACATATTTTCAAAAATTAGAGTAAAAATTATGCGTATATTTGTAATTTTTCATATATTTAACATGAACTAAGTACATGTGCACCCATTTACTTTTTGGCATGAGGAACCTCATGCTCATAGAGATGGAGAAATGGAGATGATTGAACGTTGCCCATTTCTAAACAGGTGGGTTGTGTTCCTCATGCTCATGGAGGAGGCCCAATCCATGGGACGCACTTTCCATGAGAAAAAAGCAAGTACGGGCATCGCGATGATTTTACAGCGTGAGTATATTTGTTTAAAAACGTGAGTATGTTTAGTTTTTTGATGAAATTTGTATTATATATATACAAAATATCAATCGATTCCATTCATTTGCTAGATCAAGTACTAAAATGTATGTGGACACAATTTTTCATTATTTGACAATTTCTAGAAATATTTATGTATTAAAAATTATTTTTTAATAAGATTTCATTATAGTTGGTAAAGTCGGAAAATAAATTTGTTATTAGGAGTTATTGTATATTATTTAAATTTAATTTAATTAAGGTACTCTCAAAAATATCATTTTATTTTATTTTATTTTTCTTGATTTTTTAAAAAATTATTAATTTTTTCGAAAATAATAGCATTTAACCGCATCTAATTTTTAAAATTAATATGTTAATCCTAATTTAACACCTGTAATATGATCCTAGGCTCCTTATAAGGTCATTTACACTTTAATTACGGAATTTGAAACCCAAATAATACGATTTAATGAAATTACCTTAATCTAACCGCATCTAACCGTATCTAACCGCATCTAACAGAATCTAAGCGCATCTAATTTTTGAATTAATAAGTTAATCCTAATTAAAACTTGTAATATGATCCTAGGCCCCTTATAAGGTCATTTACACCTTAATTACGGAATTTGAAACCCAGATAATACGATTTAATCAAATCCATCTTAATCTAACCACGTCTAACCGTATCTAACCGCATCTAATTTTTGAAATTAACATGTTTATCCTAATTTAACACCTGTAATATGATCCTAGGCCCCTTATAAGTTCACTTAAACCTTAATTAGGGAATTTCAAACCTAGACAATACGATTTAATAAAATCTAACAACATCTAATTTTTGAAATTAATAAGTTAATCCTAATTTAACACCTGTAATATTATCCTAGGCCCATTATAAGGTCATTTACACCTTAATTATGAAATTTGAAACGCAGATAATACGATTTAATCAAATCCATCTTAATCTAACAGTGTTTAACCATATCTAACCGCATCTAATTTTTGAAATTAACATGTTAATCCTAATTTAATACTTGTAATATGATCCTAGGCCCCTTATAAGGTCATTTACACCTTAATTATAGAATTTGAAATCTAGATAATACGATTTAATCAAATCCACCTTAATCTAACAGCATTTAACCGCATCTAATGTTTAAAATTAATATGTTAATCCTAATTTAACACCTGTAATATGATCCTAGGCCCCTTATAAGGTCATTTACACCTTAATTACGGAATTTGAAACTCAAATAATACAATTTAATCAAATCCACTTTAATCTAACAATGTCTAACCGCATTTAACTGCGTCTAGCCACATCTAACTGCGTCTAGCCGCATCTAACTGCGTCTAATTGCATTTAACAACATCTAATTTGTGATATTTTATAAATATTTTAATAATTCATTTCAAAACTATGCAAACCATTAAATAATTTTATAACTAAATAAATATATAAATTTAAATTTTAAAATTTTAACTTATTTAAATTGAATAAAATAAGATTTAAATAAATATATTAAACTATAATTATTATATTTACTTTTACAAATAAAATTGTATAAATTATATTATTTAAATAATATATATAACTATAATTAACATTTCATAATATAAATACATATCACTTTTTGGTACTGGTTTAATAATTAAGTACTTTTAAATGTTTAATTAAGAAAATAATGGTTAAAAATTTATTTACTTCAATTGAAATCAATGTAAAATTAGCAATTTAATAAATATTTACATTGTATAAAAAATGTATAAAAAATTTCATGTTATAGAATACCTCTAAAATTAAGTCCAATTAAATTAAAAGTCCAGTGAAAAAGTTTATGAGATAAAACTATAATTTAGATTTAAATAAACTAAATATATATGATTTTTGAGACTGATTTAATAGTTTAGTATTTTTATATTAGTAAAAAATTATTTAATGAATCCACCTAAATCTAACATCTGTATACTTTTATAAGTAATTCTATTTTTCACTGTAATCCCAAAATCATAATTTAAACAGTCCAAAAACTTAGGTTGGTACAAAATACTTAATTTAATTGATTATTTACATATATATACCAAAATTAATAATTAAGTATAATAATAAAAATAAATATTATATATAATTGAAATAAAAATTAAATCAAATAATTAATTATAAATGTAATAAATTTATTATTTTTGATTTATTCTGCGAACCTAGTAAGCTTGTCTTCTAAAGCTCTA
Source organism: Annona cherimola (assembly GCA_030490835.1). Lineage (NCBI taxonomy): Eukaryota > Viridiplantae > Streptophyta > Magnoliopsida > Magnoliales > Annonaceae > Annona > Annona cherimola. The sequence continues at coordinate 64,236,273 of CM059973.1, read as the reverse complement.
AGAGTTCATTCATCTTTCTCATTGCTCGTTATAATTTAAACTTTAAAATAAATGTTAATTTAAATTAAATTAAGATGAAAAGATGAAATTAAATTTATAAAAATTGATTACCGCATCTAACAACATCTAATTTTTTATAATTTTTGAAAATTTTACCTAATCTGTGTATTTTGCAAAATATATGTACTTAATAATTTGTTTGAGGTCTAAATAATTTTAAAACTAAATAAATATATAAACTTATATAAAATTATTAACTCCTCTCGATTAAATGAAATAGAAATTTACGTAAAAATATAAAACAGTAAAAATTAGTATATATATGACGCTGTAGAACTAAAATTATGATAAATTATATATAACTGTAATTTAGATTTAATTAGTAAATATATGTTACTTTTTAGTATTGGTTAAATGATCAATTTAGCAAATAACTATATTTAATAAAAAATTTATAACAAAATTTCTTAAAATTATAAAATAATATTATTATAGTTTATATTATAAATTTAAAGTATTAATATAATAATTGTGATTTATTGTTACTATAATTAATTAAATTAAACTAGAGATACAACTTTATTTACTCCAAGTAAAATCAATATAAACAAATAATTTAATAAAAATTTACATTGAATATGAAATTTATAGGAAATTTCATGTTATATAACATCTCTAAATATGTACCCTCGTGTTATATCTCTTATAAATTTTCTATCAAAATTTGATTTTTCTATAATTTGTTAGTAATAAGTACCTTTCTACGAAATCTTACATTCATAGGGTCTTTTTGAAAAACTATGCGTCACCGAAGCCATATTTCCAAGGGTTGTCAGAAGTGGTCAAAATTAGGCAAAATTGGTCAAAATCGCTACAGTATTTTGCAGAAGTAAAGACGTCTGATTTCATGTATCTCAGTCAGGTTTAATATGATGCGACAAATGCCTTAATTAATCTCAAATTTACTTTTGGGCACACATCTGAGTTCCTTATTTACTATAAATTAGCCTAATACTTTTCTTTTTGTATATCTAGTGAAATTATGGAGTTAGGGCAAAAAGTAAATGAATTAGAAAAGATTAAAATTCTTATTGAATCTTTAATAAAAAAACATGAAAATTTTCAAAAACTTAACTGGTGTGCCAACGGAGGGATTTACTGGAACAGATATGAGAAATGTATGTATACAATAATTTTGCACAAAAGATATTTGGTTTCGCATCCCGCCGGATATATAACCGATGTTAAATTTGCTACAGGTTTTTTTTGTTTTTCTGTCCGTTCATACATTTCATTTTAAGGGTTCATCACTTACGGTAACCGCCTAAATGAACTCCAAATTCACTTCTGGTCACACTTTTAGGATCCTTATTTAGGGTGTGCTTGGTTGGAGGTAAAACTTTTGATGAAAAGTTTCTGGAGTAGAAGTTGTCAAATCAATAAAAAATGATGTGATATAATAGGAGTAAAGAGAATAAAGTTAAAATAGATAGGTTAGTTGTATGGTTAGTTGTGTAGAAATGATTGAAAAGTAGGGTAGTTTGTATAGAAAAATGTGAAAAAATAATTAAAAAATAGAGTAATTATGGAAAGTAAAAAGTTTTAGATTGAAAAGTTTTAGTTGACACTTTTTTACCCTAAACAAACACACCCTTAATATAGATTTGCCTAATATTTTTTTGTGAATCTTTCGAATCTATGGAGTTTGAGCAGAAAGTGGACAAATTATAAAATTTTAAAATTCTTATTGAATCTTAAATAAAATAACCTGAAAATTTTCAATAACTTAATTGGCGCACCCACAGAGGCGAACAGATATGAGAAATGTATGTATACCATAATTTTTAACAAAAGATTTTAGAATTCATTTTAAGGACGGATATGAAATTTAAAAACATATAGTAAATGCATGACTGGATGGTGTGACGTGTTGCTGTTGGATGTTTACCAACCTTGTCGCCGATATTAAATCGTTCGTCCCATTTACAGCAGAGCAAATCAGCTACTGTTGAGGCCGAGATTGATGGCTTGCAGTGCATTGGTATGAGCGCTTGAAATTCTGAACGACCATTACTCTACACCGTCTTCTTCTTCGTTGCTGTGGAATCTCGAACGACCACCATCACGGTAGTTTCTTCTTCTTTCATTCGGCAGATTTTTGTCTCACATCATCTGTTTCTTCCCAGCGTCAGAAACAGTGTCACGTCCGGCGCTTGAACAGTTTCATCAGGAAAAGCTCCCATGGATTTTCCAGACGAGGTATGAATTTTAATTTTTACGGACACAGTGGAGAATAGTCATTTGGTAGCTATTTTTTATACCCATAAAAATATGTTTGGTTGCAGATTATAATTGTAAATATTTGTCCTAATTTAGTTTATCTTGGATTAGCTCCACAAATGTTACACAATGTTGGATTTTATTATTTGTGTATGACATGCTAATTAAGCAAATGCCTGGATCTATGTGGATGATATTTGATTTCTATCTGACCACTTATTTCTTTACTGTGAAACACCATGCAAATATTTCTTTATAGTGATGTTTGATTTCTAACCAATTATTCTATTTAAAACAATTAGTCTAGGAAAATGATTAATGTTAGACTATGTAATAAAATCTTATAATATTAGTTTTAAGCTATAGTACTTTTACGAAATGAGGCCCATATAAATAATTAAGTTTGATGAAATTTAGTTTTTGGCTACAAAAACTTAAATATAATATCTGAATTAGGTTGTGCTTATTTATAGAAAAGTGTTAAACTATCCAATAAAACTAAAATTTTCCTTAATTTTAGTATAGCATAGGTATTTTCAATTTAAAAATAATATGAGTTTAATAAACTAATCATTCTTGATTAAATTGATAAATCAATTATTTAAGAACCACCTTGGTAATAAATCATAGTTATCAATCATAGTTAAATTTATCAAAAGTGAAAATTACTAATATAACTGTCTTATTAATTTTTGCAAGCCCTATATCAATCAACTTTTAGCACGATAATTGGTATATATGAAAAAATAAATTTTTTTATTAAAAATGGGTTGCGGAAAGTAACTAAGGATAAACAGAAGATGTGTATAATCTTTCTTTTAAATTTATATTTTTACTGTATATAAAAATTTAAAATATTTTTGATGAAAATGTATTCAATATACTATAGAACGTTAATGGTGTATATATGAAGCGGAACCCAGAATAAAATACCTTAAATGTAAAAAAAAAAATTTGAAATGAATTTATTGTTATTATTATTGGTAATATTAACGAAGTAAAACAATGAATTTTTGGCAACGTAAAATTTAGTCTGGCTTCAAACCTTTCACACATTTTTATTTATTTTGGATTTTTAAATATTTCATTTATATTCTCAATGTTAAATATTGATGGTGCAAGTCGTCTTTGAATGATACATACACAGTTTAGGTGAAATTACACGAACATTTTTTAGTTTCACAAATTATAAATAATTTTGCATCGGTTTGTATGAATAAAATTGTCATGAAATCCCTTCCATTAAGATTTCATGAATGACCATTACAATTCTAAAGAAACGATGAAACAAAAACGATAATTAAAATTTGATAATATATATTTCACTTGAAAACATTTTTATTATAACAGTAATGGGAATAATGGTCATGTAAATGATCTTAATTATCATCCCATGTATAGGAAAATGCCATAAAACCCTGACGAAAAGGGTAAACTCACAATGTCAAGTAAACGTATTTTTCAGAACTATTAGTCTATTTATTTTATTTTTAACTATTTTTACTCGTAATGAAAATCCTTATGATATTATCTCCCCACATGACATTCTATTTTAGGACATTGAAAAAATGGTGCTAGAACATGTTGTGCATGTCCAACGGAATATCTGTCGAGTTGCGGTGAGAGAAAGAGTTCTTCAAATTTTTTCTTCTAGTTAAGGTATGATTTATCTAACTTTGAGTCATAGAATAGGAATTCGAGGATCGGGTGAGATTTCTGTAATGTTCAAACGTACGGCAATTAGCATCTAGCAAACACCTCCCTACTAGGAATGGTGAAGCAAGAATGCCTTTTGTTGTTATGCATTTGGAAGATTCATTTGAAATAGTTTATGCATGGGGCTTGAACGATTGTCGACAAAAGCCTCCAATGATATATGCTTGGCTTAATCGGAGGAGATCATTGCTTGGAACGCTGATGAACAGAGGAAAGGCATGTCTTGTAAAACTTTATCACATGTTAAAATTGATTTAAAAAAATTTAGACAACATCAAACTCACTATTACCAACATTTTTGCAGGACCCAAAAAATTTTATACATCGCTCTCAGATAAAGATGAACCTAGCCTATGTACCGGTAGAGAAGATGCTACTGCTAGAGTGGGTATTGGGAGACCCCGGATTGCATGTTGAGTATGTATTCATCTTGAAATGCGCTTGCAGCGTTGATTCCAATTTTTTGAACTTTCATTTCACTAAAATTCTGTCTTTATCTTGTTTTGTGCCAATTTTAAAATCCAGGGCAAGGGTTTTCAAGCTACAAATGACTTATGTTACTCGGAAGGATATGACATGTTTTGCCAGTAGCGGTAATATCATTTAACTGCCTTTGACAACATGGTAATTTTTTACTTTGTTTATTGTGTTATTTATCAAAAAATTTCTTATTTTGTTTCTATCGTCCTTGGCATGGTGACAGACTGTTGATGCATATACTATCATACTAAATTTCCATCAACGAGAGGGAATATTTGGTGTACGACATCATTGTTTCTCATCGTTTGTTGGTGTAAGTACTTCAACCCGGAATGTTCCCGTACCATATTTATTAGTTGAGGCTATTCAATGACGCCACTATTTCATTTTCGTCATATGCAGAGGAGACTGTTACTAGGGAAGCTAGACGATATTAATGTGGAATGGTCGGTGGAGATACTTCAATATTGTGTCCATGATGCAGAATGGGTATTTGAATACTCACACTGCGCCTAATTAGTTGACAGTTTTTGATACCGCTACGTGCGTTGATAGTTCTAATGTCTTCTGAAACATATGTTTATTCCAATTCAATATCATGATGGTACCCGGCTTGCATATGCGATAGATATGATACTTTTTAAAATACACTATATCGATATTGCTGAAGAGGATAAGCAAATCAGGTTTATGGCTACTTACCAGCGAGTGGTAAGTCTTTTGGATGGGTTGCTACATTTATCAAATAGATATTATCGAACTCATTTTCTAGTTAATCTCCACTATATAGCTTAGTATGTTAAAAAAAATGTTTGACGTGGATAATGAAATTCGAGATGCATATACATTCCACGTCGTTCGCGATACTGTTGAATTCATGAGTACAAGGTATGACACAATTGGCATTGCAATTTTTTGAATCAACGTTGGTCGGCTAATGATGTAAATGTGTTTGTGCATTGTAGAGAATGTTGGTCCCGAGTTAATGGCAATTACCCAAGAGGGGAGGGGTGAATTGGGTATTTAAAAAATTTATAACTTAAACAAAAACTTTACCCCGGATTCATCTATTCCCCTTTATTAAGAAACAAAATGGAAAGCAATATAATGTAGAGAGCAGAAATATAAATCAAGCACACAAGATTTTTATAGTGGTTCGGGCAACCTCCCTACTCCACTCTTCCAAGCTCACACTCCTTGTGACTTGGGTTCCACTATTGTATTCCTCAAATACAATTAGAGCCACTGCTCTCTTCTAGATTCTAGCTCTAAGGGGCTTCAACAAATCTCAGCACAAGTAGGTCATGAGTTCCACTCCAATCACACACTACTTTGCTTACACTTGATCTTAGTTCCTCAAACTAAATCAAGTTCAATACAAACAAATGAAATAACAAAAGAATCTACACGTTACAGTTGTGTAGAAGCAGTTTGGCGCAGAGAAGAACTCGTAGTGTAGGCTTTGAAGATTTAGAAGTTGAGCTCTTTCAGTTTGAAGCGAAGTTCTTCTTCTTTTGATTGGCTTGATCTCTTTAATGCTCTTGAATGTAGGAGTTATGTACACTTAATGATTTCAGCTACTTCCCTCGTCCACAATGAATGCCTTTTATAATTGTGGAGGGAATCCGAACGTTTGAAGGTAGGTGGCGCGCATTTAATGCGCCAACGTTCGAATAATTTCTGACCGTTGCAACCCAAGTCGCATGTGGAGTCGACTTCGGGTGCGACTTCGCCCAAGTCGCAGATGGAGTCGACTTCGGGTGCGACTTCGCCTTCCGTAGCGACTTCAAGTTCCAGGCAAGGTCGACTTGGGCATCGACTTGACCCAAGTCGCAGGTGGAGTCGACTTCGGTGTGCGACTTCACTTCGTCAGTTGTCTTGATGAACTTGAATAATTCCGGGATGCTTTGTTCCTTCATGCCTTTTGTTGTTTTGCATTTTTCATATCTTCTTGGATCATTGTGTCTTCTCTTTAACTTGCTTGGCTTCTTTCTTTAATCATTTTCATTCTAGAATGGCTTCACATATTTGTAGTCCTTGTGAATCTTGAAAACTTGTCTTTGATTCATCCTTCTTGCTTTCGATATTAGTCTTCATGTCTTGAGTTTCTTTATCTTCAAATATGTTCGAGGCTGTGCCTTGGACTTGAGAAACTTAAGTTGACAGTGAGCTTGTATCCTTGGTTTGGATTTGAGAAATCTCAAGTTGATCTTGAAAATGGGCTTGAATCTTCATCTTTGAACTTTGAAAACCACAAGTCGATCTTGGGGTCGACTTCGTCTGCGACTTCACCCAAGTCGCAACTAGAGTCGACTTCGTCTGCGACTTCGGTATTCTTCTGCCTCAAACTTATCTCTGGAGTGTTTTCGCCGTCTGAAGTCGATGCTGGAGTCGACTTCGTTTGCGACTTGGCTTCCCAAGTCGCAAGTGGAGTCGACTTGGCCTGCGACTTCACCTGCTCTTCTCCCATTTTCAACTCTGGAGTGATTTGGCTTCTTGAAGTCGATGTTGGAGTCGACTTGGGGAACGACTTGGCCTTCCATGCTCTATTTTCTTCAAATGTATATGCCTTAAATATTTCTACAAACATGTTAGTAGCCAAGACTTACTCAAATTGATTTGTTAATCATCAAAACATAGATTTAGCTTGTTTTTCACATATTTCCAACAATATCTCCCTTTTTGATGATTGATAAAACTGATTTGAGTGTATACCTTTCAATTGCTTAAAAACATACTAAGTTTGCATTTATGAAATGTTATCATACTTATGCTTATGCAAACTTTCAAGTCGAAAACATCCAACAAACATTCAACTTAACTTTGTACTCTTAGCCTATTTAGACTTAGTTCATATGAACTCAAATAACTCAAATCCTACTCTTTTCCCCCTTTTTGTCAATATATCAAAAAGTTAGAGGGTAAAGAAAGAGACAGGTGGGTTTGCTCCCCCTAAACAGGTGCTCCCCCTCAGTTTGTGCTAAGTTAATTCAAGCATTCCCATATCATTTCTAATCTTATAAAATGGTTCTTTTGCTAGAGGTTTGGTAAATATATCTGCAATTTGATATTCAGTTCTTACATATACCAAACATATGTCATGATTTTCTACATGTTCTCTAATAAAATGGTGTCTAAGGTCTATATGTTTGGTCCTAGAATGCAATACTGGATTTTTGGTTAGACATATGGCACTAGTATTATCACATCTAATGGGTATATCTTTAAAATCCATGCCATAGTCCCTAAGTTGTTGTTTCATCCAAAGTAATTGGGTACAACAGCTTTCGGCGGCAATGTATTCGGCTTCCGCCGTAGATAGAGCAACACTAGTTTGTTTTCTTGAAAACCATGAAACCAACATGTTCCCAAGAAATTGACATGTTCCACTAGTGCTTTTTCTATCTACTTTGTAGCCGGCAAAATCCGCATCCGAGTAGCCGATTAGATCAAAATTAGAGCCCTTTGGATACCAAAGCCCTAAGTTGGTAGTGTCTACTAAGTATCTGAAAATTCTTTTCACAGCTACCAAGTGTGATTTTTTTGGACATGATTGAAATCTAGAGCACATACACACACTAAACAATATATCAGGCCTAGAAGCAGTTAAATACAATAAAGAACCTATCATGCTTCTATACAATTTCAAATCAATTGTTTTTCCTTTTTCATCTTTGTCGATTTTGATTGTTGAGCTCATAGGCGTGTTTGCCCCTTTACTATTCTCCATGTCAAACTTCTTCAGCATTTCTTTGATATACTTGGACTGATTAATGAAGATTCCTTCATTCAGTTGCTTGATTTGCAGTCCAAGGAAGAAATTTAGCTCTCCCATCATGCTCATCTCAAATTCTTTCTGCATAAGCTCAGAAAATTCTTGACAAAGAGTCTCATCAATAGCACCGAAAATGATATCATCAACATAAATTTGAATGATCAATATATCCTTTTCTTTATACTTGATAAACAAAGTGGTGTCTACCTTTCCTTTTTGAAAATCATGATCAATCAGAAATTTGCTTAATCTATCATACCAAGCCTTTGGAGCTTGTTTTAATCCATATAATGCTTTGGTTAACTTGTACACAAATTTAGATTGATCTTTTTCCTCAAATGCAGGTGGTTGTTCTACATACACCTCTTCATTTATATATCCATTCAGAAATGCACTTTTAACATCCATTTGAAACAATTTAAAGTTCATGTGAGATGCAAAAGCTAGTAAAATGCGAATTACTTCCAATCTAGCAACCGGGGCATAGGATTCTTCAAAATCTATTCCTTCTTCTTGTGAGTATCCTTTTGCCACAAGTCTAGCTTTTTTCTCACTACAAGTCCACTTTCATCTAATTTGTTCCTAAAGACTCATTTGGTGCCAATAACAATACAATCTTTTGGTCTTGGAACAAGATGCCAAACTTCGTTTCTTTCAAATTGATTTAGCTCTTCTTGCATTGCTATAATCCAGTTTTCATCATCAAGAGCTTGATCAATATTGGATGGTTCAATCTTAGATACAAAGGCGTATTGTCCACAAACATTTTGCTTTGACCTTCTAGTTTTTACACCTTCATATACATTCCCTATAACTTGTTCAATTGGATGGGCATGTTTGAATTTCAAATCAGTAGGAGGATTGTAGGAATTATTACCTTCACTTACCCTTTCCTCCATGGAATCTTCTTGCTTTTCCACATGCAGTTTTTCAAGACAACTTGCTATATCATCTGCATCACTTAAATCATCTTTTCTTTTGAAGCATGAGTTAGTTTCATAAAAAACAACATGTATGGACTCTTCTACAACTTGGTTTCGTTTATTGAATACTCTATATGCTTTGCTATTTGATGAGTAACCAAGGAATATTGCCTCATCACTTTTAGCATCCATTTTTTCCAAGTTGATTTTTCCATTATTCAAAACATAGCATGTGCATCCAAAAGCATGAAAATAAGAGATATTTGATTTTCTTCCTTTCCATAGCTCATATGGGGTCTTTTTCAAGATTGCTCTAATGGTAACTCGATTCAAAACATGACAAGCTGTATTTACAGCTTCACCCCAAAATTTCTTGGATAGTTTGCTCTCATTTAGCATTGTTCTAGCCATCTCTTGTATAGTTCTGTTTTTCCTTTCAACTACTTCATTTTGTTGTGGTGTTCTTGGTGCAGAAAATGTGTGATGAATTACTTTTTCATTACATAGTTCTATGAATCGTTTGTTTTCAAATTCACCACCATGATCACTTCTTATAGTTATAATAGTACTTTGTTTTTCATTTTGCACTAAATTTACAAAAGTTGCAAACATAGAGAAGGCTTCATCTTTGCTAGCTAAGAGAATTATCCATGTGAATCTTGAAAAATCATCAATAATTACAAACACATATTTCTTTCCACCAATGGTTAAAATATCGGATGGCCCATATAGATCCGTGTGTAACAATTCAAGTGGCCTAGTGGTGGAAATTTCCTTTTTGGTAGAGAAAGGCATTTTAGGTTGTTTAGATAATTGACATGCCTTACAAATTTTATCTTTGTCATATTTTAACTTTGGCAAACCCTCTACCAAATTTTTCTTCCATAGGGTCTTTATATTTCCCATGTTTATATGCCCAAGCCTTTTATGCCAAACCCATGGATCATTATCAATGACCATTAGACATTGACCATCTAGTTCATCAAGTGAAACCAAATATACATTTCCATGTCTTTTTCCACTAAACATGATATGTTCTCCATCAAATACATTACATATAGATGATTCAAACACAACCTTGTATCCTTTGTCACATAATTGACTAATGCTCATTATATTGTGCTTGAGTCCTTCAACAAACAAAACATCTTCCATGCATGCATTTGAAATACTATATATGTTTCCTTTACCTTTAATTTTACCTTTCTCATTATTACCAAAGGCAACCGTTCCATCGTTGCAAGGCTTGAGTTTATGAAATAAACTTCTTTCTCCGGTCATATGCCTTGAACGACCGCTATCCATGAACCATACGTTGCTTGCCTTTACCTTGAAACATCTCTGAAAAATAAACAAGTAAATCTCATCTCTTTGGTACCCATTTTATGGGTCCATTTGGGTTAGTAATATGATTCAATCTTTGTTGCTCTAATTTAGAAAGCTCAAATCTTGTGTTTCTTGGAACCCAAACTAATTTTGCACCATGGTCATATAATTTCTTAAAGTTACACTTATAGGCTTTATGACCCATTTTATTGCAGAAATTGCAAGCCATAGGTAATCTTGGAGTAGACCTCCAAGTATGCAATGGTTCAAACGTTGGCCTTCTAGTCCACATAACATTTTTCCTTTGTGGCTTGTATATAGGTGCAGTTTTGGTTTGATATTTCCCAAGTATTGGTACATTCGATTTGCCACTTTCTTTTTGCTCAAATGTATAATATCCAAGACCTCTTTTATTTGTTTGAGCGGTCATGTTCAGAAACATCTTTACATTTTCTCCTGGATTAGAGAACTTAGCTAATGATTCATTTAAGGATTCGTTCTCCTTTTTCAATTTCTCTACTTCTTTCAACAATGATTCATTTTTCTCTTTCAATTTTGTTGATCTTTCAGCTAGTTTTCCATTTATAATAATGACGGAGTTACATTGTTGTCTCTTCAATGACAACTTGTTACCTAGCTTTTTGATTTCCTCATATAATGAATCATATGCAAGTTGTAGTTCTTCTAATTCAGCACATTTGAGGCATTCATGAAAAGAAGAATAACTAGATTGAGAATGACAAGGTTTGGAAGTTACCTCTTCATTGCTTGTGCACTTTGTTGAGATGGTTTGTTCTTCCAAAACTTCCGTTGTGTTCAAACACAACAGATTTTCTTCTTGTTCGATTCGCGCCATGCAGCATATTCTAGCACAATTTACCGCCTCAAATTCGTCGGTTGAAGAGCTGTTTGTTGATGAAGTCTCTTCATTGATATACATGCCTCTTCCCTTTGGCCTTTGGTATTTTTTGCCTTCATGTCTTTCGCTCCTTTCTTGTTGATCTTTTGATTTCTCTTCCGGCGTAGGACATTGAGCTTGTATATGTCCCACCTCGCCGCATCTATAGCACTTTGTTGCCTTCTTCTTCTTCTCTCTTCGTGGTCTTTCTTTGAAGTCTTTGAAGTTTCTTTCTTTTCTCACAAACTTTCAAAATTTGTGAGTGAGCAGTGCTATGTCTTCATCATCGTTGTGAGATGAGGAGGTAGATTCTTTTGAGTTGTGAGTGGCCTTGAGTGCAATGGTTCTCTTCCCTTTGAGATTATCTTCATTTCTTTTCTTAATTAGCTCATGTGACATTAGTGAGCTAATAAGATCTTCTAGCTTTAAAGTGTTTAGGTCTTTGGCTTCTTCTATTGCCGTAATCTTCGGAGTCCAAGATTCCGGTAGAGCTCTTAGTATCTTCATAACCTGTTCGGATTCAGAGATAGCCTTTCCAAGACCTTTCAAAGCGTTAGTAATCTTAGAAAATCTAGCAAACATCTCAGAGATATTTTCTATTTCTAACATTTTGAAGCTTTCCAATTCTCCTATCAAAATATTTCTCCTAGTCTCTTGGACTTGAGAAGTTCCTTCATAAATAGATGTTAGAGTATCCCATATTTCTTTAGCGGTTAGACAAGAAGATACGCTATCATATTCGGAAGCCGTAAGAGCACAAAATAGTGAGTTCATAGCTTTGGCATTGCTCTTTACAGTTCTTACTTCCTCTTCGGTCCATTCGGAAGCTCTTTCATCAGTTGGCAAGATTACACCGTCTTGGATTGCAATCCAAGAATCCATATCGGTAGCCATAATGAGTTGCTTTATACGAAGCTTCCAATAGCCGAAATTATTCCCATCAAACAATGGTGGCCTAGTGAATGATTGACCTTTGGCAAATGCGGGAACAAGATTCAATTGGGATGCCATATCAATAGATCTCTTTGGTTTAACTCAAAAACCTGCTCTGATACCACTTGTTGGTCCCGAGTTAATGGCAATTACCCAAGAGGGGAGGGGTGAATTGGGTATTTAAAAAATTTATAAATTAAACAAAAACTTTACCCCGGATTAATCTATTCCCCTTTATTAAGAAACAAAATGGAAAGCAATATAATGTAGAGAGCAGAATTATAAATCAAGCACACAAGATTTTTATAGTGGTTCGGGCAACCTCCCTACTCCACTCTTCCAAGCTCACACTCCTTGTGACTTGGGTTCCACTATTGTATTCCTCAAATACAATTAGAGCCACTGCTCTCTTCTAGATTCCAGCTCTAGGGGGCTTCAACAAATCTCAGCACAAGTAGGTCATGAGTTCCACTCCAATCACACACTACTTTGCTTACACTTGATCTTAGTTCCTCAAACTAAATCAAGTTCAATACAAACAAATGAAATAACAAAAGAATCTACACGTTACAGTTGTGTAGAAGCAGTTTGGCGCAGAGAAGAACTCGTAGTGTAGGCTTTGAAGATTCAGAAGTTGAGCTCTTTCAGTTTGAAGCGAAGTTCTTCTTCTTTTGATTGGCTTGATCTCTTTAATGCTCTTGAATGTAGGAGTTATGTACACTTAATGATTTCAGCTACTTCCCTCGTCCACAATGAATGCCTTTTATAATTGTGGAGGGAATCCGAACGTTTGAAGGTAGGTGGCGCGCATTTAATGCGCCAACGTTCGAATAATTTTCGACCGTTGCAACCCAAGTCGCATGTGGAGTCGACTTCGGGTGCGACTTCGCCCAAGTCGCAGATGGAGTCGACTTCGGGTGCGACTTCGCCTTCCGTAGCGACTTCAAGCTCCAGGCAAGGTCAACTTGGGCATCGACTTGACCCAAGTCGCAGGTGGAGTCGACTTCGGTGTGCAACTTCACTTCGTCAGTTGTCTTGATGAACTTGAATAATTCCGGGATGCTTTGTTCCTTCATGCCTTTTGTTGTTTTGCATTTTTCATATCTTCTTGGATCATTGTGTCTTCTCTTTAACTTGCTTGGCTTCTTTCTTTAATCATTTTCATTCTAGAATGGCTTCACATATTTGTAGTCCTTGTGAATCTTGAAAAACTTGTCTTTGATTCATCCTTCTTGCTTTCGATATTTGTCTTCATGTCTTGAGTTTCTTTATCTTCAAATATGTTCGAGGCTGTGCCTTGGACTTGAGAAACTTAAGTTGACAGTCAGCTTGTATCTTGGTTTGGATTTGAGAAATCTCAAGTTGATCTTGAAAATGGGCTTGAATCTGCGTCTTTGAACTTTGAAAACCACAAGTCGATCTTGGGGTCGACTTCGTCTGCGACTTCACCCAAGTCGCAACTAGAGTCGACTTCGTCTGCGACTTCGGTATTCTTCTGCTCCAAACTTATCTCTGGAGTGTTTTCGCCGTCTGAAGTCGATGCTGGAGTCGACTTCGTTTGCGACTTGGCTTCCCAAGTCGCAAGTGGAGTCGACTTGGCCTGCGACTTCACCTGCTCTTCTCTCATTTTCAACTCTGGAGTGATTTGGCTTCTTGAAGTCGATGTTGGAGTCGACTTGGGGAACGACTTGGCCTTCCATGCTCTATTTTCTTCAAATGTATATGCCTTAAACATTTCTACAAACATGTTAGTAGCCAAGACTTACTCAAATTGATTTGTTAATCATCAAAACATATATTTAGCTTGTTTTTCACATATTTCCAACAGAGAAGACTCCGGAGTAGATATGATCACCATTATAGAGCATTACACTGGGCCAGCTTCAGTAAAGTTCAATCAGGTATATTTACTTCTCTATTAAACTTTAAAAGGGGAAAATTCATAACCTCATATACATTTTAATATGGGTTGTAAATATCATTTGTGGCGTTTTGTCATACAGATAATCACTGGAACCTATAAGAAGCATATTGCATGCACACTCCTCACTGATAGGTTTAATATGCTGGCACAAGGCAATTATCATCATGCGACCCATTGGTTTAACAAAGAGCTACAACTGAAAAAATGAGTAATTTGACCCTTATTGTACCTAGATTAAGTAACGTGTTATTTTTAGGAATGCTTGTGTGAGTATGTGATTGGTATGCTTAGATGAAAACCATACATACCCCTTTTTTATGCTTTTTTCACACCTGAGTTTAAGGAAGGACTTGCTACGTTGAATGATTAAGCATTTTCACTATTATATGGGGAATATATGACATACATGAATAGATCACAATATGATATCTTAATTTTCAACTCCATTTCACTTGGACAAATGCATAGTATTCATGGCATTTACATCTGTATGGTTATAAACAAAAATAGAGGACCACCATGATGGAATCAACTACACATAAATGATACAAGCTATGCTAACCCAAAAGAGCTAATTCCAACTGAAATTTTTAGTGCAACCCTTTTCATTTAGTCCTGTACAATGCTACCCAATCAGTTTTGTAGAATGTATGTGCTTTGAATGCTTTCCGTTGTATAGTCTTCAAATTATCATTCAAAATATTGTTAAGTATAAACGATGCAAATTGGAGTCGTCATTTAGCAATATGTCCCTGTAATGAATATGGTTATTACAGTAATTAGAACCATAAACCAGTCATAACATTCATATGAAAAGATTCAGAATCGTACAGATCTATATTTCGGAATCTTTTCAGGAACAAATGAGAACATATTACACAACATATGCACTCCACAGTCGATCCTATCATGTAATCCAATCAAAAAATGTTTAGAATAGACGGAAACATTTGAACGCTACTATGTGCAAGAGAGTTTAAGTATCACCATACCCGTTAGTTTGGTGTGGCAATCCATTTGCTAGCTTAACATCCCACGACAACACTGCCTTCATCTTACCGATATAGTGATAATAATCCTCTATTGTGGATGCCCGAATGTGATTACAAAGAATACTTTGTGAATTTAGTATGCAATTGTCACATAATTAGGTTATGGTGATTGCACTATATCTACCACTTCATTCTTAATAACCTTTATCCCATAATCCCCACCCGTTGACATTGAGTCTAACAAAAAACTTTCTTAGCAGACCGTGTCAATGGCACAAGCGAACCAATGATCACTTCTGCATATTGGTACAAAAATCTGTATAAATGTGGATAAGATATAATTAGGAAACTTTCAAAGTGTAAACGAAACATAGACGCGGACCTGCCCAATTAGAAAACTCAAAAACTTTACCCATCCTGCATCTCCCACATGAAATTTAATCTGCTCGGGATCATATATAAAATTGGGAGCAACTGGATCACGCATAAGATATAACTACATAACACAAAATAGAACGATGAAATTATGGATACTGGCAACCAATGAGAATTCATTTAATAATGATGAAATGATCTAAAATGACTTACTGAGAATATAGAGTCAAAGTAAAATCTAATCACACTGGTTGTTGTTTGTAAGTGTTGCATGTTGTACAGCATTATCAGTGTGTCAACAATCTGCATGTACATTTAGAAGATGACAAGTTAAATCCTACTAAATTCAGTATGAATGAGGAACCGGCATATCCATAATTCTACGTACGGGCGCTTGCACTCTCTCTCCTGGAACAAGCGACAGGAACAACTCTCTCGCCAAAGTCATGCCTTCGCATTGGAACATAATTTCACTATACAAATAAACATGCAAGTCATGGCACACCTCATCAAATGTAATACACCATTAATATCTAACTATGTAGAGCTTCAAACAAGCCAGTCTTTGAGAAAAGAATGGGTGAGCCAACTCACTCTTTCGGTAGGGATCTACTAAATGCAAATGTGACAATTGTGTCTTTAATGTCTGTTAATCGCCTCAACTCAAATTTCACATCTTGTCGATTACAACATTATCCTGAATTCTATGATATGCAAGAGAAATTCCACAAGTGTATATTCACTTAAAATCTAGTCCATTGATACATTAATTGTACATAAGAAAAATAAAAATTTAGCATCCAAGCATCGTAACACAAAGAATAAATAGCATGCAAGTACATGTTGTAGTCATGGAAAACCATAAAGGAATCAAAAGCTAGAAAATCTAATTCCCAACTGCTCTAACTTCAGAAGCAGCCACCAACAGTCAAGTATGCCGTCTAAGTGCAATTGGCTTCCCCATCTTAGATGTTGTTTCGTAAGGTAACTTCAGCACTTTAGAGGTCTTTATGTTTCGCCTCCCTCGCCTGACCGTAGCAGCAATATCTGCGGGTTCCACAAACTACACTGCATCATCAGGAGCAGTGATCCTGAACACCTCCACTCAATTTCATTGGTTCAAGGCTTCTTTGTACGTTCACTGAAACCAACTTAGATCCTTCTGCACCAACCTGGTATTGGATTTTGAAATTTCATTGGCATTTGCGACTTGTAACACATGAATAGATGGTTATTGAAATGAGAAAACTGCCATCAATTACCGTTAAATCTGTAATGTTCCTATGGGTGGCACCATGCATCTCCCTATGTTCCAATTTCTGAATAGTTCTCTCGAGTGCCTAGACAAATAATTATTCCACTAATTATCAATCAAGTAAGTGACTCACACTGAGAAAATTTCAGATTATATCCGAAAAATGATCTACCTGGATTTCTAATTCTAATGATTTATTCACAAATTTCGACTCTGCCAGCATTTGTCTTAATTCCTGAAAAAAATAAACCTAAGTAGTTAGCGTTAATGATTGCCATGCTTTGTAGGTTGGGAGTCATATTAGTACCTACAGTTGACAAGCATTTTACTTTTCAGCATCAAAGTAGTAGATGGTTCAAATTATTCTTAACTTGGCCTTTTGTGCTTTGTTCTTCTTGATTAACTGATCAAAATCAGAGGGTGCAATTCCTTCTTCCTGGGCACGTGGGCTACCTTGAACATTAGTATATGTGAAGTTCATATTTTTTGGACAAGAAGAGGTGGTGTGATTGCGTTGGTCACGTCGTACGACTTCCCATACTGGCCCACCGCGGATCTGCCTAACATCATCATAGATTCTCTCTTGTACCTGTAAAGCAATGAGAAGTACATTAGATAGGTTCTTAGGGTCATCCTTATCGCAAATACTAATGAGCAAGTTTACTCGCATTTGTTCAATGCCCGTCTTGCCCCATATACTGTCCAATCTCAAGCAGGCTTGAGACGTCCAGTTTTTAATGAGTGGTACAGTTAGATGCATCTTGGAAAGATTTACAACACTGCTATGCAAGTGCTCCAGGAACCAAATGTGAAACCCAACCAATGTAGGACCCAAATGTATGCATTGAACATTTACATATGTAGAATTATTTAATTTTGAATTATTTATGTTATTTTGCTAATTATTACAATTAAGGTTAAGGATTAACAATAATGATTCGATTGATCACAATAAGCTGATATGGGATAATAAGATTAAAGTAAATTGTTGATGATTAAAATGCACCAATACATCATGGATAATTATTTTAAATTATTTAATATGAATTATGAGAATTTAAATGATAATTGTCAAGTTTAGTGTAAAAAACTAAAAAATTCATAACTCAATGCCTATAAGGCGGATTCAAGTGAAATTTGAAAGGGAAGTTGATGATGTTGGGCTTGGTACTATGAAATTATTGGTTATGAAAATCATTGATGAAATTAGTATAATGATTTATTGATTATATCTCAAATCTTACTATTAACTTCAAACGGCTATACCTTGAGCTAGGAAAATCGGATTGAGATGAAATTTGAAACGGTTGAATAAAATTATGAGATTAACATTTTGGAAGGTTTAGATTAAGCATAATATGTTAGGAAAATACCTGAATTGGAAAAGGTGAGCATGGTTGACTTTTGCACCTAAAAGGTACCATGCATTAAGGGCTAGAGTACATAGAATGAATGCAAGTTTTTAATGGAAAAATAGGTATCCAATGCAGCTCAACTTCAAGGTATTTTATATATTATTATAAAATATAAAAATTCCAACATTATACCTGCCATGGACATCCCCTTTTAAAGGGCTAGGGAGAGCTCAAAGTGAGCATAGTTAAGGTGGCATGCAAGCATGTCAACAAGCTGTTGTTGCTGGTTTTTTTAATTTTTTATTTTATAAAATATGCACATACATAGCTGACATGTAGGGACACATGAATGTGCATTTATTCATGAGAAAATCCCTGCAAAAAATTATGAATAGCAGCTGCATTGAAGGATAAAAACGTAGACAACATGGTGTTGAGTTTGGATGTGCATTGATGTGCTGTTGTTGCCATTTTTGTTCATTTTTTATGCCAAATTAATGATTAAGTTAAATTTTAATTAGGTGTATAATTTACCCTCAAATTAAGGTTATTAAAATTTTAAACAAATCTAGAAAATGGACAACAGTAAGGACGTGATCAAGGGGGTAGCTGTATGGTCATGATCTTGAGCAGATTTTGGTTTTAAAAAAATATGGTAAAAATATTTCTTACAACTGTCATTTAACCAGCAAATTTAAGGAATAAATACCCATTTAATGGCTGTGGAAAAATAGCAGCAAGTGGGGCCCACAGCTGTATCAATCCAGCTCTATATAAAGGGGGAACGGCCAAGTGATATGAAGCTTGGAAAAATGTTTTCTAAGTGCTAAACCCTTCTCCCCAAGACAGCAGCCATGTCCAACCTTAGGGTCAGCAAGGAGGAAGAAAAGGGAAGAAAAAGAAGAAAAAAAGAAAGGAAAAAAAGGAGGAGAAGCTTAGCTCAAGTGATTAGGGTTTGAACTTAGTTAATCAAGTAAGTAGATGTGATGATTTGAGCTTTTGATTTTAAGTGTTAAACTCCAAGATTTTTTATATGAAATTGATGCATGAAGTTCCCTTAAACAGTGGTTCAACATGTCCTTTGATCAAATATTGAATGGATATTAAGTTATATGAATGAATTTTAATGTTGTGTGTGGTGGAAATGAAGATTAGAATGACCTAATAGTTGAAAACTCAACTTGATAAATCCTAGATTCAAATGATAAGTTGTTGTAATGGTTTAATGTTATGTTTAAGCTATGAATCATATTTTAATGAATTATATATGTTGATTTAATCTTAAGATATAAATTTTAGAAAGAATAGAATGCAAAGTGATGTATATGACCCGATTTCTTCATTTTGATGCTAAAAATGGTATGGAAATGGGATTGCATGATTTATGAAAAATAATATGATTTTTCATATATTCCTTTTTCTTGCATCTCACTTATTTTCCAACCCATTTTTCATCAATACACATAATTCATTTGACTTCTCAAGTCATTATGCATAAATAATACATATTCGAACATTTCATCGGTTCATACACAACATATTTAATCCCATTATTAGGGTAAACATTTAATCACATAATAATCATCTAATCATTATCATTTAAAGATTCATTACCTTCCATATACCATTTTTCACTTATTTTTCAAAATTTACACATTGGTGCTCATTTTAAGCACACGTTGTCGCCTTAAGCGTCATTAAATAATTCCAAAGTTGGAAATGATATTTTTGTTTACCTTGTGGTATTATGAAATTTTTTTTTGATAAATATTATGAAAAATGATGTGATTCTAAGTTTCTAAATGTACAATAATGGTAGCATGTTAAAGATGATTTTATGAAAGTTCATGTGCACAAAGTACTAGCTCCACTTGAAAGGTATAAGCGGACTGATTGTCCCCCTTTGGTGTGGCCAAGTCGCTAAAATAGGCCCAAGGCCGGCGGCGCCCTCTTTGAAATGAGAGAAGACAAGGATGGATGGTCGCCTGGCTAGCTTCGATTATATGAAGGACATGATCATGGTTTTACATTGCATTATGCATGTCATATCCGTGATGGGTACTGGAATTATATTTTCAAGATATACCTTTTTAAAAGGTATAAGTTGCTTTCCAAGATATTTTAAATGAAAAATTATTGCCTGAAATGATTTTCCTGTGAACTATAAATAGCTTGCTTATTGAGTTTCAACTCACATTTTCGTTTTCCAAACCCAAAAACAAGTGAAAGAAATGACATGACGAAGGAGCAAGTGCTAGATTAGTAAAGAAATGAAAAAACTTTAGCACTCTTATGTTATGAAAAACTTATGTTGAATGGATGTAATTACTTTGTTGTTTTATGTTGGTAACTATGATAATACATGCAGTGACATTTGATTTATGTGAAAATTCAAATGTCTTTTGATCAACATGCTTTGCTATGTGATGATTGGTTCGAATTAACCTAAATATACATGAGATGAAAATATGAGGAAACAAACTCCTAGGAGTGTATATGTAATTGGATAAATATCCATTAAAACCTGTCGTGTGACAGGGCAACAATCCTGATCACATTTACCAATCAATAACGATCCCGAGGTAAAGCTCAGGATGCGACATTTGGTTTTGGGGCGTCACAGAGCTTGGTATCAGAGCATGAATTGGTAAATAGGCGTGAAAAACTTCTAAGTATAGAAAATTGGAAGAAAATTGGAAGATTATGATGAGATATGCATGATTATATATGATTATATGTTGAAATAGACATGAATATATGATGAATAGATATGTTGATAACATGCTGAAATGCATGATAAATGATGATACATTATTTTTGCAACGTAATTAAATTGCTATGTTTGTACAAATGGCGGATAGGGAAAAAAGGATGATGAGTGCAGAAGAACTGCAGAGGGAGAGAGAGGAGGAGGAAAGGAGAAGAAGAAGGGAGGAGAATTTGAATAGGTGGTGGGGATCTCAACGGAACACACCACAGTTCCCAGTAGTCCCCCCTGGTCAACACATGCAAGGTCTAGGAGAGCCCTCCAATTATGAATCTAAGGCACGAGTTCTTCCAGGAACATATCTTGGTGTCCACGGTCTCCTCGTGTATCGACCGATAAAGTGGATTCACAAGACCTCCATGAATTTTACAAAAAGACTCCAGCACCCACACCACCCGATGCAGGCCCATGGTATAAATTTGTTGATGGTTGTGTCCAGTTTCGTTATGGGGCAAGTTGGGATAGACTCAACCAACGAGAAAAAGAAATAACCCTCTATATTGAAAAGCGTCGTGCTGAAGGAGTCATTGAGGTTGTTGCAGCTCCTCGACCTGATGAGGTCATGCTTTATATAATGGAGAATACAGGTGAAATTGTCCGACTTGTGGAAATTAATGATGATGATGATCCTATAGAGTTCCTCGAGCCTGTCGAGGAAGAAGAGGAAGTAGAAGAGGAGATAGAGGAAGAAGTAGATGAGGAGATAGAGGAAGAAGTAGATGAGGAGATAGTAGAGTTTGTAAGTGAGGAAGAGGATGATGATGATGATGACGATAGTGGAGAGGATGAGGTCCGTGGGTGGTCTAACACTAGCACGATCACTGAGGCACCTTCACAAGTTCTATGTAGTCGTGGACGATATCTAAGGAGAGGCCCAGGCAGACGATGAACTTTCTTATTTTTGTAAGTAGTTTATGTATAATTATGGTTTGATGACAATATGGTTTTTATGGTAGATTGACATGTATATAAGCAAGATGTGTGTGCTATGCTATGTGTACATAAGTGTGCTATATCCTTATATGTATTGACTATGGATGGAATGATGTGAATGTGATGGTTATGAATGAATATGTTGATATAACTAAACTTAAGAGTTTTAGATATATGGATGAATGAGTTTGAATGATATCATATGGTTGTGATTGAATGAATTGATTGTGATAATGTGATAATGAAATGTGTATATAATGATCTAACATTGATTATAAAAGAAAAATGTGTGTTGTTATATACCCAGATTAGCACAATGGTGGAGATAAGGTTAGGATTAAGGAGAAATAAAGAAAAAGAGACAACGATAGAGGTTCCAAGCCAACATGAAGTTAGCGAGTCTAGTCGGCCTAAAAGAAAAAGGCCAGTGACACAAGGACCTAATCAAAGAAATCAACAAAGAAGAACTAATTAAAGCCCTAAAAGAGATATGGAAGAGGAAATTGAGTCGAGGCAAACTAGACTCATAGAGGAAAGAGTGGCTGTAGCAGTGAAGGAAGCAATGCAGCAAGCCATTAGAGATTGGGCAGCACAAACTGCCGACATTATTCAAGGACTATGGGAAAGGACCCAACAAGCTCAGTTGGGCGGTATAGAAAGGGAAAGACCTGCTCCAATGGTGAATCCCATTTCCACACCGACACCACTAAGAGACGAAAATCAACTAATGAAAGCTGATAGAAGAGTCATCAACACATTTCTAGCACAACAACTCTGAAGTTTTTCAGAGAACCTGACCCGGTACAAGTAGAGCAATGGATGACAGAGATCAAGAAATTATTCAAGATATCTCCATGCAATGATCGTCAGAAGGTATTGTGTGCCACTCATTTGTTAGCAAAGGATGCATACGAATGGTGGGAGACGATGTTGATCACAATGCCACGACCGAAAGAAGTGTCTTGGAAAACTTTTGTAAAAGATTTTAACAAAGAATATCTCCCTATTGGATTGCAGAGTTAAAAGGTGATAGAATTCGAAAAACTTTATTAAGGGAAGATGGCAATCACTGAATACGCCATAAAATTTAATTCTCTGGTCAAATATGTGCCTTGGATCGCAAATGTGCTTGGAAATAAGGCACGGAGATTCCAACAAGGACTGAGGCCATATCTCCAGGAAAGCCTTGCCCCTCTGCTGATTAAAGATTATGCTTCAAGCCTCGAGAGAGCAAGGACTTTGGAAATTAAAGATTTAAGAACCCAAGAACTGAGATTGGGCTCAAGAATGTTCAGCACTGGTCCCAAGAAAACGAAAACTAAGAAGGAAAAGGCTAGAAAAGGAAATTTAAGGAAGGGAAAAGGAATCACAAAGAAGAAAAGCTCGCTGCTATGTAGAAAATGTCAAAAGCGACATACAAGCAAGTGTTTAAAAGGCTCAAACTGGTGCTACAAATGTGGACAAACGGGTCTTATCTCCAAGGAATGCTAGACGGGGGAAGCAAAGATTGTCAAATATTATATTTGTGATCAAGTGGGTCACATAGCCCCGAATTGCCCAAATAAGGCGCAGACATTGCAAGGACATGGAAGACCTGCTCAACTTAGAATAATTGGAGCAAAAAGTAAGCAGGGAACTTCTACGAACCCGGTGCACGTGCATGCCTTGACCCGGATGGAATCTCAAGAATAAGAGGAAAAGGTGGTCACAGGTACGGTTTATATTCTAGGAAATTTGGCAGTAGCTTTGTTTGATTCTGGTGCTACCCATTCATTCATAGCATGATAATATGTGACCACCCATGCACTACCGGTAGAAGAGACTCATCAGATCATTCATGTAGAATCTCCTGTCTATAAGTTAGCAAGTACTAGCCAAATATGCAAAGCCTGCCCAATTAGGATAGAATTATTGATTCTAGAAGCCGATTCGATCCTATTGTCAATGACTGAATTCGATGTAATATTGTATATGGATTGACTAAGCCAATAGAGAGTGACCATAGATTGTAAGAATAAGAAAGTGTAATTTGAAGCAACTCTAGGAAAGAAGATTGCCATTGGAAAGCTGAGGCAACCTGACAGTTCAAATATATTGATATCATCTATGAAAGCCGTTGGGATAATCCAACAAAAATGTCAAGCCTATCTAGTATCAGTAAATGTAGTGAAAGGCAAGGAGGTAGAGATTAATCAAATACTGGTGATTAGGGAATTTTCTGATGTATTTCCAAAAGAGTTAACCACATTGCCTCCACAATGGGAAATGGATATTACTATAGATGTGGTGTCAGATACAGCTCCAATTTCTAAAACTCCATACAGAATGACACCAGCTGAAATGAATGAACTAAGGACTCAAATACAGGAGCTGTTGGATAAGAGTTTCATCCGATCAAGTGTGTCTCCTTGGGGAGCTCCAGTATTGTTTGTAAGGAAAAAGAATGGAAGTCTAAGGTTATGTGTTGATTACCGAGAAATAAAGTTACAATAAAGAATAAGTATCCATTGCCCAGGATCGATGATTTATTCGATCAACTGCAAGGAGCTACAATTTTCTCCAAGATTGATCTACAGTCAGAGTATCATCAACTGAGGATAAGTCCTATTGATACTCATAAAATGGCTTTTCGAACTAGGTATGGACATTTTGAGTTTCTGGTAATGCCTTTTAGACTTACTAATTCCTCTGCTGTATTCATGGATGTGATGAATAGAGTTTTCCGGGATTATCTTGATCGACTTGTGGTTGTATTTATTGACGATGTCCTGATCTACTCGAAAACGGAGAAAGAACATTAAAATCACCTACGAAGGGTTTTGGAAAGAGGTATTCAAGTTGATCCTTAAAAGATTGAAGCAGTGTTGAAATGGCTAAAGCCGATGACCATTACAGAAATTCAAAGTTTTCTAGGGTTGGCCGGCTACTATAGAAGATTTTTCTAGTTGATGCATTGAGCAGAAATGTCAACTTAGCGCATTTTATCTCTAAGGAGGAAGGATTGCTTATGGAGATAAGACAAATGAAATTGATTGTTCACACAGGATTATCACAATTATGCATACAATCATCACTTTTTGAACAGATCAAGACTGCGCAGCAAAAGGATACGAACCTACATGCACATGTAGAGAAAATGAAGAAAAAGGGGTTGTCTGAATTTGCTATTGATGAGCAAAGTATGTATAGGTATAAGGGACGCCTTTGCATACCTAATACAGTTGAGTTAAAGGAACAGATCCTTAAGGAGGCTCATTTTTCGCCATTTTCTATTCACCCAAGAAGTACTAAAATGTATTAAGATCTCAAGAAAGCATATTGGTGGAATAATATAAAAAGAGAGATTGCTGAATATGTGGCTAAGTGTTTAACTTGCCAACGGGTGAAAGAAGATCACCAAATAGTGCCTGGAAAGCTACAGTCCTTAGAAATTTCTGAATGACAGTGGGACGATATTGCAATGGATTTTATAGAAGGATTACTTAAGACTCAAGCAAGAAATGATTCCATATGGGTAATCGTAGATAGGTTGTCGAAAGTTGCCCACTTCATACCTATAAGGAGGATTTATACAGCAGAAAGGTTAGCTAAGGTATATTATAAGGAGGTCGTACGACTCCATGGAGTGCCGAAGTCGATTATCTCATATCGAAATGCGACATTTATGTCAAGATTTTGGAAGAACTTACATGAAACCTTAGGTACCCAACTTAAGTTTAGCACAGCTTTCCATCCTCAGATAGATGGACAAACGAAGCGAGTGAATCAAATCATTGAAGATATGTTCTGTATGTGTACCTTGAAGTTTGGAGGATCATGGGATGAGTATATATCGATTGTGGAATTCGTATACAACAATGGCATTCAAGCTAGCATCCAAATGGCTCCATTTGAAGCATTATATGGTCGACGATATCGAATGCCGTTGAACTGGGATGAAATTGGAGAGAAAAGATTAGTCTCAAATTTGTCTCAACGAATGACAAACAAGATACAAACTATTTGCCAGTGTATACTTACAGCCAAAAGTCGGCAAAAGAGTTACATAGATTGTAAAAGAAGGGATTTGAACATCCAAGTTGGCGAACGTGTGTTCATAAAGGTCACGCCATTCAAGGGAGTTACGAGATTTGAAAAAAGAGGAAAGCTGAATCCCAAGTATATTGGACCATTTGAGGTTTTGAAGAAGGTTGGGAAGTTGGCATATAGAATAACTTTACCCCCAGCATTAGCCCTAGTCCACAACGTATTTCATATCTCTATGCTTAGGAAATATGTTCCGGACTTGACTCATGTGTTAGTGGTTGAAAATCTACCGATTCAATATTATCTGAATTATGAAGAAAGGCCAGTTACAATCTTGGATCAGGAGGTACAAAAGCTTCGAAATCAGAAAATCGAGTACGTGAAGGTACAATGGAACCAGTATTCTGAAAATGAAACCACTTGGGAATTAAAAGAAGAAGTGGAACAGAAATACCCCCAGCTATTTAAAAAATAGACGGTTTCAGGACGAAACCTGTTATAAGAGGGGAGGATTGTGAAACTCAACCAATGTAGGACCCAAATGTATGCATTAAACATTTACATATGATGATCTATAGAATTATTAAATTTTGAATGATTTATGTAATTTTGCTAATTATTGCAATTAGGGTTAAGAATTAGTAATAATGAATCCATTGATCACTATAAGCTAATATGGGACAATGGGATTAAAGTAAATAGTTGGTGATTAAAATACACCAATACATCATAGATAATTATTTTAAATTATTTAATATGAATTATGAGAATTTAAATGATAATTGTCAAGTTTAGTGAAAAATACTAGAAAATTCATAACTCAACACCTGTAAGGCGAATTCAAGTGAAATTTGACATAGAAGTTGATGATGTTGGGCTTGGTGTTATGGAATTATTGGGTTATAAAAATTTTGATGAAATTAGTGTAATGATTTATTGATTGTATCTCAAATCCAACAGTTAACTTCAAACGGCTATAACTTAAGCTAGGAAAATCAGATTGAGATGAAATTTGAAACGGTTAAATAAAATTATGAGATTAGCATTTTGGAAGGTTTAGATTAAGCATAACATATTGGAAAAATACCTGAATTGGAAAAGGTGAGCATGGTTGACTTTTGCACCTCAAAGGTACCATGTATTAAAGGCTAGAGTACATGGAATAAATGCAAGTTTTTAATGAAAAACTAGGTTTCCAATGTAGCTCAACTTCAGGGTATTTTATATATTATTATAAAATATAAAAATTCCAACATTATCCCTGCCATGGACATCCCCATTTAAAGGGCTAGGGAGAGCTCAAAGTGAGCATAGGTAAGGTGGCATGCAAGCATGTCAACAAGTTGTTGTTACTGGTTTTTTTAATTTTTTTAATTTTATAAAATATGCACACACATAGCTGACATGTAGGGACACATGAATGTGCATTTATTCATGTGAAAATCTTGTAAAAAAGTTATGAATAGCAGCTGCATTGAAGGATAAAAACGTAGACAACATAGTGTTGAGTTTGGACGTGCATTGATGTGCTGTTGCTGCCATTTTTGTTATTTTTTTATGCCAAATTAATGATTAAATTAAATATTAATTATATGTATAATTTACCCCCAAATTAAGGTTATTAAAAATTTTAAAAATCTAGAAAATGGATAGCAATAAGGACATGATCAAGGGGGCAGCTGTATGGTCATGATCTTGAGCAGATTTTGGCTTTAAAAAAATATGGTAAAAATATTTTTTATGGCTGTCACTTAAGCAGCACATTTAAGGGATAAATAATCATTTAATGGCTATGGAAAAATAGCAGCATGTGGGGCCCACAGCTGGATCAATCCAACTCTGTATAAAGGGGGAACGGCCAAGTGAGATGAAGTTTGGAAAAATTTTTTCTAAGTGCTAAACCCTTCTCCCCAAGACAGCAGCCACGTACAACCTTAGGGCCAGCAAGGAGGAAGAAAAGGGAAGAAAAAGAAGAAAAAAAGAAAGGAAAAAAAGGAGGAGAAGCTTAGCTCAAGTGATTAGGGTTTGAACTTTGTTAATCAAGTAAGTAGATGCCATGATTTGAGCTTTTGATTTTAAGTGTTAAACTCTAAGATTTTTGATATGAAATTGATGCATGAGTTCCTTTAAACAGTGTTTCAACATGCCCTTTGATTAAATATGAAATGGATATTAAGTTATATGAATGAACTTTAATGTTGTGTATGGTGGAAATGAAGATTAGAATGACCTAAGAGTTGAAAACTCAACTTGATAAATCCTAGATTCAAATGATAAGTTGTTGTATTAGTTCAATGTTATGTTTAAGCTATGAATCATATTTTAATGAATTATATATGTTGATTTAAGCTTAAGATATGAATTTTAGAAAGAGTAGGATGAAAAGTGATGTATATGACCCGATTTCTTCATTTTGATGCTAAAAATGGTATGGAAATGGGATTACATGATTTATGGGAATTATGTAGGGTAAAATATCCTAAAGTTAGGGTACTATTAACGGCCAAAAGGATTTGGGAAGATAATCTCCAAATATGATTTTATGAATTTTACGAAATGAATTCAAATGGGGTGAAAACGGGACTCGAAACGGAAAAATAAGTTGCTGTTTTGAGATCAATTTATTTATAAATACTAAATATGTGTTAATACCCTAGATTTGGATAAGAAAAATTGGGATTAACTGCTGAAAATTCAGAATTATAAAACTGTTTAGGGTTAAGTGTCAAAAGACACACTAGATGTGTGAAAAATAGGTTTCAAAGTTGTTGTTTTGGACACGTATGATTAGTAGATTAAAATTTATTAAAAATAACCTAAATAAAGTGGTAATTAAGGATAATTATCATGCTAAAATATGAATTAAATTGCTGACTTGAAATTTTTTATGAAATGCATTATATATGTGTTGCCAAATGAGAGTATGTGAAAGGATAGATATGCATAGGTGATAATGACTTATGTAATTAAATTTTATGCAAAAATGCATGAAAAATATGGTGAATTCCATGATTATATAACTTTTTAGATTGCATGATGTTCATTTCTAATTTTGGAATTATTTAATGACGCTTAAGGTGACAATGTGTGCTTAAAATGAGCACAAATGTGTAAATTTTAGAAAATAAGTGAAAAATGGTGTATGAAAGGTAATAAACCTTTAAATGATAATTTTTAGATGATTATTATGTGATTAAATGGTTACCCTAATTATGGGATTGAATATGTTGTGTATGAACCGATGAAATGTGCGAATATGTGTTATTTATGCATAATGACTTGAGAAGTCAAATGAATTATGTGTATTGATGAAAAATGGGTTGGAAAACTAAGTGAGATGCAAGAAAAAGGAATATATGAAAAGTAATATTATTTTCATGTAGGCAAGGGCAAAGGAAAAGCAGACTCGGAAAGTTAAGGAAATGTAGGTAAGCAAGAAAATTTTCTAAATGGTTTTTGCTTTTCTAAATTGCTTTAAATAAATGTAATTTTTGTACTAATTGGTTGATGTAAATATTGAAAATATTTTATAGGTATTTAAGGATGGTCATTCCTTAGTTAAATTTGTGTTGTAATGATATTTTTGTTTACCTTGTGGTATTATGAAATTCTCTTTGATAAATGTTATGAAAAATGATGTGATTCCAAGTTTCTAAATGAAAAATCATGCTAGCATGTTAAAGATGATTTTACGAAAGTTCATGTGCATAAAATACTAGGTCCACCTGAAAGGTATAAGCAGATCGATTGTCCCCCTTTGGTGTGGCTGAATCGCTAAAATAGGCCCAAGGCTGGCGGCGCACTCTCTGAAATGGGAGAAGACAAGGATGGATGGTCGCCTGACTAGCTTCCATCCTATGAAGGACATGATCATGATTTTACATTGCATTATGCATGTCATACCCGTGATGGGTACAAGAATTATGTTTTCAAGATATACCTTTTTAAAAGGTATAAGTTGCTTTCCAAGATATTTTAAATAAAAAATTATTGCCTGAAATGATTTGCCTATGAACTATAAATAGCTTGCTTATTGAGTTTCGACTCGCGTTTTTGTTTTTCAAACCCAAAGACAGGTGAAATAAAGGATATGGCGAAAGAGCAAGTGCAAGATTAGTAAAGAAATGAAAAACTTTAGCACTCTTATGTTATGAAAAACTTATGTTGAATGGATGTAATTACTTTATTGTTTTATGTTGGTAACTATGATAATACATGCAGTGTCATCTGATTTAAGTGAAAATTTAAATGTCTTTTGATCAGCATGCTTTTCTATGTGATGATTGGTTGGAATTAACCTAAATATACATGAGATGAAAATATGAGGAAACAAACTCCTAGGAGTGTATATGTAATTGGATAAATATCCGTTACCGTGTGACAATGCAACAATCCTAATCACGTTTACTAATCAATAATGATCCTGAGGTAAGGCTCAAGATGTGACGCTCAGTTTTTGGGCGCCATACCAAATCTGTAAAAAGCAAGATATTCGTTACAAATATGAGCAGAATTTATGTGGATACAATATTCAAAATCATTACCTGTACTAAGACCGTGCAACCTCCGATTAACTTCCGTCTTTTTGTGTAATACAATGAGAACAACTTCTTACACATGTCCACCACATGCGTAGCCCAATCAAAATCTCTAATCCTTTGAATATCGAGTATATGCTATAGGTAGACATCCTCCATTTTTCGCATCGTCGTTGGACACAATACCGTGGAGAGCGCATATAATGCGAATGATTTGTGCCATTTCAAGTCCTCTCAACCGACAACTAGGTTTTTCTGAACCTCTAAAGCAAGTACACTGTTTCCTTTACCTAATTGAGATTGCATACGCAGCTGATCCGTGCTACGCTCATCCAACACTGGGATGACGTTCACACCTCCAAGTGAAAGCCCCAAGATGAGATTAGCATCCCGTACAGTAAACTTCAACCTCTTGCCTCCAATGTGGAACACTTCGTTGCGCTCATCCCATTGTTGTGCTAGCCACTGAATGAGCCCAAGTTGTAGAGCACGTACTTTCATGAGCCCAAGTTGTAGATCACGAATTCAGAAATTAAAGTAGAAACACTTGGGGACTAAATAAAGAGAATTTGAACAACAAGTAGGAATGCGGTTATGGTTGACATCCATTCAAATCTGCTTTGAAAGTAAATATAATTTGCAAAATAATAGATCTAAATCAACATCAGATGTACAGATGGCCAAGCAAGGTAGTTGAAAGCAAGTTAATTGATCTGAAGTCATCATGTGAAATGGAAAATATATTTCTTATTCATCCATGAAATATTTCACTCACATCCTCACTTCAGATGGAGACAATTCATTTAAAATACAGCCAAATGCAGATGCAAGCAATGGACGGAAAACATCTTCATGATAAGTTACTACCCCTGTATTAATTGCTGTTTCCATATGCCAACCTGTTCTGTCTTCATCTTTACAAATTTATATCTCTTTGCCAATCTCAATGTTAGGGCAGACGATATATGCTGTTAAAAAAATCCATCTTTGCTTTTTAGGATGACATATCACACAAACACAATGGTGAAATTTGCCCCCTTTTACATTAAAAATACAAACATCACACTAGTTTCTCCATACGAACATCAAGCTTGATTGTACATTATCATTCATACTTTTTCTTTTCCTTCACTAAATGCTCTTTTACAATACATACTCATCATACTTATCCAAAAAGGCACTTGACATGGAACTTTTTACTTCCATTACGCCTACGAGTCTAAGTCATAGCATTCCACCCTGGCGCTTTCAAGCAGCTGTCAAACCATTCAAAAGTTTCAAAAAGGTAAACAGCCACTGAAATCAGTCACTACTTGGCATCACCATTTTCAAACATTGTTGAAATCTCAACTCCAAAGTGGAGAGGTTGAGGGAAAATATGAAACTGCCAGCATCTCAAGAAGTATGAAAACATCCAAATAAAGCATAATGATTTAAGAATAGAACATGCACGAATGTGCATAAAACGTAAATAGAAACTCGACGATCAAGACATGCATATCAAAATAAATACTGAAATGCAGTAAAGGGACAATATAACAACAAGAGTTGCTAAATAAAAGGGTCATTTCTGAACCACAATGGAATATGTTCTTTTTTTCAAGTGATGGAATATGTTCTTTCTTTCAAGTAGGAACTTATCCATAACCTTTTGTCAGTTGTCCTTTGTAAAATAGCTAGGGCCTCTGTAATGGAAGAATCACCAACTCCTTCAACGTGTTCTTGACCTTATCCAGAACACCAATATCTTCAAATGTTAATCCAATATCATTAGGTGGAATAACATCAGCGAAAAGCCTAATCTCTAATTCATACTAGTGGCAACGTCCTGCACCAAACACAGAACATTAACCTTAAGACCGATAAAATGATGTATAATGGAAATCAAAAACTTACAATCAGAATTGTACAACAAAAGAAATTTCATCTCCCTTGGGTAATCAATGGTGGTTTCAATGAGATTACAATGGCATCAAAATCCATAGCTTATCCAAAAGAATGGAGAGGAAGATGGTAGCTTTCCAGAAAGTAATTATTGAATATGATCTGCTGAATTTAGGCTTTATTAGTTTACCATTCACTTGGCGAAATAATAGAAGAGGACCAAACTGAGTGGAGGCTATGTAGGATTGAGCGTTAGCTACAGCTGAGTGGTTGAGAATTTATCCTTTTGCTCACCTGTTTCATATGACAACTGCAGCGACTGACCACTATCCACTTCTATTAGCTCTAAGGAGGTATTTAAAAGAGAAGAGACCATCGTATGAATTCAGATATTAACAATGTTGGAGGAGGCATGAGGAGGCTATATAGGTAGTTCCGGAGAATTTGAAGTCAAGGACATGGGGGAATGGATAACTTTTAATTCACTAAAAAGGAAGATCAAGTTACATGGGGAAAAACTATCTTTATGACACTATAATGAAGGCAAAAAAACCAAAATTTTGAAGATAGAACAATAGAAGTTACTAGATCAACAATCCAAAGAGCCAAGTGATGTAAGAGATGAGGAAATATGACAAACTCAAAAAAGAATTAATTGTTTGCTGGAAGATGAATAAATATATTGGTGGCAAAGATTGAAGGTTAACTGATTGATGTGAGGAGACCAAAGTACAATGTATTATGACAAATATGCTTCTAAAAGATGAAGAAAGAACCACATCGCCATGTTTACTGAAGAGAATGGGAACGTAGGGTGTTAACAAAAGCAAAAGGAGTATCTCACTGAAGAGAATGGGAATATAGCATGTAAATGTTGAGAAAATTGTCTTAATATTTTGTATGAATGTGGGCACCAATGAGAAACATGTCCCAGGATCATTTTTTGGATCAAAGGGTAATCAAATTAAGAAGTATTTGGGACAGTCAACTTGGTTGGAAAGATCCAAGTTCAAAGTATTCTGACATATAAAAGAGAAAGGATGAGAAAAAGACCTAAAGTTGGAGAGGTAAACTTCCTCATGGGGTGGTAAAGAAACCCTTATAAAAGCAGTTAGTTAGGCCATTCCAAGCTATGTCATGAGTCTGTTTGTCTTCCCTAAAACTTTGTATGAGTATATCAAGGTATTAATTATAAAATTTTAGTGGGGGAAAGGGATGGCAAGGGGAGAATGAGCTGGATAGTCTGGAAATGGATATGCTACCTAGTTGAAATAGGAGAATTGGGTATTAGAAGATTACAAGCCTTCAATCTTTCTTTACTAGTTAAACAAGTTTGGAGACTAATGGTAAACTAGGAATCAATGGCACAAAGGGTCGTAAAGGCTAGATAATTTCCAAATTGTGATTTATGGGACTACACTGCAAAAACCACATACTCATTTACTTGAGGTGTATTCTCAAAGCTATCCAACTGGTGAAGTAGGGTGCAAATGGCAATTAGGGAAAGGAAAGGAAATCAAATTCTTTGAAACAAACTGAGCACCAACAAGGTTACCGAAAGCTGATCCTTTACCTGAGAAAATTCATGATACAGTATTTGCTGATTTCATTGATCAGCAAAATTAGTGCTGGAGGGAAGTAGTAGACAAAACTGCGTATAAAGTGCGAGAACAAGGAAGTGGAAGGGGACTACCATTTAATTAGGATCCGGATGTATTCAAGGGCTTACTGAAACTTAAAAATTCAAGAATAATATTGATTTTTGGATGGAGATTATTGACCGATTCACTTTCAATAAGAGTAAACACGGTAAGGAAGGGGATTCAAATCCAGACCCTGTGCACCTATTTGAAGATAAGAGTAAATATTGATTTTTGCGCTCATGCTGGAAAATTTGACATTTATGGAAGAAATCTTGGTATACGTAGATCTAGGATCATAGTGCCAGGACACATACGTTCATTTATTTGTACTCATGTTTACCCTAATATATACCCCAGCTGCACAATGTTCATATGACTGTGCAACACACTATGGCCTTAAGACCATAAATATCCTTGTATTCATATTTAAGTTTAGGGAAAAGTATGCAGTGCATTGAGGAAGTTTGAATAATTTTAAATGGAGAGAAGCTAATGACTCCTGCCTTTTGTGTTGGTGCGCCCAAGTAATCACATATTTTTTTAATCTAATTTCACCATATTTTTAACTCCACTGAAAATTCCCCCCCAAGGGTTTTGCGCTTTAATGGGG
Source organism: Annona cherimola (assembly GCA_030490835.1). Classification (NCBI taxonomy): domain Eukaryota; kingdom Viridiplantae; phylum Streptophyta; class Magnoliopsida; order Magnoliales; family Annonaceae; genus Annona; species Annona cherimola. Next base: position 64,201,640 of record CM059973.1, on the reverse strand, counting down.
CATAATTTGCAAACACTGTACTAGTTTTATGTTTGGTTGGATTTAATAATACTTATCCAATCAATTTCAATCAAGATGACAAACTGAAGCAGAATAATTTTTTCTCACTATGGGATGTTACCAATTCAGTCATTACATCCATAGGTTTATATTAAAACCAAATTTAATTATTCCAACTTAACAACTGGTACGCACATGCAATCAAATCGACCAAAGGAAAAGTACAAACTGAGATTACGTTCCATGCAATTTATTTTGAAAATAGGTTTCATCTCATTCACTTCCGCAAATCCAACCAGAGCAATTCCTTCGAAATACAAAAAACTCACATGAGACTGATGGAAAGACAACTATTTCTATTTCTTATATTATCATAGCACTGTGATGAAAATAAGAACATGAAATTGATGGAAAGACAACTTTTTCTATTTATTCTAATCATAACACCACGATAAAAATAAAAACTCAAGATGTAGATGTTAAAAAATTGAAAATCAGATGACATATAGACAGACTTTTTTCCAAGCATAAGCTCGTATAAACAAATTTGAAAAACTACTTGTATTCATATTTAATTGGCATAACATCATATGATATATATAATGTCCCGGAGATGTGAAACCATCATTCTTATGTAAAAGAGGCATGGAAACAGGTTTTATTAGTCTAGCCGCATGCATGGATTGAAACTCTTCAACCAACCGAGCAATGACAGCAGCCAGGTTATGAAGTAGAAAACTACCTTTATCCACCCCTTCCCAAAATGCATTATAAATTAATGAGTCATGACCAACTCCAACCAAATCTGTTATTGCACAACAAGAAATCTTGAAAATAATGAAAAATATTTTGTATACATCTTGAGCAATCTAGTGCAGTCATACCTGCCACAGATATAACCAATTAACCCTTCAGTTCTCTTAATTGATCTTGAAGCTGACAGGCCTCTGCTGCAAAAAATTACAAAGCCGGAGAAGTACACAGTCATAAACAAGAAGGAGAAAAATGAAAACCAAAAATGAACCTAAACATGTCACTAAGTTCAACTGTGTCGTTATTTTTCATTATTTAATTTTTAGTAAAATTCGGTATAAACAACTAACCAAGATACTGTGGCAGTCATTCACAAACAGATAAATAAACAGAACAAAAGGTAATAACATAAGTGATCAAAGTTTCCCATCTTGAGACATTGGGCTGAAAAATCAATTTTTCATAACCGCATGATGACACTAACTAAATTCATCTACCAAGAGAATTTATGAAACTCAGGCGGCATCACCATGGAACTACGTTTCTTGTAGTTTTTGGTACCGAATATTGCCTTGTATGCTAGCATGGCTGCCATAATCCCATCCATAGAACTGGATAAAAAAATAAAAGGCTAGTACACTAGTTCAAATCTCAAATGGTACTATGTTGATCAACTTCTTGAAGCAATCTAAAAGAATATTAAATTGCATTTCATGAGTTCAGAAAGCTTCTTGACCTAAAAGTGCAGTATTCAACAACGTATGGAACAAATAGCCACATTAGCAACTAACTCAAGCGTAAGTGTAAAGAGAAACCTTTTCAATCACAGTAAGATGACATGCTCCACCATTTCACTTACTTAGGAGACCGCTAAATTTGAAAATGTAGTCTTTTAAAAATAACTTTTTTAAGTAACTTTCAATTGCAATTTTGAGTCCAAGAGGACTTCACATCCAACCATCTCAAGGAGTAGATTAATTCAAGCTGCCAATCATGCATATGCTCTATTTATTGATTCAAGCATTTTTTAATGATCCATTTATGACATTAAGCCTTCAATGGTGAAGCTGGTTGAAACGCCTAAGTATGGTACAAAGGAAGTCCTGCTAAGGCCTTAAAACGATGGATAGTGAAAACTACCACCATAAGACATGCAAACAAACACATTACAGTTTGACATTACTGTGGATATCTTCAACAAGACAGGTGTTGTACGCATGACTAGCTGAAAGGCTATAAGATCTATCAAAGTAGAAAATGCAGAACCCTCATCTCGTTAATTAGTGGCGCTTAGTAATAGAAATCACAGTGACCAGTTTCAAGGCAAAAGAGGGAGCTTAATGTTTGTTTGACAGGAACTCAGAGAACTTATTTTTAACTTAACTGTCAACTACTAGTACCAAAATCTCATGGGGAATGACAGGTAGGCAAGAGAATCATGATGAAATCATATTATTTCCCCTTAGCAGTGGTATGTAGGAAAATTGGTCATGCCATAAAAATGGTTGATCCAATGCAAGAGCTCCCAACCATTTCAGGGTCTAGGGGAGGATGTCCATGTACAGAACCTAACGTATGATTTATTACAAACAAGCTGTATCCAATATCCACAAGATGAGAACGATATAACTATTTGCACAAGACTAAACGCCCATATAAATAACTTGAAAGTAAGGAATGTGTCTTTTGGTCAGAGGACAATTTTGTTATAAAATGCTCCAGTAGATGAGAAAAGACAAAGGAACATCAATTGCAGAATCCTGCAAGCAGTTTATGTGCAAAATAATTGGTGAGACTTTGGTAACATGGAGGATTAGCCAATAACCACAAGCCATTTTTCATATAATGATTTATGTCATTTGCTCAACTACTAATAAAAAGTTGGTCAGGTTGTTCATAATTCATAGAGTTTTGAGAACATAACCCAATAAATGTGTATATAAGTTGTCTAAACTTGTGTGCTAATCTCTAAAAATTGTCTCGCCAGTTTGAACTACTCAAATCTACTTTGTGAGCCATGTGACACAAAAATATCGTCAAACACCATAAGCCATATAATTGCTCTGACCAATCATCATTGTTTTTCTGACTACTATTATCCACTCCTTCAGGTATGATCACGTGCAGTTTGTTTAAAATACTCCTTTCTCATGTCTTCTTTGTACAATATCATTTTTTCTACCCTTGGGAAATAAGGAATAGAGCAAAAGGTGAATTATTGCAACTCAACATCCCCATCTATGCCATTAAACATGTCAGTCAGGATGTACCTATGAATTATCACAAGTAAAAAGGTCCACCCAACGTATAGAACTCCATCACTCTAATCTAATGTGCAGAAATCAAACATTGGAAAAGAAAATTGGAACAAATAAGTTTATCGATTTAATTTACTGTCTTGTAAATCACAATAATATACTGATTATATCTCCATTATATCTTAATGATCTTTTAATTTCTAATTTTACACATATCTACCATGAGTTATCTCAGGTTCTATATGAAATTTTAAAAAATAACATAAATAACATGACCTAATATACTTTAACATAAATTCAATAAGAATAACAGTAATTACAAACTATGCACCTCATACCTACAACGAAATTTGAGAAAACATGGATAAATAATAAACCCATTTATATGTGCTTATGGGTGAGTAACGTAGGTGAGTTTCAAAGTAGGTAGCATTATTCAAAATGGGCACCATAAAATTCTATACAAAATCTCAACGAAACTAATTTCAGTAAGAAATAAACTAATCATCAACTTAATCAAACGAACATAGCAGTGCATTGATCAACATGCATTTTCTTCTTGTATCCAAAGACAACTAGTTTATTTTTATGTCATGCAAGAAAGAACAATAAAGATCTATAAGAAGAAGCTGCTTTTTTCTTTTTTCTCTTAGGCCCTTGGCTAATATTTGAATTTCTAAGAAGTTGAACAAAATAGTGCTTTTAGCTTCTCAGCATGACCCACTTATATTCATAATTTAGAAAAGAAGAATGCTGCATAGATATTGAATTTTCAAAACATATGCTCCAACAAAGTGCTATTTGAATTTTGGTGCATAAGCATTATTGATCACAAATCTAGTTAATATTTTTTTTGGTGCTTCAAGATAAGCATTGAATGGATTCAAAAATACTCATTTTGGATGTAGAGGCATTGAAAACTTGTAACTAAAGAGTAAGGAGTGCTATGGAAATACATTCAACAACTTTTGACTTCCTCTAAATCACATGATAACGAACCATTTGAAAAGACTCAAAAACAAATTATGATCTTTGCTAAATTTGGATAAAGTACACTAGCTTTAAGAAATATGTTGACAATGTCTTTATGAAATGTTGGGCTATTTATTTTCCGGTTGCACAAGCATGACCCCATAGTCAGGGACTAAAAAATCTTCATATGATCATAGTAAAAATCCAAAGATTATGAGAATATACAAGTTAAACATTATAAACTTTAATGGTTTGAATGGATAGCATGCTCCTATATAAATTGTAGACGTTTAGTTTATTTATCTTCATTATTAAGCTACCTAACCGTTGGTTGACCATATGCTTGGTTGCTTCTTAAAATTAATAGGCATCAACTTAGTTAATATTAGTAATTAAATACGACTTAGACATGAATATCTTTGAAAGCATTAAAGTGACGATAGGCAGCTACATCCTATTGATCCCACTCATGGACCACTCAACGTCGTAACTTTATAATAGAAACTATAACAATTGTACAATTTGTAATAGATTTACAAAAAGAACAGTCAATTAGTGTAGTATAATTGGTCAATGCAAATTTTGTGCAATTGCCTAATTCTGTATTATATTATTCTTGAAACGTATCTAAGATCTTATAAGTAAAACTTCATTTCAAATGAGTATGAAGTAAAATTGCATTAACCGTGTTAATTTTCTGGACTATTTGATTGAATCTTATTTGGACTTCCATCTTAAAAAATTTTGAATCTCATCCAGCGTAGTTCACTTGTCTCATTGAAACTATTATTAATACAGTTGACAAATGGATGAAATTAGTTACATATCTAAATCATAATTTTAAACAATCAGCAATTTAGCAGGACAACAATGAAGGAAAATTCAAAATGTCCTCCTTTAAAAATTTCCATTGATAAATGAATGAGAAGAAAATTCTTTGTATATTAGAATACAATAATTTGTGACACAAATTTAAAGACTAAATCTAAAACTATGATTGTTAACACCCTATACACAATATAATGCGTCACTCAACCATTGTGTATTTTCATGATAAATGCCTTTAGCCACTACATGAACTGAGGCCATTTATCATCATATGACAACGATTTTCATGATCACATAAGCCACCCATGACTTTCAGTTCATATCCATTGCTTGAAAGTGGCTAGAGTCATCTTTGTTCTTCAATGTACAATAAGGCATTTCCGGAACAAACACAAATGATAAATCCCCAATAAAAGAAAAAATTATGATTCTGAGGCTCCACCTCATTTCAATTTCAACATATAGCACAACAATTGTCAATAAATGCATTAATGCCTAGATATAAAAGATGATTAAAAAGGAATAGAAAAAATAAATCAAAAATCCTCTATTAACATGAAAAAATCCAATAGAAAGAAAAGAACCTAAGGTGAAAATGAAAATCCATCTTTAGCTAATCTAGACAATGCATCAACGATGGATAAGGGAAAAATTCATAATCAAAACAGAAAAAAATGACTATCACAGGAAATACTCTCCATGATTCAAGTCTTTATTTATTCCAGTATTCAACCAACTCAGCTTTTGATACTACTACATCTGATACCCGAGCATTAACAATTTGATATGGAGTAAATATAGTAAAGAACCATGTATTAATTGGAGAATGATGATATATACATACACCTTCACTTGATTATTATTATTATTATTGTTGTTGTTGTTATTATTATTATTATTATTGAGAGTCTATTCCTTTTTAACTTATTTTGACATTTAGGGTCCATTAGGAAACAAGTAAAAAAAATTATTTCTTATAAACCTTTGAATATAATTTGACATTTTAATTACTTAACTAACTTTTTTTCAATTATTAACTCTACATTTCAATCATTTTTCACATCTTTTCCTATTACTCATTATTCTAATTTTATTTCTCTTACTCCTAATAAATACTCTTATTATATCACGTTGTTCTCTCACTTTTTAAATTTTTTTTTCCATTTTCACTATCCCACTTTTACTTTTTGCATATGACCAAATAGACCCTTAATGTACTTCATTCAAATCCTTGGAAGTCCATGCTTCTCAGTTCTAATCTCAAATCATACTTCCATCACAATATTTCTTCACTTATTCATCAATTGTCATGAAAATCTTACATCCTACTATTAAATAATATTGCTCCTAGTTCTTTTCCTTAATTTGATGATTTTGTTGTAATTTGGAATTTTTCTATAGAGTATATACAATCACTACTTAATTCAAGCCAGTTTGTCAATGTCACCATCAATTTCAACCTTTTATGAATAATAAGATCACAAATTGGTACAATTATCCAATTCTTCACTGTAAATCAAGGAAATATATTTTTTCATCTTCAAATGATGAAAAGTTAGATGAGTGGATGCTATATGATTTCATTACTATACTCGTTCACTGTCAGGCATTTGAAGCATTGACATGATAAAAAAAATGCTGGACATGTCCCTGAGAATGGAAGAACATTCTCCATCTTCTCTTCTTTAAGGCATAGATTCTAGTCAATTTGAGAGTGATGTCATCAGATTTTGCATTTAATACTGCAATAATTATGTGCATACATAAGAACTCATTCCCTGATTTATCTATTTTTGCACAACGTTTAATCTCTTGGGAGCTGTTTAGATAGAGATAATTCAGAGGGTTACATAGGCAATGTAATCTTAGTATAAAAGATTAGCCACGGAATAAACAGAATTAGTTTTAAGAAAATATCGATCAACTTTTCTAAATTACACTGAGTTTTTTGGAGGCAATATAAAAAAAATGATGGTTTGACCAGAGGACAATGCATCATAATGAAAACATACTATTTGTGTTCAACAATCAAAGCGCTGGGCTGCTCTAACTTCCATCATCCCTGGATGATGGTTCGAACAGAGACGTTGAACCTGCAGGAAAGGGAGACAGGACTGGAAGAGAAACCCTACCTGAAGAAGAGAACGCCACGTTCGCCGATCAAAGAAAAATATTGCATTCAATCGCGAGTGCTGGGAGAGGGAGACGGGCAGCGAGAAAACCCTAGCTGAAGAGGATATGTCGTGTGTCGCGACTGTCGAATGAGATAAACGAAGAGGAGAAGGTCGCGAGCGCCAGCAGGAGAGGGAGACGGACTCGCGACTGCCAAACGAGAAAAAGGAGAGCAGACGCGAGTCGCAAGTGCCGAGTTTGGTGAATGCTTGTCTTTAATTTTTACTTACCGAAAATGCCCCATTCAATCTTAGCCATCAATGCAAATTGGATGGCAGATATGGCGCTTCCCCTGGGAAAAGCATGGGAAGCGCTTCCCATGGGTTGGTGCGCCTCATGGAGATGGAGAATTGGAGATAACTGAACGTTGCCCATTTCTAAATAGGTGGGTTGGACACACATATTCTTAAAAAATAATACATTTTGAAAAATATAAATTGTCAATCCAAGTGATTTTCGACATTGTAGCCACTGTCCAATTGCCCGTGGAATCTCATTTATAGCCATGAAAGCTAGAGGAAACTGCTACCACAATTAACGGTGAATTTAGCCCAAAATAGGCCCTATATGTACTTAAAATTATTGATACTTTATTCAATTATTTATCTATATATAAATTTTATAGCGAATGATTTACATGTTGAAAAAATAATTTTAAAGTTGTTATTTACATCAAACTATTTGTATTACATTGAATTTATACCATTTTCAGATGAGTTTCATATATGTATCCAATCGTGATGAAAATTAGTATGATCAATGGAGAGGAAATTGGCATTTTTATTGCATGATCAATTTTAAATCGCTAAAAAGACTCAAGAAGTAAATCTATACAAAACCTCGTCAAAACTTCGTCCAATTCTCAATGCTTAACAGAAATTTGGAAACTTCTTGCTGCTTTTCTACAGAACCCAATCGTATGCACCCGGGTGCATTCAGCCTCAGTGCACCCGGGTGCACTGCACCTATTTTTTTGAAATTTTTTTTTGAAATTTTTTTCATACAATGGTTAATCTAGGTTTATTTAACATATGTATCAATTTTTACTATTTTTGGAGACTTTTAGATATTTTTTTTAGATTTTTAAAAATCAGTGGCATTTTCGGTAATTTTAAATTACGGAAAATGCCACTGATTTTTAAAAATCTAAAAAAAATATCTAAAAATCTCCAAAAATAGTAAAAATTGATACATATGTTAAATAAACTTATATTAACAGCTTCATGAAAAAATTTTCAAAAAAAAACAAAAAAAATAGGTGCAGTGCACCCGGGTGCACTGAGGCTGAATGCACCCGGGTGCATACGATCGGGCTCCCTTTTCTACTGCTATCGAAATGTTGACTTTTTGTTACATTTGGAGGAGCACTGAAATATTGTGCTCGAATAATCCATGTCTTCCATCTTCACCGTTTTTAAGGACGGAGTTTGTGTCGTCATGAGCCTATTGTGAATTCAACGTCAGATATCATGAGTCTTTACCACCATTTCCACGTTACTACTCGTTCATGGAAAGTTAGTCCTTTTTTCTCCAAAATCTAGAAGCGACATTTCCGTGTTACCAAGCGTTAATGGTCATGGTCAGTCGATCAATCTGCTTGTCCAACCCGATTATAAATAAGTTTGGATTAAGATTTTTGAATAAATGAGTTATGATCAGTCAACCCGTTTAACCATTTAATTAAATAAACGGATTAAGATTGAGATTTTATAACCCGTCAACCCATTTAGTAATCTGTTTAACCCGTTTAACTGATTCGGCCCATTCAACCTATTTAACTTGTTTAACCCATTAAAGTTATATATATATATATGCTTAACTGAGTTAAAGTTGAGATTTTTTAAATGAGTTAATAAACGGATTAGAGTTGAGATATTCTAAATAGGTTAGGAATAGGATTAGACTTCAACTCGACCCATTAAAGTTATATATATATATATATATATATATATATGCTTAACTGAGTTAAAGTTGAGATTTTTTTAATGAGTTAATAAACGGATTAGAGTCGAGATATTCTAAATAGGTTAGGAATATGATTAGACTTCAACTCGTCCAACTTAATCCGTTAACACCCCTAACGTATACACAACTCTCTCTTAATTTTTTTTTGTAATATTTAAACTTTAAAATAAACTAAAGCTTATCCATAAAAATAATCAACTAAAGCTTAGATCGTAACCAAGTTAGAATCTAGCAAAGATATTTAAAATTAAATGCGTCTTAATCTTGACCACAAATAAAAATTGAAGTCATAATTTTTCAGACCGTAGAATGGAAGTCACACTTATTTAATCCAAGTATGTATGCGTGTAAGAGGTAGAGATTCGTGTGTTTAAGAAGTGATAAAAAATTTAGATGAAAAGTTTTTGGTCAAAAATTTGTTAAATTAATAGAAAATGACTTGATATAATAAGGATAATAACAAGGTTTAAAGAGAATAAAATTAAAATAGACATGTTAGTTGTAGGGGTTGTTATGTATAAATGATTACAAAATAGGGTAGTTGTATAGAAAGATATGAAGAAATAGTTTTAAAATATGATAGTTGTGGAAAGGGAAAGGTTTAAATTAAGAAATTTTAATTCGAAAAGTTTGAAAAAAAATTTGAATAAGCGGAAGCTTGGATACATACGAATGTTGAAGGGAGACTCCTTTCGTTCCATTAACTGAGACTGACTTCCATAATGTGTACAACTGCTGGTGGCCTTATAAAATGATATTGACATATTAATAATAATATTACTTCTGTTCTGTTTATTTAATGCTAAATGGATTGATGGAATTTATTTTAGAAATTATGCTAATGAATTCATATAAATTTATGGTGGTTTTCAAATGAGATGGTATGAATGCAAAGGTGCTAGATTTCCACGAGAGTTGAATGGATTCATCTAGGACTATTTTGATATAAATGTGAAGGGAGAATTTTATATATTAATATTGAAATTTTGGTCAGGATTGATTTAGATTAGAAGCGTATATTTCATAATCGATATGGAATTTTAGCGAAGAAATTTGACTATTTTGCTATTTGAGTTAAGTAGGATTTCTTTCTTAAAGATTTCCCTATTTTATTATGGATGTGAACTTTTATAAAATGTTTTTATGATGATGTTGATTGGGGATTTTAGAAAAAATTTATTTTTTGATGGGTATTGTTATAAAATGATTTTATGATCACGTTGATTGGGGATTTCAGAAAAATTTTGTTTTTTTAATGGGTATTGTTACAATCATCTCAATAGGTATTTTTCCAACTTAATCTCTCAGATATTCTTACAAATTTGTCACATTATTCCAATATACAACCAACAATATCTTTTTAATATTTATCCAAACCGTGGACACTCACACTTGGGGAGAATTAATGCCACCAACTTTTTTTCTTGCTATTCACGCCACCTTCAAATGTTGCTGCTCTACGCTGCTTCCTTTACCACCAATGTAGGGGTGCAAGTCGGTCCGGGTACCCACGGGTCGACCCGCTGGGTACCCGAATTCGGGTCGGTTCGGTTCCACGGGTAAAATACCCGTTCAAATTCGGTTAGGGGTCGGTTCCGGTGCTGGGTACCCGGAACCGACCCGGATTTCCTATTAGTATATATATTATTTATAATATAATATAAAAATCTCCCCCAGCCGGCCAGCCCTAAATCCCCAATTGAATCCCGTATTCTCGTCCCGACGAAGACGAACTGCCCTGTAAGGCTAAACCTTTCTTCTCTCCTCTGCGCCGTCTTCTCGCCGGCGCTGTCTTCTCTGCGCCGTCTTCTCTCCTCTGTTTGCGGCCATTGTTCTCGCCGGCGCAGCTTCAGTCCTTCCAGGCTTCTCTCTCTCTCTTTCTCTCTCCCCCCGACCCTCTCCTCTGCTTCTCATTTCCAGTTTCCACATTTGCGATTTGCCCAGATTAGATCTGTCTGTGCACAATGATATTCGCAGATCGCAGCCTGCTTAGATCTGTCCGTGCACAGTGGCTGTTTGGAATTCATTCATTCATCGGGTAAGCAGGTTGCAGTTTTTCAAGCAAATGCTGATATTTCCAACTTGATATGTTGATCTGTCCGTGCAAATGCTGATATTTCCAACTTGATATGTTGCAATTTTTCAAGCAAGTTGCAGTTTTTCTTATCTGGCGGTTTTGGACGTCTTGGTTTGCCTTAAGGTTTGCTGTATCTTGTTCTTTCTTTAATGAGTTTGGATTCATTTTTCATCCTCCTTGTAATTGGAGACAATTTTCTATGCTTTGATATGAAATGGACCATAGTGCATGATCATGTGAGGTATAGGTATTCACTAATGTCCATATCAACTGTCAACTCCCAAATGTGGCACATCCAACATAAATGCCCTTTAACTGATTGTACATGCTTCAAGTTGTTAACACTGAATTGTTAAATGCCCTAAATGCATAGAATTTGCTGTATAAATCGTCAAAGTTTAAATGTGCCTGTCGAGCTGTGCCTTTAAAACATTGTCTTTTCTAATTCTTCTGCACTGCAGGTGCTTGGAAATTGAAATGGAATAGTTAATCTTTGATATCTGACACTAGATAGTGTTTAGGGTCATTTGCACTGGTTTAGCCTTTTTAGTATTGGAAATTTTATGTTTCATTGGAAAATTCTTTTCAGAATATAGTATTTCTGTATTTGGAGCCAAGTTGGATGCATGACGTTTTTAGGAACCGATTTGGAACCGAACCGGAACCGACCCACACTTGAAAAAATTGGGTAGGGTAACCTCCGGACCGACCCGGTCTAAAATAGGGTAGGGTAGACAGTTTTAAAAAATGGGTAAGGGTAGGTTCCACCCCTACTCGGGGGTACCCGAACCGACTTGCACCCCTACACCAATGTAGTTGATGCGTCTTGACATACACGGGGCATGCTCGGCATAAATTTCATTTTCAGATTGGGGTGTTAATGGTAATGCCCGTCCAACTCATTTATAAATGAGTTTGGGTTCAAATTTTTGAATAAATGGTTTATAATCCACCAACCCATTTAACCATTTAATTAAAAAAACGGATTAGGGTTAAGGCTTCGCAACCCGTCCAACCCGTTTATATAACCCGTTCAACTCGTATAACCTGTCCAACCCGTATAACCAATTTATTATAAGATATAATATATTATATAGAATTATATATATGTGAAATTCTTTTGGTCGTAAATTAGGGTCTGTTTGGGAATATATAAAACTAGCTACTTGTAGTAAAACTTTTCAACCCGAGTACCATTTAAAAAAAAAAAGTCATTTCGAGCACTGATTTTGGTTTCCTATGCAATTAATGCGCCATTTCTTATCGCCGAAAAAATCCCATTTGAATTTTCATCTCAGTAATGCACCACTTTTCGTGGCTGAAAAAAATGTCTTTTAATTTTTAGTAGCTTCTTGCTCATGGCTCTCCTATCCCACCCAGGCCCAACCGTGCATGGTATTCTGCAACTGAGTACCCAACTATTTTTAGATCTCGTGAAACGAGAGGCTTGGAGCAGCACACCGCACGCATTTTGCACTTCTGCTGTGTCTTCTCAACTAGTAAGTGATTAGAGAGGGAACTTAGGAATTTGGCCTCAAATTCACCTGTCTCACATCTTAGATGGCAATCTAAAAAAATGAAATATGAAAGGTTTTGGTCCTTATAAAATGATCTTTTCAAACCGGTTGGCATTCAGGCAATGTCCAACCGGCCCAAACACCTGTGTGTTTTTGTTTTTTTTTTTTAAATGTTTTTATAAACATGTTAACTTAGTTATGTTTAATCTATAAACCAAATTTTTACTATTTTTGGATATGTATATAAATTTATTTTTGATTTTTAAATATAGGAATATCTAAGTCATTTTAAAATAATTTAAAATGACTTAGATACCGCTGTATTTAAAAATAAAAAATAAATACATATACATCTCCAAAATAGTAAAAATTTGGTTTATAAATTAAACATAACTAGATTAACATATTTATAAAAAAAATTTCAAAAAAATAAAAATAAAAATAGGTGTTTAGGCTGGTTAGAAATCGCCGGATTGAGAAGATCATAACTCTCGGTCCTTTAGGAGTCCCACATCTTGTAAGAAAACTTGCGTCCTATTCTTCACTAGTTAGTCCAAGTGGCCCACCTCCCTGTTCTCCTCAAAATGAGTGTGCCTCCCATAGTCCCATTTACTTCCATGTATGGAGAAATTTCCAAATAATCACGACTTTTTAACCCTAATGCCCTGTATGCCCACCGATTTTCAAGAATTCCTTAAATGCCAATGAATTGTGAACAAATTAAATTCCTCCAATCCGCACACTGTTAGGGTGAGTAGCAATTAACACAGAAGTAAAATGACTAATGCATCCCTACTGATCAAAGACAATGCGTATATATCAAAGTTCATTAGCACACTTGCTCATAAAAAAAAAAAAAAAAAAACTTCTTTCACACACAAGTAGAATGACTAATGTACCGTGCTAATTCAATTTCCATAGAACATGCTCATTTGTTGCTGATTTTCACAGAGAAGCAAAAGTACGCGTAGTTCTGGTTGCTGCAATTATAGAGAACAGAAGGTGGATTTGCTAAGATGGTTGCTGCTGGTTCCCTTGATATTGGAGATGGCAGTGGTTCCATGGTAGAAGCATGCAATCATATTCATGTGGATGGGTAATCCTAGCTAATGAGCCTAATGGCTTGGGTACGAAAAGAATATTGGCTTGTGAGTATGTAAGAAGTTTTCTAAAATTTATGAGTATATAAGAAATTAGAGAAAATTTGCGTTTTAAACTTTTTAACTATGTGTATTTGCATTATAAACCTATAAATTTTGCATAGTAGCACTTAAACCCTTTGAAGTTTTATTTTTTTCATTTTAAACTCTTGTCCGTAACGGCTTTAAAAAAGCTTCATTGGCCTATGCTTAATCTTAAAATACCCTTGCCCAAAATATTTAACAACCATCCTCAAAATTGATATCCAATTTGGGAATTTAGGGATGTTTTCTATTACACGAGAGAGCTTGACTAAATTGCTCATATTTCAATTTGGGTTTTTCACTTCTATATATATGCGAGGGTAATTTTTCACATTACACATGGGTTGATAGTGTTTTTTTAACATCGTAAGTGACGAAGGTTTAAAATGCGAAGAATGAAACTTTAAAGTATGAAAAATTCTAATAAGCAAACTTCAGAGTTTAAAATGTAAATACGTATAGTTAGAAGGTTTAAAATACAAATTCTCTAAATTTATTGTCAAAATTATGTGTGTATTAGAAAATTTTCTACATTTAACATGAAATAAATACATGTGGGCCCATTTACATTTATTTGGCACCATCAGCCTTTTGCTCATTGAGATGGAGATGAATGAACAATGCCAGCCATTTTTAAATGAGTTGCGATCCACTGCACTTAGCTTCGGTGCACTTAGGTATAAAAATTTATTTTTTAAAAATTTTGGAATTTTTTATACAAATACTAATCGATCTAGTGCACCCGAGTGCACTTAGCTTTTGTGCACCCGGGTATAAAAATTTATTTTTTAATTTTTTTGAAATTTTTTTATACAAATATTAATTTAAGTTTATGTAGCAGGTGTATTAATTTTTACTATTTTGGAGATTTATAGATTTTTTTTTATTTTTTTAAAAATCAGTGGAAGTTTTATAATTCACAAATAATGAAATTGCCCAAAAAATATCTATAAATCTCCAAAAATGGTAAAACTTGATAAATATACTAAATACAACTAGATTAATAGTTTTATAAAAAAATTTAAAAAATAAAAAGTGAGTTAAATATATTCTGGTGCACTGAAGCTAAGTGCTAAAAATGTCTGTTTTCAAACAAGTAGATGGTATACACACACATATTTTTTGACTGGACATTTTGAATACACCATAGATGGGTGAGCGTCTCGTTATTAATATATTTTAAAAATATAAAATCAATATAAATAATATACATCTATCTGATAGAAGAATGATCCTGTTGCTATAGATACAAATTTTACAAAAGCCATAATGTATTTGATTTGAAATTTCGCTTAGACCTTGTATGTATGGATGCAAAAATCTCTTAATTTTTACATAACAATTTAAATTGCTTATTTCTTATTTTAAAATGAATATCTTTTGTACATAGAAAAATTAATATCTTTTGAAAAAGTATATTGGGATTGAAACTTTTGTACAGGAAATTAAAATAGTAAGTTGTTATTTTTAATAAAAAAAATATTTTCAGACAATGAGAGATTTGAAAACAATAAGGATACGCTTGCAAAGGAGAAATTACAAAGTGCGCGTGAAATTCAATAGAAGAGCTATGATCGAATACAACCCATGTACCTATGTACCCGTGCACCCTTTGTAATTTAATTTAAAAAAATATTGAAGATCTGAATGGTTTATAATATTTATTTGTATATATTATTTATGATACTAAAGTTATATATATATATATATACACACACACGGGGATGCTTTTATGAAACCCCCTCCATTTTTAAAATCTTGGTGGTAGATAGAAAATCTATTTCATCCATTATATTTTGCATTATTTACAGTATCTTAGAAATCTTTTTTTTTTTAAAATTTCACTGTATATGGTTCCGATCTATAAATGTGTAAAATCAACGTAATAAAATAATTAAATATTAAAGTATCAACTTTAAAATAGTTTTTTCAATATCTAAACCATCTAAAATATCAATAATATGTAAGTTAATTATCTTAAAAAGTGTTGTTATATTCTGATATATGTATAATGGATTTAAGCATTTTTCATAATTTACATATGAATACATCTATTTTTGAGCAAATGTGGTTCATCCACATATTGGATTGAGATGTAACTTGGTCTTCTAGCTAAAAATATGGTGTAAAATACAATAAATGGATTAGATTTTCCATCGAGGATCAATATTTCAAAAATAAAAAAGATTTCGCGAAATCACTTTTATGAAATCTGGTTTTATAGAAGTATTTCTGATATATATTAAAAATTGTTTTATATTCTGAACTTGGTTTAGGCTAGTTAGTTGTATTCTGAATTTTTATTTATTTATTTATTTATTTATTTTGATGAAACTGGGCACTTCTGATTTAAAAGTGAGTCAATGGGGGCGGAAATTGACACTTTTATTGCATGATCAATTTTAAATCTCTAAAGAAATTACAGAAGTAAATCTGTGCAAAACCTCGTCAAGACTTCGTCGAATTCTCAATGCTCAACAGAAATTTCGAAACTTCTTCCTGTTTTTTCTACCGCCATCGAAATGTTGATTTTTTGTTGCATTTGGAGGGGCACCGAAATATTGTGCTCGAATAATGCATGTCTTCCATCTTCGCCGTTTTTTTTTTTTTTCCTCGGGTCTTTTGTTTCTGCTGTCTCAGGGATTTGATCCTGGATCGATGGCAACCATGCCAAGATGAGTCACCGCTGCGCTGGAGCGCCGGACTCCCATCTTCACAGTTTTTAAGGACTGCGCATTTTAGTCATTTTCTTTTGCTAGCTAACAGAGTTTGTGAAGTCATGAATCTATTATGAATTTAGGGTCAGATATTATAAGTATGAGAGCAATTAATGAAACATTGTATGTATATTAGGAATTAGGAGCATAAGAGGAATTTACTCATTAAAATTTGAAAAATATATTGAAATAGAACTATTTTTAAAAAGTAACGAAACGGATCTGTTTAATATAAGGAAATTCTTTTAAAAAAATAAATTTTTTTGCAAAGGAATTTTAATATAATTTTTCATTTATTGTTTACGTTGGCTTTTTTTAATCATTTTTCAAAAAAGATTTAGCATTTGCAGTTACGCTTCAATTTCAGTTAAGTCTTATTTGTATAAATACAAATTTTACAGAAGTCATAACATATTTCAAATTCTGCTCAAACGTTGTAGGTATGGATACAAAAATCTCTTAATTTTTCATAAATTTTTTTTGAAATCCTTTATTTCTTATTTTAAAATTAATATCTTTTTGTATATAAAAAATTAATATATTGTGAAAAAGTAGCACTTGGTGGTAAGTGCTTAGAAGACTTGGGTAGGAGACGTTTCCACGTAATCTCATATAAATATTTTGAAACCTTACTAATCTAACTGTTTTTAATCATTTTTAACCCTATATTTTGATCATTTTTCATATAATTATTTTATTTATTCTTACTTTACGCTAATCATATCTAATGACTTTCACATTTTTTTAAAAATATTCACTTTACCACCATTTACACCTTACCAAACTTTCCCCAAAAGTGGGTTTTTTTCGAAATTTTTGCAAATATGCCTACAACATTTCATCAATATTGCATCTGTGTCTCTAAGTTTGCTGATATTGCAAATATTTCCACAAATTTTATATGAAATTCTAAGTGTCTTTTCCGTTATAACTCCATTGAAATATTTGTAAAATGAAGATAATGTCCTTTTAAGCTAAGTGATACACTTGCAATTTTTCAAATATTATAGATATATTTGCTATTTCATTATTTTATATATATTATTATTTTAGATATTTTTGCAAATATACTTATAGCATTTGCAAAAATTGTAAGTGTATCATTTGGTTTAACGGACATTAACATAATTTTACAAAAATTTTAACAGTGTTATAATGAAAGGTACACTTGCAGTTTCATACAAACTTTGTGGATATATTTACAATATTAGCAAATTTAAGGATAAGGATACAATATTAGTCAAATATTGTAGGCATATTTATAAAAATCATTTTTTTCCAGAATCTATAAGTGACACTTCCAGGTCCAGTCGTATACACAACTCTCAAGTAATTTTTTTTAGTATTTAAACTTTAAAATAAACTAATGCATATATACTACCGAACCCCAGAATGTTCTAATCTTGACTACAAATAAGAATCGAAGTCATATTTTTTTTATCGCAAAATTGAAGTCACATTTGTTTTATCCAAGTCTGTACGTGTGCGAGAGGTATGAGGTTTGAAACGTCCCTCCAAACCAAGAATTTTATTTTTGTATAGATGTATAAGGTATAAGGTTTTTGGCGAGATAGTGTTTTATGGGCAGCAAAAAATAGAAATAGAGCATTAAAAGGAAAATAAAATTAGGATAGTAGTGGGAAAATAAAGGTTAGGTGGCATTAGGAAGCGGTACTAAGTAACCCCTTAATTTTTGAGATATTGATAATTAATTTAAAATTCAATTTATTCGTTGTATTTAATATCAAATTTTTGCTAAGAGATCAAATTTCATCTCAATCAAGTATTTATATGGCCACATTTGCTTAATATATATATATATTCATGTGTAAATTTGAAAAATGCTTAAATACATTCACAAATGTATTAAAATGTAATAATATTTTCTAGAATCATTTATCCACATATTAGCAATATTTTAGATAGTTTAGATGTTTTAAAAACTACTTTAAAGTTGATATTTTAATATTAAACTATTTTATTAGGTTAATTTTATACATTTATAGGTTGAACCCCTATACAATGATATAGAATAAATGAGAGAGTTTCCATGATAATATAAATAATGCTAAATATAATAGATAGAATGAATTTTTTATTAATTATTAAGATTTTAAAAATAGAGGAGGTTATATAGAAAAGGGGTTTCATAAAAACGACACTGATATATATAAACACACACACACACATACACAAATATGCACGAAAATGCTTCTATGAAACCCCCCCTCTTTACTTAATTCTCTCCATTTTCAATATTTAGATAGTTGATGAAAAACCTATTCTATTTATTGTATTTAGCATCATTTATATTATTACAGAAATCCTTTCATTTTTCTAATATCACTGTATATGGGCTTCATCTATAAACATGTAAAATTAATATAATACATGCTAAGTAGCATTTTCAACATCTAAACAGTCTAAAATATCATTAATATATAGATAAATGATTTTATAGATTATTAATATATTCCAATATATATGTGAATGAATCTAAGCATTGTTCCTAATTTACACATGAAGTTACCTATTTTTGAGCAAATATGACCTATACACAAATTGGATTTGATTAAAATTTGGTCTCATAACTAAATAAATGATATTAAATGCAATGAATGCATTGAATTTTTTATTAATATCAAAATCTTAAAATTTGAGAGGTTACGTGAAACCGTCTTTATGTAACCCGTTTACACAGAAGTGGGCCTGTTGTACCATAACTTAAAGTGCATTTAGCCCATTTATTAATATAAATTCATTAGCATTATTTCTAAGGGGATATTTGGGATTATGCTTGAGTGGGATGACATAGGATGGAATGGGATATATGGTATGATAATATCATGTGATGGTTGGGCACATTTTGAATAGGAGCTTGGGTCCATCCCATACCACGATTTTGTACCCACTTCACAATCCCTAACATCACCTAAAATAAATCCCATCAATCCATTTAGCATTAAACAAGCAGAACAGAAGTAATATTGTTATTAATATGTTAATACCATTTAATAACGCCAGAAGTAATATTATTATTAATATGTCAATATCATTTAATTACACCATCACCAATTCTAGGTATTATTAGAATGGTAATGGTCATGATCAACCTGCTCGTCCAACCCATTTATAAATGAGTTTGAGTTAGGATTTTTGAATAAATAGGTTATGATCCACTAACCTATTCAATTATTTAATTAAATAAACGGATTACAGTTATCATTTGATAATCTGTCAACTTGTTTAGTAACCTGTTTAACCTATTTAACCTATTTAACCTGTTTAACCTACTAAAATTTTATATAGAGAGAAAAATATTCTAGTGCAGTTACCTCAAAATGAGCCCTATGTAATCATAAAATTATAATTTATTCCATCCATTATATTTAGAATTATGTATTCTATTAACATACCGATTTTCATCCAAATTGGATATGTGTATAGACCCACTATGAAAATAGTACAAATTCAATGTAATAAAATAGTTTGATATAAATAACAACTTTAAAGTTGTTTTTCCAACTCAAACTATTTTCTACATAATTTATATATAGATAAATTATTGTATAAAGTATCAATACGTTTAAATATATGTGGCGATTGAAGTAAACTAGAAGCATATATTTCGGAATTGATGTGGAATCCTAGAGAAGAAATTTGACTAGTTTGCTATTTCAAGTAAGTAGGATTTCTTTCTTAAAGATTTTCCTATTTTATTATGGATGTGAATTGATATAACATGTTTTTTTTTATGATATTGATTGGGGATTTTTAGATAAATTTCATTGTGCATTTTTAGATATGAGATCTATTGATTTTTTTGACAAGCCTTGTATGAATTTCAGATGAATTTATATATGATTTTTTTGGTCGACCGAAAAATATATTTAAGATCTAAATTTCGAGTTACATGTTTCAAGCAAATCATACGTGCACATGGCTTGCAAGTCGAATGCACATGAGAATAATAAGTAGACATGGATTTAGCCTTAAGTTCACCTATCTCACATCTTGGATGGTAACCTGAAAAGAATGGAATATGAAAGGTTTTGGTCCTTTTGGATTCTGGATGGGACGTATATGGAAGAAGACTTGCGTCCTATTTGTCACCACTTAATCCAAGTGGCCCACCTCCATCTTCTCTTCGAAATAAGCGCGCCTCCCATCTACTTCTATACATGGAGAAATTTCCAAATAATCACGATTTTTGAACCTAATGCTTGGTATGCCCATGCATTTTCAAGAATTCATTTCATGCCAAAGAATTATGAACAAATTAAGTTCCTCAAATCCGCACACAGTTAGGGTGAATAGCAATCAACGCAAAAGTAAAATAATTAATGCATCCCTACTGATCAAAGACAATCAGTGTATATCAAAGTTCATTAACACACCTGCTCCAAAAAAAAAAAAAGCCTTCATTCATACACTAGTAGAATGACTAATGTACCCGTGCTAATTCAGTTTCCATGGAATGTGCTTGTTTGTTGCTGATTTTCACATAGAAACAGAGGCGTACGTGGTTCTGGTTGCTGCAATTATAGAGAGCAGACGGTGGGATTTGCTAAGATAGCTACTGCTGGTTCACTGGATACCGGAGATGGAGTGCTTCCGTGGTACAACCATGCAATCATATTCATATGGGTGGGTAATTTTTTTTTTGATGGAAAGTAGAAATATTTTCTAACCCAACAACCTCTAGAAATGGAGAGATTCAGAGGGACGGGGGATAGAGCTATTGATAGATTTCAATGACAAAAAATTATCTATACAAAGTTTTTCCTGAAGAAAGTATGTGGGATTAGCCCACCACCCTAGATTGGAAGAAAAATTGCAAGACATAAAGTCAACCAGCTACTGAATTGCCTAAGTGTATAACATGATGAAAGGTTACTGATCGATCATGTGATGTAGCCTATCTAATCTTGTCAATCAGTGTTCTCACAAGAGATAATATAGGCTTCTCGTTAGCTAAAAAACAAAAAAGAATCAAAGAATTTGATTCCATTTGGATGTGTCGGAGGTTAATTTCCTGATCCCACTTGACACGACCGGCCATATTGCAGTGACTTCCATAACTAATGGGTCTAAGACACTTAGCCGGTTCCATCGTCTGACTAAGATGAAGAATCCTCTGGAATCTCTAATCACCGTTGCAAACCCCTGTATAAATTTTTGGATGTCCCTTTTGCCATCCACATTGATCTTAAAATGTCAAAGAATCCTCTAGAATCTTTGATCATCATTGCAAACCCCCCGTGTAAATTTTTTGGATGTCCCTTTTGCCATCCACGTTGATCTTAAAATATCCTTGAAGTGGTTTTACCCATTTTGCAACAAGTGATTGGTCAAATAGACTTGACCTGAGAAGGCCAAACACCTTCCTATATTGATCCAGATATTATGCATACCACTAGTTCACATCTTCCAATGTCGATTGGGTTCCTTCTTCTCTTAATTGATTTCTCAAATGCCAAACATGCCAACAAAATAGGAGAAAGAAAGCAAAGTCATCTCCTTGTGGGGGAGAAATGAACTGTCTGAAGATAATTTGGACATCGTTTATCACCATCTAGAAGGGCAACACCCCGTGATTTGATGGCACGCAGGTTGAACCAACTCTCACTAGACAAATAAATGATGAATATCCTCCATCTCTTTCCTTTAGACAAGACAAGTGGGATTTAGCAAAATACTGTGCCTACGCAAGGTGCCCAATGTGGGCAATGCATCTTTCAATAATCTCCGACCAAAATAAGGATCTTGCTTAGGACTTTTGTCTTCCAAATGAATTTGTAAACTGCCTGATCAGGAGTCGAATCCATGTCATCAGCTACCAACATGCGACCTTTAATTTGCAATCAAGTCTTGTATGCTGATTTAACTGTATATCGACTATCTACTTCATGCTCCTAGAACCACCTATCATCTTCACAAGGTTTAGTGTAACAAAGAATGTGATGAGATCTCGACCTGATGCACCAATAGCTTGCAACAACAAGTCCTCCTTTCACTGGCCAATTTGCTTATCAAGAAAAAAACTGACCTAGACATCATCATGTACATACGCTAGAAGAGGGCTTGCTTTGCAAATGTATGTTGGGAGCTATCTATCGCTAAAAAAATCCAGTAGTTGACTATTACCAATATGCCTTTGCTATAAATGACATCTCTAGCTTTGAGGATGCTCTTTCGTGTGAAAGAATCAGTTGCTTTGCCTTCTACACAACCATAGATTCCCATGCTTGGGTTGTTTGGCTTGCAATGTTGAGTTGCACAACAAATTTGTATTTACTAGCCACCATACTTTCTTTGCTAGTAGGGCATAGTTAAAGTTTATGATGTCTCTGAATCCTATACCCCCTACAACCTTCGCCTTGAACATGTCTCTCCATGCTCCCAACTAATTTTACGTTTACCATCTTTTTTTACCCCACCAGAATCTACTAAGCATGCCACAAATTTCTCTACAAAAAGTTTTAGAGAGAAGAAAAATGCTCATTGTGTATGTGGGGACTGCCTATGCAACAACTTTTATCAAAATTTCCTTGCCACTGCATGATTTTTTGAAAATTTATTAATATTTTTTTATTTTCTGAATATAATAGAATCTAATCGCATCTAACAGCATTTAATAGCATCTAACCGGATCTAACAACATCTAACCATATCTAATTTTATAAATTAATAAGTTAATACTAATTTAACACCTGTAATATGATCCTAGGCCCCTTATAACGTCATTTATACCTTAATTACAGAATTTAAAACCCAGATAATACGATTTAATGAAATCACCATAATCTAACAGCGTCTAACCGTATCTAATTTTTCAAATTAATAAGTTAATCCTAATTTAACACCTGTAATATGATCCTAGGCCTCTTATAATGTCATTTATACCTTAACTACGGAATTTGAAACTCAGATAATACGATTTAATGAAATCACCATAATCTAACCGCATCTAATTTTTAAAATTAATAAGTTAATCCTAATTTAACACCTGTAATATGATCCTAGACCCCTTATAAGGTCATTTACACCTTAATTACGGAATTTAAAATCCAGATAATACGATTTAATGAAATCACCATAATCTAACAACGTCTAACCGTATCTAACCGCATCTAACTGCATCTAATCGTGTCTAACCGCATCTAACCACATCTAATTTTTTAAAGTAATAAGTTAATTCTAATTTAACACCTGTAATATGATCATAGATTCCTTATTGTTGGTCCCGAGTTGATGGCTAAACCCAAGAGGGGAGGGGTGAATTGGGTTCTTTAAAAAATTCTTTGGTAAATTAAAAATCTTAACCCCTTGAAAGATTAATCCCCTTTTTGAAGGAAAATAGAGAGCAATAAGATAAAGCAATAAAAGAAAGCAAAAGACAAGATTTATAGTGGTTCGGGCAATCCTTCCCTACTCCACTCTTCCAAGCTCACACTCCGTTGTGACTTGGGTTCCACTATGTATTTCTCGAATACACTTAGAGTCTCCGCTCTCTTCTAGATTCTAGCTCTAGGGGACATATACAACACACAACACAAGTAGGTGATGAGTTCCACTCCAATCACACACTACTTTGCATATACTTGATCTTAACTACTCAAGCTAAATCAAGTTCAATACAACAAGACTTTGAAATAAGAAAAACTACACTTTATAGAGATGTGTAGGCAGGTTGAGCTCGAGGAAGAAATTGTAGAAGCAGCTTGGATGAGTATCGATGAAGCAGCTTGCAACTTGAAGCTCTTTCTTCCTTTGAATGTATATAGACCACTCAAATATGGAGAAAATGAAATAGAAACTCCTTCTTGCACTTCTTTTCTCTCTTTGGACTTTGTAGTGTGTATAGTAGTGTATATGAGTGTCTTGTATATTTCTTTCACGTTCATTTGAGTGTCCTTTTATAGAGTGAGGAAGATTTGAACGTTGTAGAGGTAGTTGGCGCGCAATAAATGATCTCCAACGTTCAAAAATTCGAACGTTATTTTCCAAGTCGAAGATGGAGTCGACTTGGCCTGCGACTTGGCTTCCAAGTCGCACCTGGAGTCGACCTCGTGTGCGACTCCAGTTCTTCAGATTCCCAAGTCTGAGTCTTGGGTCGACTTGGCCTCAGACTTCAACTGAAGTCGATCCTGGAGTCGACTTGGGTTGCGACTTGGCTCGGCCTTTGCTAAAAATGCTTTGATCTTCATTTGGCTCGGCCTTTGCTAAAAATGCTTTGATCTTCATTTGATTTGCTTCTATCTTGCTTGGCTTTCTTCCTTTAGTCCTTTTGATTCTTGAATGATTGATTCATGCACCTTGATTTGCATCTGACTCATTTGATCTTTAAGACTTGAATATTTGAAACATACTTGTATCTTTGCCTTGGGCTTAATAGACTTGATTTGATCTTGAACTTGAATCATTGCTTTGAACTTGAGATAAATCAAGTTGTTCTTTGAAAATGTGTTTGCATCTTGATTTGGATTATTCAAGTGGATTCTTGGAATGACCTTGAATCTGCATCTTTGAAGTTTGAAAGTCTCAAGTCGAGGATGGAGTCGACCTTGTTTGCGACTTCGCCCAAGTCGCACCTGGAGTCGACTTCGTCTGCGACTTGGGCATCTTTGTGCCCCAAAGTCAGGTCTGGACAGTTTTCTCTCGACTGAAGTCGATAGTGAGGTCGACTTCGTTTGCGACTTGGCTTCCCAAGTCGCAAGTGGAGTCGACTTAGCCTGCGACTTCACCTGCTATTCTTTCAGTTTTGATTTTGCCTTTGAAGTTCTGTTTCAAGTCGATAATGGAGTCGACTTTGGGATCGAATTCACCCTAAGTCAAAGTCCAAGTCGACTTGGGGATCGACTTGACTATTTCAGTTCCTTAAAACATTTGGCAAACTCATTAGTATACTTGATATACTCAAATTAGTCTTTGTTAATCATCAAAACTCATGCTTTGGTCAATTTTGTTTTGTTTTAAACATTGTTTCCAACACTTATAACGTCATTTACACCTTAATTACAGAATTTGAAACCCAGATAAACGATTTAATGAAATCACCACAATCTAACAGCGTCTAACCGCATCTAACTGTATTTAACCACGTCTAACCACGTCTAACCGCATCTAATTTTTTAAATTAATAAGTTAATCCTACTTTAACACCTGTAATATGATCCTAGGCCCCTTATAAGGTCATTTACACCTTAATTACGGAATTTAAAACCCAGATAATATGATTAAATGAAATTCATCTTAATCTAACAGCGTCTAACCACGTTTAACCGCATCTAACCACATATAATCGAATCTAACCGCATCTAATTTTTGAAATTAATAAGTTAATCCTAATTTAACACTTGTAATATGATCTTAGGCTCCTTATAAGGTCATTTACACCTTAATTACGGAGTTTGAAACCCAAATAATACGATTTAATGAAATCCACATTAATCTAACAGCGTCTAATTGCATCTAATTTTCGACGTTTTATAAATATTTTACCTAATTTGTGTATTTTACAAAAGATATATAATTAATAATTCATTTTAGAACTACGCAAACCTTTAAATAATTTTAAAACTAAATAAATATATAAATTTATAATTTAAAATATTAACTAATTTAAATTAAATAAAATCAAAATTTATGTAAATATATAAAATTGTAAAAATTATTATATATATGACGCTATAAAACTAAAATTGTAGTCTCCTGTCTACATATATTAGCTTTCGCATCATCTTTTGAGGAATCTACCCGAATGGGCTTGCGAGGGTGAGGAATCCACTGGAAAGCGGCCTTTTCTTGTTTTCCAAAATCTAGTCCTGTAGACGCGACATTTAGTCATTTACACATTTAAACTTTAGGATGTTTTTGGAAATTGATAAAAATTTTATATGAAAAGTTCTCGGTGTAAAAATTGTTAAAATAAAAAAATAATGTGATATGATAGAAGTAATAATGAGAAGTAAAGATAATGAAGTTAAAATAGATAGGTTAGTTGTATAGGTAGTTGTAAGAAAATGATTGAAAAGTAAGATCGTTTGTATAAGAAGATATGAAGAAATAATTGAAAAATAAAGTAGTTATAAAGAGTGAAAAATTTTAAATTGAAAAGTTTTAAGTTAACATATTTTCTTCATTACCAAACATACCCTTAACATAAACTAAAGCTTAGAAACTACCAAACCCAGAATCTAGAATGGTGCAGAGCTGGGACCCAGGACCTACTCTTGTAGGATTTTGATCTTATGCCGATGCACTTAAGTGCACTTAGCTTTGGTGCACCTTGGTGCAAATACTCATTTTTTAATAATTTTTTTGAAAATTTTTTCACACAAATGTTAATATGAGTGTGTTTAACAGGTGTGTATCAATTTTTACTATTTTTGAATATTTTTAAATGTTTCTAGATTTTTAAAAATCAGTAGCATTTTAGTAAAATTAAATTATTAAAAATGTCACTAATTTTTAAAAATTTTAAAAATATCTAAATATTTTCAAAAATGAAAAAATTGATATGTGTGTATATGATAAATACAAATAGATTAACAATTGTGTGAAAATTTTTTTCAAAAAAATACAAAAAATAGGTATTTGCACTCGAGTGCAACGATGCTAAGTGCACTCGGGTGCATAGTATCAAAATCCCTATTTGTATCCCAGTTCTGGGTTGATATTAAATCAAAAGTGTCCAGGCTTTGTTAGGCTCAATCTGACAAAGTTAAGAAATAGA
This sequence comes from Annona cherimola, assembly GCA_030490835.1. Classification (NCBI taxonomy): domain Eukaryota; kingdom Viridiplantae; phylum Streptophyta; class Magnoliopsida; order Magnoliales; family Annonaceae; genus Annona; species Annona cherimola. The sequence continues at coordinate 64,174,459 of CM059973.1, read as the reverse complement.
GTTGTTTTCTAAATTAATTCATAAAAATATAGATTTAAAATAATTATATGAAAATTTGTTTACAATAAATCTAAAATTTTGAATTTTAAAATAATTACATCAAGAACATTTCTGTGATAAATTTTAAAATGATTATATGGATACAGTTTCTACGGTATAATTAAAATTATGAAATTTAAAATAATTGTATGGAGAATGTTTCTACAATAAGGGAGCATTTGGCAAATTTTAAAATTTTTTGTTTAAAACTTTTCAATATAAATTTTTTACCTTTCTATAATTGCTTTATTTTTCTAATCATATCTTCGCATGTTTCGGTACAACTATCTTAATCTCAATTATTTCTACACAACTATCTATTGGTCCCGAGTTGATGGCAATTACCCAAGAAGGGAGGGGTGAATTGGGTAATTAAAAATTTTAAACTTAAATTAGAAACTTTACCCCGGTTTAATTTAATCTCTTTTAATGAGATAAATGGAAAGCAATAAGATAATGAAAGTAGAAATTAAAAACAATAGACAAGGTTTATAGTGGTTCGGGCAACCTTCCCTTCTCCACTCTTCCAAGCTCACACCCCTTGTGACTTGGGTTCCACTATATATTTCGCGAATACAACTAGAGCCTCCGCTCTCTTCTAGATTCTAGCTCTAGAGGGCATATATAACCAGAGCCTCTGCTCTCTTCTAGATTCTAGCTCTGGGGGCGTACACAACAAGCAACACAAGTAGGCGATGAGTTCCACTCCAGTCACAACCCTACTTTGTTATAACTTTGCTTGAAACACCAAAATCAAACCAGACACCAAAAACTGAATATCAAATTGGAATGAGAGAAATCTACACTTTATAGATTTGTGTAACACGTTTCAGCTCAAGGAAGAATTCATAGAAGCGACGAATTGTTCTGCGTTAAAGCAAACAACAACTTTGAAGCTTGTTCTTTTTTTAAAAGTGTATAGATCACTCAAATGTAGAAGAAAGTGAAGTATAAGTCTTAATATCTTTTCTTTCCTCTTTTTCAGCTCTATATTATTGGTTTCCATGTTTGATTGAGTGTCTATATATAGAGGAGGGAGAATTTTGAACATTATGAAGTTGGTTGGCGCGTAATAAATGCGCCAATGTTCAAAAATTCGAAAATTATGACCCCAAGTCGCAGATGGAGTCAACTTTGGGTGCGACTTCACCTAAGTTGCATGCTGGAGTCAACTTCGGGTGCGACTTCGGCTGTGTTCAGGTTGTTCAAGTTCTTTCTCGGATCGACTTGGCCTTGGACTTGACCCAAGTCGCAAGTGGAGTCGACTTTGGGTGAGACTTCAGATTGCTCCAACTTCCAAGTCTGCCTTTTAGGTCGACTTGGTCTAGGACTTGACCCAAGTCGATTCTGGAGTCGACTTCGTTTGCGACTTGACCTCCTCATCTTGCCAAGTGAACTTGAAACTCTTTTGAAATGTCTTTGCTTGCTTAACTTCTTCAACATAAGTGTTGTTCCTTTGATTTGCATCATTTGAAATTTAAAATATTCACTTTGCATAAAAGATCCTTTAGCTTCATGCCTAGAAATCTTGAAAACTTGAGTCTTGGTATCAATGAACATGTCCAATTTATAGTCTTTGATTTAAATGGATGAATTCATGCAACTTGTTTGCCTTTGGATTTGCTTTAATCTTCATTTGTTCCAAGTCGAGTGTTTGAGTCAACTCGGTCTTCAACTTGACTCAAGTTTGGCCTCAAGTTGACTTGGCCTGCAACTTAACTTTTGAAATTCTGCCCTATCAATTTGAAGTCGATACTGGAGTCGACTTGGCCTACAACTTCGCCCAAGTCGCATGTGGAGTCGACTTCATGTGCGACTTCGGCAACCCTTGGTCCTCAATTTCAATGCTGGATAAAAATTGACGCTTGAAGTCTCTGCTGAAGTCGACTTGGGTATTGATTTGGCCTAAGTCGATGTCTGAGTCGACTTGGGGATCGACTTGGCCTGCCATGCTTTATTTTTTTCATTTTTATATCCTTAAACAATACACAAAACATATTAGTAGCTAAAGCATGCTCAAATTGAGTTGTTAATCATCAAAACATATGCTTTGGGTATTTTACATTTGTTTTTAACAGTTGTTTCCAACAATCTCCCCCTTTTTGATGATTGACACAACCAATTTGAGTTTAAACCTTTCAATATGTCATTTTATCCTATTTTGATATTTTTAGGATAATCATAAGTCGTTTGCCTTTTGAACTTAGTGAAGTTGTCATATATATTTCATTTTCATCATTTGCATATGTTGTTTCAAATAATCACAAATTGAATCTTATTTAAACAATTATTCAACCATTTCAAAACAGAACATTAGTGATCAGAACAAAACATAATTGATCAAAGCATGAAACAGAGCATTCGTAATCAGAGCATAATACAAGTGATAAGTATAAACTTTAGAACACAAACAAACTTTTTCACAAACAACCTTCTATATATGTAATAAAAAATTTCATTCAAATTTCAAAATAAAACCTATATACAAGCTACCCAACCCAAAATCCTAAAAATCTAAACTCAAAACTCAACTCTTCTCTCCCTTTTTGTCAAGAGATCAAATAGGGGTCGACTTGTAGAGATTTGGTCAACTGAAACGCAGATATTAGATATAGAGTTTGGATAGGTCGGATAGGCTGGACATGGGCTGAAGAGTAAAAGGATGAGACGGGGGCCTGAGTTGGATATCGGCGAACTGATCCGGTGTCAAATGGATCCAGTTCGGGGATAGGCTGATTGCGATGGCTTCTGAAGGCCAGATGATATCTGATTGTCCTCAGTTCCCGATCCATGCGATCTTGGTGGGAATGCGTATCCATGATGGCAGTAAGAACCCCAAAGATCTGACTCATCAACCGATCTTCTAACTACTCTAGATGTTCCCGGATTGCATTGACAGATGTATCCTAAGATGGCGACCTGGGAGCGAGATCAGGTATCTCAGAGCCATGAGGCGAACATGAGCCATGTGAGGTAGGCGATGCAGGTGCCTCATGAGCGTCTTGAGGTGGAGTTGGCTGCTCCTCTAGAGGTGATGAGGGCTGCTCCCCCTAACCCTGTGCATCCCCAACTTCGTCTTGAGCCGGTACGCCCATCCTTTCTTATAATCTTTCGGCTCTGAATTGCTCCACGTTTATCTTCATTCGCTGGAGCAAGGCTTTGTTGATAGCGTTTGTTGATTTGAGAACCTCAAATGGTTCGCCATCGATATCAACCTCGAAATGTTCGAAGATCTTGGTGATCCAAGTCCCGTATGGTAGAACCCCTCATAGGTTGTTGTCTTTCCTTGAGGCCAAAGCCTCTAGGAACAATCACAGAAGGCTGGCCTTGACCCGATTTGCTACTTTCCATAAAATTCTTACCTCCTGAGGGTTAAGTTGATTTCTACTTTCGCCTTTTGGGTAGATGCAGTAGGCAATCAGCAACCTTAGGACCCGTAACCTCGGGGATAGATCCATATAGTGCAGGAACTTAATCCCGGGATGATACTTGTTGCTCCTGCTGAGCTGATTGTAGATTTGCGTGATGGTGAGATCGCCAGGTTGCTGCTCATCCTCATGGGGAACACCGAGAATCCTGCCTATCTTTATTAAGGCATCTGCTTGATTTGGGCTCCCATCGTACTTAAGAACATCTCAACCCCCCTGACATAGGTACTGAAATACTGATCATCCAATAAATAATAAAAGATCCTAGTCAAGTCAGGGCAAACTCTTTCATCTTCTTTTAGCAGTCTGGTCCATCCTTGAAGTCTAAAAGCTCCTCAATCTCAAACTCATAGTCGTTCAAAAACTTGAAACCTATAATTTTTGGAATGAATACCTTTCTTTCATAGAACGACTTGTAGAATCGACTATGTTGGAGTTCAGTCTTGAAATATGTCGTTGGCATCTTCAAGATTTGGGCTTTGGCAGCTGGGGTTCCCTTTCGTCTAGCCCCTATATCCGTGCTTTCAGACGTCTAGGTTTCTGCTCCCCGAGCAGTTGTGGTTGATGGAGTTGCAGCTTGGAATCGAACTCTACGGCCAATGAAGGTCGAAGGTTCTTCCTGAGCTTGCTTCAAGGGGGTTCTTTGCCTTCTAGGCACCTCTTCTTCATTTTGGGAACTAGATGGTCTGGGGACAAGCTTTTGTGTTGGTTTGGACACAACTAGTTTAGGTAGTCGAGATTTGGGTGCCATTTGATGAGATTTTTGTAATAGGATGTTGAAATGGGGTTTTTGAGTGACAGCTAACTGAAATGGAAGCTGACTGAGGTTTGAATGGGAAGAAAGAGAGGAGAGAAAGGATGGTTGGAAACAGAGAGGAAGAGCTCGAGAACAGCAAAGGAAGGAGAGTGAGCCGGCTGGAATTTCCGGAGAGAGAGAGGAGAAGGGGTTGTCTGAGAAAGAGAATGCCTGAGAAAGAGAATAGGAATGGAAAGAGAGAGACAACATAGTTACTGCTGAAAAATGTCGAAATAGAGAGAGGGAAGGTTGGAACAGGGAGATTGTGCTAGGAGAAGAAGGAAAGAGGGATGCCGGAACGGAAGAGAAAAATGGGAACTCTAGGTTCGCCGGAGAAGAATAGGAATGTCGGAGGAAAATCAAGAGAGAGGTTGTCGCGCAGGAGAAATGAAGGAGAAGATAAGAAGAAGAAAACGGGAAGCTCGACGGTCGTGCGCTGGTGTCGACTTTGTCCTAGCGGAGTCGACTTCGTCTTGACATAGAGTCGACTTCGCCATACCCAAGTTGACTTCACTGGAGTCGACTTGGGGCCCCCGGAGTTGACTTGACTTATCGACTTGGACTTTTCTAAGTCCACTTTTCCCATCTAACCATTTCTAATTTAACTCAATCATCTTGTGGAACCCCGATCTTTGAGACGTGTACAAAACTTTAGAGTTGTAAACCCTAGGTAATATATTTGAGAAATATATATTGATGGATATGAAATATATGGAAATGAAGGTTAAAATAATTATGCATGAAATTCGGATGAATAGTGCACGTGAATAGTGTACGTGAATAGTAAATGTGGGATTAAGGAATATATTAAGTTAATCACTTTGGATTAACTTAATCTTAAAAGACAAAAAAGGAAGCTTCCCACAAAAGGACAAAATAGCCACTTTTGGAATTTTTTATTATTTTCGGATTTTTATGGATTTTTGTGAAGAAAATGAAGAAAAATTCATATCTTGCAATCCGGACATCGGATTGAGATGAAATTTTTTATGGGTGGCTAAGATGTGATGATAGACATGATGAATGGTCCAAGATGTGATGAAAATCACAAATCAAGGGTCAAGATTAAACGTCATTTGAAAATGAAAAAGTAGCTTTACTTTTTCATTAATTAGAATTGACTTTTGATTAATTTTAATTAATTAAAGAGATAAGTAATTAATGAAAAGCTGCTGAAGCTTGGACTTTTGGGGCCAAATCCAATGGCTCAAATCCATCCTCATCAAAGATCAATGCCTAGGATTAAATTAGCTTAAAATAAATAATTTTAATAAATAAAAAAATAGGAAAAAATAGGGCTGCCATAGGGGTGCGTGAACAGTAGCTAGGGTGGCTGCACAAGGCTCCATGCACCTTTTAAAATTAGAAAAAAACACATTTGCAATTTCACACCTCAAGCAAGAGGGGGTAAATTGCAAATATGTGAAAAATCAAAAAGTATAAATAGGGGGCAGGGGTGGACGTCCAAAGGCACTCCAAGCTTGAGCAATTCAAGCATTCCCACCCCCAAAACACGTTTTGGCTATAAAGAGAGAAGGAGAGAAGGAAGGAGAGAGAAAATCGGAAGGAAATGAGGAGTTCTCCACTTCGGGTAAGCAATTTCTTCCCAAATTTATTTTGGATGCTAAATAAGGTAAAACCATGCTTAGATAATGCCTAAGCATGAGAAAATAAGTATAGATATAATGCTTAATTGGAATTATGCCGAAACATCGAAAATTTGGAGCAAAGATGGAGCATTCGGGAAGATAGCGTATGATATGTGGAAATAATGCTCCAAATTTGATAAATGATGATTTGGAATGTATGATTATGATAAATATGATGTTGGAATAATGATATATTAATTTCATGATTTTTGAAATTAAGGATTATGCTTAAGTGAATTTATGTTGATTTTTAGTATATGGAGAAAATGATTTATTTAGCCAAGTTAATGATGATAAATTCATAATTCATGAATTTCCCATGATATACTAAGCATAAGCTATGTCATGGTATTTTTTATTTTTGGGAAAAATGTCAATTTTTGGAACCCATGAACAGTAACCACGTTGCTGTGAACAGTAACCACGTTGCTGTGAACAGTAACCTCGGGTGAACAGTATCGTGAACAGTGATTATGAACAGTAATCTGCTACAGTGACATGAACAGTAATTATGAACAGTGAACAGCGTATTCTGGGAAAAAATTGAGATTTATTTTTGTATATTTATGAGGATATATGGATGGAATTTTTAAAGGATTTATGGATAAAAATTCATATAAATGAGTAATGACCAAGTATTTATAAAAGGAAAACCTCTATGAAAATGAGGTAATATGTGATCGTAAAGCATGCATGGGAAGCAAGCTAAGACATGGAATAGATGGATAAAATATCCAATTTCCTTGTATAGGAAAATGAAAGGAAAGGATAAAGGAGTCAGGTTGAAGCAAAGCAAAGGTAAGCAAGCAATCCTTTTGAAAATGATGATTTGTATGCAAGCAAACCCTTTTGAAAACGTGGTTTTATTCTCAAGTATTTATGAAATGTGTTTAAGGGTGGTCATTCCTATAATGTTTTGAAATGATGAATGTTTATGAGGTTTTATGAAAAGTCATGCCGGCATATTAATATCATGCGATGTTCATGGACATGTGCACATGTATGATGTATAAGGAAGAGGCTTTGGTGAAGGTAGAAAGCGGATCAGAGAGTCCCCCTTCATTATTGCCGAGTCGTATGGGCTGTGTGCCGACGGCGTCCTCCCCAGAGGTGGAGGCAAAGGAATGTTATGTTTGAATGAATGCATTGCATTTTCATACATGGATTGAAAAGGAAAGCATGGATTTGAAATTATGTTTTTAAGGGATGATGCAAATAATTCTCTACATAAGAATGACAAGTCACCTGGTGTAAGAGGTATATAATGCCGGGAAAATCAAAAGTCATGCATGTAGGAACCATGTAGGCGTCAAGAGGAAGAGAGGTTCCCCTTGATGAGGCCAAGTCGGAGACAGCCGGCGTATTGGACCATGTTATGTGAGATGTTCCCTGAGCTAGCGTACCCGCACACGAAGGTTTATGTCAGGAGTGGAAAGGAAGCATTTGCACATCCAATGTTTATGAAAAGGTTTCTATTCCATTGATAGAGTATCACTTGCTAAGTGTCTCCTATCGAATGGAGAGAAATGCATTTACGAATGATTTACATGAATGGTTTATGAAAAGTTTCGAAATATGGTTTACGAAAAGGTTTTTATTCCGTTGGTAGTTGATCACTTGGTAAGTGTCTTCTATCGAATGGAGAGGAATGCATTTAAAATGAAAAATGCTTGCTTATTGAGTTTCGACTCATGTTTTGTTTTCCCAACCTCAGACAGGTGTAGGGAAAGCCAAGAAATGAAGGACATGTGTTGCTAAAGGAAAAGAGAAATCTACAAAGGTTAGTAAATTTTTGTATAAATAGATTCCCTAATGGGATATGATGAAAAAGGCATAGGTTGTATGAAATTATGAAGTGATGAATAATATGAGAAGTTGATGATTTATGATGTTATGGATAAGTCCATTATGAATGATGATGAGTATATGTTTATATGATGAAAGAAAAAGAAATGAAAAAAAAATTGGACGAGATCCAATTAAGAACCCGCCGCGTGATCAGGGCAACAATCCTGATTCACACTTACCAATCAACAAGATCTTGGAGTAAGGACTATGTGGACGCCTCGGTTCGGGGCGCCACAGAAATTGGTATCAAAGCAAGGATTGGTAAATAGGCGGGAGAAGGAGAAAATAAATGATGTTGAAAGAATAGGTCTGATATCACAGAGTGTGATACTAGAACAAGGATTGATAATTAGATATGGAAAGAGAAAAATTATGGGTGATAGAAAAGGAATAATACCACAAAAGTTGGTATTAGAATATGAATTGATGGATAGGCAAAGATAATGTCTATATTTATGAAGCTATGATATTTTTATGATGAGATAAGAATGGTATCATATCAAGGAATGGTAGATGAGTATAGAAGGAGCAAAACGAAAAGAAAGAAAAGGTATGATACCACGGGAAGTTATATCATAGCAATGATTGAGAGATGAATGTACATCATGATATTTATCTATCATGATATAGAATAGTAATGTCATAGATTGATGAAGAAAAGGAAATTTTTTGGAATTATTTTCCAAACTCGATACATTTAAAGATAGGCAAGGAAGAGGAAGGAATTTCCTCCATACAAAATAGAAAGTTAGCAAAAGTCTCTTCCGACTTTTGAAAAAGATTAATGATGTTAGGATGCAAAGATAATCTTTGCTATAAAATTAATTTTACACATATATGTTATGTGTATATGGGAAGAGAGCAGTGGATACTGAACTCTTTATTGGAGATGGTTGATGATTGATGATTAATGATTGATGAGATGAAAACTGCGCAGCAAAAGCATGATGGAAAAAGACAGGTTTCGGGACGAAACCTAATGTAAGGGGGGGAGGATTGTGGAACCCCGATCTTTGAGACGTGTACAAAACTTTAGGGTTGTAAACCCTAGGTAATATATTTGAGAAATATATATTGATGGATATGAAATATATGGAAATGAAGGTTAAAATAATTATGCATGAAATTCGGATGAATAGTGCACGTGAATAGTGTACGTGAATAGTAAATGTGGGATTAAGGAATATATTAAGTTAATCACTTTGGATTAACTTAATCATAAAAGACAAAAAAGGAAGCTTCCCACAAAAGGACAAAATAGCCACTTTTGGAATTTTTTATTATTTTCGGATTTTTATGGATTTTTGTGAAGAAAATGAAGAAAAATTCATATCTTGCAATCCGGACATCGGATTGAGATGAAATTTTTTATGGGTGGCTAAGATGTGATGATAGACATGATGAATGGTCCAAGATGTGATGAAAATCACAAATCAAGGGTCAAGATTAAACGTCATTTGAAAATGAAAAAGTAGCTTTACTTTTTCATTAATTAGAATTGACTTTTGATTAATTTTAATTAATTAAAGAGATAAGTAATTAATGAAAAGCTGCTGAAGCTTGGACTTTTGGGGCCAAATCCAATGGCTCAAATCCATCCTCATCAAAGATCAATGCCTAGGATTAAATTAGCTTAAAATAAATAATTTTAATAAATAAAAAAATAGGAAAAAATAGGGCTGCCATAGGGGTGCGTGAACAGTAGCTAGGGTGGCTGCACAAGGCTCCATGCACCTTTTAAAATTAGAAAAAAACACATTTGCAATTTCACACCTCAAGCAAGAGGGGGTAAATTGCAAATATGTGAAAAATCAAAAAGTATAAATAGGGGGCAGGGGTGGACGTCCAAAGGCACTCCAAGCTTGAGCAATTCAAGCATTCCCACCCCCAAAACACGTTTTGGCTATAAAGAGAGAAGGAGAGAAGGAAGGAGAGAGAAAATCGGAAGGAAATGAGGAGTTCTCCACTTCGGGTAAGCAATTTCTTCCCAAATTTATTTTGGATGCTAAATAAGGTAAAACCATGCTTAGATAATGCCTAAGCATGAGAAAATAAGTATAGATATAATGCTTAATTGGAATTATGCCGAAACATCGAAAATTTGGAGCAAAGATGGAGCATTCGGGAAGATAGCGTATGATATGTGGAAATAATGCTCCAAATTTGATAAATGATGATTTGGAATGTATGATTATGATAAATATGATGTTGGAATAATGATATATTAATTTCATGATTTTTGAAATTAAGGATTATGCTTAAGTGAATTTATGTTGATTTTTAGTATATGGAGAAAATGATTTATTTAGCCAAGTTAATGATGATAAATTCATAATTCATGAATTTCCCATGATATACTAAGCATAAGCTATGTCATGGTATTTTTTATTTTTGGGAAAAATGTCAATTTTTGGAACCCATGAACAGTAACCACGTTGCTGTGAACAGTAACCACGTTGCTGTGAACAGTAACCTCGGGTGAACAGTATCGTGAACAGTGATTATGAACAGTAATCTGCTACAGTGACATGAACAGTAATTATGAACAGTGAACAGCGTATTCTGGGAAAAAATTGAGATTTATTTTTGTATATTTATGAGGATATATGGATGGAATTTTTAAAGGATTTATGGATAAAAATTCATATAAATGAGTAATGACCAAGTATTTATAAAAGGAAAACCTCTATGAAAATGAGGTAATATGTGATCGTAAAGCATGCATGGGAAGCAAGCTAAGACATGGAATAGATGGATAAAATATCCAATTTCCTTGTATAGGAAAATGAAAGGAAAGGATAAAGGAGTCAGGTTGAAGCAAAGCAAAGGTAAGCAAGCAATCCTTTTGAAAATGATGATTTGTATGCAAGCAAACCCTTTTGAAAACGTGGTTTTATTCTCAAGTATTTATGAAATGTGTTTAAGGGTGGTCATTCCTATAATGTTTTGAAATGATGAATGTTTATGAGGTTTTATGAAAAGTCATGCCGGCATATTAATATCATGCGATGTTCATGGACATGTGCACATGTATGATGTATAAGGAAGAGGCTTTGGTGAAGGTAGAAAGCGGATCAGAGAGTCCCCCTTCATTATTGCCGAGTCGTATGGGCTGTGTGCCGACGGCGTCCTCCCCAGAGGTGGAGGCAAAGGAATGTTATGTTTGAATGAATGCATTGCATTTTCATACATGGATTGAAAAGGAAAGCATGGATTTGAAATTATGTTTTTAAGGGATGATGCAAATAATTCTCTACATAAGAATGACAAGTCACCTGGTGTAAGAGGTATATAATGCCGGGAAAATCAAAAGTCATGCATGTAGGAACCATGTAGGCGTCAAGAGGAAGAGAGGTTCCCCTTGATGAGGCCAAGTCGGAGACAGCCGGCGTATTGGACCATGTTATGTGAGATGTTCCCTGAGCTAGCGTACCCGCACACGAAGGTTTATGTCAGGAGTGGAAAGGAAGCATTTGCACATCCAATGTTTATGAAAAGGTTTCTATTCCATTGATAGAGTATCACTTGCTAAGTGTCTCCTATCGAATGGAGAGAAATGCATTTACGAATGATTTACATGAATGGTTTATGAAAAGTTTCGAAATATGGTTTACGAAAAGGTTTTTATTCCGTTGGTAGTTGATCACTTGGTAAGTGTCTTCTATCGAATGGAGAGGAATGCATTTAAAATGAAAAATGCTTGCTTATTGAGTTTCGACTCATGTTTTGTTTTCCCAACCTCAGACAGGTGTAGGGAAAGCCAAGAAATGAAGGACATGTGTTGCTAAAGGAAAAGAGAAATCTACAAAGGTTAGTAAATTTTTGTATAAATAGATTCCCTAATGGGATATGATGAAAAAGGCATAGGTTGTATGAAATTATGAAGTGATGAATAATATGAGAAGTTGATGATTTATGATGTTATGGATAAGTCCATTATGAATGATGATGAGTATATGTTTATATGATGAAAGAAAAAGAAATGAAAAAAAAATTGGACGAGATCCAATTAAGAACCCGCCGCGTGATCAGGGCAACAATCCTGATTCACACTTACCAATCAACAAGATCTTGGAGTAAGGACTATGTGGACGCCTCGGTTCGGGGCGCCACAGAAATTGGTATCAAAGCAAGGATTGGTAAATAGGCGGGAGAAGGAGAAAATAAATGATGTTGAAAGAATAGGTCTGATATCACAGAGTGTGATACTAGAACAAGGATTGATAATTAGATATGGAAAGAGAAAAATTATGGGTGATAGAAAAGGAATAATACCACAAAAGTTGGTATTAGAATATGAATTGATGGATAGGCAAAGATAATGTCTATATTTATGAAGCTATGATATTTTTATGATGAGATAAGAATGGTATCATATCAAGGAATGGTAGATGAGTATAGAAGGAGCAAAACGAAAAGAAAGAAAAGGTATGATACCACGGGAAGTTATATCATAGCAATGATTGAGAGATGAATGTACATCATGATATTTATCTATCATGATATAGAATAGTAATGTCATAGATTGATGAAGAAAAGGAAATTTTTTGGAATTATTTTCCAAACTCGATACATTTAAAGATAGGCAAGGAAGAGGAAGGAATTTCCTCCATACAAAATAGAAAGTTAGCAAAAGTCTCTTCCGACTTTTGAAAAAGATTAATGATGTTAGGATGCAAAGATAATCTTTGCTATAAAATTAATTTTACACATATATGTTATGTGTATATGGGAAGAGAGCAGTGGATACTGAACTCTTTATTGGAGATGGTTGATGATTGATGATTAATGATTGATGAGATGAAAACTGCGCAGCAAAAGCATGATGGAAAAAGACAGGTTTCGGGACGAAACCTAATGTAAGGGGGGGAGGATTGTGGAACCCCGATCTTTGAGACGTGTACAAAACTTTAGGGTTGTAAACCCTAGGTAATATATTTGAGAAATATATATTGATGGATATGAAATATATGGAAATGAAGGTTAAAATAATTATGCATGAAATTCGGATGAATAGTGCACGTGAATAGTGTACGTGAATAGTAAATGTGGGATTAAGGAATATATTAAGTTAATCACTTTGGATTAACTTAATCATAAAAGACAAAAAAGGAAGCTTCCCACAAAAGGACAAAATAGCCACTTTTGGAATTTTTTATTATTTTCGGATTTTTATGGATTTTTGTGAAGAAAATGAAGAAAAATTCATATCTTGCAATCCGGACATCGGATTGAGATGAAATTTTTTATGGGTGGCTAAGATGTGATGATAGACATGATGAATGGTCCAAGATGTGATGAAAATCACAAATCAAGGGTCAAGATTAAACGTCATTTGAAAATGAAAAAGTAGCTTTACTTTTTCATTAATTAGAATTGACTTTTGATTAATTTTAATTAATTAAAGAGATAAGTAATTAATGAAAAGCTGCTGAAGCTTGGACTTTTGGGGCCAAATCCAATGGCTCAAATCCATCCTCATCAAAGATCAATGCCTAGGATTAAATTAGCTTAAAATAAATAATTTTAATAAATAAAAAAATAGGAAAAAATAGGGCTGCCATAGGGGTGCGTGAACAGTAGCTAGGGTGGCTGCACAAGGCTCCATGCACCTTTTAAAATTAGAAAAAAACACATTTGCAATTTCACACCTCAAGCAAGAGGGGGTAAATTGCAAATATGTGAAAAATCAAAAAGTATAAATAGGGGGCAGGGGTGGACGTCCAAAGGCACTCCAAGCTTGAGCAATTCAAGCATTCCCACCCCCAAAACACGTTTTGGCTATAAAGAGAGAAGGAGAGAAGGAAGGAGAGAGAAAATCGGAAGGAAATGAGGAGTTCTCCACTTCGGGTAAGCAATTTCTTCCCAAATTTATTTTGGATGCTAAATAAGGTAAAACCATGCTTAGATAATGCCTAAGCATGAGAAAATAAGTATAGATATAATGCTTAATTGGAATTATGCCGAAACATCGAAAATTTGGAGCAAAGATGGAGCATTCGGGAAGATAGCGTATGATATGTGGAAATAATGCTCCAAATTTGATAAATGATGATTTGGAATGTATGATTATGATAAATATGATGTTGGAATAATGATATATTAATTTCATGATTTTTGAAATTAAGGATTATGCTTAAGTGAATTTATGTTGATTTTTAGTATATGGAGAAAATGATTTATTTAGCCAAGTTAATGATGATAAATTCATAATTCATGAATTTCCCATGATATACTAAGCATAAGCTATGTCATGGTATTTTTTATTTTTGGGAAAAATGTCAATTTTTGGAACCCATGAACAGTAACCACGTTGCTGTGAACAGTAACCACGTTGCTGTGAACAGTAACCTCGGGTGAACAGTATCGTGAACAGTGATTATGAACAGTAATCTGCTACAGTGACATGAACAGTAATTATGAACAGTGAACAGCGTATTCTGGGAAAAAATTGAGATTTATTTTTGTATATTTATGAGGATATATGGATGGAATTTTTAAAGGATTTATGGATAAAAATTCATATAAATGAGTAATGACCAAGTATTTATAAAAGGAAAACCTCTATGAAAATGAGGTAATATGTGATCGTAAAGCATGCATGGGAAGCAAGCTAAGACATGGAATAGATGGATAAAATATCCAATTTCCTTGTATAGGAAAATGAAAGGAAAGGATAAAGGAGTCAGGTTGAAGCAAAGCAAAGGTAAGCAAGCAATCCTTTTGAAAATGATGATTTGTATGCAAGCAAACCCTTTTGAAAACGTGGTTTTATTCTCAAGTATTTATGAAATGTGTTTAAGGGTGGTCATTCCTATAATGTTTTGAAATGATGAATGTTTATGAGGTTTTATGAAAAGTCATGCCGGCATATTAATATCATGCGATGTTCATGGACATGTGCACATGTATGATGTATAAGGAAGAGGCTTTGGTGAAGGTAGAAAGCGGATCAGAGAGTCCCCCTTCATTATTGCCGAGTCGTATGGGCTGTGTGCCGACGGCGTCCTCCCCAGAGGTGGAGGCAAAGGAATGTTATGTTTGAATGAATGCATTGCATTTTCATACATGGATTGAAAAGGAAAGCATGGATTTGAAATTATGTTTTTAAGGGATGATGCAAATAATTCTCTACATAAGAATGACAAGTCACCTGGTGTAAGAGGTATATAATGCCGGGAAAATCAAAAGTCATGCATGTAGGAACCATGTAGGCGTCAAGAGGAAGAGAGGTTCCCCTTGATGAGGCCAAGTCGGAGACAGCCGGCGTATTGGACCATGTTATGTGAGATGTTCCCTGAGCTAGCGTACCCGCACACGAAGGTTTATGTCAGGAGTGGAAAGGAAGCATTTGCACATCCAATGTTTATGAAAAGGTTTCTATTCCATTGATAGAGTATCACTTGCTAAGTGTCTCCTATCGAATGGAGAGAAATGCATTTACGAATGATTTACATGAATGGTTTATGAAAAGTTTCGAAATATGGTTTACGAAAAGGTTTTTATTCCGTTGGTAGTTGATCACTTGGTAAGTGTCTTCTATCGAATGGAGAGGAATGCATTTAAAATGAAAAATGCTTGCTTATTGAGTTTCGACTCATGTTTTGTTTTCCCAACCTCAGACAGGTGTAGGGAAAGCCAAGAAATGAAGGACATGTGTTGCTAAAGGAAAAGAGAAATCTACAAAGGTTAGTAAATTTTTGTATAAATAGATTCCCTAATGGGATATGATGAAAAAGGCATAGGTTGTATGAAATTATGAAGTGATGAATAATATGAGAAGTTGATGATTTATGATGTTATGGATAAGTCCATTATGAATGATGATGAGTATATGTTTATATGATGAAAGAAAAAGAAATGAAAAAAAAATTGGACGAGATCCAATTAAGAACCCGCCGCGTGATCAGGGCAACAATCCTGATTCACACTTACCAATCAACAAGATCTTGGAGTAAGGACTATGTGGACGCCTCGGTTCGGGGCGCCACACATCTCCATACCATTTCTAATTTTGTAAAATAATTCCTTTGCTAAAGATTTGGTAAAAATATCTGCAATTTGATCCTCAATTTTCACATATTTCAAACAAACATCATGATTTTCAGCATGTTCTTGAATAAAATGATATCTTACATCTATATGTTTGGTTCTAGAATGCAATACAGGATTTTTGGTCAAACATATTGCACTTGTATTATCACATATAATTGGAATATTATAATAATCAATACCATAGTCTTTTAATTATTGTTTCATCCAAAGTAGTTGGGCACAATAACTCCCGACGGCTATATATTCGGCTTTCGCCGTAGATAGAGCAACACTAGTTTGTCTCCTTGAATACCATGAAACTAACATGTTTCCAAGGAATTAACATGTTCCACTAGTACTTTTTCTATCTACTTTATATCTGGCAAAATCCGCATCCGAATAGCCGATTAGATTAAAAGTTGACCCCTTTGGATACCAAAGTCCAAGATTAGTGGTATTTATCAAATATTTAAAAATTCTTTTTACAACCAATAAATGTGATTCTTTAGGTCAAGATTGAAATTTAGAACACATGCAAACACTAAGAAGGATATCCAGTCTAGAAGCAGTTAAATACAACAATGACCCTATCATACTTCTATGAAGCTTTTGATCGATACATTTACCGTTTTCATCTATGTCGATCTTTATTATTGAACTTATTGGAGTGTTTACTCCCTTGCTAGTTTGCATTCTAAATTTTTTTAGCATTTCTTTGATATACTTGGATTGATTTATGAATATCCCTTTGACTTGTTGCTTGATTTGTAGTCTAAGAAAGAAATTTAATTCTCCTATCATGCTCATTTCGAATTATCTCTGCATAATCTTAGAAAATTCTTGGCACATAGTTTCGTCAGTAGCACTAAATATTATATCATCTACATAAATTTGAACAATTAAAATATTTTTGCTTTTATACTTGATGAATAAGGTAGTATCAACCTTTCCTCTTTGAAATTCATGATCAATCAAAAATTTGTTCAACCTTTCATACCAAGCTCGTGGAGTTTGTTTTAGTCCATATAAAGTTTTGGTTAATTTATAAACATATTTTAATTGATCCTTTTCTTCAAATCTAGGGGGTTGTTCAATATATACTTCTTCATTCAAGTATCCATTTAAAAATGCGCTTTTCACACCCATTTGAAACAATTTGAAATCCATGTGAGAAGCAAAAGCGAGTAAAATGCGTATGACTTCTAATTTAGCCACAGGTGCATATGATTCTTCAAAATCAATCCATTCTTCTTGGGAATACCCTTTGGCTACTAGTCTAGCTTTATTTCTTATTACAAGTCCACTTTCATCCAATTTGTTCCTAAATACCCATTTAGCACCAATAATAGTGCAATCATTGGGTTTAGGGACTAAATGTCATACATTGTTTCTTTCAAATTGATTTAGCTCTTCTTGCATCGCAATAACCCAGTTTTCATCATTAAGAGTTTGATCAATTGTTGTCGGTTCAATGTTTGATACAAAAGCATATTGTCCACAAATGTTTTATTTTGATCTTTTAGTCTTTACTCCTTCATAGATATTTCCAATAACTTGCTCAATTGGATGAATATTTTTTAATTTCAAATTAGTTGGAGGTTTATAGGAATCGTTACATTCACTTACCCTTTCTTCCGTGAAATTTTCTGGCTTGAGCTCGGTTTCCACTTGTTGTTTTGCTTTTGAACTCTTCGATATGTCATCTGCATCACTTAATTCATCCTCCTTTCTCGGAGTTTGGTTAAATTCATCAAAAATAACATGTATTGATTCCTCTACTATTTGATTTCTTTTGTTGAAAATTCTATATGCTTTGCTATTTAATGAATAACCAAGAAAAATTGCTTCATCACTTTTGGCACCTAATTTTTCTAAATTTGTTTTCATTATTCAACACATAACAAGTACATCCAAAAGTATGAAAATACGATATATTTGGTTTTCTGCCTTTCCAAAGTTCATATGGAGTCTTTTTCAATATTGCTCTAATGGTAACTTGGTTTAATATATGACAAGATGTACTTATAGCTTCACCCCAAAATCTTTTAGACAATTTGCTCTCATTTAGCATAGTTCTAGTCATTTCTTGTATTGTCCGATTTTTCCTTTCAACAACTCCATTTTGTTGTAGAGATCTTGGTGCAGAAAATGTATGATGGATTCCTTTTTCATTGCAAAATTCTATGAATAATTTGTTTTCCAATTCACCACCATGATCACTTCTAATGGAAATAATTGAACTTTATTTTTCATTTTGCACCAAATTTGAAAACGTGACAAATATAGAAAATGCTTCATCTTTGCTAGCTAAGAGTATAATCCAAGTAAATCTTGAAAAATCATCGACAATTACGTACATGTACTTTTTCCCACCAAGAGTTAAAATGTTCGATGGTCCATAAAGATTCATATACAACAATTCAAGTGGTCTAGTCGTTGAAATTTCCTTTTTGGTGAAAAATGACATTTTTTTTTGATAAAAAGATTATCTCCTATCCCGTCCACCTCTGACAGAAAGAAGGATCAGAGGTGGAAGGGGAAGGATAATCAACGCATAACATAGCCAAAAAATTGTCTATATAGAGTTTTTTCTGAAGAAAAAAAGGTGGATTGTCCCACCATTCTTGTTCAGGCAAAAAATTAGAAGAAACAAAATCAGCAAGAAGATGGGCCACAGAGTTCCCCTGCCTAAGCACATGGTGATATGACAAGGAATGGGCCGATTGCGCGACATGACGTATTCTTGAAACAAAGGTGCCCACCGGAGCCCTAATAGTGCGCTCAGCAGTCAATAAATCAATAAGGATGAGGGAGTCAGATTCCACCTGCAGATTGACAAAATGTGCCTCCAAGGCCCATTTTAACCCAAGCCATAAAGCGGTAGCTTCCATAATCAGCGGTTCCAGAAGTTCGCCTTGATACCATCCCTTGGCAGCCACAAAGGAACCACAGGAGTCCCTAATAACTGCCGCAAAACCCGTACCATTGGTCAGACTATTCCGTCGCCCATCAATATTTACTTTGAATTTTCCATTACAAGGTTTAATCCATCGTGCAACCAGAGGTTTCTCAAAAAAAGTGGTCCTCCTATATGCCATTGCCGCCCGGAACTGGTCTCTAAAATTTAGACACCAATCCATAACCGTGGAGAACACCGGTGTTATACCCTCTGCCCGGAGTTTGTTCCGGAGATACCAAATGCGCCAACAATAAAGGAGGAAAAAGGGTAAAAGAATCCATGTGATTGGCATTGGTAAAGGCCCGAAAGATATGCCGCATGGATGAACCCTGAATCAGAGAAATAAGATCACCCATGACCGTAAGATAAATTGGCTGCGTGGCAGAACAGTTGGTGAAGAGGTGAGAAGAGTCTTCCTCACGCTACTTACAAAAGAGACATGTAGTGTCGACATTAATCCCTCGGTGCTGCAGATTTAGAAGGGTGGGGAGAGCATCGAGAAACAACCTCCAACAGAAGATAAGTATTTTGCTTGGGAGTTTAACGCGCCATATAAATTTGAAGATCCCCCGAACATGATCGCCTTCGGCAACACCATCCCCCTCTTGTGTGAGGAGCCTATATGCAGACTTAACTGAGAAGTGTCCATCGGGTTCGGGATCCCAATAGCAAAGGTCCTCCTCTCCCCCAGATAGAGTAAAGGATGAAAAAATGATGTCACGCCCCACCTCCCCAACCGCTTGCAATACAAGTGTTTCCTCCCAGAGACCGTCTTGTTCATTTCGGAAAAAACTGACCTTCGCATCGTCGGGAATGTGTTCCGGTAAAGGACCTGCCTTGGAGAGCGGAGTCGAAAGCCACCTATCATGGAAAAAATTCACCCGATCCCCAGATCCAAGCCTCCACCGACACCCACCAAGGATTGCGTCTCTAGCGTTCAGAATGCTCTTCCAAGTGAATGAATCTGATGACCTCGGCTTTGAAGCCCATATGTTTTCATGACAAAAATATTTAGCCCGAAGAACAGAGGAGCATAGAGAGTCAGTGTTGGATATCAACCGCCATACCTGTTTTGCGAGAAGCGCTTTGTTGAAGGAGAAAAGATCACGAAATCCCAAACCCCCAGCCGCCTTAGTCTTGCACATATCCTTCCACGCGACCCAGCTCATTTTACGTTTCCCCTCATTTTCACCCCACCAAAATTTGATCAGCATGCTCGCAATTTCATTACAAAAACTTTTGGGGAGGAGAAAAATACTCATGGAGTAAATAGGAATGGCTTGAGCAACCGCTTTTATGAGAATTTCCTTACCACCCCACGACAAAAGACGTTCCTTCCATCCCTGGATTTTCCGCCATACACAGTCCTTCAGCTCTTTGAACAAAGCTTTCTTTGATCGTCCTAACCGTACCGGCAATCCCAAATAAGATTTAAAGTTCGAAGTACACGATCCAAACACCTCAATAATAGAGCTTCTCACATCCTGGTTGGTGTTTGAACTGAAAAAGAGTGCAGTCTTATTGATGTTTATGACTTGTCCCGAGCATTCACCATATAATCGGAGAATGGAAAGGAGTAGCCTTGCTTGGACAACAGTCGCCTTTATGAAGATTAGGGCATCATCTGCAAAGAAAAGATGAGATAACATGGGTCCCCGTGGACATAGCTTGATGCCATGGAGCGACTGTTGTAGCAGAGCCTGACCGAGGAGAATGGAGAGTCCCTCTGCACATATCAGGAAAAGGTAGGGAGAAAGTGGATCGCCCTGTCGCAACCCCCGCCGAGGAGTGAGGAGGGGGGTTTTGTGTCCATTCACTAATATTCGGTAGCGAACAGACTGAACACATCTTCGAATCCATGTGATCCACACGGGACCAAAGTTCATAGCTTCCATCATATGACTAAGAAAGTCCCATTCGACCCGATCATAAGCTTTTGACATGTCCAGCTTAACGGCCAAATCATGCTTCCGTCCCGTCTTTCTCCGACGGAGTGAGTGAATAACTTCATACGCAACTAGCATGTTATCAGTGATGAGGCGTCCCGAGACAAACGCGCTCTGCTGAGGAGAAATAACCTCATTAAGACAGCATTTGAGGCGATTAGCCAAGACCTTGGCGAGAATTTTGTAGGCGACATTGCATAGGCTAATTGGACGAAAATTCCCAAGTTTCTCCGCCCCCGGTTTCTTTGGGATTAGGACAATGTTGGTATGGTTGAGTTCCTGGAGAAAGCGATTGTGATTCTGCCCTGATCGGTCATCCATAAAAGCTTTACACATAGCAAAGACGTCGCGCCTGACAATATTCCAATGTGTTTGGAAAAAGCCGGCAGAGAGACCGTCAGGCCCCGGAGATTTTGATGGGTTCATAGATGTGAGGGCTTTTAGCACTTCCGTTGGTGATAGTGGCCTGATAAGGTTTTCACGGGAAACAGTTGATACCTTCCTTGTGACTAGATCCATGATTCTGTGGAGGTTAGAAGGATCCGAAGTAGAGAATACTCTCTGAAAGTATGATAGTGTAAAATCAAGCAACCCCCGAGGGTCGGAGATCCTAACTCCCCCTTCATCCACAAGAGTTTCAATAAAATTGCGTCTTCTGCGGTTTGATGCGGCACGGTGGAAGAAGGAGGTGTTGCTGTCACCATGTTGAAGCCAATGCACTTTGGCTCTCTGTTTCCATTAAAGCTCCTCATCTTCCAAAAGGAAGTGGATTTGTTGTTGGACACGTTGGATCTCCACATCTCTGCAGTCAGAAGGTGTTTGGGCGTTCAGAGAACGTAATTCCTCCTGCTTTTGATGAATTCGCTTACGAAGGCTTCCTCTTTTGTTCTTGTTCCATAAAGATAGGGCCGAGCGGCACCTCTGGATTTTTCTTAAAAGATTTTCACAAGGGGAGACAACAGTTGGGTAGGTTGTTGTCCAATTGTGTTTGATAATGTCATGTGTGTGTTTATCTCTGCCCCAGAACAGCTCATACTTAAAATCCCGTTTGGGTTTCCTCATAGAATGTTGAGAGTTGAGAAGGAGGATAATAGGGTGGTGATCAGACGATGCCGACGATAAGTGGTGGAGCTTTGCAAACGGGAAAATCGCTAACCACTGTGGTGATGCCAATCCTTGATCCAGTCGCGCCTCAACCCTCTGATTTCCCCGTCTGTTGTTCTGCCAAGTCATGGGGGGGCCAACGAATCCCAAATCAATCAAATTATAAGAATCCATAACATGCCTAAAAGAATCCATTTGACTTTCCGATCTGTATCTGCAGCTTCTATATTCGGAGGGGCTGACCACCTCATTAAAATCTCCCATGAGAAGCCATGGTGTTTGGGATTGAGCATGGAGAGAAGAAAGAATGTTCCAACTTTCCATCCTCCGCCGAACCTCCGGGTGGCCATAAAAGCCTGTGAATCTCCATCCCTGGACCTCCGCGTCAATGTGGTGTTTCGAGAAGCTCCTGATAGTGACTCCGTAGTCTGTATTCCAAAGAAGGCACAGTCCCCCCCTGTTATTTGAGTCAACCGAAAAACAGCATTCGAACTGCAGTTTTCTTCGAACATAGTCCATTTCTCTACTTGAACGCTTGGTCTCGCAAAGGAAAACCAATTTGGAAACTTCCCGCTTAACAATGTCAAGCAGACACCGAATTGTCCGTGGGTTCCCAAGCCCACGGCAATTCCAAGCTAGGATAGCCATTACTGAGGGTGGGGCCGAGGGATATCCTCAGCCTCCACCAATTCCATTTGATTTAGCCTGCCTTTCTTGTTGATCCCTTGCTCATTGCTTTCGCACTCCCCCAAATCCATGTTATGCGATGTTTTAGTAAGTTTGGGTTTGCATTGATTCACATAACCTGTTTCCTTAACACCCAGGAACCACTGACGAGCCCTTCGTTTCCAATGACACTTTGGTCCTTTCACCCGTGCAAAAGGTTGAAGAGATGCCAGCATATCGGACTCCCCCTCAGATTTTGACCCCACCCTCGGTTGGTTCTGCTCATCTTCAATCTGGCTATGGATCATGATAGCACTGGTAGATCGTATGGGATGTCCATTTGTGACAGTCCGTTCAGGAGGACTGATTGCATCATTATGAGAATTCCGCCCGTCCAAACTGGTCGCTGCAACGTGAGGATTCTGCTCATCTACCTTGGTTGCTGCATAATGAGGGTTCTGTCCAACGAACATGGGTTCAGCAATAGGGAGGTTCCTCCCATCCAACTTGGTTACAGCATAATGAGAACTCTGCCCCTCGAACCTAGCAATGGGGAAGGAATCCATTCCTTGCGAGGCAGCCGTTTGAGCATTATAAGGACTCTGCCCATCGAACCTAGCCATTGGAGACGAGATAGGGGGCTGTCAACTGCCAGGGAAGTCGAGATAGGGGGGCATTCAACTCGCTGGGAAGCTTCAGTAGGTGATAGGCAATGGCTTGGACTGTATGTGGAGAGTTGCGCCGTGGGAGACTGGTGGCATGATAGAGAGGAATTTGGCTTGGGTAACAGACTCGATGTATCTGGCTTGGGTAACAGGTTCTGCTTTGGCCAATCTGACTTGCTTGATGCGGCCCCTTGATCTCCATATAGTCTTGGTGATCGATTCTTCATAGTGTTCGTGCCCGCTATCATAGGCAGATTATGGAATCCCACCCGCATATGGTTGCCATATGGGAGGTCCTCCTCCTTAATGGTAGCTTGAATGTTGGGGCAGTGTCGGCAGTCCTTAAAGGCATGTCCAATTCGACCACAAGCATAACAAAAAGTAGGTAGCTTTTCATATTGGAAAGGAAGCCAATGTTTGTCCATATTATCCACTTGGATGAAAATTCCTCGTCGGAGGGGCTGTGTAAGATTAACCATCACAAACAAATGGATGAGGTTGTCCTTCAACTCCACCTGCAAGCATTGGTCAAAGGATGACCCTACTGCATGTCCCAACGACATTTTGTCGAGCAGGTAAGGTGCGTTCCTTATCTGAAGCCAAAGAGGCGAACTCGCCATCGACACTACCCCCAACGGGGTGGCCTGAAGCAGCTCCTGGACGACCACGAGCTGCCTGTCGAAGATCCAAGGTCGATCCTTCAAAACAGTGGTGCGGTCCTCCACCGAATCAAAATGCAAAAGAAAGAGGTTGTCCTCCACCTAGGTAATCGTTACCCTTGCTGCTGTCTGCCATACTTTGCGCATTGTTGATTTGAAGGCCTCCCGGTTGTAGAGGTTTGTCTTCCAGAGAGAGCAGAGGGCTGCTGGTTTATCACCGGGCTCAATTTTTTGGCAATTTATGTTGCTGTCCAGTTGCAGCGTTTGAAGTTCCTCCCCAAGAAGATCAGCCATAGGACCGCTCACAGCTTAGACACCCCACCCTTCTCCCCTCCGCTCGAGGTTCCTCCGCAGCTTCCCTAGTCGATTCCGTGGGCAAATCACCCACCCAGATCACGAGCAAGAGAGAGCAGCTATGGAGGTCGCCAGTCGCCAGACAGAGGTTCGTAAGGGGGGATTCTGGCTTTTAAACCTATGTCCTTAAGGCTAGCCAATGTGAAAAATGACTTTTTGGGTTGTTTAGATAATTGACAAGCTTTGCAAATCTTATCATTGTCATATTTAAGCTTTTGTAACCCTTGTACTAGATTTTTTTTCCACAAAGTTTTAATATTTGACATATTTATATGTCCAAGCCTTGTATGCCAAATCCATGGACAATTTTCTATGGCTATTAGACATTTTCCTTCGAGTTCATCAAGGCAAACTAAATATACATTTTTATGTCTTTTGCCACTAAATACTATATGTTCATCATAAAAATATTACATATAGAGGATTCAAATATAATTTTATATCCTTTGTCACGTAATTAACTAATACTCATTAGGCTGTATTTGAGTCCTTCAATAAATAGTACATCCTCAATACATGCATTTGAAATACCATAAATATTTCTTTTACCTTTTTTTTTACCTTTTTCATTATTTCCAAAGGCTACTGTTCCTTCATTGCACAAGTTGATCTTATGGAACAGTCCTTTTTCTCCTGTCATATGTCTTGAGTAGCCACTATCCATAAACCATATGTTATTGGTTTTAGCTCTAAGACAAACCTGCAAAAATCAAGTCAAGTGGAGCTCATCTTTTTGGTACCCATTTTATGGGTCCATTTGGGTTAGTTATCCATTCAATGAGTCTATGTTGATCTTCCTTTGAAGCCACAAATTCAATGCTTTTGGGCATCCAAACCAATTTCGCACCAAGGTTTTGTAATTTTCGTAATTTGCATTGATAAACCTTGTGTCCCAACTTATTGTAAAAGTTAAAAGCTTCCGGGAGTCAAGGAATGGGAAGTCATTTGGTAATTAGTTCCCCGGTAGGTCTTTTGGTCCAAGCCACATGATTTATCTTGGGTTTAACATGAATGGGTTTGGTTTTGTTCCTTGGAGAATTAGATTTGCCCTACTTAAATGTGGTATACCCAAGTCCTTTCTTACAACTTTGGGTAGTCATTTTCAAAAATATTTTCACACTTTCTCCTGGATTAGAAAACTTAGCAAGCGAATCATTTAATGATTCATTTTCATTTTTGAGTTTTTCTAACTCATTTATCAAGGTATTCTTTTCATTTGTCAATTGTTCAATTTTTTTGACAAGTTTACCATTTACAATTAGTGTTGCATCACATTATCTTTTCTTTATTGTAAACTTGTTTCCTAGTTTCTTTATTTCCTCATATAATGAATCATAGGCTTGTTGAAGTTCTTCTAATTCAGCACATTTGAGGCATTCATTTGTAGAAAAAAAAATTGAAAAAGATTTTTGTTTGAAGGTTACCTCTTGACTATTCGGAAGCAGTAAGAGCACAAAATAATGAATTCATAGCCTTAGCGTTGCTCTTAACAATTTCCACTGCCTCATCGATCCATTTGGAAGCTCTTTCATCAGTAGGCAAGGTCGCATCGTCTTGGATTACAATTCAAGAGTCCATATTTGTAGCCATGATGAGTTGTTTCATACGTAGCTTCCAATAGCCAAAATTGTTCCCATCAAACAATGGTGGCCTAGTAAAGGATTGGCCTTCGGCAAATGCGGGAACGGAAGTGGATTGAGATGCCATATTAAAAGATCTCTTTGGTAAAACTCAAAGACCTGCTCTGATACCACTTGTTGGTCCCGAGTTGATGATAATTACCCAAGAGGGAAGGGGTGAATTGGGTAATTATAAATTTTAAACTTAAATTAGAAACTTTACCCCAATTTAATTTAATCCTTTTTAATGAGATAAATGAAAAGTAATAAGATAATGAAAGCAGAAATGAAAAATAATAGACAAGGTTTATAGAGGTTCGGACAACCTTCCCTACTCCACTCTTCCAAGCTCACACCCCTTGTGACTTGGGTTCCACTATGTATTTCGCGAATACAACTAGAGCCTCTGCTCTCTTCTAGATTCTAGCTCTAGGGGGCGTACATAACAAGCAGCACAAGTAGGTGATGAGTTCCACTCCAGTCACAACCCTACATTGTTATAACTTGGCTTGAAACACCAAAATCAAACCAAGCACTAAAAACTAAATATCAAATTGAAATGAAAGAAATCTACACTTTATAGATTTATGTATCACGTTTTAGCTCGAGGAAGAATTTGTAGAAGCGACGAATCGTTCTGTGTTGAAGCAAACAACAACTTTGAAGCTTGTTCTTCCTTTGAAAGTGTATAGATCACTCAAATGCAGAAGAAAGTGGAATATAAGTCTTAGTAGCTTTTCTTTCCTCTTTTTCAGCTCTATATTGTTGGTTTTCACATTTGCTTGAGTGTCTATATATAGAAGAGGGAGAATTTTGAACATTATGAAGTTAGTTAGCGCATAATAAATGCCCCAACGTTCAAAAATTCGAACGTTATGACCCCAAGCCGCAGATGGAGTCAACTTCGGGTGCGACTTCGCCCAAGTCGCATGCTGGAGTCGACTTCGGGTGCGACTTAGGCTGTGCTGCATGCTGTTCATGTTCTTTCTCGGGTCGATTTGGCCTTGGACTTGACCCAAGTCGCAGGTGGAGTTGACTTCGGGTCCGACTTCAAATTGCTCTAACTTCCAAGTCTGCCTTTTAGGTCGACTTTGTCTGGGCTTGACCCAAGTCGATTCTGGAGTCGACTTCGTTTGTGACTTGACCTCCTTATCTTGCCAAGTGAAGTTGAAACTCTTTTGAAATGTCTTTGCTTGCTTAACTTCTTCAACATTGTTCCTTTGATTTGCATCATTTGAAATTTAGAATATTCACTTTGCATAAAAAATCCTTTAGCTTCATGTCTAGGAATCTTGAAAACTTGAGTCTTGGTATCCATGAACATGTCCAATTTATAGTCTTTGATTTAAATGGATGAATTCATGCACCTTGCTTGCCTTTAGACTTGTTTTAATCTTCATTTGTTCCAAGTCGTATGTTTGAGTTGACTTGGTCTTCAACTTGACTCAAGTCTGGCCTCAAGTTGACTTGGCCTGCGACTTAACTTTTGAAATTCTGCCCTGTCAATCTGAAGTCGATGTTGGAGTTGACTTGGCCTGTGACTTCGCCCAAGTCGCATGTGGAGTCGACTTCATGTGCGGCTTCAGCAACTCTTGATCCCAATTTCAACGCTGGACAAAAATTGACGGTTGAAGTCTTTGCTGGAGTTGACTTGGGCATCGACTTGGCCTAAGTCGATGTCTGAGTCGATTTGGGGATCAACTTGGCCTGCCATGCTTCATATTTTTCATTTTTATATCCTTAAACAATACACAAAACATATTAGTAGCTAAAGCATGCTCAAATTGAGTTGTTAATCATCAAAACATATGCTTTGGGTATTTTACATTTGTTTTTAACAGTTGTTTCCAACACTATCTAATTTATCTATTTTAATTTTATTTTCTTTACTCTTCATCATTACCCATGTCATATCATATTATTTTTCAACCAATTCAAAAAATTTTACACTAAAAAATTTTCATCAAAAGTTTTACTACTTCCCAAACACATCTTAAATTCAATTTTATAAATTTTAAAATAATTAAATAGAGAATGTTTCTACAATAAATATATAGAAAATATTCCTACAATAAACTTTTAAAATGTAAATTTTAAAATAATTATATGGAGAATGTTTCTACAATATTAAAATGTGAAATTTGAAAAAATTATATGGAAAAAATTTCTACAATAAGTTTAAATATAAATTTGAAAATAATTATATGTACAATATTTCTCTAATAAATTTAAATACATAAATTTTAAAATAATTCTACGGAGAATTTTTTTACAATAAACTTAAAAGCATAAATTTTAAAATAATTACATGGAGAACATTTTTATAATAAATTTTAAAATCATTATATAAATAATATTTCTGTTGAAAATAACTATTAAAATCAAATGTAAAATACCAAAAACATATGTTTTGATGATTAACAACTCAATTTGAGTTAGTTTTAGCTACTAATATATTTTGTGCAATGTTTAAGGATATAAAAATGAAAAATATGAAGCATAGTAGGTCAAGTCGACTCAGGCATCGACTCAAGCGAAGTCGATCCCCAAGTTGACTCCAGCAGCGACTTCAGAGGCTGTTTTTTGTCCAGGGTTGAAATTGGAGAGCAAAGCTGCCGAAGTTGCAAATGAAGTCGACTCCATATGCGACTTAGGCGAAGTCGCAGGCCAAGTCGACTCCTGTTTCGACTTCAGACTGACAGTGCAGAACCTGAAGAGCTAAGTCACGGACCAAGTCGACTCGATGCCAGACTTGAATAAAGTTGAAGACGAAGTCGACTCCAGCTTCGACTTCAGACTGACAGTGTAGAACCTGAAGAGCTAAGTCACAAACCATGTCGACTCGATGCCAGACTTGAGTGAAGTTGATGACCAAGTCGACTCAAGCATTCGACTTAGGCCAAATGAAGATACTTGAGTGAAGTTGAAGACCAAGTTGACTCAAGCATTCGGCTTAGGCCAAATGAAGATCAAATCAAGTCCAAAGAAAACAAAGTTGCATGTATTCATCATGGAAGATCAAGATCATACATTTGGACTTCTTTCATGCACTTCAAGACTCAAGAATTCAAGATTCAAGACATGGAGCGTAAAGCAAAGGATGAATATACTGAGTTTCAAGTAATGAAAATATTGATAGAACAATTAATATAAAGAAGTTCAAGCAAGTAAAATTATTTCAAAGGAGTTTAAGTTCACTTGGCAAGCTAAGAAGGTCAAGTCGCAACCGAAGTCGACTCCATCAGTGACTTGGGTCAAGTCCCAGTCCAAGTCGACTTAAAAGACAAACTTGGAAGTTAGAGGAATTTGAAGTCGTAACCGAAGTCGACTCCACATGCGACTTGGGTCAAGTCCAAGGCCAAGTCAACCCGAGGAAGAAATTGAATAGCCTGCTCACAGCCGAAGTCGCACCCGAAGTCAACTCCAGCATGCGACTTGGGCGAAGTGGCACATGAAGTCGACTTCACCTGCGACTTGGATCGTAACGTTCTAAAATTTGAACATTGGTGCATTTATTACGCTGCAACCAACTCCATAACATTCAAATTTCTCCTCCCATTATAAATAGATACTCAAGTGAACGTGAAAACTAATTAGATTGAGCAGAAAAAGAGGAAAGAGAAGCTATTAAGTTCAATATTTCACTTTCTTCTATATTTGAGTGATCTATACACGTTTTGAAGGAAGAACGAGCTTCAACTTGCTGCATACTCCAACGTCGATCAACTTGTCATTTCTACGTGTTCTTCCTCGAGCTGAAACTTGCCTACGCAAATCTGTAAAGTGTAGATTTTTTTCATTTCAATTTGTTATTTAGTTTTTGATGCTTGGTTTGATTTTGATGTTTTAAACCAAGTGATAGAAAAGTAGCGTTGTGACTGGAGTGAGACTTGTCACCTACTTATGCTGCGAATTGTACATGCCCCCTAGAGCTAGAATCTAGAAGAGAGCAGAGGCTCTGGTTGTATATGCCCCCTAGAATTAGAATCTAGAAGAGAGTGGAGGCTCTAGTTGTATTCGTGGAATACATAGTGGAACCCAAGTCACAAGGGAGTGTGAGCTTGGAAGAGTGGAGTAGGAAAGGTTGTCTGAACCACTATAAATCTTGTCCATTGATTTTTATTTCCGCTTTCATTATCTTGTTGTTTTCCATTTATTTCATCAAAGGGGACTAAATTAATCCGGGATAAAGTTTATGTTTAAATTGAAAAATTTTAAATACCGAATTTACGCTTCCCCTCTTGGGTAATTGCCACTAACTCGGGACCAACAGTTTTTACAATAAAATTTAAAATAATTATATGGAGAACATTTTTACAATCAAATTGAAAATATAAATTTTTTTTATGAAGTATACTTTGTATTATATCACCAAAAAATCAGACGAAGAGCTATGTGAATATAAAAAATATCAATGGAACTCGGAGTGGATCCCTGCTACATTACATCTACATCTCTATTCAACATTGCGAATTCAACCAATTGGTGGGCCATCCTGTTGCCCCCACGCAGAAATTATTGGTAAGAGATTTTCCCCAATCTTTGTTAAAGGGACTCAATATAGTTAATCAGCTCCCCAATAGGGGACAGAATACTGCAGTCAGTTCTCAAAAATTTAAACAAAATTAAAGAGTCTGTTTCCATTTCAATCCTGACCAAACCTGATTCCACTCCCCATTGCAGTCCCAAAACTATGGCGGCCATTTTCATCCCTCATGATAGCACCAAAACCAATATCACTTGCATGAGTCTAGAATTGCGTAAGGGTTACGTAAGTTGTATGTGAGATTTATAAATAGACATATGTTTTATAAGGTTGCGTGAGATCACAGAGAGCATAGAGAGAGTTTTGGTGAGAGAGGCAGTCTGTTACCTGTGAGAGGAATATGTAATTGTTTGATGATTAATTAATTATTCTTTTCTCTGATGGAGTAGACTTAGAGTCTATCTACATCATTCTCTGTGTTTTGTGTGTACTTACAACATATTCTCAACCATAATAGATTTTAGTTTAATTATCAGCTAAACTATAGTAGGAATATTGAAGACTTCAGTGGTATATTAGTAGGAATTTGGTTCGATGTGCCCGGGTGTACTTCACCTATTTTTTTTTATTTTTTTTAAAATTTTTTAACACTGCTGTTAATCTAAATGTATTTAACATATGTATCAATTTTCAAAATTACTAAGATTGCCACTGATTTTAAAAAATTAGAAAAAATCTAAAAGTTTCCAAAAATGATAAAAATTGATATACATATTAAATACACTTAGATTAACAGTTTCATGAAATTTTTTAAAAAAAATTTTAAAAAATGTGTGTAGTACACCCGGGTGCATCGGGCCTCAATATACCCAGGTGCACACGATTGGGTTCCATATTAGTGATGCCATTGCCAAAATAACTCTTTTAGTTGATCAATAAACATTCATCAGAAGATTAAAAAAATCTATTTATAATTTGTTATTTTCCAAATAACAAACTCATTTACATAATTAATCAACCATATGCATAAGAAGGATAATTTACAAATATATTCACTTAGTTTTACCATAATTATAAATATACCTATGTAGTTTCAAAAATCTCAAATTACCCTTATATAGTTTGATTATAATTGCAAATGTACTCATGTCATTATGGCGTCCTTATTGCACGATTACGGTATGGGTATATTTGTAAAGATATGCAAACTATATCAGTATATTTGCAAAACTAAATACACACTTAATTTTTCAAATTGCAAATATTACCTATGTAGTTAGTATATTTTTGCAAATATACCTACCTCATGGTGATGCAAAAACGACGCCATAATGGCATGGGTATAGTTACAATTATGGTCAAACTTTGTAAGACTATTTGTAATTTCTAAAATTGGTCAAACTTGTAAGATTATTTGCAATTTCTAAAATTATGTATATATTTGCAATTATGGTCAAGTTAAGTGGGTGTATATGCAAATCATCTATATAAGAATACAAAACAATGCAAATAGGAATGACAGTACCTAAAGCTATGCATTCCTATTGATCCATCAACTCTTTATTTATTAATTAGTAATTTAGAGTAGCCACCAGTTGCCACAAGTTTGATAGAAGATATGGCCGAGGGAGTTTTCCGAAGAGTTGGGAAAAGCAGAGGGAGAGGTAATTCCTTCACTGGCAGTGGCTTGTTCATATTGCCGTGAACTATGTCGTGAACTATGCCGGCCCCGTGTTTCAATTCTAAGGGCGGGGTAGTTCGAACTTTTTAATTCGTACAAGGTATAAATTATTTTTATAAATCATATAACTTATTTATATGAATGCTATTTATTGGATAAATATGTTTAACTTTATGGCTTATTAATGTGAATATGATTTATGCGGACGTATGTTTAATTTTATAACTTATTTATATGGATGAATTTTTATTTCTTAATTGCATATTTGTTGTTCCAGTTATGTCCTTTACATAATTTACCAATGAAATAAAATATATTATTTATGTTGTTTATATCTCACAAGAACGAATATTATTATTTTGCAATTTAGCAATTTTTACTATAATTCAAAATTTATATCAATGTCTTTTTTTAAGGTTTAAACACATATTTGTCAAGGTTAAGTTGTAAATAAAACTATTTAAAAATTTTCACTAATGCTAGTTATGACAATTGTCTTGATATTAATAAAAAACTAATTTGAAGCTTTTCCCGAGACTTATTAAAGAAAGCAGAGAGTCGAACTGACTTTGTTCCAAATTAGCATAAAAAATAAGGTTATATAGGATTTTTTAAATATAAGCTTAGAGTTGGGCACCCTTAATCCACCCCAATTTTCATCCTTATCAAAACATGGGTTTAACCTTCAGTCTAGAAGGTTCAAAGATGGTAGGGAGGTGGTGGCGACATTGAGATCTCCATATCCGTGAGCCCCACTGCATTTGATGCCTTGGACAAGGGTGTAAACAGATTAGGTTTTACGCGTTGGAGTTTAGTTTCATAAGGGTATGTTATGAAAGGTCATCTTTTGAAAAAAAAAAAAAAAGCATTAGGTGGTAAGTGGTTATTATCAATACACTCAAGACTTGTGTAGGAGGACTGCTTGGTAATGTGTTTATGCGAGAATCATTTGATATTTTTCAATGAATAATTTGATATTTTAATTATTTAATTATTTTTCAATTTTATTTTTATATTCTACTTATTTTTCATATGATTATCTTATTAATTCTTATTTTATACTTATCATATTACATCACTTCCTCATTTTTAAAAGACAAATATTCTTTCCCATCGTTTCCACCTACTAAACCACTCAAGACGAGATGAGCGTTTTTTACGCAGTCTAGGCCAGACATTTCCAGGTCCGGTCAGATACACAGTAACACAGGTCTCACGTGATATTTTTTTTAATATTTAAAATTTTAAAATATTAAATATGTCACGATCTGTGACTGCAACTGAGAATTGAAGTTAAAACCAAGTTGTTAAAGCCTTTCCTACTTTGTAGGATAAAGTAATTTTTGTAAATATGTTTACTATAAGACCAGCATTGTATTTGCGTTCCTAAATTTGCCTAAATTGGAGATATGTACCTAAAATTTGCATAAAATTATAAATATGCTCTTTTCATCAGGAGGTCCTTGGAGAGAAAAAAAATTTTAAGCTAGGTGATACGTGCATTCATATTTTTTGTAGATGCAGTAAGTATATTTAAAATTTTCAAAATAATAGTATATGTAAAATTATATAAAAATAATAAAACAATAATATTAATAATCAATTTAAAAATAATATATAAATGACATGAATATTCATGTAATAAAGTTTAAAAATAATATATATTATTGGTATTTTCACCCGTTTTCTATCATATGGAAATATTTATATGTAAAATAAAGATAAAAATGCATATATTAAATTAATTCATATTTGTTGGATTATTAAACGTAATCAAAATAGAATATAAGATGTGGCCTATATGTGCACAAATTCTGGTGGACAGGCAAGCACAAATGGGCATCTTGAGCAAAAGAAATATTTTAATGTATCCGCACGTCTAAGCGGTAGCAATACGGTGTCACTTATATTAATATTAGGCAGCAATATATATTTTTTAATTAATGTATAATTACAACAAATCTGAACACATATTATAATAAAGCTTCGAGACAATTCTTACCATCTATTTTCCAAAACAATATTTGACTAAAAAGTTGTTATACTTATTTGTAATAGAGGTTCCATTTTCCAAGGAATTTGGACCCACCATATAAAGCATGAATGACTTTGAAGTCCAAATTGAAAAACTTGGTCATCATATTTTACATATTTTTTATTGACCGTATGAATGGGTAAGTCCATTGATTCTGAAAAACACAGGAAACACAAATCAGTGATAGTACTACGTAGATTCAACCCCAAGTCTTTGTAGTTTTATAACTCATTATTGCGGCTCATGAAATTAAGGTTTGCCACATTCCTATTTTAACTCTACTTGTGAAACATAAACTGTAATTCTTAACTTTATTCTTAAAATTTAAATTCTAATCATTTCTATATAAATCGTGTTTGAATTAAAATTTGGGTTGGCAAGTCTTTGTTGAAGTTGAGAGTTATAAGTTTAAATTTCATTTCAATATAAACTTATAAGTTATCTAAATAAAAAATAAAGCATAGACTAATTAAATTAGGGAAAAGTAGAATAATATATATATATATATATATATATATATATATATATATATATATATATATATATATATATAAGAAGTTTATCTTTTCAAAAGGGAGGAAATTAACAATTGTTGAAGCAAATAATATAAGCGTAGATGTAAACATAAATGAAAATAATATAACTTATCTTTGATGTAATCTCAACATGACAAATATCAATACAAACATACATATGAATAAATATTATATTTCTGTTTGAATTAATGTTATTTAGATTATATACAATATATTCTTATATTAAACTTAAATAGGAAAATCTGGCTTAGGTTTACGTGAACTCTAATTGTCTGACCCTATTTATAAATCAGTTTCACTGGGTTTAGGTTACTCAGGCTTGTATTTTGCAAGAAAGTGCTCAGACAATGTTTATTCTTGAGTTTGGTGGGCATGATACACGTGTTCCCTAAGTAGCTACGTCCCTATTTATTGGAGATGGTTGTAGCCATAATTCTTAGCTCTGGTCTCTCTCTCTCTCTCTCTCTCTCTCTCTCTCTCTCTCTCTCTCTCGAAAAAAGCACATATGAAGAAGGATTCGGTGCTCTCCTTGCTTCTCATTCTGTCATTATCCTGTAGCTATAGCAAATGTGATAACTCAACGGAGATTGCCACCCTGCTGTCCTTCAAAAGGCAGTACGTAAGTTCAGACCCTCAAAACGCACTCCGAGGATGGAACAGCAGCTCTCCCTTGTGTACCTGGCCTGGCATTTCCTGCTCCAAGGACCAAAGCCGTGTTCATGCCATCAGGCTCCCCGGCCTCGGCCTCTCTGGAATCATCTCCCCCCACATTTCCAATCTCTCTTCCCTCCGACTTCTCAATCTGTCTTATAACTACTTCCATGGGCCACTTCCTGAGCAGCTTGGTCGTCTTTCTCGTTTGCGTAAACTCTTGCTCAACCATAACTCCCTCACTGGTTCTATTCCTAGCAATCTCTCCCGCTGTTTAAATCTCCAAGACCTCTTTCTTTCATTCAATCACTTGTCTGGGCATCTCCCTTCCTCCATTGGCTCTTTACCCATTCTCGAATTGCTGGTTGTTCCCAATAACCATCTCACTGGCCCAATACCTCCTTCGATTGCAAATCTTACCTCTCTCTCCCATTTCTACATTGCAGATAACCAACTTTCAGGTGACATACCACAAGAGGTTGGCAGTCTTCAAAAACTGATCCATCTGCAAATCTCTAATAACCAACTCACTGGCACCATTCCTCCCTCTGTTTACAACAGCTCCTCTCTTGTGTTCCTCTCCGTGACAAAAAACAACCTTACTGGGCAGCTTCCGCAGGATATTGGTCGACAGCTACCCCAACTCACAGAACTCGACATGTCTGAAAATGAGTTCGGGGGTCAAATTCCTAAATCGCTGTCAAATATTTCTGGAATTCAACAGCTCTACCTCTCAGAAAACCACTTTCATGGTCCGATTCCTCTGCTTGGAAACATGCATGATCTTATCGAGTTCAATTTAGAACAAAACAGTCTCTCTTCCAACACAGATATCAACCTCAACTTCTTCAATTCTCTTACCAACTGCACGCATTTGGAGTTGTTTTGCCTCACAGCCAACAGTCTAGCAGGCCAACTCCCGGCGTCGATAGCTAATCTATCCATCCATCTCCAAGGCTTCAATGTCGACAACAACCAGCTCTCGGGGCCGCTCCCACAAGGTATGCACAGCTATCCCAAACTCACGGTCCTGGATTTGAGTCAGAATTCTTTCACTGGTGGCGTCCCCGAGTCGGTAGGCCTACTTGGCAAAATGCAGATTCTCCTCCTCTCGGGAAACCGCTTTGTCGGGTACATACCAGACATGTTTGGCAACCTCACAGAGTTGTATGTGCTGAATCTAAGCCATAACCAATTCTATGGGGGAATACCAGAAAGCGTAGGAAATTTAGGGCATTTGCAATTGTTGGATCTGTCCTGTAACAATCTAACAGGGCTCATACCTCGGACGATTCTTAATCCACAGAGTTTGACATTGAGATTGATCAATTTGGCTAATAATTTTCTCCACAGCCCCCTGCCTGTCGACTTGGTTCAGCTAAACATGCTTGAGTTCATGGATTTGTCAGACAACAAACTATCAGGGAGCATTCCTACCTCCTTGGGTGGTTGCTGTAGTTTACAAAGCTTAAGAATGGCTAGGAATCGGTTCCAAGGATCCATCACAGAATCATTTGGTCAATTACTTGTCCTAGAGAGCTTGGACCTGTCAACCAATGTTCTTTCCGGACAGATCCCAGGAGGCTTGGGTAAGCTCAGGTTCCTTTCGAGAATAAATTTGTCTTTCAATGAGCTTCAAGGAAAGGTTCCTGGAGATGGGGTGTTCATGAACATTAGCCATGAATCATTACAAGGAAACAAAGGCCTCTGTAGTGATGACAGAGTTGCACAGAAGATGCTAAGCCTATCCATATGCACCAAACAAAGATCGTCTTCTCTTGCACTCAAAGTCGTCATCCCAATTTCTTGCGTCGTTGTACTTCTTTTTTATTTTTTATGCTTGGTATATAAGCCAAGAGTGAGGGAGATGACAAGAATTCTCAGCCTCCCATCCTCGAAAGTCAGTTTCATGAGACTATCATTCGAAGATATTTTGGTTGCAACAGACAACTTCAGCTCAAGCAATTTGATAGGAAAAGGACGCTTTGGCTCAGTGTATATGGGCATCACTCATGGTGGTGCTGTTGCAATCAAGGTTCTGGATCTGAAACAGCAGGGGGCTTCAGTAACGTTTGCATCAGAATGTATAGTTCTACAAAATATTCGACATCGGAACATCATAAAGGTCATCACGATATGCTCAAGCATTGACAGCAGTGGTACTGATTTCAAAGCTCTTATCATGGAGCTCATGTCCAATGGAAGTTTGGATAATTGGCTCCATCCGGAAACACCCTCCTCTCCAAGACTAGGCCTACTTCAGCGATTGAACATCTGCATAGATGTAGCAGCTGCAATGGACTACCTTCACGGTGACTGTGATCCACCCATCATCCATCGTGATCTGAAACCCTCCAATGTGCTCTTAGATGATGAGATGACTGCTCATGTTGGTGACTTTGGATTGGCCAGATTTCTCGCTTCGAATCAGCCTGTGGAGGAGCAAAGTTGGGAGCTCAGGGGATCCATTGGGTATATTGCGCCAGGTATCTTTACTCACTTTGAATCATATTGTTGAAACTAGTTATATGCACTATTATAGCAACAACATAACTTCAAATTTAGATAGGTTCGAAAAAACGGTATGACTTTTGTGCATGCAAATATGCGATACTCAGTCTCTGCTACTCTGCTTATCTACCGAGAAATTAGAATGCTCTTTCTTAATTTTTGTGAGTTTGATTAGAATGCTTTAATACCATTTCAAAGAGTTTAATACCATTTCAAAGAGTTTAAAGTTACATATAACTCAATTCTATTGAAGTTTACTATACATGTTAAAGGGGTTTACTGAGCTCTACCAATTAATTAAGAGTTTGATAGGGTCTAAAACTGTTTATCAAGGTTCAATAAAGTTTAGCAGAAGAAAAAGGTAATTTAGATCCATGCGAACTCAAAAGTAAGATTTTTCTTTTTGATACAACAAAAGTAAGATATTTACATGCATACAAATCGGTTTTTCTTTTTCATTTATGACGATATTTTTTATAATATTATCCATGTCAATTTTATTATTCTTCATTTGGCCGCTGTTCAATAATTATACTCTCCTCTCCATCATTTTTTCAATATATAATAGAAAAATATATTCAAAAGAAGACCATGTTATATAGAAATCAATTTAATGTATTAATTTGGTAATATTTTAAAAAACTTTCTTTAATATTTTAAATATATCTTATTTTAAATTTCAATAATATTTATGATGAAAATTTATAAAACCCAAAAGGCACCAAAATTACTTATTTAACGTACGGAATAATTCTAAAAATAAATATTTGTTGATAGTTTGAACATTTTTTGTAGTTTGCTATTGTATTTTAAATATCCATTGGTACATGGCCGTAACTTTTGGTAAAAAAATAAATAAATAGAATTTATCTTGTAAATAAATCAACAGTTTGGATTTTTCATATCAAAGAAAAAACTGTTTTTATTTATATATTTTCTTACCCTGGTACCGAAAACTATTTAAATCCGAGACTTAGGTGCACCATACTTTAAGATGTATAAAAATGCGTAAAATTCATAGATGTATTATAATGTTAAGCAAATCATTCATTCACATTGTACTAATGTTTTAGACAATTCAGATATTAAATTAACAACTTTGAGTTTGATTTAAAATCAAATAATTTTCTGTAATAAAATATCAAATAATTTTATTACATTGATTATACATCTTTATAGGATGGCGGTTGTGTACATAATTCATTGGGATGAAACATAGCTTTATAATTAATCAAGTAATTCTAAACGCAATTAATGGATTATATTCAGATCTAAGCATTAATTAGAGCTTTTGCAATCAATTTCTACTCTAACTATGGCGGTACATGTACCATTAAATAATTTCCCGTATATAGTATACTATTATGTATTAGATGCCATCTACAATTTTATTTTAATATATTTATATTGTTATATATTACACAATTATAAAGAAGATGGTCACCACCAAGAGTAAATTCTCCACGAGAGTATTTAACAGCATCATATGGTGAACCGTTGTTATTAATGCATGCGAAAAATTGTTAATATTACCGGCATAAATAAATGCCAAAAAACAAAAAAAATTTCGTGTATGCAAATATCTTATTTTTAGGTCAGTAAGGATGTAAATAACCCTAAATAATATTTACCCCTTGACCATGGATGCAATGAGGATATATCCGGATGCATTCCCTTCTAATTGCTTTAGGCAGTGTTTGTCTCGGCAATAAGAATATAGCGTTGTGCGCGTTATCTTAAAAACTCTGATTTCTAGCTTGCGAATTTCGTGTTTATTAAGACTTTCTAATAAAATCTTTCAAGTTTAATAGATAACTACAGACGTTACCAACAAGCCAAAGTCCAGACTTCTCATGGAAAATAACCGGGGCCGAACATCCCATAGGAGGTGGTTTTTTTAAAAAATAAAAAAATAAAAAAAATTTATACGAGCCATCGGAGGTGTTAGAAACCACATGAGGGATGAATGAGATCATATGAATAGATGATAATATTAGAGGTTATTGTGAATTGCGTAATGAGAAGGTAAACTAAGATGGAGACAAGTGGTACTGAAAATGGAAAAAAAAATTGTTAGATATTGGAAAACAAGAGGTTGCGTTGGCGTTAATAACTGTGTATATCGCCGAAAAGACGCATTTTATGCTGATGTCGTTCACCTTACGCTTTGGCATCAAGAACTTTTTAGGCTTTTACAATGAATGCAAGCCTAAGAAACATTCAAATTTCAAAAAGGCTTTCTCATATGTATGTTTTAATTTTTTGATGAGAAGAGTGCGGTTTACGGAGCAAACCATCCACGGCAGCAGATGTTTACAGCTATGGAGTATTATTACTAGAGACATTCACAGGCAAGAAACCAACGGACAGCTTGTTCAAGGATGGGCTGAACTTGAACAAATTTGCAACTACAGCGGTAGCAAATCGGTTGGACGAAATTGTGGATCCAATCCTGCTGGAAGAAGACGACATCAATGCATTATATCAAGAGAGAAGCAATAGCAGTAGTCGTCATAGGAAGAACAACATGAGAAGCAAACGAGATGAGACTAATCATTTGAAAGAGGCGGGAGGAGACTGGCTGAGCAGGAAAGAGGAATGTTTGTCTTCCTTGATTAGAATTGGTATATGGTGTTCTGCAGATTCGCCAGTCATCGACCAAGCATAAGAGAGACTCTAATGAGATGCAGAAGGTGAAAGAAATATTGCTTCAGGGTACTCCACAGTGATGTTCCACCAGCGGTCCACTTTATCTTGATGATGGTAGAGTTTAGTGTAATTAGTTTTAAATTATGGCTTATTGTTAAGCACACAGAATTGTAAGGTCTTTTTCATCAATGAAGCGATTAATTCATTAAATTAATAAATTAAGTAGTCCCAAGATGGTTAAATAACTAATTAAATTGTTGGCGTTTAAACTTAATATTCAATAAGTAGGGTAATGATTATATATAATTTGGTTATTACTTTGTATTGAGCAATATCAATGCAAGAAAACTGATTTTTAGGGATGTAAAATTTTGTATTAATTTATACTACAATGTCATTATAACCACATCACCATAAATCTATCATAAAAAATCTTTTATAATGCTTTTTGAATTTATCACTAAAAATATAACTTTTGGTAAAAAAAATTTATTACTAAAAGGTCACTTTTTGCAATATCCATTATGTTATTATCGCTAAAAGCTAATTTTTTAGTGGCAATAATTATTTATATCACTAAGTAGTTCTTTTTCAATAAAAATGTTAAGTATTTTCAAAAGTGTGTCACAAAATATTAATTTGTTTATATTTTATTATGAATAACTATGTATGGTTTGGGAAGCTACTAGATTTTACTATTGATTATTTATGTAAGGATATTTCACATTTTAATGAATGATGGGTAAACTTTTTTTCCCATTTACATATTTTCTTGAGATATATAGAATGGTTTTTTTTATGAGGCACCCTTTCATTTCTTTTTTTTTTTTAGAAAAATTAGTTAACCACCCCTTACTTTTTATATGTAAAAATCTTAATCATTTAGAATATTCTTCAATGTGCATATATTTTTGATAACGACATTCATTTGATTGAAAACATATATGTATGAATGTTTTAATATTATTTAAGAGTCTATATCAACTTTTTAAATTTTGAGA
This sequence comes from Annona cherimola, assembly GCA_030490835.1. Lineage (NCBI taxonomy): Eukaryota > Viridiplantae > Streptophyta > Magnoliopsida > Magnoliales > Annonaceae > Annona > Annona cherimola. The sequence goes on along the minus strand of CM059973.1, from coordinate 64,133,143 downwards.
AAATTTGAAAGTAAATTTACATTATATAAAAGTTTCCAACTAAGTGAATGTTGACATCATAAATACATGCATGAAAAGATTAAACTTCTGCAGACCTCATAAGGGTCTTGCCTAAGTGCACCTAGTTGCATTTAATTCATGTTTTTATTTTATTTTGAAACTTTTTTATAAAACTGTTAATCTAAATGTATTTAACATGTATATCGATTTTCATCATTTTTGTAGATTTTTAGATATATTTTTATTTTTAAAGATTAGTGATATTTTTAATAATTTAAAATTACTAAAATGGCCACTGAATTTTTAAAATAAAAAATATCTAAAAATATTAAAAATGGTAAAAATTGATATATATGTTAAACATACTTAAATTAACATTGTATAAATTTTTTTAAAAGTTTTAAAAGAAAAAAGTATTTGAACTTGGGTGCACCGAAGCTAAGTATAATTGAGTGCATAAGATTAAAACCCTTAGAAAAACTGCTATGTGGATTAGATTATGTGGATTGGATTGCTGAATTTGATTTCAATATACCTTTAACTATCCATATTTTCATTTTAAACTCTAAAGTTTGCATATTAGTATTTTAAATCATTTAAAGTTTCATTTTTTGTAGTTTTACACTCTTGCTCCGTTGGGCTAACAAAGCGCTACATATGCTCTGAAATTCGTCAACCATCATCAAAAGATAATGAATTTGAGAACTTGGGGACTTTTTCTATCATGCAAGAGAGACTGATTGGGTTGCTTAAGTTTTAGATTCCCTTTTTTTCATACAGATGCAAGAGTATTTTTGATATTACACATGGGCTGACAGTACTTTTTAACATATAAAGAATGAGGGTTTAAAATACAAAGAATGAAACTTTAAAAGGTTTAAAATGTTAATATGTAAATTTTGAAGTTTAAAAATGTAAATGCACAAAGTTAGATGGTCTAAAACACATATATTCAAAAATTAAAGTCAAAATTACGTGCATATTTGTATTTTCCATATATTTAACATGAACTAACTACATGTGCACCCATTTACCACTCATTTACCTTTTGGCATGAGGAACCTCATGCTTATGAAGATGGAGAATTGGAGATGACTAAACGTTGCTCATTTCTAAACAGGTGGGTTGTACGCACATAAATATGGACGGGTCATTTTGAGTAAGTGGATGCCCACCTTAGCGGTCCAAGGGTTCATCCCCTTTGTGGTAGCATTGTCACTCTTGATGACAATGTAATAAAAAAAAAAACTGTTTCATAGTATATTTCTATTTTTTAATTTTAGTAGTTATATATCCTCTCTTAAAAGATAATACATTTTGAAAAATATAAGTTGTCAATCAAAGTGATTTTTGACATTGTAGCCACCGTCCAATTGCCGTGGAATCTCATTGATAGCCATGAAAGCTAAAGGAAACTACTACCGCAATTAACAGTGGATTTAGCCCCAAATGGGCCTTATATATACTTAAAAGTATTGATACTTTATATAATCATTTATGCATATATAAATTTTATAGCAAATGATTTACATGTTGAAAAAATAATTTTTTAGAGTTGTTATTTATGTCAAACTATTTGTATTATGTTGAATTTATATTATTTTCAGATAAGTTTCATATATGTATCCAATCGTAATGAAAATTGATTTGATAATAGAATACGTAATTCTAAATATCATGAGTGAAGTAGATTTTAATTTAAGATCATGTGGGGCTCGTTTTGAGATAATTGCACCGTAATTGCGATGCAGTGAAGTTGCACTTGAATATTTCTGAAAAAAAAGCTATTTCATATTATATTTTTTATTTTTTAATTGTAGTGGTTGTATATCGTGTCTCTTAAAAGATAATACATTTTGAAAATATAAGTTTTCAAAGTGATTTTTGACATTGTAGCCACCTTCCAATTGCCGGTGAAATCTCATTTACAGTCATGAAAGCTAGAGCCAGAAACTGCACTTGGTCCAGGTCCAGAAAAACGGCAGCAAGCACGGAGTTAATCGATCATCAATGTCTCTTCCAACGCTAGCCCTGCCATCGTTTTTTTCTTTTTTCTTTTTTCTTTTGAAAAATACAGGCTGATAACTGATATTACAATCAAAGGCTTTCACAATTCTTAAAATATTGAGAAATTTTTCTACAAATACTTTCATACTCAGAAAGACATTTATAATTATCTCTACACACTTTAGGAGGACTAACAAATATAACGCTGATGCTATGTTCATTCGAACCAACCATGGGAGAACAATAACACCACACCCGCATGCATTCCATTGCACCCTCTGGCGCTGGATGCCCTGCCATCGTTTTTAGGTTTTTCTCCAGCCATGATTTCAGGCATCAGCAGCCGAACTTACCGGATCTGCCCCATTTCAGCAGGCCCAGATTGACACCACTGAGATTTTCCTCTCTCCCTTAAAATGGGCGCCACCAGATCCAGCCACGAACTCCATTGCCGTAGTAATGGGCTACACAAAACTGGACAGACCCTTCAAGAAACAGGGACTTCTGAATTTTTATTTTTATTTTTTTTAAAATGAAACTGGGCACTTCTGATTTACAAGTCAATCAATGGAGAGGAAATTGGCTTTTTTATTGCATGATCAATTTTAAATCTCTAAAAAGACTAAAGAAGTAAATCTATGTACAAAACCTCGTCAAAACTTCGTCCAATTCTCAATGCTCAACAGAAGTTTCGAAACTTCTTCCTGCTTTTATACTGCCATCGAAATGTTGACCTTTTGGTACATTTGGAGGAGCACTGAAATATTGTGCTCGAATAATCCATGTCTTCCATCTTCACCGTTTTTAAGGACGGTGTTTGTGTCGTCACGAGCCTATTGTGAATTTAACGTCAAATACCATGAGTCTTTACCACCATTTCCACGTTACTACTGGTTCACGGAAAGTTGGTCCTTTTTTCTCCAAAATCTAGAAGTGACATTTCCACGTCCCCATGCGTTAATGGTCATGGTCAGATCAACTTGCTTGTACAATCCGATTATAAATAAGTTTGGATTGAGATTTTTGAATAAATAAGTTATGATCAGTCGACCTGTTTAACAATTTAATTAAATAAATCGATTAAGGTTGAGATTTTATAACCCGTCAACCCGTTTAGTAATTTGTTTAACCCATTTAACCGATTTAGCCCGTTCAACCTATTTAACTTGTTTAACCCATTAAAGTTATATATATATATAAACTCTTTGGTTATTTTCCCCGCTAAGTCTTCTTTCTGCTACCTAATTTTTATTTTTCAACTACTGTCCTAATTTTATTTTTTTGTTATTGCCTTATTTCTATTTTTTTGTACCAAAAGCACCCTCTCGTCTATCCTTATGAGATCATCGTCTATTAGATTTAGGCCTTCATGTCATTTGCTATACAACATGTTAATAACCCATCGACCCATTTATTAAATAGGTTGTAAATGAGTTAAAGTTGAGATTTTTTAAATGAGTTAATAAACGGATTAGAGTCAAGATATTCTAACTAAGTTAGAAATAGGATTAGACTTCAACTCGTCCAACTGGATCCGTTAATACCCCTAATATACACAACTCTCTCTTAATTTTTTTATAATATTTAAACTTTAAAATAAACTAAAGCTTATCCATAAAAAAATAAACTAAAGCTTAGATCGTAACGAAGTTAGAATCTAGCTAAGACATTTAAAATTAAATGTGTCCTAATCTTGACCACAAATAAAATTTGAAGTCATAATTTTTCTGATCGTAGAATTGAAGTCACACTTATTTAATCCAAGTATGTATGCGTGTTAGAGACAGAGATTCGTGTGTTTAAGAAGTGATAAAAATTTTCGATGAAAAGTTTTTGGTGAAAAATTTGTTAAATTAATAAAAAATGACTTGATATAATAAGGATAATAACAAGGTTTAAAGAGAATAAAATTAAAATAGATATGTTAGTTATAGGGGTAATTATATATAAATGATTACAAAATAAGGTAGTTGTACAAAAAGATATGAAAAAATAATTTGAAAATATGACAGTTGGAAAGGGAAAGGTTTAAATTGAGAAATTTTAATTCGAAAAGTTTGAAAAAAATTTTGAATAAGCGGAAGCTTGGATACATACGAATGTTGAAGGGAGACTCCTTTCGTTACATTAACCGAGACTGACTTCCGTAATGTGTACAACTGCTGGTGGCCTTATAAAATGATATTGACATATTAATAATAATATTACTTCTGTTCTGATTATTTAATGCTAAATGGATTGATGGAATTTATTTTAGAAATTATGCTAATGAATTCATATAAATTAATGGTGGTTTTCAAATGAGATGGTATGAATGCAAAGGTGCTAGATTTCCACGAGAGTTGAATGGATTCATCTAGGACTATTTTGATATAAATGTGAAGGGAGAATTTTATATATTAATATTGAAATTTTGGTCAGGATTGATTTAGATTAGAAGCGTATATTTCAGAATTGATATGGAATTTTAGCGAAGAAATTTGACTATTTTGCTATTTGAGTTAAGTAGGATCTCTTTCTTAAAGATTTCCCTATTTTATTATGGATGTGAACTTTTATAAAATGTTTTTATGATGATGTTGATTGGGGATTTCAGGAAAAAAAAAAATTAATGGGTATTGTAACAATCATCTCAATAGTTATTTTTCCAACTTAATCTCTCAGATATTCTTACAAATTTGTTACATTATTCTAATATACAACCAACAGTATCTTTTTAATATTTATCCATACTGTGGACACTCCCGCACACCTGGGGAGACTTAATGCCACCAACTTTTCTTTCTTGCTATTCACGCCACCTTCAAATGTTGCTGCCCTACGCTGCTTCCTTTATCACCAATGTAGTTGATGCGTCTTGAAATCGCGTGCCCAACCCCACGGGGCATGCTCGGCATAAATTTCATTTTCAGATATGAGATTTATTGATTTTTTTGATAAGCCTTGTATTAATTTCAGATGAATTTATATGTGATTTTAAGATCTAAATTTTTCTCAACGAATTTAAGATCTAGATTTCGAGTTGCATGTCTTAAGCAAATCATACGTGTACACTGACTTGCAAGTTGAATGTACATGACGAGTACGATGAAAATGGACTTCTGCATGCTCCCGGGCGCATACACTTATTTTTTTTAATTTGTTTTTGAAATTTTTTTCATAAACTTGTTAGCCTAAGTGTATTTAATCTATTTATCAATTTTTACCATTTTTGGAGATTTTTAGATATTTATTTTTTATTTTTGAAAATCAGTGGCATTTTAGTAATTTAAAATACCTAAAATGCAACTTATTTTCAAAAATAAAAAATAAATATCTAAAATACTCCAAAAATGATAAAAATTGATACACAAATTAAATACACTTGGGCTAATAAGTATATGAAAAAAATTTCAAATTTTTTTTAAAAAATAAGTGTATGCACCCAGGAGCATGCAACACTGCATGCTCCCGGGAGCATAAGATGAGGATCTGATGAAAATAATAAGAAGTGATATGGATTTGGCCTCAAATTCACCTATCTCACATCCTAGATGGCAATCTAAAAAAAATGAAACATGAAAGGTTTTGGTCCTTATAAAATGATCTTTTTAAACCGGTTGGCAATGAGGCGATGTCCAACCGGCCCAAACACCTATGTGTTTTTGTTTTTTTTTTTTCAAATGTTTTTATAAACATGTTAATTTAGTTATGTTTAATCTATAAATCAAAATTTACTATTTTTAGAGATGTGTATATATTTATTTTTAATTTTTAAATATAGGAATATCTAAGTCATTTTAAAATACTTAGATACCGCTGTATTTAAAAATTAAAATAAATATATATACATCTTCGAAAATAGTAAAAATTTGGTTTATAGATTAAACATAACTAGATTAACATGTTTATAAAAAAAATTAAAAATAAAAATAAAAATAGGTGTTTAGGCTGGTTAGAAATCGCCGGATTGAGAAGATCATAACTCTTGGTCCTTTAGGAGTCTCACATCTTGGAAGAAAACTTGCGTCCTATTACTCACTAGTTAATCCAAGTGGCCCACCTCCCTGTTCTTTTCAAAATGAGTGTGCCTCCCATTTACTTCTATGCATGGAGAAATTTCCAAATAATCACGATTTTTGACCCTAGTGCTCTGTATGCCCACCGATTTTCAAGAATTCCTTAAATGCCAATGACTTGTGAACAAATTAAATTCCTCCAATCCGCACACCGTTAGGGTGAGTAGCAATTAACACAGAAGTAAAATGACTAATGCATCCCTACTGATCAAAGACAAAGCGTATATATCAAAGTTCATTAGCACACTTGCTCAAAAAAAAAAAAAAAACTTCTTTCACACACAAGTAGAATGACTAATGTACCGTGCTAATTCAATTTTCATAGAACATGCTCATTTGTTGCTGATTTTCACAGAGAAGAAGAAGTACGCGGAGTTCTGGTTGCTGAAATTTTAGAGAACAGACGGTGGATTTGCTAAGATGGTTGCTGCTTGTTCCCTGGATACTGAAGATGGCAGTGCTTCCATGGTAGAAGCATGCAATCCTACTCATGTGGATGGGTAATCCTAGCTAATGAGCCTAATGGCTTGGGTATGTAAAGAATATTGGCTTGTGAGTATGTAAGAAGTTTTCTAAAATTCATGAATATATAAGAAATTAGAGGAAATTTGCGTTTTAAACTTTTTAACTATGTGTATTTGAATTATAAACCTGGAATTTTTGCATAGTAGCACTTAAACCCTTCGAAGTTTTATCTTTTTTTTTCATTTTAAACTCTTGTCCCCAACGGCTTTAAAAAAGCTTCATTGGCCTATGCTTAATCTTAAAATACCCTTGCTCAAAATATTTAAAAACCATCCTCAAAATTGATATCCAATTTGGGAATTTAGGAATGTTTTCTATTACACGAGAGAGCTTGACTAAATTGCTCATATTTCAATTTGGACTTTTCACTTCTATATATATATACAAGGGTAATTTTTCACATTACACATGGGTTGATAATGTTTTTTTAACATCGTAAGTGACGAAGGTTTAAAATGCGAAGAATGAAACTTTAAAGTATGAAAAATTCTAATAAGCAAACTTCAGAGTTTAAAATGTAAATACGTATAATTAGAAGCTTTAAAATATAAATTCTCTAAATTTATTGTCAAAATTATGTGTATATTAGAAAATTTCCTACATATAACATGAAATAAATACATGGGGGCCCATTTACATTTATTTGGCACCATCGGCCTTGTGCCTATGGAGATGGAGATGAATGAACAATGTCGGCCATTTTTAAATGAGTTGCGATCCAGTGCACCCAAGTGCACTTAGTTTCGGTGCCCCTGGGTATAAAAATTTATTTTTTAAAATTTTATGAAATTTTTATACAAATATTGATCGATCTAGTGCAACCGAGTGCACTTAGCTTTTGTACATCCGGATATAAAAATTTATTTTTTAAAATTTTTTGAAATTTTTTTATGCAAATATTAATCTAAGTTTTGTAGCAAGTGTATCAATTTTTATTGTTTTGGAGATTTATATATTTTTTATTTTTTAAAAATCACAAAAATATCTATAAATCTCCAAAATGGTAAAAATTGATAAATATACTAAATACGACTAGATTAATAGTTTTATAAAAAAAAATTTAAAAATAAAAAATGAGTTAAATATATTCTGGTGCACTGAAGCTAAGTGCAACCGGGTGCATTTAAAAATGTTCCTTTTCAAACAATAGATGGTATATACACATATTTTATAGCTGGACATTTTGAATACAGCTTAGATGGGTGAGAGTCTCGTTATTAATATATTTAAAAAATATAAAATTAATATAAATAATATACATATATCTTATAGAAGAATGATCCTGTTGGTACAGATACAAATTTTACAAAATTCATAACGTATGTATGGATGCAAAAATCTCTTAATTTTTACATAACAATTTAAATCGCTTATTTCTTATTTTAAAATGAATATCTTTTGTACATAGAAAAATTAATATCTTTTGAAAAAGTATATTGGGATTGAAAATTTTGTACAGGAAATTAAAATAGTAAGTTGTTATTTTTAATTTAAAAAAAAAAGCATTTTCTGACAATGAGAGATTTGTCAACAATAAGGGATACGCCTGCAAAGGAGAAATTACAAAGTGTGCGTGAAATTCAATAGAAGAGCTATGATCGAATACAACCCATGTACCTCTGTACCCATGCACTCCTTGAAATTCAATTTTAAAAAATATCGAAGATCTGAATGGTTTATAATATTTATTTGTATATATTATTTATGATACTAAAGTTATATATATACACACGGGATGCTTTTATGAAACCCCCTCCATTTTTAAAATCTTGATGATAGATAGAAAATCTATTTCATCCATTGTATTTAGCATTATTGATAGCACCCTAGAAATCCTTTTAGTTTTTTAATTTCACTGCATATGGTTCCCGTCTATAAATGTGACGTAATAAAATAGTTTAATATTAAAGTATCAACATTAAAATAATTTTTTCAATATCTAAGCCATCCAAAATATTAATAATATGTAGGTAAATAATCTTCTAAAGTATTTTTATATTCTAATATAAGTATGAATGGATCTAAGCATTTTTCATAATTTACGTATGCATGCATCTATTTTTGAGCAAATGTGGCCCATCCACACATTAGATTAAGATGAAACTTGATCTCCTAGCTAAACAAATGGTATAAAATACAATAGATGGATTAGATTTTCCATTGAGGATTAATATTTCAAAAATAAAAAAGATTTCATGAAATCACTTTTATGAAACCCGGTTTCATAGAAGTATTTCTGATATATATTAAAAATTGTTTTGTATTCTGAACTTGGTTTAGGCTAGTTAGTTGTATTCTGAATTTTTATTTATTTATTTATTTTGATGAAACTGGGCACTTCTGATTTAAAAGTGAGTCAATGGGGCGGAAATTGACACTTTTATTGCATCAGCAATTTTAAATCTCTAAAGAAATTACAGAAGTAAATCTCGATGCAAAACCTCGTCAATACTTCGTCGAATTCTCAATGCTCAACAGAAATTTCGAAACTTCTTCCCGTTTTTTCTACGGCCATCGAAATGTTGCATTTGGAGCAATGTTGTCAGAACCGAACTGGTAATCAAACCGGTGAAGGAATTGGTCTGGTTCAAACTGGTTTAACCGGTTAGTGAACCGGTTTGAACCGATGACGTCAACATGACATATTTATTATGTCATAAATATTTAATTATTTATACATTTTAATTAATTATATATTGATAAGTTTATATATTCATAACTCCTAAATTTATATGTTAGACTAATCATCATAACAAAACATGAGGAAAAAATTATAAATTTTTTTTTTCAAAATTCATTAACTAAGCAAAAATATCAACACATTAAATTAGAAAAAATTAACTTTATTAACTAACCTGAAATGTATGGTAAGCCTTGGCTCTTGACTCTTGAGTCATGAATTCCACATATCTATCTCTGTGCATTTATGATTTGCACTTTTCTAATCATATCTAACAAAATGAGAAATAAAGCAAATTAATAATGCTTGAACAATTAAATAATTTATAATAATAAAATTATGTAAGAACAACTCATGTGCTGAACAATCTACTTTTATCAAGACATAATATTGCCTATTATAAAACTATATAATGATTGAATTATGGAATTGTAAAAGAATTTATCCATCCACAAATCCACCATTCTCATGATTTCATGCAATGTACAAATTTATAAATTACGGTAATTAAATCATGTAATCTACAATAATAACATAAATACACAATTAAATCAACGGCAACAATGTCATGAAATAATATAATACAATCAATCAGCCTAGCAACAATCCAATTCAGTAATATGAATATCTAGTTTTAAATTTTAAAAATAAAAAATGAAGATAAATATTCTTACAGTATTTTTTGCTTCAATTTAGTGACTGCAGTATGCCGGAGTAGTGCACACTCGCACTGCAAATCTGCAACAGAACAACAGTAGAAATAGTTGGTTTAGATTTTAGGAAAAATGAAAGTAAAATGAAGTAAACAAGTAAATTATGTGATGCATTATAAATTATAATGTGCCGAAAAATGCACTCTTGTTTAATCGATAGATGCGGGGTATGGCTCAATTGATGGATTAACGAGATGAAAATAAATCATAAAAGGCCGAAAAATGCACTTCTGTTTAGATTTGATTTCAAATAATATTCGTTAGATTTCAGGGTACCGTTAGATTTTAGGGACGATGGAGTGATAGACTACTATAATATATTTGATTTTTTTAAAAAAAAGAGAACTTGATCGGTTTAATCGAAGATGATGAAGATGATGAAGAAAATACATATTACCAATTACAATTACCAATTACAAAGCAGGGAGATTGGAGTTGGACGGACGCAGGTCCATGAGAGCAATGCGCTGTATGACCAGAAAGAAGATGAGAATAGGAGAAGGGGTTACTGAGTTGAGAGCTTAACTGTCCAAGACGCTAGGGATGACCGGTGTCTGCACTGAGCTGCTGACAAGCAAGGAAGCTGGAGAGACTAATGATTGAGGAAAGGTTTAGGAAATGCAATTTTTTTATGGAAGGGAAATGCAATTTTTTTTTATGGAAATGTGATTTAAAGGTTGGGACTCGGGAGAAGAAATGCGATTGCGGCAAAAATGAGGAAAGGTAGGCGCAAGCTCGCAACCGCGCGGGATTTTTTGGAGCTTTCTTTTTATTCTGCTGTGAATCGGTTGAACCGCATCATACCGATTTTTCTGGTCCAACCGCGGTTAGCACGGTTCATACAGTTTGATAGTAAATAACCGGACCGCCTGCAATCGAACCGGACTGGAGGCCGGTTCCCGGTCAAACGTGCCGGTCCGGCCCGGTTCGGACAACACTGATTTGGAGGAGCACCGAAATATTGTGCTCGAATAATGCATTTGCTAGCTAACAGAGTTTGTGAAGTCATGATTCTATTATGAATTTAGGGTCAGATATTATAAGTTTGAGAGCAATTAATGAAACATTATATGTATATTAGGAATCAGGAGCATAAGAGGAATTTACTCATTAAAATTTGAAAAATATATTGAAATAGAACTATTTTTAAAAAGTAACGAAACGGATCTGTTTAATATAAGGAAATTCTTTTTAAAGAACTAAAATTTTTTGAAAAGGAATTTTAATATATTTTTTCATTTTATTGTTTACGTTGGATTTTTTAATCATTTTTCAAAAAAGATTTAGCATTTGCAGGTACGCTTCAATTTCAGTTAGGTCATATTTGTATAAATACAAATTTTACAGAAGTCATAACATATTTCAAATTTTGCTCAAACGTTGTAGGTATGGATACAAAAATCTCTTAATTTTTCATAATTTTTTTTTAAATCCTTTATTTCTTATTTTAAAATTAATATCTTTTTGTATATAAAAAATTAACATCTTGTGAAAAAGTAGCACTTGGTGGTTACTAGTAAGTGCTTAGAAGACTTGGGTAGGAGACGTTTGGCAGTATGTTTTTTTGGGAACTATGGTTTCCCATCTCTTCCACGTAATCTCACATAAATATTTTGAAACCTTACTTATCTAACTGTTTTTAATCATTTTTAATCCTATATTTTGATCATTTTTCAAATAATTATTTTATTTATCCTCACTTTATGCTAATCATATCTAATGGCTTTCACATTTTTTAAAAAGATTTACTTTACCACCATTTGCATGTTACCAAATGATCCCCCAAGGTGGGTCTTTTTCGAAATTTTTGCAAATATGCCTACAACATTTGATCAATATTGCATCCATGTCTCTAAGTTTGCTGATATTACAAATATGAGGGGTGATCATTTAAGGCCGGACGCACGGTTGGAAACCTATTTTTTTTTATTTTTTTTCATGGGTAAGTAAATCTAGGTGTATTAAATCTATAAAACAAGTTTTACCATTTTTGGATGTTTTTAAGTATTTTTTTTGGATTTTTAAACACAGTGGCATTTTCGTAATTTTTGATCCAAAAAATTACGAAAATGCCACTGTGTTTAAAAATCCAAAAAAAATACTTAAAAACATCCAAAAATGGTAAAACTTGTTTTATAGATTTAATACACCTAGATTTACTTACCCATGAAAAAAAAAAAAAAGGTTTTCAGGCCGGACGCACGGAGCAGGCCCGTGCGTCCGGCCTGAAATGATCAGGCCTCTACAAATATTTCCACAAATTTTATATTAAATTGTAAGTGTCTTTTCCATTATAACTCCATTGAAATATTTGTAAAATGAAGATAATGTCCTTTTAAGCTAAGTGATGCACTTGAAAATTTTCAAATATTGTATATATATTTGCTATTTCATTATTTTATATATATTATTATTATTTTAGATCTTTTTTGCAAATATACTTATAACATTTGTAAAAATTGTAAGTGTATCATTTGTCTTAACAGACATTAACATCATGTTACAAAAATTTTAATAGCATTATAATGAAAATTACACTTGAAATTTCATACAAACTTTGTGGGTATATTTATAATATTAACAAATTTAAGCATACGGATGCAATATTGGTCAAATATTATAGGCATATTTGCAAAATCATTTTTTTCCAGAATCTATAAGTGACACTTCCACGTCCAGTCGTGTGCACAACTCTCAAGTAATTTTTTTTAGTATGTAAACTTTAAAATAAGCTAATGCATATATACTACCGAACCCCAGAAATCTAGCTTAGATATTTAAAATTAAATGTCCTAATCTTGACTACAAATAATAATCGAAGTCATATTTTTTTTATCGCAAAATTGAAGTCACACTTGTTTAATCCAAGTTTGTTTGTGTGCGCGAGGTATGAGGTTTGAAACGTCCCTCCAAACCAAGAAATTTTTTTTTATATAGATGTATAAGGGATGAGGTTTTTGGCGAGATAGTGTTTTGGGGGCAGCGAAAAATAGAAATAGAAAATTAACAGGAAAATAAAATTAGGATAGTAGTGGGAAGATAAAGGTTAGGTGGCTGTAAGAAGTGGTCCTATGTAACCCTTTAATTGTTAAGATATTGATAATTAATTTAAAATTCAATTTATTCTTTGTATTTAATATCAATTTGTTTTTCTAAGATATCAAATTTCATCTCAATCAAGTATGTGTATGGCCACATTTGCTCAATATATATATTCATGTGTAAATTTGAAAAATGCTTAAATACATTCCCAAATGTATTAAAATGTAATATATTTTGTAGAATCATTTATCCACATATTAGCAACATTTTAGATGGTTTAGAGGTTTCAAAAACTACTTTAAAGTTGATATTTTTACATTAAACTATTTTATTAGGTTAATTTTATACATTATAGATTGGACCTATACACAATGATACAGAATAAATGAGAGGGTTTTGATGATAATATAAATAATACTAAATATAATGGATAGAATGAATTTTTCATTAATTATCAAGATTTTAAAATAGAGAAGGTTATATAGAAAAGGGGTTTCGTAAAAACGACACTGATATATATATATATATATATATAAACACACACACATACACATACATACACGAGAATGCTTCTATGAAACCCTCTTTATTTAATTCTCTCCGTTTTCAATATTTAGATAGTTGATGAAAAACCTACTCTATTTATTATATTTAGCATCACTTATATTATTATAAAAATATTTTCATTTTTCTAATCTCACTGGATACGGGCTTCATCTATACATGTAAAATCAATGTAATAAAATGATTTAATGCTAAGTAGCATTTTCAACATCTAAACCATCTAAAATATCATTAATATATAGATAAATGATTCGATAAAGTATTAATATATTCTAATATATATGTGAATGAATCTAAGCATTTTTCCTAATTTACACATAAAGTTACCTATTTTTGAGCAAATATGACCTATGCACAAATTGGATTTGGTTAAAATTTGGTCTCATAACTAAATAAATGATATTAAATGCAATGAATATATTAAATTTTTTATTAAGTATCAAAATCTTAAAATTTGAGAGGTCATGTGAAACTGATTTTATGCAACCCGTTTACACAGAAGTGGGCCTAATATATATGTTACAGGGCAGTTGCTTGTATCATAACTTAAAGTGCATTTGGCCCATTAATTAATATAAATTCATTAGCATCATTTCTAAGGGGATATTTGGGATTATGCATGAGTGGGATGAGATAGGATGGAATGGGATATATGGGATAATAATATCAGGTGATGGCTAGGTATATTTTGAATAGGAGCTTGGGCCCATCCCATACGACGATTTTGTACCCCCTTCACAATCCCAAACATCACCTAAAATAAATTCCATCAATCCATTTAGCATTAAACAAACAGAATAGAAGTAATATTATTATTAATATGTCAATAACATTTAATAACGCCACAAGTATTATTATTATTAATATGTCAATATCATTTAATAACGCCATAAGTAATATTATTATTAATATGTCAATATCATTTAATAACACCATCACCAATTCTAGGCATTATTGGGATGGTAATGGTCATGATCAACCTGCTCGTCCAACCCATTTATAAATAAGTTCGAGTTAGGATTTTTGAATAAATAGGTTATGATTCAATAATCCATTCAATTATTTAATTATAAATGGATTAGAGTTATCATTTGATAATCTGTCAACCTATTTAGTAACCAGTTTAACCTATTTAACCCATTCAACCTGTTTAACCTACTAAAATTTTATATATAGAGAAAAATATTCTAGTGTAGTTACCTCAAAATGAGCCCTGCATAATCATAAAATTATGATCTACTTCATCTATTGTATTTAGAATTATGTATTATATTATCATACCAATTTTCATCCAAAGTGGATATTTGTATAGACCCCTTCTGAAAATAGTACAAATTTAACGTAATAAAATAGTTTGATATAAATAACAACTTTAAAGTTGTTTTTTCAACATATAAACTATTTTCTACACAATTTATATACAGATAAATTATTGTATAAAGTATAAATACGTTTAAATACATGTGGGGATTGAAGTAAACTAGAAGCATATATTTCAGAATTGATGTGGAACCCTAGCGAAGAAATTTGACTACTTTGCTATTTCAGGTAAGTAGGATTTCTTTCTTAAAGATTTTCCTATTTTATTATGGATGTGAATTGTTATAACATGTTTTTCTGATGATATTGATTGGGGATTTTTAGATAAATTTCAATGTGCATTTTTAGATATGAGGTCAATTGATTTTTTTGACAAGCCTTGTATGAATTTCAGATGAATTTATATGTGATTTTTTTGATCGACCGAAAAATATATTTAAGATCTAAATTTCCAGTTACATGTTTTAAGCAAATCATACGTGCAAATGGCTTGTAAGTCGAATGTACATGAGAATAATAAGAAGTAGACATGGATTTAGCCTTAAGTTCACCTATCTCACATCTTGGATGGCAATCTGAAAAGAATGGAATATGAAAGGTTTTGGTCCTTTTGGTCTGGATGGGACGTATATGGAAGAAGACTTGCGTCCTATTCGTCACCATTTAATCCAAGTGGCCCACCTCCATGTTCTCTTCGAAATAAGCGTGCCTCCCATCTACTTCTATACATGGAGAAATTTCCAAATAATCACGATTTTTGACCCTGATGCTTTGTATGCCCATGCATTTTCAAGAATTCATTTCATGCCAAAGAATTATGAACAAATTAAGTTCCTCAAATCCGCACACCGTTAGGATGAGTAGCAATCAACGCAAAAGTAAAATAATTAATGCATCCCTACTAATCAAAGACAACGAGTGTATATCAAAGTTCATTAACACACCTGCTCCAAAAAAAAAAGCCTTCATTCACACACTAGTAGAAAGACTAATGTACCCGTGCTAATTCAGTTTCCATGGAATGTGCTCGTTTGTTGCTGATTTTCACATAGAAACAGAGGCGTGCGTGGTTCTGGTTGCTGCAATTATAGAGAACAGATGGTGGGATTTGCTAAGATAGCTACTGCTGGTTCATTGGATACCGGAGATGGAGTGCTTCCGACGTACAACCATGCAATCATATTTATATGGGTGGGTAATTTTTTTTGATGGAAAGTAGAAATATTTTCTAACCCAAAGACCTCTAGAATTGGAGAGATTCAGAGGGAGGAGGGATAGAGCTGTTGATATATTTCAATGACAAAAAATTATCTATATAAAGTTTTTCCTGAAGAAAGTATGTGGGATTAGCCCACCACCCTAGATTGGAAGAAAAATTACAAGACGTAAAGTCAACCAGAAGATGAGCTACTGAGTTACCTAAGTGTATAACATGATGAAAGGTTACTGACCGATCATGTGATGTAGCCTATCTGCTCTTATCAATTAGTGTTCTCACAAGAGATAATATAGGCTTCTCGTTAGCTAAAAAACAAAAAAGAATCAAAGAATTTGATTCCATTTGGATGTGTCGGAGGTTAATTTCTTAATCTCACTTGACACGACCAGCCTCCATAACTAATGGGTCTAAGACACTTACCCGGTTCGATCCTCTGACTATGATGAAGAATCCTCTGGAATCTTTGATCACCATTGCAAACCCCCATATAAATTTTTTGGATGTCCCCTTTGCCATCCACATTGATCTTAAAATGTTAAAGAATCCTTTGGAATCTTGATCACCGTTGCAAACCCCTTGTATAAATTTTACGGATGTCCCTTTTGCCATCCAAGTTGATCTTAAAATGTCCTTGAAGTGGTTTTACCCATTTTGCAACAAGTGGTTGGTCAAGTAGACTTGACCTGATAAGGCCAAACGCCTTCTTATATTGATCCAGATATTATGCATACCACTCATTCACATCTTCCAATGTCGATTGGGTTCCTTCTTCTCTTAACTGATTTCTCAAATGCCAAACATGCCAACAAAACTGGAGAACGAAAGCAAAATCATCTCCTTGTAGGGGAGAAATGAATTGTTTGAAGATACTTTGGACGTCGTTTATCACCCTCTAGAAGGGCAGCAGCCCGTGATTTGATGGCACACAGGTTGAACCAACTCTCACTAGAAGAATAAATGATGAATATCATCCATCTCTTTCCTGCAGAAAAGACAAGTGGGATTCAGCGAAATAATGTACCTACGCAAGGTGCGCAATGGGGGCAATGCATGCCAAAATAAGGATCTTGCTTAGGAGTTTTGTCTTCTAAATGAATTTGTAAACTGCCTAATCAGGAGCTGAATCCATGTCATCAGCTACCAACATGTGACCTTCAATTTGCAATGAGGTCCCGTATGCTGATTTAACTGTGTATCGACTATCTACTTCATGCTCCCAAAACCACCTATCGTCTTCACAAGGTTTGGTGTAGGAAAGGACGTGATGAGATCTCGACCTGATGCACCAACAGCTTGCAACAACAAGTCCTCCGTCCACTGGCCAATTTGCTCATCAAGAAAAATACTGACCTATACATCATCATGGATATACGCTGGAAGAGGGCTCGCTTTGCAAATGTATGTAGGGAGCTATCTATCGCTAAAAAAATCCACTAGTTGACCATTACCAATGTGCCTCCGCTATAAATGACATCTCTAGCTTTGAGGATGCTCTTCCATGTGAAAAAATCAGTTGCTCTGCCTTCTACACGGCCATAGATTCCCATGCTTGGGTTGTTTGGCTTGCAATGTTGAGTCGTACAACAAATTTGTATTTGTTAGCCACCATACTTTCTTTGCTAGTAGGGCATAGTTAAAGTTTATGATGTCTCCGAATCCTATACCCCCTACAACCTTCACCTTGAACATGTCTCTTCACGCTCCCAACTAATTTTACGTTTACCATCTTTTTTTATCCCACCATAATCTACTAAGCATGCCACAAATTTTTCTACAAAAATTTTAAAGAGAAGAAAAATGCTCATTGTGTATGTGGGGACTGCCTATGCAACAACTTTTATCAAAATTTCCTTGCCACTGCATGATAGAAGTCTCCCTCTCTAACCTTGAATTTTCTACCAAATTTACTCTTTGAGATCTTTAAACATGCACTTCTTTGACTGGCCTAACCAAACAAGAAGCCCTAAGTAACAATGAATTTCCTGTCTAGGAGAGTCAATCATCCTCATAATAGCAATTCTAGATGCCTAGTTGGTGTTAAAGCTAAAAAACAAAGTAGTTTTGTTGATTTTGATAACCTGCCCAGAGCACTCATTATATGCTTCAAAATGTCTAGCAATTGTCTTTCTTCTGCCTCATTAGCCTTGAGAAATATAAGAGCATCATCAGCAAAGAAAAATGGGTGAGGCTAGGTCCACAACAACATAATTTGAACATATGAAGTTGTTGTTGTAGATGTACACGGAAAATAAGCCATGAGTGGCCTTCAGCACAGATGAAATAAAGATATGGAGAAAGTGGATAACATTGTCTTAAGGCCCTTTGAGGATGAAAGTAATTAGTTTTGTGCCCATTAATCTGAACTCGGTATCAAAGAGACCTTAGATAGCTCATTATCCGATTTATCCAGACATTGATAAAATTCATAGCGGCCATCATACTGCTAAGGAAATTTTATTCCACTCTGTCATAGACCTTAGACATATCTAGTTTGAATGCCATCTCTTTCCTATTACCCTTGTTACGTTACCTTAGGGAGCGGATCGCTTCATATGTTGTGAGCATGTTATCTATGATTTGGCGACCAGGAGCAAATGCACTTTGTTGGACTGATATAACTTCATGGAGGCATAGTCTATTAGCCAACACCTTAGACAAAATTTTATAAGCCACATGATATCGATTAATAGAACAAAATTGGTTAGCCTATTTGCCCCTTCCTTTTTTGGGATTAGAATAATTGTTATTGAAATTGCTGACACTGTTGAGAAGGGGATTTTTCTTCCATAAAGGATTTGCACATCACAAAAAATCATGGTTGATAGTATTCTAGTGTTGTTGTAAAAAATTAGTTGGCATGCCATTAGGGCTGGGAGCTTTTGCAAGGTTCATAGCCTTTAAAGCTTGCACGATTTCATCCATTAACAAGGGTTTAATGAGCTTTTCTCTTTGGCAGTCAGAGATTTTCAAGGTGACTAGCCCTATTATCTTGTGTAGATTCAATGTGTCTGAGGTAGAGAAGACCTTCCTGAAAGGTGATAGAGTAAGCTCTAGCATTTCCTTTTGATCAGATACTCTATTGCCATCATTGTCAATGAGAGCCTCAATGAAGTTTGGCGCCTTTAATTGGATGCCATTCTATGAAAAAAATAATATTTTCTATTCTCTTGTTGCGGCCAAATGACCTTGGCCCATTGTTGTCATAGTTCCTCCTCCTCCTCAAGAAGAAGGTGGATTTGATGTTGAACCCCCCTAATGTTCTCATTAAGTTGGTTAGATGGCATTTGGGAATTGAGATGGTGTAGCTCACTGTATTCTCCATTTAATATGGATGGGTAATTTGTAGATATAAAAAATATATATTTAAAACTCTATCCTAGCTGATGAGCCTAATGGCTTGGGTATGGAAGGAATATTGATGAAATTTGTGAATATGTAAGAAATTTTCTAAAATCCATTAGTATATGAGAAATTAAGAAAAATTTGCATTTTAAACCTTTTACTTATGCATATTTGCATCCTAAACCCCGAAATTTGCATAGTAATATTAAACCCTTTTAAGTTTTATTTTTGCATTTTAAACCCTTGGTCCTTACGTCTTTAAAAAGCTTCATCAGCTTATGCGTAATATTAAAAATACACTTGCTCAAAATATTTAAGAACTATCATCAAAATTGATCTCCAAATTGGAGATTTGGGGATGTTTTCTAGTACATGAGAGATGCTGATTGTGTTGCTTAGATTTCACATTGTGTTTTTGACTTTTATAAAAATGCAAAAGATATTTTTTATGTTACACATAGGGGTGATAGTGTTTTTTTAACATCGTAAGTCGCAAAAGTTTTAAAATGCAAAGAATGAAACTTTAAGGGGTTTAAAATGCTAATATGTAAACTTTTGAGTTTAAAATGTGAGTATGTATAGTTAAAATATAAATTTACTAGCCATTTTGATTAAGTGGATACCCACCTTAGATGGGTGGGCATCCGATTATTAATATATTTTAAAAATATAAAATTAATAAAATTAATATACATCTTATATATTTATCTCACATATTTCTTAATTAATATTTCTACCTTGTCAAATATTTTATTTAATATAACTATTTATACATAACTGTTATGTAATATTTCATCATCATCATTACATCATAAGTCATTTTCCACCTATGTGGAGTCGGTTGCATGGATTCTATTGCGCCATTATTGAAGATTTAAGATTAAATTTTGTTTAATTTGTAATATTTTTAAATTTTGTTTAATTACTTCTATTCATATTTTTTGGGTCTTTCTCTTATTCTCCTACCATCTTCTACTTATATAGACTTTGTCCTTCTAACCGATGCTACTTCAGGTTTTCTTTTAACATGACCAAATTATCTTAGAAATTTGTTTCACTTTTAGGTTTCCTCAAATTAGTTCATTCTTAATTTTATGTTTTCTTGTTTTACTACTTATCCACCTTAACATTCTTATTTCCACTATGCTTATTTTTTGTATATGTTGTTCTTTAACTACCTAACATTTTGCCCCATAAAGCATAGCAGGTTTAATCATAGTCTTATAAAATTTTTCTTTTAGTTTGATTAGAACTCGACGGTCACACAAAATTTTTGATGCACTTTGTCATTTCTTCAATCCTGCTTGAATTCTATGCATTATATCTTTATCAATTTCCTCGTTCTCTTGAACTATTGATCCTAAGCACCAGAAGTGATTAGTTCTTGTTAATACTTGGTTTAAAATATTAATTGGTTCCTCATCTGGGTCTCACTATTATTAAAATTACATTTCATATATTCAGTTTTGTGCAACTAATTTTGAAACCATTAGATTCTAAAGCATCTACCCACCTATTCAATTTTAAACTTATTCCTTCTTTAGTTTCATCTATTAGAACAATATTATCTGCAAATAATATACACCAAGGTACTTCTTCTTAGAGATGTTTAGTAATTTCATCTATTACTAAGGTAAAACGGTAAGGACTCAAGGCTGAGCCTTGATGTAAACCTTTTTTAGCTGGAAAAATATTAGTATTTTTTCTAATGGTCCTCACATTTATAATAGCCCCTCGTACATATCTTTAATAATATCAATCTATCTGTTATTAATTTCTTTTTTTATCACTTGTCATATTAATTTTCTTGGTACTCGATCATATATTTTTTCTAAATCAGTAAAAATCATATAAGTTATTTTTCTTTTCTCTGCACTTTTTAAATAGTTGTCTAAGTAAGAAAATAGCTTTAGTAGTTGATCTTCCCGACATAAAACCAAATTGATTTTCAGATACATTAATTTTCTGTCTTAGTCTATGGTCAATTACTCTTTCCTATAAATTCATAGTGTGACTCATTAGTTTTATTCCACAACAATTTGCACAATTTTGAATATCTCTCTTATTTTTATAGATTGAGACTATAATGTTTTTCCTCCATTCACTTGGCATTAACTTTATTTTTATAATATTATTAAAGAAATTTATTAACCATGTTGCACCTACATCTCCCATGCACTTTTATGCCTCAATTGGTATATTGTCTGGGCCTAAGATTTTTCCTATTTTCATTTTTCTCAGAGCTTCCTTTACTTCAGATATTCAAATTTTTTGGAAATAATTGATATTTCTATTTTCTTCTCTATTTAAACTAACATCTAATGTTAAATGTCTGTGCGGGGTATCGTTCAGTAAACTATAAAGATAAGTTTTCCATCTTTCTTTAATGTCATCATCTTTGACTGGAACTCTTTGGTCTTCACTTTTAATACATCTAATATGTGTTAAATCTTTATCTTTATTTTCTCTTAATTTAGCCAACTTAAAAATATCTTTTTCACCTTGTCTAGTACATAATCTGTCATATAAGTTGTCATAAGTTTTGTGTTTAGCATCTCTAATAATCTTTTGAGTAGCTTTTTTTGATAATTTTTATTGTTGTAAGTTTGTATCATTTTTATTTCTCTAGTATATTTTAAACTTTTCTTGTTTAGTATTTATAGCTTTTTAAACATCCTTATTCCACCACTAACTTTTCCTATGTGAGGATCTACGATCTTTATATATTCCTACAATACTTTGTCCTACTTCTTTTATGTTAGTTATCAATTTATCTCATATTGATTCTACTCCGTCTTTTTGTGTATTTCATTTTTCTTCTTCTCTCATTCTTTTACTTAAAAGTATCATGTTCTTTTCTTTAAATTCCATCATTTAATTTTTGAAATTATATTGCCTTTAGTTTTTGTTGACTTTCTTGTATGTATATATCTATCACTAATAATCTATGCTGCATAGGTAAGCTCTCACTTGGGATAACCTTACAATTAATACAAAGGAATCTATCCAATTTTCTTATAAAGAAGAAATCTATTTGGCTAAAATTGGTCCCACTCTTGAAAGTTATTAAGTGTTCATCTCATTTTTGAAATAAGATATTTGTTATAACCAAATCATATGCTATAGCAAAGTCCAAAATGACATTCTCCATTTCATTCCTCATTCCAAAGCTGAAACCTCCATGACTTCTCTTATATCCAACATTCTCTTTTCTTATATGTCGATTTAAATCTCCACCTATCACAATCTTTTTCCTCATTAGGTATCCTTCACATTACACTATCTAAGTCATCTCAAAATTATTTTTTAATTATATCATCAAATCCTACTTGTGGTGCATAAACACTAATCACATTTATGACCTCTACACCTAACACAAGTTTTATTTGAATAATTCTATCATTTACTCTATTGACATCTACAACTTTATTTATGAATTTATTTTTTACTATTATCCCTATACTGTTGGAAACAATAGTTAAAACAAAACAAAATTGACCAAAGCATAAGTTTTGATGATTAACAAATTCAAATTTGAGTATAAAATGATTACTAATGAGTGTGATGAATGTCTTAAGGAATGAAAATCAGCCAAGTCGATCCCCAAGTCGACTCGGACTTTGACTTAGGTTGAAGTCGATCTCGAAGTCGACTCCACATACGACTTCAACAGGTACCTAATGGACAGATTTGAAATTGGAAGATGAACAGCTGAAGTCGCAGTCGAAGTCGACTCCACTTGCGACTTGGAAGCCAAGTCGCAGACGAAGTCGACTCCAGTATCGACTTGAAGATACACATTTCCTTCCAGCGTTGATTTTGGGACAGAGCATTCCGAAGTCGCAGTCGAAGTCGACTCCACTTGCGACTTGAGACTAAGTCGCATATGAAGTCGACCCCAAGATCGACTTGAGTTTCTCAAGTCCAAGTTAAAAGTTCAAGCTCATTTCAAGATGAAGACAACTCAAGATATGAAGACTAATATAATTTTAAAGCGAGCAAGGTACATGAATTCATTCCAAATCATAGAAGATTTGATCATACAAGTTTCAAGATTCACAAGGTTTACAAGATTCGAAGCCAGACCAGAACAAGATAATGCCTCTACTATTGAAGGAAAGAAGCTAAGCAAGTGAGAGGAGAATCAACAAGGATCAAACTGATTTGGCACAAGAAAATGGTCAAGTCGCACCCCAAGTCGACTCCAAGATCGACTTGAGGCCAAGTCTGAAACCAAGTCGACCCAGAACTTAGACTTGGAAACTGAAGAGCTGCCGAAGTCGCACACGAAGTCGACTCCAGCATGCGACTTGGGCGAAGTCGCAGACGAAGTTGACTCCACCTGCGACTTGGGGAAGTAACGTTCGAATTTTTGAACGTTGTAACATTTATTGCGCGCCAACCACTTCTATAACGTTCAAAATCTTCCCTCCTCTATATATAGACACTCAAGCAAACGTGGATACACACAAGAAAGAGTCTAAAGAGAGGAAAAAAGTACAAGCAAGAGTTCTTATTTGCTTTTCTCTAAATTTGAGTGATCTATACACTTTCAAAGGAAGAACAAGCTTCAAAATTGCGATTTGCTTCAACGAAATACAATCGGTTGCTTCTACAGACTCTTCCTCAAGATGAAACTTGCTACACAACTCAGTAAAGTGTAGATCTTCTTTATTTTTACATTATTGATTGTTTTAGTGCTTGGTTTAAGTTTGGTGATTGAAACCAAGACGTTGCAAGTAGAGTTGTGATTGGAGTGTAACTCATCACCTACTTGTGTTGATTGTATATGCCCCCTAGAGCTTGAATCTAGAAGAGAGCAGAGGCTCTGGTTGTATATGCCTCCTAGAGCTAGAATCTAGATGAGAGTAGAGACTCTAGTTGTATTCGTGGAATACATAGTGGAACCCAAGTCAGAAGAGGTGTGAGCTTGGAAGAGTGGAGTAGGGAGGTTGCCCGAACCACTATAAAATCGTGTGTGTTGATTTCTATTTATGCTCTCTACATTATATTGCATTCCATTTTGTTTCTTCATAAAGGGGACTAGATTAATCCGGGGTAAAAGTTTCTGTTTAAGTTTTAAATTTTCATAATACCCAATTCACCCCTCCCCTCTTGGGTAATTGCCATTAACTCGGGACCAACAAGTGGTATCAAAGCGGGTCTTTGAGTTAAACCAAAGAGATCTATTGACATGGCATCCCAATCGACTTCCGTTCCCGCATTTGCCGAAGGCCAATCATTTACTAGGCCACCATTGTTTGTGGGAACAACTTCGGCTATTGGAAGCTTCGTATGAAGCAACTCATTATGGCTACAGATATGGATTCTTGGATTGCAATCCAAGATGGTGTAACCTTGCCTATTGATGAAAGAGCTTCCAAATGGACCGAAGAGGAAGTAAGAACTGTTAAGAGCAATGCTAAAGCTATGAACTCACTGTTTTGTGCTCTTACGGCTTCTGAATATGATAGAGTATCCTCTTGTCTAACTGCGAAAGAAATATGGAATACTTTAACATCTATCTATGAAGGAACTTCTCAAGTCCAAGGGACAAGGAGAAACATTTTGATTGGTGAATTTGAAAACTTTAGGATGTTAGAAACAGAAAATATTTCTGAAATGTTTGCTAGATTTTCCAAGATTACTAACGCCTTGAAAGGGCTAGGAAAAGTAATTTCTGAATCTGAGCAGGTTATGAAGATTCTAAGAGCACTACCCGAATCATGGACTTCAAAAATCACGGCAATAGAAGAAGCCAAGGATCTTAACACGTTGAAGTTGGAAGATCTTATTAGCTCCTTGATGTCACATGAGCTGATCAAGAAAAGAAATGAAGATTACCACAAAGGAAAAAGAGTCATTGCCTTGAGAGCCGCACAAGACTCGGACAACACCATCTCATCTTCACAAAATGACGATGAAATTGCCTTACTCACAAAATAATTCAGAAAATTTGTAAGGAAAGGCAGAAATTTCAGAAACTTTAAAGAAAGAAATTCCAAAGAGAAAAAGAAAAAAACAACAAAATGTTACCGATGTGGCGGTTCGGGACACATGCAAGCCCAATGTCCAACGCCCGAGGAAAACAAGGCAAAAGAGCAAAGAAAAGATCGAGGCGACAACAAAAGATTTCAAAGAAATAAAGGAAGAGGCATGTACGTGAATGAAGAAGAATCTACAACAAATAGCTCCTCAAGTGAAGAATGTGAAGCAGATTGTGCAAGAATTTGCTGCATAGCAAATACCAACATATGCTTTGCAGCCACAGAAATCTTGGAGGATCAAGCTACTTCAACGGACTGCACAAGTAGTCAAGAGGTAACCTCCAAACAGAAATCTTTTTCAAATTTTTCTACAAATGAATGCCTCAAATGTGCTGAGTTAGAAGAACTTCAACAAGCCTATGATTCATTATATGAAGAAATAAAGAAATTAGGAAACAAGTTTACAATAAAGAAAAGACAATGTGATACAGTAATAATTGCAAATGGTAAACTTGCTGAAAAATTAGATAAATTAAAAAATGAAAAAAATACCTTGGAAAATGAGTTAGAGAAACTTAAAAACGAAAATGAATCATTAAATGAATCTCTTGCCAAGTTCTCTAATCCAGGAGAAAATGTGAAAATGTTCTTAAAAATGACAACACAAACTTGCAAGAAAGGACTTGGGTATAATATATTTGAACAAAAGAAATCTAATGCTCCAAGAAACAACCCCAAATCTATTTATATTAAACCTAAGATAAATCAAGTAGTTTGGACCAAAAGACCAACTGAGGAACGAATTACCAAGTGGCTCCCTATTTCTAGACTTCCGGGAGCTTGTAATTTTTGCAACAAGTTAGGACACAAGGTCTATCAATGTAAATTAAGAAAACTGCAAAACCTTGGTGCTAAATTGGTTTGGATGCCGAAAAGCATTGGATTTATGGCTTCAAAGATAGATCAACATAAACTCCAAAGGATAACTAACCCAAACGGACCCATAAAATGGGTACCAAAAGGATGAGCTCCACTCAAATTAATTTTTGCAAGTATGTCTTAAAGCTAAGGCCAATAACGTATGATTTATGGATAGCGGTTGCTCAAGATATATGACAGGAGAAAAAAGGACTATTTCACAAAATCAACCCATGTAATGAAGGAACGGCAGCTTTCGGAAATAATGAAAAAGGTAAAATAAAAGGTAAAGGAAATATCTATGGTAGTTCAAATGCATGTATTGAAAATGTTCTATTTGTTGAAGGACTCAAACCCAACCTAATGAGTATTAGTCAACTATGTGATAAAAGATATAAAGTTGTATTTGAATCCTCTATATGTAATGTTATTGATGATGACGAGCACATAATATTTAGTGGCAAAAGACATGGAAATGTATATTTGGTTTGCCTTGATGACCTAGAAGGAAAATGTCTAATAGCCATAGAAAATGATCCATGGAAATGACATACAAGGCTTGGACATATAAATATGTCAAATATTAAAACTTTATGGAAAAGAATTTGGTACAAGGCTTACCAAAGCTCAAATATGACAAAGATAAGATTTGTAAAGCCTGTCAACTATCTAAACAACCAAAAATGTCATTTACGACCAAACAGGAAATTTCAACAACTAGACCGCTTGAATTGTTACATATGGATCTTTATGGGCCATCAGACGTTTTAACTCTTAGTGGGAAAAAGTATGTGTATGTAATTGTGGATGACTTTTCTAGATTTACTTGGATTATACTCTTAGCTAGCAAAGATGAAGCATTTTCAATATTTGTCTCGTTTTCAACTTTGGTGCAAAATGAAAAACAAAGTTCAATCATTTCCATTAGAAGTGACCATGGTGGTGAATTTGAAAATAGTCGATTCATAGAATTTTGCAATGAAAAGGGAATTCACCATACATTTTCTGCACCAAGAACTCCTCAACAAAATGGAGTTGTTGAAAGGAAAAATCGGACAATTCAAGAAATGGTTAGGACCATGCTAAATGAGAGTAAATTGTCCAAAAGATTTTGGGGTGAAGCTGTAAGTACAGCTTGTCATGTATTAAACCGAGTTACCATTATAGCAATATTGAAAAAGACCCCATATGAACTTTGGAAAGGCAGGAAACCAAACATATCATATTTCCATACTTTTGGATGTATTTGTTATGTGTTAAATAATAGAAAAACAAATTTGGGAAAACTAGATGCCAAAAGTGATGAAGCCATTTTCTTGAGTTATTCATCAAATAGCAAAACATATAGAATTTTCTACAAAAGAAATCAAACAATAGAAGAATCAATACATGTTGTTTTTGATGAATTTAACCAAACTCCGAGAAAGGAGGATGAACTAAGTGACGCAGATGATACAAAAGCAAAACAACAAGAACAACAAAAGAAAACCGAGCTCAAGCCAGAAAACTCCATGGAGGAAGAGGTAAGTAAAGGTAATGATTCCTACAAACCTCTAATTGATTTAAAGTTAAAAAATGCCCATCCAATTGAGCAAATCATTGGAAATATTTATGAAGGAGTAAAAACTAAGAGATCAAAGCAAAATATTTGTAGACAATATGCATTTGTGTCAAAAATTGAACAACTACTATTGAACAAGCTCTTAATGATGAAAACTGGGTTATTGCAATGCAAGAAGAGCTAAATCAATTTGAAAGGAATGATGTATGACATTTAGTTCCTAGACCAAATGGTTATTTAGGAACAAATTGGACGAAAGCGGACTTATAATTAGAAACAAAGCTAGATTAGTAGCCAAAGGGTATTCCCAGGAAGAAGAGATTGATTTTGAAGAATCATATGCACCTGTTGCTAGATTAGAAGCCATACACATCTTACTAGCATTTGCTTCTCACATGAATTTCAAATTGTTTCAAATGGATGTGAAAAGCGCATTTTTGAATGGATACTTGAATGAAGAAGTATATGTTGAACAACCCCCTGGATTTGAAGAAAATGATCAATCTAAATATATTTATAAGCTGACCAAAGCATTATATGGACTAAAACAAGCCCCAAGAGTTTGGTATGAAAGGTTAAATAGATTTTTGATTGATCATGAGTTTCAAAGAGGGAAAGTTGATACTACTTTATTCATCAAATATAAAAGTAAAAATATCTTAATTATGCAAATCTATGTAGATGATATAATATTTGGAGCTACTGATGAAACTTTATGCCAAGAATTTTCTAAGATCATGCAGAGCGAATTTGAAATGAGCATGATGAGAGAACTAAATTTCTTCCTTGGACTACAAATCAAGCAACAAAACGAAGTGATATTATTAAATCAGTCCAAGTACGTCAAAGAAATGCTAAAGAAATTTGGAATGCAAACTACAAAAGGAGCAAATACTCCAATGAGTTCTACAATCAAGATCGACACGGACGAAAACGGTAAATGTATCGATCAAAAGCTTTATAGAAGTATGATAGGATCATTGTTGTATTTAACTGCTTCTAGACCAGATATTTTGTTTAGTGCTTGTATGTGTTCTAGATTCCAAGCATGTCCTAAAGAATCACATCTATTGGCTGTAAAAAGAATTTTTAAATATTTGATAAATACTACTAATCTTGGACTATGGTATCCAAAGGGGTCAACATTTGACTTAATCGGCTATTCGGATGCGGATTTTGCCGGCTACAAAGTAGATAGAAAAAGTACTAGTGGAACCTGTCAGTTTCTTGGAAATATGTTGGTGTCATGGTATTCAAGGAAACAAACCAGTGTTGCTCTATCTACTGCAGAAGCCGAATATATAGCCGCCGGAAGCTGTTGTGCCCAACTACTTTGGATGAAACAACAATTGAAAGACTATGGCATAGATTACTATAATATTCCTATCAGATGTGATAATACAAGTGCTATATGTTTGACAAAGAACCCTGTATTGCACTCTAGAACCAAGCATATAGATGTAAGACATCATTTTATTCGAGAACATGTTGAAAATCATGATATTTGTTTGGAATATGTGAAAACTGAGGATCAAATTGCTGACATTTTTGTTGGTCCCGAGTTGATGGCAAAACCCAAGAGGGGAGGGGTGAATTGGGTATTTAAAACTTATATCTTAAACGGAAGCTTATCCCCTGATTAATCCAGTCCCCTTAATGAAGAAACGAAATGGAAAGCAATGTAAATAGCAGAAGTATAAATCAAGCACACAGGATTTTTATAGTGGTTCGGGCAACCTCCCTACTCCACTCTTCCAAGCTCACACTCCTTGTGACTTGGGTTCCACTATTGTATTCTCTCAATACAATTAGAGCTACTGCTCTCTTCTAGATTCCAGCTCTAGGTGGCATCAACAAAATACAGCACAAGTAGGTGATGAGTCACACTCCAATCACACACTACTTTGCTTACACTTGATCTTAGTTCCTCAAACTAAATCAAGTTTAACACATACAATAGAAAGAATAGGAAAACTACACTTTACAGATGTGTAGAAGCAGTTTGGCGCAGAGAAGAACTTGTTGAAATGGCTTTGTATGATCAGTAGTTGAGCTCTTGCAGTTTGAAGCAAAGTTCTTCCTCTTTAGTTAGCTTGATCTCTTTAAAGCTCTTGTAGATGGTAGTTATGCACTCTTAATGATTTTTAGCTACTTCCCTCGTCCACCATGAATGCTATTTATAATTTTGAAGAGAATCCGAACGTTAGAGGGTAAGTGGCGCGCATTTAATGCGCCAACGTTCGAAATAAATTCCGACCGTTGCGACCCAAGTCGCATGTGGAGTCGACTTCGGATGCGACTTCGCCCAAGTCGCAGATGGAGTCGACTTCGGGTGCGACTTCGCTTTTCCGTCGCAGCTTCAAGTTTCAGTCAGGGTCGACTTGGGCATCAACTTGACCCAAGTCGCAGGTGAAGTTGACTTCGGGTGCGACTTCACCTTGTCAGGTTCCAAGTCTGAGTCTGAGTCGACTTTGGCTTCCGACTTCAACTCAAGTCGATCATGGAGTCGACTTGGGTTGCGACTTGACTTGGTCTTTGCAAAATACGCTTTGTTCTTCATTTGATCTTCCTCTTGCTTGGCTTGTTTCCTTGATGATTCTTAGGAGAGCCTGAGTTTGAATCATGCACCTTTCTTTGCATTTGACTCAGTTTGTCTTTAAGACTTGATTTGATCTTGAAGCTTTGCTTTGATCTTGAGTGAGGGATTCCTTGAATAGGCTTGGAAACTGCATCTTTGAAGTCTGAACTTCTCAAGTCGCGGATGACGTCGACTTTGTCTGCGACTTCACCCAAGTCGCACCTGGAGTCGACTTGGCCTGCGACTTGGGCAGCTTCGTTCCCCGAAATTCAACTCTAGATAGTTTTTCATGTTTGAAGTCGATAGCGAGGTCGACTTCGTTTGCGACTTGGCTTCTCAAGTCGCATGTGGAGTCGACTTGGGATGCGACTTCACCTGTAAGTTGGTTTTGCCTTTGAGGTTCTTTCTCAAGTCGATAGTTAAGTCGACTTTGGGATCGACTTCACTCTAAATCGAAGTCGACTTCACCAACAATCTCCTCCTTTTTGATGATTGACAAAACTAAATTGAGCTTATACCTTTCAAGATGGATGCATTTAAGTAGTCTTCGAAAACAGAGTATAAGCAATCATTCCATAACTTTTAAAACAGATTTTTAGCAATCATTCAATTCATATAAGCACATTTCAATCATAAGCAAGTTTCATATCATTCATGTTTTCAATTTACTATGTAAAGCAAAAGAAATGAAACTCCTAAATACAAACTACCCAACCAAAAAATTCTACTCAATTTCTATTCTATCTCCCCCTTTGTCAATCTATCAAAAATGATTCAATTACCAAAGACTTGGTGAATTGAAATTGGAAAATGGGATAGACAGACTGAGTTTGTTTGATGGGACGGACATGAGCTGATGAGTAGAAGGAGGAAACGGGTGCGGGAGAAGGCTCGCGATGAACTGAACCCGATTCGAAGGGATCAAGTTTAGGCATGGGTCGCTTCTTGTGACGGCCTAAGGCGAGATAATATCGGATGGTACGCAATTCCCGATCGATTCGATCTTGTCGGGAATGCATATTATTGATTGCCGCCAACACTTCGGTCACAAGACTCGTCATCCGGTCTTCTTGGTGACCCATTTCTTCACGGACGGCAACGATTTCATCTCTCAGATCTTTTAGAGTGACCTCCTCAGATGAGGTTGGGGGCACCCGTTCACGTGCAGCAGATCCTTGTGGAGAATAGGATCCGTGCGATATGGGAGATGTTGGCTCCTCTTGAGCAGGTGGTGCCGCGGGAGGTTGCTCCCCCTCAGTCTGTACTCGCTCTTCTTCCAGAGCTTCAGCCCTTAGTTCAAGCACGTTAATCTTCATCCGTTGAATGAGTGCTTTGTTGATGGCATTGGTGGATTTCAGTACTTCGAAGGGCTCGCCTTCAATATCCACTTCAAAATGTTCAAGGATCTTTGTGATCCAGGCGCCATATGGTAGGACTCCCCGCGGATTGTCCTTTCTGGAGGCCAATGCTTCAAGAAATAGTCTTGGTAAGCTAACCTTGACTCTGTTTGCCACCTTCCAGAGTATCCCGGCTTCTTGTGGGTTTAACTGATTTCTTCCACCGCCCTTTGGGTAGATGCAGTGGGCAATAAGAAGTCTGAGTACACGAAGCCTAGGGGAGAGATCCATGTAATGAAGAAATTTGATTCCTGGGTGATATTTATTGCTTCGGGTGAGCTGATTATACATTTGATCCAGCGTAAGATCTTCAGGAAGTGGCTCATCTATGTGGGGAACTTCAAGTATCTGACCAATATTTACCAAGGCCGTTGCCAAACTTGGAGTTATTCCTCTTCCAAAAAACATATCCACTCCTTTGACAAAGCTTCCATAGTACTCTTCATCCCACAGATAGTAAAAGATTCTGGTAAGATCTGGATAGACTTTTTCATCTTTTTTTAGGAGCTTCGTCCATCCTTGGAAATCCAATAGATCTTCTATGTCGGATCCATAATCTTTTAAGAACTTGAAATCAATAATCTTGGGAATGAATACCTTACGCTCATAGAAATGTTTGTAAAACCTGCTGTGCTGGAGTTCGGTTTTGAAGTATGTTGTTGGCATTTTCAACACTTGAGCTTTAGCAGCTGTGTTGCCTCTTCGACGTGCCCCAGATTGAGTACTTTGTGAGGTTTGGGCTTGTTCCTCACGACCTGCTGTGTTTGACGGGGTTCCCGTTTGAAAATGCACTCGGCGGCCTGTGGAAGTAGATGGTTCTTCCCGGGCTCGCTTTGAGGAAGTGCGCTGTTTTCTTGGCACTTCGTCGTTGGTATGGGACGTAGATTGTCTGGGAACTGGTTTGAGGGATGGTTTTGAGACGGCTAGCTTGGAAGGTCTAGGTTTTGGAGCCATTGAGTTTGGTTTTGGAATTTTAGGGAAATGGAGATGGAATGAGACTGTAAGAGCTGAGAGAGAGAGAGACAGAGAGAGAATACTGAGAAAAATGAGAGAGACAGATACTGAGAGAGGGAGTGAGAGCTTGAGAGATAAAAACAGAGGGAGAGAGAGAGAGATGAGCTGTGAGAGAGAGTTTGAGAGGGATATAAACAGAGGGAGAGAGAGAGAGAGACAATGATGCCGGAGAGGGAGAGAATCGACGGAGGGGAAAGCTGTCGCCGAGAAGGAGAGTCGCCGGAGAGGAAAGAAAAAGAGAGGTTGGAGGGAAAATGAAGAAGAAAGAAGGGAGAGGAGAAGGAAAAAGGAAGGAGAGCGGGAATCCGGACGGTCGCGCGCGGAGTCGAATTTACCCTAGGTGAAGTCGACTTCGGTTCCTCGGAGTCGACTTCACTTTCCCAAGTCGACTTGGCGGAGTCGACTTGGCTCTCATGGAGTCGACTTGACCTATCGACTTGACCTTTTCAGATTTTAGTTTCTTGTTTGATATTTCCTAATTTAGCTCTATCATCCCCATATCGTTCCTAATTTTATAAAATGATTCATTGGCTAGTGGTTTGGTAAAGATATCAGCAATTTGGTCCTCAGTTTTCACATATTCTAAACATACATCATGATTTTCAACATGTTCACGAATAAAATGATGTCTCACATCAATATGCTTGGTTCTTGAATGTAGTACAGGATTTTTAGTCAGACAAATTGCACTTGTATTATCACATCTAATAGGAATATCAACATAATCTATACCATAATCTTTCAATTGCTGTTTCATCCAAAGCAATTGGGCACAACAACTACCGGCGGTTATGTATTCGGCTTCTGCAGTAGATAGAGCAACACTTATTTGTTTTCTTGAGTACCATGAAACTAACATATGTCCAAGAAACTGACAAGTTCCACTAGTGCTCTTTCTATCTACTTTATATCCGGCAAAATCTGCATCCGAATACCCGATTAGATCAAAGGTTGTCCCCTTTGGATACCATAGTCCAAGATTGGCAGTTTTTATCAAATATTTAAAAATTCTTTTTACAGCAAGTAGATGTGATTCTTTTGGGCATGCTTGAAATCTAGAGCACATACAAACACTGAATAGAATATCTGGTCTAGAAGCAGTTAAATATAACAAGGATCCTATCATGCTTCTATAAAGCTTTTGATCGATACTTTTACCGTTTTCGTCCGTGTCAATCTTGATTGTAGAGCTCATTGGAGTGTTTGCCCCTTTGCTATTCTGCAATCCAAATTTCTTGAGCATTTCCTTGACGTACTTGGACTGGTTCAAGAATATCCCTTCACTTTGTTGCTTAATTTGCAGTCCAAGGAAGAAATTTAATTCTCCCATCATGCTCATTTCGAATTCGCTCTGCATAATCTTAGAAAATTCTTGACAAAGATTTTCGTTAGTAGCACCAAAAATTATGTCATCTACATAAATCTGTACAATTAAAATATCTTTGTTTTTGTATTTGATGAACAAAGTAGTATCTACTTTCCCTCTTAGAAACTCATGATCAATCAAAAATTTGTTCAACCTTTCATACCAAGCTCTTGGAGCTTGCTTTAATCCATATAGCGCTTCGGTCAATTTATAAACATATTTTGATTGATTCATTTCTTCAAAATCAGGGGGTTGTTCAACATATACTTCTTCATTCAAATAGCCATTCAAAAATGTGCTTTTTACATCCATTTGGAACAATTTGAAATTCATATAAGAAGCGAATGCTAGTAGAATACGTATGGCTTCTAATCTAGCCACGGGTGCATATGATTCTTCAAAATCGATTCCTTCTTCTTGAGAATACCCTTTGACTACTAATCTGGCCTTGTTTCTAATTACAAGTCCGCTTTCATCTAATTTGTTCCTAAATACCCATTTGGTACCAATGATAATGTGATTATTTGGTCTAGGAACTAAATATCATACATTGTTCCTTTCGAATTGGTTTAGCTCTTCTTGCATCGCAATAACCCAATTTTCATCATTGAGAGCTTGTTCAATGGTATTTGGTTCAATTTTAGATACAAAGGCATATTGACCATAAACGTTTTGTTTTGATCTTCTAGTTTTCACTCCTTCATATACATTTCCAATAACTTGCTCAATTGGATGGGCATTTTTGAACTTTAAATCAGTTGGAGGTTTGTAAGAATCATTACCTTCACTTACCTCTTCCTCCATGAGATTTTCTGGCTTGAGCTCGAGTTCCTTTGGTTGTTCTTTGCCTTTTGTCTCATCTGCATCACTTAGTTCATCCTCCTTTCTCGGAGTTCGGTTAATTTCATCAAATACAACGTGTATGGATTCTTCAACAACTTGGTTTCATTTATTGAAAACTCTATATGCTTTGCTATTTGATGAATATCCAAGGAATATAGCCTCATCACTTTTAGCATCTAATTTTCCTAAGTTAGTTTTTCCATTGTTCAAAACATAACATGTACATCCAAAAGCATTAAATAAGAAATATTTGGTTTTCTTCCTTTCCATAGTTCATATGAGGTCTTTTTCAAGATTGCTCGAATGGTGACACGGTTCAATACATGACAAGCTGTACTTACAGCTTCACCCCAAAATTTCTTGGATAGATTGCTCTCATTTAGCATAGTTCTATCCATCTCTTGTATAGTTCTATTTTTCCTTTCTACTACTCCATTTTGTTGTGGAGTTCTTGTTGCAGAAAATGTGTGGTGAATTCCTTTTTCATTGCAAAATTCCATGAATCGTTTGTTTTCGAATTCGCCACCATGATCGCTTCTTATGGTCACAATAGTACTTTGTTTTTCATTTTGCACCAAATTTACAAAAGTTGCAAACATAGAGAAGGCTTCATCTTTACTAGCTAAGAGAATTATCCATGTGAATCTTGAAAAATCATCAACTATGACAAATACATATTTCTTTCCACCAATGGTTAGAATGTCGGATGGCCCGTATAGATCCATGTGTAGCAATTCAAGTGGCTTGGTGGCGGAATTTTCCTTTTTGGTAGAGAAAGGCATCTTGGGTTGTTTTGATAATTGACATGCCTTACAAATCTTGTCCTTGTCATATTTCAATCTTGGTAATCCTTCTACCAAACTCTTTTTCCATAGGGTCTTTATGTTTCCCATGTTTATATGTCCAAGCCTTTTATGCCAAACCCATGGATCATTATCAATGACCATTAGACATTGACCATTTAATTCATCAAGTGAAACCAAATATACGTTTCCATGTCTTTTACCACTAAACATGATATGCTCTCCATCAAATACATTACATATAGATGATTCAAACACAACTTTGTATCCTTTATCACATAATTGGCTAATGCTCATTAAATTGTGTTTGAGTCCTTCAACAAACAAAACATCTTCCATGCATGTATTTGAAATACTATGTATATTTTCTTTACCTTTAATTTTACCTTTTTCATTATTACCAAAGGCAACCATTCCATCGTTGCAAGGCTTAAGTTTATGAAATAAGCTTCTTTCACCGGTCATATGCCTTGAGCAACCGCTATCCATGAACCATTCATTATTTGCCTTTGCATTAAAACATGTCTGAAAAAATAAGCAAGTAAATCTTATCTCCTTGGTACCCATTTTATGGGTCCATTTGGGTTAGTAATATAAATTAATCTTTGTTGTTCTAACTTGGAAAGCCCAAATCTTGTGTTCCTTGGAACCCAAACTAATTTTGCACCACGGTCATATAATCTCTTAAAATTACATTTGTAAGTTTTATGACCCAGTTTATTACAGAAATTACAAGCCATAGGTAATCTTGGAGTAGGCCTCCAAGTATGCAATGGTTCAATAGTTGGTCTTCTAATCCACTTAAAGTTTTTCTTTTGTGGCTTGTATATAGATGCAGTTTTAGTTTGATATTTCTCAAGTATTTGCACATTTGATTTGCTACTTTCTCCTTGCTCAAATGTATGATATCCAAGACCTCTTTTATGTGTTTGGGAGGTCATATTTAGAAACATTTTAACACTTTCTCCTGGATTAGAGAACTTAGCTAATGATTCATTTAATGATTCGTTCTCCTTTTTTAGCATATCATTTTCTTCTTTTATTTTGTCTAATTTCTCTGCAAGTTTACCATTTGCAATTATTACTGCATCACATCATTTCTTCTTAATTGTAAACTTGCTTCCTAATTTCTTCATTTCTTCATACAATGAATCATATGCTGTTTGTAGTTCTTCTAATTCAGTACATTTGAGGCAATCTTGAAAAGAAGAATAACTTGATTTAGAATGGGAGAGTTTGGAACTTACCTCTTCATTGCTTGTGCATTTTGTTGAGGTAGTTTGTTCGTCTTGCTCAATTTGTGCCATGCAGCAGATTCTTGCACATTCTTCCGCCTCGATTTCATCGGTTGAAGAGCTACTTGTTGTAGATTCCTCATCATTCACGTACATGCCTCTTCCTTTGTATCTTTGGAATCTTTTGTTGTCCCCTCGATCCTTTCTTTGTTCTTTTGCCTTGCTTTCTTCGGGAGTTGGACATTGAGCTTGCATATGTCCCGAACCGCCGCATCGGTAGCATTTGGTTGATTCTTTCTTCTTTTCTCTGGAGGTTCTTTCCTTGAAACCTCTGAAATTTTTGCCTTTCCTCACAAATTTTCTGAAACGTTTTGTGAGTAGGGCAATCTCGTCGTCGTTTTGAGAAGAAGAGGTGTCGTCAGTGTCTTGTACGACTTTTAAGGCAATTGCTCTTTTGCCCCTGTGTTGATCTTCATTTCTTCTCTTAATTAGCTCATGTGACATGAGTGAGCTAATTAAGTCTTCAAGTTTTAGAGTGTTAAGGTCCTTGGCTTCTTCTATTGCAGTGATCTTTGGAGTCCATGATTCGGGTAGAGCTCTTAAGATCTTCATGACCTGCTCAGATTCAGATCTAGCCTTTCCAAGACCTTTTAGAGCATTAGTAATTTTAGAAAATCTAGCAAACATTTCAGAGATATTTTCTCTTTCTAGCATTCTAAAGTTTTCCAGTTCTCCAATCAAAATATTTCTTCTCGTCCCTTGGACTTGAGAAGTTCCTTCATAGATAGAGGTTAGCGTATCCCATATCTCTTTGGCGGTTAAGCAAGAAGATACTCTATCATATTCAGAAGCAGTAAGAGCACAAAATAAAGAGTTCATAGCTTTGGCGTTGCTCTTAACAATTCTTACTTCCTCATCGGTCCATTTGGAAGCTCTTTCATCGGTAGGCAAGGTTACTCCATCTTGGATAGCAATCCAAGAATCCATGTCGGTAGCCATGATGAGTTGCTTCATACGAAGCTTCCAATATCCAAAATTGCTCCCATCAAACAACGGTGGCCTTGTAAAGGATTGGCCTTCAGCAAATGCGGGAACGGAAGTAGATTGGGATGCCATATTAATAAGATCTCTTTGGTAAACTCAAAGAACTGCTCTGATACCACTTGTTGGTCCCGAGTTGATGGCAAAACCCAAGAGGGGAGGGGTGAATTGGGTATTTAAAACTTATATCTTAAACGGAAGCTTATCCCCTGATTAATCCAGTCCCCTTAATGAAGAAACGAAATGGAAAGCAATGTAAATAGCAGAAGTATAAATCAAGCACACAGGATTTTTATAGTGGTTCGGGCAACCTCCCTACTCCACTCTTCCAAGCTCACACTCCTTGTGACTTGGGTTCCACTATTGTATTCTCTCAATACAATTAGAGTCACTGTTCTGTTCTAGATTCCAGCTCTAGGTGGCATCAACAAAACACAGCACAAGTAGGTGATGAGTCACACTCCAATCACACACTACTTTGCTTACACTTGATCTTAGTTCCTCAAACTAAATCAAGTTTAACACATACAACAGAAAGAATAGGAAAACTACACTTTACAGATGTGTAGAAGCAGTTTGGCGCAAAGAAAAACTTGTTGAAATGGCTTTGTATGATCAGTAGTTGAGCTCTTGCAGTTTGAAGCAAAGTTCTTCCTCTTTAGTTGGCTTGATCTCTTTAAAGCTCTTGTAGATGGTAGTTATGCACTCTTAATGATTTTCAGCTACTTCCCTCGTCCACCATGAATGCTATTTATAATTTTGAAGAGAATCCGAACGTTAGAGGGTAGGTGGCGCGCATTTAATGCGCCAACGTTCGAAATAAATTCCGACCGTTGCGACCCAAGTCGCATGTGGAGTCGACTTCGGATGCGACTTCGCCCAAGTCGCAGATGGAGTCGACTTCGGGTGCGACTTCGCTTTTCCGTCGCAGCTTCAAGTTTCAGTCAGGGTCGACTTGGGCATCAACTTGACCCAAGTCGCAGGTGAAGTTGACTTCGGGTGCGACTTCACCTTGTCAGGTTCCAAGTCTGAGTCTGAGTCGACTTTGGCTTCCGACTTCAACTCAAGTCGATCATGGAGTCGACTTGGGTTGCGACTTGACTTGGTCTTTGCAAAATACGCTTTGTTCTTCATTTGATCTTCCTCTTGCTTGGCTTGTTTCCTTGATGATTCTTAGGAGAGCCTGAGTTTTGAATCATGCACCTTGCTTTGCATTTGACTCAGTTTGTCTTTAAGACTTGATTTGATCTTGAAGCTTTGCTTTGATCTTGAGTGAGGGATTCCTTGAATAGGCTTGGAAACTGCATCTTTGAAGTCTGAACTTCTCAAGTCGCGGATGACGTCGACTTTGTCTGCGACTTCACCCAAGTCGCACCTGGAGTCGACTTGGCCTGCGACTTGGG
Organism: Annona cherimola; assembly: GCA_030490835.1. Lineage (NCBI taxonomy): Eukaryota > Viridiplantae > Streptophyta > Magnoliopsida > Magnoliales > Annonaceae > Annona > Annona cherimola. The sequence goes on along the minus strand of CM059973.1, from coordinate 64,093,527 downwards.
CAGCTTCGTTCCCCGAAATTCAACTCTAGACAGTTTTTCATGTTTGAAGTCGATAGCGAGGTCGACTTCGTTTGCGACTTGGCTTCTCAAGTCGCATGTGGAGTCGACTTGGGATGCGACTTCACCTGTAAGTTGGTTTTGCCTTTGAGGTTCTTTCTCAAGTCGATAGTTAAGTCGACTTTGGGATCGACTTCACTCAAAATCGAAGTCCAAGTCGACTTGGGGATCGACTTGGCTACTTAAGTTCCTTAAAACAAGTGGCAAACTCATTAGTCCTTTAAATATACTCAAGTTAGTTGTTGTTAATCATCAAAACTTAATCTTTGGTCAATTTTACTTTGTTTTGAAGTATTGTTTCCAACAATTTTTACCAAGCCATTAGCAAAGGAATCATTTTATAAAATTAGAAATGAAATAGGAATGATTGAATTAAATTAAAGAAAATTATACAGGAAATTCAAATCTGAAAAAGGTCAAATCATAAGTCAAGTCGACTTCGTGGGAGCCAAGTCGACTTCAGTAAAGTCGACTTGGGAAAGTGAAGTCGACTCCGCCTCTAAGGCGAAGTCGACTCCGCGCGCGCGACCGTCCGCCTTCTCTCTTTTTTTTCTTTTCTTCTTCTTCTTCTTCTTCCTATCTTTCCCACGCCGTTTCTCCCCTTTCCAACGCTTTCTCTCCTTCTTTCCAGCGTCGGTCTCTCTCTTTCTCCCTGTTCTCCGGCATCTCTCCGGCAACTGCATCTCATTTCTCTCTCTCACTATCTCTCAGCATCTCAGTTTCTCTCTTCCTTCCAGAAATTCCTCCCTCTTTCTTCTCCGAAATTGCATCTCCGGCGCATTCGGCGCACCACTCTTCTCCGACACCGCCTCTCCTCTCTCTCTACCTCAGCGTATCTCTCACCTCTCTGCCTCAATCTCTCTTCCTCTCTGCCTCAGCCCCTCTTTCTCTCCCTCTTTCTCTAAATTCCTCTGCCGCTCTCTCTCTCATTCTCTCCCTCTCAATCACTCTCTGCCTCAGTTCCTCTCTTTAATTTCTCTGTCTTCCTCACTCAAACTCACTGACCTTCTCTCTATCTCTCACCTACCTGCTCCATCTCTTTTTCTTTCTTCATTTACTCTCTCTCTAAGCCTCTCTGTTTGTCTCTCTAAATTCCAAAACCAATGGCTCCAACGTCTAGACCTCCCAAGTTAGCTGTCTCAAAACCCTCTCTCAAACCTATTTCTAGAAAGTCTACATCTCATACATCCCATACCGATGACGAAGTGCCTAGGAGACAACGTACTACCTCAAAGCGAGCCCGGGAAGAACCATCCACTTCCACTGGCTGCCGGGTACGTTTTCATATGGAAACTCCGTCAACAACTGCTGGTCGTGAGGAACAACCCCAAACCTCACACAGCACTCAATCTGGGGCACGAAGGAAAGGCAACATAGATGGGAAAGCTCAAGTGTTGAAGATGCCGACTACGTATTTCAAAACCGAACTCCAGCACAGTCGGTTCTACAAACACTTCTACGAGCGAAAGGTATTCATTCCTAAAATTATTGATTTCAAGTTTCTGAAAGATTATGGGTCAGATATAGAAGATCTATTGGAATTCCAAGGTTGGACCAAGCTGCTAAAGGAAGATGAAAGAGTCTATCCGGATCTAACCAGGATTTTCTACTACTTATGGGATGAGGAATATTATAGCGGTTTTGTAAAAGGAGTTCAAATGTTCTTTGGAGTTGGGGTAACTCCCAATTTGGAAGGAGCAATGATAAACATCGGACAGATACTTGAGGTTCCGCATGAAGATGAGCCACTCCCTGCAGACCTCTCACTTGATCAAATCTATAATCAGCTCACCCGGAGCAATAAGTATCATTCAGGGATCAAGTTTCTGCATTACATGGATCTGTCTCCAAGGCTACGGGTTCTACGTCTGTTGATAGCCCACTGCATCTACCCTAAGGGCGGAGGATGGAATCAACTGAACCCTCAAGAAGCTGGGATACTATGGAAAATTGTGAACAGGGTAAAAGTCAGTCTTCCCCGTTTGTTCATTGAAGCCCTCAGCTGCAGAAAGGACAATCCACGGGGAGTTCTACCCTACGAAACCTGGATCACGAAGATTCTTGAGCATTTTGAAATGGATATTGAAGGCGAGCCCTTTGAAGTACTAAAATCCACTAATGCAATCAACAAGGCATTGATCCAGAGAATGAAGATCAATGTGCATGAACTCAGGGCCGAAGTAGAAGCTCCTGAAGAGGAAAGACGAGCACAAACTGAGGGGGAGCAGCCTCCAGAAGCCCAACCGGCTCTACCACAGGATATCCCTGAGGAGCTAGCCTCTCCCATGTCACATGGATCATTCTCTCCACGGGGATCAGGCATTCCAGATTCAGCACCACGACCATCTTCTCCTGAGATAACTCTGCAAACCCTTCGAGATGAAATGGTTGCCATACGAGATGAAATGGGTCAACAGGAAAACAGAGTCACCAGTCTCATCTCTGGAGTCCTCACAGCCATCATGGACATGCATTCCCGACAAGATCGTATCGATCGGAAAATGTGCACTATCAGATACCATCTAGCATCTGGGCGTCACTGTAATCAGCCCATACCTGAACTAGATCCATTTGATTCCGGATCAGTTCATCGAAATCCAACCCCCGCACCTGTTTCCTCATTCTACTCATCAGCTCGCGTCCGACCCATCAAACCCACTCAATCTTCATATCCCATTTCCAAATTTCAATTCACCAAATCTTTTGTAATTGAGTCACATTTTGACTGATTGACAAAAAGGGGGAGATGGGATAGGAGTTTTTGAGTATTAGCATAGGGTTTTAGAGTATTTTTGGGTTGGGTAGCTTGTATATAGGTTTTATTTTTGCTTTGCATTGTAATCTGTATGAATCATGATGATATGAAATTTGTTTTATGCTCTAATATTTGTTTCATGCTTTGTTTGAAAGATATTTGATGTTCTGTTTTAGAAATTATATGAATATGATTTTCTTGAAACATACAAACTCAAATTAGTTTTGTCAATCATCAAAAAGGGGGAGATTGTTGGAAACAATAGTTAAAACAAAACAAAATTGACCAAAGCATAAGTTTTGATGATTAACAAATTCAAATTTGAGTATAAAATGATTACTAATGAGTGTGATGAATGTCTTAAGGAATGAAAATCAGCCAAGTCGATCCCCAAGTCGACTCGGACTTCGACTTAGGGTGAAGTCGATCTCGAAGTCGACTCCACATACGACTTCAACAGGTACCTGATGGACAGATTTGAAATTGGAAGATGAACAGTTGAAGTCGCAGTCAAAGTCGACTCCACTTGCGACTTGGAAGCCAAGTCGCAGACGAAGTCGACTCCAGTATCGACTAGAAGATACACATTTCCTTCCAGCGTTGATTGTGGGATAGAGCATTCCGAAGTCGCAGTCGAAGTCGACTCCACTTGCGACTTGGAAGCCAAGTCGCAGACGAAGTCGACTCCAGTATCGACTAGAAGATACACATTTCCTTCCAGCGTTGATTGTGGGACAGAGCATTCCGAAGTCGCAGTCGAAGTCGACTCCACTTGCGACTTGGAAGCCAAGTCGCAGACGAAGTCGACTCCAGTATCGACTAGAAGATACACATTTCCTTCCAGCGTTGATTGTGGGACAGAGCATTCCGAAGTCGCAGTCGAAGTCGACTCCACTTGCGACTTGAGGCCAAGTCGCATATGAAGTCGACCCCAAGATCGACTTGAGTTTCTCAAGTCCAAGTTAAAAGTTCAAGCTCATTTCAAGATGACGACAACTCAAGATATGAAGACTAATATAATTTTAAAGCGAGCAAGGTACATGAATTCATTCCAAATCATAGAAGATTTGATTATACAAGTTTCAAGATTCACAAGGTTTACAAGATTCGAAGCCAGGCCAGAACAAGATAATGCCCCTACTATTGAAGGAAAGAAGCTAAGCAAGTGAGAGGAGAATCAACAAGGATCAAACTGATTTGGCACAAGAAAATGGTCAAGTCGCACCCCAAGTCGACTCCAAGATCGACTTGAGGCCAAGTCTGAAACCAAGTCGACCCAGAACTTAGACTTGAAAACTGAAGAGCTGCCGAAGTCGCACACGAAGTCGACTCCAGCATGCGACTTGGGCGAAGTCGCAGACGAAGTCGACTCCACCTGCGACTTGGGGAAGTAACGTTCGAATTTTTGAACGTTGGAACGTTTATTGCACGTCAACCACTTCTATAACGTTCAAAATCTTCCCTCCTCTATATATAGACACTCAAGCAAACGTGGATACACACCAGACAGATTCTAAAGAGAGGAAAGAAGTACAAGCAAGAGTTCTTATTTGCTTTTCTCTAAATTTGAGTGATCTATACACTTTCAAAGGAAGAACAAGCTTCAAAGTTGTGATTTGCTTCAACGAAACACAATCGGTTGCTCCTACAGATTCTTCCTCAAGCTGAAACTTGCTACACAACTCAGTAAAGTGTAGATCTTCTTTATTTTTACATTATTGATTGTTTTAGTGCTTGGTTTAAGTTTGGTGATTGAAACCAAGACGTTGCAAGTAGAGTTGTGATTGGAGTGTAACTCATCACCTACTTGTGTTAATTGTATGTGCCCCCTAGAGCTTGAATCTAGAAGAGAGCAGAGGCTCTGGTTGTATATGCCTCCTAGAGCTAGAATCTAGATGAGAGTAGAGACTCTAGTTGTATTCGTGGAATACATAGTGGAACCCAAGTCACAAGAGGTGTGAGCTTGGAAGAGTGGAGTAGGGAGGTTGCCCGAACCACTATAAAATATTGTGTGTTGATTTCTATTTATGCTCTCTATATTATATTGCATTCCATTTTGTTTCTTCATAAAGGAGACTAGATTAATCCAGGGTAAAAGTTTCTCTTTAAGTTTTAAATTTTCATAATACCCAATTCACCCCTTCCCTCTTGGGTAATTGCCATTAACTCGGGACCAACATATACCATTTCTATTACCATCATTTTCTATATACCATAATTTGAATCCATTGATTTCCTTAGCCTTCTCTCCTTTCCACTTAGTCTCTTGAAGGCATACTATATTAATTCTTCTCCTTCTCATAATATCTATTACTTTCATACTTTTCCATAAAAGAGTTTCAATATTCCATGAGACAAAACAAACCTTGTGTTTTGGTACTATCTTTTCCCCTAAACCACGTCTATAAAGGTTTGAGAACCTTTACTGACTTCTCGTCACAACCAGACGTTATTGTACAGCGTCGTTTCTAGTGAGACACCTAAGCAACTCTTGCCTATTTCTCACTACATTCGGGCTCTGATGTAGTGCGTTGTTTCTGGGAAAACGACTTAGCAACCATTGCCTATTTCTCACTACATCTGGGCTCCGATGTAGCACATCGCTTTTAGGAAAATGCCCTAGCAACCCTTGCTTGTTTCTCACTACAGTCGAGCTCCGCTGCAACGTGTCGCTTACAGGGGACGGCCTAGCATTAGCCACTTTTAGCATTTTTTAGAATCCATAAGAGATGCAGTGATGATTTTTAATAGCACCGGCTGCCAGCTTGACATGCAAACCCTCACTTTTTTCCTGGGCCTGGGATCGGCAGTAAGATAGAAACTCTTACTAGCAAGGTTAACTATTATATAATATTTCTCACATATAAATTATAAAATAAAAAATTCACCTCCATTTAGTTCGTGCTCTAATCACCCGTATTATTTTCACATATAAATAATAAATTATCTAATTATTTAAATTATTGTTTATGGTGTCATTTTTAACATTTTTCAAAAATGTTTAGCATTTGTAGGTTTGCCTTTAATTTTGTTCAAGCATTGTAGGTATGAACATAAATTTTATAAAAGTTATAGCACACTTGAAATATCACTCACACCTTGTAGGTATTGATGCAAAGTCTCTTAATTTTTACATATAAATTTAAATCACTTATTTCTTAATTTAAAATTAATATCTTTTGAAAAAATGGCATTAGGTGGTAAGTGCTTACTTGCATATGGGAGACTTGTATGAAAGGACATTTAGTAAGGGTGTGTTCTAAATTATATAAAATTCTTGATTCGAATTTGTATCTATGATGAAAATATAATGATTTGTATTGAAAATGAGTAAATTTATATTTAGATGGATAAAGTTCCATTGGAAATTGAAAAAGTTGTCTTAGTAATGGTGATACAGAATAAATTTAGGAATCTTAGAAATCTTTTATGGCTTGGAACACACCTTGATGTGTTTATGTGGGAACTATGGTTTCTCATATCTCTCAAGCAATTTCCAATAAACGATTTAATATTACGAGTATCTAACAATTTTTTTTTATCATTTTTACACTTATATTTTAATCAATTTTGATATAATTATCTTATTTATTTTTATTTTACATTTATTATATATATATTCCCTTTCACATTTTGTAAAAGTATTTTCTTTTTCAACATTTAGCCGTAACCAGTTGTTGTGGGTTAGGTCAGTCTCCTGCCTACATATACTAGCTTTTGCATCATCTTTTGAGGAATCCACCCAAATGGGCTTGCGAGGGTGAGGAATCCACTGGAAAGCGGCCTTTTCTTATTTTCTAAAATCTAGACCAGTAGACGCGACATTTAGTCATTTACACGTTTAAACTTTAGGATGTTTTTGGAAATTGATAAAAATTTTGTATGAAAAGTTCTCGGTGTAAAAATTCTCAAAATAAAAAAATGATGTGATATGATAGGGGTAATAATGAGAAGTAAAGAAAATGAAGTTAAAATAAATAGGTTAGTTATCTATGTAGTCGTATGGAAATGATTGAAATATAAGGTAACTTGTATAAAAAGATATGAAGAAATAATTGAAAAATAAAGTAGTTATAAGGAGTGAAAAATTTTAAATTGAAGTTTTAGCTTAATATATTTTCTTCATTACCAAACATACTCTTAACATAAACTAAAGCTTAGAAACTACCAAACCCATAATCTAGAAGGGTGCAGAGCCGGGACCAAGGACCTACTCTTGTAGGATTTTGATCTTATGCCGATGCACTTGGGTAGGTGCAAATACTCATTTTTTAATACTTTTTTAAAAAAAATTTCATACAACTATTAATCTAGGTGTGTTTAACAGGGGTGTATCCATTTTTACTATTTTTGAATATTTTTAGATTTTTTAGATTTTTTTAGATTTTTAAAATCAGTGGCAGTTTAGTAAAATTAAATTATTAAAAATGCCACTAATTTTTAAAAATTTTTAAAAAATATCTAAATATTTTCAAAAATGAAAAAATTGATACGTGTGTATATGTTAAATACAAATATATTAACAATTGTGTGAAAAAAATTTCAAAAAAATAAAAAATAGGTATTTGCACTCGAGGGCAACGACGCTAAGTGCGCTCGGGTGCATAGTATCAAAATCCCTATTTGTATCATAGTTCCGGGTTGATATTCAATTGAAAGTGTCGAGGCGGTGTTAGGCTCAATCTGATAGAGTTAAGAAATAGAGTTTTTTTCTAAATTAATTCATAAAAATATAGTTTTAAAATAATTATATGAAAATTTGTTTACAATAAATCTAAAATTTTAAAATTTAAAATAATTACGTCAAGAACATTTCTGTGATAAATTTTAAAATGATTATATGGATACTATTTCTACAATATAATTAAAATTGTAAAATTTAAAATAATTATATGGAGAATGTTTCTACAATAAGGGAATATTTGGCAAACTTTAAAATTTTTTTGTTTAAAACTTTTCAATATAAATTTTTTTCCTTTCTATAATTGCTTTATTTTTCTAATCATATCTTCACATGTTCCGTATAACACATCTTAAATCCAAGTTTATAAATTTTAAAATAATTAAATAGAGAATGTTTCTATAATAAATATAAAGAAAATATTCCTACCATAAACTTTTAAAATGTAAATTTTAAAATAATTATATGGAGAATGTTTCTACAATATTAAAATGTGAAATTTAAAATAATTATATGGAAAAAATTTCTACAATAAATTTAAATATAAATTTTAAAATAATTATATGTAGAATATTTCTTTAATAAATTTAAATATATAAATTTTAAAATAATTCTACGTAGAATGTTTCTCAATAAACTTAAAAGTGTAAATTTTGAAAAAATTATATGAAGAAAATTTCTATAATAAATTTTAAAATCATTACGTAAAGAATGTTTCTACAATAAAATTTAAAATAATTATATGGAGAACATTTTTACAATAAATTTGAAAATATAAATTTTTTTGATGAAGTATACTTTCTATTATATCACCAAAAAAATCAGACGAAGAGCTATCTGCATACAAAAAATATCATTGGAACTTGGAGGGGATCCCCGCCACATTACATCTACATCTCTATTCAACATTACGAATTCAACCAATTGGTGGGCCATCCTGTTGCCCCCACGCAGAACTTGTTGGTAAGAGATTTTCCCCAATCTTTGTCCAAGGGACTCGATATGGTTAATCAGCTCCCCAATAGGGGACAGAATACTGCAGTCAGTTCTCAAAAAATTAAACAAAATTAAAGAGTCTGTTCCATTTCAATCCTGACCAGACCTGATTCCACTCCTTGCAGTCTCAAAATTCAAAGGCCTGCAAGATCTCCGCAGCCCAGGCTACCGTGCTATCGTGACCCGTGGCGGTCTAGGTATTGTATTAATCTAAATTTAAAGTAAGAAATTATGGTTGCCAAGATGTTTAAGAACTTCAGTTGCATATCAATAAGGGTTCAAGTGGAGGAATTAGCAAAGTGCTTGTATGAAAGAATAATTTTATTTTTATCAATAAATTGTAATTTCTTATTAAATATCATGTGTGCGTTAAGAGGGAAGAACCTTCCCCATTTGTATAATGTAATTTAGAGAGGAGAGAAAGAACGGTTAATCTACTTCGGGGGTGAAAACAGAAACTGTGCAACGAGATTATCGAATGGGTGGAGATACCTAGGGTGAAAAGTGCATGAGGTAAGATCATTGAAATGTATGTTGTTTTATTTTCCATTTAATTGATATGAGTTTTGGTTTTCTTTCCATCTAATTAATAACTTGGAAAGGCTAAAAAAAAGTTAATGAATGATGTAGGGATTGATAGAAGTTGATTTATTTGTACGAGCATATAATATAGTTATATATATTTTAACAATAAGGGGGAGTAATGAAGGGTGGTTCAATTGCATCATGGTATTATAGTAGGGAAGGAGCCATTGCTATTTAGATATCACTTTCACATGAATTCCAAGAGAATGGGGATGGTCTAATTCAAATAAATGATATTAATTTATTTTAGTAGATGGGTAATGGAACGTCCAAGGACTACAATGAAGTTGGCTGGCTTCGTTTGGATGTTTAAACACACTTAATAGGATATTATCATATGAGAATGTTGATAAGACTAAGTGTCCAAGGGTTATATCACTTTTATTTTCATTAATTTATTTCTGTGATGTTTAAATCATCTTTGGATGTTTAGATCTCCACTTGAACAATGCGATGCTTGGTTTCGGATATTTTATTCCAACTTTCAAGTGTATGTATTTATCTACATATATAGAGAAAGAAATTGTTGAATCAAAATAAAAATTCTGTAGATGTTATTGACGTGATTGATAAGAGCAATATGACGATTAAAACATCTTAGCATGATTAAAGAAATTATAAAAAATGTGAATAATGATTAGATAAAAGTTTATACATGTTTTATAATTATTTGGATACAAGAAATTAGAGGTTTACTTAATATTGGTTTTATCATTTATTTGAGATAAAGTGGATTTAATTATATTTTGTTAGAAAAAAATTTTAATGTTGTTTTCTAGTGTGAAATTCTTGAAAGGGCTGAGATTTAGTGATGTTTGCTAGTGTGAAATTCTGGAAAGCGCTGAGATTTAGTTATGTAATTGCGAATTTAGATGTGAAAGCATATTTAATAATTATAGAAAATACTTTATCAAAAAATTATAGAAAATAGGTTGATGAGTTTCTATATCTATTTTAATGATAAAGGTGAAAGGTTTGAGTTTGCATGATGAAATTCAAGAAAGAAAGGTTTGATTTACAGAGATGAGGTAAGTATAAGTTTGAGTTAAAAATTTTAAGATTTTCTATGCTTTCTTGTGTATGTTACGGGCCGTGACAATGTATTTTGATGTGAATTTGATAGAATTTAGTTGCTGTGAATTTCTTATGTAATTAAATTGGTATTTGTCATATTTGAATGATTTCCACAACAATTTGAGTTTATGGTCTTAATTCGTATTTGAGAAAGCATGATGTAGTATGTCATAAGCATAATGTTTGCATGTATGAACATTACATCAGAAAGATAAGTTAAAGTTTTTTTTAATGAGAACTTGCAGCTAATGTTATTGTTAGGAATTTGCACGAATGAGATGAAAGTGATTCTAAGTTTGTGGGCCACTAAGTTAAAGAAAAAATAAAGTCAGATAGTTAAATGCATGAGCAAGAGTACTTGCATTATAATATAAGCACAAACATTGACACATTAAATGTTTATGAAAATTTTAATATTTTAATTGTTTTTTGAGCTAATTTTTAGCATATAGAAGTTTTCATTTTCTTTCTTACTTACTAAGTTTATCCAGACTCATTCCAATTTTTTATTTTTCAGTTAATAGAAAAAGCAAAAGATACAAGATATTATAATTCTCAATAGCAAAACCAAAGTTTGATTACATATTTATTTAGACTCGGTCATTTGAAGTTAAATATTTATATTTTGGCAGTTTGAATTTATGGTAATTAATGGGTAAGGTTAGAAAATAATTTTAATGGACCTTTATTACCTCGAAAATGTAATTATTAATTTATAGAATTACTTTTTTGAAACCCCTCTTCTATGCATTCCCATCTATTTTTAATTTCTTAATGGTTGATGAAAAATCCACTTTATATATTTGTTTCCACAATGTGACTGGGTAAGTTAAAGCACAAATTAATGAAAAAATTGTGAAAATTCAATCCTAAGCTTTTATAGTTTTATAAATCATTACTGTGGCTAATTGAGCCCGAATGGACCGAGTGAATGGGCAAGTTAAAGCACAAATTAATAACAAAACTGTGAAAATTCAATCCTAATTTTATGTTTGCCTCGTTCTTAATTCTATCTCTACTTATAAGAACTTAAACTGTAATTTTAATTCTAATTTTACTTGTAAAACCTAAGTTTTAAACCTTATTCATATAATTGTGTGTTGGTTAAAATTTGAGTTGACAAATCTTTGTTTAAGTTAAGAATTATAAGCCTAAATTTCATATAAATATAAACTAACAAGTTATCTACACTAAAAATAATACATAGCTTAATTAAATTATGGAAAAGCAGAATCCTATGTGTATATATACATATATAAAAGAAATTCTATCTATTCAAAAAGATGAGGAAGGAAATTAACAATTGTAGAAGTAAATAATATTAACATAGATGTAAACATAATAAATTAAAATAAAAAATCTTTTGATATAATCTTAACATGACAAACATCAATTCAAATGTAAATATAAATTAATATTATACCAAAATTTTAATTACATAGGTACCATAAAAGTTTTCCCCTAATAAATTGATATTCAATTTAGAAGACTGAGGGCCTGGTGGGCATCGGAGTTTGGAAGCATTGTGATTAGGGGCATTAATGGAATGGGTCAACCTAAGAATCCACTTGTATAATTCCTTTACAAATAAGTTAGGGCTGAATTTTTTTGATAAATGGTTTTGATCTAGCAGCCCCGCCACCCATTTAATTAAATCAATGATAATGAGTTGTGTATTTACAACTTGTCAACCTAACTAATGATCTGTTAAACCCACTTGTAGCGCCCTTAACCATGAGATCACCATGATATAAAACCTTACTTCATAGATCTTTTTAAGTAGTGAAACTTGTAAATAAAGTTAAAGTTTCATTCTTATACTAAATTGATAATACATAAATTGGTTCACCTTATTTTGCACATATATAAAAAAACAGCTTACTAGAAAATTTTCTACTAAGATATGTAGTAAATATCCTTTAAAAAAATATATTAAATTATGATCAATTAAATTTTAAAGATTCAAAATTTATGTTTACATTTTATATAAGTCATTAACATCATTCTACCCTAATTTGATAATCAAATTAATGGTTGGATTAAATCATTAAAAGTTGTACCTAGCTGTCCAGCAGGGTGCTAAAAATGTGTCTATCTTGCATCCCAAAAATGACCCTCTAAATGTCATTATGTGAACAATATTCAACATAAAAGTTGCAGATCTATTTTTCTACTCAAATTTGACTAGTTACTCATCAAATTCCATTTTAATTTGATGATGATATTATTGATTTACTGAAACATATTTAAAAAGCATTATCTTTAGGATACTTTTACTAAAATAATTAAATCATCATAATCTAACCTTTATAATCATGGTCTAAACCATTCATTTGAAACAAAAATAGCCCAATTAGGATAAATAAGAAAAAGTCTAAGATCCTTACATTTTTGCTAATCTTTCTTGTCTACCATTACTACTTTGCTCATTCCATCCGTTTCTTCTCCTTTCATCCACCTTTGGTCGTACATTCGAATTTCTCACTTAAGTACACTATTTATAATTATAAAATTTTCTTTGTTTAGTATGTGGGATTAACTCTTGGATAGGTTAGGATAGGCTATACTTAGTTTTTCATAACAGCCCTAATGGGAGAGCTTTATGCGCAAATTACTTGAATTCGTTACACCCTAAATAGCCGGACCTTATTTTGCCATGTGGCAAATTCATTACATTAATTTTCTCCCTTATCCATTTAGGATTATCTTTATTTGATGTGACATCTGGATACGGCTCCAATTTGCTATTATAATTGATGATGGCCACTTGTGATGCTATCAATTGATGTGCCCAAGCTGAAATCTATGTTGATCACTTAATTTTCAATTATTTCTATTTTTATACTTTCTCTTAAACCCATCATACTATATATGAATGAATTCAAATTTTCATATTTTTTAATGATTTATCTAACTATTAAATATATTTTAAGAAATTAAATCAAAATTATTTTTATTTTCATCACAGTGTAGAAATTAGGATATACCTTCACTTTTTCTATATATCTCCTTCATTTTAAGTCTGATTTAGATGATTCTTTGTAGATTCAAAAGTAGACTTCAAGAGCTTTTCAAATGAGTGTTTCATATTATGATTCTTTGTAGATTCAAAAGTAGACTTCAAGAGCTTTTCAAATGAGTGTTTCATATTATGATTCTTTGTAGATTCAAAAGTAGACTTCAAGAGCTTTCAAATGAGTGTTTCATATTATTTGGACTTATATATATAATATTTTATGATTTTTTGAAGTCGATTATTGTGTACTTTTCTGCTACTTTTCGACTTTACCATGATTTTTGTAAAAATTCTAGAATTCTTCTTTTTTAATTCCTAAAATTTTTGAGAATGTCAAAAAAAATTTCTGATAATCTTTTTATAATTTTTTCATATTTTCATTATTTGTATAATTTTTGTCTTTTCTTTAATGATATGCTAAATAAAGTTTAGTCTCTAAATAAATTGTATTTTAACTTAAAAATAATCTAAATAGAAGATTAACTTAGTCTGTCATTATATTCTCTCCCTCCTCGTTCCTTCTTTTTTTCTCCTCCTCCTCTTTCTTCTTCCTTTTCTCTTTTCTTCTTCTTCTCTTTTTTTAGACTATTTAATTTCTATTAATTAAATTAATTAATATTCTTTACTATTATTTCATTCAACAATAATACTTATTACTGTTTATTAATTAATTATCTCTTTCCTTACTTTATAATTTTAGGATATTAATAAAATTCTAATTTTTAATATTTTAATGGACCAAAATTTTTCTTTAATATATATTGCATGTTTAACATTACATTTTAAAAATTGTGGGTGTTACACCACCAAAGCCACAAACTCATTAAAAAGACTTATTAAAACTAATATATAAGCCATGACCCATTAAATAGATATTGGTATTAGAGCATTTGCTTCCAATCTAATGAAGTATCTTTTTAAAATTTTTAAGTTTTCATTATGTGCTTTTTCGATTATCAAGTTTGTTTCATTATTAGTACTAAATATGACTCTAGATCAACTTGCTTTCAACCTATATACAACTCATATAAATAAAATATTAATCTATTATTTATATTAGATTATAGTTAATATTTTATAAATGGATTAGACTTGAAATGCTTTAAAGAGTTATATTAGCGTTAAACTCTAATCTACTTGACCGGATCCATTAACCTACCTACTTTTATAGCTCTTTAAAAATGACTAAAATATTTCTATGTTTAAAAATTTAAATATATATATACATTTCAAAAATGATAAAGCTTTGTATATAAACTAAATTTCCTAGATTAATAATTTTATAAAAATAAAAAATGAGTTATACATCTAGGCACTCTTAAAGTCTAGTGCATCCAAGTATAGTGGATTGGAATTCATTAGAATTCAAGAAGACAATCCTTGACGAAAACTCAAAGATACTAACATTTGATCTAAATAACTCAAGAAAACTCCTTATGTAGATAGAAATTAAGCTTTAGAGTCTTTTTGGCTAGGCTTATTATAGGTGGAAAGTACTTAAGTTCACACTTTTCGAGGATATTTCCTAACTTATACATTCCACTAAAATTTTTTTGCCATAAAAGTTGGAATAGGCACAGTAAGGATAAGCTCTAAATTAGTGCTTATCACCTAAAATGAAACTATGCTATAACCTTACCATGGGGCAACAAATAGCCCTTGGTGCTTTTCATCATTCCAAATGAGCCAATATTTATAAAAGATAGCACCAAGCCGCCAATTTCATTAAAAGTGCAAGCGCAACTTCGGTTGGCAGTCCAGTTCAAAGTTAATATTACTCTTACCCTATTTTCAAATTTTTTTATCATATTCCATTTTAGGTTAAATCAGTTCAAAGTCTACTCTATTTTCTTTTGTTAAGATGAGGTTGGTTTCAGTTTTAGTTCCAGCACAATTCTTTAAAATAATTTTCATATTATATTTGAAAACTATAATTTCATTATAAATCTTACTAAAGAACCTATAATCACTATAATAATAATAATATAATAGAAAAGTACATTTATCAAATATTCTAAATAATAGATAATTAAATAAATTTTTATATACTTAAAAAATATATTTTACTCTTTAAATATATAATATATCTCATAAAAGATAAGTGAAATAGATATTAGTAATTCAAATTAGTGACGGATATTTGGACCTTAGAACCTATGCCACAATAATTAAAATAAATATTTTCTACTTAGAATACGCTTTACTTCGGAGGTAGAAAAACACAAACTTAACTTACCTTTTTTAAGATGAGTCATTAGGCTTCCCAATACTGGATCCCATTTTGAGGCAACCTCGAAAGTTAAATTAAAATTTAATTAAGCCACTAAAATTTAAGATTATTTTTAATTAAGAAATTAGGTTCATGATACATGAGACCAAACTAAGTTTCATGCAAATCAATGTCTTTTTGGGACTGTATTTGATAAAAGCAATATAAGAGTAAAAACAACTTAATAAAATTATTTGATCTATCTATCTAATCTAAAGCTATTAATTCAACATCTATATAATTTAAAATATTCTTCCTATACAAATAAATAATGTTGTAAATTATTAATAATATTTTAATAAATATGAGAATAAACGTAAATATATTTTGATGTAATTATAAATATGTTAAAGTAGGTATGACCCACCTAAAATTTTAAACAAAATATTTTTGTATTATGATAAAATTAGTAACTTTAAAAATTTTGATTTGATAAGATTTTGCTAGGTTATCTTGTATTCTATGTATTTTAGTTGCATGAGTCTAGAATTGCATAAGGATTATGTAAGTTGTATGTGAGAGTGATAAATATATATGTTTTATAGGGATGTGTGATATCATAGAGAGCATAGAGAGAGTCTTGGTAAGAGAGAATCTCTAAGAAAGACAGTCTGTTACATGTGAGAGGAACATGTAATTGTTTGATGAGTAATTAATTACTCTTTTCTCTCATGGAGTAGACTTAGAGTCTATCCACGTTATTCTCTATGTTTTGTGTGTACTTACAACATGTTCTCAACCATAATAGACTTTAATTTAATTATCAGCTAAACTATAGTAGTAATACTGAAGACTTTAGTGGTATATTAGTAGGAATTTGGTCCAATGCACCTAGGTGTACTTCACCCGTTTTTTATTTTTTAAAATTTTTTTAACACCACTGTTAATCTAAGTGTATTTAACAAGTGTATCACTTTTTAAAATTATTAAAACTGCCACTGATTTTAAAAAATTAAAAAAATAGCTAAAAGTATCCAAAATTGGTAAAAATTAATACACATGTTAAATACACTTAGATTAACAGTTTTGTTGAGTTAAAGTGTTTTGATGATAGACAAGTTAAGAATTTAATGCTTGAAATGTGTTGCTTGAATTTGATTTATGATGAATGGTTGTAACAAGTTAGTTTTGAATTGTGTTATGAATCTGTCGAGGTTTTGCTGTAAAACTTTAGCAGTTTTGGTGTGCAACTTCAACTGATTTAGTTTCAAACTTCAACAGTTTTTGGGTTGAAACTTTAACAGTTTACTTAGCAAGATAAACGGATAAGTGATTGGATGATGACGTGGCTAGTTTGAAGAGCTGTCCTGGGTTGTTACAGGTTGTTGAGAAAAATCCGATTTGTTGCGGATTTGGTGGAGAAAATCTCTCTTGGCGATGGGAAGTTAAAAGCTATAAATAGACAATGAATTTCAACTGGAAATTCAATTTAGAGAGAACATTTTCAAAAGTGCAGATCTGTCTCAAGGCATTCTCTGTGATCCTCTGTCCATTTGTCAGAAGCAATATATTGAAGATTGTCGTGACCATCCTACTAAAAGCTTCATCTCCGTGCTTCTGTGTAATTAAATTGGTTGTAAGCTTTATTTCATTTTTATTTATTTTACCTTGAATTAGAGGTTGTTTAATTCAAGAGGAAAGCTTTCATTGTGATTTGTGGAAAGCTTCACGTACCACCTGGAGCTGTTTGTGTAATCCAGAAGACGATTGAGATCGTACCACTGTAACTTGAGTTCTAAGTTGACTAGTGGAAACTCGAGTCAAGGCGTTGACTTGGAGAGTGGAGTAGGTGTGTTAACCGAACCACTATAATTTGCAGTGTCTTCTTTGGATTATTTTTGTGGTGTGTGAAATTTATCCTGTTCCTTCTTAGATCACTCTTTGTGCTATTTTTCCTTTCTTTTATCAGTTTCATACAGGCCTAACAATTGGTATCAGAGCGGTCTTTGAACTACTCCAAAGGGATCATGACAACTGAAAAGAAAGTGGAGATTGGATATGGTGAAGGTCATTCCATAACCAGACCACCATATTTTGATGGCATAAATTATGGATATTGAAAACGTAGAATGCAGATTTTTATCATGGGTCAAGATTTAAAACTTTGGAATGCTATTCATAAAGGTGTTATTTTACCTGAAGATGATATAATTGAACCTAATGAACAACAAAATGAACAAGTGCATTTAAATGCCAGAGCTCTAAATGTTTTATATTGTGCACTTTGCCCATCTGAATTTAATAGGGTATCTGCTTGTGCCACGGCCAAAGAGGTTTGGGATACACTCATGGTAACACATGAAGGTACTTCTCAAGTTAAGGAATCTAAGATAAACATGTTGATGCATGACTACGAACTTTTTATGATGAAATCTAATGAATCTATTATTGAGATGTTTTGCAGATTCACCAACATAATTAATGCCTTGAAAGCACTTGGTAAGTCTATTGAGGCAAAGGAATAGGTAAAGAAGATATTGAGATCACTTCCTTCTTCTTGGACTGCAAAGGTTACAACGATAGAGGAGGCCAAGGATTTAACAACCATGTCTGTTGATCAATTAATAGGCTCTCTTATGACACACGAGATCATTATGAAGAAAAATGATGATAATGATTCAAAAGGTAAGAAGATAATTGGTCTCAAAGTTTCCTCTGATCATTCTGATGATAATACAGGTGATGAAGATGAAGACATTACTATGTTGACAAAAAAGATAAGACGGTTCATCACTCGAAATTGAGGAAATAACAACAACAACAATAGGAATGCATCCGCTAGAAGGATACAATGACGATCTGAAAGGAAAAGAGAACAGAAGGACCAGAGGAACGATTTTGAGAAAAGAGAAGGAGATAAAATAAGGTGTTATAACTGTCAAGGTTTTGGATACCTTAAGAATGCATGCCCATCTCCTGTTGAAAAGAAAGATTTCAACAAAAGAAAAAATCAAAGCTATGGGGCATGGTGTGATAGTGATACTTCGCTATCAGTCACTTCGGGATCTGATGATGATCAAGCGAATCTTGCATCACATTTAGGATTTATGGCAGATAACGAAGATGAATCTGAACATTCTGAGGTAAGTTATACAGTTGATCAATTAGAATAAGAATATGCTGAACTAGTCGGAGAATTCACTACTTTGTCAGATAAATATATAAAATTAAAAATTGATCTCAGATGTGAAAAAGAAAAAAATATGAATTTGCAAATGCAAATAAAATCTCTTGCTGAGGAAAATGAAAATTTGAAAAATCAAATAAAAGAAAACAAAAAAATAAATAATCGAAAGTCTGATAAAATTTTTAGAAATCAAAATGGAATTTGCAATTTTTGTTGTAATTTTGGACATTTTTCATATATTTGCCCAGTTAGAAAAATGCAAACATTTGGAGCAAAATTGGTCTGGAAACCTAAAATACATAATATTAATACTAACCAGTTTGGACCCATGAAATGGGTACCAAAACAGTAAAGTTTTTTTTTCTGTTTTGCAGGAATGCATGAAGTCAACTTGCCAAATAAGATGGTATATGGATAGTGGTTGTTCACATCATATGACCGAAAATAAAAATGCGTTCAAGTTCTTAGAAATGCAAAATAAAGGTAAGGTTACTTTTGGAGACAACAATAAAGGTTTCATCAGAGGTATGGGTACGGTAAGTTGCGGAGGCATTGAAATAAATGATGTATTTTATGTAGAAGGGCTTAAACATAATCTCTTAAGCATTAGTCAATTCTATGATAAAGGCCTTGAAGTTGTGTTTAAGTCTGATATGTGTATAGTTCGTGATAATATGAGAAATAATATTTGCTGTGGAAAAAGGAATGGAAATGTGTATATTCTAGATCTTAGTGTAGACCATATAAAGTGCTTATCTGCAGTAGATGATGAGATTCTGATTTGGCATAGAAGATTAGGACATGCAAACCCTCACACATTAAAGAAACTGCAAAAGTTTAATCTTGTTGATGGTTTACCAAACTCAAAAATTAATTTAAAATATATTTGTGATATTTGTCAATTTGGTAAACAAAAGAAGGTTTCTTTCAAATCAAAAGATATTGTGTCAACAACAGAACCTCTGCAGTTACTGCATATGGATTTATTTGGACCTACACGGACTAGAAGTTTGGCTGGAAAACATTATGCCTATGTCATTGTTGATGATTTTTCAAGATATACATAGGTATTGTTCTTAGGAAGCAAAGATGAATGTTTTAATTTATTTCAAAAATTTTATCACAAAATTCAAAATGAACGTGGATTGAAAATATTTGCAATTCGAAGTGATCATGGAAGAGAATTTGACAATCATCATTTTGCAGAATTTTGTGACAGTTTTGGAATAAATCATAACTTCTCAGCTCTTAGAACACCACAACAGAATGGAGTTGTTGAACGAAAGAATAGAACATTGATTGAAATGGCTAGAACAATGTTAATTGATGCTGATTTGTCACATAGCTATTGGGCTGAAGCAGTAAACACTGCATGTTTTATCATAAATCGTGTTTATATTCGTCCAATTTTAAAGAAAACTCCATATGAATTGTGGAAAGGTCGAAAGCCAAACATTGCATATTTTTATACTTTTGGTTGTAAATGCTTTGTACTGAATAATGGAAAAGATGACCTAGGTAAATTCAATTATAAAAGCGATGAAGACATTTTTCTTGGTTATTCTTCTTCCAGCAAAGCATACCGAGTCTATAATAAGCGAACTTGCACAGTTGAAGAGTCAATACATGTCACATTTGATGAATCTAACACCAGGCCGAGAAAGGCTGTTTTTTCAGATGAAGAAGAAAGCATTCTTGATATACAGAAATCATCGAGAGATAAAGAAATGGTAAGTGCAGGTAATGTTCTTAGAAAACCTCTAAATCTGCGAATACATAAGAATCATCCACTTAATCAGGTTATTGGTGATGTTTATGACAAAGTCAAAACTCGAAATTCACTTCAAAATGTCTTGGGCCATTATGCTTTTATTTCTCACTTTGAACCTAAAAAGGTTGATGAAGCAATATCTGATGAAAATTGGATAATTGCTATGCAAGAAGAACTGGATCAATTTAAAAGAAATAATGTGTGGACACTTGTGCCTAAACCTGATGATCATCCAGTTATTGGTACAAAATGGATTTTTAGAAACAAATTTGACGAGTCAGGAATCATTGTTAGAAATTGTGAGGACCAGGTATTTTATTTTATTTTTATTACAACTTTTCTCTATTTATGAGGTAACTTATGAACATGCTAATAAGAATTTTACGATATTAATGGATACATAACATATATGGGCATGACATTTAGAGAATGTATAGTGTATATGTGCATGTATTATGATCTTAGCACGTTGAGTATAAATTGAAGGTGTATGTTTAGCGTTCCATTGATGGGCACTACGACTATTGTTTCCTTCGCAGAGTAGGTACGGGGTTCGACCTGCCCGGTCAGGTCGCGGGGGTCAAGGGGGAGACGCCCCTTGCGGGGGTGCAGGGGGCAGCGCCCCTGAAGAAAATTTTAATTATTTAAGTCGTAGGAGTGGAAGAGTAAATTACCAAATGCGATTAGACCCGACTCATGCTCCGACCCGTCCTGGACCCGACCCCGACCCGATGGGGGTTCGATATGAAGCGAAGCCCGCGCGTTAGACTCCATTTTCTCACCTCACGCCCGACTGTTTTTCTTCTTCTCCTCTTCCCGATCTCTGCGTCTTCTCTTCTTTCTCTTCTACTCAGTACGATCTAGCAGTAGATCTCTTCGAGAAAACCCTACTGACTGCCTCGAAGGTGATCGATTTGAATCAAGGAAGCTCCAAATCTCTGCAAGCTAAGCCTAGGGTCGCTGTTTTGGGAAAATCACGATCGAGGTAAGTAGATGTCGCCCCTTCTCGATTTAGTGATGAAATTTTACGTTAAACGCGATACGAGGCTAGAGGGAATGTATAGCTTCTAACGACTCCATGATATTAGGCGTAGAGTTCGTAACAGTTAGGGTTCATGGTGAATTTACTTTGAATGCGTGATTTCTATGATGTAAAAGACTTCTTAGCAGTTGTTATATTGTTGAAATGTGACGTGAATTGATTTGCCCCAATCGAGAGTATGAATTGAAGGTTCTTTCATTTCGCACCTATCATGTGTTTGATAAAATGCTTGTGTGACAGATCTATGTGTTGTATCTGAATTGTGTTGATGTTGTATGCGTGGTTTGCGATGTGTTTCATTGACTGTTATGTATGATGCGTTATCTCAAATAGTTGGTTGTAAGGGTTGTTCATGGCCCCTGATTGACATGAGGAGGGGGTTGTTCATGGCCCTTGATGGACATGAGTAGATGATTGGTTGTGTTGGTCAATTTGTGTGTATGGTTATATGTATACGATCTTGGGAGTGGGTATTGGACCCATGTGTATTAGCTTCATCACTGTATGAGTATCCATCATTATGCTTATTTGCACCTTGTGCTAACCACTATCTACTTACTGGGTCTATTTAGACTCATATCATTGTTATTGTGGTTTTAGATCGCAGGTCAGAAGGAGAACTTAAGGATGGGACAAGTTGAAGATCAAACATGAGAGACCCTAGCACAATATGTTGATTCCAGTTCTTTTAGACTTGTGCTCTTTTGATAATCATATATGTAGACAATTACTTAGGCGGATTCGTTTTGACAACTATAATGTATTTGGTATTTCAGATTGGATTATAATCCTTGTTGATGCACATATGCATGACTATTATATCTGTTTGTTGTGTAAGGAAAATATGTAATGATTTCCTTCTATATGAATGTTTTTATTATATGAAAATGCAAGTATATAAATAGGATTGAATGTTACAGATGGAAATGTAATGAATATCAGGTCATGTATTCCATATTACCCCTTGTATGTTATGGGGAGATGCTGCCGAATTTTTCTATGATTGTGTAGCGCCGTTGATTAGTTATTGAGTATTTCTATGAATGGGGCGTTACAGAAATAAAGCACGTCTAGTTGCACAAGGTTACTCTCAAGAAGAGGGTATGATTTTGATGAGACTTTTGCACCTGTAGCTAGACTTGAAGCCATTAGAATGTTACTTGCCTTTGCATCATTCAAAAACTTTAAACTTTTTCAAATGGATGTAAAAAGTGCATTCTTGAATGGTTTGATAAATGAAGAAGTTTATGTCAAACAACCACCAGGTTTTGAAGACCATGAACACCCTGATTATGTGTTCAAACTATCAAAAGCTCTCTATGGATTAAGACAAGCACCAAGAGCTTGGTATAATAGACTTAGTAGGTTTTTGATAGAGAAAAAATTCAAAAGAGGCAAGGTTGATACTACTTTATTTATAAAAAATATTCACAAAGACATTTTGATTGTACAGATTTATGTGGATGATATAATTTTTGGGTCTACTAATGAGTTGTATTGCAAGGATTTTGAAAAATTGATGCAGAGTGAGTTCGAAATGAGCATGATGGATGAACTTACTTTCTTTCTGGGACTTCAAGTAAAACAAACAAAAGAAGGTATTTTTATCTCTCAAATAAAATATGTCAAGGAAATGTTGAAAAAGTTCAAAATGGAAAATGTAAAGCACATGTCAACCCCTATGAGTGCAAGCATAAAAATGGACAAGGATGAATCAAGTAAGCCAGTAGATCAAAAGTTATATAGGAGCATGATCGATTCACTTTTGTATTTAACTGCCAGTCGACCTGATATTTTGTTTAGTGTTTGTATGTGTGCACGTTTTCAGTCAAATCCAAAGGAATCACACATGAGTGCTGTTAAACGTATTTTTAAATACCTTGTTGATTCACCCACTTTGGGCATTTGGTATCCTAGAGAATCCACTTTTACCTTAGTTGGATATTCAAATGCAGATTTTGCAGGTTATAAAGTGGATAGAAAAAGTACAAGTGGTACTTGTCAATTTCTGAGTGGTATGATTATATCATGGTACTCTAGGAAACAAAGCTCAGTTGCATTATCAACTGCGGAAGCTGAATATATTGCTTCTGCTAGTTGTTGTGCCCAAATTTTATGGATGAAATAACAATTGTGTGATTATGGGTTGTCATATATAAAAGTTCCAATTAGATGTGACAACACAAGTGCAATAAATTTGTCTAAAAATCCTGTACAACATTCACGCACTAAACATATTGAGGTAAGACATCATTTTTTAAGAGATCATGTATCACGGAATGAAATTTCTATTGAATTTATTCCCACGGAAGATCAACTGACAGATATTTTTACAAAACCACTTCCCTCTGAAAAAAAATTTCACATAAGAAGGGAATTGGGTGTAATCGATCCTTTTTCATAACATATGCATTTATGTGAATACTATATCATGTGGTTGATAATTTTAAAGTGATATGTTTATCTGCCAATTTTATTTTTATTTTTAAATAAGGTTGTTTTTGTAAAAAAAAAAACCGTTTCAAAGAACCGTTTAAAAAAAAAGCGTAAAAAAAATGGCAAACCAAGGTAAAATATTTAATAAGATCAATTGTTTAATAATTTTTTTTAAAAAAATGTTTAAATAAAACTCTTTAAAATAATAATAATAATAATAAATAAATAAATAAAAACAACAAAAAGAAAAACCAAAAAGAAGCAAAGGCTAAGGAACGGTTCATTAAAAAAAACCCACATATCTCAAATCCGTTCAATTCTGTATTCACTTGATGGCTCGGACAGGTGGTGCACAGGCTGGGAAAAAGCACTCTTATGAGAAAAAGGGAAAGCGGAAGGCGGATTCAACACCCTCGGATCCTCCATCCACTCGTCGACGTCAAAGTTCCGGCATCCACATCAATGAGAATGCAAACCCTTCTCCAAAAGCTTCAAATTTTCGCTACCTGTCTGATGAAGATACTTATGTGGGTAAATTTTCACATCGAATATTTACCAAAGGTAAAAAGGTGGATTTTTTATTTTTTGGCAAAGAGATATTTGGATTTGTGCATTGGTTGAAAGAATATGGACTACTTGAATTTCTGAAGAAAGATTTCTATATCTATTCGGATCTTGTGAAACACTTTTATTTCAACTTATCACTAGAAGGCGCTACTTATACATCATTTTTTAGAAGAATTGAACTTAGTTTCACAGAACAAGAGTTTGCTGGGTTTATGCTTTTACCAATTCTGCTATTTTTCCTTTCTTTTATCAGTTTCATACGGGCCTAACAAGTTTCATGAAAAAAATTTCAAAAAAATTTAAAAAATGAGTGTAGTAGACCCAGGTGCATTGAGGCACATTGAGCCTCAATGCACGTGGGTGCACACGATTAGGTTCCATATTAGTGATGCCATTGCCAAAACAACTCTTTAGTTGATCAATAAACATTCATCAGAAGATTAAAAAAATCTATTTATAATCTGTTATTTTCCAAATGACAAACTCATTTACATAATTAATCAACCACATGCATAAGAAGGATAATTTATAAATATATTCACTTAGTTTTACTATAATTGACCTATATAGTTTCAAAGATCTCAAATAACCCCCATATAGTTTGATTATAATTGCAAATGTACTCATGTCATTATGACGTCCTTACTTCATCGTCACGGTATGGATATATTTGTAAAGATATGCAAACTACATCAGTATATTTGCAAACTAAATACACACTTAATTTTTCAAATTGCAAATATTACCTATGTAGTTTGTATATTTTTGCAAATATACCTAGCTCATGGTGATGCAAAAACGAAGCCATAATGGCGTAGGTATAGTTACAATTATGGTCAAACTTTGTAAGATTATTTGTAATTTCTAAAATTATGTATATATTTGCAATTATGGTCAAATTAAGTGGGTGTATATGCAAATAATCCATATAAGAATACAAAACAATGTAGGTAGGAATGGCAATACCAAAAGCTACGCATTCCAATCGATCCATCAGCTCTTTATTTATTAATTAGTAATTTAGAGCAGCCGCCAGTTGCCACAAGTTTGATAAAAGATCTGGCCAATTGAGGGAGTTTTTCGAAGAGCTGGGAAAAGCAGAGGGAGAGGTATTCTGTGATATCCCACATCGGTTAGGATGAGGGGGGGAGCCTGGGTTATAAGTGGAGGTCGCTAGGTACCTCAGTGAGGCGCCTTTTGGGGAAAGACGAGATGCGCGTGAACCCAGAAGGGCAAAACCGTGCGGGCCGAGGCCTAAAGCGGACAATACCTTACTGTTAGGCCTGGGGCGTTACAAAATGGTATCAGAGCCGACTCCCTACCTCTGGCCGATGGTGTCCAGCGGGGACGCTGGAGCCCCAAGGGGGGGTGAATGTGATATCCCACATCGGTTAGGATGAGGGGGGAGCCTGGGTTATAAGTGGAGGCCGCTAGGTACCTCAGTGAGGCGCCTTTTGGGAAAGGACGGGATGCGCGTGAACCCAGAGGGGCAAAACCGTGCGGGCCGATGCTCAAAGCGGACAATACCTTACTGTTAGGCCTGGGGTGTTACATATTCCTTCATTGGTAGTGGCTTGTTCATGTTGTCGTGAACTGTGCCGGCCTCGTATTTCAATTCTAGGGGCAGGGTAGTTCGAACGTGTCCCAACTCTTTTTAACCGCCCCGAAAGGTATAAATTATATAATTTATTTATATGAATGTTGTTTATTGGATAAATATGTTTAACTTTTTGGCTTATTAATATGAATATGATTTATGTTGATATATGTTTAATTTTATAACTTATTTATATGGATGAATTTTTATTTCTTAATTGCATATATGTTGTTCAAGTTATGTCCTTTACATAATTTATCAATGAAATAAAATATATTATTTATGTTGTTTATATCTTACAAGAACGAATATTATTATTTTGTAATTTTTCAATTTTAACTATAATTCGAAATTTATATCAATGTCTTTTTCTAAGGTCGAAACACATATTTATCAAGGTTAAGTTGTAAATAAAACTATTTAAAATTTTTTACTAATGCTTGTTATGACAATTGTCCTTATATTAATTTGAAACTAATCACAAGTTTGTCCCGAGATTTATTAAAGAAAACATAGAGTCGAACCGACCTTGTTCCAACTTGGCATAAAAAGTAAGATTATATAGAATTTTTTTCATATAAGGTTAGAGTTGGGCACCTTTAACCTACCCCAATTTTCATCCTTAGCAACAACATGAGTTTAACTTTCAATCTAGAAGGTTCAAAGATGGTGGGGAGGTGGTGGCAACATTGAGATCTCCATGTCCGTAAGCCCCACTATATTTGATGCATTGGGCAAGGGTGTAGACGGATTAGGTTTTACGCGTTGGAGTTTAGTTTCATAAGATTATTTTATTCAAGTCATCTTTTCAAAAAAAAAAAAAGCATTCGATGGTAAGTGGTTATTATCAGTACACTCAAGACTTGTGTATAACACTCAAGACTTGTGTAAGAGGATTGATTGGTAATGTGTTTATTGAGAATCATTTGATATTTTCCAATGAATAATATGATATTTTAATTATTTAATTATTTTTTGGTTTTTATTTTTTATATTTTAATTATTTTTCATATAATTATCTTATTTATTCTTATTTTATACTTATCATATTACGTGACTTTTACATTTTTAAAAGACGAATATTCTTGCCCGTTCTTTCCTCGCTACTAAACCACTCAAAGACGAATATTCTTCCTCGTTGTTTCCACGCTACTAAACCACTCAAGACAAGATGAGCGTTTTTTCCGCAGTCTATGCCAGACATTTCCACGTCCGGTCAGATACACAGGTCACACGTGACATTTTTTTTTAATATTTAAAATTTTAAAGTATTAAATGTGTCACGACCTTTGACTACGACTGAGAATTGAAGTTGTTCAAGCCTTTCCTACTTTGTACGATAAAGTAATTTTTGCAAATATGTTTACTGTTAGACTAGCATTGTATTTGCGTTCCTAAATTTACCTAAATTGGACATATGTACCTAAAATTTGCATAAAATTATAAATATGCTCTTTTCATCAGGAGGTCCTTAGAATTTTCTACAAAATGAGAAAAAAGAATTTAAGCTAGGTGATACGTGCATTCATATTTTTTGTAGATGCAGTAAGTATATTTAAAATTTTTAAAATAATAGTATATGTAAAATTATATAAAAATAATAAAACAATAATATTAATAATCACTTTAAAAATAATATATAAATGACATGAATATTCATGTAATAAAGTTTAAAAATAATATATATTAATGGTATTTTCACCCGTTTTCTATCATATGGAAATATTTATATGTAAAAGAAAGATAAATATGCATATATTATATTAATTCATATTTGTTGGATTATTAAAAGTAATCAAAATAGAATATAAGATGTGGCCTATATGTGCTCAAATTCTGGTGGACCGGCAAGCACCAATGGGCATCTTCGTCCCCATTTAAGTCAACTCAAAGTCGTCGACGGCGTCAAACCTGGGCAGATCTTCTTCAACATCAAACCATTAAAAAGCCAGCGAAGCCAGCCAATAGAGTCGAATCAACCATGGAAATTAGTCGTGAAAAAACCCATATGGCCATATCGCCTGAAGTGAAATGATAACCATGATCAATCCCTGCCAGCATCACCATTTTTTAATAGAACAATATCACCGTTCTTTTTTATTTGATTTGATTATCGTACATCTCAAATCTTCTTAAGTATTTATTTTTTAATTCATGATCAAGTAGTGTAAATCTAAAATTGTACATTTATAAAGATAGTGGTTTTAAAACGGAAAACATAATTCCCTACTAACCCCGCTGCCTTCCATCAGAGTTTTTACTAGCCGGACAAAGTAGCAATAGCCAACATAGCCGCTCTTGAGCAAAAGAAATATTTTAATGTAACTGCACGTCTAAGCGGTAGCAATACGGTGTCACTTATATTAATATTTGGCAGCAATATTTTTTTAATTAATGTATAATTACGATTCTTACCATCAATTTTCCAAAACAAGATTTGACTGAAAAGTAGTTATATGTAATAAAAATTCCATTTTCCAAGGAATTTGTACCCACTGTATAAGCATAAAGGAGACTGACTAAGAAGTAGTTATATGTAATATAGCCTTTCCATTTTCCAAGGAATTTGGACCCACCATAGAAAGCATGAATGACTTTGAAGTCCATTGACTCTCAAAAACACAAGAAACACAAATCAGTGATAGTACTACGTAAATTCAACCCCAAGTTTTTGTAGTTTTACAACTTATTATTGCCGCTCATGAAATTAAGGTTTGCCACATTCCTATTTTAACTCTACTTGTGAAACATAAACTGTAATTCTTAACTTTATTTGTAAAACTTAAATTCTAATAATTTATATATAAATAGTGTTTGAGTTAAAATGCGGGTTGGCAAGACTTTGTTGAAGTTGAGAGTTGTATTATATTTCATTTAAATATAAACTAATAAGTTATCTAAATGAAAAATAATGCATAGACTAATTAAATTAAGGAAAAGTAGAATAATATATATATATATCTAAAAGAAGTTTTACTTTTCAAAAGGGAGGAAATTAACAATTGTAGAAGCAAATAATATAAGCATAGATGTAAACATAAATGAAAATAATATAACTTATCTTTGATGTAATCTCAACATGACAAATATCAATACAAACATAAATATGAATAAATATTATATTTCTGTTTGAATGAATGTTATTTAGATTATATACAATATATTTTTATATTAAACTTAAATAGGAAAACCTGGCTCAGGTTTACATGAACTCTAAGTGTCTGACCCTATTTATAAATCAGTTTCACTGGGTTTAGGTAAGTCTTGTATTTTGCAAGAAAGTGATCAGACAATGTTTATTCTTAAGTTTGGTGGGCATGATACACGTGTTCCCTAAGTAGCTACGTCCCTATTTATTGGAGATGGTTGAAGCCATAATTCTTAGCTCTGGTCTCTCTCTCTCGCAAAAAAAAAAAAAAAAAAAAGCACATATGAAGAAGGATTCGGTGCTCTCCTTGCTTCTCATTCTCTCATTATCCTGTAGCTCTAGCAAATGTGATAACTCAACGGAGATTGCCGTCCTTCTATCCTTCAAAAGGCAGTACGTAAGTTCAGACCCTCAAAACGCACTCGGAGGATGGAACAGCAGCTCTCCCTTGTGCACCTGGCCTGGCATTTCCTGCTCCAAGGACCAAAGCCATGTTCATGCCATCAGGCTCCCCAACCTCGGCCTCTCTGGAATCATCCCCCCACACATTTCCAATCTCTCTTCCCTCCGACTTCTCGATCTGTCTCATAACTACTTCCATGGGCCGCTTCCTGAGCAGCTCGGTCGTCTTTCTCGTTTGCGTAAACTCTTGCTCGACCATAACTCCCTCACTGGTTCTATTCCTAGCAATCTCTCCCGCTCTTTAAATCTCCAAGAGCTCTTTCTTTCATTCAATCACTTGTCTGGGCATCTCCCTCCCGCCCTCGGCTCTTTGCCCATTCTCAAATTTCTGGTTGTCTCCAGTAACTATCTCACTGGCTCAATACCTTCTTCGTTTTCAAATCTCACCTCTCTCGCCTTTTTCTACCTTGCAAATAACCAACTTTCTGGTCACATCCCAAAACAGCTTGGCAATCTTAAAAAACTGATCCATCTGCAAATCTCTAATAACCAACTCACTGGCACCATTCCTCCATCTGTTTACAACATCTCCTCTCTCGAGTTCCTCTCCATGACAGAAAACAACCTTACAGGGCAGCTTGCACAGGACATTGGTCGACAGCTACCCCAACTCAGAGAACTCGACATGTCTGAAAATGAGTTCGGTGGGCCAATTCCTAGTTCGCTGTCAAACGTTTCTGGAATTCGACAGCTCTACCTCTCAAAAAATCACTTTCATGGTCCGATTCCTCTGCTTGGAAACATGCGTGATCTTATCAAGTTCAATTTAGAAGAAAACAGTCTCTCCTCCAACACAGATGTCAACCTCGACTTCTTCAATTCTCTTACCAACTGCACCCATTTGGAGTTGTTTTGCCTCAGAGCCAACAATCTAGCAGGCCAACTCCCCGCGTCGATAGCTAATCTATCCATCCATCTCCAAGGCTTCCACGTCGACAACAACCAGCTCTCGGGGCCGCTCCCACAAGGTATGCACAGCTATCCCAACCTCACGGCCCTGGATTTGAGTCAGAATTCTTTCACTGGTGGCGTCCCCGAGTCGGTAGGCCTACTTGCCAAAATGCAGATTCTCCTCCTCTCGGGAAACCGCTTTGTCGGGTACATACCAGACATGTTTGGCAACCTCACAGAGTTGTATGAGCTGAATCTAAGCCATAACCAATTCTATGGGGGAATACCACAAAGCATAGGAAATTTGGGGCATCTGGAACGGTTGGATCTGTCCTGTAACAATCTAACAGGGCTCATACCTCGGACGATTCTTAATCCACAGAGTTCGACATTGAGATCGATCAATTTGGCTAATAATTTTCTCCACAGCCCCCTGCCTGCTGACTTGGTTCAGCTAACCATGCTTGAGTTCATGGATTTATCAGACAACAAACTATCAGGTAGCATTCCTACCTCCTTGGGTGGTTGCTCTAGCTTACGAAGCTTAAGCATGGCTAGGAATCGGTTCCAAGGATCCATCCCAGAATCACTTGGTCAATTACTTGTCCTACAGAGCTTGGACCTGTCAACCAATGTTCTTTCCGGACAGATCCCAGGAGGCTTGGGTAAGCTCAGGTTCCTTTCAAGAATAAATTTGTCTTTCAATGAGCTTCAAGGAAAGGTTCCTGGAGATGGGGTGTTCATGAACATTAGCCATGAATCATTACAAGGAAACAAAGGCCTCTGTAGTGATGACAGAGTTGCACAGAAGATGCTAAGCCTATCCATATGCAACAAACAAAGATCGTCTTCTCTTGCCCTCAAAATCGTCATCCCAATTTCTTGCGTCGTTGTACTTCTTTTTTCTTTTTTATGCTTGCTATATAAGCAGAGAGTGAGGGAGATGACGAGAATTCTCAGCGTCCCATCCTCGAAAGTCAGTTTCATAAGACTATCATTCGAAGACATTTTGGTTGCAACAGACAACTTCAGCTCAAGCAATTTGATAGGAAAAGGACGCTTTGGCTCAGTGTACATGGGCATCACTCATGGTGGTGCTGTTGCAATCAAAGTTCTGGATCTGAAACAGCAGAGGGCTTCAGTAACGTTTGCATCAGAATGTATAGTTCTGCAAAATATTCGACATCGGAACATCATAAAGATCATCACGATATGCTCAAGCATTGACAGCAGTGGTACTGATTTCAAAGCTCTTATCATGGAGCTCATGTCCAATGGAAGTTTGGATAATTGGCTCCATCCGGAAAGACCCTCCTCTCCAAGAATAGGCCTACTTCAGAGATTGAACATCTGCATAGATGTAGCAGCTGCAATGGACTACCTTCACGGTGACTGTGATCCACCCATCATCCATCGTGATCTGAAACCCTCCAATGTGCTCTTGGATGATGAGATGACTGCTCATGTTGGTGACTTTGGATTGGCCAGATTTCTCGCTTCGAATCAGCCTGTGGAGGAGCAAAGTTGGGAGCTCAGGGGATCCATTGGGTATATTGCGCCAGGTATCTTTACTCACTTTGAATCATATATCGTTGAAACTAGTTATATGCACTATTATAGCAACGACATAACTTCAAATTTAGATAGGTTCGAAAAAACGGTATGACTTTTGTGCATGCAAATATGCGATACTCAATCTCTGCTACTGTGCTTATCTACCGAGAAATTAGAATGCTCTTTCTTAACTTTTGTGAGTTTGATTAGAATGCTTCCATCGCACGGGAAGTACATTATACTTTAATACCATTTCAAAGAGTTTAAAGTTACATATAACTCAATTCTATTGAAGTGTACTATACATGTTAAAGGGGTTTACTGAGCTTTACGAATTAATTAAGAGTTCGATTGGGTCTAAAACAGTTTATCAAGGTTCAATAAAGTTTAGCAGAAGAAAAAGGTAATTTAGATCCATGCGAACTCAAAAGTAAGATTTTTCTTTTTGATACAACAAAAGTAAGATATTTACATGCATACAAATCGGTTTTTTATTTTCATTTATGCTGATATTTTTTATAATATTATCCATGTCAATTTTATTATTCTTCATTTGGCCGCTGTTCAATAACTATGCTCTCCTCTCCATCATTTTTTCAATATATAATAGAAAAATATATTAAAATGAAAACTATGTTATATAGAAATCAAATTAATGTATTAATTTGGGAATATTTAAAAATACTTTCTTTAATATTTTAAATATATCTTATTTTAAATTTCAGTTATAATTTAAGAAAAATAAATTTCAATAATATTTATGATGGAAATTTATAAAACCCAAAAAGGCACCAAAATTACTCATTTAACGTATGGATTATTTCTAAAAATAAATATTTGTTGATAGTTTGAACATTTTTTGTAGTTTGCTATTGTATTTTAAATATCCATTGGTACATGGCCTTAACTTTTGGTAAAAATTGGTAAAAAAAAAAAAGATCTTGTAAATAAATCAACTGTTTGGAATTTTCATATCAAAGAAAAACTGTTTGGATTTATATATTTTCTTACCCTGGTACCGAAAACTATTTAAGTCCGAGACTTAGGTGGGCCATACTTTAAGATGTATAAAAATGCGTAAAATTCATAGATGTATTATAATGTTAAGCAAATCATTCATTCACATTGTACTAATGTTTTAGACAATTCAGATATTAAATTAACAACTTTGAGTTTGATTTAAAATCAAATAATTTTCTGTAATAAAATATCAAATAATTTTATTACATTGATTATACATCTTTATAGGATGGGGGTTGTGTACATAATTCATTGGGATGAAACTTAGCTTTATAATTAATCAAGTAACTCTAAACGTAATTAATGGATTAGATTCTGATTTAAGCATTAATTAGAACTTTTGCAGTCAATTTCTACTCTAACTATGGTGGTACATGTGGATCCCGATCCTGTGCACTCAGGTGCATTAATCCATTTTTTTAATTTTTTAAAAAATTATTTTATACAAGTGTTAGTCTAAGTGTATTTAACATATGTATCATTTTTTACGATTTTTGGAGTATTTTAGATATTCGTTTTTATTTTTGAAAATTAGTGGCATTTTAGGTAATTTAAAATTACTAAAATGCCACTGATTTTCAAAAATAAAAAATAAATATCTAAAATACTCTAAAAATGGTAAAAATTGATACACATGTTAAATACACTTAGATTAACACTTGTATAAAAAAATTCAAAAATAAAATTAAAAAAGGGTTAAAATGGCTTCAGTGCACCCGGGTGCACAGAATTGGAATCTGGTACATGTAACATTAAATCATTTCCCGTACATAGTATACTATTATGTATTAGATGCCATCTACAATTTTATTTTAATATAT
This sequence comes from Annona cherimola, assembly GCA_030490835.1. Taxonomy (NCBI): domain Eukaryota; kingdom Viridiplantae; phylum Streptophyta; class Magnoliopsida; order Magnoliales; family Annonaceae; genus Annona; species Annona cherimola. Next base: position 64,059,658 of record CM059973.1, on the reverse strand, counting down.
TTATATTGTTATATATTACACAATTATAAAGAAGATGGTCGCCACCAAGAGTAAATTCTCCAAGAGAGTATTTAACAGCATCATATGGTGAACCGTTGTTTTTAATGCATGCGAAAAATTGTTAATATTGCCTGCATACATAAATGCCAAAAAACAAAAATTTTGACGTATATGCAAATATCTTATTTTTAGGTCAGCAAGGATGTAAATAACCCTAAAAAAGGATGGAAGTTAATCTTTACCCCTTGACCATGGATGCAATGAGGATATATCCGGATGCATTCCCTTGTAATTGCTTTAGGCATTGTTTGGCTCGGCAGTAAGAATATAGTGTTGTGCGCGTTATCTTAGAAACTCTGATTTCTAGCTCGGGAATTTCGTGTTTATTAAGACTTTCTAATTAAATCGTTCAAATTTAATAGATAACTACAGACGTTATCAACAAGCCAAAGTCCAGACTTCTCATGGAAAATAACCGGGGCCGAACATGCCATTGGAGGTGTTTTTTTTAAAAAAAAAAAAAAGAAAAAATTTATACGAGCCATTGGAGGTGTTAGAAACTACATGAGGGATGAATGAGATCGTATGAATAGATGATAATATTAGAGGTTATTGGACATTGCGTAATGAGAAAGTAAACTAAGATGGAGACAAGTGGTACTGAAAATGGGCAAAAAAAAAAAATGTTAGATATTGGAAAGCAAGAGGTTGTGTTGGCGTTAATAACTGTGTATATCGCCGAAAGACTCATTTTATGCTGATGTCGTTCACCTTACGCTTTGGCATTACCCCATAAAGAGGGTCGTTCGCCTTACACTTTGGCATTACCCCATAAAAGGGGTCGTTCCCCACCCCGGAGCCATAAAAGGGGTCGTTCCGAATTCAACGTTTCTCTTTTCTCGGGAGACTATTGAATAACCGCTTTCACTGCAGGAGCAGAGCATAAACTTTTTAGGGTTTTACAATGAATGCAAGCCTAAGAAACATTCAAATTTCAAAAAGGCTTTCTCATATGTATGTTTTAATTTCTTGATGAGAAGAGTGCGGTTTATGGAGCAAACCATCCACGGCAGCAGATGTTTACAGCTATGGAGTATTATTACTAGAGACATTCACAGGCAAGAAACCGACGGACAGCTTGTTCAAGGATGGGCTGAACTTGAACAAATTTGCAACTGCAGCGGTAGCAGATCGGTTGGACGAAATTGTGGATCCAATCCTGCTGGAAGAAGACGACATCAATGCATTATATCAGGAGAGAAGCAATAGCAGTAGTCGTCATAGGAAGAACAGCATGAGAAGTAGACGAGAGAAGACTAATCGTTTGAATGAGGCGGGAGGAGACTGGCTGAGCAGGAAAGAGGAATGTTTGTCTTCCTTGATCAGAATTGGTATATGGTGTTCTGCCGATTCGTCAGTCCATCGCCCAAGCATGAGAGAGACTCTAATGAGAATGCAGAAGGTGAAAGAAATGTTGCTTCAGGGTACTCCACAGAGATGTTCCACCAGCGGCCTGCTTTATCTTGATGATGGTAGAGTTTTAGTGTAATTAATTTTAAATTATGGCTTACTGTTAAGCTTTCCTTCCAAGGCAGCATAGAATTTGTAAGGTCTTTTTCATCAGTGAAGGGATTAATTCATCAAATTAATAAATTAAGTAGTCCCAAGATGGTTAAATAACTAATGAAATTGTTGGCGTTTAACTTTTAACATTTAATAAGTAAGGCAATGATTATATATAATTTGGTTATTTCTTTGTATGAGCAATATCAATGCAAGAAAACTGATTTTTAGCGATGTAAAATTTTGTAATAATTTACACTACAATGTCATTATGACCACATCACTATAAATCTATCATAAAAAATCTTTTATAATGCTTTTTTGAATTTATCACTAAAAATATAACTTTTCATAAAAAAAAAATTATTACTAAAAGGTCACTTTTTGCAATATACATTATGTTATCATCGCTAAAAGCTATTTTTTTTAGTGACAACAATTATTTATATCGCTAAATAGTTCTTTTTTAATAAAAATGTTAAGTGTTTCCAAAAGCATGTCACAAAATATTAATTTACTTATATTTTATTGTGAACAACTATTTATGGTTGGGAAGCTACCAGATTTTACTATTGATTATTTATGTAAGGATATTTCACGTTTTAATGAATTATGGGTAAACTTTTTTTTCCTATTTACATATTTTCCTGAGATATATAGAATGATTTTTTAATGAGGCACCCTTTTATTTTATTTTATTTTTAGAAAAATTAGTTAACCACCCCTTACTTTTTATTTGTAAAAATCTTAATCATTTAGAATATTCTTCAATGTGCATATATTTTTGCTACCGACATTCACTTGATTGAAAACATATAATATGAATATTTAATATTATTTAAGAGTATATATCAACTTTTCAAATTTTGAGAAAAATTTGAAAGTAAATTTACATTATATAAAAGTATTCAACTAAAGTGAATGTTGACATCATAAGTACATGCATGTAAAGATTAAACTTCTACTGACCCCAAAAGGGTCTTGCCTAAGTGTACCTAGTTGCATTTAATTCATGTTTTTATTTTTTAAAATATTTCATAAAATTGTTAGTCTAAATGTATTTAACATATATATCAGTTTTTACCTTTTTTGAAGATTTTTAGATATATTTTTATTTTTAAAGATTAGTGATATTTTTAATAATTTAAAATTACTAAAATGCCACTGATTTTTTAAAAATAAAAATATCTAAAAATCTTTAAAAATGGTAAAAATTGATATATATATATATGGTAAACATAGTTAAATTAACAATTGTATAAAAACATTTAAAATTTTTAAAAGAACAAGTACTTGAACTTAGGTGCACTCTAAGTATACTTGGGTGCATAAGATTAAAACCCTTAGCAAAATTGCTGTGTGGATTAGATTGCTAAATTTGATTTCAACATACCTTTTAACTATCTATATTTTCATTTTAAACCCTAAAGTTTGCATATTACCATTTAAAATCATTTAATGTTTCATTTTTCGTATTTTAAACTCTTGCTCTGTTGCGCTAACAAAGCGCTTACCCATCCTCAGAAATTCATCAACCATCATCAAAGATAATGAATTTGGGAACTTGCGGACTTTTTCTATCATGCAAGAGAGATTGATTGGGTTGCTTCAGTTTTAGATTTTCTTTTATATATATATATATATATATATATATATATATAGATGTATGAGTATTTTTGATATTACACATGAGCTGATAATACTTTTTTAACATCATAAAGGATGAGAGTTTAAAATGCAAAGAACGAAACTTTAAAAGGTTAAAATGCTAATATGTATATTTTAAAGTTTAAAATGTAAATGCACAAAGTTAGATGGTCTAAAAAACATATTTTCAAAAATTAAAGTCAAAATTATGTGTATATTTGTAATTTTTCATATATTTAACATGAACTAAGTACATGTGCACCCATTTACCTTTTGGCATGAGGAACTTCATGCTCATGGAGATGGAGAATTGGAGATGACTGAACGTTGCCCATTTCTAAACAGGTGGGTTGTGTTCCTCACGCTCACGGAGATGGAGAATTGGAGATGACTGAACGTTGTCCATTTCTAAACAGGTGGGTTGGACACACATATATATGGACGGGTCATTTTGAGTAAGTGGATGCCCACCTTAGCGTGTTAGAATTGTACTCCTATAAGGTGTCCTAATTAAATTATAAGTCTTTGGATTTAAAGATAGCCCAGTCATATCTGAAATGCGTACGCAATCCGAGTTCAGGTAGAACTACACTTCTAATTGAGTCATGATGGGAAGGGCTCTATAAATAGAGGAGTCTAGGTCCCTTTCACACACGTGTACATCACAAGTGGTTCCCATCTACCGCTAGTATCATAGGGAAAAGTGTTGAGGGAGAAAACCTCGTACTCTATTCGGTCTACAGGTGGAATCTACACAAACATGGATTCAGGTACGCTTCCGCATCACATGATTTCTAACATGTGGTATCAGAGCACACGTTTTGATTTTGGGTATTATAGATTCCACCCATAATTTGTATGAAAATTTATCCATGAAATTATTTATGTTGTTACATATTAATTACTTGATTATTTTATTATTATTAAAATCATGCCATAATCTTTTACGATGGATTCAGGATATGCATACATGGATTTATCATATAATATTATTTGATAAGTTATATGTAATATATAACGACATGCTCATGAAACGTTGCTGTATACTTGCATTCTTCTCCATGTGCATATTTTTCTTTTCCATGTATACATGCATATTTGGTCCCATCATAATTAATACATGGCAGATGTATACATGGATTCAGACCATGACGGATCTTTTCATGCCGCAGCCATTTTTTTTTTTCTTTCTTTTTACGCCGCTGGAAGACATGCACATGCCATAGATTTTTTTTTGTTTTATTTTAAGCATGAGCGGCAAAATAGGCATGATCGGTAAAATAACTAAATCATGTGGTACTGAACGCTTGCAATGATTTCATGTTACGGATTGAATTTTTTTTTTAGATTTCATGATATTAAAAAAAAAAAATTACGGCCAAAATTTAGAATATATATATATATATATATGATATATATATATATAGAATTCATGTTTATTGCAATCCATGTTTACGGCCAGATCTGGAAAGGTCATGTTTATTGGAATTTTTTTATTATTATTATTGGAATTCTTTCTGATGTTAGAATATTGTCTTCTATTAATCCGTGTTACCTGGGAATTTTTTCCACCAATTAATTACGTTTAAAATTGCTTGGGCTATTGATGGAACATATTTGCTTGTTTTTTCAACGGCCAAACCTGGAATTATGTTTAAGAATTAATGTACGGTCATATATTAATTCATGTTGCCTTGAAATTTTTTTTTCCGTCAATTCCTATGTGATTTCATCAATGCGCATTTGCCTTCAGATGGGTTTCCATTAATGCACATATGCATTCACGACAAATCCATCATGGGATTTATTTATTTATTTATCTTTAAGTTTGGTCTGTTGCTGTTCACGGCATGGATATAAATAAATAAATAAATAAAAAGGGAACAGCAGAAAATATACATTTTTTTTGCATTCAATATACGTTATTAAATCAAACTGATAAAACGCATAATAGAGATGGAATTTGATTATGGTCTATTAATATTATAAATATATATATTTAAGGGCTCAGTTTATCTGTTTTTACTGGAATCCATTTTTTTCTATATTAAACATTCTAATTTAATTATGCTGAAAATCATGGATTTAGGATACTATGATTTTAATTATATTTCGAGGCATGCTTTAAATTTCAATTGCTGGATTGTTGCCATGGACGGGTTTTCTTTTACGTTTCTATTTTGGACTCTCTGAATTCAAGTTTGAGAAGGAGAGGAATTCCCACGATGCTCTGGCGGTGCATAGTTAATTTACGCACATGCGGCCATTTTGTGGTCCGGCAGTACATAAAATCTCTGTACACAAGTAGCGTCCATCAATAGTGCAATTTATGTGATTAGTTTATAAATGTCTAATTAGCAATTTATTTATGATTTATTGCTTTCTATTTAATTTTAAGCATGCAATATATATGAATCATTATATAAGTTATGATTATTAAATTTTATAGTGAGATTATATTCCATGGTATGACTGGAGGTTGGTGTCTAGGCAAGAGGTATTGAAGAGGATCACGTGGTTATTTAATTAGGTCTCTGCTATGCAGGGGGAGCCTCTCACGCCTCACCTCACTTACCTGACTGACCAAAAGAAATAATATGGAATTTAATCGTACATAATGAATTTAATAATCATTATTATTGAATTATTCATATATATATATATATATTATACTCTATAATTTATATTAATAATTTTGATTGTGTATTTTAGTTGCCCCAAAAGGTCTAAAATACATTTTCAAAATTATTAATTAAATGGAGAGAATATTATTGTTTATTTTTTCTCATAATGGAAATTGCAATTAATTTTCATTATGCAATTTATGTTTAAATAAATATTGTTCATCTTTATGTCTTTGTTGCCCTGAAGGGTCTAAGATGTTTAGTTAATCAAATTTATTAAACAAAGAGAGAATAATATGATTTTTCTTCTCATCATAGAAATTGCATTATTAAAGAATATTATGTTATAGTTCTACCCAAAGGTAGCTATAATTTAATATTTAATCAATAATTAACTAGAACTGCATAAACGTGGAAAATTTTCTACCCGAAGGTGGGGATTTCTCGACTTTGTGTATTCATAATTAATTATTGAATATTATTGTTTATCATAGCATTATTGAATATAATCATTCATTATTGCTTGTGTGATTAATTTTAAAATTTTTTTAGCTATGATTAATTATTAATAATGGAATTGTTACATAATAGAATATCTGAATCATAAATGGTGACGTGAGCTTAATCATTTTTGTTACAGCTATGGCTCCTGTTCCTCAATCTCATCTGTCTAATATCCCGACACTGAATGGATCAAATTATTCTGATTGGCATGAGTAATTACTTATCACCTTAGGATGTTTGAATCTGGATTTAGCCCTTCGTGTTGCAAAACCTAATGACTTAACGCCTGAAAGTACTGATAATCAAAAGATTCAATTTGATAAATGGGAGCGTTCCAACAGGTTGTCTCTTATGATTATAAAGAGCACAATCGAAAGGAATATCAGGGGCTCTATTTCTGACCCTAAAAATGAAAGTGCCAAAACTTATCTAGACTCAATTAAGAAAAAATTCAGTGGGTCAGATAAAGCATTAGCTGGAATGCTCACTAACAAATTGACTTCAATGAAATATGATGACATTTGTGGAGTGCGAAAGCATATAATGGAAATGTCAAATATAACTGGGAAACTTAATGAACTAGGGATGAAAATCTCTAACTCTTTCCTAGTTATATTTGTCTTAAACTCTCTTCCATCTCAGTTTTCTCAATTCAAAATCTCCTATAACACACAAAAGGAGAAATGAACTTTAAATGAATTAATATCCATGTGTGTACAAGAGGAAAAGAGATTAAAGCAGGATGGATCAATGACTATCTATTTCACATCGACTTCTAAGTAGTACAAGTCAAAGAAAGGAAAATGGAAGAATAAGTTCTCATTAAAAAAAGGTTTAGAGGATGGATTGAAAAAGTCCGCTGAGAAATGTCATTTATGTAAAAAGAAAGGACATTTTAAGAAAGATTATCTCAAGCGGAAGAGTTGGTTCAAAAAGAAAGGTAACAATTACGTACATGTTTGCCTTGAAACCAATTTCATAAATGTATCCTCTAATTTGTGGTGTATTGACTCTGGTGCTGCTATCCATCTTCAAACTCTTTGCAGACATTCCATTCAACCCGCAACCCAAAACTGCATGAGTCGTCTATTTTAATGGGCAATCTGACCAAGTTTAAAGTTAAAGCAGTAGGAAATTGCAGGCTTCGCCTTGACACAGGGCATTTTTTAGAACTGCATGATGTTTTCTATGTTCCGTCCATTTCTAGAAATTTAATTTCTTTGCCAAAACTTGATGTAATGGGTTATTCTTTCAGTTTTGCAAACTCAAAGTTTTCTTTATTTAAATATTCTATTTTAGTTGGAACTAGAACATTGTTAAATGGTTTATACCAAATAAGTGCAGATTGCTCATTTATTAATTGTTCATCTACCTTAAATGTATGTGCTGGTAATAAACATGGTATGATTGATGAAAATTTCTCCATATTGTGGCATAAAAGGTTGGGTCACATATCGAAATAAAGGATGCTAAGATTAGTAAAAGACGGGGTATTACCTACTCTAGATTTTACTGATTTTAGCATATGTATCGATTGTATTAAATGAAAACAAACCAAAACTCGAAAAAGAGTTCAGGTGGAACTACACTTCTAATTGAGTCATGATGGGAAGGGCTCTACAAATAGAGGAGTCTAGGTCCCTCTCTCACACGTGTACATCACAAGTGGTTCCCATCCACCACTAGTATCATAGGGAGAAGTGTTGAGGGAAAAGACCTCGTACTCTACTCGGTCTACAGGTGGAATCTACACACATATGGATTCAGGTACGCTTCCGCATCACATGATTTCCAACATAGCAGTCCAAGGTTCATTCCCTTTGCGGTAGCATTGTCACTCTTGATGACAATGTAATAAAAAAGCTGTTTCATATTATATTTTTATTTTTTAATTTTAGTAGTTGTATATCCTTTCTTAAAAAATAATACATTTTGAAAAATATAAGTTGTCAATCAAAGTGATTTTTGACATTGTAGCCACCGTCCAATTGTCCGTGAAATCTCATTTATAGCCATGAAAGCTAGAGGTAACTGCTACCGCAATTAACGGTGGATTTAGCCCAAAATAGGCCTTATATGTACTTAAAATTATTGATACTTTATTTAATTATTTATCCATACATAAATTTTATAGCAAATGACTTACAGATTGAAAAAATAATTTTAAAGTTGTTATTTACATCAAACTATTTGTATTACATTGAACTTATACCATTTTCAGATGAGTTCCATATATGTATCCAATCGTTTTGAAAATTAGTATGATCGATGGAGAGTAAATTGACATTTTTATTGCATGATCAATTTTAAATCTCTTAAAAGACTAAAGAAGTAAATCTATACAATACCTCGTCCAATTATCAATGCTCAACGGAAATTTAGAAACTTCTTCCTGCTTTTCTACTGCCATCGAAATGTTAAGTTTTCGTTACATTTGGAGGAGCACTGAAATATTGTGCTCGAATAATCCATGTCTTCCATCTTCACCGTTTTTAAGGATGGAGTTTGTGTCGTCATGAGCCTATTGTGAATTTAACGTCAAATATCATGAGTCTTTACCACCATTTCCACGTTACTACTCGTTCATGGAAAGTTGGTCCTTTTTTCTCCAAAATCTAGAAGTGACATTTTCGTGTTCCCAAGCATTAATGGTCATGGTCAGCCGATCAATCTGCTTGTACACCCCGATTATAAATAAGTTTGAATTAGGATTTTTGAATAAATGAGTTACGATTAATTGACCCGTTTAAACATTTAACTAGATAAACGGATTAAGGTTTAGATTTTATAATCCATCAACCCATTTAGTAATCTGTTTAACCGGTTTAACTATTTTAGCCCGTTCAACCTATTTAACTTGTTTAACCCATTAAAGTTATATATATATACATACTCTTTGGTTATTTTTCCCACTAAGTCTTCCTTCTGCTACATAATTTTTATTTTTCAACTACTGTCCTAATTTTAGTTTTTTGTTATTGCCTTATTTCTATTTTTTTTTTTTTGCGCCAAAAGGAGATCATCGTCTATCAAATTTAAGCCTTCAGGTCATTTGTTATATAACATGTTGACAACCTGTCGACCCATTTATTAAATAGGTTGTAAATGAGTTAAAGTTGAGATTTTTTAAATGAGTTAATAAACGGATTAGAGTCGAGATATTCTAAATAGGTTAGGAATAGGATTAGACTTCAACTCGTTTAACTCAATCCGTTAACACCCCTAGTCATATACACAACTCTCTCTTGATTTTTTTGTAATATTTAAACTTTAAAATAAACTAAAGCTTATCCATAAAAATAATAAACTAAAGCTTAGATCGTAACCAAGTTAGAATCTAGCTAAGACATTTAAAATTAAATGCGTCTTAATCTTGACCACAAATAAAAATCAAAGTCATAAATTTTCTGACCGTAGAATTGAAGTGACACTTATTTAATCCAAGTATGTATGCGTGTGAGAGGCAGAGAATCGTGTGTTTAAGAAGTGATAAAAATTTTAGATGAAAAGTTTTTGATGAAAAATTTGTTAAATTAATAAAAAATGACTTGAAATAATAAGGATAATAACAAGGTTTAAAGAGAATAGAATTAAAATAGATATGTTAGTTGTAGGGGTAGTTATGTATAAATGATTACAAAATAGGGTAGCTGTATAGAAAGATATGAAAAAATAGTTTTAAAATATGATAGTTATGGAAAGGGAAAGGTTTAAATTGAGAAATTTTAATTCGAAAAGTTTGAAAAAAATTTTGAATAAGCGGAAGCTTGGATACATACGAATGTTGAAGGGAGACTCCTTCCGTTCCATTAACCGAGACTGACTTCCATAATGTGTACAACTGCTGGTGGCCTTATAAAATGATATTGACATATTAATAATAATATTACTTCTGTTCTGTTTATTTAATGCTAAATGGATTGATGGAATTTATTTTAGAAATTAAGCTAATGAATTCATATAAATTAATGGTGGTTTTCAAATGAGATGGTATGAATGCAAAGGTGCTAGATTTCCACGAGAGTTGAATGGATTCATCTAGGACTATTTTGATATAAATGTGAAGGGAGAATTTTATATATTAATATTGAAATTTTGGTCAGGATTGATTTAGATTAGAAGCGTATATTTCAGAATTGATATGGAATTTTAGCGAAGAAATTTGACTATTTTGCTATTTGAGTTAAGTAGGATTTCTTTCTTAAAGATTTCCCTTATTTTATTATGGATGTGAACTTTTATAAAATGTTTTTATGATGATGTTGATTGGGGATTTTAGAAAAAAAAAAAAAAATTTTATGGGTATTGTTATAAAATGATTTTATGATGATGTTGATTGGGGATTTCAGAAAAATTTTATTTTTTTTTTAATGGATATTGTTACAATCATCTCAATAGGTATTTTTCCAACTTAATCTCTCAGATATTCTTACAAATTTGTTACATTATTCTAATATACAACCAACAATATCTTTTTAATATTTATCCATACTGGGGACACTCCCACACACTTGGGGAGAATTAATGCCACCAACTTTTTTTTTTGCCATTCACGCCGTCTTCAAATGTTGCTGCCCTACGCTGCTTCCTTTCCCACCAATGTAGTTGATGCGTCTTGACATACACGGGGTATGCTCGGCATAAATTTCATTTTCAGATATGAGATTTATTGATTTTTTTGATAAGCCTTGTATGAATTTCAGATGAATTTATATGTGATTTTGAGGTCTAAATTTTTCTGAAAGAATGTAAGATCTAGATTTCGAGTTGCACGTCTTAAGCAAATCATACGTGTACGCTGACTTGCAAGTTGAATGTACATGACGAGTACGATGAAAATAATAAGAAGTAGACATGGATTTTGGCCTCAAATTCACCTGTCTCACATCTTAGATGGCAATCTAAAAAAAATGAAATATGAAAGGTTTTGGTCCTTATAAAATGATCTTTTCAAACCGGTTGGCAATCAGTTAATGTCCAACCGGCCCAAACACCTATGCGTTTTTGTTTTTTTTTTAAATACTTTTATAAAAATGTTAATCTAGTTATGTTTAATCTATCAACCAAATTTTTACTATTTTTGGAGATGTATATAGATTTATTTTTTATTTTTAAGTATAGGAATATCTAAGTCATTTTAAAATCATTTAAAATGACTTAAATACCGCTGTATTTAAAAATAAAAAATAAATATATATACATCTCCAAAAATAGTAAAAATTTGGTTTATAAATTAAACATAACTAGATTAACATGTTTATAAAAAAATTTCAAAATAAAAATAAAAATAGGTGTTTAGGCTGGTTAGAAATCGCCGGATTGAGAAGATCATAACTCTCGGTCCTTTAGGAGTCCCACATCTTGGAAGAAAACTTGCGTCGTATTCCTCACTAGTTAATCCAAGTGGCCTACCTCCCTGTTCTCCTCAAAATGAGTGTGCCTCCCATTTACTTCTATCCATGGAGAAATTTCCAAATAATCACGATTTTTGACCCTAATGCTCTGTATGCCCACCGATTTTCAAGAATTCCTTAAATGCCAATGAATTGTGAACAAATTAAATTCCTCCAATCCGCACACCGTTAGGGTGAGTAGCAATTAACACAGAAGTAAAATGACTAATGCATCCCTACTGATCAAAGACAATCGTATATATCAAAGTTCATTAGCACACTTGCTCAAAAAAAAGAAAAAAAAAAAAACTTCTTTCACACACAAGTAGAATGACTAATGTACCGTGCTAATTCAATTTCCATAGAACATGCTCATTTGTTGCTGATTTTCACAGAGAAGCAAAAGTACGCTTAGTTCTGGTTGCTGCGATTATAGAGAGAGAACAGAAGGTGGATTTGCTAAGATAGTTGCTGCTGGTTCCCTTGATATTGGAGATGGCAGTGCTTCCATGGTAGAAGCATGCAATCATATTCATGTGGATGGGTAATCCTAGCTAATGAGCCTAATGGCTTGGGTACGGAAAGAACATTGGCTTGTGAGTATGTAAGAAGTTTTCTAAAATTTATGAGTACATAAGAAATTAGGGAATTTGCATTTTAAACTTTTTAACTGTGTGTATTTGCATTATAAACATGTAAATTTTGCATAATAGCACTTAAACCCTTTGAAGTTTTATTTTTTTTTCATTTTGAACTCTTGTCCCTAATGGCTTTAAAAAAGCTTCATTGGCCTATGCTTAATCTTAAAATACCCATGCTCAAAATATTTAAAAACCATCCTCAAAAATGATATGGAATTTGGGAATTTAGGGATGTTTTCTATTGCACGAGAGAGCTTGACTAAATTGCTCATATTTCAATTTGGGTTTTTCACTTCTATATATATGCAAGGGTAATTTTTCACATTACACATGGGTTGATAGTGTTTTTTTAACATCGTAAGTGACGAAGATTTAAAATGCGAAGAATGAAACTTTAAAGTATGAAAAAGTCTAATAAGAAAACTTCAGAATTTAAGATGTAAATATGTATAGATAGAAGGTTTAAAACACAAATTCTCTAAATTTATTGTCAGAATTATGTGTATATTAGAAAATTTCCTACATTTAACATGAAATAAATACATGTGGGCACCATCAGCCTTTTGCTTATAGAGATGGAGATGAGAGAACAATGCCGACCATTTTTAAATGAGTTGCGATCCAGTATAAAAATTTACTTTTTAAAAATTTTTGAAATTTTTATATAAATATTAATCGATCTAGTGCACCCGAGTGTACTTAGCTTTTGTGCACCCAGGTATAAAAATTTATTTTTAAATTTTTTTTGAAAATTTTTATACAAATATTAATCTAAGTTTATGTAGCAGGCGTATCAATTTTTACTATTTTAGAGATTTATAGACATTTTTTAAAATTTTTTAAAAATCAGTGGCAGTTTTATAATTCGCAAATTATGAACTTGCCACTGATTTTAAAAAATCAAAAAATATCTATAAATCTCCGAAAATGGTAAAAGTTGATCAATATACTAAATACGACTAGAATAATAGTTTTATAAAAAAATTTAAAAATAAAAAATGAGTTATATATATTTGGGTGCACTGAAGCTAAGTGCAACTGGGTGCATTTAAAAATGTCCCTTTTCAAACAAGTAGATGGTATACACACACATATTTTTTAACTAGACATTTTGAATACACCTTAGATAGGTGAGCGTCTCGTTATTAATATATTTTAAAAATATAAAATTAATATATATATAATATACATATATCTTATAGAAGAATGATGCGGTTGGTATAGATACAAATTTTACAAAAGTCATAACGTATTTGATTTGAAATTTCGCTTAGACCTTGTATGTATGGATGCAAAAATTTCCTAATTTTTAGATAACAATTTAAATTGCTTATCTCTTATTTTAAAATGAATATCTTTTGTACATAGAAAAATTAATATCCTTTGAACAAGTATATTGGGATCTGAATGGTTTATAATATTTATTTGTAGATATTATTTATGATACTAAAGTTATATATATACACACGGGGATGCTTCTATGAAACCCTCTCCATTTTTAAAATCTTGATGGTAGATAGAAAATTTATTCCATCCATTATATTTAGCATTATTTATAGTATCCTAGAAATCCTCTTATTTTTAATTTCGCTATATACGGTTCTCATCTATAAATGTGTAAAATCAACGTAATAAATTAGTTTAATATTAAAGTATTAGCTTTAAAATTATTTTTTCAATATCTAAACCATCTAAAATATCGATAATATGTAGGTAAATGATCTTATAAATTATTGTTATATTCTAATACATGTATGAATGGATCTAAACATTTATCATAATTTACATATGACTGCATCTATTTTTGACCAAATGTGACCCATCCACATATTTGATTGAGATGAAACTTGGTCTCCTAGCTAAACAAATGCTATAAAATATAATAAATAGATTAGATTTTCCATCGAGGATCAATATTACAAAAATGAAAAAGGTTTCGCTAAATCACTTTTATGAACCCGGTTTCATAGAAGTATTTCTTATATATATATTAAAAATTGTTTTGTATTCTGAACTTGGTTTAGGCTAGTTAGTTGTATTCTGAATTTTTACTTATTTATTTATTTATTTTGATGAAACTGGGAACTTCTGATTTAAAAGTGGGCGGAAATTGACACTTTTATTGCATGATCAATTTTAAATCTCTAAAGAAATTACAGAAGTAAATCTATGCAAAACCTCGTCAAGACTCCGTCGAATTCTCAATGCTCAACAGAAATTTCGAAACTTCTTCCCGTTTTTTTCTACCGCCATCGAAATGTTGATTTTTTGTTGCATTTGGAGGAGCACCGAAATATTGTGCTCGAATAATAATGCATTTCTTCCATCTTCACCCTTTTTTTTTTTTTTTTTTTTTGGGTCGGGTCTTTTGTTTCTGCTGTCTCAGGGATTTGATCCTGGACCGATGGCAACCATGCCACGATGAGTCACCGCTGCGCTAGAGCGCCGGACTCCCATCTTCACCGTTTTTAAGGACTGCGCATCTTAGGGTGTGTTTGTTAACAACAAAAAGTTGTCAAGTTAAAACTTTTCAATCTAAAACTTTTCACTCTCCACAACTACCCTATTTTTTAATCATTTCTTCACATTTTTCTATACAACTACCCTACTTTTTAATCATTTCTACACAACTACCAACACAACAAACCTATCTATTTCAACTTTATCCTATTTATTCTTCATCATCACCCCTATCACATCACATCATTTGACAACTTTTCATCAAAAGTTTTATCCATTCCCAAACACACCCTTAGTCATTTTCTTTTGCTAGCTAACAGAGTTTGTGAAGTCATGAGTCTATTATGAATTTAGGGTCAGATATCATAAGTATGAGAGCAATTAATGAAAAATTGTATGTATATTAGGAATTAGGAGCACAAGAAGAATTTACTCATTAAAATTTAAAAAATATATTGAAATAGAACTATTTCTAAAAAGTAACAAAATCGATCTGTTTAATATAAGGAAATTCTTTTAAAAAAATAAAAATTTTTGAAAAAGGCATTTGAATATATTTTTTTCATTTTATTGTTTACGTTGGCTTTTTTTAATCATTTTTCAAAAACATTTAGCATTTGCAGGTACGCTTCAATTTCAGTTAAGTCTTATTTGTATAAATACAAATTTTACAGAAGTCATAACATATTTCAAATTTTGCTCAAACGTTGTAGGTATGGATACAAAAATCTCTTAATTTTTCATAAAATTTTTTTGAAATCCTTTATTTCTTATTTTAAAATTAATATCTTTTTGTATACGAAAAATTAATATCTTGTGAAAAAGTAGCACTTGCTGGTAAGTGCTTAGAAGACTTGGGTAGGAGACGTTTGGCAGTATGTTTTTTTGGGAACTATGGTTTCCCATCACTTCCACGTAATCTCATATAAATATTTTGAAACCTTACTTATCTAACTGTTTTTAATCATTTTTAATCCTATATTTTGATCATTTTTCACATAATTATTTGATTTATTCTCACTTTATGCTAATCAAATCTAGTGGCTTTCACATTTTTTAAAAATATTTACTTTACCACCATTTACACGTTGCAAAATTTTCCCCAAAAGTGGGTCTTTTTCGAAATTTTTGCAAATATGCCTACAACATTTGATTAATATTGCATCCGTGTCTATAAATTTGCTGATATTACAAATATTCCACAAATTTTATATGAAATTGTAAGTGTCTTTTCCATTATAACTCCATTGAAATATTTGTAAAATGAAAATAATGTCCTTTTAAGCTAAGTGATACACTTGTAATTTTTCAAATATTGTAGATATATTTGCTATTTCATTATTATATATATTATTATTATTTTAGATATTTTTGCAAATATACTTATAACATTTGCAAAAATTGTAAGTGTATCGTTTGGCTTAACGGACATTAACATCATTTTACAAAAATTTTAACAGCATTATACTGAAAAGTACGCTTGCAATTTCATACAAACTTTGTGGTTATATTTGCGATATTAACAAATTTAAAGATACGGATGCAATATTGGTCAAATATTGTTGGCAAAATATTGTAAGCATATTTGCAAAAATCATTTTTTTTCCAGAATCTATAAGTCAAATATTGTTGGCAAAATATTATAAGCATATTTGCAAAAATCATTTTTTTCCAGAATCTATAAGTGACACTTCCACGTCCAGTCGTATACACAACTCTCAAGTAATTTTTTTTAGTATTTAAACCTTAAAATAAACTAATGCATATATACTACCGAAGCCTAGAAATCTAGCTAAGATATTTAAAATTAAATGTCCTAATCTTGACTACAAATGAGAATCGAAGTGATTTTTTTTTTTATCGCAAAATTGAAGTCACACTTGTTTTATCCAAGTCTGTACGTGTGCGAGAGGTATGAGGTTTGAAACGTCCTTCCAAACCAAGATTTTTTCTTTTATATAGATGTATAAGTTAGGATCCCAATCATATACACCCGGGTGCATTCAGCCTCAATGCACCCGGGTGTACCACACCCATTTTTTTTTATTTTTTTTTGAAAATTTTTTTACACAATGGTTAATCTAGGTTTATTTAACATATGTATCAATTTTTACTATTTTTGGAGACTTTTAGATATTTTTTTAAGATTTTTAAAAATCAGTGGCATTTTCGGTAATTTTAAATTACGGAAAATGCCACTGATTTTTAAAAATCTAAAAAAAATATCTAAAAATCTCCAAAAATAGTAAAAATTGACACATATGTTAAACAAACCTATATTAACAGATTCATGAAAAAAATTTCAAAAAAAATAAAAAAAATGGGTGTAGTACACCCGGGTGCATTGAGGCTGAATGCACCCGGGTGTATATGATTGGGATCCTATAAGTTATGAGGTTTTTGGCGAGACAGTGTTTTGCGGGTAGCAAAAAATAGAAACAGAACATTAACGGGAAAATAAAATTAGGACAGTAGTGGGAAAATAAAGGTTAGGTGGCTGTAGGAAGCAGTCTTAAGTAACTCATTAATTTTTGAGATATTGATAATTAATTTAAAATTCAATGTATTAATTGTATTAATATCAACTTTTTATCTAATAGATCAAATTTCATCTCAATCAAGTATGTGTATGGCCACATTTGCTCGATATATATATTCATGTGTAAATTTGAAAAATCCTTAAATACATTCGCAAATGTATTAAAATGTAATAATATTTTGTAGAATCATTTATCCACATATTAACAATATTTTAGATGGTTTAGATGTTTCAAAAACTACTTTAAAGTTGATATTTTAATATTAAATTATTTTATTAGGTTAATTTTATACATTTATAGGTTGGATCCCTATACAATGATACAGAATAAATGAGAGGGTTTCCATGATAATATAAATAATGCTAAATATAATGGATAGAATGAGTTTTTCATTAATTATCAAGATTTAAAAATAGAAGAGGTTATATAGAAAAGGGGTTTCATAAAAATGACATTGATATATATAAACACACACACACACACACATACACATATATACATGGGAATGCTTCTATGAAACCCCCCTCTTTATTTAATTCTCTCCGTTTTTTAGTATTTAGATAGTTGATGAAAAACCTACTCTATCTATTGTATTTAGCATTATTTATATTATTATAGAAATCCTTTCATTTTTCTAATATTACTGTATATGGGCTTCATCTATAAACATGTAAAATTAATGTAATAAAATGATTTAATGCTAAGTAGCATTTTCAATATCTAAACAGTCTAAGATATCATCAATATATAGATAAATGATTTTATAGAGTATTAATATATTCCAATATATATGTAAATAGATCTAAGCATTTTTCCTAATTTACACATGAAGTTACCTATTTTTGAGCAAATATGACCTATACATAAATTGGATTTGATTAAAATTTGGCCTCATAACTAAATAAATGATATTATATGCAATGAATGTATTGAATTTTTTTATTAAGTATCAAAATCTTAAAATTTGAGAGGTTATGTGAAACCGATTTTATGTAACCCATTTACACAGAAGTGGGCCTAATATATATATATGTTACAGTGTAGTTGCTTGTACCATAACTTAAAGTGCATTTGGCCCATTAATTAATATAAATTCATTAACATTATTTCTAAAGGGATATTTGGGATTATGCATGAGTGGGATGAGTTAGGATGGAATGGGATATATGGGATGATAATATCAGGTGATGGCTGGGCATATTTTGAATAGGAGCTTGGGCCCATCTCATTCCACAACTTTGTACCCCCTTCACAATCCCAAACATCACCTAAAATAAATTCCATCAATCCATTTAGCATTAAACAAACAAAACATAAGTAATATTATTATTAATATGTCAATATCATTAAATAACACCAGAAGTAATATTATTATTAATATGTCAATATCATTAAATAACGCCAGAAGTAATATTATTATTAATATGTCAATATCATTTAATAACACCATCACCAATTCTAGGCATTATTAGAATGGTAATGGTCATGATCAACCTGCTCGTCCAACCCATTTATAAATGAGTTTGAGTTAGGATTTTTGAATAAATAGGTTATGATCCACTAACTCATTCAATTATTTAATTATATAAATGGATTAGAGTT
The DNA here is from genome assembly GCA_030490835.1 of Annona cherimola. Lineage (NCBI taxonomy): Eukaryota > Viridiplantae > Streptophyta > Magnoliopsida > Magnoliales > Annonaceae > Annona > Annona cherimola. The sequence goes on along the minus strand of CM059973.1, from coordinate 64,040,684 downwards.
ATCATTTGATAATCTGTCAACCTGTTTAGTAACCCATTTAGCCTATTTAACCCATTTAACCTGCTTAACCTACTAAAGTTTTATGTATAAAGAAAAATATTCTAGTGCAGTTACCTTAGATGAGCCCTACATAATCATAAAATTATAATATATTCTATCAATTCTATTTAGAATTATGTATTCCATTATCATACCAATTTTCATCCAAATTGGATATGTGTATAGACTCCATCTGAAAATAATACAAATTCAACGTAATAAAATAGTTTGATATAAATAACAACTTTAAAGTTGTTTTTTCAACACAAACTATTTTCTACATAATTTATATATAGATAAATTATTGTATAAAGTATCAATGCATTTAAATAAGTGTGGGGATTGAAGTAAACTAGAAGCATATATTTCAGAATTGATGTGGAACCCTAGCGAAGAAATTTGACTACTTTGCTATTTCAGGTAAGTAGGATTTCTTTCTTAAAGATTTTTCTATTTTAATGTGGATGTGAATTGTTATAACATATTTTTCTGATGATATTGATTGGGAATTTTCGGATAAATTTCAATGTGCATTTTTAGATATGAGATCTATTGGTTTTTTGACAAGCCTTGTATGAATTTCAGATGAATTTATATGTGATTTTTTTGGTCGATCGAAAAATATATTTAAGATCTAAATTTTGAGTTACATGTTTTAAGCAAATCATACGTGCACATGGCTTTCAAGTCGAATGTACATGAGAATAATAAGAAGTAGACATGGATTTAGCCTTAAGTTCACCTATCTCACATCTTGGAGGGCAATCTGAAAAGAATGAAATATGAAAGGTTTTGGTCCTTTTGGAGTCTGGATGGGACGTACATGGAAGAAGACTTGCGTCCTATTCGTCACCATTTAATCCAAGTGGCCCACCTCCATGTTCTCTTCGAAATAAGCGTGCCTCCCATCTACTTCTATACATGGAGAAATTTCCAAATAATCACGATTTTTGACCCTAATGCTTTGTATGCCCATGCATTTTCAAGAATTCATTTCATGCCAAAGAATTATGAACAAATTAAGTTCCTCAAATCCACACACCGTTAGGGTGAGTAGTAATCAACGCAAAAGTAAAATAATTAATGCATCCCTATTGATCAAAGACAATCAGTGTATATCAAAGTTCATTAACACTCCTGCTCAAAAAAAAAAGCCTTCATTCACACACTAGTAGAATGACTAATGTACCCGTGCTAATTCTGTTTCCATGGAATGTGCTCGTTTGTTGCTAATTTTCACATAGAAACAGAGGTGTGCGTGGTTCTGGTTGCTGCAATTATAGAGAACAGACGATGGGATTTGCTAAGATAGCTACTGCTGGTTCACTGGATACCGGAGATGGAGTGCTTCCGTGGTACAACCGTGCAATCATATTCATATGGGTGGGTAATTTTTTTTTATGGAAAGTAGAAATATTTTCTAACCCAACAACCTCTAGAAATGGAGAGATTTAAAGGGAGGAGTGATAGAGCTGTTGATATATTTCAATAACAAAAAATTATCTATACAAAATTTTTCCTGAGAAAGTGTGGGGGATTAGCCCACTACCCTAGATTGGAAGAAAAATTACAAGACATAAAGTCAACCAGAAGATGAGCTACTGAGTTGTCTAAGTGTACAACATAGTAAAAGGTTACTGAACGATCATGTGATTTAGCCTATATGATATTATCAATTAGAGTTCTCACAAGAGATAATATAGGCTTCTCGTTAGCTAAAAAACAAAAAAGAATTAAAGAATTTGATTCCATTTGGATGTGTCGGAGGTTAATTTCCTGATCCCACTTGACATGATTGGCCTCCATAACTAATGGGTCTAAGACACTTACCCGGTTCCATCCTCTGACTATGATGAAGAATCCTCCGGAATCTCTGATCACCGTTGCAAACCCCCATATAAATTTTTCGGATGTCCCTTTTGCCATCCACATTGATCTTAAAATGTTGAAGAATCCTCTGAAATCTCTGATCACTGTTGCAAACTCCCATATAAATTTTACGAATGTCCCTTTTGCATCCACGTTGATCTTAAAATGTCCTTGAAGTGATTTTACCCATTTTGCAACAAGTGGTTGGTCAAATAGACTTGACCTGATAAGGCCAAACACCTTCTTATATTGATCCAGATATTATGCATACCACTTGTTCACATCTTCCAATGTCGATTCGGTTCCTTCTTCTCTTAACTGATTTCTCAAATGCCAAACATGCCAACAAAACAAGAGAAAGAGAGCGAAGTCATGTCCTTGTGGGGGAGAAATGAACTATCTAAAGATACTTTGGACGTCGTTTATCACCTTCTAGAAGGGCAGCAGCCCGTGATTTGATGGCACACAAGTTGAACCAACTCTCACTAGACGAATAAATGACGAATATCCTCCATCTCTTTCTTGCAGAAAAGACAAGTGGGATTCAGCAAAATACTGTACCTACGCAAGGTGTGCAATGTGGGCAATGCATCTTTCAATAATCTCCAACCAAAATAAGGATCTTGCTTAGGAGTTTTGTCTTTTAAATGAATTTGTAAACTGCCTGATCAGGAGCTGAATCCATGTCATCAACTACCAACATGCAACCTTCAATTTGCAATGAGGTCTTGTATGTTGATTTAACTGCGTATCAACTATCTACTTCATGCTCCCAGAACCACCTATCGTCTTCACAAGGTTTGGTGTAGGAAAGGACGTGATGAGATCTCGACCTAATGCACCAACAGCTTGCAACAACAAGTCCTTCCACTGGCCAATTTGCTCATCAAGAATAAAACTAACCTATACATCATCATGGATATACGCTGGAAGAGGCTCGCTTTGCAAATGTATGTAGGGAGCTATCTATCGCTAAAAAAAATCCACTAGTTGACAATTACCAATGTGCCTCCACTATAAATGACATCTCTAACTTTGAGGATGCTCTTCCATGTGAAAGAATCAGTTGCTCTGCCTTCTACATGACCATAGATTCCCATGCTTGGGTTGTTTGGCTTGTAATGTTGAGTTGCACAACAAATTTGTATTTGCTAGCCACCATACTTTCTTTGCTAGTAGGGCACAGTTAAAGTTTATGATGCCTCTGAATCCTATACCCCCTACAATCTTCGCCTTGAACATGCCTCTTCATGCTCCCAACTAATTTTATGTTTACCATCTTTTTTTAACCCACCAGATTCTACTAAGCATGCCATAAATTTTTCTACAAAAATTTTAGAGAAAAGAAAAATGCTCATTGTGTATGTGGGGACTGCCTGTGCAACAAATTTTATCAAAATTTCCTTGCCACTGCGTGATAGAAGTCTCCCTCTCTAACCTTGAATTTTCCGCCAAATTTTCTCTTTGAGATCTTTAAATATGCGCTTCTTTGACTGGCCTAGCTAAACAAGAAGCCCTAAGTAACAATGAATTTCCTGTCCAGTAGAGTCAATCATCCTCATAATAGCAGTTCCAGGTGCCTAGTTGGTTTTAAAGTTAAAAAACAAAGTAGTTTTGTTGATGTTGATAACCTGCCCAGAGCACTCATTATACTGCTTAAAAATGTCTAGCACTTGTCTTTCTTCTGCCTCATTGGCCTTGAGAAATATAAGAGCATCGTCAGCAAAAAAAAATGGGTGAGGCTAGGTCCACAATAACATAATTTGATCTTATGAAGTTGTTGTTGTAGATGTACATGGGAAATAAGCAATGAGTGGCCTCAGCACAGATGAAATAAAGATATGGAGAAAGTGGATCACATTGTCTCAAGCCCCTTTGAGGATGAAAGTATTTAGTTTTGTGCCCATTAATCTGAACTCGGTATCAAAGAGACCTTAGATAGCTCATTATCCGATTTATCCAGACATTGCTAAAATTCATGGCGACCATCATATTGCTAAGGAAATTTTATTCCACTTTATCATAGACCTTAGACATATCTAGTTTGAATGCCACCTCTTTCCTATTGCCCTTGTTATGTTAACTTATGGAGCGGATCGCTTCATATGTTGTCAGCATATTATTTATGATTTGGCGACCAGGAGCAAATGCACTTTGTTGGATTGATATAACTTCATGGAGGCATAGTCTATTAGCCAACACCTTAGACAAAATTTTATAAGCTACATTATATCGACTAATAAAACAAAATTGGTTAGCCTTTCTGCCCCTTCCTTTTTTAGGATTAGGATATTGAATTCAATTTCTGAAATTGCTGACACTATTGAGAAGGGAATTTTTCTTCCATAAAGAATTTGCACATCATAAAAAATCATGGTTGACAGTATTTTAGTGTTTTTGTAAAAAATTAGTTGGCATGCCATTGGGGATGGGAGCTTTTGCGAGGATCATAGCCTTTAAAGCTTGCACGATTTCATCCATTAACAAGGGGTTAATGAGCTTTTCTCTTTGGCCGTAAGAGATTTTCAAGGTGACTAACCCTGTTATCTTGTGTAGATTTGATGTGTTCGAGGTAGAGAAGACCTTCCTGAAAGGTGATAGAGTGAGCTCTAGCATTTCCTTTTGATCAGATACTCTATTACCATCATTGTCAATGAGAGCCTTAATGGAGTTGTGGCGCCTTTATTTGGATGCCATTCTATGAAAAAAATAATATTTTCTATTCTCTTGTTGCAGCCAAATGACCTTCGCCCGTTGTTGTCATAGTTCCTCCTCCTCCTCAAGAAGAAGGTGGATTTGATGTTGAACCCCCCTAATGTTCTCATCACTTTGGTTAGATGTCATTTGGGAATTGAGATGGTGTAGCTCACTATATTTTCCATTTAATATGGATGGGTAATTTGGAGATATAAAAAATATATATCTAAAACTCTATCCTAGCTAATGAGCCTAATGGCTTGAGTATGGAAGGAATATCGATAAAATTTGTGAATATGTAAGAAATTTTCTAAAATCCATTGGTATATAAGAAATTAAGAAAAAATTGCATTTTAAACCTTTTAATTATGCATATTTGCATCCTAAACCACCAAATTTGCATAGTAATATTAAACCCTTTCAAGTTTTATTTTTGCATTTTAAACCCTTGGTCCTTATGTCTTTAAAAAAGCTTCATCAGCTTATGCGCAATATTAAAAACACCCTTGCTCAAAATATTTAGGAACTATCATCAAAATTGATCTCCAATTTGGGGATTTGGGGATGTTTTCTATTACATGAGAGAGACTAATTGTGTTGCTTAGATTTCACATTGCATTTTTTGACTTTTATACAAATGCAAAAGGTTTTTTTTTTGTTACACATGGGGGTGATAGTGTTTTTTAACATCGTAAGTGGCAAAAGTTTTAAAATGCAAAGAATGAAACTTTAAGAGGTTTAAAATGCTAATATGTAAACTTCTGAGTTTAAAATGTGAGCACGTATAGTTAATACTAACTGGCCATTTTGATTAAGTGGATGCCCACCTTAGATGGGTGGGCATCCGATTATTAATATATTTTAAAATACAGAATTAATATAAATAATATACATCCTATATATTTAACTCACATATTTCTTAATTAATATTTCTACCTTGTCAAATTTTTTTTATTTAATATAACTATTTATACATAACTGTTATATAATATTTCATCATCATCATTATCATTATAAGCCATTTTCCACCTACGTGGAGTTAGCTGCATGGATTCTATTATGTCATTATTGGCGATTTAAGATTAAATTTTGTGTAATTTGTAATATTTTTAAATTTTATTTAATTACTTCTATCCATATTTTTTGGGTCTTCCTCTCATTATCCTGCCACCTTTTACTTAGATAAATTTTGTCCTTCTAACTGATGCTACTTCAGGTTTCCTTTTAACATGACCAAATTATCTTAGTCTATTTTCTCTCATTTTATCACAAATTGGTTTCACTTTTAGGTTTCCTCAAATTAGTTCATTCTTAATTTTATCTTTTCTTGTTTTACCACTCATCCACTTTAACATTCTTATTTTCGCTACGCTTATTTTTGTATATGTTATTCTTTAACTACTTAACATTTTCCCTCATAAAGCATAATAGGTTTAATCATAGTATTATAAAAAAAAAATTTAGTTTGATTGGAACTCGACAGTCATACAAAATTCCTGACGCACTTTGTCATTTCTTCCATCTTACTTGAATTTTATGTATTATATTTTTCTCAATTTTCCCATTCTCTTGAACTATTGAATCTAAGCACTAGAAGTGATTAGTTCTTGTTAGTACTTGATCTAAAATCTTAATTGGTTCCTCATCCAGGTTCTCACTATTATTAAAATTGCATTTCATATATTCAGTTTTGTGCAACTAATTCTAAAACCATTAGATTCTAAAGCATCTACCCACCTATTTAATTTTAAATTCAGTCCTTCTTTAGTTTCATCTATTAGAACAATATTATCTGCAAATAATATACACTAAGGTACTTTTTCTTAGAAATGTCTAGTAATTCATCCATTACTAAGGTAAAAAGGTAAAGACTCAATGCTGAGCCTCGATGTAAACCTATTTTAGCTGGGAAAATATTAATATTTTCACTAATGGTCCTCACATTTATAATAGTCCATCGTACATATCTTTAATAATATCAATCTATCTATTATTAATTTTTTTTATCACTTGTCATATTAACTTTCTTGGTACTCGATCATATGTTTTTTCTAAATCAATAAAAATCATATATAAGTTCTTTCTTTCTCCCTGCACTTTTTAAATAGTTATCTAAGTAAGAAAATAGCTTTAGTAGTTGGTCTTCCTGACATAAACCAAATTAATTTTCAGATAAATTAGTTTTCTGTTTTAGTCTATGTTCAATTACTCTTTCCTATAATTTCATAGTATGACTCATTAGTTTTATTCTACAACAATTTGCATGACTTTGAATATCTCCCTTATCTTTATAGATTGAGACTACAATGCTTTTCCTCCATTCACTTAGCATTAACTTTATTTTATAATCTTATTAAAGAAATTTATTAACCATGTTGCACCTACATCTCTCATGCACTTCCATGCCTCAATTGGTATATTATCTAAGTCTAAGGCTTTTCCTATTTTCATTTTTCTTAGGGCTTCCTTTACTTCAGATATTCGAATTTTTGGAAAATAACTAATATTTCTATTTTCTTCTCTATTTAAACTAACATATAATGTTAAATGTTCGTGTGGGGTATCGTTTAGTAAACTATAAAAATAAGTTTTCTATCTTTCTTTAATGTTATCATCTTTTACTAGAACTCTTTTCTTCGCTTTTAATACATCTAATATGTGTTAAATCTGTCTTTATTTTCTCTTAATTTAGCCAACTTAAAAATATCATTTTCACCTTGTCTAGTACATAATCTGTCATAAAAGTTGTCATAAGCTTTGTGTTTAGTATCGCTAATAATCTTTTTAGTAGCTTTTTTTGATAGTTTTTATTTTTGTATGTTTTTATCATTTTTATTTCTCTACTATATTTTAAAATTTTCTTGTTTAGTATTTATAGCTTTTGAAACATCCTCATTCCACCACCAAGTTTTCCTGTGTGAGGATCTACAATCTTTATATATTCCTACAATACTTTGTTCTGCTTCTTTTATGTTAGTTGTCAATTTATCCCACATTAATTCTACTCCATCTTCTCGTGTATCCCATTTTCCTTCTTCTCTTATTCTTTTACTAAAAAGTTCCATGTTGTTTTCCTTTAAATTCCATTATTTAATTTTTGAAATTATATTACCTTTAGTTTTTGTTGACTCTTTTTGTGTATATGGGTGTGTTTGGGAAGGATAAAACTTTTGATGAAAAGTTGTAGATAGTAAAAGTTGTCAAATGATGTGATATGATAGGGGTGATGATGATAAATAAATAGGATAAAGTTGAAATAGATAGGTTAGTTGTGTTGGTAGTTGTGTACAAAATGATTAAAAAGTAGGGTAGTTGTATAGAAAAATGTGAAAAAATGATTAAAAAATAGGATAATTGTGGAAAATGAAAAGTTTTATATTGAAAAGTTTTAACTTGACAACTTTTCCTTAATATCAAACACACCCTATATATCTATCATTAATAATCTATGCTGCATAGGTAAGATCTCACCTGGGATAACCTTTCAATTAATACAAAGAAATCTATCCAATTTTCTTATAAAGAAGAAATCTATTTGGCTAGAATTGGTTCTACTCTTGAAAGTTATTAAGTGTTCATCTCGTTTTTGAAATAAGATATTTGTCATAACCAAATCATATGCTATAGCAAAGTCCAAAATGACATTCCTCATTTCATTCCTTATTCCAAAGTTGAAACTTCCATGACTTCTCTTATATCCAACATTCTCTTTTCTTACATGTCGATTTAAATCTCTACCTATTATAATCTTTTTTCTCGTTAGGTATCCTTCGCATTATACTATCTAAGTCATCTCAAAATTACTTCTTAATTCTATCATCGAATCCTACTTGTGGTGCATAAGCGCTAATCACATTTATGACCTCTAGACCTAATACAAATTTTATTTGAATAATTCTATCATTTACTCTATTGACATCTACCATTTTATTTATGAATTTACTTTTTTACTATTATCCTTATACCATTTCTATTACCATTATTTCCTATATACCATAATTTCAATCCATTGATTTCCTTAGCCTTCTCTCCTTTCCACCTAGTCTCTTGAAGGCGTGCTATATTAATTCTTCTCTTTTTCATAACATCTACTACTTTCATACATTTTCTTAAAAGAGTTTCAATATTCTATGAGGCAAGCAACCCTTGCTTATTTCTCACTACATCCGGGCTTTGATGTAGCGCATCGCTTCTGGGGAAACGACCTAACAACCCTTGCCTATTTCTCACTACATCTAGGCTCCGATGTAGTACGTCGCTTATGGGAAAACGACCTAACAACCCTTGCCTATTTCTCACTATAGTCGGGCTCCGCTGCAACGCATCGCTTACAGGGGACGCCCTAGCATTAGCGACTTTTAACATCTTTTTAGAATTCATTAGAGATGCGGTGATGATTTTTAATAGCACCAGCTGCCAGCTTGACATGCAAACCCTCACTTTTTTCTTGGGCCTAGGACCGCCAGTAAGATAGAAACTCTTACTGGCAAGGTTAACTATTATATAATATTTCTCACATACAAATTATAAAATAAAAAATTCACCTCTATTTAGTTCGTGCTCTAATCACCCATATTATTTTCACATATAAATAATAAGTTATCTAATTATTTAAATTATTGTTTACGATGTCATTTTTATCATTTTTCAAAAAATGTTTAGCATTTGTAGGTATGCCTTCAATTTCGCTCAAGCATTATAGGTATGAATATAAATTTTATAAAAGTTATAGCACACTTGAAATATTACTCAGACCTTGTAGGTATTGATGCAAAGTCTCTTAATTTTTACATACAAATTTAAATCACTTATTTCTTAATTTAAAATTAATATATTTTGAAAAAATGGCATTAGGTGGTAAGTGCTTACTTGCATATGGAAGACTTGTATAAAAGGACATTTAGTAAGGGTGTGTTCTAAATTATATAAAATTCTTGAATCGAATTTGTATCCGTGATGAAAATATACTGATTTGTATTAAAAATGAGTAAATTTATATTTGGAATGGATAAAGTTCCATTGGAAATTGAAAAAGTTGTCTTAGTAATGGTGATATAGAATAAATTCAGGAATCTCAAAAATCTTTTATGGCTTGGACCACGCCTTAATGTGTTTATGTGAGAACTATGGTTTCTCATATCTCTCAAGCAATTTCCAATAAATGATTTAATATTATAAGTATCTAACAATTTTTTTTCATTTTTACACTTATATTTTAATCAATTTTCATGTAATTATCTTATTTATTTTTATTTTACATTTATTATATATATTCCCTTTCACATTTTGTAAAAGTATTTTCTTTGTCAACATTTAGCCGTTACCAGCTGCTATGGGTTAGGTCAGTCTCCTGCCTACATATATTGGTTTTCGCATCATCTTTTGAGGAATCCACCTAAATGGGCTTGCAAGGGTGAGGAATCCACTGGAAAGCGGCCTTTTCTTGTTTTCCAAAATCTAGACTTGTAAACGCGACATTTAGTCATTTCTAAAGTAAAGAAAGCTTTAAGGAAAATGAAAACAGGAAAAGCTTTAGACCTAGATAATATACCAATTGAAGCATAGAAATACATGGGAGATGTAGGTGCAACATTGTTAACAAATTTTTTTAATAAGATTATAAAAACAAAGTTAATGTCAAGTGAATGGAGGAGAAATATTATAGTTCCAATCTATAAAAATAAGGGAGATATTCAAAATTGTGTAAATTATGGTAGAATAAAATTAATGAGTCATACTATGAAATTATAGGAAAGAGTAATTGAACATAGACTAAGATGGTACACTAATGTATCTAAAAATCAATTTGGTTTTATGCCAAGAAGATCAACCACCGAAGCTATTTTCTTACTTAGACAACTATTTGAAGAGTATAGGGAGAAGAAAAAAAACTTATATATGATTTTCATTGATTTAGAAAAAACTTATGATCGTGTACCAAGAAAGTTAATATGACAAGTGATGAGAAAAAAAGAAATTAATGACAAATACATTGATATTATTAAAGATATATATGAGGGGACTGTTACGAATGTGAGGACCATTAGTCGAGATACTAATGTCTTCCCAGTTAAAATTGGTCTACATCAAGGTTCAACCTTGAGTCCTTACCTTTTTACCTTAGTAATAGATGAAATTACTAGACATCTTCAAGAAGAAGTACCTTGGTGTATGTTATTTGTAGATGACATTATTCTAATAGATGAAACTAAATAAGGACTACATTTTAAATTGAATAAGTGGGTAAATACTTTAGAATCTAATGGTTTTAGAATTAGTTGCACTAAAACTGAAATATGAAATGCAATTTTAATAATAGTGAGAATCTAGATGAGGAACCAATTAAGATTTTAGATCAAGTAGTAACAAGAACTAATCACTTTCGGTATTTAGGATCAATAGTTCGAGAGAACGGGAAAATTGATAAATATATAATATATAGAATTCAAGCAAGATAGAAGAAATGGAGAAGTGCGTCAGGAATTTTATGTGACTGTCGAGTTCCAATCAAATTAGAAGGAAAATTTTATAAGACCGCGATTAGACCTGCTATGCTTTATGGGGCAAAATGTTAGGCAGTTAAAGAGCAACATATACAAAAAATAAGCACAGTGGAAATGAGAATGTTAAGGTAGATGGGTGATAAAATAAGAAAAGATAAAATTATGAATAAAATAATTCGAGAAAACTTAAAAGTGAGAAAAATTGGTGATAAAATGAGAGAAAATAGATTAAGATGGTTTGAGAAGGCATGAAGTAGCATCGGTTAAGAAAACAAAGTCTATCCAAGTAGAATGTGGTAGGAGAATGAGAGGAAGACCCAAAAAAATAAATAGAAGCAATTAAACAAGATTTAAAAATATTACAAATTACAGATAATTTAGTCTTAAATCCCTAAGAATGGCGTAACAGAATTCATGCAGCCGACCCCACGTAGGTGGGAAATGGCTTATGATGATGATGATGATGACACGTTTAAACTTTAGGATGCTTTTGGAAATTGATAAAATTTTTGTATGAAAAGTTCTCGGTGTAAAAATTGTCAAAATAAGAAAAATGATGTGATATGATAAGGGTGATAATGAGAAGTAAAGATGATGAAGTTAAAATAGATAGGTTAGTTGTATAGGTAGTTGTATTGAAATGATTAAAAAGTAAAATAGTTTGTATAAGATCATATGAAGAAATAATTGAAAATTTTTAAATTGAAAAGTTTTAGCTTAACATAATTTCTTTATTATAAAACATACCCTTAACATAAACTAAAGACTACAACACCCAGAATCTAGAAGGGTGCAGAGTCGGGACCCAAGACCTACTCTTGTAGGATTTTGATCTTATACTGATGCACTTGAGTGCACTTAGCTTTGGTGCACTTGGGTGCAAATACTTATTTTTAATACTTTTTTTGAAATTTTTTCACACAACTATTAATCTAGGTGTGTTTAACAAGTGTGTATCAATTTTTCCTATTTTTTAATATCTTTATATTTTTTTAGATTTTTAAAAATCAATAGAATGTTAGTAAAATTAAATTATTAAAAATGCCACTAATTTTTAAAAAATTTTAAAAAATATCTAAATATTTTCAAAAATGAAAAAATTGATATGTGTGTATATGTTAAATACAATTGTGTGAAATTTTTTTTAAAAAAATACAAACAATAGGTATTTGCACTCGAGTGTAACGACGCTAAGTGCACTCGGGTGCATAGTATCAAAATCCCTATTTGTATCCTAGTTCCGGGTTGATATTAAATCGAAAGTGCCCAGGCTGTGTTAGTCTCAATCTGACAGAATTAAGAAAAAGAGTTATTTTCTAAATTAATTTATAAAAATATAGATTTAAAATAATCATATGAAAATTTGTTTACAATAAATCTAAAATTTTAAAATAATTGCATCTCTGTGATAAATTTTAAAATGATTATATGGATACTGTTTCTACGGTATAATCAAAATTGTAAAATTTAAAATAATTATATGGAGAATATTTCTACAATAAGGGAGTATTTGGCAAACTTTAAATTGTTTTTGTTTAAAACTTTTTAATATAATATTTTTTCCTTTCTATAATTGCTTTATTTTTCTAATCATATCTTCGCATGTTCCAGTATAACTATCTTATTTTCAATTAATTCTACACAACTATCTAATTTATCTATTTTAATTTTATTTCTTTACTCTTCATCATTACTCATGTCATATCATATTATTTTTCAACCAATTCAAAAAAATTTATACTAAAAAATTTTCATTGAAAGTTTTACTACTTCCCAAACACATCTTAAATTCAAATTTATAAATTTTAAAATAATTAAATAGAGAATGTTTCTATAGTAAATATATAGAAAATATTCCTTAAAATGTAAATTTTAAAATAATTATATGGAGAATGTTTCTATAATATTAAAATGTGAAATTTAAAATAATTATATGGAAAAAATTCTACAATAAATTTAAATATAAATTTTAAAATAATTATATGCAGAATATTTCTCTAATAAATTTAAATATATAAATTTTAAAATAATTCTACGGAGAATGTTTCTACAATAAACTTAAAAGCGTAAATTTTAAAATAATTATATGGAGAACATTTCTATAATAAATTTTAAAATCATTATATAAAGAATGTTTCTACAATAAAATTTAAAATAATTATATGGAGAATATTTTTACAATAAAATTGAAAATATAATTTTTTTTTTTTTTTTGATGAAGTATACTTTGTATCATATCACCAAAAAAATCAGACGAAGAGCTATCTGAATACAAAAAAAATCAATGGAACTTGGAGGGGATCCCCGCCACATTACATCTACATCTCTATTCAACATTGCGAATTCAACCAATTGGTGGGCCATCCTGTTGCCCCCACGCAGAACTTGTTGGTAAGAGATTTTCCCCAATCTTTGTTCAATGGACTCGATATGGTTAATCAGCTCCTCAATAGGGGACAGAATACTGCAGTCAGTTCTCAAAAAATTAAACAAAATTAAAGAGTCTGTTTCCATTTCAATCCTGACCAGACCTGATTCCACTCCCCATTGCAGTACCAAAAGTATGGCGGCCATTTTCATCCCTCATGATAGCACCAAAACCAATATCACTTCTTGATTCAGTATGGCGGCCATCAACATTGATCTTTATAGCTCCCCTAACAGGACCTCTCCATCTGGCTACCCATTCTTCATTGACTATGCTTGAGCCAACCAGACGCCTAGCTTTGGTTCCTCAGGTGCCAAATCTTCCAACTGAGAATCATCAGAAGTTCTAACTTATCACCCTGCTTCTCATTTACTAGATTCCTGATTACAGCCTTAATTTGGATTGCTTCGTTGTTGGCCACGTGCCCTCCGATCAGAGACCTGCTCTGCTCCTTAGTATATCGATAGTTTAGAAACAGATGGTTAATGCTTTCTTCTGCATCATTGCAAAAAAGGCATTTAGGTTCCACAGAAATGCCCCTTCGATTGAGATTGTGCTACATTTAGATAGACCCTCCAGCTGAAGATGAGGATTTTGCTTGGGATTTTCATTTTCCAAATTGCTTTCAATATATCCTTCTCTCTCTCTCTCTCTCTCTCTCTCTCTCTCTCTCTCTCTCTCTCTCTCTCGTTCTTGAGATTCAGTTCTGTTACTTCTTCCATCTCCTCCGTCGCTACTTTGTAAGCTGATTTGACACTATATTTCCACTGCATTCGTGCATCCAGAACGATTTATCATCCTTCCTGATGGAAAACGGCACAACGTTAACTGTTTCCCATCCCTCCTTACCTGCCGCTGTTACAATCAGCTCCTTCTTCCAGCTTCCAGTCTGAGGATCTATAAAGTCAGCAACCGACGCATCATCATGGATCGACCTTGGAAGGGGTCCTTCTTTCCTTAATGGCCTGTCAGTCCATTTGTCATTGAAGAAACTAACCAGTTTACCATTCCCAATCTTCCAGCAGCACCCCTTATGAATCAGCTTTCTAGCTTTCAGTATGGATTTCCATGTGAACGAATCAGTGGCTTTTTCTTTGCATTCCCAAATATTTCCATTTGGAAAATATTTTGCTTTTAAGACAGCTGCGCATAACGAGTCACTGTTTGACAAAAGTCTCCAAAGTTGTTTGCCAAGCATTGCTAATTTGAAGGAGAAGAGCTCTTTGAAGCCCCTTCCCCCAAGAGACTTTGACGAGCACATCTTCTCCCATGAGTGCCAACTCATCTTCCTCTTTCCTTCCACTGCTCCCCACCAGAATCTCCCAACCATACTGTTCACCTCAGTGTAGAAGACTTTGGGAGTAGAAATAAACTCATGGAGTAGCAAGGAATGGCTTGCACCACGGATTTAATAAGAGTCTCTTTCCCTCCCCAAGATAACAATGGCTGTTTACAACCCTCAAGCTTCCTCCAAATGGGTTCTTTTAGTTCTTTTAAAACTTCCTCCAAATGCGTTCTTTTAGTTCTTTGAAAACCTTCTTTTATTGATCTTCCCAACCACGCTGGAAGTCCAAGGAAAGTTTGAAAGTTTTTCCCCTGTGACCCCAATAGGTTTACAATAGTAGTTCTTTGCTCTTCCCTTGTGTTTGAGCTGAAAAATGTTGAAGTTTTCTCAACGTTAATCTGCTGCCTGACCCGTTGCTGCACACCTGTAGAGTCCGCGAGTCCGCTTTAAGGCTGAGATTTCTGAACTTGTCGCGCTGAGAAAAAGTAACACATTGTCAGTAAAAAGAGAGAGCGGAGGAAATAAAGGGTGTGTTTGTTTTGGGTAAAAAAATGTCAACTAAAACTTTTCAATCTAAAACTTTTCACTCTCCATAATTATTCTATTTTTTAATTATTTTTTCACATTTTTCTATACAAACTACCTTACTTTTCAATCATTTCTACACAACTACCAATACAACTAACCTATCTATTTTAACTTTATTCTCTTTACTCCTCATTATTACTCCTATTATATCACATCACTTTCTACTGATTTGACAACTTCTACTCCAAAAACTTTTCATCAAAAATTTTACCTCCAACCAAACACACCCAAAAACTTTTTTATTTTTGCTATAAATGCAAATGGGGTAATATGGTCATTTTCTATATGTGAGTATGATTGAAGGTAAACCGTGAGTATGTGTATGTGAGACAGCTTATAGTAACCTGTGGTGCATTTTCTTTTATAAGCAACCATCTGCTTTTAATAAACTGATATTAATCATGAATGATCTTAGACGTTTAATATATGTAACATAATTATGGTAAATGATAATACAAAATTTAGGCTCAAAATATGAAACGGTACATTAGATTTATCAAAAAATATAACTAAACGGTTAAAGTAATTTAGCTTGTTTTACGGTTTTTATAGTTTTTATGCATTTTTCCGATTTCATATATTATACAAATTTTATGAATTTTCCATGGAAGATAAGTTGTATAGATTATCTATCTTCATTTTTTACCGTAAAATATATTTTACAGATTATTCAAATACAGCAGAAAGTGCTTACGCGTAATTGACAGTTTTTGGTTATTTTATGAAATTTACAGAATATATTATTTTTTTATAGTCGTTTAATAATATAGACAAGTTTTACTGACATCTTAAATTAAATTGATAAAATTTTATTTTAACAAATTATATGGACAATACAGATTTTACAATAATTTTATAAAATCAGAAACTCGTATCTTCATATTGAGTCCGGTTTCGCTGCAAACGTTTTCACGTTTGCTTAAAATGCAAATGCCACATCTGCCGTCTATTTAAAATCAGTGGTTGAGATTCATTAGGGCAAAATTGGAAAGATAAAAAGCTTAGTCTTTTGTATACTTGTGTGGAATTGATGGGGGCCCATTAGCTTCTTCGAAAAGTTGCTTGTTTAGATAGGAGAGAGACCGACCGAGAGGAGGAGACCGATCGACCAAGAGTGGTGGGTCTGTGCTCGGTTGATTGCAATAGATTGTTGTAAGAAATGGCGTTGGGTGGCTGAAAAATGGAAGCTCTGGGTTTGGATAGAATTGATGGCTGCAATTTTGGTGGGTTTAGGAGGGAAAATCGACGGCTAAATTTGTGGTTAAGGTTGGCTGAAAGAAAGACGAAGGGTAGCAAGGGCAGTGGTGTTTTGATTGGTGCTGCTATAGTTGGATTTGTGGAGATTAACAACTAGATGGAAAAAATGGGAAGATGCAGGGTCGAAGGTGAATTTGGCCATTGGTTTGCAGCTGCCGGCGATTTGAAGAGGAGAGTAATGGGTTGTGGGATTATCTGGCCGATATTGGCCTGGAGAGGATGCTGCACAATTTTAAGTTTGCTACCAGACTTAGGCGTGGCTGCTTTTTGGTGGGCTTTTGCTGCAGTTGCCATTGATGAAGAATTGGGGGAAAACGGTGGAGCTTGCACTGTCGGTAACCTTGGCTGTTGCTGGAAAAGAGGGAGACGTAGTGGTGGTCGAATTTGGTGAAGAGAATCGGTCGTCGATTAAGGAGGAGAGGGTAGGGGCGTAGTCGGTAGCCATGGCTACCGATAGCTTTGAGATGGTGGACCACCAGAAATGGTGCTTCGGCGATGCACTTGCACTCATACACATGCGATATAAATTATTATAATATTTTAATACACATAAAATCTAAGTATTTTCTGTGATTTAAACATAATTATTATAACTTTGCAATCATTTTTGAGAAAATGAAAATAATTTTGAGATAAATAATTTAAAATACAAACACAAGATGCGTGTATGTGACCATTATATTAATTTCTTCTTAATTATAATTCTTTTTATCGATGATACAAGGCGCCAAATGGAATTTAATGCTTATTATTGGTACATAATAATTTTGAGTTCATCCCTGTTAAAAAATAAAAATATTTTTGAGACAAATAGTTTATATTACTCATTGAATAGTGCTTAAATTTTTTATTAAATACAATTATTCTTGACAATGATACAGATAGCCAAGTGGAATTTGTGCAAAATGAATTTCATGCAAATTTATTAAAATAGGGCTCTACTTGAATAACAAAAAAATTTAGGCATTACTTACATTACAAAAAATTCCTTTGTGGTAGATAATTAACATTATTTTTCGAGTCAATGACATGAGATGCCAAATAAAATTTGTACAATTAATTTATTTGATACTTAATAATTTCTATACTATCCTTGTTAAGAAATAATGTAACTTTAGCAACATAATCCAAATTACATGTAAAATAATGTTCTCACATATACATTACACTGTTTTCTTCTCTATTGTAATTATTTTTGGGTCAACCATCTGGGCTATGGAATAAAATTTGTATAGTTAATTTATTCAGTATTTTAAAATTTTGATACCATTGTTGTTAAAAAAGCATAATTACATTTAAGACAAATAATTTAAATTATCTGCCAAATAATATTCTCGTGTGAAGATTACGTAATTTTTTCTCAATTAAAATTATCTTTGGGTCAATGATTCAAGATGCCGATAAAATCTATGCAATAATTTGTTTGATATTTAATAATTTCGATACCACTTCTAAATTATATGTAATAAAATTATTGAATTCGTTAAATATATTAACTAAATTATATGTTCGATATAAGAATTAATAAAATTTTAAAAAGCTTCCAAATTTTCTTATTTAATATTTTTTTTATAATTTTCATTTCACACCTGCTGATGATATGTTCAATATAGATTATAAGAATCATATGTAAAATCCATCAAACCAGTACTTTAGAATTTGAATAATCTATAAAGGGTGTGTTTGGGAATAAATAAAATTTTTGATGAAAAGTTTTGGAGAGTAAAAGTTGTCAAATGATGTGATATGATAGGGGTAATAATGAGGAGTAAAGATAATAAAGTTAAAATAGGTAGGTTAATTGTATGGGTAGTTGTGTAGAAATGATTGAAAAGTAGGGTAGTTGTATGGGAAAATGTGAAAAAATGATTAAAAATATGATAATTATAGAAAGTGAAAAGTTTTAGATTGAAAAGTTTTAAGTTGACATTTTTTCCTCATTGCCAAACATACCCAAAAGTTATAAAATATGTATATATGAGTTTACAATTTTCTAATATTATCGTAAAATCTATATTGCCCATATAATTAGTGAAAATAAAACATCACGAATCTTATATAAGGTGTCAAAACTATATAATCTATTTATGTCATTAAACAATTGTATAACAAAACAATATATTCTGTAAAATTCGTAAAACATCCAAAAATTATCAATTACATATGCACATTTTACTTTATACTCGAATAACTTGTAAAATACATTTAATAGGAAAAAAAATAAATAACTTATACAACTTATCATCCCCGTGAATTGCATATAAACCGTAAAATCCATAAAATATGTAAAATTCATAAAATCTGTAAAATCTGTAAAATGAGCTAAACTATTTCATTCGTTTAGTTATATTTTTTGATAAATCTTATTTATTATTCCAAATTTTAAGCATTATTTTTTATTATCATTTACGATGATTATGTTACATATTTAACGTCTCAGATCCTTCATCATCTTTACTATTTTATTAAAAGCATATGATATACCATAAAAAAAACTTGCACCATGATTTACCCTGACCAAGTCCACCTATCCATACTCACACCTAAGCTAGAAGATACTCTCAATGTGTGAATTTACCAAAATACCCCGCTTGCATTTTAACAAAAAATGCAAACGTTTTCATTGCATCCTTTCCCCTTCATATTTTATGATTTTTACGGATTATCAAATTAAAATGAATGATTTTATGGGTTTTATAGATTACTCAAATTCCTGTGAATTGATCTGATTCGTTTTACAAATTATTCAAATAATCTGTGTCGAATATATTATTTTTTAAATAATACTAAATTTTTTAAAATATTAAATAACATTTTTAAAAATTATATTAAAATCGATTAATTTAGCTTTTTGATCGTATAACCTGGTTAAGCTCTTAACATATAATTTTAAATAACACTTTTCAAAAACCTATTAAATTTTGATTAAATCATTTTTTTATCTTATTATCTTAATTTACATTTTTACTTATTAAATAATGAATTTCAAAAGTCTATTAAAATTTCCTTAAATTCTTAGAATGTATAATCTAATTAATATATTGTCATGAACTCAATAATTTTAATTTACATTATTACTTATTGAATAATTATGAAATAAGTTCTATACAACCCAATTTTTTTGTAGATTAAATTCCTATAGTTTATTTTTAATAATAATAATAATAAAGCTTATTTTACAAATAATTCGATATTATTTCTCACAAAATAATTTATTAATGATAATTTATTTTAAATTTCATAAAAATTATGGTAAGCTAAAAGTAGATTTTATAAAATATATTGATAAGCTACATATTTTCCATAAAATTCATTTTTACCCCTTTTATTTCGATAAAATTGCATTTGCATGAGGGAATTTTTTTAAAAATTTATTATTAATATTTCATTATTTAGGGATGATTAATGATTTGTTGAGATTAGTGGGGCAAAATTTCAAGACATGGAAACGGTTTAAATTGTCGCAGCAAAATCGCATGTGCACTAATAAGTACACGGTGCTAGAGTACCCTAATAATTGCATCTTCTTCCCAAAAAGAATCGACATGGCTGCCAACGGACGACCCACTGTCTCCACCGGCCCATATTCCATCTCAGATCTGGCAGAAAGAAACACCTCCTGGCAGATCCAAGCCATCCAAATCACTGGCAATCTGAAATTGTGGAGTCCGGTTGAAATCATTTCGTCAAATTCAAGCAAAATTCCTTGAAGCCCGGCTGCGATTTGTCTCCGAAACCAAGCAAAACCAACCGCAAAAGTGTGCTAGAGAGTACGAGGTGCTGCATCTAGCATCTAGCAAAACCAACAATGAACCAACCGCAAAAGATTTGTCTCCGTCCGATGCATCTAGCAAGGTGCTACATTTCTTCCCATTCGACGCGACGGACGCCCCCACGCCGCTGCAGCACGGGGTGGAGATGGTGTTGAGTATGTACGAGACGCGTGTATAAAATATCAACATTCCCATTTTTTCGCTACCAATCTCAGCCACACATTTAAAATGGACTGCAGATCCAACATTTTCACGTTTAGCTAGCCTGAAAACGTGCGTAGGGAAACCGGTCCCCAGCAGAAAATAAGTGAGATATAGTTGGTCCCCTGTGATTTATCCTTATACCGGATCTCTTTTTTCTCCAGCATTTCAGCAATCGGATTTGACAAATCCTCAGCTCAAATCAAGAAAGGGTCTCCTTGGATAGAGTCAATCATTCTTGAAGCCATTGACATCAACTCAGTAGTTCATGAAAATATAAATTTTAAAATTGCAATTTAGTGGCATATCTTATGATGATAGTCTTGTTATTATTGCTACATGTAGTCCATCATCCAGCCTATGCAAATAGTTCATTGAAACATGCACCTCAATTAATTAAAGAAGAAGAAAAATTAAGAAACATGCATGAAGACCACGGCCAACTTCAAGTTAAGCATGCAATTTCTAGAAATAGTAGTCTGTCATCAAACGTGATCAAGCTATGCCGCGATCAAGCAGAGCCATGCTTTCCAATCAAGTGTGGTCCACCTTTAATTAAATCAGCTAGCATACATGAAGATCAAAGCAGATCTCGTCCAACCATTCAACAAAAATCCAGCTATCCAATATTGCATGAAAAAATTCAACCGTCCTTCATAGCTAGCATAAATCTTGCCATGCAACCAAATACGGTCGTTTAGTATTTCATTCATGAATTAGTCATCCAAGCAAATCCAAGCATGCATCAGCTTTTCCACAAAAAATCCACCACCTCTCCAAACACGGCGGGCTTTTTCAAGGGGTGATTCCAGTGTGGCAAAATCCGGACGCAGGACGATAACTCTGGACCGGGTCAAGCCGGGCACTGATGAACAATAGATACCTTTCCAAAGAACCCGAAACCAAGTTTTTTAAGTACTGGATTACTTGGGGTCGAAGAATACCCACCCAGCTTGCACCCTTAGAATCTACATGTAAAATTAAATGTGTACCAATCTCGACTACAAATAAGAATCGAAATCAAACTTTTACAGTAGAATTGATGTCATACTTGTTTATACGGTTTTGTTTTGTTTTGTTTTGTTTTGTTTTTTTTTAATAGTAGAATTGAAGCCATACTTGTTTAAACTTTTTTATTGTGGAATCGAAGTCATACTTGTTTATATTCCATTCACACTTTGTTCAATAAAGAATTTTTGCAAATATGCTTCTAGGGTTTGATTAATATTGTATTTGCATCCTTAAAGTTGCCGAAATTACAGTTGTGTGCACAAAGTTTGTATAAAATTACAAGTACATTCTGTTCATTTGGATTAGGTGCGGGAACAGTCGTGCACTCGTGCTTGGTCAAGGTTTGCCCAACATTGACTTTGCTTTTTAAAAAATTTTATTTGACCTAATTTTTTTATTGAATCGGGATAAAGTCGATTTAACCCTCATATTTTTTAAATAGATCTTAGGATTCAAATTGCTCTCAAGTTGATATCCGGATAGTAGGTTGGGTAGAAAATGCAGGTGAAGTAAAATAATTTTAATAATTTATATACATATCAAATATAAAGACACATCTATGCAAAATTTAAATATTTTATACGTCATTATTTTACTAGTTGAAAAACTAAACATTATTACCAAACAAAACATGAATAAATATAATGTATCTTTATTAAAATAGGTTATAAAATGTACTTCATTCAAAATGAATTTTGGCATTTATAAAAATATTTTTCTAAATAATATTTTTTTGTAAGAGTTTAAAAAATGATGGAAAATCTACAATTATGCATAAGAGTCATATATATATATATATATGCAAATGCCACTTATTGATTCTTATTTTGTTAATATAATTAATAATAAGTAGTGTGAGAATTTTGAAAGAAAACGAGAACGAAATTTAAAAATATATTTATAACTTACAACAAATAAGTAATGTGGGATAGGTCGGGATTCTTTGGGTTAGGATATGGTTAACCCACATTGACTCTATTTTTAACTTCGGGTTAAAATTTTTAACCTATCCCTATATCAGGTTAAAAAAAGTTAATTTTATCCTGTGAAAAATTGGTTGAGCCAGGAGAAGGTTATATGTTAATCCATCCTAATTCTCACTCCTAATTTGGTTGTCTTAGATTTTCTATAAAATGACAAAAATTTCTTTTAAACCAAGTGATATGATTTTTTCCAAATATTGTTAGCATATTTAAAAAAGTTAAAAAATAATATAAAAATAGATAAAATAATAAAATAACAATATTAATAATCAATTTAAAAATAATATATAAATAACAAGGATATTCGTGCATGAGATAAAATTTTAAAATAATATATATTTTTTGACAAATTTCACCCATTTTCTATCATATTATATGAAATATTTATATGTAAAAAAAGATAAAAATGAAAATATTACATAAGTCCATATTTGTTGCATCATTAAGGTATTCAAGATAAAATATAAGCAGTGGCCTGAATATGCACTAGTTCTGGTGGACTAGCAGAGCAACGAGGGACATCTTGGTCCCCATCCAAGCTCTGACCAACGCAGCCATGGCCGCTTCCAATGGTCGCCGACCAGCGGCTAATCAAAGTCGTTGACGACGTCAGACATAGGCAGATCTTCTTCGACATCAGACGTCCATTATAACGCCAGTTAAGCCAGCCAACAACGTCAAATCAACTATCGAATTAGGCCATGAAAAAGCCCATCTTGCCATGTAATCCTACCGACGAACTTGCCATCGAAGTACGACATCTGCCTAAGCTTCGGCCAGCCCAATAAGCCCATTAAATTTGGGTGTGTTTGGAAACTGATAAAAGTTTTTATAAACAGTTTTGGTGCAAACGAGAGAAAATAATTTAGTATGATATGAATAATGATGAGTAAATAAAATAAAGTTAAAAGAGATGGATTAGATGTATAGAAAGTTGCATAGAAATAATTGAAAAATATGATAGCCATATAGAAAAAATTAAAAAAATTTAAAAATATGGTAGCTGTGAAGAGTAAAAAATTTTAGATTAAAAATTTTAGTGTGAAATGTTTTGGTGTAAACAAACACCCATAGTCATTTTTATATTCTCAAATCTTAAGTTTTCACAAGTATATATTTTTCAATTCTTATTTGAAAGGCATAAATTAGGGATGCAACTTGGGTCAGTTCGGTTTAGATAATGATCTGCCTTACTCATACCTTATTTGTAAATGACCTACTTTACCATATAAATTTGTCGATTTGTTTCTTAGTGTATCTTACCTTACTCATTATCCATAAAGATAGTTCTAGTTGCAATTCCAAATTAGTTCTTTCAATGCTCCAATACAATATTTTTACGTTGTTTTAGATAACATAAAATAATACTCATTTATATTTTAAAATTTACATATATTACTATTTACATTTATATTACATAAATAACATATACAGTATAAATTGTCATAACATATAATACCCAAATTTTTTCCTTTTCATGTTGTACTGAATTATTAAAGCATGAGAAGTTGAAACTGTTAATTCATTTGAGAATATTATCAAGGTTATACCAGATATTCATGAAAATAATTATTTTTATATGAAATAAATTAGTTGATATCATGTGGCTCCCCTGAAATTATTTTATACTAAAATTATATTGAGAATTGATGATATCTTAGTAATATTGAAATGAAAGACGTTTCCAACATGGTTAAATTAAATTTCGAGGGTGAAATTTTTGCTAAGTTGGTAGAAAGTGAAACCCCTAATTTCTAGATGATTTTATAAATTTATGTAATATGAATAGGTCAATTAAGATGTGATAATTATAAAAAATTGGAAATTTTATGTTTACAAATTAGTAATTCGTGATTTCTAATATATGCAAAATTAGGGATAGTTTTGTAATTTACGTAAAAATGCAATTTTTGACGTGATTGATAGGAAATGTTAATTAAAGGCTTATATTGATTAGTAGGATTAAATTATTAGTGAACTTATGTATTTAAAATACTGAAGATGGACCATTTTTTTTTATTTACAATGTACAATGTGACATCTTAATATAACATTGAAGTACATTTGCACCCCTCAAACTTTGGAGGGAAAACTGGAGGGAAAATTTCCAAAGTACCCCTATACACGGGAACAATACTATAAAGCCCTTATCTTGGGGAAAATATAAAAACCCCTCAAACTGAGGGATTAAATGGCTAAATCCTCCTCAACCATGAGGAGAATCGAACCTTGTTAATCTAAATTTAACGTAAGAAATTAAGGTCGCCAAGATGTTTAAGAACTTCAGTTGCATATCAGGAAGTAAGGGTTCAAGTGGAGGATTTAGCAAAGTGCTTGTATGAAAGAATAATTTTATTTTTATCAATAAATTGTAATTTCCTATTAAATAGAATGTGTGCGTTCAGAGGGACGAACCTTCCCCATTTATATAATGTAATTTAGAGAGGAGAGAAAGAACAGTTAATATACTTCGGGGGTGAAAACAGAAATTGTGCAACGAGATTATCAAATGGGTGGCTAGAGTGAAGAGTACATTAGGTAAGATCATTGAAATGTATGTTGTTTTATTTTCCATTTAATTGATATGAGTTTTGGTTTTCTTTCCATCTAATTAATAAATTTGAAAGTCTAAAAAAAATTAATGAATAATGTAGGGATTGATAGAAGTTGATTTATTGGTACGAGCATGTAATATAGTTATATATATTTTAACAATAAGGGAGAATAACGAAGGGTGGTTCAATTGCATCATGGTATTATAGTAGGGAAGGAGCCATTGCTATTTAGATAACACTTTCACATGAATTCCAATAGTATGGGGATGGTTTAATTCAAATAAATGATATTAATTAGATGGGTAATGGAACGTCCAAGGACTACAATGAAGTTGGCTGGCTTCGTTTGGATGTTTAAACACATTTAAGAGGATATTATCATATAAGAATGTTGATAAGACTAAGTGTCCAAGGGTTATTCACTTTTATTTTCATTAATTTATTTCTGTGATGTTTAAATCATCTTTGGATGTTTAGATCTCCACTTGAACAATGCGATGCTTGGTTTCGGATATTTTATTCCAACTTTCAAGTGTATGTATTTATCTACATATATAGAGAGAGAAATTGTTGAATCAAAATAAAAATTCTGTAGATGTTATTGACGTGATTGATTAGAGCAATATGACGATTAAAACATCTTAGAATAATTAAAGAAATCATAAAAAATGTGAATAATGATTAGATAAAAGTTTATACATGTTTTATAATTATTTGGACACAAGAAATTAGAGGTTTATTTAATATTGGTTTTATCAATTATTTGAGATAAAGTGGATTTAATTATATTTTGTTAGAAGAAAATAGAATTTTTTTAATGTTGTTTGCTAGTGTGAAAATTTTGAAAGGTCTGAGATTTAGTGATGTTTGCTAGTGTGAAATTTTGTAAAGGGCTGAGATTTAGTTATGCGATTGCAAATTTAGATGTGAAAGCATATTTAATAATTATAGAAAATACTTTATCAAAAAAATTATAGAAAATAGGTTGATGAGTTTCTATATCTATTTTAATGATATAGGTGAAAGGTTTGAGTTTGCATGATGAAATTCAAGAAAGAAAGGTTTGATTTACAGAGATGAGATAAGTTTAAGTTTGAGTTAAAAGTTTTAAGATTTTTTATGTTTTTCTGTGTATGTGACAGGCCGTGCCAATACATTTTGATGTGAATTTGATAGAATTTAGTTGTTGTGAATTTCTTATGTAATTAAATTGGCATTTGTCATATTTGAATGATTTCCACAACAATTTTAGTTTATGGTCTTAATTTGTATTTGAGAAAGCATGATTTAGTATATCATAAGCATAATGTTTGAATGTATGAACATGACATCAGAAAGATAACTTAAAGTTTTTTTAATGAGAACTTGCAGCTAAAGTTATTGTTAGGAATTTGCACAAATGCGATGAAAGTGATTCTAGTTTGTAGGCCACTAAGTTAAAGAAAAAATAAGGTCAAATAGTTTAATTAGTGCATGAGCAGGAGTACTTGCATTATAATATAAGCATAAGCATTGACACGTTAAATGTTTATGAAAATTTTAATATTTTAATTTTTTGAGCTAATTTTTAGTATATAGCAGTTTTCATTTTCTTTCTTACATACTAAGTTTATCCAGACTCCAATTTTTTATTTTTTCAGTTAATAGAAAAAGCAAAAGATACAAGATATTATAATTCCCAATAGCACAACGAAAGTTTGATTGTATATTTATTTAGATTCAAGTGGTTGTTTGAACTTAAATATTTATATTTTGGCAGTTTGAATTTATGATAATTATTGGGTAAGGTTAGAAAATAATTTTAATGGACCTTTATTACCTCGGAGACGTAATTATTAATTTATGGAATTACTTTTATGAAACCCCTGTTTTATGTAGTCCCATCTATTTTTAATTTCTTAATGGTTGATGAAAAATCCACTTTATATATTTGTTTTCACAATATGAATGGGCAAGTTAAAGCACAAATTAATGACAAAACTGTGAAAATTCAATCCTAAGTTTTTATAGTTTTATAAATCATTGCTGCGGCTAATTGAGCCTGAATGGACCAAGTGAATGGGCAAGTTAAAGCACAAATTAATGGGAAAACTATGAAAATTCAATCCTAAATTTATGTTTGCCTCATTCTTAATTCTATCTCTACTTATAAGAACTTAAACTGTAATTTTAATTCTAATTTTATTTGTAAAACTTAAGTTATAAACCTTATTCATGTAATTGTGAATTGGTTAAAATTTGAGTTGACACATCTTTGTTTAAGTTAAGAATTATAAGTCTAAATTTCATGTAAATATAAACTAACAAGTTATTTAAACTAAAAATAATACATAACTTAATTAAATTATGGAAAAGCAGAATACTATGTGTATATATATAAAAGAAATTCTATCTATTCGAAAAGATAAGGAAGGAAATTAACAATTGTAGAAGTAAATAATATTAACATAGATGTAAACATAATAAATGAAAATAACAAATCTTTTGATATAATCTTAACATGACAAACATCAATTCAAATGTAAATATAAATTAATATTATACCAAAATTTTAAATTACATAGGTATCATAAAAGTTTTCCCCTAATAAATTGATATTCAACTTAGAAGACTAAGGGCCTAGTGGGCATTGGAGTTTAGAAGCATTGTGATTAGGGACATTAATGGAATGGGTCAACCTAAGAATCCACCTGTATAATTTCTTTACAAATAAGTTAGGGCTGAATTTTTTTGATAAATGGTTTTGATCTAGCATCCCCGCCACCCATTTAATTAAATCAATGACAATGAGTTGTGTATTTACAACTTCTCAACTTAACAAATGATCCGTTAAACCCACTTGTAGCGCCCCTAACCACGAGATCACCATGATATAAAACCTTACTTCATGGATCCTTTTAAGTAGTGAAACTTGTGAATGAAGTTAAAGTTTCATTCTTCTACTAACTTGATAATACATTAATTAATTTACCTTATTTTGTACATATATAAAAAAACGGCTTACTAGAAAATTTTCTACTAAGATATGTGGTCAATATCCTTTAAAAAATTATATTAAATATGATCAATTAAATTTTAAAGATTCAAAATTTATGTTTACATTTTATATAAGTCATTAACATCATCATACCCTACTTTGATAATCAAATTAATGGTTGGATTAAATCATTAAAGGTTGTACCTAGTTGTCCAGCAAGGTGCTAAAAATGAGTCTATCTTGCATCCCAAAAACAACCCTCTAAATGTCATTATTTGAACAGTTTTCAACATAAAAATTGTAGATCTGTTTTTCTACTCAAATTTGACTAGTTACTTATCAAATTCCATTTTAATTTGATGAAGATATTATTAATTTACCGAAACATATCTAAAAAGCATTATCTTTAGGATACTTTTACTAAAATAATTAAATCATCATAATCTAACCTTTATAATCATGGTCTAAACGATTCATTTGAAAGAAAATTAGCCCAAATAGGATAAATAAGAAAAAGTCTAAGATCGTTACATTTTTGCCAATCTTTCTTGTCTACCATTACTATTTTTCTTATTTCATCTGTTTCTTCTCCTTTCATCCACCCTTGGTTGTACATCCAAATTTGTCACTTAAGTACACTATTTATAATTATAAAATTTTCTTTGTTTAGTATGTGGGTTTAACTCTTGGATAGGTTAGGATAGGCTATACTTAGTTTTTCATAAGAGCCCTAATGGGAGAGCTTTATGTGTAAATTACTTGAATTCATTCCACTCTAAATAGATGGACCTTATTTTGCCATGTGGTAAATTCATTACATGAATTTTCTCCATTATCCATTCAGGATTATCTCTAATTGATGTGACATCTAGATACGGCTCCAATTTGCTATTATAGTTGATGATGGCCACTTGTGGTGCTATCAATTGATGTGCTTAAGCTGAAATCTATGTTGATCACTTAATTTTCAATTATTTCTATTTTTATACTTTCTCTTAAACCCATCATACTATATATGAATGAATTCAAAATTTCATATTTTTTATTGATCTATCTAACTATTAAATATATTTTAAAAAATTAAATCAAAATTATTTCTATTTTCATCATAGTATAGAAATCAGGATATACCTTCACTTTTTTCTATATAGTTCATTCATTTTAAGTCTGATTTAGATGATTCTTTGTAGATTCGAAAGTAGACTTCAAGAGCTTTCAAATGAGTGTTTCATATTATTTGGACTTATATATAATATTTTATGATCTTTTGAAGTCAATTATTGTGTACGTTTCTGTTACTTTGCAACTTTACCATAATTTTTGTAAAAATTCTAGAATTCTTCTTTTTTAATTCCTAAAATTTTTGAGAATTTCAAAAAAAATTCTGATAATCTTTTTATATTTTTTTCATATTTTCATTATTTGTATAATTTTTGTCTTTTCCTTAATGATATTCTAAATAAAGTTTAGTCTCTAATTAAATTATATTTTAACATAAAAATAATATAAATGGAAGATTAACTTAGTCCGTCATTATATTCTCTCCCTTCTCGTTCCTTCTCTTTTTCTCCTCCTCCTCTTTCTTCTTCCTTTTCTCTTTTCTTCTTCTTCTCTTTTTTTAGACCATTTAATTGCTATTAATTAAATTAATTAATATTCTTTACTATTATTTCATTCAACAATAATACTTATCACTGTTTATTTATTAATTATTTCTTTCCTTACTTTATAATTTTAGGATATTAATAAAAAATTTAATATTTTAATGGCCCAAAATTTTTCTTTAATATATATTGCATGTTTAGCATTACATTTTAAAAATTATGGGTGTTACACCACCTAAGCCACAAACTCATTAAAACTAATATATAAGTCATGACCCATTAAATAGATGTTAATATTAGAGCATTTGCTTCCAATCTAATCAAGTATCTTTTTTTACTTTCTAAGTTTTCATTATGTGCTTTTTCAATTATCAAGTTTGTTTCATAGTACTAAATAGGACTCTAGATTAACTTGCTTTCAACCTATATACAACTCATATAAATAGAATATAAATCTCTTTTTTATATTAGATTATAGTTAATATTTTATAAATGGATTAGACTTGAAATGCTTTAAATAGTTATATTAGCATTAAGCTCTAATCTACTCGACCGGATCCATTAACCTCCCTGCTTGTTATAGCTCTTTAAAAATGACAAAATATTTCTGTGTTTAAAAATTTGAATATATATATATATATATATATATATATATATACATCTTCAAAAATGATAAAGCTTTGTATATAAACTAAATTGCCTAGATTAATAATTTTATAAAAATAAAAAATGAGTTATACATCTAGGTGCTGTGAAAAGTCTAGTGCATCCAAGTATAGTGGATTGGAATTCATTAGAATTCAAGAAGAAAATCCTTGATGAAAACTCAAAGATACTAACATTTGATCTAAATAACTCAAGAAAACTCCCTATGTAAATAGAAAATTAAGCGTTAGGGTCTGTTTGGCTAGGCATATTATAGGTGGAAAGCACTTAACTGTCCCACTTTTCGAGGATATTTAATAACTTATCTATTGCAATAAAAAAATTTTGCCATAAAAGTTGGAATAGGTGTAGTAAGGATAAGCTCCAAATTAGTGCTTATCACCTAAAATGCAACTATGCTATAACCTTACCATGGGGCAACAAATAGCCCTTGGTGCTTTTCATCATTCCAAATGAGCCAATATCTATAAAAGATAGCACCAAGCCGCCAATTTCATTAAAAGTGCAAGTGCAACTTAGGTTGGCAATCTAGTTCAAAGTTAATATTACTCTTACCCTACTTTCAAAATTTTTTATCATATTCCATTTCAGGTTAAATCAGTTCGAAGTCTACCCTATCTTATTTTGTTAAAATGAGGTTGGTTTCAATTTTAATTCCAGCTCGATTCTTTAAAATAATTTTCATATATATATTTGAAAACTATAATTTCGTTATAAATTTTACTAAAGAACCTATAACCACTATGATAATAATATAATAGTAAAGTACATTTATCAAATATTCTAAATAATAGATAATTAAATAAGTTTTTATATACTTAAAAAATATATTTTACTCTTTAAATATATAATATATCTCATAAAAGATAAGTGGAACAGATATTAGTAATTCAAATTAGTGATGGATATTTGGACCTTAGAACCTATGCTGCAATAATTAAAATAAATATTTTCTACTTAGAATACGCCTTACATTGGAGGTAGAAAAACACAAACTTAACTTACCTTTTTTAAGATGAGTCATTAGGCTTCCCAATACTGGATCCCATTTTGAGGCAACCTCGAAAGCTAAATCAAAATTTAATTAACCCACTAAATTTTAAGATTATTTTTAATTAAGAAATTAGGTTCATGATACATGACAACAAACTAAGTTTCATGCAAATCAATGTCTTTTTGGGACTCTATTTAATAAAAGCAATATAAGAGTAAAAACAACTTAATAAATTTACTTGATCTATCTATCTAGTCTAAAGCTATTAATTTAGCATCTATATAATTTAAAATATTCTTCCCGTGCAAATAAATAATGTTGTAAATTATTAATAATATTTTAATAAATCTGAGAATAAACGTAAATATATTTTGATGTAATTATAAATATGTTAAAGTAGGTATGACCCACCTAAAATTTTAAACAAAATATTTTTGTATTATGATAAAACTAGTAACTTTAAGAAAATGGTTTTGATAAGATCTGCTAGGTTACCTTGTATTCTATGATCTTAGTTGCATAAGTCTAGAATTGCGTAAGGGTTACGTAAGTTGTATGTGAGAGTTATAAATAGACATGCTTTATAGGGTTGTGTGAGATCACATAGAGCATAGAGAGAGTCTTGGTGAGAGAGATTCTCTGAGAGAGGCAGTCTATTACCTGTGAGAGAAATATGTAATTGTTTGATGATTAATTAATTACTCTTTTCTTTGGTGGAGTAGACTTAGAGTCTATCCACGTTATTCTCTGTGTTTTGTGTGTACTTACAACATATTCTCAACCATAATAGATTTTAATTTAATTATCAACTAAACTATAGTAGTAATACTGAAGACTTAGTGGTATATTAGTAGGAATTTGGTCCAATGCACCTGAGTGCATTGAGCCTCAATGCACTTGGTTGTACTTCACCCTTTTTTATTTTTTTGAAAATTTTTTAACACCACTGTTAATCTAAATGTATTTAACATATGTATCAATTTGTAAAATTACTAAAACTGCCACTAATTTTAAAAAATCCGAAAAAATCTAAAAGTATCCAAAATTGATAAAAATCGATACACATGTTAATTACACTTAGATTAACGGTTTCATGAAATTTTTTAAAAAAAAGTTAAAAAAATGAGTGTAGTAGACTTGGGTGCATTGAGCCTCAATGCACGTTGGTGCACACGATTGGGTTCCATTTTAGTGACGCCATTGCCAAAATAACTCTTTTAGTTGATCAATAAACATTCATCAGAAGATTAAAAAAATCTATTTATAATTTGTTATTTTCCAAATGACAAACTCATTTACATAATTAATCAACCACATGCATAAGAAGGATAATTTATAAATATATTCACTTAGTTTTACCATAATTGACCTATATAGTTTCAAAAATCTCAAACAACCCCTATATAGTTTGATTATAATTGTAAATGTATTCATGTCATTATGACGTCCTTACTGCACCATCACGGTATGGATATACTTGTAGAGATATGTAAACTACATAAGGATATTTGCAAAACTAAATACACACTTAATTTTCCAAATTGCAAATATTACCTATGTAGTTTATATATTTTTGCAAATATACCAACCTCATGGTGATGCAAAAACGAAGTCATAATGACATGGATATAGTTACAATTATGGTCAAACTCCATAACATTATTTGTACTTTCAAAAATTATGTATATATTTGCAATTATGGTCAAATTAAGCAGGTGTTTATGCAAATCATCCATATAAGAATACAAAACAATGTAGGTAGGAATGGCAGCATCTAAAGCTACGCATTCGAATCGATCCATCAGCTATTTATTTATTAATTAGTAATTTAGAGTAGTTGCCAGTTGCCACAAGTTTGATAGAAGATATGGCCAATCAAGGGAGTTTTTCAAAGAGCTGGGAAAAGCAGAGGGAGAGGTATTCCTTCATTGGCAGTGGCTTGTTCACGTTGTTGTGAACTGTGCCGGCCTCGTGTTTCAATTTTAGGGGCAGGGTAGTTCGAACATGTCCCGACTCTTTTTAACCGCCCGAAAGATATAAATTATTTTTATAAATCATATAATTTATTTTGATGAATGTTGTTTATTGGATAAATATGTTTAACTTTATGACTTATTAATATGAATATGATTTATGTTGATTATGTTTAATTTTATAACTTATTTATATGGATGAATTTTTATTTCTTAATTGCATATATGTTGTTCAAGTTATGTCATTTACATAATTTATCAATGAAATAAAATATATTATTTATGTTGTTTATATCTTACAAGAACGAATATTATTATTTTGCAATTTAGCAATTTTTACTATAATTCAAAATTTATATCAATATCTTTTTTTGAGGTTGAAACACATATTTATCAAGGTTAAGTTGTAAATAAAACTATTTAAAATTTTTTACTAATGCTGTTATGACAATTGTCCTGATATCAATTTAAAACTAATCAGAAGTTTGTCCCGAGACTTATTAAAGAAAGCATAGAGTCGAGTCGACCTCATTCCAACTTGGCATAAAAAGTAAGGTTATATAGGATTTTTTAAATATAAGTTTAGAGTTGGGCACCCCTTAACCCGCCCCAATTTTCATACTTAGCAATAACATGGGTTTAACCTTCAATCTAGAAGGTTCAAAGATGGGGGGGGGGGGAGGGGGGGGGGGGGGGGGTGGCGACATTGAGATCTCCATGTCCGTGAGCCCTATTGTATTTGATGCATTGGACAAGGGTGTAGACGGATTTGGTTTTACGCGTTGGAGTTTAGTTTTATAAGATTATGTTATGCAAGGTCATTTTTGAAAAGAAGCATTAGGTGGTAAGTAGTTATTATCAGTATACTCAAGACTTGTATAAGAGGACGGCTTGGTAATGTGTTTATTGAGAATCATTTGATATTTTCCAATGAATAATTTGATATTTTAATTATTTAATTATTTTTTCGTTTTTATTTTTATAGTTTAATTATTTTTCATATAATTATCTTATTTATTTTTGTTTTATTCTTATCTTGTTACATGACTTTTACATTTTTCAAAGACGAGTATTCTTCCCCGTTGTTTCCACCCTACTAACCCACTCGAGACAAGATGATAGTTTTTTCCGCAGTCTAGGCCAAACATTTCCACGTCCGGTCAGATACACAGTAACACACGTCTCACGTGACATTTTTTTTAATATTTAAAATTTTAAAGTATTAAATTTGTCACGTTCTTTGACTGCAGCTGAGAATTGAAGTCGTTAAAGCCTTACCTACTTTGTCGGATAAAGTAATTTTTGCAAATATGTTTACTATTAGACTAGCATTGTATTTGCGTTCCTAAATTTACCCAAATTGGACATATGTACCTAAAATTTGCATAAAATTATAAATATGCTCTTTTCATCAGGAGGTCCTTAGAATTTTCTACAAAATGAGAAAAAAAAATTTAAGCTAGGTGATACGTGCATTCATATTTTTTGTAGATGCAGTAAGTATATTTAAATTTTTTAAAATAATAGTATATGTAAAATTATATAAAAATAATAAAACAATAATATTAATAATCACTTTAAAAATAATATATAAATGACATGAATATTCATGTAATAAAGTTTAAAAATAATATATATTAATGGTATTTTCACCCGTTTTCTATCATATGGAAATATTTATATGTAAAAGAAAGATAAATATGCATATATTATATTAATTCATATTTGTTGGATTATTAAAAGTAATCAAAATAGAATATAAGATGTGGCCTATATGTGCTCAAATTCTGGTGGACCGGCAAGCACCAATGGGCATCTTCGTCCCCATTTAAGTCAACTCAAAGTCGTCGACGGCGTCAAACCTGGGCAGATCTTCTTCAACATCAAACCATTAAAAAGCCAGCGAAGCCAGCCAATAGAGTCGAATCAACCATGGAAATTAGTCGTGAAAAAACCCATATGGCCATATCGCCTGAAGTGAAATGATAACCATGATCAATCCCTGCCAGCATCACCATTTTTTAATAGAACAATATCACCGTTCTTTTTTATTTGATTTGATTATCGTACATCTCAAATCTTCTTAAGTATTTATTTTTTAATTCATGATCAAGTAGTGTAAATCTAAAATTTTACATTTATAAAGATAGTGGTTTTAAAACGGAAAACATAATTCCCTACTAACCCCGCTGCCTTCCATCAGAGTTTTTACTAGCCGGACAAAGTAGCAATAGCCAACATAGCCGCTCTTGAGCAAAAGAAATATTTTAATGTAACTGCACGTCTAAGCGGTAGCAATACGGTGTCACTTATATCAAAATTTGGCAGCAATATTTTTTTAATTAATGTATAATTACAATTCTTACCATCAATTTTCCAAAACAAGATTTGACTAAAAAGTAGTTATATGTAATAAAAATTCCATTTTCCAAGGAATTTGTACCCACCATATAAAGCATAAAGGAGACTGACTAAGAAGTAGTTATATGTAATATAGTTTTTCCATTTTCCAAGGAATTTGGACCCACCATAGAAAGCATGAATGACTTTGAAGTCCAAATGGAAAAACGTGGTCATCATATTGTACATATTTTTTATTGACCGTATGAATGGATAAGTCCATTGACTCTGAAAAACACAAGAAACACAAATCAGTGATAGTACTACGTAAATTCAACCCCAAGTTTTTGTAGTTTTACAACTTATTATTGCCGCTCATGAAATTAAGGTTTGCCACATTGCTATTTTAACTCTACTTGTGAAACATAAACTGTAATTCTTAACTTTATTTGGAAAACTTAAATGCTAATCATTTATATACAAATAGTGTTTGAGTTAAAATTTGGGTTGGCAAGATTTTGTTGAAGTTGAGAGTTGTAAGTTTAAATTTCGTTTAAATATAAACTAATAAGTTATCCAAATGAAAAATAAAGCATAGACTAATTAAATTAGGAAAAAGTAGAA
Organism: Annona cherimola; assembly: GCA_030490835.1. NCBI lineage: Eukaryota > Viridiplantae > Streptophyta > Magnoliopsida > Magnoliales > Annonaceae > Annona > Annona cherimola. The sequence goes on along the minus strand of CM059973.1, from coordinate 64,004,317 downwards.
TAATATATATATATATATATATATATAAGAAGTAAACATAAATGAAAATAATATAACTTATCTTTGATGTAATCTCAACATGACAAATATCAATACAAACATAAATATGAATAAATATTATATTTCTGTTTGAATGAATGTTATTTAGATTATATACAATATATTCTTATATTAAACTTAAATAGGAAAATCTGGCTTAGCTTTACGTGAACTCTAATTGTCTGACCCTATTTATAAATCAGTTTCACTGGTTTAGGTTACTTAGGCTTGTATTTTGCACGAAAGTACTCAGACAATGTTTATTCTTGAGTTTGGTGGGCATGATACACGTGTTCCCTAAGTAGCTACGTCCCTATTTATTGGAGATGGTTGAAGCCATAATTCTTAGCTCTGGTCTCTCTCTCTCTGTCTCTCGAAAAAGCACATATGAAGAAGGATTTGGTGCTCTCCTTGCTTCTCATTCTCTCATTATCCTGTAGCTGTAGCAAATGTGATAACTCAACGGAGATTGCCGTCCTTCTATCCTTCAAAAGGCAGTACGTAAGTTCAGACCCTCAAAACGCACTCGGAGGATGGAACAGCAGCTCTCCCTTGTGCACCTGGCCTGGCATTTCCTGCTCCAAGAACCAAAGCCATGTTCATGCCATCAGGCTCCCCGGCCTCGGCCTCTCTGGAATCATCTCCCCCCACATTTCCAATCTCTCTTCCCTCCGACTTCTCAATCTGTCTTATAACTACTTCCATGGGTCACTTCCTGAGCAACTCGGTCGTCTTTCACATTTGCGTAAACTCGTACTCAACCATAATTCCCTCACCGGTTCTATTCCTAGCAGTCTCTCCCACTGTTTAAATCTCCAAGAGCTCTTTCTTTCAGTCAACCACTTGTCCGGGCATCTCCCTCCCTCCCTCGGCTCTTTGCCCATTCTGAAATTTCTGGTTGTTTCCAATAACTATCTCGTTGGCTCAATACCTTCTTCAGTTGCAAATCTCACCTCTCTCGCCTTTTTCTACCTTGCAAATAACCAACTTTCTGGTGACATCCCAGAAGAGCTTGGCAGTCTTAAAAAACTGATCCATCTGCAAATCTCTAATAACCAACTCACTGGCACCATTCCTCGCTCTGTTTACAACATCTCCTCACTCGAGTTCCTCTCCGTGACAAAAAACAACCTTACTGGGCAGCTTCCCCAGGACATTGGTCGACAGCTAACCCAACTCACAGAACTCGACATGTCTGTAAATAAGTTTAGTGGGCCAATTCCTAGTTCTCTGTCAAACATATCTGGAATTCGACAGCTCTACCTCTCAGAAAATCACTTTCATGGTCCGATTCCTTTGCTTGGAAACATGCGTGATCTTGTCAAGTTCAATTTAGAAGAAAACAGTCTCTCCTCCAACACAAATCTCAACCTCGACTTTTTCAATTCTCTTACCAACTGCACCCATTTGGAGTTGTTTTGCCTCAGAGCCAACAATCTAGCAGGCCAACTCCCCGCGTCGATAGCTAATCTATCCATCCATCTCCAAGGCTTCCACGTCGACAACAACCAGCTCTCAGGGCCTCTCCCACAAGGTATGCACAGCTATCCCAACCTCGCGGCCCTGGATTTGAGTCAGAATTCTTTCACTGGTGGCGTCCCCGAGTCGGTAGGCCTACTTGCCAACATGCAGATTCTCCTCCTCTCGGGAAACCGCTTTGTCGGGTACATACCAGACTTGTTTGGCAACCTCACAGAGTTGTATGAACTGAATCTAAGCCGTAACCAATTCTATGGGGGAATACCAGACAGCATAGGAAATTTGGGGCATCTGGAATTTTTGGATTTGTCGAGTAACAATCTAACAGGACCCATACCCCGTACGATTCTTAATCCACAAAGTTCGACATTGAGATTGATCAATTTGGCTAATAATTCTCTTCACAGCTCCCTACCTGCTGACTTGGGTCAGCTAAATGTCCTTGAGTTTATGGATTTATCGGATAACAAGCTATCAGGGAACATTCCTACCTCCTTGGGTGGTTGCTCTAGTTTACGAAGCTTAAGAATGGCTAGGAATCGGTTCCGAGGATCCATCCCAGAATCATTTAGTCAATTACTTGTCCTAGAGAGACTAGACCTGTCAACCAATGTTCTTTCCGGACATATCCCAGGATGCTTGGGTAAGCTCAAGTTCCTTTCAAGCTTAAATTTGTCTTTCAATGATCTTCAAGGAAAGGTTCCTGGAGATGGGGTGTTCATGAACATTAGCCATGAATCATTACAAGGAAACAAAGGCCTTTGTAGCGATGACGGAGTTGCACAGAAGATGCTAAGCCTATCCATATGCAACAAACAAAGATCGTCTTCTCCTGCACTCAAAGTCGTCATCCCAATTTCTTGCGTCGTTGTACTTCTTTTTTATTTTTTATGCTTGGTATATAAGCCAAGAGTGAGGGAGATGACAAGAATTCTCAGCGTCCCATCCTCGAAAGTCAGTTTCATGAGACTATCATTCGAAGATATTTTGGTTGCAACAGACAACTTCAGCTCAAGCAATTTTATAGGAAAAGGACGCTTTGGCTCAGTGTATATGGGCATCACTCATGGCGGTGCTGTTGCAATCAAGGTTCTGGATCTGAAACAGCAGAGGGCTTCAGTAACGTTTGCATCAGAATGTACAGTTCTACAAAATATTCGACATCGGAACATCATAAAGATCATCACGATATGCTCAAGCATTGACAGCAGAGGTACTGATTTCAAAGCTCTTATCATGGAGCTCATGTCCAATGGAAGTTTGGATAATTGGATCCATCCAGAAACACCCTCCTCTCCAAGACTAGGCCTACTTCAGAGATTGAATATCTGCATAGATGTAGCAGCTGCAATGGACTACCTTCACGGTGACTGTGATCCACCCATCATCCATCGTGATCTGAAACCCTCCAATGTGCTCTTGGATGATGAGATGACTGCTCATGTTGGTGACTTTGGATTGGCCAGATTTCTCGCTTCGAATCAGCCTGTGGAGGAGCAAAGTTGGGAGCTCAGGGGATCCATTGGGTATATTGCGCCAGGTATCTTTACTCACTTTGAATCATATTGTTGAAACTAGTTATATGCACTAGTATAGCAACAACATAACTTCAAATTTAGATAGGTCGAAAAAACGGTATGACTTTTGTGCATGCAAATATACGATACTCGATACTGTGCTTATCTACCGAGAAATTAGAATGCTCTTTCTGAACTTTTGTGAGTTTGATTAGAATGCTTCCATCGCACGGGAAGTACATTATACTTTAATACCATTTCAAAGAGTTTAAAGTTACATATAACTCAATTCTATTGAAGTGTACTATACATGTTAAAGGGGTTTACTGAGCTTTACCAATTAATTAAGAGTTTGATAGGGTCTAAAACAGTTCATCAAGGTTCAATAAAGTTTAGCAGAAGAAAAAAGTAATTTAGATCCATGCGAACTCAAAAGTAAGATTTTTCTTTTTGATACAACAAAAGTAAGATATTTACATGCATACAAATCGGTTTTTTTTTTCTTTTATGCCGATATATTTTTATAATATTATCCATGTCAATTTTATCATTCTTCATTTGGCCGCTGTTCAATAATTATACTCTCCTCTCCATAATTTTTTCAATATATAATAGAAAAATATATTAAAATGAAGACTATGTTATATAGAAATCAAATTAATGTTTTAATTTGGGAAAATTTTAAATATCTTTTATTTTAAATTTCAGTTATAATTTAAGAAAAATAAATTTCAATAATATTTATGATGAAAATTTATAAAACCCAAAAAGGCACCAAAATTACTCATTTAACGTACGGAATATTTCTAAAAATAAATATTTGTTGATAGTTTGAACATTTTTTTGTAGTTTGCTATTGTATTTTAAATATCCATTGGTACATGGCCATAACTTTTGGTAAATTTTGGTAAAAAAAAACTAGAATTTATCTTGTAAATAAATCAACTGTTTGGATTTTTCATATAAAAGAAAAAACTGTTTGGATTTATATATTTTCTTACCCTGGTACCGAAAACTATTTAAGTCCGAGAACTTAGGTGGGCCATACTTTAAGATGTATAAAAATGCGTAAAATTCATAGCTGTATTATAATGTTAAGCAAATCATTCATTGACATTGTACTAATTTTTTAGGCAATTCAGATATTAAATTAACAACTTTGAGTTTGATTTAAAATCAAATAATTTTCTGTAATAAAATATTAAATAATTTTATTACATTGATTATACATCTTTATAGGATGGGGGTTGTGCACATAATTCATTGGGATGAAACTTAGCTTTATAATTAATCCAGTAATTCTAAACGCAATTAATGGATTAGATTCGGATTTAAGCATTAATTACAGCTTTTGCAATCAATTTCTACTCTAACTATGGCGGTACATGTACCATTAAATCATTTCCCGTATATAGTATACTATTATGTATTAGATGCCATCTACAATTTTATTTTAATATATTTATATTGTTATATATTACACAATTATAAAGAAGATGGTCACCACCGAGAGTAAATTCTCCACGAGAGTATTTAACAGCATCATACGGTGAACCGTTGTTTTTAATGCATGCGAAAAATTGTTAATATTGCCGGCATACATAAATGCCAAAAAACAAAAATTTTGACGTATATGCAAATATCTTATTTTTAGGTCAGCAAGGATGTAAATAACCCTAAAAAATGATGGAAGTTAATATTTACCCCTTGACCATGGATGCAATGAGGATATATCCGGATGTATTCCCTTCTAATTGCTTTAGGCATTGTTTGGCTTGGCAATAAGAATATAGCGTTGTGCGCGTTATCTTAAAAACTCTGATTTCTAGCTCGGGAATTTCGTGTTTATTAAGACTTTCTAATTAAATCGTTCAAATTTAATAGATAACTACAGACGTTACCAACAAGCCAAAGTCCAGACTTCTCATGGAAAATAACCGGGGCCAAACATGCCATTGGAGGTGGTTTTTTTTTTTTTAAAAAAAAAAAAATATTATACGAGCCATTGGAGGTGTTAGAAACTACATGAGGGATGAATGAGCTCATATGAATAGATGATAATATTAGAGGTTATTGTACATTGCGGAATGAGAAAGTAAACTAAGATGGAGACAAGTGGTACTGAAAATGGAAAAAAAAAAGTTAGATATTGGAAAACAAGAGGTTGTGTTGGCGTTAATAACTGTGTATATCGCCGAAAAGGCATTTTATGCAGTGTTGTAAGAACTGGACCGGACCGGCCGGTCGGACCAGTTCGACCGGGAACCGGTCCAATCCGGTTCGATTACTATCGGTTCGGTTTAATATAGTTAAACCATCTAAACCGTCAAACAGGCGGTCGAACCGGCTGCATCGGTTGAACCGTCTTCGACCGGTTCGGTGGCTATCCAAAAAATGAAAATCCCTTGAATTCCCATTTTTCTTTTCCCCCCCAAATCGGTCTCCTCTCCCACTCGCCCGCTTACCCACCCTTCGATTTTCCTCTTTTTCTTCCCCCCTCCCCCACAAATCGGTCTCCTCTCCCGGCCACCCACCCACCCATAGCCGCACTGTAGCAATCTGTCCAGCCGCTCGAGCTACCATCCCCTGCCGGCTACGACTTTCGTTTCTTCCTCGTCTCCGATTGTCGGCATCCTCCTCCTGGCAGCACCGGCAGCACACCACAACAGCAATTACAGCACAGCTCACGGCCCGCGCGAGCAGCATCTTGCTGCCTCCAGCTCTCCCGATGAGCAGGTTCATTCTCCACTATCCCGGATCGTCAGCAAGGTCATCCCAACGGCGACACTAGCATCAAACAGCAGCAACTGACCCCTGTTCATAGCCCCTGCCCTTCATGGTACTTTTTTTAAATCATGGAAATGGTCAAATTTAGCAATCGTAGGTCTGTTTGCAATCAAAGAAAACAGCTAGGAAAAAAGGCTGGAAAACTTTTTGGAAAAAATTAAATGGTTGATTCGATTTGTTTTTTTTTGTTTTTTTTTGTTTTTGAAGACAGTGAAAAGTGCGCAAAGTTGATGAAAAAAATTCATTTTGCTTGTCTACAAATTGAGACATATAGCCTCCAACGACCACATAGAAGATAATGAAAATGCAATAAATCCAGATCTTCCATTTCTGTATATGAAGTAGAAACATATGATTTCATGGTTTTTTAGATGTTCTTGGACCATTAAAATCAATTTTCATTACTGTTAAATTATTTGTGACATTGTTTTTAGTATAAAGTTTGATAGATCAATGGACTAATATTCAAATTGTTCTAAGAAAACCAGCATTATGAAAATTGTAAGGATACTTTTGGCATTTTAAATTTCTCTTAGGAGTTTTATATTATTATAAATTATTTAATTGTTCAATCATTCAACAATTTTTAATTTATTTTATTTCTTATTGTGTTAGATACATTTATAGAAGTGTGATTCATAAATGCATGAAGATAAATAGGGAGAATTTCAGAGTCAATGTTAATGCTAAAGACTTATCACACATTTTAGGTTAGTTAATATAGTTAATTTTTTCTAATTTAATTTATCATATTCATGCTTAAAGATTTTTGAACATTTTTTTATTAAAATTTTCCTCTATATTTTGTTGTAATTATTAAAATCTAACATTTAGATTTAGGATTTATGAATATATAATTTTAGCAATACACAATTAAAATTAAAATAATTAAACATTTATGACACATCACCGGTTCAAACCGGTTTGCTTAACCGGTCGAACCGGTTCGAACCAGACCAGTTCCTTCACCGGTTCAATCACCGGTTCGGTTCTGACAACATTGATTTTATGTTGATGTCGTTCACCTTACACTTTGGCATTAACAACTTTTCAGGCTTTTACAATGAATGCAAGCCTAAGAAACATTCAAATTTCAAAAAGGCTTTCTCATATGTATGTTTTAATTTCTTGATGAGAAGAGTGCGGTTTATGGAGCAAACCATCCACGGCAGCAGATGTTTACAGCTATGGAGTATTATTACTAGAGACATTCACAGGCAAGAAACCAACGGACAGCTTGTTCAAGGATGGGCAGAACTTGAACAAATTTGCAGCTACAGCGGTAGCAAATCGGTTGGACGAAATTGTGGATCCAATCCTGCAGGAAGAAGACGACATCAATGCATTATGTCAAGAGAGAAGCAATAGCAGTAGTCGTCAGAGGAATAACAACATGAGAAGCAGACGAGATGAGACTAATCATTTGAATGAGGCGGGAGGAGACTGGCTGAGCAGGAAAGAGGAATGTTTGTCTTCCTTGATTAGAATTGGTATATGGTGTTCTGCTGATTCGCCAGTCCATCGACCAAGCATAAGAGAGACTCTAATGAGAATGCAGAAGGTGAAAGAAATGTTGCTTCATGTTACTCCACAGTGATGTTCCACCAGCGGTCCACTTTATCTTGATGATGGCAGAGTTTTAGTGTAATTAGTTTTAAATCATAGCTTATTGTTAAGCTTTCCTTCCAAGGCAGCACAGAATTTGTAAGGTCTTTTTCATCAATGAAGCGATTAATTCATTAAATTAATAAATTAAGTATTCCCAAGATAGTTAAATAACTAATTAAATTGCTGGCGTTTAAACTTTAATATTTAATAAGTAGGGTAATGATTTTATATAATTTGGTTATTACTTTGTATGAGCAATATCAATGCAAGAAAACTGATTTTTAGCGATGTAAAATTTTGTATTAATTTATACTACAATGTCATTATAACCACATCACCATAAACCTGTCATAAAAAATCTTTTATAATGCTTTTTGAATTTATCACTAAAAATATAACTTTTAGTAAAAAAAATTTATTACTAAAAGGTCACTTTTGCAATATCCATTATGTTATTATCACTAAAAGCTAATTTTTTTAGTGGCAATAATTATTTATATCACTAAGTAGTTCTTTTTCAATAAAAATGTTAAGTGATTCCAAAAGTGTGTCACAGAATATTAATGTGCTAATATTTTATTATGAATAACTATGTATGGTTTGGGAAGCTACTAGATTTTACTATTGATTATTTATGTAAGGATATTTCACATTTTAATGAATGATGGGTAAACTTTTTTTTCCCATTTACATATTTTCCTGAGTATATAGAATGGTTTTTTAATGAGGCACCCTTTCATTTTTTTTTTAGGAAAATTAGTTAACCACCCCTTACTTTTTATATGTAAAAATCTTAATCATTTAGAATATTGTTCAATGTGCATTTATTTTTGATACCGACATTCGCTTGATTGAAAACATATATGTATGAATATTTAATATTATTTAAGAGTATCGATCAACTTTTTAAATTTTGAGAAAATTTGAAAGTAAATTTACATTATATAAAAGTTTCCAACTAAAGTGAATGTTGACATCATAAGTACATGCATGTAAAGATTAAACTTCTGCGGACCCCGTAAGGGTCTTGCCTAAGGCACCTAGTTGCATTTAACTCATATTTTTATTTTTTTTGAAACTTTTTCATAAAACTATTAATCTAAATGTATTTACCATGTACATCAATTTTTATCATTTTTGGAGATTTTTAGATATATTTTTATTTTTAAAGATTAGAGATATTTTTAATAATTTAAAATTACTAAATACCAGTAATTTTTTAAAAATAAAAATATCTAAAAAATTTTAAAATGGTAAAAATTGATATATGTGTTAAATATACTTAAATTAACAATTGTATAAAAAAGTTTAAAATTTTTAAAAGAACAAGTATTTGAACTTAGATGTACCGAAGCTAAGTACCTAGGTGCATAAGATAAAACCCTTAGAAAAACTGCTGTGTGGATTAGATTGCTAAATTTGATTTCGATATACCTTTTAACTATCCATATTTTCATTTTAAACCCTAAAGTTTGCATATTATCATATTAAATCATTTAAAGTTTCATTTTTTTTATTTTAAACTCTTGCTCCGTTGCACTAACAAAGCGGTTACCTATATTCCGAAATTCATCAACCATCATCAAAAGATAATGAATTTGGGAACTTGGAGACTTTTTCTATCATGCAAGAGAGACTGATTGGGTTGCTTAAGTTTTAGATTTCCCTTTTTTTCGTACAGATGCAAGAGTATTTTTGATATTACATATAAGCTTACAGTACTTTTTTAATATTATAAAGGATGAGAGTTTAAAATGCAAAGAACGAAAAATTTAAGATGTTAATATGTAAATTTTAAAGTTTAAAATGTAAATGCACAAAGTTAGATGGTCTAAAATACATATTTTCAAAAACTAAAGTCAAAATTATGTGTAATTTGTAATTTTCCATATATTTAACATGAACTAACTACATGTGCACTCATTTACCTTTTGGCATGAGGAACGTCATGCTCATGGAGTTGGAGAAATGGAGACGACCGAACGTTGCCCATTTCTAAACAGGTGGGTTGTACACACAGAAATATGTACGGGTCATTTTGAGTAAGTGGATGCGCCCCCCCCCCCCCCCCCCCCCCCCTGGCCTTGTGGTAGCATTGTCACTCTTGATGACAATGTAATAAAAAAAACTGTTTTATATTATATTTTTTATTTTTTAATTTTAGTAGTTGTATATCCTCTCTTAAAAGATAATACATTTGAAAAATATAAGTTGTCAATCAAAGTGATTTTTGACATTGTAGCAACTGTCCAATTGCTCATGGAATCTCATTGACAGCCATGAAAGCTAAAGGAAACTGCTATCGCAATTAACGGTGGATTTTGCCGAAAATAGGCCCTATATGTTCTTAAAAGTATTGATACTTTATATAATCATTTATCTATTTATAAATTTTATAGCAAATGATTTACATGTTGAAATTTTTTTTAAAAGTTATTATTTATATCAAACTATTTGACGTTGAATTTATACTATTTTCAGATGAGTTCTATATATGTATCCAATGGTGATGAAAATTAGTTCGATAATAGAATATATAATTCTAAATACCATGAGTGAAGTAGATTTTAATTTTAGGATCATGTGGGGGCTATTTTGAGGTAATTGTACCATAATTGCGGTGCAGTGAAGCTGCACTTAAATATTTCTATTAAAAAAGCCGTTTCATATTCTAATTTTATTTTTTAATTTTAGTAGTTGTATATCGTCTCTTAAAAGATAATACATTTTGAAAAATATAAGTTTTCAAAGTGATTTTTGACATTGTAGCCACCTTCCAATAAATCTCATTTACACCCATGAAAGCTAGAGCCAGAAACTGCCCTTGGTCCCAAATCCAGAAAAACGGCAGCAAGCATAGAGTTAATCAATCATCAATGTCTCTTCCAACTCTAGCCCTGCCATCGTTTTTTTCTTTTTTTTAAAAAAAAATACACGCTGACAACCGATATTACAATCAAAAGCATTCACAATTCTTACACTATTGAGAAATTTTTCTACAAATACTTTCACACTCAGAAAGACATTTATAATTATCTCTACACACTTTAGGAAGACTAACAAATATAACGCTGATGCTATGTTCATTCGAACCAACCATGGGAGAACAATAACACCACACTCACATACATTCCACTGCGTCCTCTGGCGCTGGATGCCCTGCCATCGTTTTTAGGTTTTTCTCCAGCCATGATTTCAGGCATCAGCAGCCGAAATACCGGATCTGCCCCATTTCAGCAGGCCCAAAATGACACCACTGAGATTTTCCTCTCTCCCTTAAAATGGGCGCCACCAGATCAAGCCATGAACTCCATTGCCGTAGTAATGGGCTGCACAAAACTGGACAAACCCTTTCAAGAAACAGGGACTTCTGAATTTTTATTTTAATTTTTTTAAATGAAACTGGGCACTTCTGATTTAAAAGTCAATCAATGGAGAGGAAAGTGTAACGCCCCAGGCCTAACAGTAAGGTATTGTCCGCTTTAGACCTCGGCCCGCACGGTTTTGCCCTTCTGGGTTCACGTGCATCCCGTCCTTCCCCAAAAGGCACCTCACTGAGGTACCTGACGGCCTCCACTTATAGCCCAAGCTCCCTCCCTCTTCTTAACCGATGTAGGATATCACATTCACCTCCTTGGGGCTCCAGCGCCCTCGCTGGACATACCATCAGGACGTCGGGAATCGGCTCTGATACATTATGTAACAGTTGCGGAAAAGGTTGATAAAGTATGTCAAAGTGCAATGGAGCAATCATGGAGAATCGGAGGCTATATGGGAGCTTGAAGAAGATATCAAACAAAAATATCCATTTTTGTTTAATTAAGTTTCGAGGACGAAACTTTTATAAGGGGGGAGAATGTAACAGCCATCGTCCATCCGTTTCTAAGAAACGGATGGAAACGGATGGGATTGATGGGTCATGCACGTTCATTTCAAATTGATGGCAATTAATCACAGCCGTTTAGTAGATGGATTAGTATAAAAGGCGCAAACATGAGATGGGTTTCCGTCATTTGAAGAAGAAGAGAAATCACACAGGAGACAGACGAAAGAATTTTTGAAGGTAAGCTGCGTCGAACCATTTTATCTGTTAATCTCATTCATTCTATATTATACGTAAGTTATTTCATAGATCTAAACCATTCACGACATTTTTAGCAAGGCTAATTAGTCACAGGAGTATTATTGAAATGTTTGATATCGAAATTTTATTTATTTAAATGAGAAGTACCAAATTAAGGGTATGAAATGATATATGATGAAATAAACGTACTTCTGAGCATAATCAGAGAATTGTGACTGTACAATAATAATATAATTATATGATTAGCTTGCCTGTAAAATTTTAGATTGATCAGACTTATAGATTTTTAGATATAGCGATTTTTACACATAATATAGAGTGGTAAATATGTATTTTAAGAGAAAAACATAAAAAAATAATTACAGAAAAATATAGATGCAAAAAGAATAATCTAAACCATTACAAAAATTATTTGAGATATTTAACAATATATGTGATGAATTAACTCTGTTAAAAATTAGTTTATATGGCTATTATTTAATATTAACCCTTTATTAAACCCTTTATATTAAATCTGATGATAGAGATGTTATTTTGAAAAATAGACCATCCAGATTATAAAACATAATTTTATAAGCTTACCCCTAAAATTTCAGATCAAACAGATATGTATATTGAGAGATATAAGCCATTTTAGTTGGAAAATATGGACCGTTAAAAATAAACAACTAAATGAATAAGCTTTTGGACTAGTGGGCTAAGCCCATCTGAACAGGCCCAGTGAGTCAGAAGCCCAGAAACCAAGCTTAAGACCACATAAACAAAAGCCCAAGATCTTAGCCCACTAAATAGAGCCAGCTCACTATCCAATCTGGCCTAACTTCCAACAAAGGATCCAACCCACTAGCCTAGCCCACTGTTCTGGCCCGCTAGCAGCAGCCCATTGGCGGCCAACTCGCTGGCGCCGGCGACCGACCGGCCGGCGGCGGAAAAAAATCAAATAAATACCGAAAAATCTGAAAAAAAAATACAAATTTTTTTGAAAAATACTAAGAAAATTAAAGTCAATATTTAGAAGCTTAAATGAGTTTAAAATTATAAATTTATGAAGAATGAAAGTTTATAAAGGTGTGATAAATGGAAAAAAATATATAAATAAATATATATAAAAGAATTATAAAAATATGAGAAAAATTAAAGGAAAATATTTAGAGAAGTATAAGTCCAAATTTATTTTTATATATAAAAATAAAGTTGTTTAAAAGTGAATTAATATAAGAATAAATAGAAGAAAATAGGATTTCGACCGATTAAAATTATGAGAAAATTTGGGAAAGTTGTAAATGGAATTTTAAATAATATTTGTGAAAACCAAAGTGAAATAATAAACATACTATGATGAAAATTAGGAAAAGAGACTTGAGGCTACTACAAAAAAATTGAAAAAAGAGGAGTTTTAAAGTCTGTTCAGAGGTAAGTAAACTTTTACCAAAGCATGTTTTTGAAAATATTATGTGAATATTATGATTTGCTATGAAATGTGATTATTTATTTTCTTTCAAATTTGTTTATTCAAAAATGAGCATTATTATTTCAAATTCATGTTTAGTAGTGAATTTAAGTGGTGCATCAATTAAAATTCATGAGCATGATGCATAATTGCATATTGGATTTGCCGCCAAGGTGTAAAGTAGTATGGTAGTACCTGGCTGCGACCTCACGACTACCAAAGGAGATGATTTAGCTCACAAATGTGTAGCATGACTGTACGCGAGCACAAGTAGATAACAATACCCATAGTATGAATGCATGATTTAAAATTGACATATGTGTGCATGCGTATCAATATGTTTTTATTACAGTTTGTTGTGCATAAAAGACAATATAGATATTGAATTTTTTTTTAAAAAATACATTTTTACTTACTGAGCTTTTAGCTCACATAGTTTCTATTTTCAGTGGAAAAACAAGGATATAATGCTATACTAGAGCCTTTATCAACACAGAAAAAAGGTGAACCTAGCAGAGGAAAAGACAAAGAAGTTTAGAACTTTATGAAATTATCTTATAATGCTTGTTTATTTTGATTTTAGACACTGAAAATTGTATAATAACTCCTTAAGGAGCAAACTTGAGATGTAATAGTTAGAATTTTATAATTTTGCACCTTGGTATCTATTTCCATCTCGGGAGATTTTATTCTCAGCTTTGACATAGTAGACCTCATTCACAACACCTCAAGGGTGGGGTGTTACAAATGGTATATGTGATATCCCACATTGGTTAGGATGAGGGGGAAGCCTGGGCTATAAGTGGAGGCCGCCAGGTACCTCAATGAAGTGCCTTTTGGGGAAGGACGGGATGCATATGAACCCAGAGGGGCAAAACCATGCGGGCCGAGGCCTAAAGCAGACAATACCTTACTGTTAGGCCTGAGGCGTTACAGAAAGTGACATTTTTCTTGCATGATCAATTTTAAATCTCTAACAAGACTAAAGAAGTAAATCTATACAAAACCTTGTCAAAACTTCGTCCAATTCTCAATGCTCAACAGAAATTTCGAAACTCCTTCCTGCTTTTCTACTGCTGTCGAAATGTTGACTTTTTGCTACATTTGGAGGAGCACTGAAATATTGTGCTCGAATAATCCATGTCTTCCATCTTCACCGTTTTTAAGGATGCAGTTTGTGACGCCATGAGCCTATTGTGAATTTAACGCCAAATATCACGAGTCTTTACCACCATTTCCACGTTCCTACTCGTTCATGGAAAGTGGGTCCTTTTTTCACCAAAATCTAGAAGTGACATTTTTCGTGTCCCCAAGTGTTAATGGTCATGGTCAGCCAGTCAACCCGTTTGTCCAACCTGGTTATAAATAAGTTTTGATTGGGATTGTTGAATCAATAGGTTATGAACAGTCGACCTATTTAACCATTTAATTAAATAAGCGAATTAATGTTGAGATTTTATAACCCATCAATCCGTTAAGTTATCTGTTTAACCAATTTAGCTCATTCAACCTATTTAACTCGTTGAACCCATTAAAGTTATATATATATATATATATATATGTAAACTCTTTGGTTATTTTTCCCGCTAAGTCTTCCTCCTGCTACCTAATTTCATTTTTCAACTGTTGTCTTAATTCTATTTTTTTGTTGTTGCTTTATTTCCTTTTTTTTTGCGCCAAAAGCACCCTTTCGTCTATCCCTATGAGATCATCGTTTATCAGATTTAGGTCTTTAGGTCATTTTCTATACAACTTGTTAAGAACCCGTCTACCTATTTATTAAATAGATTGTAAATGAGTTAAAGTTGAAATTTTTTAAATGAGTTAATAAATGGATTAAAGTCTGAGATATTTTAAATGTGTCAGGAGTAGGAAAAGAATTCAACCCATTCAACTCGATTCATTAACACCCCTAGTCGTATACACAACTCTCTCTTAAATTTGTTTTAAATATTCAAACTTTAAAGTAAACTATAGCTTACCCATAAAAAAAATAAACTAAAGCTTAGATGGTAACCAAGTTAGAATCTAGCTAAGACATTTAAAATTAAATGCGTCTTAATCTTGACTACAAATAAGTATCGAAGTCATAATTTTTCTAACTGTAGAATTCAAGACCGTAGAATTGAAGTCACACTTATTTAATCCAAGTGTCTATGCGTGTGAGAGGCAGAGATTCGTGTGTTTGAGAAATGATAAAAATTTTAGATGAAAAGTTTTTGGTGAAAATTTTGTTAAATTAATAGAAAATGACTTGATATAATAAGGATAATAACGAGGTTTAAATAAAATAAAGTGAAAATAGATAGGTTAGTTGTAAGGGTAGTTATATATAAATGATTACAAAATAGGGTAGTTGTATGGAAAGATATGAAGAAATAAATTTAAAATATGATAGTTATGAAAAGGGAAAGGTTTAAATTGAGAAATTTTAATTCGAAAAGTTTGAAATTTTTTTCGAATAAGCTGAGGCTTGGATACATACGAATGTTGAAGGGAGACTCCTTTCGTTCCATTAACGAGACTGACTTCCATAATGTGTACAACTGCTGGTGGCCTTATAAAATGATATTGACATATTAATAATAATATTACTTCTGTTCTGTTTATTTAATGCTAAATGGATTGATGGAATTTATTTTAGAAATTATGCTAATGAATTCATATTAATTAATGGTGATTTTCAAATGAGATGGTATGAATGCAAAGATGCTAGATTTCCATGAGAGTTGAATGGATTCATCTGGGACTATTTTGATATAAATGTGAAGGGAGAATTTTATATATTAATATTGAAATTTTGGTCAGGATTGATTTAGTTTAGAAGCGTATATTTCAGAATTGATATGGAATTTTAGCGAAAAAATTTGACTATTTTGCTATTTGAGTCAAGTAGGATTTCTTTCTTAAAGATTTCCCTATTTTATTATGGATGTGAACTTTTATAAAATGTTTTTATGATGATGTTGATTGGGGATTTTAGAAAAATTTTATTTTTTTTATGGATATTTTTATAAAATGTTTTTATGATGATGTTGATTGGGGATTTTAGAAATTTTATTTTTTTTATGGATATTTTTTATAAAATGTTTTTATGATGATGTTGATTGGGGATTTTAGAAAACTTTTATTTTTTTTAAATGGTTATTGTTACAATCATCTCAATAGGTATTTTTTCAACTTAATCTTTGAAATATTCTTACAAATTTCTTACATTATTCTAATATACAACCAACAATATTTTTTTAATATTTATCCATATGGTGGACACTCCACACACCTGGGGAGAATTAATGCCACCAGCTTTTTTTCTTGCTATTCAAATCACCTTCAAATGTTGCTGCCCTAAGCTGCTTCTTTTATCACTAATGTAGTTGATGCGTCTTGAAATCGCGTGCCCAACTCCACGGGGCATGCTCGGCAGAAATTTCATTTTTAGATATGAGATCTATTGATTTTTTTGATAAGCCTTGTATGAATTTCAGATGAATTTCACCATGCGCGGAACGGCCCTCTAGTGCGTGTTCGAGTTGGGGATTTTGAACCATATTTTCAGTGGGGGTGTTGATATTTGGAAGCTTGTTATCTCTTTTTGAAAACATTGTTAGATTTGTCTTAGAGCTTTGAATGTGATATGAATTGAGATATGTTGTAAATATACTCCAATCAAAAAAAAAATTCAGATGAATTTATATGTGATTTTTTCGTCTACAGAAAAGTATATTTAAGATCTAAATTTTTCTGAAAGAATTTAAGATCTAAATTTTTCTGAAAGAATTTAAGATCTAGATTTCGGGTTGCATGCCTTAAGCAAATCATACGTGCACACACTGACTTGCAAGTTGAATGGACATGACGAGTACGATGAAAATAATAAGTAGACATGGATTTGGCCTCAAATTCACCTATCTCACATCTTACATGGCAATCTACAAAAAATGAAATATGAAAGGTTTTTGTACTTATAAAATGATCTTTTCAAACCGGTTGGTAATCAGGCGTTGTCCAACTTGTCCAAACACCTATTTTTTTGTTTTTTTCGAATGTTTTTATAAACATGTTAATTTAGTTATGTTTAATGGGAACCGATCTTGTGCAGTCCGTTGTAAAATGGACCCCACACATATTAGATTGTAATGAAACTTTATACACTCATTTATCCATATATAAATCATACTTTAGACGGTTTAGATGTTGAAAAAAACACTTTAAACTTGATATTTACATTAAACTATTTTATTACGTTGATTTTGCACCATTTTAAGATGGAGACTACACACATGTTGGATTTGGATGAAAATTGGTATGGTAATAAAGTGAATAATTCTAAATACAATGGGTGGGGTGGATTTATGGGAAATGATCAGGTGGGACCCACAGTGCATGGACTGCACGGTGCAGTCGCATGCACTGGATCATTTCCCATGTTTAATTTATAAATCAAAATTTACTATTTTTAGAGATGTGTATATATTTATTTTTGATTTTTAAATACATAAATATCTAAGTCATTTAAAATGACTTAGATACCTCTGTATTTATAAATCAAAAATAAATAAATAAATATATATATCTCCAAAAATAGTAAAAATTTAGTTTATAGATTAAACATAACTAGATTAACATATTTATAAAAAAATTTTAGAAAACAATAAAAATAGGTGTTTAGGCTGGTTAGAAATCGCCGGATTTCCTCCCGTTTGAGAAGATGATAACTCTTGGTCCTTCAGGAGTCTCACATCTTGGAAGAATACTTGCGTCCTATTCCTCACCAGTTAATCCAAGTGGCTTACCTCCCTGTTCTCTTCAAAATGAGTGTGCCTCCCATTTACTTCTATACATGGAGAAATTTCCAAATAATCACGATTTTTGACCCTAATGCTTTGTATACCCACCGACTTTTAAGAATTCCTTACATGCCAATGAATTGTGAACAAATTAAATTAAGTTCTTATTCTCATTAAAAATAAGAACTTAATCTCATTAAATACAACTAGATTAATAGTTTTATAAAAAAATAAAAAATAAAAAATGAAGTGCACTGAAGCTAAGTACAACCGAATGCATTTAAAAATGTCTCTTTTCAAAGATGGTATACACAAACATATTTTTTAACTGGACATTTTGAATACACCTTAGATGGGTGAGCGTTTGGTTATTAATATATTTTAAAAATATAAATTTAATATAAATAATATACATATATCTTATAGAAGAATGATTCTACTAGTATAGATACAAATTTTACAAAAGTCATAACGTATTTGATTTGAAATTTCTCTTAGACCTTGTATATATGGATGCAAACCTTCCAGCGTTGAAACTGGGATCCAAGATAGGTGAAGTTGCACCTCAAGTTAACTCCATGTGCGACTTGGGTGAAGTCGCATCCCCAGGTCGACTCCGCATGTGACTTGAAGTGAAGTTGGAATCCAAGTCGACCCGGATATTCGACTTGAGTTAGAATGAAGAAATATGTAGTACGAACATGTAAATGTGCCTAAGTTAATCATTCAAGATTGTATATTTCTTAAGGAATAATCATTGAGCTACATCTATGAACTTCAAGACCAAACTATTCTAAGTTCATGACATGAAAGCAAGTCTCCAAGAAAAGATGATCATGTTGAGTTCCAAAATCAAGAATATCAGTGAAAGAACAATATAAGATGGATAGCAAGCATTCAAGATCACTCTCAAGAAATACAAGTTCCAACAAGCGCATACAGAAAGTGAAGTCACACCTGAAGTCGACTTCACCTGCGACTTGGGTCAAGTCCTGGATCAAGTTGACCTGAAATGGAACTTGAAGTTTTTGATGGAGACCAAAGTCGCACCCCAAGTCGACTCTAATATGCGACTTGAGCGAAGTCGCACTCGAAGTCGACTTCACATGCAACTTGGGTCGCAACGGTCGAAAAAATTCGAACGTTGGCGCATTAAATGTGCGCCACCTACTTCCAAATGTTCGAATTTACTCCACCATTATAAATAAGCATTCAAGTGAACCTGCTAGGGGTTAGAGAAAGCATTTACTAAGATCCAACTACCATCCTCTCCAAGCATTAAGTGATCAACACAAGTTTCAAGTGAAGAACTAAGCTCCAACTTGCTGCATGCTCTAACGCTGATCAAATCATCTCCTCTTCCACGAGCTGAAAACTGCTTACACAATCGGTAAAGTGTAGATTTCTTTATTTGATTCATTACTTTTATTTGATACTTGGTTTGATATCTGTGGCGCCCCGAACCGAGGTGCCTAGAAGCCTTACTCCGGGATCGTTTTGATTGGTAAACGTGACTCAGGATTGTTGCCCTGATCACACGGCAGGATTTTTTTTTTTTTCATCAATACATGGAAAATTCCCATCATTTATCCAATTTGAAATATATTTCACATAACACAGTTATGATAAAAAACTATTCCATAAACATTTTCATTGGAATAAAAATATTCCCTTTTCATCTCAAAATTATCATCGTTGTCTTTACATAAAGTTTACATAAACATCATTTATATATAACACTTGGCATGCTGCCTTCATCATCATTTCCTATCTGTTGTTGAAAAAGCATGGGTGAGTAATAATACTCAGTAAGCAAGCTATACATAATTTTTCAATCATTTTCATGCATTTCATAAAATGCAAATGCAATGCATACATAGCATTCATGACATTCCTTTGGATGCAACGCTAGCTAGGCGCCCATCCCATACATGCTCCCATTTCAGGGAGGTCGCCGCCGGCCTGGGCCTATTAAGTGACTTGGCAATAGCGAGGGGGACATCCGGTCCGCTTACTACCTCGACTAAGGCCTATTCCTCGTGCACATGCTCATTCTCATACACATGCCGACATGATATTTGCAAATCATAAACAATTTCATAAAAAGCATTTAATAAATAATTTCACAAAAATGAACTTCAGTTCATGTAAAGCAGTTATAGGTATGGCCAACCTTAAATAAATTTCATAAAGCAACTTGCAAACAATTTCAAACATTTTGAAAATAATTTGCAAAACATATAACTTGCTTACCTTCTTAGGAGGTGTCTTCGACCTTCTCTTTTCCTTTTCCTATTCAAGGACAAAGGATATTTCATTTCCTTTATTTAAGCTGCTTCCCATGTATGCTTTATAATATTTGGGCATTATTTCTTTACATAGATATTTTTGTCCATAAATTCTTCAAAAATTCCATACTTATATTCACTGTAGCATAAGACTGTAGCAGATCACTGTTCATCCGTGGTTACTGTTCACAGCAACGTGGTTACTGTTCATGGGTTTCAAAAATTGATATTTTTTCAAAAAATAAAAAATACCATGACATACCTTATGCCTAGTATATCATTGGACATTTCTTATATTTTGAATTTATCATTATTTACTTGGCCAAAAAAATCATTTTCTCCATATACTAAAAATCATCATAAATTCACTTAAGCATAATCCTTAATTCCGAAAATCATGAAATTAATATATCATTATTCCAAAATCATATTTATCATAATCATACATCCCAAATCATCACTTATCAATTTTGGAGCATTATTTTCACATATCATATGCTATTTTCCCAAATACCCTATCTTTGCTCCAAATTTTTGATGTTTTGGCATAATTCCATTTAAACATTATATCTATACTTATTTTCTCATGTTTGGGGATTATCTAAGCATGGTTTTACCTCATATAACATTCAAAACAAGTTTGAGGGGAATCCACTCACCTCAAGTGAAGTTATGCCTCTTCAACTCGCCTTTTCTCACTCCAACCTTCGATTCTCCTCTTTCCTTAAGGCTAAAACGTGTGGGGATGGGAAATGAAGTTGCTCAAGTGATTTTTGAGCTGAGATGGTTGTGGATTTCGTTCATGGGCTGCTCCTCTATTTATAGGGGTCCATTTTTCATAAATTTGGAATTTACCCCCTCTAGCTTAGGGTGTAAAATTGCAAAAGTGTTTTTTTCTAATTTCCCAAAGGTGCTTAAAGCATTGTGCAGCCACCTTACCCTGCTCCAGCTGCCCTATATTGCAGGCCTATTTTTTCCTATTTTTATATATTTTTTATTTAATTAATTTTAAGCTAATTAAATCCAAACCCTTGATTTTTGATTTGGATGAATTGGGACCATTGATTAAAGTCAAATAGCCATTAAATTCCCCTGCTCACGCCCCTGCCCTTGCTGATTTGCATTAAATTTTTATTATTATTTTTTTATTATTTTTTTAAAAAAGTCAAAAGTAACTTTTAATAAAAGTTAAGCTACTTTTTGATTTTTATTTGATGGTTTATCTTGACCTTTGATTCATGGTTTTCATCACATCTTAACCCATTCATCATGTCCATCATGAATTTTTAACCATCCATAAAAAATTTCATCGAATTCCGACGCCCGGATTGCAATTTATGAATTTTTTTCTATTTTTCTACAAAAATCCAAACTTGGATTAAAATATCCAAAAGAATTGCTATTTTGTCTTGTAGTGATTAAATCTCTATTTTGTCTTTTTGTGATTAAGTTAATCCAAGTGATTAACTCTTAATCACGTGTCTTAGCCCGTAGTTACTATTCACGTACACTATTCACGTGCACTATTCACGGGGTTAAATTCTTAATCGCATTATTTCAATCTCCAATATACATATCCATCAATATAATTCATGAATTTTCATTTATTCATAAAATAATTACAATATTACAAATGTCGAAATGACGCGTATACAGTCGAAACAACTCGTATACGGTCAGGGTTCCACAATATCGGTGTTTTGAACCAAGTGAAAGCAAAGTAGCGTTGTGACTTGAGTGGGACTCGTCACCTACTTATGCTGTGAATTGTATATGCCCCCTAGAGCTGGAATCTAGAAGAGAGCTGTTGCTCTACCTGTATTTGATAATACAATAGTGGAATCCAAGTCACAAATGGTGTGAGCTTGGAAGAGTGGAGTAGGGGAGGTTGCCCGAACCAGTATAAAACTCTTGCATACTGTTGTGGTTTGCATTTCTGATTTTATTGCTTTATTACTCTCCATATTATTCGTTTGTTTCATTAAGAGGATTGAATTAAAAAGGAGAAAATTTTTGTTTAAGTAAAAGTTTCAAAATACTCAATTCACCGATCCCCTCTTGGATAATAGTCATAAATTGGGGACCAACAAGTGGTATCAGAGCAGGTTTTTGAATTTAAACCAAAGAGATCTTTGAAATGACATCCCAATCAACTTCCATCTTTGCATTTGCCGAGAGCCAATCTTTCACAAGACCACCTCTATTTGATGGAACTAACTTCGGTTATTGGAAGTTGAGAATAAAATAATTAATCATGGCTACGGATATATATTCTTGGATTGTCATCCAAGATGGTGTTGTGTTGCCTATTAATGAAAGAGCCTCCATATAGTCCGAGGAGAAGTAAGAACTGTTAAAAGAAACGCAAAGGCCATGAACTTCCTCTTTTGTGCATTAATGACATCCGAATACGATAGGGTATCCTCATGCCAAACCACCAAAGAGATATGGGATACTCTTACTTCTATCTATGAGAGAACTTCTCAAGTCCAAGGAATGAGAAGAAATATTTTGATTGGAGATTTAGAAAGCTTTAAAATGCTTGAAATTGAAAATATTTCTGAAATGTTTGCTAGATTTTTTAAGATTACTAATGCCTCGAAAGGTCTTGGAAAAACTATTTCTGAATCTGAGCAAGTAATAAAAATCTTAAGAGCACTACCGAATCTTGAACCCCAAAGATCACGACCATTGAGAAAGCAAAGGACCTCAACACGCTACGGCTAGAAAATCTCATAAGCTCTCTCATGTCACATGAGTTAATCAAGAGGAGAAATGAGGAGCAACACAAAGGCAAAAGAGTTATTGCCTTAAAAGCTGTACAAATTTCAAAAGACTCCACCTCATCCTCTCAAAACGACGATGAAGAAAATGTCTTACTTACAAGACGTTTCAAAAAATTTGTAAGGAAATGAAAGAATTTCAAGAGCTTCAAAGAAAGAAATCCAAAGGAGAAAAAGAAGGAGGCTACAAAGTGCTTCCGGTGTGGTGGTATGGGGTATATGCAAGCCCAATATCCAATGCCTGAAGAGACCAAAATAAAGGAGCGAAGAGAAAAGAAAGATCGAGGCAAAAACAGAAGATTTCAAAAGGCTAAAGGAAAAGGCATGTACGTCAACGAGGAAACATCCACAACATGCAGCTCTTCAAATGAAGAAAATGAGGTCGTAAATTGTGCAAGGATTTGTTGCATGGCCACAATGGAAGAAGATCTCAACCTATGCCTTGCTGCAACGGAAGTTTTTGAGGATCAAACCACTTCAACAAACTGCATGAGTAGTGAAGAGGTAACCTCTAAACCAAAATCTATTTCTATTTTCTCTTGTACAAATGATTGCCTCAAATGTGTTGAATTGGAAGAACTACAACAAGCCTATGATTCATTATATAAAGAAATAAAGAAATTGGAAAACAAGTTCATAATGAAGAAAAGACAATGTGATGCAGTAATTATTGCGAACAAAAAATTTGCCGAAAAAGTTAATCACTTGACAAACGAAAAGAAGACATTGATAAGAGAGATGGAAAAACTTAAAAAGAAAAATGAACCATTAAATGAATCACTTGCTAAGTTTTCCAATCCAGGAAAAAGCGCCAAAATGCTTTTGAATATGACCGCCCAAAATAACAAGAGAGGACTTGGGTGTACCACATTTGAGAAGGGAGAAAGTAACAAGTCAAATGCTTCAAAGACTTATAAAAACCAAGCAAAACTCATCCATGCTAAATCAAAAACGAATCATGTTGCTTAGACCAAAAGACCAACTTAGGAACCTGCTACTACATCGCTTCCCACTTCAAGACTTCCGGGAGCTTGTAATTTTTGCAACAAGATGGGGCACAAGGTATATCAATGTAAATTAAGAAAATTACTTAACCTTGGTGCAAAATTAATTTGGGTACCTAAGAGCATTGAATTTATGCCTTCAAGACTAGATCAACATAAATTTCAATGGTTAACTAATCCAAATAAACCCATAAAATGGGTATAAAAAAAAGCTCCACTTGATTTTATTTTTCCAGGTTTGTCTTAGAGAAAAGACCAACAATATGTGGTTTATGGATAGTGGTTGCTTGATGTGTACCAAGTGCTTGCCGTTAAGAGCACTATGATCATCAGTTTAATTAAAATTAACCAAAACACATTAAAAATGCGGGCGATAGTGTAGAATAACAGTGAGTCGGGTCGAATCCACGGAGAGGCTATATAATTTTGAATTATTTTAAGCAGAAATTAAAGAGAAAGGTGAGAGAGGGTATAGAGAAGAGAGAGAAAGAAATTAAAGAGAAAGGAGAGAAAATTAGAAAGGGAGAAAAGAAAGGAATTAGAGAAAAAGAGACAGAAGAGAGAGGAAACAAATAAAGAAATGAGAAAACCAAGACAGAGAAAGGAAAGGAGAAATTGCCACTAACTAAAATTAAATCTAAACTAGAAAAGCAATTAAAAGATTACAGAAGTAAAATTTAATCTACGACAATAGGAATGAAAATTGCATTAAACTTGACTTAAAAATTACAAAGTATAAAACAGTAAATCTAATCTAAACATTACAAATGTAAAATTAACAACTACAAAGCATTAAAGAAAAATTACAATTAAAAAAATTTATTTACTCTAAATTTTGCTCGAAAACCACTCTTTTGAGGAGTAATCTAAGCCTTTGGAGCATTAATCACTTGGCAAAGGTCCCACAAGAAGGTGTCCCACTTCAAGGGGGAGGAGTGTGTGTTGGGATGTGTGGAGGGCTCATGCTTTTATAGATGTGTGAGGGACCCTATGACTAAACTTGAATCCGATGTGGGATTCCATCTCGTTGCTTGCCTTTCCATTTGCCCTTTGCTCTCTCCCTTGGGTTGCCTAGACCATTGCTGGCATTCACTGTCCAGCAGGCCGATTGGTTGTCATGGCTGCAACAAAATGACAAGCTGGACTGGGAAAAATTGCCAGTTGCAATTTGGGGTGTAGATAGGAAGCTTGGTGCGGATGAAACAGATGGACGAGCTGCTATGGATTGCCGTCAAAATACAGACTGTTATTGATTATTTTTCTGTTGTAGGAAGTAGAGAAGGAAGGCAGGTGGCATGGCCGGTCTTGCTTGGATGCTAATGGCTGGATGTTTAAAGGGGGAAATAGGAGCGGTGATTTGTAGTGGGTTTTCTGCCATTATTGTAGCTGGAGGGGTTGCGGGAGCTCTTCTTTTGAATTGCCGGGCTTGGAATCATAGCTCTTGAAAAAATGGCTGCTAGATGTTACCCAAATGGTCATCGAATACTTTGATTGACAAGGGGAAAATCGGTGGCTTTGAATTCGTGGCTGGTTGGGATTTGGATAAAAATGGAGCAGTTGCTGCTACTTCTAGGTGATTCGATGGAGAGATCTTGATGACCGGCTGGGAATTCTTTCCTAAATTAATGCAAATTCACTGGTCGGCTTCTGAGGAGATGCTTGTTGATAGATGAAATTGCCGATTTTAAGTTCTAGTTGGATTTTAACAGTTGCCCACTACTTCTAAGTGCTTAGATGGGTTTCTAAATTTTTAGATTGCCAGTCTTAAAATAGTGCAGAAACAGGGATACTTCTAGTTGGACGAATCAGGAATTAGGCAGCTGTTGTCGCGATTTGTAGCTGGCTGGTGAAATGGAATTAAAAAGGGGTCGTGTTATCCATTTCCATTTGCCCGCTTGATTTAACGCTTAGCTTGTTTTTGTAGCTGGAGAAGAGGGTTGGCAGGATGGTGCAGAGCTCAAGAGTTTAGCAGAAAATTTCTATTAAAATTCGGTGCAGGCAATGTGTCGTTGATTTGGAAGAGAGGTTGGTTTGATTTTGGTTGTAGCTGCTGCTAAATGGATTTTTTGCAGGAGGATGCTTTCATGGAGGTTGGGCGATTGAAAAAGTTGCGCAGATGGGTTTCGATTGATTTTAGTGGAGGCGGTGGGTATGGCAGCTTCTGCTTGGGAATGATGGAGGTGCTGCTCTGCTCGAATTTTCTGGTTGGGGCTTGAAGGAAGTAGCTGGTTCAAAGGTCGATGTCGGTTTTCCTTTAAGGTTTCTACTTCCGTAGAAGAGGAAGTGTTGCCGGTAGCCATTGATGGACAATTGGGGGTGATGGAGTACCGAACCAAGCTTGAATGGACGACCATTGCTGCTGCCCGGTGGATTTAGAGATGGCTTTGGCTTGGATGCCGTGTTGCCTAGGCAGCATGGGAGAAGAATTGGGGATAGTGGAGTATCATATTGGTGCTCTAGCAGTCCATACTCACTTGTACACATGCAACAGCAAAATCAAAATGAAAATATTACCCAAATAATTTCAACACGCTACAGATATTTCATGATTTTTGTTTTGGGTCCTTTAGTATTTATGTAATTTTATTTTAAGACTACATAATAGTCCACTTCAACCCATGTTTTATAATCATTTTATAAATTTTTCCAAATTATATTAATAAGCTAATACACCTTTCGACATTAAAATTTTCTAAGGGATAGAATTATAAATTTATATTTTCAAGAATGTTGCAAAATGACCCGTTTTATAGCAAAATTATAGATTTCGTGAAAAATCTTATTTTCATGAAATTTCACATAAAATCTATATTTAATTAATATTTTTATATTTAACGGTGTGAATTTAAAATGAAATTATATGAAAATTTTTAAAATTATCACTACTCAAGACATATGACGGGAGAAAAAGGATTGTTCCATAGGATCAAATCGTATAGTGAAGGAACGGTTGCTTTTGGGAACAATGAAAAAGGTATAATCAAAGGTAAAGGAAATGTTTATGAAATTTCAAATGCATGTATTGAGGATGTACTATTTGTTGAAGGACTCAAACACAACTTAATGAGTATTAGTCAATTATGTGATAAAGGTTATACAGTTGTATTTAAATCCTCTATATGCAATGTATTTGATGATGATCACATAATTTTTAGTGGCAAAAGACATGAAAATGTATATTTGGTTTGTCTAGAGAAACTTGATGAAAAATGTCTAATAGCCATAGAAAATGATCTATGGATATGACATAAAAGGTTTGGACACATTAATATGTCAAATATTAAAATTTCGTGAAAAAAGAGCCTAGCGGATGGGTTTCCAAAACTTAAGTATGACAAAGATAAGATTTGTAAGGCTTGTCAATTATCCAAGCAATCTAAGATAGCATTTTCCACCAAAAAGAAAATTTCAACGACTAGGCTACTTGAATTATTGCATATGGATCTTCATGGGCCATCAGACATTTTAACTCTTTGTGGGAAAAAGTAAGTATTTGTAATTGTTGATGATTTTTCAAGATTCATTTGGATAATACTCTTAGCTAGCAAAGATGAAGCATTCTCTATGTTTGTCACGTTTTCTAATTTGGTGCAAAATAAAAAACAAAATATAATTATTTCCATTAGAAGTGATTATGGTGGTGAATTTAAAAATAAACGATTTATAGAATTTTGCAATAATAAAGGAATTCACCATACATTTTCTGCACCAAGAACCCCTCAACAAAATGGGGTTGTTGAAAGGAAAAATCGGACAATATAAGAAATGGCTAGAACTATGCTAAATGAGAGTAAATTGTCCAAAAGATTTTAGGGTGAAGCTGTAAGTATAGCTTGTCATATATTAAACTGAGTTACCATTAGAGCAATATTGAAAAAGACCCCATATGAACTTTGGAAGAGTAGAAAACCAAACATATCATATTTTCATGCTTTGGTTGTACTTGCTATATGTTAAATAATGAAAAAACCAACTAGAGAAAATTAAATGCCAGAAGTGATGAGGCAATTTTTCTTGATTATTCATCAAATAGAAAAGCATATAGAGTCTTTAACAAGAAAAACCAAATAGTAGAAGAATCAATACATGTTGTTTTTGATGAATTTAACTAAACTCCGAGAAAGAAAGATGAATTAAGTGATGTAGATGAGGCATCAAAGAATCCAAAGGCGGAACAACAAGAGCAACAAGGAGAAGCCGAGACAAAATAAGAAAATTCCATGGAGGAAAGGGTAAGTGAAAGTAACAATTTTTACAAACCTCCAATTGATTTAAAATTCAAAAATGACCATCCGATTGAGCAAGTTATTGGTAATATTTATGAAGGAGTAAAAATTAGAAGGTCAAAACACAATATTTGTGGATAATTTACTTTTGTGTCAAAAATTGAACCAACATCCATTGATCAAGCTCTTAATGATAAAAATTGGATCACCGCAATGCAAGAAGAGCTAAATCAATTTGAAAGAAACAATGTATGACACCTTGTTCCTAGACCCAAGGATTACACAGTTATTGATACCAAATGGGTATTTAGGAATAAACTATATGAAAATTGACTTATGGTGAGAAACAAAGCTAGATTAGTAGTCAAAGGTTATTCCCAAGAAGAGGGAATAGATTTTGAAGAATCATATGCTCCTGTGGCTAGAGTAGAAGTCATACGTATCTTACTAGCTTTTACTTCTCACACGAATTTCAAACTGTTTCAAATGGATATGAAAAGTGCATTTTTGAATGGATACTTGAATGAGGAAGTTTATGTTGAACAACCTCCGAGTTTTGAAGAAAATGATCAATCAAAATATGTTTACAAGTTAACCAAAGCTTTATATGGACTAAACAAGCTCCGCGAGTTTGATATGAAAGGTTGAACAAATTTTTGATTGATCATGAATTTCAAAGATGAAAGGTTGATACAACATTATTCATCAAGTATAAAGACAATGATATCTTACTTGTTCAAATTTATGTTGATGATATTATATTCGGTGCTACTAATGAAGCTCTATGCCAAGAATTTTCTGAGATTATACAGAGTGAATTTGAAATGAGCATGATAGAAGAATTGAACTTCTTTCTTAGATTGCAAATTAAGCAATGAGCAGAAGGAATCTTCATAAATCAGTCCAAGTATGTCAAGGAGATGTTAAAGAAGTTCGGAATGCAAAATAGCAAAGGCGTAAACACACCAATGAGTTCAACCATCAAGATCGATACGGATGAAAAGGGTAAATCTGTCGAACAAAAATTATATAGAAGCATGATAGGATCTTTGTTATACTCAACTGCTTCTAGACTTGATATTCTATTCAGTATTCGCATGTGTTCTAGATTCCAATCATGTCCTAAAGAATCACATTTAATAGCTATGAAAAGAATTTTCAGATACTTGATAAATACTACTAATCTAAGACTATGGTATCCAAAGGGAGTCAACTTTTGATCTAATCGGCTACTCGGATACCGATTTTTCTGGTTACAAAGTAGATAGAAAAAGAACTAGTGGAACATGTTAATTTCTTGGAAATATGTTGGTTTCATGGTTTTCAAAAAAATAGACTAGTGTTGCTCTATCTATCGCGGAAGCCGAATATATAGTTGTCGGGAGCTGTTGTGACTAATTACTTTGGATGAAACAACTTAGGGATTATGATGTTGATTATCATGATATTTCAATTAGATGTGATAATATAAGTGCAATATGTTTGACCAAAAATCTAGTGTTGCATTCTAGAACTAAGCATATAGATGTGAGACACCATTTCATTCGTGAACATATTGAAAATTATGATATTTGTTTAGAATATGTGAAACTAGATAACCAAATTGCATATATTTTTACCAAATCTTTAACAAAAGAATCATTTTATAAAATTAGGAATGATATGGGTCGATTGAATTTGATTAAAAGCATAATATGATAGGGGGAGTATTTTAGAAAAACCATGTCTGGAGAGTCAAGCCGACTTCAGTCAGTCCAAGTCGACTTCACCGAAGTCGACTCCACAAAATCCAAGTTGACTCTACATGAGGCGAAGTTGACTTCGGTTAAGGCAAGTCGACTCCAGTGCGCGATACTTCATTTTCTTGCGCCGACAACTGCTTCTTCTCCTTGTCTTTCTTTTTTTCCTCATTTCTTCTTCTTCTTCTCCTCCGGCTCCGACTCCTTGCTTTGCTCACAAATTCCTCTTTTCATCTCTGATTTTCAGCTCATTTTCTCACTCTCGTTTTCTCTCTTTCAATCAGTCTTTCTATCTCGGTCGATTTTAGACCCCCTTCTCTCTTTCATATTCTCCCTATTGACGATTGTCACCATTGCCGATAATCTTTTTCGGCCGCCGATTTTTGCTCTCTCTCACAGTTCTCCCTCTCTTTCTCCATCGAGCCTACTTGGCCTCTTAATCCAGTCTCTCTATCTCACTCCACTTCAAGCTTTTTCACTTCCATCCCACTCTCGAAATCCCATTTAGAGATCCATCTCAAAACTTCCATCTAAATTGATCCCATGGCTCCTAAAGCTGTTGCCAAGTCTTCAAAACAGGTCACATACAGGCCATCCAAATTGAACACAGGCGAGGGAATACCTTGCTGGCAACGGACCCCATCCAAACGGGTTTGGGAGGAGGCCTCCGCACCTACAGGACGTCGTGTGTGTTTCCGCGAGGTCAATCCATCCTCATCGGCGCCTCGACATGATAGATCCGATTCTGGGTCTAGCAGCAAGACGCTATCAGCTGCAAATAGACAGGGCACTCCGACTTAGAAGGCACAGGTCCTTAAGATGTCGATCACTTATTTCACAACAGAGCGGCAGCATAGCAGGTTTTACAGGCACTTCTACAAGCGTAAGATATTTGTACCTAAGATTATTGATTTTAAATTCCTGCGAGATTATGAGTTTGGTATAGAGGAGTTACTCGCCTTTCAAGGATGGACTAGGCTTCTGAAAGCCGATGACAAGGTATACCTTGATCTCACCCGAGTATTCTATTACCTTTGGAATCAGGAGTATTACCTGACTTTTGTGAAAGGAAAAGAGATAAACTTGGGTATTGGAAATGAAAATCATAGGGACAATGCAATCCACAGAATTGCACATATATTGGATGTTCCTGAAGAAGAGGAGCCGATTCCCGAGGGGTTATCACTTACCCAAATGTACAACCAATTGACAAAGAGTAACGAATATCACTCGGGAATCAAATTCCTTTATTACATGGATTTATCTCCCAGGCGAAGGGTTCTAAGTTTGCTGATCGCCCATTGCATTTATCCTGAAGGAGGAGGCCGAAACCAACTAAACCCACAGAAGGCAGAAATTTTAAGAAAAGTGGAAAATCGAGTCAAATTTAGCTTGCCTGCATTATTACTAGAAGCATTGGCCTTAAAAAAAGACAACCCATGAGGCGTGCTCCCATATAGAACTTGGATCACAAGAATAATGCACTACATGAGTATTGATCTCGACGGCAAGCCGTTTGAAGTCCTAAAGCCAACTAATGCGATAAACAAAGCCCTCTTGCAAAGAATGAAAATCAATGTGGAGGAGAGGATTCAGGAACAAATGGGGCAACTAGTCCAAGCAGAAGCAGGAGGTGCACATCTTGAGGGGGAGTAGCCCCCTCCATCTCCACAGCCGCAGGCAGCCCCGTCTCCACCACCTGTAGTGCCTGCAGAGCCTGCATCGCCCCAATCACATGGGTCATGCTCTCCCAGAGGCTCCCGAATTCCTGATCCGCGTCCACATCTGCCTACTTGGTACACATCAGTTAATGCTATTCGGGAGCATTTGGAGCAGATGGAGGACAAACTTACATCCCAGATGGCCAGGATCCATACAGCGATCATGGATATGTATTGTCATCAGGACCGCATGGATCAAGAACTACAAACTATTAAGTATCGGCTTGCATCAGGGAGCAGTCGTGTTCAGCCTATGCCTGATCTGGATCCTTTTATTAGCGAGTTTGTGCGGGTTGCACCCGCAGCTCAGCCTTTATCATCTTTCTACTCATCTGCCCACATTAGACCTACCCCACCTACTCATCGATCATCCTATCCCATATTTGCTTTCCAGTTCACTAAATCCAAAATTTCCTATCCCTTTTTGATTCATTGAAAAAAAGGGGGAGAGAATTTTGAGAGTGTTGAGTTTTTAAGATAGTTTTAGGATAGCTTAATTTCATGGGACAGGTAGTTTGTACACACCTAGGTCCTTTTACATTTTCATTGCTTCATATTGTATAAAATGTTTGGTTATATATGAAAATGATCTATTTTGGAATGTTTTTGATGAATTGATATATATAACTTGAGCTCTGTATGATATGTTGATTTCATTAACCTTGAAATGCAATGCAAATGACTCATGTATGCTCTAAAATACCAAAACAAGGATAAAATGGTAATGTTGTAAGTAAATGAAAGGTATAATTTAAATTGGTTTTGTCAATCATCAAAAAGGGAAAGATTGTTGGAATCAATAACAAATTAAGCACAATCTGTGTTTCGATGATTAACAACTCAATTTGAGAATGTTTTGCGTACTAACATGATTTGTTGAAATTGTTTAAAGACTAGAAATTTAAAATTCAGAACCTGACAAACCAAGTCGCAAAGCCAAGTCGACTCAGCTATCGACTTGAGTGAAGTTGATTGTAACGCCCCACCTTTAAGGTATTGTGAATGGGGTCTACTATATCAAAGCTGAAAATAAGATCTCCCAAGATGGAAATAGATACCAAGGTGCAAAACCATAAAACTTTTAACTATTACATATCAAGTTTGCTCCTTAAGGAGTTATTATACAATTTTCAGTGTCTAAAATCAAAATAACCAAGCATTAAAAAATTTCAATAAAATTCTAAACTTCTTTGTCTTTTCCTCTGCTAGGTTCGCCTTTTTCCCATGTTGATAAAGGCTCTAGTATAGCATTGTATCCCTGTTTTTCCACTGAAAACAAAAATTATATGAGCTGAAAGCTCAGTAAGTAAAAATGTATTTTTTTTAAAAAATTCATTTTCAATCATATATATATTTTTTAAAACAAATACAATATCTATACTGTCTTTTATGCACAACAAACTGTAATTAAAAAAAACATCTTGATAGACGTGCACACATATGTCAATTTTAAATCATGCATTCATACTATGGGTATTGTCATCTACTTGTGCTCGCGTGCAGCCGTGCTACACATTCGTGAGCTAAATCATCTCCTTTGGTAGTCCTGAGGTCGCTACCCAGGTACTACCATACTACTTTACTCCTTTGCGGCAAACCCAATATGCAATTATGCATTATGCTCATGAATTTTAATTGATGCACCACTTAAATTCACTACTAAACATAAATTTGAAATAATAATGCTCATTTTTGAATAAACAAATTTGAAAGAAAATAAATAATCACATTTCATAGCAAATCATAATATTCACATAATATTTTCAAAGACATGCTTTGGTAAAAGTTTACTTACCTCTGAGTAGACTTTAAAACTCCTCTTTTTCCAATTTTTTTGTAGTAGCCTCAAGTCTCTTTTCCTAATTTTCATCACAATATGTTTATTATTTCACTTTGATTTTCACAAATATTATTTAAAATTCCATTTATAACTTTCTCAAAATTTCTCATAATTTTAATCGGTCAAAATCCTATTTTCTTCTATTTATTCTTATATTAATTCACTTTAAACAACTTTATTTTTATATGTAAAATAAATTTGGACTTATACTTCTTTAGATATTTTCCTTTAATTTTTCTCATATTTTTATAATTTTTTTATATATTTATTTATCTATTTTCCATTTATCATGCCTTCATAAACTTTCATTTTTTTTTCATAAATTTATAATTTTAAACTCATTTAAGCTTCTAAATATTGAATTTAATTTTCTTGGTATTTTTCATAATTTTCTGTAATTTTTTTCAGTTTTTTTTTTCTCGTCGCCGGCCGCCCGGTTGCCGGCGCCGGTGAATGGCCGCCGGTGGGCTGCTGCTGCTGCTGGTAGGCCGGAACAATGGGCCAGGCTAGTGGGCTGGCTCCTTTGTTGGAAGTTGGGCCAGACTGGATAGTGGGCTGGTTCTGTTTAAGTGGGCTTTCGTTTCTGTGGGCTTAAGCTTGGTTTATGGGCTTCTGACTCACTGGGCCTGTTAAGATGGGCTTAGCCCACTAGTCCAGAAGCTTATTCATTTATTTGTTTATTTTCAACGGTCCATATTTTCCAAATAAAATGGCTTATATCTCTCAATATACATATCTGTTTGTACTGAAATTTTAAGGGTAAGCTTATAAAATTATGTTTTATAATCTGGACGGTCCATTTTTCAAAATAACATCTCTATCATCAGATTTAATATAAAGAGTTTAATAAAAGGTTAATATTAAATATCACTTCAAATAGCCATATAAACTAAATTTTTACAGAATTAATTCATCACATATACTGTAAAATGTCTCAAATAATGTTTGTAATGATTCAGATTATTCGTTTTGCATCTATATTTTTTTGTAATTATTTTTTTGTGTTTTTCTCTTAAAATACATATTTACCACTCTAATTATGTCTAAATTTGCTATATCTAAAAATCTATAAGTCTGATCAATCTGAAATTTTGCAGGCAAGCTAATCATATAATTATCTTATTATTGTACGGTCACAATTATCTAATTATGCTCAGAAGTGTGTTTATTTCATCATATATCATTTCATACCCTTTATTTGGTACTTCTCATTTAAATAAGTAAAATTTCAACATTAAACATTTCAATAATACTCCTGTGACTAATTAGTCATGCTAGAATTGTCATGAATGGTTTAGATCTATGAAATAACTTGCGTATAACATAGAATGAATGAGATTAACAGAGAAAATGGTTCGACGCAGCTTACCTTCAAAATTCTTTCTTCTTCCTTCGTCTGTCTCCTGCGCGATTTCTCTTCTTCTTCAAATGGCGAAAACCCATCTCTCGTTTGCGCCTTTTATACTAATCCATGTGTTAAACGGCTGGGGTTAATTGCCATCAATTTGAAACGAACGTGCATGGCCCATTAATCCCACCGTTTCCATCCGTTTCTTGGAAACGGATGGACGATGGCTATTACATTCTCCCACCCTTATAAAAGTTTCGTCCTCGAAACTTAATTAAACAAAAATGGATATTTTTGTTTGATATCTTCTTCAAGCTCCCACGTAGCCTCCGATTCTCCATGATTGCTCCATTGCACTTTGACATACTTTATCAACCTTTTCCGCAACTGTTGCTCTTTAGAATCTATTATCTTGAGTGGATTTTCTTCATATATTAACTTATCTGAGATTGACAATCGATCTGCTGTAAGCACATGGGAAGGATCTGACACATATTTTCTCAACATAGAAATGTGAAACACATTACGCACCGCAGCCAATGAGGGTGGTAGTGCTATTCGATATGCCACTGCTCCGACTTTCTCTAAAACTTCATATGGTCCGATATAACGAGGACTGAGCTTTCCCTTTTTGCCAAATCTCATAACTCCTTTCATAGGTGATATTTTTACAAACACCTTATCACCTATAGAAAATTCTAATTCTCTCCGCCTTAGATCTGCATAACTTTTCTGTCTACTTTGGGCAGTAAGCAATCTTTCTCTGATTAGCTTTACTTTATTTGTAGTTTCTTGCACAATATTTGGCCCGATCAATCTTCTTTCTCCGACCTCATCCCAATTTAAGGGTGTTCTGCAAGGTTTCCCATATAAAGCTTCATAAGGAGACATTTTAATACTAGCATGATAACTGTTATTATATGCAAACTCCACCAAGGCCATATATTTATCCCAACCAATTCCGAAATCTATTATACACATTCTCAACATATCTTCGACTACTTGATTTAGTCTTTCAGTTTTCCCATCTGTTTGTGGATGAAATGCTGTGCTAAATTTCAATTTTGTCCCCATTGTCTGATTTAAACTGCTCCAAAACTTCGAAGTAAATATAGTATCTCGGTCGGAAATAATTGCCTTGGGAATTCCATGCAACCGAACTATTTCTTTACAATACAGGTTGGCTAACTTTTCTACAGAATAACTGGTTTTGATTGGCAAGAAATGTGCGACCTTTGTTAATCTATCCACAATTACCCAAATAGAATTATTTCCTGCAGCAGTCCTTGGTAACCCTTCAATAAAATCCATAGTGATTTCATCCCACTTCCATTCTGGTATTTCCATTTGCTGTAATAATCCTGCTGGCTTTTGATGTTCGGCTTTGACTTGTTGGCATGTTAGGCATTGTGCTACAATTTCTGCTGTCATTTTCTTCATACCCATCCACCAAAAATTTCTTTTAAGATCTTCATACATTTTTGTACTCCCTGGGTGTATGGTGTATGGTGAGTAATGAGCTTCTTCTAAAATTTGTCTTTTTAGTTCTACTGCATCGGGTACACATAGCCTTCCTTTATATCTGACAGTGCCCTCATCATCAACTGTGAATCCTTCCATAGTCCCTTCTGCCACTTTTTCCTTTATCCTTATAATTTGTTCATCTATTCTTTGCTTTTCTTTGATCTGTTCAAATAGAGAAGGTTTCACTTGTAATTGATATAACTGATACACTAACTCTTTGGGGCAAACTTCTAATGATAATTTTCGCATGTCATTAATTAACTCCTCCTGATCGATAATTAAAGTAGCTAAATTGCTATTTGACTTCCTACTTAAAGCATCAGCTACTATATTTGCTTTCCCTGGGTGATATTGGATATTCAAATCATAATCTTTCAGTAATTCCAACCATCTTCTTTGCCTCATATTCAACTCTTTTTGAGTGAAAATATATTTCAAACTCTTGTGATCTGTATAAACATCACATTGTTCCCCATAAAGATAATGCCTCCAAAATTTCAAAGCAAACACTACTGCAGCTAGTTCCAAATCATGGGTGGGATAATTCTGTTCATAAAGTTTCAACTGCCGTGAAGCATATGCAATCACCTTCCCATTCTGCATTAATACGCAACCAAGACCCTTTTTAGAAGCATCGCTATAAATAACAAATCCTCCACCGCTAGTAGGGGTAGTTAAAACTGGTGCTTTCACTAATCTCTGCTTGAGTTCTTGAAAACTATTTTCACAATCATCAGTCCATTGAAATTTTACCTCCTTTCTTATTAGCTTTGTCAGAGGAGTACATATCCGAGAGAAATCTTCTACGAATCTGCGATAATACCCCGCAAGACCAAGAAAGCTACGTATCTCTGTGACATTTGTCGGCCTTGGCCAATTCACCACTGCCTCGACCTTAGCAGGATCAACCATAATACCTTTTGCTGTAACAATATGCCCCAAAAATGGAACACTATGCATCCAAAACTCACATTTCTTCAATTTTGCATATAATTTGTTCTCCCTCAAAGTTTGCAATACCATTCTAAGGTGTTCAACATGATCATCCTTTGTTTTTGAATAAATGAGAATGTCATCTATGAATATGACCACAAATTTATCCAAATAGGGTTTGAACACTCTTTGCATTAAATCCATAAAGGCGGCTGGTGCATTTGTTAACCCGAATGGCATTACCAAAAATTCATAATGTCCATACCGAGTTCGAAAAGCAGTTTTCTGTATATCTTCCTCTTTAATCCTCAATTGATGATATCCCGACTGTAAATCAATTTTAGAAAATACAGTTGCCCCTTGTAGTTGATCAAATAAATCATCTATTCGAGGTAAAGGATATTTATTTTTGATAGTCACCTTGTTCAGTTCTCTATAATCAATGCACAATCTCAAACTATCATCTTTCTTTTTCACAAACAGAACTGGTGCTCCCCAAGGTGATACACTTGGTCGTATAAAACCCTTATCTAATAATTCTTCCAGCTGTGTTTTTAATTCTGCCATTTCTGTTGGGGCCATTCTATAAGGTTGTTTAGAAATTGGAAGTACCCCGGGCAATATATGTATTGCAAATTCTATTTCTCTCTGAGGGGGTAACCCTGACAACTCAATAGGAAAAATATCAAGAAATTCTTTTACTATTGGTATCTCTTCAAGAGATAAAGTTTCTTTGTTTATATCGACTACCGAAGCCAAAAATGCCTGACATCCTTTGTTTATCGACTTTACAGCTTTCATGGCAGAAATGATTTTCACCTGCTGAGATTTATCTGCAACCACCTCTATCGACTTGGACATTTTAAAAATAATTTTTCGATCACCACAATCTATTATTGCTCTCCACTTAGATAACCAGTCCATTCCCAATATCACATCAAAATCATGCATAGGCAACAATATCAAGTCTGCTTCTAAATTCATTTCTCCTATTTTGATTGGGCAGGCTTTGCAAATTCTATTTGTACTTGCTAATCGATGTACCGGGGATTCAACATTCACAATCATATCCATGCTTTCATGCACAATTGCATATTTTGTAGTAAAAGCACAAGAAATAAAGGAATGCGTAGCACCAGAATCAAATAATACTTTGGCAGGATAAGAGTAAATAAGCAATGTACCAATGAGGACATCGTCATGTGCAGTCTGGGCTTCTGCATTGGTCATAGCATGTACCCTAGCATTTGTCCTCTGCCTCTGTTGTTCTGGGTCACGAACTGGTGGTGCTGGTGGCCTCATTTGTACTGTTTGACACTCCCCAGTTTGTTTGTTGTCGACTTTTTGAGTGCAGTCTTTTGCTAGATGTCCAAGCTGTCTACATTTATAACAAGTGATCTCACCTGTGCATTCCTGAATTGAATGACCAGTTTTCCCACACTTCCAGCACTTTCCCGCTGCTTTCCAACATTCTCCTCGGTGATTTTTACCGCAAGTAGGACATGGGGTAATTGACTGCCTTATTTCCACCTTTCTTTCATTGTACTGTATCTTGCCCTGTTTATATGGTTTTGTCCCACTATCTGATGCAGAGTCCCCACGCCTTTTTCCTTGGTGAAAAGCTTGAATTGCATTATCTTCCATTTCCACCATTCTTGCTCGATCCACAATATCAGAATATTGTTGGAAATGGTGACTGGCTAGCTGTTGTCGTATAAAGGGCATAACCCCATTCTGAATTTGCAGATTTTAAGTGCAGGATTTGTCAACACCCATGGAGCAAATCTGGATAAGGCAATGAATTTTGCTGCATACTCTGCCACAGATGATTTTCCTTGATATAGTTGCTCAAACTCTAGCAACTTTTGTTGTCTAACTGACTCGGGATAGTATGCCTCATTAAAGTGTAAGAGAAAGTTCTCCCAGTTCATTTGTTGCCAAGTAGGGATACTTAACTTCACTGCATTCCACCACTTAGCTGCATTGCCTTTCAACATATGGGTGGCAAACTGGACCTTTTGCTGCTCACTGCATTGGAGCAAATTGAAAATCTTCTCTAATTCTTCTATCCATTCTTCAGCATTGTTAGGGTCCGGATCTCCTCGATAGAGTGGAGGTCTCATGTTCAGAAAATCATTCATGACTCTCCTATGAGCATCAGCTTCCGTAACATTCCTTGGTACATTCCCTCCAACTGGAGAGTTTTCTGAAAATTGTTGGGCTGCCATCCGTTCCATAGTTTGCAATGCTCTCAACACTGCGTCCATAACTTGAGCATTAACGTCCACAATGCCTTGTGATTGTCCTGCATTTGATGCCCCAGCAACATCATTTCTAGGATTGTTCTCTCCTGAAGCTTCATTATATTGGTCATTTGTGTGAGCTGAAGAAGAATCCTCACTGACCAATACGCTTCCCACCAACCTACGAGTCCTTTTTCTTACTAATCGCGACAGTGGTTCCTCCATCACCACTTGTTTTCCTTTATCCTTCTTAGGAGGCATCTTTTTCCTACATCATACCATTAATCTTAAATATATTTGCATAACTTCTAAAAATTTCATTTTTTTTCATATCATAAATTAAAAGAGAATACTATCTAAAGCATCAAATTCATCATATCATTCATAGAAAATAAAAACTTTAAGCTAATCAGCTAAGTTTACATCATCATCACTAGAAGAATCATAAAACTTAGGACCACTAAGTTTCATTTCTACTGGTTGATACTCCATTTCTAGGAGTTCAACTTCATCATCATCATCATCACCATCATCATCATCATCATCACTAATTTGAATCTCAACATCATAATTTTTATTATTTTCTTGTGAGTCATCTCCTGAGTTTTCTTCACAATCTGTTGTAAATTCTTCTTCATATTCTTTATCAGAATATTCTATTGGTTCCTCCTCTACACTCTTCTCTTGATTCATCTGAAATGCCCACATTCTTTGATAAGCATTTCTTCTTGCTTTTGCTTCAGCACTAGTTTCACGTCCGGCTTCATACTTACGTTTGGGTGGCATTATAGCTCCTATACCATTAAATAATTAAATTTCATAATTATTTAGGATTACTTAAGTTTTGCACTTTCTAAGTCTACTATCATGATTTTGCCCTTGGGATGTATTTCAGCCTTGGCTTTGATACCACTTGTAACGCCCCACCTTTGAGGTATTGTGAATGGGGTCTACTATATCAAAGCTGAAAATAAGATCTCCCAAGATGGAAATAGATACCAAGGTGCAAAACCATAAAACTTTTAACTATTACATATCAAGTTTGCTCCTTAAGGAGTTATTATACAATTTTCAGTGTCTAAAATCAAAATAACCAAGCATTAAAAAATTTCAATAAAATTCTAAACTTCTTTGTCTTTTCCTCTGCTAGGTTCGCCTTTTTCCCATGTTGATAAAGGCTCTAGTATAGCATTGTATCCCTGTTTTTCCACTGAAAACAAAAATTATATGAGCTGAAAGCTCAGTAAGTAAAAATGTATTTTTTTAAAAAAATTCATTTTCAATCATATATATATTTTTTAAAACAAATACAATATCTATACTGTCTTTTATGCACAACAAACTGTAATAAAAAAAAACATCTTGATAGACGTGCACACATATGTCAATTTTAAATCATGCATTAATACTATGGGTATTGCCATCTACTTGTGCTCGCGTGCAGCCGTGCTACACATTCGTGAGCTAAATCATCTCCTTTGGTAGTCCTGAGGTCGCTACCCAGGTACTACCATACTACTTTACTCCTTTGCGGCAAACCCAATATGCAATTATGCATTATGCTCATGAATTTTAATTGATGCACCACTTAAATTCACTACTAAACATAAATTTGAAATAATAATGCTCATTTTTTAATAAACAAATTTGAAAGAAAATAAATAATCACATTTCATAGCAAATCATAATATTCACAAAATATTTTCAAAGACATGCTTTGGTAAAAGTTTACTTACCTCTGAGTAGACTTTAAAACTCCTCTTTTTCCAATTTTTTTGTAGTAGCCTCAAGTCTCTTTTCCTAATTTTCATCACAATATGTTTATTATTTCACTTTGATTTTCACAAATATTATTTAAAATTCCATTTATAACTTTCTCAAAATTTCTCATAATTTTAATCGGTCAAAATCCTATTTTCTTCTATTTATTCTTATATTAATTCACTTTAAACAACTTTATTTTTATATGTAAAATAAATTTGGACTTATACTTCTTTAGATATTTTCCTTTAATTTTTCTCATATTTTTATAATTTTTTTATATATTTATTTATCTATTTTCCATTTATCATGCCTTCATA
The DNA here is from genome assembly GCA_030490835.1 of Annona cherimola. Classification (NCBI taxonomy): domain Eukaryota; kingdom Viridiplantae; phylum Streptophyta; class Magnoliopsida; order Magnoliales; family Annonaceae; genus Annona; species Annona cherimola. Next base: position 63,962,836 of record CM059973.1, on the reverse strand, counting down.
AACTTTCATTTTTTTTTCATAAATTTATAATTTTAAACTCATTTAAGCTTCTAAATATTGAATTTAATTTTCTTGGTATTTTTCATAATTTTTTGTAATTTTTTTCAGTTTTTTTTTTTTTTCTCGTCGCCGGCCGCCCGGTCACCGGCGCCGGCGAATGGCCGCCGGTGGGCTGCTGCTGCTGCTGGTGGGCCGGAACAATGGGCCAGGCTAGTGGGCTGGCTCCTTTGTTGGAAGTTGGGCCAGACTGGATAGTGGGCTGGTTCTGTTTAAGTGGGCTTTTGTTTCTGTGGGCTTAAGCTTGGTTTATGGGCTTCTGACTCACTGGGCCTGTTAAGATGGGCTTAGCCCACTAGTCCAGAAGCTTATTCATTTATTTGTTTATTTTCAACGGTCCATATTTTCCAAATAAAATGGCTTATATCTCTCAATATACATATCTGTTTGTACTGAAATTTTAAGGGTAAGCTTATAAAATTATGTTTTATAATCTGGACGGTCCATTTTTCAAAATAACATCTCTATCATCAGATTTAATATAAAGAGTTTAATAAAAGGTTAATATTAAATATCACTTCAAATAGCCATATAAACTAAATTTTTATAGAATTAATTCATCACATATACTGTAAAATATCTCAAATAATGTTTGTAATGGTTCATATTATTCGTTTTGCATCTATATTTTCCTGTAATTATTTTTTTGTGTTTTTCTCTTAAAATACATATTTACCACTCTAATTATGTCTAAATTTGCTATATCTAAAAATCTATAAGTCTGATCAATCTGAAATTTTGCAGGCAAGCTAATCATATAATTATCTTATTATTGTACGGTCACAATTATCTAATTATGCTCAAAAGTGTGTTTATTTCATCATATATCATTTCATACCCTTTATTTAGTACTTCTCATTTAAATAAGTAAAATTTCAACATTAAACATTTCAATAATACTCCTGTGACTAATTAGTCATGCTAGAATTGTCATGAATGGTTTAGATCTATGAAATAACTTGCGTATAACATAGAATGAATGAGATTAACAGAGAAAATGGTTCGACACAGCTTACCTTCAAAATTCTTTCTTCTTCCTTCGTCTGTCTCCTGCGCGATTTCTCTTCTTCTTCAAATGGCGAAAACTCATCTCTCGTTTGCACCTTTTATACTAATCCATGTGTTAAACGGCTGGGGTTAATTGCCATCAATTTGAAACGAACGTGCATGGCCCATTAATCCCACCGTTTCCATCCGTTTCTTGGAAACGGATGGACGATGGCTATTACATTGATACCCAAGTCGACCTCAGGATCAACTAGGAGAGAGCAAAACCTTCCAGCACTGAATTTTGGATCTAAGACAGGTGAAGTCGCAATTTCAAGTCAACTCCATTCTGCAACTTGGGTGAAGTCGCAGACCCAAGTTGACTCCACTATTAACTTCAAGTACTCAAACCTTCCAGCATTGAAACCGAAATCTAAGATAGGTGAAGTCGCAGTCCAAGTCGACTCCATCTGCGACTTGGATGAAGTCGTAGACCCAAGTTGACTCCACCATCGACTTCAGATGCTTAAACCATCCAACGTTGAAACTGGGATCCAAGATAGGTGAAGTCGCACCCGAAGTCAACTCCATGTGCGACTTGGGTGAAGTCGCATCCTCAGGTCGACTCCACATGCGACTTGAAGTGAAGTTGGAACCCAAGTCGACCCGGATATTCGACTTGAGTCAGAATGAAGAAATATATAGTACGGACATGCAAATGTGCCTAAGTTAATCATTTAAGACCGTATATTTCTCAAGGAATAATCATTGGGATACATCTATGAACTTCAAGACTAAATTTTCTAAGTCATGACATGAAAGCAAGTCTCCAAGAAAAGATGATCATGTTGAGTTCCAAAATTAAGAATATCAATGGAAGAACAATATAAGATGAATAGCAAGCATTCAAGATCACTCTCAAGAAATACAAGTTCCAACAAATGCATACAGAAAGTGAAGTCGCACCCGAAGTCGACTTCATCCGCGACTTGGGTCAAGTCCTGGACCAAGTCAACCTGAAGTGGAACTTGAAGTTTTTTATGGAGACCGAAGTCGCACCCGAAGTTGACTCCAGTATGCGACTTGGGTGAAGTCGCACTCGAAGTCGACTTCACAAACGACTTGGGTCGCAATGGTAAAAAAAATTCGAATGTTGGCACATTAAATACGCGCCACCTACCTCCAAATATTCGAATTTACTCCATCATTATAAATAAGCATTCAAGTGAACGTACTGAGGGTTAGAGAAAGCATTTACTAAGCTCCAACTTGTTGCATGCTCTAATGTTGATCAAATCATCTCTCTACAAGTTCTTCCATGAGCTGAAACCTGTCTACACAATTTATAAAGTGTAAATTTCTTTATTTGATTCATTACTTGTATTTGATACTTGGTTTGATATTGGTGTTTTGAACCAAGTGAAAACAAAGTAGCGTTTTGACTTGAGTGAGACTCATCACTTACTTATGCTGTGATTTGTATATGCCCATAGAGCTGGAATCTAGAAGAGAGTTGTTGCTCTAGTTGTATTTGATAATACAATAGTGAAACCTAAGTTACAAAGGGTGTGAGCTTGGAAGAGTGGAGTAGGGGAGGTTGTCCGAACCACTATAAACCCTTGTCTACTGCTGTGGTTTGCATTTCTGATTTTATTGCTTTATTACTCTCCATATTATTCATTTATTTCATTAAGGGGATTGAATTAAAAATGGAAAAATTTCTATTTAAGTAAAAGTTTCAAAATACCTGATTCACTCTTCCCCTCTTGGGTAATAGCCATAAACTCGAGACCAACAAAATTCTTTTTAATAATATTTATTGATGAGTCAAAGTCTCCCCATATCCGTTTTATTGAGTGGCATTCTTGGGCTCGAGTTTTTTTTTGTTTAGTTCTACAGAGTAGATTGGTTGGGGAATTGTAGGATTAATATTTATTCCTTTCATTTTTATGTCTAATATGTTGTGTGTAGGTATTAAGGAACATGGGGCTCTTGATTGGGTTATTTTAGATGATCTTTCTAAAATTTCATCTGCAGATGTTCTGGGGTCAAAAGAAGATATCTTCCCGAATGAATTAATATCTATTGTTACATTTCCTTCTTCATCTTCACTTATTTCTCTAATTTCTAAGTTTTTTATTTGAGGAGGTGGTACCTCAGTTTGGAATTCCCAGTGAGATGGAAGAGTTATTTGATCTCATTTTATAGTTTTGGGTACTATTACATTTGCTTTTCTTATATCAGTTTGTAATAATATTGTTTCTCATTTCATGGATTGTTTAATAGCTCTTGTGTTAAGGGCTATAATCATGAATTTATAATGGATCCTATACACTAAGGCTATGGGTAAAGATCCTTTTTTTTATTTTACAGTTATGAACCTTTAGATTTAGTGTTAAAGTGTGTAGAATATTTTGATCTTGCAAGGAAATAGTGAAATTTGGAGATAGTGAAATTTGGAGATAGTGAAATTTGGATAACAATCAAAATAGATAGGTCCATTGTATAAGCTTGTTTCTACCATTCTTAAAAGTGAGTCTTAAATTTTATTAAACTTACAATCCCTTAAGCATAATAAGATTGAAATTTCCAATCCTTCTCTCATAAGTGGTTTGACAGCCACTTGTACTAGTCATAAATGTATAAAATTATATTTTTGTCGATGTTGTTCAATTAATCTTTTATTTAAAAGGGGAATAGTCTCATGTTGATTAAACAAAGAGATCGTTTATTCAACTGTTTTCATTGTGTAGTTTGTTGAGAGTTGGAATGACCCTTTTTTATATGTTTGATTTCTGAAATATCAGGTATTTTTCAATCATTTAAGCTTTTTTTAGATTATTTATATTGATTTCTTCTGGATTGAATACATTACCCCAACTACTGCTTGATTTAGAGTTAAAGTTTCTAAATAATGCATTCATGGTTGGATCTAAGTATATTCTTTGTCTTCGATCATTGTCAACGATACTACTCCACAAAGCTCAATACGGCATTATAAGCCAACACACTCTTCTAGGAAACACGACTTAGGGTTTCACAAAGATTCAAAACATACTATTCTCCTTCCGCTATGCAAAAGTTAGCAACGTGGCTCTGATACCAAATGTTGAGCAGACTTACGTAACCTCTTCAAAATCTAAGATTTTGATTCTTAATAGAAAATCGAATTCATTCACTATATTTGTTTATTTAGAAGACCATGTTTCATTCCAATCAAGTATGTTTATGGGCCATATTTATTCAAAAATGTATATATTTATGTGTAAATTATAAAAAACGCTTAGATCTATTTACATATTAATAAAATATAATAATACTTTATAGGATCATTTATTCATATAGAAATGATATTTTTGATGATTTAGATGTAAAAAATACTACTTTAAAATTGATATTTTAGCATTTTTCATAATTTACACATGAATGTATACATTTTCCAACAAATGTGGCACTTAAACATACTTGATTGGGATAAAACTTGATCCCCTAGATTTTTCATCAAAGATCATATTCTTAGATTTTGAAGGAGTTATATGGGGCTACTTCTATATGCCGAGTCCTATATATATAGAAAAATATTCAAGTGCAGCGTCACTTCACCGTAATTACAGTGCAGTGGGGCTGAAATGGGCCCCATATGATGATAAAATCATAATCTTCACCACCCATTGTATTTATAATAATGTATTCTATTACCATATCAATTTTCATCCCAATCGGATATGTGTATGGACCCCATCTGAAAATGGTACAAATTCAACATAATAAAATAGTTAGATATAAATAACAACTTTAAAGTAGTTTTTTCAATAGGTAAACCATTTGCTATAAAATTTATATATGGATAAATAATTATATAAAGTTTCATTGCATTTTAATATGTGTGGGGCCCATTTTTTGTGTAAATGTACCGCTATTATAGTGCAGTGACACTGCACCAGAACAACTCCCATACACATAGACATAGGTCTCCGCTTCTATATAACCCCTTCAAAATATAATCCATTTATTGTATTTAACATTATTTTTTATCTAAGGGATCAAGTTTCATCCCAATCAAGTATGTTTATGAGTTACATTTGTTAGAAAATGAATATATTCATGTGTAAATTATGAAAAATGCTAAAATATTAATTTTAAAATAGTATTTTCGACGTCTAAACCGTTCAAAATATCATTTCTAAATGATTCTATAAAGTATTATTATATTCTAATACATGTGTAAATAGATATAAATATTTTTTATAATTTACACATGAATATATATTTTCGAACAAATGTGACCCTTAAACATACTTGATTAAGATGAAACTTGGTCTTTTAGATAAACAAATGATGTTAAATACAATGAATTAATTAGATTTTTCATCAAAGATCAAAATCATATATTTTTAAGGGATTACATGGGTCTCACTTCTATGTAACTCGATTACATAAAAGCGGAGCCCTATATGGTATTTTCGATGATATTTTCGATGGTTTAAATGTCGAAAATACTACTTTAAAATTGATATTTTAGCACTTTCATAATTTACACATGAATATATATATATATTTTTTTGAACAAGTATAGCTCATAAACATACTTGATTGGGATGAATTTGGTCTTTTAGATAAACAAATGATGTTAAACACAAAAAATGGATTGAATTTTCCATTAAGGATCAAAATCATAGATTTTGAAAGGGTTATATATATATATATATAGAGAGAGAGAGAGAGATAAATTATCCAGTGCACTATGGTGCAGTGGCGCTGAACTGGGCCCTACATGATGATAAAATCAAAATCTACTCTACCCATTGTATTTAGAATAATATATTTTATTACTATATCAATTTTCATATCAATGGGATATGTGTATGGACCTTATCTGAAAATGGTACAAATTCAATACAATAAAATAGTTTGATGTAAACAACAACTTTAAAGTGATATTTTCAACATCTAAACCGTCTAAAGTATGATTAATATATGGATAAATGATTGTATAAAGTTTCATTGCATTCTAATATGTGCGGAGCCCATTTTTTGGGTAACTGCACTGCTGTTCAGCCCTTGTATGTGTGTGGGTATATATATGGGAGTTATTCCAATACAGCGCAACTACACCAGAACAACGGTACATTTGATCAAAAGTGAGCCCCACATATATTAGAATGCAATGAAACTTTATACAATCATTTATCTATATATATATATTTATAGCAAATGGTTTATATGTTGAAAAAACCACTTTAAAGTTGTTATTTGCATCAAACTATTTTATTACGTTGAATTTGTACCATTTCTAGATGGGGCCCATATACATATCTGATTAGGATGAAAATTGGTATGATGATAGAATATATTATTTTAAATACAATGAGTGGAGTAGATTATGATTTGATGATCATGTGGGGCCCATTTTAGCGACATTGTACCAAAAATATTTTTGTGTGTGTCTCTGTGTATATATATATATATGGGATTTATTCACGTGCATTCAAACTGCACACGAATTACCCTGTAGATGCCCCATCTGCTCATTCATTTCAGCGGGCGAAATCTATGCCGCTTGTTCGATTGTGCGTGTAGAGAGAGACGGTGAGCCGAACGAGACTGCACTTACACACGCTCAAAAATTCGGAGGATGCATTTTCTTGCTTGGTAGCAAAAAAAACTAGGCTGAAGGTCCCGAGCCCTCCATCCCGCCCGCACCTCCTCTCTCTCATTCGCCTTAATCCAGAGGTGCATTTTCTCACATTTTCCCACTCAGTTGACTAAAAACCCACAAAACCCACCCGAAATATTCCCTCTTTCATCTTGCCGAAAGCAGCATAGCGTTTAGGAGCCTGCTCATCCCTCCCATTTCGAAAACGGAGACGCCATTGTTGCTCTAAAATCTCCTTCTCCGTCGAGATTTTGAAGTTCTTTGTCGATTTTGAAGTTCTGTAATCGATTCTGAAGTTCTGCGTCGACGGAAGGTACGGTGTTTATTTTCGCGCATGTCGTCTTCTCCAAAAATCCATATGCGGATTATAACTGTGCAGCAAAAGTACCTCCCATCCGCATCTCTCTAACACGAAAATTCGCAATAAACGTACCTTCCGCCTGCGCCTCCTCTCTCGCATTCGTCCTAATCGAGCATTCGTTCCTCCTCATTCCCGCCCGTGCCCTAATCTCTAAGTCCTAACAGACCGAAATCGCCCCGTCCCCAAATCATGCAGCAGGCCAGCATCAAGGGCTCCCGATCGTCTTCCCTCCTCCTGGTCTTCTTCCATCGTCTTCCTTCCTAGCCTGGTCGTCTCATCCGGTCGACGGTCGTCTTCCAAGCACGTATCAGATCATTTCGTCCAATCGGCGATGGACGAGATCATCTTCCTAGGCGCCAGCTTATCTCATCCGGAGACCAGTAGGCAACAGCTCCATCTCGTCCAGTCGTCCGTCATCCCCAAAGTGAAAATCGGCGACCGACAGAAGCGTTCGTCCATCCGACGACCAGCAGCTCCGGCCCCAGATCAGCTCGAGCCTCCAGCGACAATATGCTCTGGCGACCAGCAGCTCCAACGAGTGTTTATTACAATCTTATTAATGCTATTTATTAATGAATGCAAATAATTTCTATTTTTTGGTGGATAGCTAGCCGAATTGGATTTTAAACCTTTTTATCAATATATATTTATATTATATCTCAATCCATAATGCCACAATTACAATTAATGTCTGAGATATTTAAAGCTGTTAATGTTATGCATAACAGTACTTTAAAAGTCATTTTGAAAAATTAAATAGGTTTATATTTTGATTGAATGAGAACTTTAAATCTACTAGTTTCAAAATTGATTTTGTACTACTGATAAATGTAAATGTTTAATCTTCTCTATTGAACTAATGACAAATTTAAGCTAGACTCCACATAGTTCAAGAAGAGATTTCCAAAATCCATTTGTTTGGCCATTACTAAATGAATCAAATTGTCTAGAATTATTATATGTGGGGTTGAACAGGTTGTTTGCATGATTTTTGCTTGTTCGTATGCTGATGTTGTAGATATTACTGAATAGGTAATTTGCACTTCATAGTACAAAGTGGTAGATACAATTGATTTATATCAAAAAGGTTAAAGCATTCCAGATTTGACTTATATACTTTATATAGGTTGTATAGGCTTATAAGCAGGGCAGGTTATACTGATCACTAAATATGTTCAAAAGTCACCAAAAGTCAACATTAATTGATTTTTTTAAATACATTTATCTAACTTGAATGAATTGCCAAGTTAATAGGTTGAACTCATTTGGGTAAAAAAGTATCTCTTACCTGCATTTAAATAGCTTTGGGAATATCTATAGGTTATCTCTTAAATTTGATAGAACCTAAATGCGGTAAATTTCTACTGCATGTGACAGATTCTACATGCTGTTTTCAAATCAATAATAATTCTTCTTGAGTGTTGGTGCCATCAAGGGCAGAATATGCATGTGGATTATAGAATTTGAATGTCATTTTTTTGATATTGACATAAAATATATGCTAATTCCAAGAGAGTGATGTCCTATTCAGACATTTTGTGTGCTAGTATCACATTTCACATACTGAATCTAAATTTTACATATCAGCTATGGCAGAATTCATATGTTAATGTTAGATTTTGCATGCTAATTCTGAGTTAGTAGCAACCCTTATCCACATTCTTGCTCTTTATGATATAATCCACATGCTAATTTCATATTCCTCATACTAATTTTGAGTCAGTAATAATCCTTATTCACATTTTTGCTCTCTATGACAGTATCCATACGTTAATTCCATATTCCATATGTTGATTCTAAGTTAGTGACAACTCTTGTTCACATTCCTACTCCTTGTGATAGAATTATCTGCATGCTAATTCTGAGTCAGTGACAACCCTTGTTCACATTCATGCTCTTTGTGACAGATTCCACATGCTAATTTTATATTCTGCATGAAAATTCTAAGTCAGTGACAACCCTTATTCACATTCCTGCTCTTTGTGATAGATTCCACATACTAATTTTATATGCTGCATGTTGATTTTGAGTCAGTGACAAACTTTGTTCACATTCCTGCTAATTTCACATGCTAATTGATATTTCTCATGCTAATTTTCATGTCTAAACTATTATTTTTCAAATATCTACTGACTGTAGCAAATTCTTCATGTTATTTTCACTTTCCACATATTGAATTTGAATTCCACAAATCACGTTTCAAGTGTGGCAGAATCCACATATTAATTTCATATTCCATGTACTGATTCTTATTAGTGGCATCCCTTCTTTACATTCTTGCTCTTTATAGCAGAATCTGCATGCTAATTTTATATTTCGCATGCTAATTCTAAGTTAGTAACAATCCTTCTTAACATTCTCACTCTCTATGACATAATCTGCATGCTAATTCTGAGTCATTGACAACCCTTTTCCATATTTCGGCTTTTAGTGGTAGAATATGCATGCTAATTTCAGAATTTGCATACGGACTCATGCCTAGTGATAATTTATGAATACCTCATATTTGTACTCCATGTTTGTTGATGTAATATTCTTCATGCCAATTCATATGTCTAGGGGACTGGTTTTTGAAAAAATTACTGATTTTATCTTATTCTGCATGTTTATTTCATATTTAGCATGCTCATTTCATGTTTCATAAGCAAATTCCTAAGTAAGAAAAAAGCTATTTTTTCTTTCATGCAATTTATGACATAATACGCATGTAGATATCTTTGCTTTCATGTAATTTTGGAATTAGGAGCATGTCTTAGTGCACCTTGTGCTTTTAATAACTATGATTCGTTCTAACGTGAAAACTAAAATTAGGAGCATGCACTTATGAAAATTAAGAGTATGCATTTTAAGAATTCATATGCATATGAAATCAGCATGCGGATTTGACAAACAGAAGAAATCACGTTTGCTTTCTCTATTAACATAATTAATTATTTTTTAGGTCGTTAGAATACTATATTCCATAAAAACAGCCTATAACCTACAACATGCATATGCGATGTGTCAACTTGACTTGATTTCTAGTTTCAACTTAACATGCATATGCGATGTGTCATGTTTTTTAATATTTAGATGTTTTTCATTTCGAAAGTTAAATGGTGGGGACAAAGGGCAAAGGAAAGGGGAAAAATGTGAAAGAAGCAGCAAATCTAGCCGAAGAAGTAGCAACCAGACAAGGAAGAAAGAAAATAACAAAGTGACGAGTTGCGTATATGTCAATTAAAATGCTCGCTATTTACGCAAGTATGCGTGCCATGTCAAGTAATAAAGAGTAAGTAGAGTATTGTTCCCACAAGGAATTGTTAACCAAATTACTAATTAGTTAAACTGTTTTCGAATGGATTGAAAATTCTAGGTTTGTGGTTTAACTAAACTAACGATTGCAATGAGAAATTAGAGTGAGAGTTCGAGACTACTGATACTTTAAACAAGTTTTCTGATTAGTGATGGCAGATGGATAGCTTAGAATCCTTGAATCTAAACTATATTACTTTGGTTCCTTGTAATTGGATTACATATGAATTTACTAGCCCAAGTTCATATATCTTTATATGTGTCTTCCAACATTATATAAAGCTAATTACACCTTATTTAATTGCTATATTTTCATGTCATTAAATAAAGTGAAATTGATAAGTTCATAACCTATATAATTACTACACAGGGTTTAACGGTATATTCCTATCCGTTAAACAACTCTCATTACACAAAGGTAGAAACCTATGCCTTGCATATAGATCTAGCAATGATCTTCCTCTTCTAAGAGTAAATCAAGCAATTAAATTATCTTACAAAGTATCTAATCATGTAAAAAGCATTAAATCCACACATGCAAAGGTAAATCATACACAATCATATATAAAATCAACTATTCATTCTTGAATATTCTAAGAACCAAGAATCAATATAGTTTAGAATTCAAATCATCCTAACTATTCATCTAATGGAAGTTTAGTTCAAAGACATGATTTCAACATTCATTACATCCATATAAAAAGTATCCATAAAAATAGAGAAAGAAAGTGGAAAGAAATAGAGAAAACTTTTTTTCGGCGGTTTCCACCAATGGGGCTTGAATTCTTACTCAATTCGTGCTTTGATCGCGATTTCTTCTTTCTCTTGCTTGGCAATTCGTCTCTAGGATCTCTCTCCTTTCTTTTTTTTCCGCGCGCGAACTCCCTGTGTGTTGAGCAACTTGGACACATTCTGCAAGACCCTAAAAATTCATGCACTGGCGCTTAGGCGCCAACTCCCTGGAGTATTGCCTGACTTGTGGCTTCAACATCGTCTAAACTTGGGTTGCATGCAGATGAAGTGGCGTCTGGGCGCTAACTCTTTGGAAGCCATGCTGTCAGCTGTGTGTGCTGAAAATGGCCAAGGCACATAGGGTGGCGCTTAGGCGCCAACTATCTGCCTCTGATTGCCTCAGCTTGCATTCAACTTGTCTGCTTTGCCTTCACACGTCCCGTCCTTCCTGCAAAAGATGGAAAAACTAAATAAATGAACTAAAAATGTCTAAATAATGCTAAAAATGCCTAAAAGCTAATTAATGCTCCTAAAATGCAAAGCGGATGAAAATTAAACTAATTGAATGCAAACTAAGTCTAATCTCTTGAACTAACGTACAAATCAAGTCTGAAATGGGCCATAATAACTCGTAAAAATATGAATTATCACAAAGGCCAATGAGGAAGTGGTGGGAACAGACGACAAAGTAAAAAGTAAAGGAGTCAATGATGCCGCAAGAAAAAGGGAAAAGCGAAAAATAGCAAGGATTGAAGAGGAAGGAGGAAAAGAAAAGGAAGCAGGAGATAAAGCAACCGGAAAAGGGAAAAAGAAAGTAAATGAAACTGTTGAGAAAGTCGACACAGTTGATGAAGTGAATGAGGAAGAAGAAGAAAAGGAGGAGGTAGCAACTAGAAAGGGCAAACAAAAACCTAAAGAGGCCGAGGATGCAACCACAGCAAGTGAGGTAGTGGTCGTCGTTAAGGAAGGAAAAGGAAAGGCAGCAGATGAGGCAGCTACCAGAAGGGGGAAATGAAAAGTAATGGAGATTATTGATTAAGACACTACAGTTGATGAGGGAAAAAGAGATGAAGCGAATGCAACAGTTAAAAAGGAAAACCAAAAAAAAAAGAAGGCAGAGGAAGCACCCAAGAAAAAAAGGATGACAACATCCAAAGCGTATGGCTACCCATCCAAATATTTTCATCGTGCTGTGGATGAGGAAATTTACTTCAACAAATTTGAGGATCGACCCTTGGTCAAGTCTAGAAGATTTCTGATAGATGAGTTTGCTGATTTTCCCTTCACTAAGTGGTTGCATGAACACAGGTTTGCTCCATTTGCTAATGTTGAGTGTCACATTTATCCAGTCCTTGTGGGACACTTTTATTCTAGCTGGGATGCTGATGGTTTTACACATGTAAAGGTTGTGAAAATAAAAATCAGTCCAGGGATCTTAGAGAAGGTTTTTGGGATCCCTTATGATTCTGTGATGTATACAGGTTTTGTAGAGACAAAACAGGATGTATTTTCTGATGTTTGCAAAAATCCAAAGGTGGGAGCTGAAAGAGTGTCATCTACTCAGTTGAAAATTGTGGACCTGAAGCTTCTCCATTACATTTCTGTATACCACTTATTCCCGAGGAGTGGATCTTATACAAAAGTCACAGCCCAGGATGCACACTTGCTATATGCTCATGCAAGAGGCAACCGTTTCAACTTCACCTACCATATATTCCAACATATGAATAAGAGTTGTGTTAGGAAGAATGGATCTTTGCCATATGGAATGATCATAACAAGAATCCTGCAATATCATGGCGTTGATCTCAGTGGAAAGGAGCACCAAAAGTACAAAGAGGCTGACACGATTGATGAATCTGTCTTGACTAGATTGAGTTATTTATTCGATGAGCAGGAACAGGAGTGGAAACCAAGACATGACGTTGAGGTTTCAAGCCAAGATGAAAAAGATCAGGTTGAAGCTAACTTTGAAGATACGGGATTACAACAAGGAGATGTGCGGAATACAGGAGATCATGAGCAATCACTTCCATACATGAAAGGAACGAGCCAAGAAGCTATTTATACGCGAACTCAACCAGATCTCTCTTCACAGTTGCTACGGTTTCGAGAAGATATCATGAAGCACATAGCTTCATTCATGTCACAATCAATCAAGCCATCTACTTCTACTTCTGTCATCTCCACACCAGTTTTGAGTACACCAACTTCCAATCATTTGGTTATGCCAACATATACTCCTACTAGGGTCAGCATCCACCTACATCGCAGTCAGCTTTCTCGTTTGCCCATCCTACTACATCTCCATCCCTTGCTGATTTCTTTCCCGAAGTAGGACAAGCTAGTGCTCTATTCTATGATCCAATTGTTTTTCCCTTCCCTCCTTTACTGGCACCTTCCCCACCCTCTAATATTTTAATAGGTGAACATGTGTTTCAAATGACAAGACATACCATGTTTCTTACAGGAAGTATTTAAAGATTTATTAGACAGGTGGAACACATGCGGTAACGCATGGACGTGTTTGAGACGCGCTTAGAGGAGCTGAGATGCAAACACTCAGCAAATGATGGTGTGAATGATGGTGCTAGAGAAGATCATGGTATTTAGATCTATGAAATTTGTTGCATTCTAACATATTTTTTTATTGCACATTATATATTTTGATGTTGATGTATAACTTTAGCATGATTGCATGTTTTATAAACTACTGGACTCAGATGCATGGATTGAATGAATGACAAAAATGTTAATGGAGTATGTATAGTGTTGAATGGATTGCCTCAGGTACCCCCAGATTTTTCATACTTGAGAATCAACATGCGGATTATGCGTATTATAACTTTGACAGGATATATATACTTGTGAATTCTCTCTGACTTGAAAATCAACATGTGGATTATGGAATCCGCATGTGTTATAACTTGAATGTATACCCGGATTTTTCATACTTGAGAATCAGCATGCAGATTATGAAAACCGCATGAACCGCATGCGTATTATATCTTAATATATTTCCAAATTTTTCATACTTGAAAATCAGCGTGCGGATTATGAAAACCACATGCGTATTATAACCAAAATGTATACCCAAATTTTTCTGACTTGAAAATCCGCACGCATGCGTATTATATCTTAAATATATATCCAGATTTTTCAAACTTCAAAATCAGCGTGTGGATTATGAAAACCACATGCGTATTATAAAATGGACAAGATATATATACCTCCAGATCTCTCTAACTCAAAAATCCGCATGCGTATTATATCTTAATATATTCCCGAATTTTTTAGACTTCAAAATCAACATGCGGATTATGAAGACCACATGCGTATTATAAAATGGACAGGATATATATACTTCCGGATCTCTCTGACTCGAAAATTCGCATGCGGATTATGAAAACCGCATGCGTATTATATCTTAATACATTCCCGGATTTTTCAGACTTCAAAATCAGCGTACGGATTATTAAAACCGCATGTGTATTATAAAATGGGCAGGATATATATACCTCCAGATCTCTCTGACTCGAAAATCCGCACGCGGATTATGAAAATCACATGCATTTTAAGTTGTATCTTATACCTTACATGCACAATACAACATCAACAAACAAAGAGTCTATAAAATTAAGTTATCTTTCATTGATTTTATAGAGTCTACTTCTATACAAAAGTAAAGAAATTCACAATAACAAACACATGTTAGAATTATTGAAGTGTCTCCTTCATGCTTCTACTCTCTTTCGATGTTGCATAAAGTTCGACGATCCCTCTAATAACTATTCTATCTTTACGGTCCTTGTAATTATGCTAAGCTATAATGGAAAGATTAAATTATGATAACAGATTTAGCATAATAAGAAATCACATTAAGATGCACATTGGAAAGATAAATACCTTGGTCGTTCACTTAACCAGATTAATCAATATCATTTTTATGTAACATTGAACAATTCCGCCTATCATGACCAACCACGATTTTCTTACACCCACGGTATAATCTTCCTGTGTGTTTGGTGGATTTTTCAATAGAAGATTTTAGACGTTCCTTTGACCGCCTTTTCGTTCGCCGTCTATTCGGAAAGTCCTCCACTTGAGATGGGGCACTTGATCCATTATCAACTGTCATTGGCTCTAGTAGTATATTGCCTTCATCTTTTCTATTTGTATGATTTGTGTATGGATTACTTTCAGTGACATGATTGCTAGCTTCTGATGTTATGCCCTGTCCTGCATATGGCAATGCTAATCGTTGCTCATTCGAAGGACTTGCCAGCATTTCGGCTTGCTTCTTTTGACACATAACCTCTATCATCTCATCCAAAGCTGCATTTGCAAACTAAAGAGTTCCCTGACTTGATAATAATTCATTGAGAATGAAATTGATTTTTGGAAAAGCAATGTGCCGACGAACGAGCGGTGAATTAGTTGCATTACAATTCTCTATGAAACTTAAAACTATAATATTCTCCTTTGGACGTTGTGATTACCGATGAAGTAGATGTCCCTTAGGCATAGATACAATGTCACGCCAGTGAAATACGGATAATATGTGTCGACAAACAATCCCACACCAATCAAATAAGCGGCAAGAACATTTTGTAAATTTTTCTTGTTCACACCAGGTGACCAATCGCAGATAGATGGAATCTCCCAATTTGTGTACCTTGTAGATAATACGACCCTCTTCTACACCGTTGTTTATTAGCTTATAATATCTTGAATCATCCATTTCAGCTTGAAACTCATAGAAGATCTCCCTAGTATACATTTTTGTAATTTATTCCTCGAGCATATATTTGGTGTTTAGCACCGGAGTTCCATAGGTGGTTTTACAATCAGCATCTTTCTCATCCTCTCTTCTCTTAGTTATCGCATGCTCATAAGCTTTGACAAACTGGACTAATTTTGTGGTCGACCCAATGAATTGATCAAAAAATGCATTTATGCTTTCAGACCTTCGAGTGGTGCTCGTCCCCGCTAAGAAAATACTCCTTGTGTAGGCCAGTATTCACTTCTCCCGAATATTGTACATTTGTTGTAACCATGCATGATTTGTCAATTCATAATTATCTATCAACTTTTCCCAACCAGCTTTAAACTCTCTAGGAGCTTCTGTATTCTTAATTAACTTGAATAAGAAGTCTTTAAATTGAGGATAACTTTGGTTGGTTGATTGCAATTTCTCAAGAAATTTACTATATATGTGCCATGAATAGAAAATGTGCCTTGCAACTAGGAATATGACAGATATTGCCTTTGTAATAGCTGGATCCTAGTCTATGGTAATGGCTTTCGGAGGTTTACCACCCATGGCATAAAGCCATGTTTGAAACAACCATGTGAAACCTTCTTCACTCTCACCAAACAATGAACCAGCCCCAAGCAATATTGATTGCTTATGATGATTAACCCCCCACAAAGGGTCCAAACAGCATATCATATTCATTGGTACGATAAGTTGTGTCAAAGCAAATGACATCATTGAATATTTGATAATTCTTCTTAGATTCTCCATCAACCCAAATACATGACATTAGTCGACGTTGCTCATCAACCTTAATATCATAGAAGTAGTCTAATTTGCTATTGAATTGATTTTCAAAGTACTCCAATAAGGCTGGTGCACCCCCTCTATATCTTGACATCCGTCGAGATTGTAAGGCATTATGTAAGTCGACTTCCATAAATCCCAACTGATCATGTCCCCCTGCCTCCTCTATCATAAATTGTAATGATTTGACACTCCAACACCAGCCTTCTGGAGACCTTCAACTATGTCTAATTGTGACTATGGCACCTTCCGATGAGATCGCAAGCAATGAGACTTAACAGGGGTCTCTAATCGATGCGAGTGTTCTTTTTTAAAACTTGTAACCTTCCACATCAAAGTAATTGATAAACGCTTGACAGTTAGTGATGCAAAGCATTCACATCCAGTAGTATCTCTTTGTTTGTGTTTTCTTGTAGCACGCAGATCATTTTGTCGAAGTCCTTGTTTAGAGCACTTCAGAATGCGATAGATTATTTCTCCATCTTTTGATCTTTTGACATCACTTTTTCTTATACTAAAACCACAACACCTTGCATATAAAATATAAAATGAATATGTTTCTTCTTCGCTGTTGAACTCTTATCCAATAATTGGGGCCAGCTCATGAGATGCTTGAGGGGTAAAAGCAGCCAATTGAGTGGAGCTCTGTCCGCTTTCTTTAGATGACATCTCAAATTCATTTTGGGCCATGCTATTTGATGTTGTCATCTCACTGCAATAAAAAACTTACATATATCATTTAATGGATAAAAAGAAAAGCATGAAAAGAACCACATTATGTACAATTAGTAACAATCCATCATTCTATATTCTCAGCTAATATTAGAGAACAACAAGAAGACCTGCATTATAATAAGCATTTCAACAAATTCTTAACTGCAATTACTTTATTCATTCAAGCATTCCTTTTATACCAATACAAATTCTAACCACAATGCCAAAATAATCACTCTCAACAGGATATGAACATACAATTTCAACAATTCTACTTTTATGAATGCATAAACAATATATATTGTACATATACGTCATGTTTAACTTGCCAAAATATGTGAAAGGCCAACAAGCACTCATTTATGGCCATTAACATTTTCGCCTGCTAATTTTTTTTCATAAATTCATTTTCACGACATTATTTCAACATGATAACGATTAAGATAGAACATGCCTGCGGATTTTTGAGTTCTGCGCATTCGGAGGGGAGGTAGACTTCTCCTAAGGTATTATCAGCATGCGGATCTTCGAGTCAATCCTAAACCAGAAAGATGCAGATGGGAGGTACTTTTGCTGCGCAGTTATAATCTGCATGTGAATTTTCGCATTAGAGATATGCGGATGGGAGGTATGTTTGCTGTGCAGTTATAATCCACATGCAAATTTTGCGTCAGAGAGATGCAGACGAGATGTACTTTTACTGCGCAGTTATAATTAGGGGTGCAACTTGGTCTGGGTACCCGCGGGTCGACCCGCTGGGTACTCGACATAGGGTCGGTTCGGTTCCATGGGAACTACCCATATGGTAGGTTCGATTCTGGGTATTAAATACCCGTTCAAATTCGGGTTAGGGTTGGTTCCAGTGCTGGGTACCCAGAACCGACCCGGATTTCATATTAATATATATAACATCCAGGATCCAGGATGCAGCTCCAGCCTTAATTCCTAATTTCCTATCTCATCTCGTCATCTCGATTCGGCGATTCCTGAGTCCCAACCAGAGCAGTCTCACCTGAAGTGCCTCCCCGTCTACGACTGTGCGGCCTCCAGCAGTCCGCCCTCGACAACGATGACGAGTCGACGCGCTCCTCCCCTCAACGGCCGACGACCTTCCTTCTCATCTCGAATCCCGTCGTCCGATTTCATAGCCAACTAGAGCCGTCTGCGGCTCTGCCTCTGCTGCCTTCGGCAGTCCGCCCTCTACGACAACGACGAGTCGATGCGATCCTCCCCTCGACGGCTGACAACCTTCCTTCTCATCCCGAATCCCGTCATCTTGGGCAGTTTCTCTATTCTTCTTACTTCATTTCTTTCTTCTCTCGTAAAAACTCAGTGAGATTTCCTCCCATCAATTAATAAAATTCCTTGAATCGTTCCTTTTATTAGTTCGGACCCTAACACTAATGTCGCGAGTTTATCATCTAGCATCTCAGCTTGGTTTTATTTAGAGAAGGTGAGTACCGGTGAATCAATGCATGGTTAGGGAATTGATTTGGTTACGAAGAGACTTCTTCTCTTTCCATTACCAATGCACTCATATCACTCTACGTGTAATACAGAGATTTCGTTGCTATAGAGAAAATTTTGGTAGATTGAAGGTTAGAGATGCCATCTCTTGGAATGCAATGATTGGTGGGTTTGCAGCAAGGAAGAATTTCAGAAGCATTGGATTTGTTGCGCCAAATGCAGTTAAAAGAAAGGATCCAACCTAACCTGGTTACATCTGTATCCATTCTTCAGCTTTACAAAGATTCATGTCTGGACAATTAATCATTTAGCGGTGATTTATTTTGTTGTGCTTTATGCATGAGGACAATTAAATTAACAGGTTATTCTTTTTCTAGTTCATGTTTGTTGCTGCATATTGCATGAAAATATAATTTTTTAGGAACCGATTTGGAACCGAAATCGGAACCGACCTGCCCTTAAAAAATAGGGTAGGGTAGGCTCCGAACCAACCCGACCTAAAATAGGGTATGACAGAGGTTTTCTAAAATAGGGTAAGGGTAGGTTCCACCCCTACCCGGACCAAGTTACACCCCTAGTTATAATCTGCATGCTGATTCAGAATCCGCATACGGATTTTCGGAGAAGGCGACCCGCGTGAAAATAAACATTGTACCTTCCGTCGACGCAGAACTTCGGAATCGATCACAGAACTTCAAAATCAACAAAGAACTTCAAAATATCTTCAAAATCTCGACGGAGAAGGAGATTTGGGATCAGCAGCGGTAGCAGCAACACCACCAGCAGTGGCGTCTCCATTTTCGAAATGGGAGGGATGAGCGGGTTCCCAAACGCTGTGCTGCTTTTGGTAAGATGAAAGAGGGAATAATTCGGGTGGGTTTTCATGGATTTTTAGTCCACCGAGCGGGAAAATGCATCTTGGATTAGGGCGAATGCGAGAGAGGAGGCGCGGGCTGGATGGAGGGCTCGGGACCTTCGACCTGTTTTTTTTCTATCGAGCGGGAAAATGCATCCTCCAAATTTTTGAGCGCATGTATGTGCAATCTCGTTTGGCTCGCCGTCTCTCTCTACACGCACAATCAAACAAGCGGCACAGATTTCACCCGCTGAAATGAACGGGCGAATGGGGCGTCTGCAGGGTAATTCACTTGCAGTCTCAATGCACGTGAATAAATCCCTATATATATTTACTTTCTTATTTTGTAAAAATATTTTGTTTGTCAACATTTACCCGTGACCAACTATTATGGGCTAGGTCAGTCTCCTTCCTACATATTCGCTTTCACATCAACCAGCTGTTGTGGTTTTCTTCTTGTGGGGAATCCACCCGAATGGGCTTGCGAGGCAGCCTATTCTCTTTCTTCTTTTTAAAAATCTTGACCTGTTTTACACGTCCGGTTGTAATTTTTTAAAATATTTAAATTTTAAATAAACTAAAACTTAGATCTTACCAAACCCGGAATCTAGAAGGGTGCACAGCCCAGACGGGACCTACTCTTTGTATTCTAGTTCCGGATCAACCCTAACCAAATCCTATACTATTAAACCGAATCTGGATTAGGAAGTGTCCAGGCTGGGTTAGGATCAGTCTAGACAGGGTTAGAAAATAGAGTTATTTTTTAAATTAATTCATAAAAATATAAATTTAAAATAATTATAGGAAAATATTTTTGCAATAAAACAAAATTTTAAAATTTTAAAATAATTATATCGAGAACATTTCTGTAATAAATTTTAAAATGATTATATGGATAATGTTTCTATGGTACAATTAAAAATGTAAATTTTAAAATAATTACGGAGTGTTTGGCAAATCTTAAAATTTTTTCGATTAAAACTTTTCGATATAAAATTTTTTATTTCCATAATTACTCAATTTTTTAATCATATTTTCACATCTTTCTGTACAACTATCTTATATTTCAATTATTTCTACACAACTATCTAACTTATCTATTTTAATTTTATTTTCTTTACTCCTCATCATTACTTATATCATATCACATCATTTTCAACCAATTCAAAAAATTTTAAAAATTTTTTAATCAAAATTTTTAATACTTCCCAACACATTATAAATTTAAATTTATAAATTTTAAAATAATTAAATAGAGAATGTTTCTACAATAAATATATATAAAACATTCCTACAATAAACTTTTATAATATAAATTTTAAAATAATTATATGGAGAATGTTTATACAATATTAAAAATTTCAAATTTAAAATAATTATATGGAAAATATTTCTATAATAAATTTAAATACAAATTTTAAAATAATCATATGGATAATATTTCTCCAATAAATTTAAATATGTAAATTTTAAAGTAATTCTACGGACATTTCTACAATAAATTTAAAAGCGTAATATTTTAAATAATTATGTGGAGAACGTTTCTATAATAAAATTTAAAATCTTATATAGAGAATGTTGCTACAATAAAATTTAAAAGAGAACATTTTTACAATAAATTTTAAAATAGCAATTTGGTGGTATATTTTATGATGAGTCTTGTAATTATTGCTACACGTAGTCCATCCCTATGCTAATAGTTCATTGAAACATGCACGTCAATTAATTAAAGAAGAAGAAAAAATGAGAAACATGCATGAAGATCAAGCTAAGCATGCAATACTAGTCTGTCATCAAACGCGACCAAGCTATGCGGCGACCAAGCAGAGCCATGCCTTCCAATCAAGTGTGGTCCACCATTAATTAAATCGGCAAGCGTACATGAAGATCAAAGCAGATCTCGTCCAACCATTCAACAAAAATCCAGCTATCCAATATTGCATGAAAAAATTCAACCGTCCATCACAGCTAGCATAAATCCTGCCATGCAACCGAATACAGTCATTTAGTATTTCATGCATGAATTCGTCGTCCATGCAAATCCAAGCATGCATCAGCTGTTCCATTAAAAAATCCACCACCTCGCTAAACACGGTGGGCTTTTTCAAGGGGGTGGTTCGAGTGTGGGAATATCCGAACCCAGTATTAATTAATTCTGGGCTGGGTCAATCTAGGTACTGATGAACAATAGGTGCTTTTCTAAGGAACCCGAAACCAAGTTTTTGAGCACTAGATTACTTGGGATCGAATAAAACCTGCCCAGCTTGCACCCCTTAGAATCTAGCTAAGACATGTAAAATTAAATGTGAACTAAACTTGACTACAAATAAGAATCGAAGTCAAACTTTTACAGTAGAATTGATGTCATATTTGTTTACACGTTTTTTCTATAGTAGAATTGAAGCCATACTTGTTTAAACTTATATATATATATATATATATAGTGGAATTCAAGTCATACTTTTTATATGCCTTCCAACTTTGTTCAATACGCCTCGAGAGTTTGACTAGTATTGTATTTGCATCCCTAACTTTGCCAATTGTTTGCACGAGATTTGTATAAAATTACAAGTACATTTGTCCATTCGGATTAGGTGTGGGAACAATCGTGCCTAGTCAAGGTTCGCCCAGCATTGACTCTACCTTTTAAAAAAAATTTATTCGACCTAACTTTTTTTATACCGAATTAAGATAAAGTCAATTTGACCATCATTTTTTTAATAGATTTCGGGATAAACTTCAGATTGCCCTCAAGTTGATATCCGGATAGCAGCTTGGGTAGAAAACACAGGTGAAGTAAAATCATTTTAATAATTATACACATATCAAACATAAAGATACATCTATACAAAATTTAAATATTTTATATTTCATTATTTTACTAGTTAAAAGACTAAACATTATTACTAAACAAAACATGAATAAATATAATGTATCTTTATTAAAATAGGTTAATAAAATATACTTCATTCAGAATGAATTTTGGCATTTATAAAAATATTTTTCTAAAATAATATTATTTTTTGCAAGAGTTTTCAAAATGATGGAAAAACTACAATTATGCATAAGAGTTATATGCATATATGCAAATATCTCTTATTGATTCTTATTTTGTTAATATAATAATAATAAGTAGTTTGAGATTTTTGAAAGAAAACGAGAACAAATTTTAAAAAATATATTTATAACTTATAATAAATAAATATATGTGGGACGGGTCAGGATTCTTTAGTTGACCCAACCCAACTCTATTTTTGAATTCAGGTCAAAATTTCTGACCTATCCTATATCTGGTAAAAAAATATTAATTTTATCAGGTCAAAAATAGGTTGGTTCAGGAGAAGGTTATAGGTCAATCCGCCGTAATTCTCACCCTTAATTTGGATGTCCTTAAATTTTCTATAAAATGATAAAAAATTCTTTTAAACCAAGTGATATACTTTTTTCCAAATATTGTAAGCATATTTAGAAAATTAAAATAAAAATATATAAAATAATAATATTAATAATCAATTTAAAAATAAATATAAATAACATGGATATTCATGCATGAAATAAAATTTTAAAATAATATATATATATATTTTGAAAAATTTCACCTATTTCTATCATATTATATGAAATATTTATATGTAAAATAAAGATAAAAATGAAAATAATACATAAGTCCGTATTTTTTGCATCATTAAAAGTATGCAAAATAAAATATAAGTCGTGGCCTGAATGTGCACTAGTTCTGGTGGACTAGCAGAGCACCGAGGGGCATCGGTCCCCATCCAAGCTCTGACCGACGCAGCCATGGCCGCTTCCTAAGGTCGCCGACCAGCGGCTAATCAAAGCCGTTGACAACGTCAAACCTGGGCAGATCTTCTTCGACATCAGACATCCGTTATAATGCCAGTGAAGCCAGCCAACAGCGTCGAATCAACCGTCGAATTTGGCCATGAAAAAAACCCATATGGCCATGTAATCCAACCGAGGAACTTGCCATCGAAGTACCACATCTGCCTGAGCTTCGGCCAGCCCTGTCTGACAAGCGATCTCGCTGCTGTCCGCTCAACTCCTCGTGCCAGCATTTTGGCTGTTGATCTCAGCCATGACCGACCATCCAAGCCGTTGATCGCAGTTATATCGTTGATCGTTCCCTACCAATTAAAAAAAAATTAACACGAGGAATAAATTAGATTTTACAAAATCAAATTTTTGTATCTGTATCTTATAATTCAATCATCCTAAGTACATTTTTTTCAACCTTTTTGCTTAATGGATGTGAACTAAACAATATACCCGCCGGAGACACTGCTCTTGAAAATAGGAGACAATGCTCCCTTGAATCGGATCAAAACTCGGACGTGATAGCATCTTGCCTAAGGTGAACATCAACCACGCTAGGGCGTTGGGCTCGATTTTACAAAATCATTAAATGAGGCCAAAATAGATCATTTCCTACCAACACCACCAATTTTTTATGGGGCCAACATGACCATTTTTTTTTATTGAATTATCGTGCATCTTAAAATTCTTGTTCCAGAGTAATTTAAAAAAAAATAAAAAATAAAAAATTCCTGTTCAAGTGGTATAAATCTAACATTGTACATTTATAAGCCAATTGAATGTTAGCCTCATTGGCAACACCGCTACCGCATGTGGCAATAGATGGGTGTTCCAGTGCCCGCAAGCACGGGAGGTTCCGACTATGATATCTTTATTTTAAAAAAAAAAAAAATAGCCGGGAGCTTATTGATATTGTCTTCCGTGTGAATGAGTTTGAACAACAATCCAACGCGCAGGTGAGGACTTATACTAGCCAAATGAAGCCGCAATGGCAAACAATACCGTTCTTAAGTAAAAGAAATGTTCTAATGTAATCGTATGTCTAAGTATTGATAGTACTCATTCTATTTTCCACCCAACATGTAAAAATAAATGACTTTGAAGCCCAAATGGAAAAGTATAGTTATTATGCTCATATATTTTTTCATTAACCATATCAATGGATAGGTGTTTGAAAGGATATTGAATTTTTAAATGGAATCTGTATCTGAAATAATAATATACTAATGCGTGTTGGGAAGAAAATAAATTGTATTGAAAATATAACAATACAATTGTATTAAAAATATAAAAAGTTGTATTGAAAATTAAGAAAGTTGTTTTGCAAATTAAAAAACTGGCTTGGGAATGGAGATACCAATGCCATTCAACCAGCCTCGTTGAATGAGTGATCTCGCTGCCGCCTGCTCAACTTCACGTTCTAGCATCTTGGTTGTTGATCTTAGCGATTAATGAACATCAAAGCCGTCGATCCTTCTCTAATAAGTAAAAAAAATAAAATTAAATTAACATGAGGTATAAATTAGATTTTTATAAAATCATTAGGATAGGGCCAAAATAGACCATCCAGCTAAAAGTGAAATGACAACTATGATTATTCCCTATAAATTTACAATTTTTTTATAGAACCAACATTACCAGTTTTTTAGTTGGGTGTATTTGGAAAGTCATAAAATTTTTAATGAAAAATTTTAGTGTAAAAGTTTTTGAAATAAGAGAAAATAATGCAGTATAATATGAGTAAAAATGATGAGTAAAAAGAGCAAAGTTAAAATAGATAGATCAGATGTATAAAAAGTTGTGTAAAAATGATTCAAAAATAGTATAGTTGTATAGAAAAGAGTAAAAAAAATTAAAATTCAGTAGTTGTGAAAAGATAAAAATTTTAGTTTGAAATATTTTTGTATAAGCAAACACTCCCGATCATTTTTATATTCTCAAATCTTAAATTTTCTCAAGTACATATTTTTTCAATTCTTATTTAAAAGGCATAAATGAGGGATACAACTTGGATCAGTTCGATTCATGTAGTGATTTGCCTTACTTATACCCTAATTGTAAATAACCTACTTTACCCTATAAATTTATCGATTCGGTTCCTAGTGTATCCTACCTTACCCATTACCCATAATGTTAGTCCTAATTTATTTCCAAATCAGTTCTTTCAATACTCAAATACAATATTTTTACAAATATTTTTATGTTATTTTAAATAATATTAATTTACATTTTAAAATTATAGGCCTGTCATTTACATATGTTACTATTCACATTATTATATAAATAAAATATATAGTATAAATTGTCATAATCTATAATAACCAAAGTTTTCTTTTTTCATGCTATACTCAATTATTAAAGCATGAGAAGTTGAAATTGTTAATGCATATGAGAATATAAGATATTTATTAAGGTTATAAAAGATATTCATGAAAGATCATTATTTAATTTTTATTATGAAATAAATTAGTTGATATCATGTTGATGCATTGAAATTATTTTATATTAAAATTATATTGACAATTGATGATATCTTAGTAATATTGAAATGAAATATGTTTCCATCATGGTTAAATTAAATTTCGAGGATGACATTTTTGTTAGGTGGGAAGAATGTGAAACTCTTAATTTCTAGATGTTTTTATAATTTTGTGTAATATGAATAGGTCAATTAAGATGTGATAATTATAAAAATTTGGAAGTTTTTATGTTTACAAATTAGTAATCGGTGATTTCTAATATATGCAAGAATTAGGGATAATTTTGTAATTTTTATAAAAGTGAAATTTTTTATGTGATTGATGGGAAATATTACTTGAAGGCTTATATTGATTAATAGAATTAAATTATCAGTGAACTTGTGTACTTAAAATACTGAAGATGGATAACATGTGGGCATAAGTAAAGTGGCTTAGGTATTTCAATTTTTTATTTGTGACATCTTAATATAACACTGAAATACATTCGCACCCCTCGACCATTGGAGGTAAAATTTCCGAAGTACCCTTATACAGGAGAACAATACTGTAAAACCCCCATCTTGGGGGAAATTCAAAAACCGCACAAATTAGGGACTAAATGGCAAAATTCTCCTCAACCATGAGGAGGATTGAACCTAGGCCTGCTGAATATCAACCGCCTAGGTTACCATGCTATTGTGACCCGCATGCCGGCTTAGTTATTTTATTAATCTAATTTAAACTAAGAAATTATGGTTGCCAAGATGTTTAAGGGTTCAAGTAGAGAATTTAGCAAAGTGATTCTAAAAAGAATAATTTTATTTTTATCTATAAATTGTCATTTCCTATTAAATAGCATGTGTGCATTAAGGTGGATGGACCTTCCCCATTTATGTAAGAGGCGTGATTGTTTGCTGCAGCCATGTGTTTGGCCTCAAAACATATTTTTATATTTTTTTCATGGACATGTAAAACTACGCGTATTTAACCTATAAACCAAGTTTTACCGTTTTTGGATGATTTTAAGTATTTTTTTATTTTTAAACACAGTGGCATTTTCATAAATTTTTGAAACAAAAATTTACGAAAATGCTATTGTGTTTAAAAATAAAAAAATACTTAAAATATCCAAAAACGGTAAAACGTAGTTTATAGGTTAAATACACATAACTCTATATGTCTTTAAAAAATTAAAAATATAAAAATATAGGTTTTTTAAGCCAGCCTAAGTAAAGCCTAACTTAGGCAGGTCTAGAAGAACCACCCCTCTTTACATAATGTAATTTAGAGAGGAGAGAAAGAACGGTTAAAATACATACGCGGTGAAAACAGAAATTGTGCAACGAGATTATCAAATGGGAGTAGATACTTAGCGTGAAGGGTGCATGAGGTTAGATCATTGAAATGTATGTTGTTTTATTTTCCATTGAATTGAAACGAGTTTTGGTTTTTTTCCATCTAATTAATAAATTGGAAAGGCTAGAAAAATCTAATGAATAATGTAGGGATTGATAGAAGTTGGTTCATTTGTACAAGCATATAATATAATTTTGCATATTTTAACAATAAAGGCGGATAACTAAGGGTGGCTTTCGAAATCAATTGCATCATGGTATTATTATATTAGGTGAGTAGCCATTGCTATTTAGATGTCACTTTTTACGAATTCTAGGAGTACGGGGATGGTCGTCACCTGCGGCTAGCGCAGGTGGCAGGGGCGTTGTCCCCTTTAGCGTAGGTTGTGGGTTCGAATCCCACGTTGAGATTTCGCCCGGAAAAATGGTATGGGAGCTGTGGTCTCCCTTTGAGGTAGGGTGGGAGCTGTTGTCTCCCTTGTGCTGGATGGAAGTTGTTCTTCCTAATTCGTTAGTGGAGTTGTGTCTCCAGATTTCTTTGGAGGAGTTATGTATCTCCTTGTTTGTAAGAATGTCTCAGAACTACAATGTAATCTGTGTTGAGATGTATGTAAATATAAACCATCAAAAAAAGGAGTACGGGATGGTCTAATTCAAATAAATTATGTTATTCTATTTTATTATATGGGTGCCGGAACGTCCAAGGACTACAATGAAGTTGGCTGGCTTCATTTGGATGTTTAAACACATTTAATATGATATTATTATATGATGATTAAACACATTTAATAGGATATTATCATATGAGAATGTTGATAAGACTAAGTGTCCAAGGGTTATGTCACTTTTATTTTGATTAATTTATTACTGTGATGTTTGAATCATCTTTGAATGTTTAGATCTCCGCTTTAACAATGCGATGCTTGGTTTCGGATATTTTATTCCAACTTTCAAGTGTATGAATTTATTTACATATAGAGACAGATTGTTCAATCAAATAAAAAATTCTGCAGATGTTATTGACGTGATTTGTAAGAGCAATATAACGATTAAAACATCTTATAAGGATTAAAGAAATTATAAAAATATGATTAATGATTAGATAAAAGCTTATACATGTTTTATAATTATTTTTTGATTGAATGTTTTATAATTGTTTGGATAAAAGAAACTAGAGTTTTCTTTAATATTGGTTTTATCAATTATGTCAATCTTTTGAGATAAAGTGGATTTAATTATATTCTATTAGTAGAAAAAAGAAATTTTTAATCATGCTTGCTAGTGTGAAATTCTGGAAAGGTTGACATTTAGTTATGTAGTTGCGAATTTAGATGTGAAAGCATTGTAACAATTACAGAAAATACTTCATCAAAAAATAATTACAGAAAATACATTGATGAGTTTCTATATCTATTTTAATGATAAAGGTGAAAGGTTTGAATTTCCATGATGAAATTCAAGAAAGAAAGGTTTGATTTACAAATATGAGATAAGTAGAAGTTTTGAATTAAAAGTTTTAAGATTTTATATACTTTCCTGTGTATGTGACGGGCCGTGCCAAAACATTTTTATGTGAATTTGATAGATTTTAGTTGCAACAAATTTTTTATGCAATTAAATTCATATTTGTCATATTTAAATTATTTCCACAGCAATTGTAGTTTATGGCCATAATTTATATTTGAGAAAGCATGATTTAGTATGTCATAAGGATAATGTTTGAATTCATAAGCATTACATCATAAAGATAACTCAAACATTTTTTATGAGAATTTGAAGTTAAAGTTATAGTTAGGAATTTGCATGAATGCGATGAAAGTAATTCTAGTCTATGGACCACTGAGTTAAAGGGAAAATAAAGTTAAATAGTTAAGTGCATGAGCATGAGTGGTTGCATTGCAATATAAGCATGAGCATTGACACGTTAAATGTTTATGAAAGTTTTAAATTTTAATTGATTTTTTGAAATAATTTTTAGTATTTAGCTGTTTTCATTCGTTTTTCTACGTACTAAGTTTATCCGAACTCATTCCAATTTTTATTTTTTCAATTAATAGAAAAAGCAAAGAATACAAGATATTACAATTCTCAACAACACAATGAAAGTTTGGTTATATATTTATTTAGATTCAAGTGGTCATTTGAGATGACTAGGTATTTTTATTTCATTTCATTTATTATTAGTATAACTTTTCCCTGACCATAAAGTAAATTAAGAATATGACTCTAGGAATTAATAATGTTGGTATGATGTATAATGTATATAGATATGACATCTAGGGGACATTTAGTGCATGTATGCGTATATTATGATCTTTGAATGTTGAGTTGTATGAGATACCATTCATGAGCATATTAGACATGAGTATGAGTTCATTCATTAGCATGTTTTTGTAGTTGCATCACCTAGTTATGATATGATTTATTCTAGAGATCTATGATTGACACATCATTTGAGGCACTAAGATTATCTTGAACTTCACAGAGTAGGTATAGGGTTAGAACTGACCAATCAGGTTGCGGGGGTCAAGGGCCAACACCTCCAAAGAAATTTTAAATTTACTATCAATGAGAAGCGAAGTCTCCAACCAAAGAGCTGAATTTTTCTCGGGATTTATAAGTGCCAAATAGTCAGCCAAATCAAGTCTTTTTCATTGTTTCATGACAATATTCACCACTCTTTGTATCTCCGGGATTGTCCCTGAAAGCAAGCATATAAGTAGATTTTTTCAAACTAAGTAAACATATAAAGCTATAATTAAATATAATAAATAATTTTATTTTAATAATATAAAGATACATAAATATATCAAAACTATAATAATTATATATGAATTTTAAAAAATAAAATTGTAATAAATTATTTTTATTTAAATTATATATAACTATAATGTAAATTTAATAATATAAATATATGTGACTTTTTCGGATTTGTTTAAGAACAATGACAGATGCATTTTCATTGTAATATTTTTTCAAGATAAAGGGTAAATATGCGGTAACCCGGTTCACTCATCTCTCCAGTTGCTCATTTCAATTTGAGCAACTGTAAATTTTAAAAAATACATATTAATTATAATCACATTAAATCAATACGAAATTATATATTAAATAGAAATCTTATAAATTAATTTGAAATGAAGATCACTATAATGTAGTCCACTTCACACAAAAATACAGAATAATTTAGTCCACCGGATTCAATCAAATAATTTAGACCTTACGAATTAATACTAGGACATAAAAAATCATACAGTGTTTGAGAATATAATTAAATATTGTATCTATATATTAGTTAATAATATTTTAAATTTCTTACCTAGAGGCATTAAATTTAAACAAAAGATATTTACAGTTTTAATAGTAAAAATTATATCGGTCATCCTCTTTTGTTATAAAATTTTTGAAAATCAAAATAAAGTTTTTATCATCATTAATTTTTTATCTTTAATTATAATTCAAGTTAAAATAAATAATTTTAAACAAAAATAAGTATTAATTTGAACAAATTAAATAAGAATTCAATTGTTAATTTTTAAAAAATTTATTGAATAGAAACTTTATAAAAAGATAAAAATTTGTATTTGACTCACACACCTGCAACACTCCATATAAAAAGATAAAAATTAACCCGACCACCCACCCCACTCGCCCATTCACACACATAACTATATTAATAATTATATCTAAAAAAGAAATTACATCTTCAATTATAATATATCTTCAATTTTTATAATTCATGTACTTTTTATTCGATTTTAATGATTCTAAATCGTTTAAACATGTAAAAAAATATAAATCTATAATTAAAAAAATAAATAAATAATATCTTTTTTTTATGTAAAAATAAATAATATCTTTAATTATAATATATCTTCAATTTTTTAAAATTCATGGATGTTTCTTCAATTTTTGTGGTTCTAAATAATTCATAGAAGCTTAATGTGATGGCCAGATTCAAAGAGGTTGGCTGAAATGATCATGCATGTGCATTAGGTAAAAATGATGCATATGCATTCAATGAGAATTTTACAATTACATATAAATAAAAATATTTATATTATTACATACAAAAAAATAAAAATGTTAAATTCTCATATATCATTCATATTATTTTGAATTGAAAAAAATAAAAAATGAAAATTAATGGAATAAAATAAACCTCAATATGACTTAAATTAAATATAAACAAATGTCGGGATCTAAAATACTAATACGTAAATTTAGAGGGGGTATGGTGCAAATTTCCCGAAACTAGCAAAAGCTATTCGCAAGGACGCGATTTTAGGACTGCCTAAAAGTCCTTATCTACACGTGAACAAGAGTGGTCTCCATTGATGTAATAAAAAAACAAAAAATAGAATAAAATCCTTCTCCACACGCATTTTCCTGCTCTATGGTCATTCATAACAAGGACTTCCCTATAAGACCCCTTTCCAGGAGCCTTGCCTTCGCTCTCTTTTGAGTCTCCACATTGATTAAATTCGATTTTAGCTGTCAATCAACCTTTTCCTGTCCATCAATATTGTTGATATGTTAGCTGCATGAGATGGATTTTTGAAAAAAATTTAAAAAATGGGAAATCCAAACCTGTATGCAACTTCGATGGGATGAAATCTCCCATTTCCCAAAACGCTTTTCTCATTTTCAAAACATAATAATCTAATTTCCAATTTTCTATACAACTTTTTCAAATTTCCATACAACTCTATTATTATCAATACACAACAACGCTACTTTTTATCTAGCTTCTCTGATGCTAACATGTTTTATTGGATTTCTTTTCATGAATCTGTTGTTATAAAGCTGAACCCAACAAGCCCACAACCAATGCTTTAGAAGGCAACGTTTTTACCAAAATGTAATAGATTAACAAACAAAGAACTCCAACCATTTTCTTTGACGACCAAAAACCAGTTTAAATAAATAGATTTTCAACACTCCTGAATGTAACCGATGTTTCTGTAGAAAATTTCAAAAAATAAATGAACAAATAAATCACATATACACTCGTTGCCAGAACCTAGTTCTCATACAACAAAAAAATCAATCATAGATTCCCAGCAATAACAAACTCCAAACTCAAGACTGGTGTGATATCCCACATCGGTTAGGATTAGGGGGGGGAGCCTGGGTTATAAGTGGAGGCTGTCAGGTACCTCAGTGAGGCGCCTTTTGGGGAAGGACGGGATGCACGTGAACCCAAAGGGGCAAAACCGTGCGAGCCGAGGCCCAAAGCGGACAATACCTTACTGTTAGGTCTGGGGCGTTACAAATGGTATCAAAGCCGACTCCCGACCTCCGGCCGATGTGCCCAGCGGGGACGTTGGAGCCCCAAGGGGGGGTGAATGTGATATCCCACATCGGTTAGGATTAGGGGGGGAGCCTGAGTTATAAGTGGAGGCTGCCAGGTACCTCAGTGAGGCGCCTTTTGGGGAAGGACGGGATACCCGTGAACCCAGAGGGGCAAAACCGTGCGGGCCGAGGCCCAAAGCGGACAATACCTTACTGTTAGGCCTGGGGCGTTACAACTGGAGACTTCCTTTTTTTCTTTCTTGCCCTCCTATTCAAATGAACTCTATAAAAATTGAGAAACAAAAATGATAGAGGTGGCAGGAAAAAAAAATGCCAGATACCACATCCAGCAATGCCTGACTCGACAACAAAAGCAGCAAAGCAATCACATACACCTAATGATGACGCATTCCCAATCCTACATTTAGCTTTTGCCCCTAACATGTTCCATTCATCCTCAGGAAGAGAGATGACGTAAGGTAGTAAAACTTGGACCCCCAGCATACACACTTTAGCTCTCCAAGCTCCCAACAAGAAGACCATCTCTAGAGATGAACACGGATCATGTGGACCGAGTAATCTCAGGCAACCCAGCTCCGTGCATTGCCAAGCCAATCAAATCTGAGGGGGATCCATACCCACTGAATAAATAAAAAGACATCAACAAAGGTATGGACAGCAAAATCTTGTCAAACCCCACTGACTCAACCAGGGTAATTCACACAGCAACTGCCTTCTCCAGTTTCTCTTTCTCTGTCTCTGATCTCCTTTGATCAGCATGCTGAGCAATGCCGCTAGCAAGTGCTTGATGATGGAAATCTAAAGTCTGCATAAGGCTCTGAAATCGAGAAGGGTCGGGCACTTGAATGGTTTGAAGAAGGTTCACTGTGAGAGAGGCTGTGATTGGGAGAATTTATGTTCACAAATAACTGTTCTTTCATTTTTCCAGTAGCAGACCGGACAAATTGATAAAATTCCCATCACAAAATAAACATTCAAATGTTCAATGCAGAGAACATGGAGAAGAGTGAAACATCTTAATCTCATTTTGAATTGATTTATCAAAAGGTCAAGCTCTACTAGATCTCTTGGAAACCAATGAATGGGGAAAATATTCTAAATAAATTCAAGATGCTTTGGAAAAGAAACAGAGAAAAGAGGAAAATAACCGGCAACTTGATCCTTATAAGAAACAAGCAGCTCAAGTGTTGCTCTGAAAGCACGTTCAAGGCCTCCATCTGGCAACTGCTCCGCAGGGAGTGAAAGAAGTGAAGTTAATCATAAGCAGCAGATTTTCTTATCATGCTCCCTGCAACCAGTAAATATACTTAAATGTTACCACTATCAAACAAGAAGAGAGAACTCCGCGAAAAGTATCGGAAATTACCTTATGAAATTGACACGTTCACCACTTCTTTTCACTTCTTGTAGCATCTGAAACCAAAGATTAAAAGCGTCTGTTGCAACACCAAGCTGTTGCAGAACTCCAAGCGTCAAAGATGGATTGTAATACAATGCGTCAGCAACCTACAAATTGAAGTATCAAATATTTGACCTTTCATTAACCTATAAACCACAACAAAAATCACACTGTAACATGCATTAGGCAGAATAGTTATAATATTAGTTGGCATTCACATCAAAAGACAGTACCCATAATTAGATTCATGACTGTAATGATCTACATCAATTCATAAATGGTGTTATACTATGTGGTCCAATGCCACTACTCAAACCGGTTACTACCTTAACTATGCCCTACTTGGTCCAATTCAATTGGAAATGAATCATCTCCACCCAACTAGCTAAATCATAAACATCGATTCTTATTACTCAACTACTTTTAAAGTAATCATTTGAATAGAGCTTTGAATGTACATGTATTGGAGGGAAGCTGAATAAAAAGGAGAACCTTAGCAAGGAAGCTAAAAGGAGAATGACTTCCCGTGATGTATTTTTTCATTTTCACTTTCTAACCTCTAAACAAGACTTAAGGCAGTTCAAAATCCAAAAGCAGCTTACCACTAGTACAAGCAGGCATTTCAAGGATAGTCTCTCTGTCCACCGCAGCCGATCAACCATGATTCTGAGATATGGCTCAACCCATTGATCCACCCAACCTTTGCAGTTTTGAAACACAACTTCAATGAGCTTAGGAGCAGGCTCAATATCATGATCCTCCATGGTTTTATCCGTCATAACCTTCGTAATAAAAACCAAGAGATTCACTTAAGCCTAGACTTTTGAATTGTCATGACTCATGATTGCAACCACCACTAGTAAGTCATGTTATAGCTTTTCTGTCGTCAGACATAAATAGAATGAGCATCAAAATTCACAAGAGCACAAATGTGATATCCCACATCGGTTAGGATGAGGGGGGAGCCTGGGTTATAAGTGGAAGCCGCCAGGTATCTCTGTGAGGCGCCTTTTGGGGAAGGACAGGATGCACGTGAACCCAGAGGGGCAAAACCGTGCGGGCCGAGGCCCAAAGCGGACAATACCTTACTGTTAGGCCTGGGGCGTTACAAATGGTATCAGAGCCGACTCCCGACCTCCTGCCGATTGTGTCCAGCGGGGACGCTGGAGCCCCAAGGGGGGGTGAATGTGATATCCCACATCGGTTAGGATTAGGGGGGGAGCCTGGGTTATAAGTGAAGGCCGCCAGGTACCTTAGTGAGGCGCCTTTTGGGGAAAGACGGGATGCACGTGAACCCAAAGGGGCAAAACCGTGCGGGCTGAGGCCCAAAGCGGACAATACCTTACTGTTAGGCCTGGGGCGTTACAAAATAAAGAAATCCAACAATATTCGTTACTCACGGATGACAGCATTTTCCAAAGACTTTGCTGGTAGTCTGGATCCTTGCATGTAAGGAAATGTGCAGTACTCCGGGATATGTAATTGTCCAGTGGTAAGAGAATATCTAAATCAATATAGGTTTATAATCATTAGTACATCTGAGGCCAACAAAAATTGGAAAACTGCAGAATCCATGTGTCTTTAGGTTGCAACATAAGACAAATCACACGGAAATAATTTTTGGCGTTAAATATTAAAACTTTAAGTAAAGAGAAAATCTAACAAAATAATTTTGACCAATATACTTGGTCACGAAGTACTGTAGCAAAATATTATAATCAAGTGAGCCTCCTTCATTAGATGAAAAATCAATCTACATCTTAATCTCCTAACAGATTCTGACGGTGAAAAAAAATCCAAGTTGAGAACC
Source organism: Annona cherimola (assembly GCA_030490835.1). NCBI lineage: Eukaryota > Viridiplantae > Streptophyta > Magnoliopsida > Magnoliales > Annonaceae > Annona > Annona cherimola. The sequence continues at coordinate 63,926,976 of CM059973.1, read as the reverse complement.
CATAATGATGCGTCCTCAGAAAGTCAACAATGGACCATAACCAGCATGTATAACTTCCAGAAAACATGAAATAACTCCAGTGCAAGCACTCTTTGCGAATTGACTGCTCTAAAACCCTTATCCTCAGCCACATGTCAACATCCACGAGAAGTCAAAACATGAATTTTTACTTTAAAAGATGGCAAGAATAAACCAAAAGCCAATGATAAGTACATAAAAACAAATTACTGGAGACAGCATAGCTTTATACTAAGAGTTAAGTCAAATCTACCAAGATTGTGAAAGAAAACTTCGTGCCTCTAGAAAGATTGTGAAATTGAGAGATGACATCCAAACTGTCTAAATTAATCTAAAGAGATCAACAAGGATAAATGCATACATACTTTCAAAGAAATCAATAGCCCATTCTAACAAAGCTTCCATCATCAAAGGCCAAAGATTCCACACCTCCAGAGGAATTATAGGAGAAGAAAATGTTATATATGACACTATATCTAAAACTTCTTCAAAAACATCTACATGAAAAAATGACGCTAGTTAGAGGCATTGGGCAGTAGAAACAAACCAACAAAGAAAAAAATCAGTTCGCAATAATCACATCAAGTGATGGACAAGCTAATCCTTTAGTGTAATATGAAGACACTAATTAATGATCTATACATTAACTGAAACCAAAATTTTATGAAAGGAGCATTTGAATTTTATATTTATATATATGTGCATGTCCATGAATATTTTTGAGAACATTTTTACAAAAGAATTTCAACCAGTGTTCTTAATATTGATAAAATATATTTATTAGTGACTAAGGAAAAAGACATTCTCGTACTTGTAAAATATTAAATTGAAACATTAAAAGAAGTATTTCATTGATGCCTAATACATAGACATTGTTAATATGCCATGTACTGCATACAATTAAATGGACAATTTAAACTTTTGAAAAGCGAACCTGAATTCAGATGTGTCTGCTGAATTTAGTTTTTCATAAACATATAATCTTAAGTGTATTTAACTTAGATACCAAGTTTTACAATTTTTTGGATATGTGAATATAATTTTTTTTTTGAATTTCAAACATAAAGGTCTCCCGAGTTTTAGGCTGATCACCCCTCAAGAATTAAAGTGGAAAAGGGATGAAGTTAACATGTTACTCTACAACCTTGCAGATAATAAAAAAGCGCAAACTATTGCACTCTGTTGACTCAAGAAACATTAAACCATTAAAGAAATGGCCAAATTTGTCAAAACGATATGTATTATAAACAACATGATTAAAAGTAAGTGTATATGCATTTTCGAAAAAAAAGGTATATATGGAAAGTAACAAATACCTTACCCTTCAGTAGTCAACATCTTCTACAATATAGGCAACAGAATAGGCTCAATTTGTATAACAAGATCGGGAAGTCCATTAAAAGAGTCGAGGATCATCCCTATTGCACGTAGACAACCAACAGAAATGACAAACTCTAAAATCCAATTTTTGAAATGCAAACAGCACTTGCCCCTTACCAACCATCCAAACTGGATCTCCTAATTCGGCTCCATGCTAAGAGATTTCAATAAAGGAAAAGACAACCAGAAATTCAAGAGAATCTAAGCCGACATTGTTAGACGTCACCTTCGGACGCAGATTTGTTTTTAACATTGAACTTTCAATGTGATAGTAAGGAAAGGAAGGACAGGCACCATGGCTAAGCAGATCAGTGCAGCTGGAGGCGTGAGATGTGTGGACGGTGGTGCTAGCAGTAGGGCTATTGCCACCCATGCCGGGGGAACTTTTGGGCGGTGTTGCTGGGCCATCAGGAGGTGGGAGCGTCGAGGCCACCGCACCATATGAAGAGGAAGGTGAGTACAAGGAGGGTAAGGGGTAGGACAATAAGGAGGGACGATTGGTGAATGCTTAGGAGGTGACATGCGAGGGAGATGCGACGAGGAGGAGGTCAAGTGACTCCGGTGAGATGATCCCAGAAGATAGGGAAACAAATGTGGGGGACGAATCCAGATTGTAAGGAGGCAGATATAATGGGGAAAGCATTGTCGAAACCCTAAGAAAGAGATGGAAGAGACTAGGTGCGTGTGAGGAATCCCTGGCCGATGCCCCCTTTCAGAAAATTTTTTATACCGAAAGTGCCCAGTCCATTATTTGTCGTCGATTGAAAATAGATGGTGGATATAACACTTCCTATGAGAAAATCGCTGGAAACGCTTCCCATGGGTTGGCTCCCAAGGAGGAAATGAAAGCAACTCTGAAGAGGAAGGAATCTCACATCGGATCCTCCACTTGCCTATGGGGTCCCCCACGTGTCCATAAATAGATGGGACCCGTAGCACATAAAAACACGACTTCCACTCCTCCATTGAGTGTGGGATACCATTACTTGTGGAACCTACTATCAAATGGAGACAAGCAATAAAAGTCCTGTGGTGGAGATCTGTTTTCGCTTTGGGTGATGTAATTGTTATTTCTTTTTGTTTTATAGTTTGTTTTTAATATTTCGTAGTTGTTAAATTTATAATTTTAATTTTTAGATTAGATATATTGCATTATTGAATGCTTCATTTCTTTCTTTGTAATTTTAAATTAAATTAACACATTTTCATTTACTCCTTTCATAGTTTAAATTTTATTTTTGCAATTATTTAATTGCTTTCTTAGTTTAGATTAACTTAAGTTGTTGTTAATTGTACTTTCTTATTGCAAGTAAATTCTAAAAAATTGTAAAAATTTATTGCCTCTCTGTGTATTCGACTTGACTCACAATTATTCTACATTATCTTTAGCATAGTGTTAGCTTTAATGTGTTTCGGTTATTTTAATTAAATTGGTAATCATAGTGCTCTTAACGACAAAACGCTTGGTTCGCATCAGTCACTTATCTTTTTCTTTTCTTTTCTTTTTATTTATCATTTTTCATTTGCATATTATCTGCATTTGCACTTACATATCATTATCATTTGCATTTTTCTTAGTTTCTTTGCATTGAAGGCAATGCATTTCTAAAGTTTTGGAGGGGGGGGGTGCTTTGCTCTTGTTTTATTTTTAGTCATTATTACATTTAGGTAGCCATTTTATATATGTGTTTTATGTCGAATCGCATTTTGAATCTTGCCTATAATAATCGACTAGCTGCAATCTATCTTGATGAATACCTGCAATGTTTAAGAAATCTTTAAATTAAACATAATTCATGAAATTTTTTTACCTAGATTATGCATTGTTGAGCTTTAATGTGTTAACTTTTTATATAGTTTTCATGTGACATGCGAATGATATGATTGATTAAGTAGTTGAATTTTATAGTTCATATTCATGCTAACATGTTCAATTGAAATGATTAAAGAAAATTTTTGTGTAATATGAATACTTGTGCCTATTATGCCTTACCTGCCACATCTTTTTATAAATTTTTATTCCCCATTTTGAGCTCACATACATATCCTTTTCAACCCTGTGCTTTAAAGTAAATATAAGTGTTTCATTGATTCATAGTGTAATTCATCTTTTTTACTTGAGACTTAAGGTTAAAAAATACATGTAAATAATATATCGGCTTATATGCTACACCCTAATGAAATTTTGCATAAATAATGAAGTGGATGACTAACTTGAGCTAAGTAACCAGAACTTTGTATCTATAAATGTCAAGATTCACGTACAAAAATAAGGAACATTCATAGTAATAGTGCTTTATAAGAAAATTTTCTCCCTATATACCTTGAAATATGGTGAAGAGAGCTAAAAAAATAAAACAGAAAAAGAAAACTCTCCAAATACCCTGAAAAATTGATAAGGAAAATAAAATAAAAAGTTTGAGGGAACTAAATATGTAATTTTGGTAAGTCTCGGGCAAGCAGAGTAGATGGATAAATGCTATGTTCTTTGAGATGATAATTTTACTCTAAGCATATTCATCTGCATTACACCTGTTTTTAGAAAGACCTTTTGATCCAAAGAATGATTAGCAAGGTTGAATCATAACTTTTAACTACTTGTGGATCACATTTGCATGTAGCTTGGTTTTCGTATTGAAAATGCATGCCTTGGCTTGAGTTTATCAGAGTTACATGAATTATTTCAATTTAGAGTAATCTTTTACATTATTAAGCCGAGATATGTGATTGTATTGCTAAAGATCAGATGCAAATTTGGTTTTGGTTTTGACATGTAATAATTTCATTCATTTGTTTTTGTATGTGTTGCCTCGAGAACTAGCAATGTTTAATTTTGGGAGTGTGATAACTCTATAAAAATAGAGTTTTCAAGGCTCATTTGTACTCATTGTGAATGCTAGGATTAAAAAAAAACATGAATTTACATAGGTTTTGTATTGGATTTCATTATTTCTGCATGTCATGCATTGTGTTTTAATTTCATGCATTTTTAGTTGAATTTCATGCAAATCATATCATCTTAGGTTATTGTTATTGTATTAGATCATTTAGGATATAATTTACATGTTTTATGTCTTTTGTTGCAGGAAAAGATGTTGGCCTGCTTCATAAAATTCATGCCAAAGTGATGGGAAGAGAGTTATGTTAGAAGCAAAAATTTAGTCTAGAAAATTGGCACTCATGCTCCAAGAACCGTCATTCTAGAAATTTCTGGCAGATAACGCATAACCCCACCTCAAACAGCTTATTGGTGCTATGGCACCAATTGTTGGCACCACAGCACTAGACCCTGCACATGTGAAATCTCGCACGTGTCCTAGCTCTATTTTTGGGGGTATAAAATACGACTCTTAGGGTTTCTAAAATAGAGAAGATGGAGCACGAAATGGAGCTAGAGAAGGAGAAAAACAATGGCTTGAAGGCTAAAGGTGGAGATGCAGATGAAAATTTACTTAGAGGAGGAACTCAACTGAGTTTTAACTTATCTTTCTCTCTATTCTCTTATTTTTATGATTCTCTTTCCCTTGGGATATATTTGAACATGATTTAAATGGCTAATTTGTGGTGGGAAGTTGTGATGAACTTGAACTCATATCTATGTTAGAATTGGTTTCTTGTATTTAAATGAAGTTACAAATTCGTTTTTATTAGTTTTGCATGAAATTTACCTTTACATATCATGCTTAATATTTCTATAAGCTTGATCATCTTCTGGATTGATGTAATATCTAGATCTATACTTAGAAAAGTAAGATTTAGATGAGATCCATGTGTTAAAGTATAGGTTACCAGCTGCTTGGGGTGGTTGGATGTTAATTTGAATAAGAATATACCTATTAACCCTATATGATCATGTTTAGATTATGTAGAAATTAACCTTGTTTTTACTCCATTGCATGGAACATAGTAATTGACTAAAACAAAGTTAGGTTTATATGTGTTGGAAAGGCATATATAGATATATATATGAACCTAGATCAATAATTCTCTACGCAACTAATTAAAAATGAACCAATTTAGTAAAGTTGGAGTCAAGGAATTCATAACTTCCATATATCTATTCATCCTCTTGGAATCCGTTAGTTGTCATCCCTATCATTAGTTAATTTAGTTAATTTTCTTTACCGTTGATAAAAATTCCATTTAATGAACAATTCATAATTGAGAAGTGGAATCTTTGATTGTGCTGTGATTTAATTCTTCCTCCTTGTAGGATCGACACTCTATTCCCACTTTATTAGTTGATTGACATATATACTTACGTTAAAATGAGCAAAATAATTAAATATATATGCAACCCGTTAACACCCCCCCTCACCGAGGGAAAATCTATAAAAGCCTCACACACCAAGGAAGAAATTATATAAAAAGTGTGTCTAATAATTATTGATAATACTCACTTCATTTTCCAAGGAATTTCCACCAAGCCCACCATATAGAAAATGAATTACTTTTTTATTGGTATTTGGCATCGTGACAACTAATATTACAATCTAGTATATTCACAACCCACATAATGTGGAGAGACTTTTCTGTAAACACTACACACCCAGAGAAAATTTGTAAAATCCCTCAACATCAAGGGAAAATTATATAAAAACCTCCAATTTTCAAGGAGGCCTGCTTTAAAATCTCTCCTACTAAGGAAGGGAGAGTTTGGAATCTGAGTCGCTGATTTTTCCCGCCTTCCCGGTAGCAAACGAATGACTTTCAAAGCTGAATGGCAAAGAATGGTAATTATGTTTATATATTTGTATTCACCATGTGAATGGGGTCAAAGCACAAATTATTGATAGTATTGAAGTAAATTCAACTCCAAGTTTTATTGTTTTACAAATTATTACTATGACTAATTGAGCCTCAAGCTCATGAAATTTATGTTTGCCTCTTTTTTTATTCTAACTCTACTTATAAAAACTTAAACTGTAATTTTAATTTTAATTTTATTTGTAAAACTTAAGTTCTAAACCTTATTCATAAAATCGTGTGCGGTTAAAATTTGAGTTGGAAAATCTTTTTTTAAGTTAAGAATTATAAGTCTAAATTTCATGTAAATAAAAACTAATAAGTTATCTACATGAAAAATAATACATAGCCTAATTAAATTAAGGAAAAGTAGAATAATATATATATATATATATATCTAAAAGAAATTTTATCTTTTCAAAAGGATAAGGAAATAGAAGTAAATAATATAAATATGGATGTAAACATAAATGAAAATAATAAAATTTACCTTTGATATAATCTCAACTTGACAAACATAAATTAAAATGTAAATATGCATTAAGATTATTTTTGTTTGAATCAATATTATACCAAAATTTTAAATTGCATAGGTACCATAGAAGTTTTTCCCTAATAAATTGATATTCAATTTAGAAGACTGAGGGCCTGTTGGGCATTGGAGTTAGGAAGCATTGTCATAGGGACATTAATTGAATGGGCCAACCCAGGAATCCACCGGTCTAATGAGGCCCAACTAGGGGAAGCACTTCTCATGAGAAAAATAAAAGGAAGCAGGGCATTGTGGTAATTTTACAGCATGAGTATATTTGTTTAAAAACGTGAGTATGTTTGGTTTTTTTGATAAAATTTGTATTATATATATACAAAATCTGAATCTATTCCATTCATTTGCTAGATCAAGTATTAAAATGTATGTAGACATAATTTTTCATTATTTGACAATTTCTAAAAATATTTGTGTACAAAAAAATTATTTTTTAATAAGATTTCATTATAATTGGTAAAGTTGGAAAACATAATTTTTATTAGGAGTTATTTTATATTATTTAAAGTTAATGTAATTAAGGTACTCTCAAAAATAACAAATTCTTTTATTTTTCTTGAATTTTTGAAAATTTATTAATATTTTTTATTTTCTGAATATAATCGGATCTAACCGCATCTAATTTTCGAAATTAATTAGTTAATCATAATTTAACACTTGTAATATGATCCTAGGCCCCTTATAACGTCATTTAGACCTTAATTACGGAATTTGAAACCCAGATAATACAATTTAATGAAATCACCATAATCTAACAGCGTCCAACCACATCTAACTGCATCTAACCACATCTAACTGCATCTAACCGCATCTAACCGCATCTAATTTTTGAAATTAATAAGTTAATCCTAATTTAACACCTATAATATGATCCTAGGCCCCTTATGAGGTCATTTAGATCTTAATTATGGAATTTGAAACTCAGATAACACGATTTAATGAATCCACCTTCATCTAACAGCGTCAGACCGCATCTAACCGCATCTAACCGCATCTAATCGCATCTAATTTTTTAAATTAATAAGTTAATTCTAATTCAACACCTGTAATATGATCCTAGGCCCCTTATAACGTCATTTAAATCTTAATTACGGAATTTGAAACTCAGATAATATGATTTAACAAAATTTACCTTAATCTAACCTCGTCTAACTGGATCTAACCGCATCTAACCGCATCTAACAGCATCTAATTTTTGAAATTAATAAGTTAATCCCAATTTAGCACCTGTAATATGATCCTAGGCCCTTTATAAGGTCATTTATACCTTAATTACGGAATTTGGAACCCAGATAATATGAATTAATGAAATCCACCTTAATCTAACAGCGTCTAAGCACATTTAACCGCATCTAATAGCATCTAACCACATCTACTCGCATCTAATTTTTGAAATTAATAAGTTAATCCTAATTTAATCCTAATTTAACACATGTAATATGATCCTATGCCCCTTATAAGATCATTCACACCTTAATTACAAATTTTGAAACCCAGATAATACGATTTAATGAAACTCACCTTATATATTTGGAGGCCCGCGGGACACATATATATTTTTACAAAATAAAATATTCATTTTTGGAGGTCGCGGGACACACATATTTTTAGAAAAAAGTATTCATTTTTGGAGGCCCGTGGGACACATATATATTTTTAGAAAATAAAATATTCATTTTTTGACGCCCGCGGGACACATATATATTTAGAAAATAAAATATTTATTTTTGAAAGCCCGTGGGACACATATATATACTTTAGAAAACAAAATATTCATTTTTGGACGCCCGCGGGACACATATATATTTTAGAAAAATAAAATATTCATTTTTTGGACGCCCACGGGACATGTATATATTTTAAAAAAATAAAACATTCAATTTTGGACGCCCGCGGGACACATATGTATTTTAGAAAAATAAAATATTCATTTTCTGGACGCCTGCGGGACATGTATATATTTTAAAAAAATAAAACATTCAATTTTGGACGCCCGCGGGACATATATGTATTTTAGAAAAATAAAATATTCATTTTTGGACGCCCGCGGGACATGTGTATATTTAGAAAAATGAAACATTCATTTTTTGAGGCCTATGTGACACATATATATATTTAGAAAATAAAATATTCATTTTTGGAGGCCTGCGGGAAACAGATATATATTTAAAAAATAAAATATTCATATTTGAAAGCCCACGGGACACATATATATTTTAGAAAATAAAATATTCATTTTTGGAAGCCCGCGAGATACAAATATTTTAAGAAAATAAAATATTCATTTTTGGTGTCCCGCGGGACACATATATATTTTTAAAAATATATATTCATTTTTTGGAGGCCTGCGGGACACATATATTTTAGAAAATAAAACATTCATTTTTGGAGGCCCGCGGGACACATATATGTATTTAAAAAACAAAATATTCATTTTTGGAGGCCCGCAGGACACATATATATTTTTAGAAAATAAAATATTCATTTTTGGAGGCCCACGGGACACATATATACATTTTAGAGAACAAAATATTCATTTTTGGATGCCCACGGGACACATATATAGTTTAGAAAAATAAAATATTTATTTTTTGGACACCTGCAGGACACATATATATTTTAGAAAAATGAAACATTCATTTTTGGACGCCCGCGGGACACATATATATTTAGAAAATAAAATATTCATTTTTGGAGGTCCGCGGGACACATATGTATATTTTAGAAAATAAAATATTCATTTTTGGATGCCACGGGACATATATATTTTAGAAAAATAAAACATTCATTTTTGGAGGCCCGCGAGACACATATATATTTAGAAAATAAAATAGTCATTTTTGGAGGGCCGCGGGACACATTTATATATTTTAGAAAATAAAATACTCATTTTTGGACGCCCACAGGACACATATATATTTTAGAAAAATAAAACATTCATTTTTGGATGCCCACGGGACACATATATATTTTAGAAAAATAAAATATTCATTTTTTGAGGCCCGCGGGACACATATATTTTTAGAAAATAAAATATTCTTTTTGGGGGCCCGCGGGACACATATATATATATTTAAAAAATAAAATATTTATTTTTGGAGCCCCGCGGGACACATATATATTTTTAGAAAATAAAATATTCATTTTTGGAGGCCCGCGGGACACATATATATTTTTAGAAAATAAAATATTCATTTTTGGAGGCCCGTGGGACACATATATATATTTTAGAAAATAAAATATTCATTTTTGGATGCCCACGGGACACATATATATTTTAAAAAATAAAATATTCATTTTTGGACGCCCGCTGGACACATATATATTTTAGAAAAATAAACATTCATTTTTGGAGTCCCGCGGGACATATATATATTTAGAAAGCAAAATATTCATTTTTGGAGGCCCGCGGAACATATATATATTTTAGAAAAATAAAACATTCATTTTTTTAGGCCATGGGACACACACACACATATATATATATATATATATTTAGAAAACAAAATATTCATTTTTTGGACGCTCGTAGGACACATATATATTTTAGAAAAATAAAACATTCATTTTTGGAGGCCTGCGGGACATATATATTTTAGAAAATAAATTATTCATTTTTGGAGGCCCGCAGGACATGTATATATTTTAGAAAATAAAATATTCATTTTTTGGACGCCCGTGGAAACATATATATTTTAGAAAAATAAAATATTCATTTTTGGAGGCCCGCGGGACATATATATTTTTTAAAAATAAAATATTCATTTTTGGACGCCCGCGGGGACTTGTAGATATTTTTAAAAATAAAATATTCATTTTGAAAGCCCACGGGACACACATATATTTTAGAAAATAAAATATTCATTTTTGGCGGCCCGCGGGATACATATATATATTTTAGAAATCAAAATATTTATTTTTGGACGCCTGCAGGACACATATATATTTTAGAAAAATAAAATATTTATTTTTGGAGAGAATGAACCATGGGCCGAACAAGTCGAACCGGATGAAATTATAAAAAAAAAGGTAAACTAGTATTCTTATAGTTTATATACAAATTTAAAAATATCAACTCCTAAATTTTAATTTTAAAATAAATTATAATTTTTATTTCAAAAGTAAAATAAATATAGATATTAATTTAAATTAAATTTAAAATAAATCAATTGAATAGAAAAATGATAACAAAATGCTCAACAAAATTTTCATGATTTAAAAGGAAAATTCATATGCCAACCTACCCTCCTGCAATGCTCCAGCATAAATTATATATTTAAAAATAAAGTTATCTAAAATAACATTCTTATAGTTTATAAGAAAACATGAAAACATATAAATTATTAAATTTTATTTTAAAATAAATAATAAATGATTGTTTCAATTAAATGGATAATCAATCTTTCTAATTTATACCAACATAACATTTATATATTAGTAAATAGTATTTTAGATTTTATATTAGTTTTTTATATATAATAGACCTATAATTTTAAATATTCGCATGTTTTCACATATCCAATTATAAAGGATATATACAATAAATTGTGATATATAAGGATTACATATAAACTTTTATATTACAATGAGGATTAATTATCCATTGGCAAGACAAGAAGTTACGGGTTGGTATTATATATGTATAAATTTAAAATAAAAATAAAATTATATAGACTAGAATTACTAAATTTAAAATAAAAATAAAAATTTATTTACTTCAAGTCAAATCAATATAAAATTATTAGTTTAATAAATATTTACATTGAATTAAAAATTTATAGAAAATCTTCATGTTGTAAAACACCTCTAAATAAACTCCTATCAAATTTATAGTCCAATGAAAATTTTCGATATAAAATTATAATTTAGATTTAAATAAACTAAATGCATATGATTTTTGAAATTGAATTAAACTTATGTATTTTGTATCTTTGAAATTCATGTAGTTTATACAAAAATTAGAAAATATCAATGATTAAATTTTATCTTAAAATTAATTATAAATTATTATTTTCATTTTAATTAAAATAAATATACAAATATAAATACCTTATGCGAAGTTGATGAAAATAATTATTTTGATTAATTTAGTGCTTTAAATTTGCAAAGATCCATACTGTTCACTATAAATTAAATGAAATAGAAATTTACGTAAATATATAAAACTATAATTAAATAAAAAATTTACAAAAATTCTAAATATAAAATTAAAAAATATATAAAATTGTAATAATTATATATGAATTTTTGAAATAAATTTGTAATAAATTATATTTATTTAAATTATGTGTGCCTTTGGAAAATGATAAAACTTTTAACGAAATATTTTTTGATGTACAACTATAATTTAGATCTAAATAAGCTAAATATATATTATTTTTTGGAGCTAGTTTAACAATTAAGTATTTTTGTATTAGCAAAAAATTATTTAATGAATCTACCTAAATCTAACATCTAAATATAAACTTTTGTATGTTTTTCTATATTTTTCACATAAAAATTACGAAGAATGCATTAATAAAGTGCTTTTTGTGTATTTTTATGAAAATCAAAATTTTCTAGTAAAATTTTAGTTAAATAAATTGGGATATGGATTATTAAAATAATTGGAGCAGAATTGCAAAATTATTTGAATAATTTGGTTTACAAAATGGCTCGCATGTGCACCAAAACAATGTGTCGCTGGAGTATTGAACTCCAATGCTCCACCAACTTCCCTCCCCCGAAGTCATCCATCTCTCTGTTCAGTTGTTTCAATGTGAAATTAATAAAATTAAAATTAAAATGAAGATTAAAACAAATTAAATCAATATGATGATCAATTTAACAAATAATAAAATAAATATTAATTTAATTTAAAATAAAATTAATTCAATTAATTATGAACACAATCAATTTTTTGTATTGTGTTAATTTGCGAAGTTATTAAGTTAAGCTTACAAAAATTCATAAGTTCATCTCATTTCTCTTGTTGCACTTTTCAATTTAAAATTCTTAAAATAAAAATAAAAATTTAGAAACATATTTGCTATAAAAATAGGTCATTTTGCATAGGTATGAGACAAGTAATTAAATGGGCTAGAAATGATTAAATTAAAAGTGGGTTTCAAGGAATGCATGAACGGTACCTAGTCTCCTTAATTTTGAAAGTTACTATAAGTTTTGATTTTTAAAATCATGAACGATATTTATAGCTTAAGAATTATATTTAAAATTTTTAGATATTTATTATTACTAAAATTAATAAACTTAAAATAATAATAAATGTTTATGTGTATGTAATTTATTATTAAATTAGTTTCAATTAAAGCTGTACTAAAATTGATTATAATTTATGTTTAAATAATCTAAATAAATATATATGCCTATTTGGGATAGATTTAATAAATAATTATTAATATTATATTATTTTTATTTATATTTAAATAAAAATGTCTACACTATTTTAACCATCTACATAATTATTTCTATTTATAACTTAATAAGCTAAAATTTTCCAATATAAACCGTCTATATGATGAAGAGCATCTTAAAATATAGAAAATGACTCTTGAATCACCCAAATCGGACACCGGTAATATTAGATCTAAATAAAACAAAATCTGCCCATTAATATCCAAATTTCTGTCGATCGCGACAAACACTTACGGTGCATCACCGAATTTCTATCCGTCGTGAGAGACACTCACAGTGTGTCACCCTCTACAGCTTCCCCGAACCTTATCCGCCGCCGTCGTCGTTGCTTCCTACCCACTTTCCACCGGCCGTTGGATCTCCGATCAGAATCGACCGATTACTCACCGCCAGCATTCTAACTCCGATTCCCAACTCGTCGGACCAGATCTATTCTCCAATCTCATAAATCTGAAAAAAAAAATGTTGTTGCAGTATTTCTTTTTCATTGCCAGCCAGTGTCACCAATCGCCGCTCAAACCTACCGAGCGTGAGGGTGGTGAAGAAAAATGGTGATTTGGGTCGAGCCTCGGAAGAAGAAAGGCGGCAAAGAGAATCGGCATCCTCTCTTCCTGTCTTTGCTGATTGGGTTTGGCGGGATAGGGGTGTCGAGAATGCTGTTGTAGGAGCATACATCTTCTTCAAATAAGCAACAGACCTATCTTCTCTCATGACTATCTCTAAATCGGCCGGAAAATCGATACCCACCAACAATGAAGAAGAAGAAAACCCATTAATCTCCCGTGGTGGTCTTCATTGTCTCTCTCCTCGAGTGGAAAGAAAACGACGTAACAGCTAGCAATTTATTTGGGCAATTTAATGTTAATACCATCTCTGCTATCGGCCATTATCAAAAAGGAGGAAGGAAGACGGAAGAGGGAGGGACGCACAAAGAGTTGGGGAAGACAGAGATGATGTGTGAGTCTGTCACGCAAATTCGATGTTCCCCAGCGGTTTTTCAGCTTCCGAAAATGCCCAAATGCATCTGAGTCGTTCAACCTAAATTAACGGTGGAGATGTAGCTTCTTGTGAAAAAAACGTGGGAAACACTTCCCATGGGTTGGCTGTCCGGTCTAATTACTTTGTAAATAGGATAGGTCTGAATTTTTTTAATAAATGGGTTTTCCTTCATCAACCCCACCAACTGTTTAATTAAATCGATGGTAGAATTGGACATTTACAACCTGTGAACCCAACAATGTTCCGATGAAACGACCTTACCTGTGAACTCGTTAACGACTCATTCAAACTAATATATAAGCCATGACCCATTAAATAGATGTTGGTATTAGAGCATTTGCTTCCAAGCTAATCAAGTATAATTTTCTTTTTATTTTCCAAGTTTTCGTTGTGTATTTTTTAGGTTATTAAGTTTTGTAATGCATAGACTCAGAAAAGTAATTATTAAGTCAGACGTACAAACCTAGAAAAATGATCATTGGTCTTGTCAGATATGAGTCTTACAGTGTGATATTGTCCGTTGTGGCTTGACAGCTTAGCCGCACAGTTTTAGAATGCGTAATATAATGTTTAACTGGAAATCTAGTTATAAATCCCTAAGAACTCTATCCTCTTTTCTATATGAAATTTGGTTCTAGGTTGTTATAAGTTTGTTTCATTATTAGTACTAAATAGGACTCTAGATCAACTTGCTTTCAACCTATATACAACTCGGGTAATTTGTAGATATACTCACCTAATTTGACAAAAATTGCATATATATTTATATAATTTCATGATTTGCAGATTAACCCGTACTATTTACACAAAATAGCATATGCGCGGATAAGACCTCTTATCCGTCAATGGATGTTAGTACGTAGCTTAAATTTTTCTATAATGACGAAAATATCCCTTTTGATGGTATATTAGCAGTCAGAGTAGAAAGAACATCAAAAGTAGTTAGTAAGGTAAGAGGTTCCGGGTGGCTGGTGGTAGAAGGAGATTCAAACATAACTCCATCCCTGTATTTTTGCAGCATTTGAAAACAATTTCTATTTCAATGAAAGAAAAAATTGGGAGTAATTTTTGGGGAAGCCATTTTCTTCCTGATGGAAGGAAAGATCGGAAGTATATTAAACAAGGCGTCTTCATTTTCAAACTATGGGGTCCATTTTGATCTCATGGGCTGGTTTTGTACATTAAGCAAATGGACTAGGCAAGGTCGGGCATGAAAGGCATGGTTGTGGTTGGATTTATATTTTTGTTGGAATTTTTTTGTTGCATGATTTTTGCGGGAGTTGTTTTTTTTTGTACTTTTGATTCCAGACTTAGTTGTCATTCAACTTTGCACCTTTGCTTCAATCTAGCAACGAATCTTTCCCACTGAACCATCAAGCAGCTGCATCTAGCCGGTCATCGCTAGCCATCCATCCGACCAACATTACAGCAGTAGCCCTTTTGTAGAAAATAGAATGACAGAACCGAAGACCACAAATCGTGATTCATCAAGTATATGCTGCCATTCCGGCTGCCCCTTTTTCCCCAAGACGAACACAACCCCTTCAAATATGGGTGAAAAATCATAGAGGTTCTCATCGATATCTTCATATAAAAAATTAAAAATCTTTAATAATCATGCAGTAGGATAATAATCTAATCATCATAGAAACCACCGCAGCTCGATTTCGTTGTACGTTGTCGACGATTTGCCTGCTAATAATCTTCGTAGGGAGGAAAAAATGAGCGGCATCGCTGATGAAGGAAAGGACGGCCAGTCGGTTGAATGAGCAAAGGAGAAAACAGCCAAAGCAACCTTTACAACTCTACTATGGAGGAAAAGGGCGAAACGATGAAGTGATTGAGCCAGCCAAAATTCATCCATACCCATCATGCCCTCAATTGAAGGGACTATTTCAGTATATGAAATTTTACTCAACAGTACCCACCCTGCCATCTCAATCCTTATGTCAACATGCGTAAGCATGCCATTTTGTGTAAATTATGTGGCGGAAATTTGCAAATTGTGAAATTATGTGTGCATATTTATAATTATTATCAAACTATGTGGGTATACCTGCAAATTACCCATACAACTCATATAAATAAAATGTTAATCTATTAATTAAATAAGTTATAAATAGATTAGAGTTAAATTTTTATAAATGAATAAATAAATGGATTAGACTTGAAGTTTTTTAAATGATTAGGATTAGTGTTAAACTCTAATCTACTCAAGCGGATACATTAATATCCCCAGAAGGTTCAAAAACAGTGAGGAGGTAGTGGTGGCACTAAGGTCTCCATGTCCATGATCTCCATGGCCTTTGATGCCTTGGACAGGGGTGTAGACGGATTGGGTTTTATGGATTAGAGTTTAATTTCAAAAAGCTATATCATGCAAGGTCATAAGGACGGAGCAACTATATAACATTTGTTGCTAATGATCTATTTCTAGAGGCATTTTCATGTAATTTTTTCATTTTTATTCCTTACTTATCCATTTATTTTAGGAACTTTTTTCAAAAAAATGAAATTCTTTTGGTTTCTAAAAGCATTTTCATGTATTTTTCATTTTATTATTTACAATGGAATTTTTATCATTTCAAAAAAGATTTAAGATTTATAGATATGCTTCCACTTTCAAATAACCCTTGTAGGTATGAATGTAAATTTTACAAAAATACTAATATGGATCCGAAAAATCTCTTAATTTTTGCATAAAAATTTAAATCACTTATCTCTTAATTTAAAATTAATATCTTTTGAAAAAAAGCATTAGGTAGTAAGTGCTTATTATCAATACAATTAAGACTTGTGTAAGAGTACCTTGGTAATATGGTTGCCTGGAAATCATAGTTTCTCATCTCTCTCACACATCTTCTAATAAATGATTTGATATTAAATAATTTAATTTTTTAATTTTTTATCTTTGTATTTTAATTATTTTTCACATAATTATCTCATTTGTATTTTATACTATAATGTTACATCAATTTTACATTTTTGAAAGAAGGATGTTCTTTACCATTTTTCCACGCTACCAAACGTGCCAGACAAGTGACCCTTTTTTTACAAGTCAAGACGCGACATTTCCACGTCCGATCGGATACGCAGGTTTCACGTGACTTACTTTCTTTTCTTTTTTATTTTTATTTTTTTGTCATGATCTTTGACTTTGACTAGAGGTGAGAATTGAAGTCGCGGTCGTTAAAGCACCTTTTCCACTTCGCTGGATAAAGTAATTTTTGCAAATATGTTTAGCATTGTTTTTGCGTTCCTAGATTAACCGAAATGAGAGCTATGTGTCTAAAATTTGCATAAAATTATAAGTATATTCCTTCCAAAACCATGTCCTTAGAATTATCTATAAAATCATACGTACATTTATATTTTTTGTAAATATTGTAAGCATATTTTAAAATTTTAAAATAATAATATATGTAAAAATATATAAAATAATAATATTAATAATCAATTTAAAAATAATATATAAATAACATGAATATTCATGTAATAAAGTCTGTTTCATTTATTAGTACTAAATAGGACTCTAGATAACTTGCTTTCAACCTATATAAAACTCATATAAATAAAATATTAATCTATTAATTAAATAAGTTATAAATAGATTACAGTTAAGATTTTATAAAATGATTAATAAACGAATTAGAATTAAATTTTTTAAATAGTTAGGATTAGTATTAAGCTGTAATCCACTAAATTGGATCCATTAATATCCCTACTTGTTATAGTTCTTTAAAAATAACTAAAATATCTTTGTGTTTAAAAATTCAAATATATATATACACCTCCAAAAATGGTAAACTTGGTATACAAATTAAATATGTCTGGATTAACAGTTTTATAAAAATAAAAAAATGATTTGTACATCTAAGTGCACTTAGGTTCATAAAAATCCTAGACAAAAACTCAAGGATGCCAACATCTCATCCAAATAACTCAAGAAAACTCCCAATGTAGCTGGAAAATTAAACTTTAAGGGGTATTTGGCTAAGCTTATTGTGGGTGGAAAGCACTTAAGTATTCAACTTTTTAAGGATATTTTTTGCCTAGCTTATCCATTTCACTAAAAAATTTTGAGCATAAAAGTTGGAATAAACTTCACAAGGACAAGCTCCAAATTAGTCCTTATCACTTAAAATGCAACTATTGCGATAGCCTTACCATGGGACACTAAATAGTCCTTTAGTGTTTTTCATCATTCCAAGTGGGCCAAAGTCTATAAAAGATAGGACCAAGCCGCCCATTTCATTACAAGTGGGGGTGTAACTTAGGTTGGTAGTTTGTTCAAACTTAATACTACTCTTACCTTATTTTTAAAAATTTCTATCATATTCCATTTTAGGTCAGATCAGTTCAGAATCTACCTATCTTATTTTGTTAAGATGAGGTTAGTTTGGTTAGTTTTAATTTTGGTTCCAACTCAGTTTTTTAAAATAATTTTCATATTATATTTGAAAATTATAATTTTAATATAAATTTTATTGAACAACCTATAATCAATATGATAATAATATGATATTAAAATTTATTTATTAAATATTTTAAATAATAGATAATTAAATAAATTTTTTATACATTTAAAGATATATTTTAGTCTTTAAATATATAATATATCTTATAAAAGGCATGTGGAATAGATATTAGTGATGTAATAGATATTTTGGTTAGCGACAGATATTTGGACCTTAAAACCTATCATACCATAATTAAACTAAATATTTTTCTCCTTAGAATTTACTTTACCTTAGAGGTAGAAAAACAGGACTTAACTTACTTATTTTAAAATGAGTCCTTAGGCTTCCCAATATTGTGATCCCATTTCGAGACAACCTTGAAAGTTAAATCAAAAATTTAATTCACCAATTAAATTTAAAATTGTTATTTAACTAATAAACTAGGTTCATGGTACATGAGAAGAAACTAAGTTTCATACAAATTAATGACTTTTTGGAGCTTTATTTCACAAGTAATAAAAGGGTAAAAATAATTTAAAAAAATTATTTGATTTATCCATCTAATTTAAAGCTGTTAATTTGACATCTATATCATTTAAAATATTCTTCCTATACAAATAAATAATGTTGTAAGTTATTATAAAATTTGAATAAATCTGAGACTAAATCTAAATCATTTTCATATTTTAACATAATTATAAATATTTTAAAGTTGGTATGACCCATCTAAAATTTTAATCAAAATATTTTTGTATTATGATAAAACTAGTAACTTTAAATAAATTAATATGATTAGATTTTAATTTAATTATCAGCTAAAATATAGTAGTAATATTGAAAATTTCAGTGGTATTGGAATGCCATTGCCAAAATTACTCTATTTAATTGATCAATAAACACTAATCAAAAAATTGAAAAAATCTATCTATAATATGTTATTCATATGTAATGACACCATAACGACATGGGGTATAGTTATAATTATTGTTAAATTATATGAAATTATTTGCAATTTCTAAAATCGTGTAGATATATTTGTAATTATAGTCAAACTAAGTAGGTGTATTTTGCAAATCATCGATGTAAAAATACAAAACAAGGCTGGTAGGAAAGGCAGTACCTAAAGCCGGGCACTCCTATCCATCCATCAGCTCTTTATTTATTAATTAGTAATTTAGAGCAGTGGCCAGTTGCCACTAATTTGATAGAAGATATGGCCAATCGAGGGGGTCTTCCAAAGAGCTAGGAGGGGCAGAGGAAGACGTCCTCCCGCTTCATATGTAGTGGCTTGTTCATGTTGCCGCGAACTGTGCCGGTGGTGTGCATCAGTATGGGTTTGGCCTATGTAGAAGGTTCAAAAGCGATTGGAATTGGCAATTTGGCATTGAGGTCTCCATCTCCGTGATCCCCACTGCCTTTGATGCCTTGGGTAGGGGATAGATGGATTGTGTTTTAGGCGTTAGAGTTTAATTTTAAGAGGTCACATCATGTAAGGTCATAAAGAATTTTTTTTTTTTTTAAAAAAATTCGTTTAGTATTCTAAAAGCGTTTTCACGCAATTTTCGTTTTATTATCTACGGAGCCCGATTATATACATCACGATATATTTTAGGTTAAAATACAAATTCATTTATTTAATTTTAATTTTAATTTTATTTGATTTTTCTTCATAAACATTTTTTTCTAAGTATATTTTATATATATACCAATTTTTGACATTTTATAATACTTTTACTTTTTTATTTTTTATTTTTTAAAAATCATCAATTTCAAGGGGTATTTAAGTCATTAATCACTCCTTAAAAATTTAATTTTTAAAAATCAAAATAAATATGTAAAAGTATTGTAAAACGATAAATTTTTGTATCTATATTAAATATACTTAGAAAAACATATTTATGAAGAAAAAACTGAAAAATATTACTAATTATAAAAATAAATGAATATTGTGTTTTAACTTAAAATACAACATGACATATATAAATACACCATTATTTATAGTTGCATTTTTGTTATTTTCAGAAAAAGATTTAGGGTTCGTAGATATGCCTCCACAATTAAGCTTTGTAGGCATGAATGTAAATTTTACAAAAAAAAATAATATGGATGCAAAAATCTCTTAATTTTACATAAAACTTTAAATCCCTTATTTCTTAATTTAAAATTAATATCTTTTGAAAAAGAAGCATTAGGTAGTAAGTGCATATTACTAGTACACTAAAGCCTTGTGTAAGAGGACTGCTCAGTGATGTGTTTATGTGAGAATCAAAGAGTTCTATGTATTTTAAATTCTCTAACTCTACCTTTTTGCAATTTAAACTTTGAAGTTTGGCCATTTGTATTTTAAATTTTAAAATTTTTGACTTCTTTGTATTTTAAACCCTAAGTCATAAAGTATTTAAAATTGACGTTAATACATGTGAAATGTCGTAAATGCCCCTTACTATAAACCCAATCCAGCTGCATGCAAAAAAGTTTGCAGCAAAACCCATGAAGAAAGTTGCAGAGGGAAAAAAAAAACTGGTGCCAATAAATCCGAATTTGAAAACACAGATTAGAGCATCAAAGAGTAACATCGAAATCGATTTTTTATTTATTTATTATTGATGAGGCTTTTAAAAAAACTGGAATTGGAATGGCGACGGAACAGCAATCGTCTCCCGCAGTTGTTGCCACTTAAAGGTTATATTCATCATTTTTAAACAAATTAGCATGCAAATGATCCTTTCTCACTTGTTATTCAACCACGTCCTGGTTCAAGATTTAAAATGCAAAGAAGTTAAAATTTGCCATGTTTAAAATGTAAAGGGTCAAACTTCTAAATTTAAAATGCAAGTAGACAAAATTATAGAATTTAAATTGCAAAAACACGAAAATCGTAGTTCCTTGTTTCTCTCTCATACATCTTGGGTGTGTTTGGTAATGAATAAAAATTTTGATGAAAACTTTTAAAGAATAAAAGTTATCAAATGATGTAATATTGTAGGGGTAATGATGAGGAACAAAGAGAATAAATTTAAAATAAATAGATTAGTTGTATTGGTAGTTGTGTAGAAATAATTGAAAAGTAGGATTATCGTATAGAAAGATGTGTAAAAAATAATTAAAAAAAGAGTAGTTATGGAGAGTGAAAAGTTTTAGATTGAAAAGTTTTAACTATTTAATTATTTAATTATTTTTTATTTTTACCCTTATATTTTAATTATTTTTCACATAATTATTTTATTTATTTCTATTTTATACTTGTCATGTTACATCATTTTTACATTTTTCAGAGAAGATTAGTCTTTCCCATCATTTCCGCGCAATCACTCGACGAGTAAGCCTTTTATTCCGAAGTTTAGCCGTGACATTTCCGCGTCTGGTTGGATAGAAGATTAGTCTTTGCCATCATTTCCACGCAACCAAACCTCCTTTGTAGTCTAGCCGTGACATTTCCGCGTCTGGTTGGATACACGGGTCTCACGTGACATTTTTTTAAATATTTAAAACTTTAAAGTAAGCTTAAAGTAACCCTACAAGACCCAGAATGAAGAATTGTCATACAATGCACCCCGGTGCACCCAAGTGCATTGAGCTTTGGTGCACCGGGTGCATTAAGCATTCACTTTACTTATTTTTTTAATTTTTTAAAAAATGATTTTATGAAATTGTTAATAAAAATGTATTTAGTATATGTATCAACTTTTAATATTTTTAGATATTTTTTTAAAATTTTAAAAATCCTAATAAATGTATCGTGACTCGTGATCTTTGACTTAAAATAGAATTGAAGTCATACTTTTTAAAACACCTTTTCCACTTTGTTGAATACAAACATGTTTACTATTCAATTAGCATTGTATTTACCTTCTTAAATTTACCGAAATTGGAGATATGCACCTGAAACTTACATAATTTATAAGTATATTCTTTTCATTATGATGTTCCTAGAATTTTCTATAGAATGTGAAAAATGTTTTTTTAAGCTAAATGATACATGCATTCATTTTTTTTGAAATTGTAAGCATATTTAAAAATTTTAAAATAATAATATATGTAAAAATATATAAAATAATAATATTAATAATCAATTTTAAAATAATATGTAAATAACATGAATATTCATGTAATAAAGCTTAAAAAAATACATATTATTGGTGATTTTCACCCATTTTCTATCATATGAAAATATTTATACGTAAAATAAAGATAAAAAAGAATATATTATATTAATTCGTATTTGTTGGATTATTAAAAGTAATAAAAAAAATAAGATGTGGCCTGAATGTGCACAAATTCTGGTGGGCTAGCAGAGCACCAAGCATCATCTTGATCCGTATCAAAGCTCTAACTAATGCGGCGCGCATACATTTATTTTTTTTGAAAATTTTTTCATAAACTTGTTAGCTCAAGTATATTTAACGTATGTATCAATTTTTACCATTTTTAGAAATTTTTAGATATTTATTTTTTATTTTTGAAAATTAGTGACATTTTAGGTAATTTTAAATTATCTAAAATACCACTTATTTTCAAAAATAAAAAATAAATATCTAAAATATTTTAAAAATGATAAAAATTTATACACAGATTAAATACACTTGGGCTAACAAGTTCATGAAATTTTTTTTAAAAAAATAAAAAAATAGGTGCATGCTTCTGAGAGCATAGAACACGGGAGCATAAGACGAGAATCCGCCTGCAACAGTCGCCGCAATTCGCAAATCAAAGCCTTCGACAACGTCAAACCTGGGCAGATCTTCTTCAACATTAAACCATTATAACGCCAACGAAGTCTGCTAACGGAGTCGAATCGACCATGGAATTTGGCCATGCAAAAACGTATCTGGCATGAAATCCGACGAAGGAACCAGCCATCGAAGTCCGACATCTGCTCGAGTTTTGGCCAGCTCCGTCTGACGAGTGATCTCGCTGCCATCCTCTAAACTCTACGTGCCAGGATCTTGGCCGTTGGTCTCAGCCATTAATGACCATCCAAGCCGATGATCACAGCTGTATCGTTGATCGTTCCCTACCGAGTACAAAAATATATATAAAAAAAAGCAACACAAGTAAATTAGATTTTACAAAATCATTAAGATGGGGCCAAAATAGACCATCTCGCCTGAAGTGAAATGATAACCATGATCATTCCGTCCCAACATCACCATTTTTTTATAGAACAATATTACCATTCCTTTTTTTATTATATCATCGTACATCTCCCATCTTCTTGACTACATATTTTTGTAGGGTGCGATTTACAATGAGTATAAAATGTAATTTTGCAACTATACTACTTTTCAATTATTTCTACATGATTATCTATACAACTAACTTATATATTTTAACTTTATTTTCTTTACGCTATTATATTACATTACAACTTTTACTTTCTAAAATTTTTCACTAAAAATTTTATCCATTCAACGCACTCTTAAATTCATGCTCAAGTAACGTAATCTAACATTGTACATTTATAAAAGCTATTGCTTTTAAAACGGGAAACACGACCTGGATAACCCGCATATCTTCCATCAGAGCTTTTACCGACCGGACAAAGCAGGGATGCCCACATAACCTCTTTTTGAGTAAAAGAAATATTTTAATGTAATCGTACATCCATGCGGTAGCACTTATTTTGATATTAGCCAGCAGTTAGGGAGGCTTGACTAAGAAGTAGCCGTATGTAACAGTCGATCCACGTATTCCCAAAGGAGCTACGCCCCAATTTATAGGAGAGAAACCATTAATTGAGCCATGATTCGCAGCTCTTTCTCTCCCTCCGTTCCATCCCCCCATCACCTCCCCCCCCACCCGCTCTCTCTCTCTCTCTCTCTCTCTCTTACCCACCCCCATGAAGAAGGATCTGGTGCTCTGCTTGGTTCTCATTCTCTCATTATCTTGCAGCTACGGCAAATGTGATAACTCAATAGAGATTGCCATCCTTCTATCCTTCAAAAGACAGTACGTAAGTTCAGACCCTCAAAATGCACTCGGAGGATGGAACAGCAGCTCCCCCTTGTGCACTTGGCTAGGCATTTCCTGCTCCAAGGACCAAAGTCGTGTTCATGCCATCAGGCTCCCCAGCCTCAGCCTCTCTGGAATCATCTCCCCCCACATTTCCAATCTCTCTTTCCTCCGACTTCTCGATCTGTCTTATAACTACTTCCATGGGTCACTTCCTGAGCAACTCGGTCGTCTTTCACATTTGCGTAAACTCGTACTCAACCATAATTCCCTCACCGGTTCGATTCCTAGCAGTCTCTCCCACTGTTTAAATCTCCAAGAGCTCTTTCTTTCAGTCAATCACTTGTCCGGGCATCTCCCTCCCTCCCTCGGCTCTTTGCCCAATCTGAAATTTCTGGTTGTTTCCAGTAACTATCTCGTTGGCTCAATACCTTCTTCAGTTGCAAATCTCACCTCTCTCGCCTTTTTCTACCTTGCAAATAACCAACTTTCCGGTGACATCCCAGAAGAGCTTGGCAGTCTTAAAAAACTGATCCATCTGCAAATCTCTAACAACCAACTCACTGGCACCATTCCTCGCTCTGTTTACAACATCTCCTCTCTCGAGTTCCTCTCCGTGACAAAAAACAACCTTACTGGGCAGCTTCCCCAGGACATTGGTCGACAGCTAACCCAACTCACAGAACTCGACATGTCTGTAAATAAGTTTAGTGGGCCAATTCCTAGTTCTCTGTCAAACATATCTGGAATTCGACAGCTCTACCTCTCAGAAAATCACTTTCATGGTCCGATTCCTTTGCTTGGAAACATGCGTGATCTTATCAAGTTCAATTTAGAAGAAAACAGTCTCTCCTCCAACACAAATCTCAACCTCGACTTCTTCAATTCTCTTACCAACTGCACCCATTTGGAGTTGTTTTGCCTCAGAGCCAACAATCTAGCAGGCCAACTCCCCACGTCGATAGCTAATCTATCCATCCATCTCCAAGGCTTCCACGTCGACAACAACCAGCTCTCAGGGCCTCTCCCACAAGGTATGCACAGCTATCCCAACCTCACGGCCCTGGATTTGAGTCAGAATTCTTTCACCGGTGGCGTCACCGAGTCGGTAGGCCTACTTGCCAACATGCAGATTCTCCTCCTCTCGGGAAACCGCTTTGTCGGGTACATACCAGACTCGTTTGGCAACCTGACAGAGTTGTATGAACTGAATCTAAGCCATAACCAATTCTATGGGGGAATACCAGACAGCATAGGAAATTTGGGGCATCTGGAATTGTTGGATTTGTCTAGTAACAATCTAACAGGACCCATACCCCGTACGATTCTTAATCCACAAAGTTCGACATTGAAATTTATCAATTTGGCTAATAATTCTCTTCACAGCTCCCTACCTGCTGACTTGGGTCAGCTAAATGTCCTTGAGTTTATGGATTTATCGGATAACAAGCTATCAGGGAGCATTCCTACCTCCTTGGGTGGTTGCTCTAGTTTACAGAGTTTAAGAATGGCTAGGAATTGGTTCCGAGGATCCATCCCAGAATCATTTAGTCAATTACTTGTCCTAGAGAGACTAGACCTGTCAACCAATGTTCTTTCCGGACATATCCCAGGATGCTTGGGTAAGCTCAAGTTCCTTTCAAGCTTAAATTTGTCTTTCAATGATCTTCAAGGAAAGGTTCCTGGAGATGGGGTGTTCATGAACATTAGCCATGAATCATTACAAGGAAACAAAGGCCTTTGTAGCGATGACGGAGTTGCACAGAAGATGCTAAGCCTATCCATATGCAACGAACAAAGATCATCTTCTCTTGCACTCAAAGTTGTCATCCCAATTTCTTGCTACGTTGTACTTCTTTCTGCTATGTTATGCTTGGTATATAAGCAGAGGATGAGGGAGATGATGGGAATTCTCGGCCTCCCATCCTCAGAAGTCAGTTTCACGAGACTATCATTTGAAGATATTTTGGCTGCAACTGATAACTTTAGCTCAAGCAATTTGTTAGGAAAAGGATGCTTTGGCTCAGTGTATATGGGCGTCACTAATGGTGTTGCTGTTGCAATCAAGGTTCTGGATTTGAAACAACAGAGGGCTTCAGTAAGGTTTGCATCAGAATGTAAAGTTCTACAAAACATTCGACATCCGAACATCATAAAAATCATCACGATATGCTCAAGCACTGACAGCAATGGTACTGATTTCAAAGCTCTTATCATGGAGCTCATGTCTAATGGAAGCTTGGATAATTGGCTCCATCCAGAAACACCCTCCTTTCCAAGACTAGGCCTACTTCAGAGATTGAAAATCAGCATAGATGTAGCAGCTGCAATGGACCACCTTCACCATGACTGTGACCCACCCATCATCCACAGTGATCTAAAACCCTCCAATGTGCTCTTGGATGATGAGATGACTGCTCATGTTGGTGACTTCGGCTTGGCAAGATTTCTCCATTGGAATCTGCCTATGGAGAAGCAAAGTTCGGAGCTCAGGGGATCCGTTGGGTATATCGCGCCAGGTAATTTACTCACTCGAATCATGTTGTAGAAACTAAATATGTGTACTGTAATAACAACAACTTCAATTTGGACAGGTTCGAAAAAATGGTATGACTTCCATGCCTGCAAAAATATGCCATACTCAATCTATGCTACTCTGCTTATCTACTCAGAAATTAGAATGCTCTTGCTTACATTTGTTTCTTCCACTTCACGAGAAGTACATTATACTTTCACAACATTTCAAAGAGTTTTATTAGGGGTGGGAATCGGGGCGGGTCAGGGTGTGCCCAACCTTGACCCTCCTTTTCAAAAATCTTGTTTTACCCTTATTTTATATCAGGTCGGGACAAGGTCGATTTGACCATTACTTTTTTCTACTAGGTCTCGGGACAAAATTCGGGTCGGTATCGGGTCAACAGGTCGGGTAAAAAACTGCGGGTCAAGTAAGAAGTTTTTAAAAATTTATAAAACTATCAAGTATAAAGACAAATTTATATTAAATTTAACTACTATATGCTTAAATCTATTATTAATCAGTCAAAGTAAATATAAATAATTAAATAAAATATGAATATTAGTATTGAATGAGGTTTTTCTTTTTAATGTAAAATATTAGAAAACGGATCAGCAGGTAGGTCCGCCTCGACCCGCGTTGACCCGCCCCCGCCATCCTGTTGAAAACCAGATTTTTGCCTCGCCCCGCCTTTTTTTAAAATCATCAAAAAACCCGACCCGCCCCACCTCGCCGGGTACGCAATCCCGACCAGCTCCGGTATTAAACAGGGTCGGGCGGGGCGGGTCACGGGTCGACCCGCCCCGATTCTCACCCCTAAGTTTTATGTTAGATATCATTCAATTCTATTTAAGTGTGTTATATATGTTAAAGAGGTTTACTGAGCTTTACCAAATTAATTAAGAGTTTGATAGGGTTTATAACAATTTATCAAGGTTCGGTAAAGTTTAGCGTAATTTGGGAAATTTTCATTTAAAACCCTCTAACTATACATATTTGTATTTTAGACACTAAAGTTTGATTGTTAGCATTTTGATTCCTATAAAGTTTTGTTCTTTGTAATTTAGTCCAACGCATATGATATTAAAATTTTTAAAAAATACCTTTAAGATCTTATAAAATGTCTGGAATATCCCTGTTTGCATTTTAAACCCCAAAATTTATTATTGCGCGTGTATCATCTTATGTACACCATCAGAGTACTTGTTTAAATATTCCATCACTAATAATTTAAATATTTTTTTATTTACTCATATAATATTATTACGGTTAAATATTTTTAACTAAAAAATTATTTAAAAATATTTTTCCTCCTTTTCTTCATTACCAAAGGTGAATTTAGTTTATCAGAGCATATAAATGTCTGAACAAAAATAATGCAAAATATAAGCTACTTTATTATATGAGAACACGCAGTAAAAAAGAAAGAAAGAAAATGGCGCAAAAAAGAGAAAAAGGCCAAAATATTTGTCAACTATCTTATAAAATAATATGTAGACTAAAACCGGAAGAAGCATGTTTTTTTTGTCAAGACTTATGTGGGATTGTTAAACAGCTTATATCTCGATTCTAACTCTCTAACAATGATATTTTTGTTTAAGCATTGATATTTCTATTATGTACCGTTGTAATTTGGATTTTTTTAGCTTTTATTAGTTGAAAATTTAGTAAAATCTTCAATTCTAATTTTTTATTAGAAGATCCATACTTCTTGTCATTTTTTGTTATTTAATATAGCTAGATTGATTGAATAAATTTTTTGAGATTTTATTGCTAGATTGATTGAATAAATTTTTTGAGATTTTATTTTGCATAAGTTTGATGAAAATATTTTAAAAATAATTTCGAATAAAAATTCTAGTTAAAATATTTAAGTATAATAAATTATATGAGTCAATACAAATATGAAAATTATTAGTGATAAAATACTTATACTAATGCTTTAGTAGTATAAGTAAGATAATGCAAATGCAATGAAAAATTTTAGAGTTTAAAATACAAATACATACAAAATTATAAGGTTTAAATGCAAGGGCCTTCTAGAGAGTTATGCCCTAGACATTTTATAAAATCTTAACAGTATTTTTTAACACCGTAAATATTGAGAGTTTAAAATACAAATAACTAAACTTCGTAGAGTAAAATATTAACAACCAAATTTCGTGGGTTAAAATACAAACATGCATAGTTAGAAGATTTAAATGTAATCATTTACGTAATTTAATAAAAAAAATTATTTACATTCATGCACACTTAAAAGTAAGATATTTACATGCTCATTACAAGCTCATTTATGCCGATAATTTTTATAATATTTTGCATGTCATTGCTATTAGTCTCCATCTAGAAGTTGTTAAATGATACGCCCAAGTCCATCTTTTTTTAATATATAATAGTATTAATATATTAAAATGAGAACTATATTATATAGAATCAAATATATTTTCAGGAATATTTAAAAATATTTTTTAATATTTTAAAGATATCTTTTTGTAATTTTCTATTATAATTTAAGAAGAATAAATTTCAATAACATTTATGATGAAAATTTATAAAATCCAAAGGACACAAAATTAACTCATTTAATATACGGAATATTTCTCAAATGAATTTTTTTTATATTTTAAACATATTTTTGTGTTTTGCTATGATATTTTAAATATACATTAATACATGGCCATAATTTTCGGTAAATTTTGGTAAAAATAGGATTGACTTTGATAAAAAAATTAAATTCAACTGTTTATATTGATACATTATCTTTCCAATCCTAGTACCCAAAACCATTTAAGTCCGAGACCAAGGTGGGCCATATTTACTTTAAGACGTATAAAATATGTGTAAAATTCATAAATGTATTATAATGTTATAATATTTTGAAAATCATTCATTCACATTGGACTAACGTTTTAGACAATTTAGATGTTAAATTAACAACTTTGAGGTTGATTTAAAATAAAAATATTTTTTAATAAAAAATCAAATAATTTTATTATATTGATTATAAAACTTTATAGGATGGGGTTGTGCACGTAATGAATGGAACTCAGCTTTGTAGTTAATTAAGCAATTCTAAATGCAATCATTGAATTAGATTCTGCTTTAAGCATTAATTAGGGCTTTATAGTAAATTTCTACTGTAACTATGTTGTGTATGTACCATTAAATCATTTCCCATATATAATATACTATGATGTATCAGATACCATCTAAAAATTTTTATTTTAATATATTTCTATCATTAAACATTACAAAATTATAAAGATGACGCTCACCACGAAGAATAGACTCTCCAGGAGAGTATCTAATTAGCAACATCATATGGTGAAGCGTTGTTACGACTACATATATTTTTTTTTAAATTGCCGGCATATATAAATGCCAAAAATAAAATTTTTTGACATACATACATACATATATGTATATATATCTTACTTTTAGGTCGGCATGAATGTAAATGACCCTAAAAAATAATAGAAGTTAATATTTACAGTTTGACCATGGATGCAATGCAGAGCCGGAGGCACCCCCTTCTGGGTGTTAGAAAGGGACTTTCACTGCATGCTCCTGGGAGCATAAACCTATTTTTTTATTTTTATTTTCAAAATTTTTTCATGAAATTGTTAGCCAAAGTGTATTTAACGTATGTATAAATTTTTACCATTTTTGGAGATTTTTAGGTATTTATTTCGGATTTTTAAAAATCAGTGGCATTTTAGTAATTTAAAATTACCTAAAATGCCATTTATTTTTGAAAATTCGAAATAAATATCTAAAAATCTCCAAAAATGGTAAAAATGTATACATACGTTAAATATACTTGGGCTAATAATTTCATGAAAAAATTTTGAAAAAAAATAAAAAAAATAGGTGTATGTGCCCAGAGCATGAAACACTGCATGCTCCTAGGAGCATATGATGATTGTCCGTTAGAAAGTTCATGAAGTAGTGGAATAAAACGTGAATGGGACGAAGATATCAAGGGTGATTTACAAATATATCCACTCAGTGATTTGCAAATATACTAATTTAGTTTGATTATAATTGCAAATATATTCACATAGTTTCTGAAATTGTAAATAACTCTCACATATATAATTGCAAATATACTCGTGGAAATATTTGCAATTTAAAAAATTAAGTAGGTATATTTAGTTTTTGCGAATATACCCGCATAGTTTACATAGATTTGCAAATATACCCACATCATAACGGTGTAGTAATGACTCCATAATGGTGTTATAATGACATGGTTATATTCGCAATTATGGTTAGACTATGTGTGGGTTGTTTGTGATTTCTGAAACTAGGTGGGTATATTTGCAATTATGGTCAAACTAAGTAGGTATATCTGTAAATTATCCAAATATTAAATTAGCAAGTTGTTGTGCATTAAAAAATTGAAAAATTAAATTAGAACAGGAAAAGGTAATATTAAAATGAAAAACTTGTCAGATAACAAAAATAATTTGTACTAGCATTAATAACTTTGTATATTGCTGAAAAGGCCCATTTATGCTGACGTGGTTCATCTTATGCTTTGGCATTAAGAACTTTTGCAATACAAGCCCAAGAAACATTCAAATTTCAAAAAAGGCTTTCTCATATGTATATTTTAATTTCTTGATGAGAAGAGTGCGGTTTAGGGAGCAAACCATCCACGGCAGCAGATGTTTACAACTATGGAGTATTATTACTAGAGACATTCACAGGCAAGAAACCAGAGGACGACTTGTTCAAGGACGGGCTAAACTTGAACAAATTTGCAACCGCAGTGGTCGAGAATCGGTTGGAAGAAATTGTGGATCCAAGGCTGTTGGAAAAAGACAAAATTAATGAATTATCTCAGGAGAGAGACAACAGCAGTCGCTACAGGAAGAATAACACGTCGAGAAGCATACAGGATGAGAGTGCTTGTTTGAATGAGGTGGAAGGAGGCTGGCTGAGCAGGAAAGAGGAATGTTTGTCTTCCGTGATTAGAATTGGTTTATGGTGTTCTGCAGATTCTCCAGTCCATCGCCCAAGCATGAGAGAGACTCTAATGAGAATGCGGAAGGTGAAAGAAATGTTGCTTCGAGGTCAACAGAGAAGTTCCACCAGCGACACACTTTATCTTGATGATGATAGAGTTTTAGTGTAATTAGTTTTAAATCAAAGCTTATTGTTAAGCTTTTCTTCCAAGGTAGCATAGAATTTGTAAGGTCTTTTTCATCAATGAAACGATTAATTCATTAAACTAATAAATTAAGTAGTCCCAAGATGGTTAAATAGCCAATTAAATCGTTGATGTTTAAACTTTAATGTTTAATAAGCAGGGCAATGATTATATACAATTTGTTCCTACTTTGCATAAGTAATATCAATGCAAAAAAAAAAAAAAAGATTTTTATGGAGGCAAAATTTTGTATTAATTTATACTACAGTGTCATTATAACCACGCACCATAAATCTATCACCAAAAAACTTTTATAATGCTTTTTTGAATTTTACACTGAAAATATACCTTTTATGTGATTTTTTTAAAATATAAAACTTTTAGTAGCAAAATTTTTCTCTAAATGGTCACTTTTTGCAATATACATTATGTTATTATCACTAAAAGTTGACTTTTTAGTGACAACAATTATTTATATCGCTAAGTAGTGCTTTTTAATTAAAAAATGTTAAGTGTTGCCAAAAGGCCGAATGATCATTACCGACCGTTCAAAATATATATATATATTTTTGAAAAATACTTTTATAAACATGTTAATCTAGTTATATTTAAACTATAAATCCAGTTTTACCATTTTTTGGATATGTATATATATTTACTTTGAATTTTTAAAATGACTTAAATACCTCTGTGTTTAAAAATTCAAAATAAATATATATACATATCCAAAAATGTTAAAACTTGATTTATAAATTAAATATAACTAGATTAACATGTTGATAAAAATATTTTTCAAAAAAATAACAAAAAATATATTTTTTTGACGTCGGTAATGATCAGTGCTCTGCCAAAAGTGTGTCACAAAATATTAATTTCCTTGTATTGTATTGTGAGTAACTATTTATGGTTTCGGAAGCCACCAGATTTTATTGCTAATTATTTATGTAAGGATATTTCACATTTTAACGAATGATCGGTGAACTCTTTTTTCCCGTTTTACATATTTTACTGAAATATGTAAAATGGTTTTCTAATGAGGAACCCTTTTATTTTTTAAAAAAATTAGTTAACCACCCCTTACTTTTTATATGCAAAAATCTTAACCATTTAGAATATTCTTCTGTTTGCATATATTTTTTATCCCAACATTCACTTGATTGAAAACATATATGTATGAAAATTTAATATTATTTAAGAGTATATATCAAATTTTTAAAATTTGAGAAAATTTGAAAATAAATTCACATTATATAAAAGTTTCCAAGCAAAGTGAATGTTAATGTAGATTAAACTTCTTGTTCAACTGGATTAAGAAGTCGAGTATTTTTCATGAGCAGAACATTGTTTGTAATGGATTGCTAAATTTGATTTTAGCATACCTTTTTACTATTCATATTTTCATTGTAAACCCTAAAGTTAGCATATCAACATTTTAACATTTAAAGTTTCATTCATCGTATTTTCAATTCTCGCTCTGTTGCACTAACAAAGCACTACCAGTCCATGTGCAATGTCCATGTGTAATGTCGAAAATACCTACAGTTATAAATTCATCAAATATCATCATAAGATCATGAAATGTCGAAAATACCTACACTTCGAAATTCATCAACCGTCATCAGAAGATCATGAATTTGGGAATTTGAGGACATTTTTTATTGCACAAGAGAGACTGATTGGGTTGCGAGACTGATTGGGTTGCTTAAGTTTTTGATTTGGTTTTTTATTTTCATTTGCAAGGACATTCTTGATATTACACATAGGCTGACGGTGGATTTTTAACATCATAAAGGACGAAGGTTTAAAATGTAAAGAATTAAATTTTAAAGCGTTTAAAATGTTAATATGTAAACTTTAAAATTTAAAATGTAAATAGACAGTTAGATGACTCGGAAATTAGGAACAAAATCATGTGTATATTTGTAATTTTCCATATATTACCATGAACTAACTACACGTGCACCCATTTACCTTTATTTGGCGTGAGTAATCTCATGCTTATGGAGATAAAGAATTGGAGATGATTGAACGTTGCTCATTTCTAAACACGTGGGTGGTACACATATATTAACGGGTCATTTTGAGTAAGTGGATGCCCACCTTAGATGGGTGGGCGTCCTATGATTCATACATTTATTATTATTACATATTTTTAAAATAAAAAATTAATATAAACAATATACATATATCTTATTATCTATATATTTAACTCAAATGTTTCTTAATTAATATTTCTACCTTGTCAAATAGTTTTATTTTTTTTAGTATTTATATACAATGTGACAACCTATATTACCATCAATCACATTCATAATCCTCAACTCATGGAGGGACATTTTATAAATACTCGAGTGCTAATATAAATTTGTAAAACCCTAACACACGGTGAAATCTATAAAACTTGCACGTACGCATGACGGAAACTCCCGCACGCAAGCTGGGATAGTCAAAGCCAGTCTGCCCAATTGCGGGCAACTGAAACTTGAGGCGGGTTCAAATGCAAACGTTTGCACTTTTGCATAAAATGCAAATGAGGGCAAAAAGGTAATTTCATAGCATGAGAGTAGAAATGTGGATAAACCGTGAGTAGGGGTAGGTGAATTAAATTATAACACTTTGAGGTGCATGCATTTTTATGAATATTCACATGATTTTAATAAATTACTATAGATGATAAGTGATCCCCAACGTTAAATTGAATGATATTGATTCCTAATTATAATCTGTAATGTAGGACTGAAATTATAAAATTAAGAATAATTTTATTTAAAGAAATAAATTTGAACGACTGATATAATTTAGCTTGTTTGACCGTTGATATAGATTTTACAGATTTTACGGCTTTTACAGTTTTTATGAAATTTATGGGAATGATGTGTTCCACTGATAATCTTGTATTCATTTTTCCAATGAAATAAATTTTACAGGTTATTCGAGTTTCACGGATATAGCGCATATGAAATTTATAAATTTTATAAATTTTACGAGTTTTATAGACTAAATTATTTTGATACGTATTCGTTTGATACGATAAACCAGTTATACAGTTTTAACAGCTAAAATAGAATTCATGACATTTCATTTTCACCAATTAGATGGACAACACAGATTTTACAAGAATTATGCAAAATCGTAAACTAATATTTACATGATTTATGAATTTTATAGAGTAATCGTAAACAGATGTACTGATATGATGGATTTGATGGATTTTATAGATTGTTCATAAAATTTATATGAAATATATTATCCGTAAATGTAATACGAAAATATACTAAAATATAAATATAGATTCTTATTAAAATATAAACAAATCCAATAATTGGATATTTTACATAATTAATATAATTAAAAAGTCACTAATAAATATTTATGCTTTTATTTATTGGAAAAGTAGTAATTATACGTATACTTTTATACGTTTATTTATGCGTAATTAATATACTTTTATTTATCCGTAAATGTATAAATTATATGTTTATGTAATAAACAAGTATATTAATCATGCTCAACATAAAACTTGTCCCCTTACTCATTATGCACCTTTTTTTAACTTCATATTTTGACAAAAAAATGAACAAATCCTGTAATGCTTGTGTGTATTTTTATTATTTCTCATAAAGAGAAATTTAATTTATAATAGGTGGTATCAGAAAGTAAATAAATGACCGTTGCCACCTTTATTATGTCTCATACCATTAAACATATAATTTGAAATGATACATTAATTTGTCATCTCATACCATTAAACTTAGAATAAAATGACACAAATTTGAAATGATTTATTTTTTGTGTAAATCATATAAAATTTACAACTGCATAAAAGTAAATAAAAATGTTGTTAAATGCTAAATTAATTTTTTAGACCCAAAAATAATGTATGAAATTATTTCGTAGTTCAATCTAGATTGAAACATATATTGTCATAATTATTTTGGAGTTTATGCTATGAAAATCTACTAACATACATTCGTATTTAGATAATAGATTATATGCATCAGTAATAGTTATGATGAATAATTTATTATAGTAATACAAAAAAAATTTTAGCATCATTCTCCACATAATTGGTTTGAGTTTTATATATTTAAATATATGATATAAATGTTCTTCACGTATTTAATGTAAATTTTACGGTTTTAATTTTGATATACAATTGTTCTTCTTGAAATTA
Source organism: Annona cherimola (assembly GCA_030490835.1). Taxonomy (NCBI): domain Eukaryota; kingdom Viridiplantae; phylum Streptophyta; class Magnoliopsida; order Magnoliales; family Annonaceae; genus Annona; species Annona cherimola. The sequence continues at coordinate 63,890,616 of CM059973.1, read as the reverse complement.
ATCTAATATTTAGATTCCCAAAGTTGTGTAGAATAATTTTTCATCTAAAAATTTGAAATTTGAAATTTGAAATTGTAAATATATTATACCATATAATGATTTTAAAAATCATATCTTCAAATGAATGACGTGAACTTCTATCTATACTTATTTAAAAATCAAGAATATAAATTTCTTTTATAGTTGTGCTTCACATTTGTATTTTAAGAATTTTATATATAAATTTATTTTAGAAAAATTGTATGCAATAAATTTGTATATAGATTTTAATTTAATGTATTTTTATAGCATCATTCTCCATATAATTAGTTTATGATTTATATTTGTACAGTTACTATGTTAATGTTTTCCATGTATTTATTATAAAATTTATAATTTCAATTTTGCTATAGAAATGTTCTTCTTATGATTTTTTCCTAATTTTAGATTTTAAAATTTTTGTAGAATTATTTTTCTATAGATATTTAAATATATATAATTTTGTTGTAGAAACATTGTTCATATAAATATTTTCAATTTTAAAATTTTACAATTTGCTGTACAAAAATTCTTCGTAATAATTTAAAATCTCATATCTTCAAAATTATAGTGTAGACAAGAAATTGGGATAGAAAAATGGATAAGTTTTGAAGCCGTATTGATAAAGAAAATAGGACAGAGAAATTTTTAAAGTACTATGATACCCACAATTTTTAAATTTCAGCCCATAAGTATGTGACGTGCATATATGAAAAAATGTTAGGCCATGAAATTAATAAAAATAGAATTTTATTAATAGCCTAAAATTATATAGTAAGTAAAAGGAGAATTAATAAATTAATAATGATAAGTTTGAGTGTTTATGTTGTATGGAATAATTACAAAATGTATGATTTAATTTTAGATTTATTAATAAAATTAAGACAAATCGTTTAATCCAAGCAATTAATTGATTTAAAATGTTTAAATTAATGAATGACCATGATTTAATTGCTTAAATCCATATGGTGTTTTATAACTTATAAAATTTATAATATTATGATTCATGACATATATTTAATATAAATATTTATAATTAAAAAATAAGAATATGTATAAGAAATTTGTATATGTTATAAATTTTTATAATAAGCACGTATATTAATTATAGTCAGCATAAAACCCGTCCCTGTACTTATTATGCACCTATTTTTTAACCCTATATTGTGACTAAAAAATGAACAAATACTATAATACTTTTGTGATTATTTATAAGTATCATTGATTTTTATTATTTCTCATAGAAGGAATTTAATTTGTAATAGGTGGTCTTAAAAAGTAAATAAATGACCGTTGTCACATTTTTTCTCTCTTATGATTTACAATAATTTGTCATCTTGTACCATTAAACTTAGAATAAAATGATACAAAATTTAAAAGATTTGCTTTGGTTTACTAGAAAAATTGTAAATTTTGAGACCACCCGTTATTTACTTTTTCATTCATTTACGATTTACTTTTATTAAAAATGATTTACTTTAATTTATTTACTTTTTTGTGTAAATAATATAAAATTTCCAACGATATAAAAGTAAATAAATGAACATAAATCATAAAATAAATTAACGGCACGAATTTACAATGGAATAAAAGTAAATAAATGAAATAAATAAAAAATAAATTAACGACATAAATTCTTCTTATTGGGATTGTCGCTGCGTGTCAGATCCTCCATCAATTTCTCCGCATTCAGTGTGGTTTCCTTCAAATACCTTTCGTTTTAGCAAAATTTCAGCATTTTTTTTATTCAACCAAGTCGTAAGCACTGAATTGATGTCATCGAAGGCATTCCATTCTCCTTCTGCAATCAGTTTCACACTTTCTCCATTTGCGTGGGGATCAGCCAAATGGAAAATGAAAGAACTCTTCCGAACATCACATGTAACCATTTCAAAGAGAGTTGATTTTGTTTTATAAAAGCTTCCACGCTGTAAACAGGATGATACCAAAAAGACAGGACACTAAAAAAGATACATAAAACAGTGAGGGGACATATAAACACGTTTTCTCCAGACATCTTGGTATGTACTTTCTAGAGCCTCCATGAATTTGCATATTAGAGCACTTCGCTGAAAACCGGTATCCAAGTAAGTCCTCAGCTGTCTAATGAATGATTTCCATGGTAGCATCTGATTCAAACCAACTTTGATCTTCTCATAGAAATTGTCTTTTAGCCTTTTAGATATAAAAAGAAGCATCACAATCCAACCAATCAGGTCATGTGTCAAACAGTAATTCATATGAATGAGATCCTTTCACAGGATAGCTTCTAGGATATCTTTGCCGATCTCCACCTTACGCATTGCTACCATACATTTTCTTGTCCCTTCGTCAAATTCAATGGGGAAAACTAACAAAGCAAGAAAACTACTAATTCCTCTCTCTACAGAAGCAAGAAAAAATCTAATTTCTCTCTTTGCAGAACTTCTAGTTTCCCTCTCTGCAGGATCTTTCATGTCAAGATATTTAGATTCCTTGAGAAATCCTGCAACATTAAAAATATGAATGAGAACCTGCCCATGGCAGGATAATGGTAGCGAGTCAATGTAATAAAATTCATGCAGGGAATAAAGTTTATTGAGGAGCCTTACGCCAACAGAGATCAGTTCCTTGGAACAGAAGTGTCGTGCACGAGATGCAAAGTGAATGTGGCTATTAAATTTTGAAAATATAAAAATTCCAATATGAGTGCTTTTTAATATCTAAAATAATGATGTATTAATAAGTATTACAAATGGATTATATTTGACACGAAAATTTATTTCTAAATATGAAACCAACCATTGCATGGGATCATAACCCATGGATGAACATTATAAGTGTTTTCTTTTATTAAAAAAAAAAACTGGTTACATTGAATCACTCCCCTCTTGGATTTTCCAACATGAAATGTTGCTACTCTAGTCACATGTTACAACAAAATGGATCAAATGGCAATGTTGAACAGGATGATTTTTTCCACGTGAGGCATCATAGATATGAATCGCCAAGACGGGGGTCCCACTTGCCAAAGTTGCATGACTTGGATGCCATATCTGTCACCATTTTTTTATAGAGTGCTCGAAGAAGACACTAGCTTCAACTTTATAAAGAAAATCAAATAGTGCAAGACTCTCACCTTATTCCAAACTTCATGTTTTGGAGCTTTTCCTTAGGCACCCTGATGTGATGCAGCACCTGAATTACAGTGGACTGTTGCTCTTTGAGATTGAATGCACTGGATTCTAGCACGTGTTACAACCAAGCATAGCAGTAAATGGTAAAAAATATAACAGATTACAACTAGGAAAAAATGTAAGAAACGGACATTCCAAAACATCTTGATGAATGGATAGCAGCAATATGCGCTAGCACAAATTTCAATTTATTATTGCATGAAACAGTGGAACGATGCATCAATATAACACCACACACACAGATTAACAAAAAAAGAAAAAAAAAATGAAGGGACTATAAAATTACAGGAATAGCAGAAATTCCCACCAAAGTGCTATTCTACCATGTCTAAAGACCTTTCATAGAAAAATTATTTTACTGCCTTCAAGCTTGGGCATACAGAACATCTATATATCGCACAGTGGCAGTGTGGCACAGGCAACAAATGGTTGATACAGGTGTCATCAAGCAGTTGGATGTATCACTGTGATGTCCTCGAATATGCTAATTTCATGCAGTAGACATGGGATTCAAGCATCACCAACACGATCATATTTCCCCTAGGTGGTGATCTCTGGAATATACTATTTATGGCATCTCCTATGAGGCCATTAGCTCCATCACTGATGAGAGGATTGAAAGGACAAGTAAAATATATCCATACCACAAGAAGGTCTGCTTCCACCAATTCTTCTAGAGTTGCATGAAAAGCTTCAACTAGCTACAACATACATGGATTCAAAAAATCAGGAGGGAACCTGACAATTGATGACACACTGAAGAACACATAAATGCACAATGGATATAATTGTCTATTACCTACACAGGCAAGTCTGAAATAAATCCTATAGTGTCACTCAGAAGCACTTTTCTCCTGCAGATTCAATACAAATCAAACTCAGAATTCACATACTGACTCAGAAGGACATCTACCATGCCTGACAGCAGTTCAGTATATGCGAAGGCATACAGTGATATCTGAAAAAATCAAGCCTTAAGAAACATGCTAGATTAAATTTTTACATTTTGTCTTATAGCTAAATAGCCCAACCTTTGATGAAGAGACCAGGTCACAACTTACAAGAGACTGTGGATTCAAGATAAGACAGGTTGAGACAATGGGATGGACAGCTGAGATGGATAAAGAAGCCAAAAGAGCTGTAAGATTTGGGCTTTAACAGCTTGGACATGGGAGGCTGGACAGACATAAAGAGATCATCCCATAGATGGGCTATGCCTGTGAAGATAACCAAATAAAGTATCAAATTTCACAATTTGGAAAATACTAATCCATATGTGTGAGTCAACAACAATCTTTGTTTAAGAAAATATCCAAATCAGAGGTGATTTTTTTGCAATAAAAATCTATTTGTGAAAGGAACAAAATTAAGCCCTGAAAGTATTACCCCGATGGAAGAACCGCACTTCTCAATCTGGGATCCACAGTTGCAAATAATCTGCATAAAAATGGAAATGAATGTTCTCAAGCAATGATTAGAAAAGTGACATGTTTCACTTGACTCACAGAGAAATGAAATGGATAAAGATTAGAATTTTTGAAGTCAACATGCCATTGCATTGAGGTCATTTTTCACATACCGATCATCACTGTATAGCTCACAATTTGAAAGAGCACTGACTAGAGTAGATTTTCCCTGGATGCCACAGATATTTCAACTCTATTCGAGAAAGAAGTCATTGCATCATTGTTATGCACAAGAAAGTGTCACCTGGCCATTTTCTTATGGTTAAGGTTGCTAATATTTATATTAAAACTCAAGCAATATCAATATATGCACATGACCATTATTTTAATAAAAAAGTTTGTGTTGCCCAAATATTTGTTTCATTATGTTTTATCTTGTATTATCATCTTACTTTCATGTTAACTTAATTTCTACTGTATCGTTCTTCTTGTGCATATTGCCCTAGTTGCCAAAGCTTAGAAGTAGGGAATAATTTTTTTTAAAATTAGGCACCTCATATCCTTATAGATAATTTCACAAACCAAAAAATTTGCTTTAGAGCTTTTAAGAAAAACGTAGAAATAATACATAGTAGTACTTTCCAAATAATAGTATTAAACTAAATAGCTTTCAACTTACAGCATTTTCACAGAACCTCCATCTCTTGAAGACAAATGAAGAGTATTAGGCATTTTCACGTTCATTTTAATTGCAAACGTTTTCACTGAAACCGGACTCCGTAAATAAATGCTCAAAATCAAATCAACAAAATTCCATAAATCCACATGTATAATGGGCAGAACTAACTACAATTTAACAAAAACATTTGAGACATTTCAGCAGTTTCCAACGTTTTAACAACCAAGCCGAAACATTTGAGAAATTTCAGATGTTGCATTTGTGAATAGAATGGGGTGCTCATAATTCAGTAACACAAAACCAAACAACAAATCGCATTTGGCCCAAACGTTTTTCAACCAGATTTTTTAAACATCACATTCAAGTCCCTATCTAGCAGCTTAAACCTCAAGCTCCTCAAACAGTAGTGCTAGATTTAGGATTATCCTTACGACCGCACTATGAAAATTGAAACCAGTCTGTCCTTAAACAAATTTCATAACATACTCCAAGCACTTCACATCAGCATAGGCATGACCAATCAATCCTCCAATTCCATGCAATGTACATGTTCCACTCACATTTAACTGCTGGGCCACAAGCCTCTGACCAATATTTCAAAATTCCTCAAACAAGCCATGTATCCATCAAATTTCGCATCAAAAGATTAATAAACAACACGATTCAAAGATACATCAATTAGCTCCATCAAATTCCATGCTCATTTTCATTGCCAACAGGTTGAGGCATGTTCAAACACTTCAGTAAATCTCATGATTTCAACATATTCAGCTTAAGTAAATCTGAAATGCAACTTGCATGTTTGAAAATACATGCAGCGAAAGAGTATCCCTACAAGCATGCAGAAACAAGGCTGACAAGTTCTGTTTTCCTTTAAAACAACACATTTTCAAATAGGTTCGGACTCATTATCTTCACAACTTGATCCAAGACAGTTATTCAAGGTTTAAAAATTACCAAGTTCACATGCCATTCAAACAAAAACATCCTTCACAAGTTCTAAAAACCATCATTTAAATCACATGTTCTGCATCATCAAGCATTTACACATGCAAAAATCATATCTCCATCAAAAAAAAATTTCCCTGCAGAGCTTTATGCAAAAACAAGTTCAAAAATTGGATTGCTAGACAACAAACCAGAAACTAGACAAATTTGAAATTCTGCATCTCAAGTTATGCTAAATGAATCTAAAAAATGAAGCCAAATGGATGCACTCAAAATAGAGGATAAAATGGGCTAATAACAACTAAACTGATCCAGACAATCATAAATAATTAAGCAGATGTAACCGAATTTTAGTCTATCTATAAATTCAAATCAATAAAAAACAACTTCATTGGAATCTAACAATTGGACAAGACTAACAAAGACAGAAATATGGTTTGCGCACTTCTATTAGAAAAATAGAAATGACAAGAATGAAATGGTAAAGCTAAGAACTGCATGACTTACAAGTGTTGAAACAAGGACCCAATGGATGTAAAATAAGGCCAGTAAAATGGAATTGAAACAGGGACCCAAAATGGAAATAAAAAAGCCAGTAAAATGGAAAAACCGATCAAAATAGCTATTACATTAATAAGATATAGTCAGCCGTTTTTATTCCATGCAAGCATTTGTATAAATGAAATAAAAAAAACTAGATTTGGCTAATGAAAATCAAAATATGATGTAAAGGGGATTAAATCAAGTCATTCAAGAATGGCAAAAATTAGACATGGAAAAATTAGAAGCATTGACAATCTATTCTGAAATTAATTTTTATACTTTTCATGATCTTTACCCAACTGAAACAATCCTCCTGAAATAAGATTTACAATCCTATGAAGTGATGATCTCACGTGAAATGACAATCATACCTTGTGAAGTGAGAAGCTTACTTCTCATACTTCGACAGAAAGATCATTAGGAACGTCTAAAAGTGACCTGAGAAAAGAAATTTTAACTAAGAATTAGAGATAGGCAAAAATATATATATATACACCAAGAAAAATTAGCAATGTAAAATTATTCTCATCCATGTGTTGAATTGGTTCTAATGCAGTGAACCGTATCAACTACTCTAAAATTATTCTCTTCCTGAGAAGATTGATGGTCTAAAACAACGACCAGGACGTAAAGACTACAAAAACTGATATTTCTGGACTAGAAGTAGAAAGCTCATGTCTGATGGTATGGGCAGGAAATGACAGGGCCATATGGATTGCTATGTTCATATTCAGATGTTAACCCGGAGGTGCAGAGGCAAAAAGCAGTAACTACATCAAAACAAAGAATAGTCTAACAAAATGCAAAACAGAGGAAAAATTGCCAATATATTAGAGGTCCCATTGCAAATCCATTTCTCAGAGTAGACCCTATCAAAGTACATTTATGCTTTTAGCGAATTTCATTACACGAGTGGTGATCTGGGAAGAGAAAAGTAAGTACTCTGAAATTTGAAATACTTGATGAGCAATTCGTACTCATATTGATATTTTACAAATAGAAAATTTAGATGGAAGGGCTTGGTAACCTTTGAGACTTAAAAGCACCCCACGGTGGTCGTGTAAATAGACGGTAAACAGCAAGCACCATTTACAAACATAAATTTTTATTGAGCTATTTTTTTTTTTACAAACATAAATAAACAACAAGGAAATACTAAGTATGTAATCTTGAGCAATTTACATAATCTCATGCACAAGTAGAAAATAAGCATACAAACCTAACGGAAAACAGTTCTATTGAATACTTGTTGACATTGCTTCAGCAACTAAAATAGCAAATAGATGTCATTCCTAATCGAACACAACCTGGCTGCTCTAGCAAAATTCCGAATACCAATCAAATCCAGCTCTACACAATTAGAGTAGGGATGTCGCCATTAGATCCGCCTTCTTCATACCAATCAAACTAAAATATACACGCTGAAATGAAAAAATCCTATTATACCATTTGCTGCAGAAGAACTGTAGATTCAGACTGAATTTTAACCAGATTCTATTACTGAAATCACAATCGAACATAATAATTGTCAAAATAACAAACTAGAAGAAACTGATATTTCTATACTAGGAAGTAAAAAAGCTCACGTCTAGACTAGGAAGATGATAAATGAAGATTAATAGTAGATCTACTAAATTTTTTATTCCTTCAGAAATATAAAGGGGAGAAGGAGATGGCTCCTACCTGGATTGCGGCCGGATCTTAGGCACGGTGGACGATCGCGTGTGATGAAACGCGGGAGGGAGCAGCAGTAGCAGCAGGGACCTAAGTTCACGGGCAATGGGACGCGAGAGGGAGCAGCAGCAGCAGCAGGGTGAAGAGCTCACGGGCAATGGAATGTGGGAGGGATCCATCTTTAGGATTCAGACCTTCGGTCCTAATATGCTTGATGACTAATGGTGAGTCAAGACTGCTTACCATAGAATGACAACTCAACGAAAGGAAGAAAATATAGATGCACATAGAACTCACATATGCTAAATCCTTCAGTCTTTGTGTTGGATCGAAGATACTTCGAACAAATGCTGCAATGTCCACTTGTATATCACTATATTTCCTTATAAATGGATGCGATAACAGCTGCACTACATTCAGAAAAATCATTATTAAAAGATACTGGACGACTCAATAAAAAATCACCTTAAGCAGAAGAGCTATATTTCAAATAGCCAGAATCAACAAACAAAGACCCTAAAAAAATTTAGTAGTTTCCACAAACAAGCCTAAATCACTCGGCATTGAATTTCTCAGGGATAATTCACCAACAATTGTTGCTGAATTGAAGGTAACAATCAAAATCTTTTGTTGCAGATGATAACATTTAGTTGCCCATTTACCATGCGCATGTTTGAAACTAGCCATTAGTGATCGTATTGGAGCAGTAACAGAATATTGACTAGATGAAAGAAACACAACCAATGGTTTGGATCAGCATTTTTTATCATCCCTAGGCAACAACGTAAGATTGCAAAATTGACATCAACCTCTGAAATAGACAGAGATAAGCAGGAGTAAGGGGAAGTAAAAGCAATGTATAGTTTGCAAGTGGACAGGATCTTGATTTAATTGATCGATATTGGATTTTTTACAAAGCATCCAAGTATGAGTCATTTCAACTTTGCCTTGTAAATTATATATTTAGTTGTTATAAAGTTTTGTTCCATCTTAAACTATAAATCAATATGCTTTTCTTAAACTTTTTGCTAGTTTTATTTTATTAAAAGTTGACATTTGATTACAAAAGTCTATAATTGTACAATATAACATAAACTTGGGACAATACACTCAAGCCGACCCAAGGCACACCTTTAGCGGGATGTGCACTATCATATCAAGATACTCGTCTGTCGCTTGAATATAAATACAGAAAACTAAAGAGCCATCATGTGTTGACAACAACAACAGCAGAAAAAAAGAAAAGAAAAAAAGTTAAATACTGACACAAAAGTGAGATGGGAATAGTATTGATCAGTGGAATAGATAATTGAAAGGTCGTATGTAAGATGTTGACAAGAAAAGAACTGCCTTACCTTCTCAGCCGAAGGCCTTGCATCTGGATCCTTCTGTAAGCAGGTATCTATGAAGGAGCAGAATTCAGGAGAAAACAAATTCTTTGGAGGTGAAGGAGATGGATCATACAAATTCTGTTGATTAACAAAGATTTCATTGCAACTTGGAGTAATGTGATGCACAAGGGGATAGAATGGGATTAGAAAAAAGAAAAAAGAAAAAAAAGTTCTGACTTGCTGAACACATTGAATTGGACCGAACGGGGCGCTTCTGGGCGATGTTGTGCGCTTTCACATAATGCCGCGTCGAGGTCCATCTCAGGAGGACTTGCTTCTGAGTGCTGTCGGCATACTCCTTTGGATCAGTTGTGTGGCAAGCCGACTGATTCCGTGACTTCTGATCTTCCGCTAACCCTCTGGCATGCGGGAGCTTGCTAGTGTATGGAACGACTATCTCTCTTGGCCTTCCGACCTACTTATCATTACAGCCCCAGAACGACGAGACAGATGATAACAATTACACAACATGCAAGATACGATGAAAGTGAAAATATAACAATAAACATGCACATGGAAAGAAACCTTATACAGAAGGAAGCTGCCCAACGGAATTTGCCGGGATGTGGGCAATGGGACGCGGGAGGGAGCAGCAGCAGCAGGGGATAAGAAGATGGCTGCTACCGGGACTGCAGCCGGATCTCAGACTCGGAGAACGATCGCCAATGATGAGTCCCAGGAGCAGGAAATAAGAGGGATGAGGCAGGGAGGAGTGAGAGATGAGAGACGGAGAGGAAAGGGGGAGAGCAGTGGCAACGAGGAATAGGATGGACGAGGCAGGGAGGAGGGAGAGAAGAGAGACCGAGAGGAAAGGGAGGGAGCAGCAGCAGCGATGAGGCAAGAAGGAGGGAGAGAAGAGAGACGGAGAGGAAAGGGAGGGAGCAGCGGCACCGATGCGGCAGGAAGGAGGGAGAGGAGAGAGACGGAGAGGAAAGGGAGAAACGGAGATTGAAGTCGACAACTATCATATCAAGATACTCGTCTTTAAACCAATATGCATCATCAATGTAGTCCTCAAAGCCTTCCACTTCCATGTCATGATCATAGAACTTTCGTGCAACTTCTTTAGTGAAGGACCTGAATTGCTTGGCGTCTGGGGTTTTGTCCTTTATCTCACGGTACAGTTTTCCAATCACTCGGCAAGATTCATAGGTAGACTTGTTGGGCTTTTCCATGAAGTCCGGATATTCCTTGACATAAAGATGGGGCGGTATTTCAGCTGGGACACCTGTTTTGGGGAAGTCCACAGCAATAGAGAAGAGCCGAGCGAGCTCTATGCAGGCATCGCTGTTGGCCATTAATGGCTCCTTGTCCGCAAAGGCAGTGTGAGCATTGGCAATGACGCCTAAGCTGTCATTCACCATGTAATTTGTGAAGTATTCCTCCACGTCCTACATTGCAACCAAAGATAGCATCAACATCAACAAGAAAATGTAAGCCATTTTGACCAGTTAGTGCAAGACCGTAAGTGGAGAAAACTAAATCCAAGCTATGGAAGGACTAGGCATCTACTGGAAGGAGAAAAGATCGGGCATCTATTGGATAGAGCAAAAAGGGTCTAACTTCAATGAACAAATTTTCATGCTATCAAAAGCCCAGGAGTTTTTTCCTCATGTAACCTGATTTGAAGTATATTGCTAATCAAACATACAATAGAAGATAACCGCAACTATAGATTTGGCATATACCACTTCAGATGCGGAAAATTGTATTATTATAGCTTAATCGAAGGACAAAAACTAATAATCACAGTTCACTTTCATTGTATATTTACTGGCATTTCTCTAGGGCCCCGAACCAAACATGAGGCTTCTTTCATAAGACCTACCTCAATTTCAACATCACGATCCAACAAGACAGGCGGTGGAGCACTGTAATCCATGGGTTGAATTGCACGAGGTGGAATTAGCTCAGGATCCCAGCTAACAAAGTATATATCACCATCCAAATCGCTCCCCGAGCACTCATTTGGGTGGGGCATGCCAAATAGAATCATATATATTAGCATTTTGAGAAAATATATGGCCTAACAAATAACAGTAATAGCACTAAGCCTTATGCACCTACAGCCAGGCCAGAAAAAAATCCCGTATCTATATATTACTAGACCACATGGATCTTCTGAATTAACATTAGGATAATTGTTTGTTGTACTCAGAAGATTGTAAATTTTTCATACTTAAATATTCGACAAACTAAAGAAACACCATAATCGAAATAAACATTGTGTCCCACTGTAAAACAGCATGGATAAACACACCATCAAAATAAATGAACATTATACTATAATTTGTAAAGAAATTTATATACCCACAATATCAACATTGTATATAACGGACAGGAAAAATATAAATTAATCAATAAATGAATATATCTGCAAGTATTTGAGGGTACGTCAGCCAAGAAGGGAACTATAAGATTGGAAATGGAACCTTAAAAATCTCCCTACAACAGAGACAAAATACAATTTCCATTCTAATGAGGAAAGCGAAGTCCTGATGATAATTTCGTGAAAGCTTGTGCAAATGTATCACTATTTACAACTTCAAAACATTTATATACACTGGGGTTAAGAGTTTTAATCAGTATCTGTAGAATTCAAATAAAAGACTTAAATGAGCATAGAGGAGAGAAAACCCATCTGTATCCATATAAGGGACATATTGGCACAAAAAACATGTAGGTTTAGTTATTCAACTGGTTAACTGTTAACATAAATTAGTTTGCTTCTGCCATTATTGACCATGTATATAACAACTAATAATAGGACATAATCAAACACTTATGGATATGGATCCAATTAAATTCTCTTTCACACTCATGTCTCTTGCAAAAGAATGGGCACGAGATAGACAAATGGGGCTGAAAATATTGAAATTCATAGTTTAAGAGTAAATAAATGCATACAAATTCTGATATTCTAAAACACAAAAAGTTATTAGCAAAGACGAGCAAACAACCAACATCCACTCCTATTCAGCAAAAGCGCCAACTTTGTTAAATACTTTGAGAACTAAAATAGAGTTTTTGTAATCAACTATGTAAGCAGATAATACATTAAAGAGCATCCAAAAAAGAATCATCAAGAAAAAGAATATACATGAGACTAAGACAAGATGAGTTGGAGGAACACTGACCTTCTTCCTTTTTGTGGAAACACAACGCAATCAACCATATGCTGTAGAGCTGGGACATCGACAGCCTGTAGGACACGCATGTTGCCTGGATGAAGACATGGGTTTTTGGCAACTACAACCCTGCCCTTAGTCACAAATGATTCCTCATCAGAGCTGCATCCAGTGACCATTAATGGATGATTGCCATAAAATTGTTGATTCCCAATACGAGAAACCTTCACAAATACTTGCCCATATTCAAGAGTTCTAGTCTCATCTAGAACTCCCATCATTGCCCTTCCATTGGGAATAAAAATCCTTGTCTTGGTCCTGAGATCCAGCAATTTTGTTGCCCGAAAAGTTTCCAGAATCATCGAAAGGAATGGCTCCTCATCGGGCTTATAACCGCACAGTAGCAGCTCTCTCAGAACTCGGTTAGTCTCCCCAGGGGGGAGAGAGAGAGAGAGAGACGTAAAAGGGAGAAGAAGATGACTCCTACCTGGACTGCGGCCGGATCTCAGGCACGATGGACGATCGCGGACGAGGGCAGAAGCGGCAGCAGTAGGGACCGAAGATCGCCGGCAATGAGATGCAAGAGAGAGAGAGGAGAGAGGGAGAGGAAAGGGAGGGATGAGGCTCGAAGGACAGGAGGGAGAGAACAGAGGGAGAGGGAAGAGGGAAAAACGGGAGGGAGAGCAGAGCGAGAGGTAAGAAGGAAAAATCGGAGGAAAACGGGAGGGAAATCGGGAGGGAGAGAAGAGAGGGAGCGGGAAGAGGGAAAAGTGGGAGGGAAAACAGGGGGAGAGGAGAGGGAGAGGGAAGAAGGACGGAGAGGGACTTCTCTACACGCGGGTAAAAAAATTTCTATTCCACTTATGCCCTTGTAAATCTCAACCGCATATCTCAAATGGACGGCAGATTGACCATTTTCACGGTCAACAAATGTGCAAACATTTTCACCGAAACCGGACTCACTGAACTTACCATGACACCGTGCCTCACGACATCCGTAGCTTTAGTTAATTGTTCTCGCTTTTTTGAAACTTTTTTTTGATATGACTAACTTCATTTTAAAAATATTAATGATTGATAAAAAATTCACTTAATCTGTTGTGTTTAGTATCATTTATAGGATCTTGAAAACTCTTTTATTTTTAATTTTACTGTATATGGGTCACGTCCATAAATGTGTAAAATCAACGAAATAAAATGGTTTAATGCTAAAATACACTTTTTAAAAGAATTTCATCTTCCACTTTCTCACTTTACTTTTAGTCTTCTCAATCTAGAGTTCTGGACCCGTAATTTCCTTCTTCAATGCTATGCTTGCTAGTTGTAAGAAACCACTGGCTCCACGCAATCATATATATATGTATCTTTGTTCGCAAGTGAAGCTCTCTCTAGCTTTCTCATTTTCCCCTTTCATGATCTTGAGTTTTTTGCAATAATTTGAATTTAATTCAGAAATTGAGACACATTGCAATATTTAATTTAGAAATTGCAAGCACTGTCAGTTTTTTTACTTTTAATTAAACCGTCCAGATGTTTTTCGAGTTGTAAAACTGGCCACTTTTAATCCCGATAATCTAGCTAATTAATTTGACATCAGTGTCTAGTTATGTCCACCAGAATCAAATTCATCCAAGCCTATATAGTTTAGACCAAACTTGTAACACCCCACTTTTTGAGGTGTTATGAATAAGGTTTACTATATCAAATCTGAGAATAAAATCTACCAAGATGGAAATAGATACCAAGATGTAAAATTATAAAACTTTTAACTATTACATCTCAAGTTTGCTCATTTTGAAGTCATTATACATATTCAGTGTCGATAATCAACACTAGTAAACATAATAAGATAATGTCTATAAAATCTAAACTTCATTGTCCTTTGCTCTGCTAGTTTCGCTTTTTTCCATGTTGATGAAGGATTTAATTTATCATTATATCCCTGTGTTTTCACTAAAAACAAAACTATGTGAGCTAAAAGCTCAGTAAGTAAAAATATTTTTACAAAATTTATTTTTGCAATTACTTTGATTTTAAAAAAACAAAAACAACATCTATATTGTCTTTTATACACAAGAAACTCTAATTAAAAAACATCTAGATACATGTATACACATATGTCAATTTGAAATCATGCATTCACATTGTAGGTATTGTCATCTACTTGTGCTCGCGTACAGTCGTGCTACACATTCGTGAGTTAATTCATCTTCTTTGGTAGTCTTGAGGTTGCTATCCAGGTACTACCATACTACTTTACTCCTTGGCGACAAACCCAATATGCAATTATGCATCATGCTCATGCATTATGATTAATGCACCACTTAAATTCACTACTTAACATGATTTTGAAATAACAATGCTCATATTTGAAAAAACCAACTTGAATTTTTTTTTAATTTCAATAAATAATCACATTTCATAGCAAATCACAATATTCACATAATATTTTCAAAGTCATGCTTTCGTAAAAGTTTACTTACCTTTAATTAGACTTTAAAATCCTCTTTCCAATTTTTTGTAGTTGCCTCAAGTCTCTTTCTCTAATTTTCATCACAATATGTCATTATTTTACTCTAATTTTCATAAATATTATTTAAAATTTCATTTATGACTTTTCCAAAATTTCTCATAATTTTAATTAGTCAAAAATCTATTTTCTCCTATTTATTCTTATATTATTCCACTTTTAGACAACTTCATTTCTTATGTATAAAAATAAATTTGGACTTATACTTCTTTAAATTTTTCATATTTTTTTGTAAATTTTCATAATTTATTTATTTATTTTTATAGCATCACACCTTTTAAATAATTTCATTTTTATAAAAATTATAAGTTTAAACTCATTTAAGCTTCTAAATATTGACTTTAATTTTCTGTGTATTTTTTTTATAATTTTCTATATGTTTTTTCTAATTTTCTGTATTTATTTTGAATTTTTTTAGCCGGTCGACCGGCCGGTCGCCGCTGCCGGCAGTGTTGTTTTCAATGGGCCAGACTGTACTGGGCCACCACAGGTGGGCTGGGTCCTTTGCTTGGAAGTTGGGCCAGGTTGCTTATGTGGGCTAGGTTTTGTTTCTATGGGCTTGGGACTAGTGGACTTGCTTTTAGGCTTTCTGGTTCACTGGGCTCTTCCAGATAGGCTTAGCCCACCAGTTCAGAAATTTATTTATTTATTTATTTCAACGGTTCTTATTCTCTAAATACAATAACTTATATCTCTTAATATAAATCTTTGTTTGATCTGAAAATTTAGGGGTAAGCTTATAAAATTATGCTTTATAATTTGGATGGTCCATTTCTCAAAATAATATCTCTATCATCAGATTTGACATAAAGGGTTAAAATTAAACATCAATTCAAATAGCTATGTAAATTAATTTTTAAAAAATTAAATCATCATATAGACTGTAAAATATCTCAAATCATATTCGTAATGGGTCAGATTATTATTTTTGCTTCTGTATTTTCCTGTAATTATTTTTTGTGTTTTATCCTTAAAATACATATTCACCACTCTAAATTTTCATAAAAATTGCTAGATCTAGAAATATGTAAGTCTGACCATGTTGAAATTTTGTAGGCAAGCTAACTATATGATTATCTTGTTATCTTATGGTCAAAATTCTCTGGTTATGCCCAAAAGTACGTTTATTTCATCATATAATATTTTCTACCATTTATTTGATACTTTTCATTGAAATAAGTAAAATTTCAACATCCAACATTTCAATAATAGCCAGATGACTAATTAGCCATGCTAGAAACATAGTAAATGGTTTAGATCTACCAAAATGAGTTGCATATATTGTACAATTGATGAGATTAACCAAAAAGTTGTTCTACTTAACTTACCTACACAAAAGCTCTTTCTTCTTCCTTCTTCCTTCGTCTCAGCTGTCTCCTGCGACCTCTCCTTCAATGGCTAAAACCCACCTCATATCTCCCCCTTTTATATTAATCCATTTATTAAATGGTAGAGATTAAGGCCATTAATCTTCACCATTTTCTGCATGGCCATAAATCCCATGGCTGTTACATTCTCCCCTCTGTTACAAAAAGTTTCATCCTCGAAACTTAATAAAATAAATATGGATATTTCTGTTTGATATCTTCTTCAAGCTCCCACGTAGCCTCCGATTCTCCATGATTACTCCATTGCACTTTAACATACCTTATCACTATTCTTTGCAAATGTTGCTCTTTAGAATCTATTATCTTGATTGGGTTTTCCTTATATATTAACTTATCCGAGATCGACAACTGATATGTTGTAAGTACATGGGAAGGATCTGACATATATTTTCTCAACATAGAAATGTGAAACACATTATGTACTGCTGCCAATGAGGGTGGTGGCGCTATATGATAAGTCACTGCTCCAACTTTCTCTAAAACTTCATATGGTCCAAGATAACGGGGATTAAGCTTTCCCTTTTTGCTAAATCTCATAACCTCTTTCATAGGTGATACTTTTACGAACACTTTGTCATCTATGTAAAATTCTAACTCTCTCCGCTTTAGATCTGCATAATTTTTCTGTCTACTTTGGGCAGTAATTAATCTTTCTCTAATTAGCTTCACTTTATCTGCAGTTTTTTGCACAATATCTAGCCCAATCATCCTTCGTTCTCCAACCTCATCTCAATTCAATGGTGTTCAGCAATGCTTCCTGTACAAAGCTTCATAAGGGAATATTTTAATGCTAGCTTGATAACTGTTATTATATGCAAACTCCATCAAAGCCATATATTTATCCTAACTATTTCCAAAATCTATTATACACATTCTCAGCATATCCTCAACTACTTGATTTACTCTTTCAGTCTGTTCATCTGTTTGCAGATGAAATGTTATGGTAAATTTTAATCTCGTCCCCATTGTTTGATGTACACTGTGCCAAAACTTTGAAGTAAATATGGTATCTCGGTTAGAAATAATTATCTTAGGAATTCCATGCAACCGAACTATCTCTTTACAATACAGGTTGTCTAATTTTCTGTAAAATAACTGGTCTTGATTAGTAAGAAATGTGCAACCGTTGTTAACCTATCCGCAATCACCCAAATAGAATTGTTTCCTGTAGCAGTCCTGGGTAACCCTTCAATAAAATCCATAGTAATTTCAACCTACTTCCATTCTAATATTTCCATTTGCTGTAATAATCTTACTGGCTTTTGATGTTCGGCTTTCACCTGTTGGCATGTTAGGCATTGTACTACAAACTCTGCTATCATCTTCTTCATACTCATCCACTAAAAATTTCTTTTAAGATCTGCATACATCTTTATACTCCCTGGGTGTATTGTGTAGGGTGAATAATGAGCTTCTTCTAAAATTTGATGTCTTAGTTCTATTGCATCAGGTACGCGTAGCCTTCCTTTATATTTGACAGTGCCCCTCGTCATCAATTGTAAATCCTTCCATAGTTCCTTTTGCTACTTTCTGCTTTATCCTTATAATTTGTCCATTTATTCTCTATTTTTTCTGATTTGTTCAAATAGAGCAGGTTTCACTTGTTTTGATATAACTGATACACTGATTCTTTGGGGAAAACTTCTAATGACAATTTACGCATGTCATTAACTAACTCCTCCTGATATGTAATTAAAGTAGCTAAATTGCTATTTGACTTCCTACTTAAAGCATCAGCTACAATATTTGCTTTCCCAAGGTAATATTGAATATTCAAATCATAATCTTTCAGTAATTCCAACCATCTCCTTTGCCTCATATTCAACTCTTTTGAGTGAAAATGTATTTTAAACTCTTGTGATCTGTATATACATCACGTTATTCTCCATAAAAATAATGCCTCCAAATTTTAAAAGCAAACACTACTGCAGCTAGCTCCAAATCATGAGTGGAATAATTTCTTTCATAAGGTTTTAACTATCGTGAAACATATGTAAATTACCTTCTCATTCTGCATCAATACACAACCAAGACCTTTTTGAGAAACATTGCTATAAATAATAAATCTTCCACCACTTGTAGGGGTAGTTAAAATTGGTGCCTTCACTAATCTCTGCTTAAGTTCTTGAAAGCTATTTTCATAATCATCAGTCCATTAAAATTTTACCCCCTTTCTTATTAACCTTGTGAGAGGAGTGCATATTTGAGAGAAACCCTCCACAAATCTACGATAATACCTTGCAATACCAAGAAAGCTACATATCTCTGTTACATTTGTCGTCCTTGTCCAATTCACCACTGCCTCTACCTTAGCAGGATCCACCATAATACCTTCTACTGTGACAAGATGCTCCAAAAATGGAACATTATGCATCCAAAGCTCACACTTGTTCAATTTTGCATATAATTTATTCGCCTTCAAAGTTTGCAATACCTTTTTAAGGTGTTCAAAGTGATCATCCTTTGTTTTTAAATAAATGAGAATATCAACTATAAATATGACCACAAATTTATCCAAATAGGGTCTAAAAACTCTTTGCATTAAATCCATAGAGGCAGTTGGTGCATTTGTTTCCCCGCATGACATTATCAAAAATTCATAATGTCCATACCAAGTTCGAAAAATAGTTTCCTGTATATCTTTATCTTTAATCCTTAATTGATGATATCCCGACTGCAAGCCCACTTTAGAAAAGATAGTCATCCCTTGTAGTTGTTCAAACAAATCATCTATTTGAGGTAAAGAGTATTTATTTTTTATAGTCACCTTATTCAGTTATTTATAATCAATGCATAATCTCAAACTACCATATTTCTTTTTCACAAATAGAACTAGAGATCCCCAAGATGACACACTTCAACATATAAAACTCTTATCTAATAATTCTTTCAGCTATGTTTTTAATTCTGCTATTTCTGTTGGGGCCATTCTGTAATACTATTTAGAAATTAGAAGTACCCTAGGTAATATATCTATTGCAAATTCTATCTCTCTCTATGGGGATAATCCTGGCAACTCGACAGAAAAAATATCAGAAAATTCTTTCACTATCAGTATCTCTTCAAGAGATAAAGTTTCTTTATTTATATCAAATACTGAAGCTAAATATGCCCGACATCCTTTGTTTATCGACTTTACAGGTTTCATAGAAGAAATAATTTTCACCTGTTAAGATTTATCTGCAACCACCTCTATCGACTTGGACATTTTAAAAATAATTTTTCGATCACCACAATCTATTATTGCTTTCCACTTAGATAACCAGTTCATTCCCAATATCACATCAAAATCATGCATAGACAACAATATTAAGTCTGCTTCTAAGTTTATTTCTCCTATTTTGATTGGGCAGGTTTTGCAAATTCTATCTGTACTTGCTAGCCGATAAACTGAATATTCTACATTCACAACCATATGCATGCTTTCATGCGCTATTGCATATTTTGCAGTAAATGCACAAGAAATAAAGGAATGTATAACACCAGAATCAAATAATAATTTGGCAGGATAAGAGTGAATAAGCAATATACCAATAAGAATATCGTCATGTGTGGTTTGAGCTTCTACAATGGTCATAGTATGCACCCTAGCATTCATCCTCTGTCTCTGTTGTTCTGGGCCACGAAATGGTGGTGCTAGTGGCCTAATTTGCAATGTTGGACTCTCCCCAGTTTGTTTGCTTTCAACTTTTTGTGCACAGTCTTTTGCTCGATGACCAGGTTGTCTACATTTATACCATGTGATCTCACCTGTGCAATCCTGAATTGAATGACTAGTTTTCCCACACTTCCAACACTTCCCTGCTACTTTCCAACATTCTCCTCGGTGATTTTTACCATAAGTAGGACATGAGGGAATTGACTGCTTTATTTTCACCTTTATTTCATCATATTGTATCTTGCCCTTCTTGTGTGGCTTTGTCCCATTATCGGATGTAGAATCCCCACACCTTTTTCTTTGGTGAAAAGCTTGAATTGCATTATCTTCCATTTCTACCATTTTTGCCTAATCCTCAATATCAGAATATTGGTGAAAATGGTGAATGACTAGATGTTGTCGTATAAAAGGATGTAACCCCATTCTGAATTTGTAAATTTTAAGGGCAGGGTTCGTCAATACCCATAGAGTAAATCTAAATAGGGCAATGAATTTCGCTGCATACTCTACCACTTATGATTTTCCTTGGTATAATTTTTCAGACTCCAGCAACTTTTGTTGTCTAATTGACTCGGGATAGTATGCCTCATTGAAATGCAAGAGAAAGTCCTACTAGTTCATTTGTTGCTAAGTAGTGATGCTTAACTTCACTGTATTCCACCACTTAGTTGCATTAACTTTAAACATATGAGTGACAATCCGGACTTTTTGTTGTTCACTGCACTGAAGCAATTCAAATTTTTTTTCTAATTCTTCTATCCATTCTTCAGCACTGTTAGGGTTAGGATCTCCTTGATAAAGTGGAGGTCGCATGTTCAGAAAATCATTCATGACTCTCCTATGGGCATCAACTTTCCTAACATTCCTTGGTGCATTCCCTTCAGCTGGAGAGTTTTCTAGAACTTGTTGGGTTGTCATCCATTTTATAGTTTGCAATGCTCTTAGTACTGCGTCAATCACTTGAGCATTGAGATCCGCAGTCCCTTGTGCATGTCCTACATTTGATGTTCCAACAACATCATTTCTAGGATCGTTCTCCCATGAAGCTTCATTATATCAGTCATTTGTGTGTGCCGAAGAAGAATTCTCACTGACCAACACACTTCTTACCAACCTACGAGTCCTTTTTCTTACTAATCGATATAGTGGTTCATCCATCACCACTTGCTTTCCTTTATCCTTCTTAGGCGACATCTCTTTCCTACATCTTATCATTAATCTTAAGTATATTTGCAAAACTTCTAAATAATTTCTTATTTATGATAAATTAAAAGAGAATACTATCTAAAGCATCAAATCATTATAACATTCTTAGAAAAATACTTTTAAGCTAATCAGCTAAGTATACATCATCATCACTAGAAAGTCATAAAGCGTAGGACCACTAAGTTTCATTTCTATTGGTTTATGCTCTATTTATAGGAGTTTAACCTCATCATCATCATCATCTTCAGTGATTTGAATCGAATCTCAAGTTCATTATTTATTATGTTTTTGACTTTCTTATGAGTCATCTCCTGAATTTTTCTCAAATTTTGTTGCAAGTTCTTCTTCATATTCTTTATCAAAATATTCTATCGGTTCCTCCTCTACATGCTTCTTTTGATTCATTTGAAATGCCCACATTCTTCGATTAGCATTTCTTTTCATTTTTGCTTCAACGCTAGTTGCGTGTCCGGCTTCGTACTTACATTTGGGTGGCATTGTAGCTCCTATATCATGAAAACACTTACTATTTATAATTATTTAGGAATACTTATCTCACTTTAGCTTTGCACTTACTAAGTCTAATATCATAATTTTGCCCTTGGGATGTATTTCAACCTTGCCTTTGATACTACTTGTAACACCCCACTTTTTGAGGTGTTACGAATAAGGTCTACTATGTCAAATTTGAGAATAAAATCTCCCAAGATAGAAATAGATACCAAGATGCAAAATCATAAAACTTTTAACTATTACATCTCAAGTTTGCTCATTTTGAAGTCATTATACATATTCAATGTCTATAATCAAAACCAGTAAACATAATAAGATCATTTCTATAAAATCTAAACTTCATTGTCCTTTGCTCTGCTAGTTTTGCCTTTTTTCCATGTTGATGAAGGCTTTAATTTATCATTATATCCCAGTATTTTCACTAAAAACAAAACTATGTGAGCTGAAAGCTCAATGAGTAAAAATATTTTTACAAAATTCATTTTTACAATTACTTTGATTTTAAAAAAATAAAAACAACATCTATATTGTCTTTTATGCACAACAAACTCTAATTAATAAAAACATCTTGATACATGTGTACACATATGTCAATTTGAAATAATGCATTCACACTGTAGATATTCTCATTGATGCGAACCAAGTGCTTGTCGTTAAGAGCACTGTGATCACCAGTTTAATTTAAATTAACCGAAACACATTAAAGCTACCACTATGCGGGTGATAGTGTAGAATAACGGTGAGTCGGGTCGAATCCACAGAGAGGCGATGTAGTTTTGAATTATTTTTAAGAGAAAGAAAAGAAGGTATAAAAAGAGAGAGAAAGAGAGAAGAGAGAAAGAGAAGAGAGAGAAAGAGAAGAGTGAAAGAGAAAGAAGAGAGAAAAGAAGAGAGAGAAAAAGAGAAAATAGAAGAAATTGGAGATAAAAGAAAAGGAGACAAGAAGCTAAAAGAAATTATAATTAACTAGCAACTTAATTAAAACTATTCTAAGAAAGCAATAAAAGCTATGAAATTTAACTATTAAAGCAGGAAAGAGAATTACATTAAATTTAATCTAAAAATTACAAAGCATAAAATAAAGCAGTAAATCTAATCTAAAAATTAAAACTACAAATTAAAAAGCAATAACTACGAGACACTACAAAGCATAATAAAATTTACATCACCCGAATATGGAGAGCAAAATCTCCACGTAATAGAAAACTTTATTGCTTGGCCCCACCTCCTCACTACGGGTCCCACAAGATAGGTCCCACCCACTTGCTATGGGGTCCCACAAAATGGGTCCCACCCAAGGAGAGAAGTGTGGGGTATGGGGTGAAATTGGTATGGTGCTTTGCACTACACTTAGTTCCGTGTATTTTAATTCCCTCTTCTCGTTGCCGGAAGAGAGGTGGTGGAAAACAGAAGACCTAAGCTGCTGCCGCTTTTGGTGAAGAGAATCCGAGCTGCCGAAAATGGGTTCGTTTGTCGGTGCCTGCAAATGGGTTTTCTGAATTAATTGGCTGCTGGAATTGGTTCGTTTAAAAATAGAGGGCCGCTGATTCTTCTCATGAACGAGATGGTTGCCAGATTCCTGTTTTGCTGTTGGAATCAAGGCTGGCGCGCGGATAGCTTGCTGAAATCAAATCTGGTTGCAAGGGGTTTTCTGTCGCTGGTTCGTTTGGTTCCATTTTCGGTGGCTGGATCGGTTTCAATGGCTGCCGAGATTAGTGGGTTTGTGCAGATGGCTATGCTTGGCAGCTGTTGGTTCGAAAGGGGGAAAAAGATAAGGGTCGGACGGGCGAGAGAGCGGGTTGGAGACGGGAGCTCTGGTTCCACGGGTTGGGCATGGCAGATTTGGGCGTTTTTGGCTTGCGGCCGGTTTGGGAAGATGGAGCACCGAACTGGTGCTCCGGCGGTGTTTTGCAGTAACCGTGCACATGCAGAAAATGAAAAAAGATTTAAATATTTAATTTTTGTCAAAATGATTTTAATAAGCTTGCAAAGATTTTTAATTTACTTTTCTTTTTAGCCCTTTTTGACTTTATTTATTATTATTATTTTTTTTTTTTATCTTAAAATGTTTTGACAATTTGTTTTATAACCATATTTTAGATTATATTTATAACTGTATGTATGGTTTTTCTAATTAGGTGGTTTTACAATTTTGCATAAATTATATTAATATGTTAATACATATTTTAACGTTAAAGTTTTCTAGGGGGTTTATATTTTTAAGAATGTTACAAAATGACCCACTTTATAAAAAAATTAAAGATTTTACGAAAAATATGATTTTCATAAAATTCCACTTAAAACATGCATTTAATTTACGTTTTAATATTTAATTGTGCAAATTTAACATGGAATTAAATGAAATTTTTTAGAATTATCACACCCCCCAACTTAAACATTGCTAGTCCCTTAGCAACGGAAATAGTTTAATATATTATTCTCTTTTTTTTCTTCTTTTTTTTTTATTATGGTGTACTATTAATTTTTATAAAAATCTAGGTGCATTGCTAATAATGATATTAAGCTTTAGAAGAAAATTTTCTTTAGTAAATATGAGTAAAATATTTTTCATGATGCATATAAAAGATTATAGCACGTGTGTATGTGTACTAATGAACAAATGGGCATTAAATAAATTATTTTCAGCTCATCCAAGCTAAGTAATATTTATATCAAAATTATGATAGCGATAGTAAATATTTTAGAAGTAAAATTTTTTTTTTCAACATTTTTTTCTTCCCCTCACCATATTTCAGGATATCTAGGGATTTTCTTTTTCTTTTCTTTTTTCTTTTTCTTTTAATTTTAAAATTTTTTTTTCTCCCCTCACCATATTTCAGGGTATCTGGGGATCTACAATTTGTTTTTTTTTTTTTTAACTAACAACTATCAATTACAATGATATTAAAGATTACTTGCTTGGACGAGAGAGAAAAACTATATTATCATGGTACCCACAAGGTTCATTAACGTGTATGTGCAGTTAGTGCTAATAAAATTTTAAAAACACCATGAAAATATTTTTACAAATATAACTAATTACAGTTTTCTTCTTCACTTACTACCAAGCATAGCAAGTGTACTTTGATTTATCTCTATTTTTTTTAAATATATTTTTTTTATATAAATTTTTTTTTTATTTTATATTATATATATATATAAAATCACGTTAAGCAAACCAGACCCCCCAACTTAAATAGCGCTATCTTGCACAATATATAAATTTATGAAAATAAGATAGCAGGGAAAGAGACAACCTAGGGTGTAGTGATCTGATGAAATTGCTGCAGCTTTTACCTAAAAATAAAAATAAAAAGAGAACTAACGGAAAAGAGATATATACATGTTGGGTTGCCTCCCAACCAGCGCTAAGTTTTACGTCTTCAGCCAGACGTGACAATTCATATCATCCAATTCCTGCTCTGTAAAATTTTTTAACACTATGTAGATTATTTATTATTTTCATATATTCATGCTCAAGCGTTGTGAAGATTAATGGGTTATCAATGATGTCCAATATGTAGCATTCTTCAATTTGATTTAAATTATTTATTGAACTGTTACTTGATGGGAGCATGATTTTATTTTGAGTTGAACAGGATTCCATTTGAATACAACGCTCTTTAAGAAATTGACTATAATTTGGAATATACTGAATAACATCAAAGAGCGAAATTTTAATTTGAACCTGTTCAAACATTTGAATCATCCCTTCCTCTTTCATTAATTCTTCTATGCTAATGAGCTCATCTTTAAAAGTGCTTGAAATAACAGGTATGTATTTTTCAAAATTTTCATTAATAATTTCATTTTCATCTCCCCCCAACTTATCCTCAATAAACTCTTTATTTCTCACCTTACCATCAATTTGGCTATGATCTTTATCAATCTCCTCAATATTTGTTTGATCTTTTTCTCCTTCAAATCTATCATTAATCAATTTTTCATTATTTTCTATAATATTTTCTTGATTATGAAGAGAGGAATTCTCATTAAGTTTATGATCTGAGAAACCGTCACTCCATAATGTTGTAATTATTACCAAATTTTCAGACAATAGATTTTCTGATAGTAATTGATCTGATTGAGTTTGATAGTCAAAATGATTTATTGGAGTGATAGTTGATTCATTAGGTTCCTTTCCACATAATGTTTCTACAATATATTCATCATTTATTTTCAAATTATCTTTCTTTTGACCTAGCTTTTGGTTGTTAAGGGATTCAGCTTTTAAAGCATTTGGGAATGCTAAGTCATTTTCAAAATATGGACTTTCTAATGGTATTGAATTTAATTGAATTTGAAAATTCGAATGATCAACTAGATTATCAATTTGGTCAGTATGATCTGCATGATCTGTCGTCCTAGAAAATGATTGTTGGTCGGAAAGGAATTGTTGATCTAATTTTTCGAATCCTCCCTCTAAGTTATCTAAGTGAGGAGGTTGTTGATAATCTACTTGATCTGATGAGAAATTTGAAAAGTCCTCTTGTGGGGGATTTGAGTCAAAATACATATTTTTGTAATGTTCAACTCGATTTAGGCACTCTGAAAATCTATTTTCTATGTTTTGAAAGCTATCGAGAAAAAAAAATTTTAGTTCTTCGATTTCCTCATCATAATTATATGTTTGATGAAGAGATTGGTTAATAGGTTGAGGTAATGAAAAATTTTCTTCAGGATATGCAGATGGCCCATATGTATTTTCATAATGATGAGATTGATATTGATAATTTGAAAATTGACTTTGCTCAGGTGGCCACTGGGTTTGTAGATATGGAGGGTAGGGTTGCATTTGTTGGTTTGTCCAAGAAGTATTTGGACAACTAAATTCTGAGTTATATGTATGTGAAAATGAATTGTAATCAGGCGTAGGGAACTCATAAAAATTTTGAACTTGTTCTTGAAATGGTAAAAATTGAGTCTCATTAGAATGTGTCGTTTGAAAAGGAATTGATGTATTTAAGAATGAACTGTTTGAGTTTTGATAGGCAAGTATATCATTAATCTTTTGGTTTAATTCTTCTAACTTACCTAACTGCTGATCAATAAAGTTCATGTCCATTCTTTAATTTTAGTTTTTTTTTTTTAAAGCAGGAAAGAATCGAAATTGGTAATCTAAAGTTCAAGTGCAATAAGTAAAGAAAGCAGGTAAATAAAGCAGTAAAGATTATACTATTGAAAGCAAGTAAAGGAAATTTAAAGCAACTAATAAAACAATTCAAACCTCAATACGCCTCCCCGGCA
The DNA here is from genome assembly GCA_030490835.1 of Annona cherimola. Lineage (NCBI taxonomy): Eukaryota > Viridiplantae > Streptophyta > Magnoliopsida > Magnoliales > Annonaceae > Annona > Annona cherimola. The sequence continues at coordinate 63,863,111 of CM059973.1, read as the reverse complement.
ACGGCGCCAAAAACTTGATGCTAACCAAGTGCTTGTCGTTAAGAGCACTGTGATCACCAGTTTAATTTAAATTAACCGAAACACATTAAAGCTACCACTATGCGGGTGATAGTGTAGAATAACGGTGAGTCGGGTCAAATCCACAGAGAGGCGATGTAGTTTTGAATTGTTTTTAAGAGAAAGAAAAGAAGGTATAAAAAGAGAGAGAAAGAGAGAAGAGAGAAAGAGAAGAGAGAGAAAGAGAAGAGAGAAAGAGAAAGAAGAGAGAAAAGAAGAGAGAGAAAAAGAGAAAATAGAAGAAATTGGAGATAAAAGAAAAGGAGACAAGAAGCTAAAAGAAATTATAATTAACTAGCAACTTAATTAAAACTATTCTAAGAAAGCAATAAAAGCTATGAAATTTAACTATTAAAGCAGGAAAGAGAATTACATTAAATTTAATCTAAAAATTACAAAGCATAAAATAAAGCAGTAAATCTAATCTAAAAATTAAAACTACAAATTAAAAAGCAATAACTACGAGACACTACAAAGCATAATAAAATTTACATCACCCGAATATGGAGAGCAAAATCTCCACGTAATAGAAAACTTTATTGCTTGGCCCCACCTCCTCACTACGGGTCCCACAAGATAGGTCCCACCCACTTGCTATGGGGTCCCACAAAATGGGTCCCACCCAAGGAGAGAAGTGTGGGGTATGGGGTGAAATTGGTATGGTGCTTTGCACTACACTTAGTTCCGTGTATTTTAATTCCCTCTTCTCGTTGCCGGAAGAGAGGTGGTGGAAAACAGAAGACCTAAGCTGCTGCCGCTTTTGGTGAAGAGAATCCGAGCTGCCGAAAATGGGTTCGTTTGTCGGTGCCTGCAAATGGGTTTTCTGAATTAATTGGCTGCTGGAATTGGTTCGTTTAAAAATAGAGGGCCGCTGATTCTTCTCATGAACGAGATGGTTGCCAGATTCCTGTTTTGCTGTTGGAATCAAGGCTGGCGCGCGGATAGCTTGCTGAAATCAAATCTGGTTGCAAGGGGTTTTCTGTCGCTGGTTCGTTTGGTTCCATTTTCGGTGGCTGGATCGGTTTCAATGGCTGCCGAGATTAGTGGGTTTGTGCAGATGGCTATGCTTGGCAGCTGTTGGTTCGAAAGGGGGAAAAAGATAAGGGTCGGACGGGCGAGAGAGCGGGTTGGAGACGGGAGCACTGGTTCCACGGGTTGGGCATGGCAGATTTGGGCGTTTTTGGCTTGCGGCCGGTTTGGGAAGATGGAGCACCGAACTGGTGCTCCGGCGGTGTTTTGCAGTAACCGTGCACATGCAGAAAATGAAAACAGATTTAAATATTTAATTTTTGTCAAAATGATTTTAATAAGCTTGCAAAGCTTTTTAATTTACTTTTCTTTTTAGCCCTTTTTGACTTTATTTATTATTATTATTATTATTTTATCTTAAAATGTTTTTACAATTTTTTTTATAACCATATTTTAGATTATATTTATAACTGTATGTATGGTTTTTCTAATTAGGTGGTTTTACAATTTTGCATAAATTATATTAATATGTTAATACATATTTTAACGTTAAAGTTTTCTAGGGGGTTTATATTTTTAAGAATGTTACAAAATGACCCACTTTATAACAAAATTAAAGATTTTACGAAAAATATGATTTTCATAAAATTCCACTTAAAACATGCATTTAATTTACGTTTTAATATTTAATTGTGCGAATTTAACATGGAATTAAATGAAAATTTTTAGAATTATCACTCATCTACTTGTGCTCGCGTGCAGTTGTGTTATACATTCATGAGCTAATTCATCTTCTTTGGTAATCTTGAGATCGCTACCCAAGTACTACCATACTACTTTACTCGTTGGCGGCATATGCGATTATGCATCATGCCCATGCATTATGATTAATGCACCACTTAAATTTACTACTTAACATGATTTTGAAATAATAATGCTCATATTTGAAAAAACCAACTTGAAAGAAAATTTCAATTTAAATAAATAATAACATTTCATGGCAAATCACAATATTCACACAATATTTTTAAAGTCATACTTTGGTAAAAGTTTACTTACCTTTAAATAGACTTTAAAACTCCCCTTTTCTAATTTCTTGTAGTAGCCTCAAATCTCTTTCCCTAATTTTCATCACAATATGTTTATTATTTTACTCTGATTTTCATAAATATTATTTAAAATTTCATTTATGACTTTCCCAAAATTTCTCATAATTTTAATCGGTCAAAATTCTATTTTCTCGTATTTATTCTTATATTATTCCACTTTTAAACAAATTTATTTCTTATATATATAAAAAATTGGACTCATACTTCTTTAAATACTTACTTTAAATTTTTCATATTTTTTTGTAAATTTTCATAATTTATTTATTTATTTTTATAGCATTACAACTTTTAAATAATTTCATTTTTTATAAAAATTATAAGTTTAAACTCGTTTAAGCTTCTACATATTGACTTTAGTTTTCTCGGTATTTTTCATATTTTTCTGTATTTTTTCTAATTTTTTTGTATTTATTTTGAAAATTTTTTTCCGCCGGCCGGTCGTCGGCACTGGCAATTGGCCGCCGGTGGCTGTTTCCGGTGGGCCAGACTTGTACTAGGCCGCCACAGGTGGGCTGATTCCTTTGCTTGGAAGTTGGGTCAGGTTGCTTATGTGGGCTAGACTTTGTTTCTGTAGACTTAGGCTTTGTTTCTGTGGGTTTAGGACTAGTGGACTTGCTTCTAGGTTTTCTGGTTTACTGGGCTTGTCCAGATGGCTTAGCCCACTAGTCCAGAAATTTATTTATTTATTTCAACGGTCCCTATTCTCTGAATACAATAGCTTATATCTCTTAATATAAATCTCTATTTGATCTGAAATTTTGAGGATAAGCTTATAAAATTATGTTTTATGATCTGGATGGTCCATTTCTCAAAATAACATCTCTATCAGCAGATTTGACATAAAAGGGTTTAATAAATTGTTAAAATTAAACATCACTTCAAATAGCTATGTAAATTAATTTTTAACAAAATTAAATCATCATATATACTGTAAAATATCTCAAATAATGTTTGTAACGAGTCAGATTATTATTTTTGCTTCTATATTTTCCTGTAATTATTTTTTGTATTTTATCCTTAAAATACATATTCACCACTCTAAATCTTTATAAAAATTGCTATATCTAGAAATCTATAAGTCCGACATGTTGAAATTTTGTAAGCAAGCTAAACGTATGATTATCTTATTATTGTATGGTCAAAATTTTCTGATTGTACCCAGAAGTACATTTATTTCATCATATAGTATTTTCTATCCTTTATTTGATACTTCTCATTGAAATAAGTAAAATATCAACATCTAACATTTCAATAATACTCGGATGACTAATTGGTCATGCTAGAAACATCATAAATGATTTATATCTACCAAAATGAGCTGCATATATTGTAAAATTGATGAGATTAACCGAAAAGTTGTTCTACTCAACTTACCTACACAAAAATTGTTTCTTCTTCCTTCGTCTCTGTTATCTCCTGTGGGACCTCTCCTTCAATGGCTAAAACTCACCTCATATCTCCCCCTTTTATACTAATCCATTCGTTAAACGGCTGAGATTAAGACTATTAATCTCCACTGTTTTTTGCATGGCCATAAATCTCATCCGTTTCTTAAAAACGGATGGCTGTTACAAAACTGTAGGCATATTCCGTAATTGCCCAAAATGGCAAAACACATATGACAAATGTCCATTCCTTTTTTGATAAAATAATGAAAGAACCCATGCTAATAATAAATTGATAATTAATGATATTATTTTTATTATTAAAATTCTTACTTAATTTCAACATTGCTACTTTTATGATGCATTTATTATTTACAATGGTTCTTTCAATTATAATCACAATAAAAGTAATGGTTATAAATAATAAGCTTTATTATAGTATATATTGATAGGATTATAATATCATACAATGAGTTGTTATTATTATTTTTTTTACAGTAGTTATTATATTTTTTGAGTGAAATTCGTTATTATTATTATTATATTTAAAAAAGAGAAAACAAACTGGTTGGGCGCAACCACCTCTCACCCTAAAAGGCTTACACACAAACCAAAGGCAAGAGGCCACCAATGAGTTGTTACTCAAACTACCCGCAACATGGGTGGCCGCTTAAGATTTTGGGTGCACATGGGTTGGGTTCAACCCGTAGCCCGTTTAATCCAACCCATTAAAACCATGTTAAGGTTGAGTTAGGTTGAAAGATGGGTTAAGAAAACAATCCCCGACCCATGGGAAGCCTTTCTCATAAGAAAAAAAGGAAGTAGGGGCATTGTGGTAATTTTACAGCGTGAGTATATTTGGTTTTTTGTTAAAATTTGTATTATATATATAATCTCAATCTATTCCATTCATTTGCTGGATCAACTACTAAAGCATATTAGACATAATTTTTCATTATTTGACAATTTATAAAAATAGTTGCGTACAAAAAAAATTTTTTTAATAAGATTTCATTATAATTGGTAAAGTTGAAAAATATATTTTATATTAGGAGTTATGTTATATTATTTAAAGTTAATGTAATTAAGGTACTTCAAAAATAACAATTTCATTTATTTTTTTGATTTTTTTTAAAAATTTTTATTTTTCGAATATAATAGAATCTAATCGCATCTAACCGCATCTAATTTTTGAAATTAATTAGTTAATTCTAATTTAACACCTGTAATATGATTTTAGGCCACTTATAAGGTCATTTATACCTCAATAACGGAATTTGAAACCTAGATAATATGTTTAATAAAATCACCTTAACCTAACAACGTCTAACCTCATCTATCCGCATCTAATTTTTGAAATTAATAAGTTAATCATAATTTAACACCTGTAATATGATCCTAGGCCCCTTATAAGGTCATTTATACCTTAACTATAGAATTTGAAATCCAGATAATATGATTTAATGAAATCACCTTAATCTAACAGCGTCTAACCGCATCTAATTTTTGAAATTAGTAAGTTAATCCTATTTTAACACCTATAATATGATCCTAGACCCCTTATAAGGTCATTTCTACCTTAATAACGGAATTTGAAACTCAGATAATACAATTTAATGAAATTTACCTTAATCTAACAACATCTAACAGCGTCTAACCACATCTAATTTTTGAAATTATAAATTAATTCTAATTTAACACCTGCAATATGATCCTAGGCCCCTTATAAGGTCATTTATACTTTAATTACTGAATTTAAAATCCAGATAATATGATTTGATGAAATCACCTTAATCTAATAGCGTATAACCGCATATAACTGCATATCATCGCACCTAACTGCATCTAATTTTTGAAATTAATAATTTATCCTAATTTAACACCTGTAATATGATCCTATGCCCCTTATAAAGTCATTTATACCTTAATTACGGAATTTAAAACCTAGATTATATGATTTAATGAAATCACCTTAATCTAACAGCGTCTAACTGCATCTAACCGCATCTAACAGCATCTGACTGCATTTAATTTTTGAAATTAATAAGTTAATTCTAATTTAACACCTGTAATATGATCCTTGACCCCTTATAAGGTCATTTACATCTTAATTAAGGAATTTAAAATTCAGATAATACAATTTAATGAAATCACTTTAATCTAACTGCGTCTAACCGTGTCTAACCACATCTAACAACATCTAATTTTTAATATTTTATAAACATTTTACATAATTTGTGTATTTTGCAAAAGATATATTTTTTAATAATTCATTTCAAAACTATACTTAATAATAAAATTTATTAAAATTATAAATAATATTATTATAGTAAAAATTACAAAATTTGACATATTAATATACTAATTGTGATTTATTATTACTAGAAATAATAAATTTAAAATAAAAATAAAAATATAGCTAATATATCCATAAAATCTTAACAAAGTTGTATGATTTTATGTAAATAAGGGCTATAAAAACTTGATAATTTGCAAAAAATAAATAGGATAACTATATTTAATAGAAATTTTATAATAAAATTTATTTACTTCAAGTGAAATTAATTTAAAATTATCAATTTAATAAATATTTACATTGAATAAAAAATTTATAAAAAATCTTCATGTTGTAGAACACCTCTAAAATAAAGTCCAATTAAATTGAAAGTCCAATGAAAAGTTTTTGATATAAAACTATAATTTAGATTTAAATAAATTAAATATATATGATTTTTAGTACTGAGTTAATAGTTAAGTATTTTCATATTAGTAAAAAATTATTTAATGAATCCACCTAAATCTAACATCTAACTGTAAACTTTTATATGTGACTTTTTAAAACTAAAATTGTAATAAATTATATAACTGCAATTTAGATTTAATATATAAATATATGTTACTTTTTTGGATTGGTTAAATAATCAATTTTAAACCCTTTGCTTAAATTATATTAACCTTTTAAACTTATACAAGTAAATGTGAATATTTTTATATTAGTGAATAAAACTTTTGGGGAAGTTTAATTTTTTATTACATCTAATTTTAATATTCTTAAAAATATTTCACATAAATATGTGTATTTTACAAAAGATATATGCTTAATAATTCATTTTCGAACTGTGCAAACTTTAATTTTGAATTGAAAATTTTTAAAATTAAATAACTATTTAAAGCTATAATTAAAATAATAGTTAATTATCTATTGCCTGCCATAATTTTCTTATTATTCTATTTGACCAAAATATAATTTTTTATTTTTCATGCTACTATAAAATCTTGTATAATTTAAAGTCTATTGGCTCCCCATTAGCAAAATTTTTTCTTTATTTTTATAATTTATAAATTTAAGTTTTCTATGTTCTTACTCTTAGACAACTTATCTCATGTTCCTTTTATCACAAATAGGTACCTTGGGTTTATTCATATTTATTTAAATATTCTACATTTTTATAATATTTATAATTTTATTTATTATTCTGAAATTTCCAAACTTTTTTTATTTTTAAAAAAAAATTAGGTTGGGGTTTGTGAGCTAATCTAGTGGGCCGGACTATGGTCTCAATCTTCCAACTGCTCGTTCTGGGCCTAATATTCTCTCGGCCCACTATTTTTCTTCTATTTTTCTTAAATTTCTAGGTAGTTTCGCAGTTGTTTTGCAAAATTTTTTGACTTGATTCATTTGCAAATGTCTTTGGCCAAGTGGCTTTTTGTAAATTTTAAGGAAGTCTTTCTTCTTTCCCAAATCGATGAAACCCTAGTTGCCAGCCACCATAACCCATCACCACCAACTGTCGCCCTTTGCCTAGCCGGTCATACGGCTCCATATTCGGCATCCAAACCGACATTGTGACCATGGCTACGACAATGGCAGCTGCTATACATGAGTTGTCCAAAAGCTAGATTTGAAAAAACCCATTCGAATCAAGCTAAATCGTGCCACCAGCCGAATTGTAAAAAAATAATTGGCAACAAAAATTATAGTGCTGAAAAAAATAAAATAAACAATCTATGATAATCCACATGGACAACAGAAGCAAGAATAGGACGACTTGAATCTTAAGATGGTAGTAGCTAATTCAGAGGGCAGCAGAAGAAAATGTCAAATAGGAGCATGGCGGATTTATTCGATTGCAAAATCCCAAATTCAAGCCCTTTTTCAGTCATGTAACATCATTCAACTGGCTAGATACGTTTAATGGTGAGAAAAAAACAAATTCGAGATAAAAAATAGTAATACCCAATTTCAAACTAAGATCAAGCATGGTTTTTGACAGATAGGTAGTTTGAACAGGGATGGAAACCGAACATGAGGAAGAATGATGGATGGGAGGAGAAGTGTGAGTAAGCGTGCACTCTTTATGCATTCCATTTGATTTTTTAAGCTACCGAAAATACCCTGATAAATTGTAGCCATCAAAGTCGAATGAACGGCAGAGATGCAGCTTCCTCTGAAAAGAACCAGGGAAGCGCTTCCCATGGGTTGGCTCATAGAGAAAATAAGATTAGGTGTAACCCATTTTTAAGTTGGGTTGAAGTAGGGTTAGCAAAGTGGGTTGTGTCAACCCGTTTTAGTAGCCCATGTTCATATTTGCAACCATGACTTGACAGGGAGCAGGATGCCAGGAGAAAATCAGCTGAAGCATGGTTCGCTTCTCTGAACCGCTGTCATTTCCAAACATATGAGCCAATCAAGGGTGTGTTTGGGAAGTTGTAAAATTTTTGTTGAAAAGCTTTTTTTTATGTAAAAGTTGTCAAATTAGTAGAAAATGATATGATATTGTAGGGGTAATGATGAGGAGTAAAGATAATAAATTTAAAATAAATAGGTTAATTGTATTGGTAGTTGTGTAGAAATGATTGAAAAGTATGATTGTTGTATAGAAAGATGTGTAAAAAATAATTTTAAAAAATAGTTATGGAAAGTGAAAAATTTTAGATTGAAAAGTTTTAACTTGACAACTTTTTCAAATTATCAAACACACCCAAAATAAAAAAGGTAAAAATTTTTATTCCATAAAATTATAGAACTATTAAATTTTCATTTTCTTGTTAATGTATTAATGAATATATTCTAATAGAAGATGGTACAAAGATACTTATATTTCAAATCAAATTAAAAATAATAATTATTTACAAACGTTACTGCCAATTATTTTGGATAGGTTAACAATTATATCCAAGTTATTTATGCTAGCATTACTAAAGTACATTATTTTACTAAATTGGAACAATTTTGAAAATTTAAAATATATTTGAATTTATACAGTTAAAAAAGAAACTACAAGTTGAAAATAAAAATAATTGCCACATCATTTAAAAATAAAGTTTTTTATCAATTTTTTATTGAAAATATTATTAGTTTATTTAAGGGTGCAATTTGGGCTCATAAAACCTATTTATAAATTATTAGCCCTAACCCTAACCTTATTTTTGAAAATTGGATTCAAATTGAGTTTTAAGTTGGAATTTATGCCCATGAATTTACATTTTATTTAAGAGTGATAAGTTTAGAATTTTGTAGGAATATATAATAATGAAAACTCCCATAAGTAAACATAACAATATATTGTCAAACTACAGTTTTTTTAAAAAATAGCGATATAAAGAAAATTTTTAGAAAAAATTTAATACAAAAAATAAGATAAAATTAATAAAATGAATGAATGTAAAAGTAAACAATAGAAATAAAAGATAAATATAAATGAAATAATATATTTTATTTATAATATAATTACAATATTCCAAATATGTATTCAAATATAAATAACATAAATAAGCTAAATATGAAATATTGTTGAGATATTATGTATATAATATATTTTATAATAAATATAAATTAAAAAATCGGGTTTGGGTTCACTTGAACCCTAACCCTATCATATTTACGAATTAGGTTCCTCAAGTTTGGGTTTTTTAGGCTCGAGTTATGAAAATGCAAGTTCAAACACTAACCAAAATCAGGTTTGGCGGCCGAGTTCGGGCTCAACCTAGCCCAATTTATGTTGAAAAGCGTATTCATAATTGGGTTGGGTTAGGATAATTGGGAAATGGTCGGGTCGGGTTACAGACTTTTAGAAATTGGGTTGGGCTGGGCTGAGTTGGGATGGAAATGGGTTAGAATTGGATTGGGTTAGGTTGGACCCCTACTTAAGATGCAGAGCTTTTTAAAATCAGAACAAATATTTCACACATGATTACAAGTGGTTTTGAGAAGGTACGGCCAATCGAAGAAGCTAAGACTCAAATTGAAATCATTTTTTATGAGGTAAAGAAACAATATAATATAAAATAAAATGTTAGGATTAATTTTTGATTTCATCATTTCACCTCGTCAAAGAGTTTCCATCAGTTCACTTCTATATTACAGGCTCGAGAGAATTGTTCTAACTCAATATTAATTTAGATAAAAATATAAACTAGGTTATAATAAATTTCAGAGAAATCTAATGAATTTTTGTTGATTAGCTTGACAAGCATCCAATAATTTTGATATTTAATTCGATAAATATTAGTAAATATGATTAACATAGATTTATAAAAAAGTTATGATTGAAAATCTTTTAATATTGTAAATAGTTGATTTTTGATTTGTTAAATTTTTTATGCAACAAAATTACTGTTGCTAATCATATTTATCTGCCCTAAATTTTTTTTTTGCATATTTAATATCGAAAAGCTATTTTTGTAATGTAATATTACCAATTTAAGGTGCTTTTGGAAGTGATAAAACTTTGAAGAAAAGTTTTTAATATAAATTTTAAAATATGAGAAAATGATATGATGTGATAGGGATAATAATGAGAAGTAAAGGCAATAAAGTTAAAATAGATATATTGGATATATTAACAGTTGGGTATAAATAACTGAAAAATACGGTAGTTATATAGGAACTATTGGAATTCAAGGCAAATTAAGCACAATCCATATTTTGATTATTAACAACTCAATTTGATAAATAATTAAGTACTAATGAGGTTGCTAAGTGTTGTAAAGGTTTAAAATCCAAAATTCAAAAGATAGACGTCAAGTCTCAACCCTAAGTTGACTCAGCCATCGACTTAGGTCAAGTCGAAACCCAAGTCGACTCTAGAATCAACTTCAAGTGCATTAAATACGTCAAAGCTAAAATTGGGACACGGAGACAGGTGAAGTCGCAGTCGAAGTTGACTCCGCTTGTAACTTAGGTGAAGTCGCAAACCTAAGTCGACTCCAGATGCGACTTGGGTATGACCTTGTTGAAGACTTTGAGATCTCAAAGTCAAGTCATTTTCGAAGTCAACTCCAGCATACGACTTAGGTGAAGTCGCATCTCCAGTCGACCCGAGTATGCGAATTGGGTAAAGTAGAAGTCCAAGTAGACTCAAGCGAGCGACTCAAATATATGACCACTTCATATTAATTCAAAAATGTATTATTAAAGAATGGACAACAAAATCAAGAAGAACAATTATCATGAATCAAGGCCATAAGGAAGAACTTCTCTAGAGATATGGATGTTGTTCAACTTTAGCAAAATATCACATATCAAAGACATCTAATGAAGATCAAGAGAAGAAAGGGGATATATACAACATAAAGATCACTTGCAAAAGTCTTGAAATTCCAAAAATGATCTATGGCTAGTGAAGTCGCATCCGAAGTCGACTCCACCTATGACTTAGGTCAAGTCTGAGACTAAGTCAACCTGAAGCTGGAACTTGGAAGTGGAAGCTGAAGACCGAAATCGTACCCAGAGTTGACTTGAGTCTGCAACTTGGATGAAATCGCACCCGAAGTCGACTCCACCCTGCGACTTGAACGAAGTCGCATGCCAAGTCGACTCTAAATGCGACTTGGTTGGAAATGGTCGAAATGTTAGCGCATTTAATGCGCGCCACCTACCACCAAACATTCAAATTTACTTTCCATTATTTGAGGAGCATCAAGTGAACATAAATGTAGTTGGAAAAACATAGAATGAGCTCACCTTCCACTCTCTTTTGCATTTAAAGTGATTTACAAGAAGTTTGAAGAAAAACTATGCTTGAAAACTGTTGAAATTTGCATTGTTGAATCTACTACTGCTTCTATCAGTTCTTCTAAGTGCTGGAAACTGCTTACATGAATCTATAAAATGTAGATCTTTTCATTTATTGATTACTTGTTTTCCCACTTGTTTTGATATTGGAGATCGAAACTAAGTGAAGGCAAAGTAGTGTGTAACTTGAGTGAAACTCGTTACCTACTTTGCTAAGATTGTATAAACCCCATAGAGCTAGAATCTAGAAGAGAACTGTTACTCTAAGTTGTATTGAAATATAATAGTGGAACCCGAGCTACAACGGGTGTGTGCCTGGAAGAGTGGAATAGGAGAGGTTGCTCAAACCACTATAAATCTTTATCTCTTGGAGTAGCTTCATTGTTTGTGTTTTATTGCTTTATTTCTCTCCATCTTACTGATAGTTTCATTGAGGGGATTAATTCCAAAAAGAAAAAAATTTCGTTTAAGCAAAATTTTTTTAAATACCTAATTCATCCCTCTCCTCTTGGATAACTGTTATGAACTCGGGACCAACAAAAAAAATGAAAAATAATTAAAAAAATATAGCAATTATAATGAGCGAAAAGTTTTATATTGAAAAAGGCCAATTGCTTTGAGGGCTGCAGCAAATTCAGATGAGTCCACTTCATCTTCTCAAAATAAAGATAAAGAGATCGCGCTACTCACTAGAAGATTCAGAAAATTTGTGAGAAAGGAAAATAATTTCAAAGGATTCAAGGAGAGAAACGGAAAGGAGAAGAAGAATGAGATAACCAAATGTTACCGGTGTGGAGGAGTGAGACATATGCAAGCTCAATGTCCCATACCAAATGAGAATAAGACAAAGGAACAGCGAGAGAAGAAAGACCAAAATGAAAATCAAAAATTTCAAAAGGCTAAAGGTACGGAAATGTATGTGAATGAGGAAACGTCCACAACAAAAGCTTATCGAATGAAGACAGTGAGGCCGCAAATTGTGCGAGAATATGTTTCTTGGCCACGATGGAGGAAGAAAGCAACATCTGCCTTGCTACAACAGAAATTTTAGAGAGACAAACCACCTCAACAAACTGCACAAGCAGTGAATAGATAACTTCTAAAATAAGCACTCATTTTATTTTCTTTTCTACAAATGAGTGTCACAAATGTGCTGCATTAGAGAAATTACAACAAGCATATGATTCATTGTATGATGAAATAAAGAAACTAGGGAATAAATTTATAATAAAGAGAATACAATGTGATTCAATGAATGGAAAGCTAGCTGAAAAGGTTGACCACATAACAAATGAGAAGAATACTTTAACAAATGAGGTGGAAAGATTGAAGAAAGAAAATGAGTCATTGAATGAATCATTAGGAAAGTTCTCTAATCTAGGGGACAGTGTCAAAATATTCCTAAATATGACTGCCCAGAACAACAAAAGAAGACTTGGCTATTCCACATTTGAGAAAGGAGAATGTAGCAAATCTAATGCTCCAAGGACTATTAAAAACCAAAGGAAGCTCATTCATCCTAAACCAAAAATGAATCATGTTGCTTGGACAAAAAGACCAGTTTGGGAATCATCCATTACAAGAATTCCCACTTCAAGACTTCCAAGGGCATGCAATTTTTGTAAGATAATGGGTTACTTTATCAATATAAAATAAAGAGATTATATAACTATGATGCAAAATTGGTTTAGGTACTGAAGAGCATTAGATTTATGCCTTCCAGAATAAAATAACGTAGACAATGACTCACTAACCCAAATTGACCCATAAAATAGGTACCAAAGAAATAAACTCTACATGATTTTGTTTTAACTGTATGTCTTAAAGCAAAGGCCAGCAACATGTGGTTCATGGATAGTGGCTGCTCAAGACATATGACAGGAGAAAGAGGATTGTTCCACAAGATCAAATCATGTAGTGAAAGGACTGTTGCATTTGAAAATAATAAAAAAGGTATAATTAAAGGTAAAGAAAATATTTATGAAAATTCAAATGCATGTATTGAGGATATACTATTTGTTGAAGGACACAAATACAACTTAATGAGCATTAGTCAACTGTGTAATAAAGGCTATAAAGTTGTATTTGAATCATCTATATGTAATATTTTTTATGAGGGTCACATAGTCTTTAGTGGAAAAGACATGGAAATGTATATTTTGTTTTTCTTAATGAACTCGAGTAAAAATGTCTTATGGCCATTGAAAATGAGATGTGGATATGACATAAAAGGCCTGGACATATAAATATGTCAAATATTAAGACTTTGTGGAAAAAGAGCCTAGGGGAAGGATTGCCAAAGCTTAAATATGAGAAAGACAAAATCAAAGCATGTCGATTATCCAAGTAACCCAAAATATCATTTTCCACCAAAAAAGAAATTTCAACAACTAAGTCACTTGAACTACTACATATGGATCTTTACGAGTCATCTAACATTTTAACTCTTGGTGGAAAAAAGTATTTATTTGTCATAATTAATGATTTTTCAAGATTTACACAGATAATACTTTTAGCTAGCAACGATGAAGTCTTCTCCATATTTGTCACTTTTTCAAATTTAGTGCAAAATGAAAAATAAAACACAATCATATCCATTAGAAGTAATCATGGTGGTGAATTTGAAAATAAACGGTTTATAGAATTTTACAATAAGAAAGATATTCACCACACATTTTCTGCACCAAGAACTCATCAACAAAATAGGGTAGTTGAAAGAAAAAAACAACAATACAAGAGATGGCTAGAACTGTGCTAAATGAAAGTAAATTATCCAAAAAAATTTGGGGTGAAGCTGTAAGTACAGTATGTCATGTAATTAATCGAGTTACCATAAGAGCAATCTTGAAAAAGACCCTATATGAACTATGGAAGAGAAGAAAATCAAACATTTCATATTTTCATGCTTTCGGATGTACTTGCTATGTGCTAAATAATGAAAAATCAAATTCGAAAAAGTTAGATGCCAAGAGTGATGAAGTAATATTTCTTGGTTATTCATCAAATAGCAAAGCATATAGAGTTTTTAACAAAAGAAATCAAATAGTAGAATAATCAATACATGTTGTATCTGATGAATTTAACCCAACCCCAAAAAAGAGGATGAGCTAAGTGATGCAGATGAAGCATTAAAGAAACTAGAAAGGGAATAGCTAGAATAACAAGGAGAAACCAAAACAAAGCAAGAGCAATCCACAGATTAAAGGGTAAGTGAAGGTAATAATTCCTATGAACCTCCTATGAACCTCCTAAGGATATAAAATTCAAAAATGACTATCCAATTGAGTAAATTATTGGCAATATATATGAAGGAGTAAGAACTAGAAGGTCAAGACATAATATTTATAGAGAATTTGCTTTTATGACTAAAATAAAACCAAACTCTATTGATCAAGCTCTTACTGATGAAAACTGGATCGCTACAATGCAAGAAGAGCTAAATCAATTTGAAAAAAATAAAGTATGAAATCTAGTTCCTAGACCCAAGGATTACACTGTTATTGGTACCAAATATGTTTTTATAAAAAAATTAGACAAAAGTGTACTTGTAGTAAGAAACAAGGCTAGACTTGTAGTCAAAGGATATTCCCAAGAAGAAAGAATTGATTTTGAGAAATCCTATGCTCCTGTGACTAGATTAGAGGTCATACGTATCCTACTAGCTTTTGCTTCTCACATGAACTTTAAATTGTTTCAAATGGATGTGAAAATGCATTTTTGAATGGATACCTAAATGAGGAAGTGTATGTTGAGCAACCTCTGAATTTGAAGAAAAGGATCAATCCAAATTTATTTTCAAATTAACAAAAGCATTATATGGACTTAAACAAGCTCTAAGAGCTTAGTATGAAAGGTTAAACAACTATTTGATTGATTATGACTTTCAAAGAGGAAAGTTGATATAATATTATTTATCAAATATAAGGGTAAAAATATTTTAATTGTTCAACTTTATGTGGATGATATAATATTCGGTACTACTAATGAAACTCTGTGTCAAAAATTTTCTGAGATTATGTAGAGTGAATTCAAAATGAGCATGATCAGTGAGCTAAACTTCTTCCTTAGACTACAAATTAAGCAACTAGCCTACAGAATTTTTATAAATCAATCCAAACATGTCAAGGAAATGCTCAAGAAGTTTGGAATGCAAAATGGCAAAGGAGCAAACATGTCTATGAGTTCCACCATCAAAATCGACAAGGATGAAAAAGATAAATCTGTTGAACAAAAATTATATAGACGCGTAATAGGATCTTTTTTTTTTACTGTTTCTCAACTTGATATTTTGTTTAGTGTTTGCATGTGTTCAAGATTTCAGTCATGTCTTAAAGAATCACATCTAATGGTTATAAAAAGGATTTTTAGATATTTACTCAATACCACTAATCTAGGATTGTGGAATCCAAAGGGTTCAAAATTTAATCTAATCGCCTACTCGGATGCAGACTTTACTGGTTACAAAATAGATAAAAAAAGTACTAGTGGAACAATTTGGATGAAATAACAATTTAAAGATTATGACATTCATTATAAGGATATATACCAATTAGATGTGATAATACTAGTGCAATTTGCTTAAGAAAAATTTCTGTGTTGCATTCTAGAACTAAGCATATAGATATAAGACATCATTTTATTAGAGAATATATTAAAAGTCATGATATTTGATTAGAATTATGTTAAAACTGAGGACCAAATTGTAGATATTTTCACCAAACCTTTGGCCAAAAAATCATTTTAAAAAATTAGAAATGATATGGGTATGATTGACATTGATTAGAAACATGAAATGTTAAATTTAAATATGGGAGCAAATTAGAAAACATATAGAATCCCAAGTCGACTCGGTCAGCCCAAGTCAACTTCACCAAAGTCGACTCCAAAAGGGCGAAGTCGACTTCGGTTAGGGTTCAAGTCGACTCCGACGCAACAATCCGTCTGCCTTGTCTAAAATACGAGCTTGCGGCGCCTTTTCATCATTCTCCTCTCCATTTTCTCATTTCTCAAGCTCAAGCTCCCTCTCTCAATCTCTCTCCCTCCTTAGTCTTCTTTGAATCATCCATTCCCATATCAAATTTGCATTTTCCCATAAACATGGATGAAAGTAATTAAACAAGATTTAAAAATATTATATATTACAAAAAATTTAGTCTTAAATCACCAAGAATGGCATAACAGAATCCATGCAGCTGACTCCACCTAGGTGGGAATGGCTTATGATGATGATGATGATGATGATGATGGCACCTAGAGTCATATCCAAACCTACTAAAATCCCAGTTTCGAGGCCGTCCTAATCTCATACCAAAAAGGAAGTGCCACGACGGCAAAAGACTCCATCTAAGCGGATCCGGGAAGAGACCCAGCATCCTCGAGGCAACGGCTACGGTTCTAAGCAGGTAACCCCTCCACATCCGCTCCTAGAGAAGAGGAAATAAATGAGGAATCAAGTAGTGAGTCTAATATGGGTGGAAAGAGGAAAAGCACACCCACTCAGAAAGGCCAAGTTCTAAAAATGTCCACTGATTATTTTACAACCGAACGGCAACACAGTCAGTTCTACAGACATTTTTATGAATGGAAGATTTTTGTTTCCAAGATTATTGATTTTAAGTTTTTAAGTGAATATGAATTTGGGATAGAAGAACTTACGGATTTTCAAGGCTGAATGGGTCTGTTCAAAGAGGATGATAGAATATATCTTGACTTAACCGGACTATTCTATTATTTGTGGGATTAAAAATATCTCTACACGTATGTAAAGGGGGTTGAGATAGATTTGAGATTGGCACATGGGATATGCAGACGAAATGCTACTAACAAAATAGCTAGCATTTTAGGAGTGTCAGATGTAAATGAACCCATTCCCGAGGGATTGTCACTCACATAGATGTACAATCAACTCACAAACAGTGACAAGTACCATCTAGGGATCAAGTTTTTGCATTATATAGACCTATCTCTTAGGCTACGGGTTCTCAGGCTGCTTATTGCGCAATGCACTTATCCAAAAGATGAGGGCTAAAATCAGTTGAACCATAAGAAGTCGAAATATTATGGAAAGTGATTAACAAGGTCAAAGTCAGTCTCCCTAGATTATTTTTGGATGCCCTGTAACATAAAAAGGAGAATCCGCGAGGAGTTCTACCATATGGGATGTGGATCACCAATATAATGGCGCGTTATGGTGTTCACTTAGATGAGAAATCATTTGAGATTCTAAAACCATAAATGTCATCAACCGAGTGCTCTTGACCCGTATGTAGATAAATCTGGAGGAATTTAGAGCCGAAAGATTACAAGAGAGGATGGAAAATGCATTCCAGGAACAGCTCGAAGCCGATGGTGCTCGTCCTGAGGGGGGAGGACATACCACAACATGAGTCAGTTCCATCTCTGCCTCCAGTTTCTATAGTTCTCACGTCACCCTAGTCACATAGGTCATGCTCACTGGACGGATCATGGGCCACCGACCGCCGAGCACGCTCTCCAGATCGATCTGCTTCAGAAGTGCCCCGACCTATAACATATTTATAC
The DNA here is from genome assembly GCA_030490835.1 of Annona cherimola. Lineage (NCBI taxonomy): Eukaryota > Viridiplantae > Streptophyta > Magnoliopsida > Magnoliales > Annonaceae > Annona > Annona cherimola. Next base: position 63,845,034 of record CM059973.1, on the reverse strand, counting down.
ATAAGTTTGTTATAGGATTTCATTCCAGAAATCTTTTGAAAAGTGGTAAAGTCCATACTCTAACTTACATTTATACACTAAGCAAAAATAAAGTGATCTAAATTTTTTTATATATCTATAAAAATTTCAGCTGCATCTCGTCAATAACTATGACGTTTCCTAAATACAAAAATTCACCATAAAATTCTTTACATCAAGAAATAACCTGTAAAACTTCATCATAACCACAAACACCCCTTTTCTCACAAATTCGTTATAGCCACATCAAACACCCATACTCCAATATTCTTCATCTTACATCATACATACATTTGTACAATTCACACAATGTAAATGAATTAATACTACAAATATCTTTCACTCCATGCACACAAATTACATATATAGATTATACACACATCTCAAAATCAAAAGAAAATCTAACACTTCTAAAGTCTCTCTTATTACAAATCACACTCAAACAAATACAAGAGTCTCATATGGCTCTTTACCTCACTGCCCTTCTATTCAATGAAGTCTCCATCACTCTTGAAATCAGAATACTCCGCAACTGTTTAATAAAATTGGTGAGTTCAAAGAACTCAGTAAGAAAGCATTGTTAACAGGGAAAAACATAAAAACCTCCATAGATCATCATATATGCATGAGGATGAAATGCAACCACAACATGCATCATTCAATGACATAGTTTCCTCTATGGCAGGTGACACTTATCAAGTGATCACCCACTCTCATATGTCGGACGCATCTACTAGGCAATGTCAAGAACGAACAACCTGTCCAATTATAACCTTGGTGAAACCTTATATTCATTTTCATGCGTGAATTACATTCACACCAATGATCAAGTTCATTTATGTCATAAAAGGAGTTTATTCGGTTATCATAAAGAAAAGGTTCGTTTCCAAAAGTTAAGTTCGAAAGCATTACCAAACAACATGAATATATATACATAAATAAATCAAATAGGGTAATAGCCATTCCCAAGATTTTTTTAATATTTGTATAAAATTTAATTAGCAAACCTAAGAAAATAACTTGGTTTGCACATTATTTCTAGGGAAACACATAAAGACAAATATGAACATTTGTTGTAACAACCTTTCTCAAAATAAGTAACGAAATAGAAATTTCATCTCAATATATTATTGAATTTGAAAAACTTGCTTACCTTAAGGTCTTAAGTTGTGTCTTGCACTTTCCCTTTTTCTTTTTTTTTTTTTTATCAAAATTAGCAATTTTGGCTAAGCATTGACTTAAATTACCATATATTGTGTTCTAATTTTAATGTCTATGGATGCATTAATTTGAAAGTTAATAACTTTTTTTATCCATTAAGTGCCTACTTAAGATACATATATTAAGCATATTAAAATCTATCAATCATTCTTATACTGTGTGAATTTGTTACCCACTAATTTCACATAAATTTCCGACACCCATATCCTACCTACAACTTAGCGTAACACCTTCATATTTTTTTTTAATATATTTTTAACACTCCAAACATCTTAAAATTTATCCATAAATAATGTTTAAATCAAATACTCTAAAAGCCTCATATTTAACTCACGTTTTTGGGCTGCCCAATTTCCACGGGTCATGAAAATTTTAATTTTTCTCCTTTTTACCTAAAATTGGGCATATTAATTTATAAATAATACATCCTAATAGCATTTATAACTATTATATCATGATTTGGAACAAGAAAATTTAGATACACAATTCTTGAATTTTTGATTTCACACTTAGCTTAATTTAAATCTTCCATTTTCATGATTTGGGTTCCAAGTATCTTCTTATTCACGAATTTATCAAAAATCTCAGGATTTTCCAGCTATTTTGGGGGATAAAAATCAAAATCCTATCCATTTCAACTCTTAGATTCCTAAATAACTAAATCTACTACTCAAATTAGTGTAATTTACTTTCATACATATTTATGTAAAGTATTTTAGCAAAATCCCTATATTTATTGTATGATTTGGGCAAAAATTATAAAAACTCGACAAAAAAAACTATTTCTTCCTTACGTTTGGCGATTCGGGCGGTGGCAGCGTGGACTGCGGTCCTCTCCTCTCTTCCCTTTCCTTTTTCTTCCTTCCCTTCCTCTTTCTTTCTTCTTCTTCCTCTTCTTTCCTTCCCTTCCGTTTTTTCTTTTTTTCTACTCTGTTCGAGAGCCCGCTCAAGCTCCCTCTTACACCCCTCTTAACTAGTTTCGGTGCTTTGCATCTACACCAAAAACATGCACACGTAGCAGCATATATTAATTTTTTAAAATATGGGTCAGGCCCTAAATTCTTCCCCCCTTAAAAAGGTTTCATCCCGATACTATTTGATCATTCAGAATTAATTGGAGATATCGATTTTCCACCTCCTCTCGCAATTCCCATGTGGCTTCATTGTCTGGATATCGGTTCCACTGAACTTTAACATATTCAATTATTCTATTCCTTAACTTTTGCTGCTTATAATCTATAATGTTTAAGAGTGTCTCTTCATAATTCAAATGATCTTGAATCGAAAGTGATTCAGCAGCAAAAATATGACTAGGGTCAGCCACATATTTTCGAAGCATTGATATATGAAACATATTATGTACTGTGGCAAGGGTTGGTGGCAATGCTATTCTGCAAGGCAAATTCTCAATCTTTTCTAATACTTCAAATGGATTAATATACCTGGGACTCAATTTTTCCTTCTTTCCAAATCTGGTAACCCCTTTCATTGGAGTAACTTTGATGAATACATGATCTCCCACTTGAATATTCAGATCCTTTCTTTTGGAGTTTGCATAACTTTTCTGCCTACTTTGCGCTGTCCTCATACATTGGTGAATTACTTAAACTTTCTTTGTCATCCCAATTTAGAGGTTTTCTACACCTTCTTCCATACAACACGTCAAATGGAGCCATTTGAATACTTGCATGATAGTTATTATTATATGCAAAATCTGCAATAGATAGGTATTTATCCATGCTCCTCCAAATTCTAGTGTACACGTTCTTAACATATCTTCAAAAATTTGATTGACTCTTTCTGCCTGTCTGTTTGTTTGTGAATGAAACGCAGTGCTAAACCTTAATTGTGCACCTATTATCTTTTATAAAATCTTCCAAAATTTAAAAATAAATGTGGAATCTCTATCTGACACAATGGTCTTAGGTACCCCATGCAATCACACAATTTCTTTGTAGTAAATCCGAGCCACTCTTTCAGCCTTAAAACTTGATTTAATTGGAAGAAAATGTGTCATATTTGATAATTGATTAACAATCACCCATATAGAATTATGTCCACCTTGGGTCCTTAGCAATCATTCTATAAAGTCCATGGTAATATCATCCCACTTCCACTCGGGTACTTCTAAGGATTGTAATTTTTCAGACATTTTTTGATAATTCACCTTGACTTTTTGGCAAGTTAAACACTTTAAGACATATTCTGTAATTTTCTTCTTCATATTATTCCACAAATATCTTTGTTTAATATCTCTATATATTTTTGTACTACCTGGATGTATCGAAAAAGGAAAAAAATAAGCTTTTTCAACATAAATCCTTCACTTCCCTTGAATTTGGAATGCAAAGATGACCCTTATACCTATAAATTCCTCGCTCACCGCGGTATAATTGGGGTTTCCTTTATTTTTCATACGATTTATCAGTTCTTACAATTTTGTATTTTTTTGTTGTTCACTTTTAATTTGTTCAAATAGAGTTGACTACAACTGCAATTGAGATAATCGCACTGGCAACCCTGGCATACTAACAATTAAGTCCATTTGCCTCAATTCACTTAGTATTCCTTTTTCTAATGTAAATAAATGAGTAAGGCTTATGTTTCGACTTAAGGCATCTGCAACCACGTTAGCCTTTCGGGATGATAATAAATTATTATATCATAATCCTTTAATAATTCTAACCATCTTCTCTGTCTCATATTTAATTCCTTTAGTGTGAAAATGTATTTAAGATTCTTGTGGTCTGTATATATTTTAAATTTCTCAACATACAGGTAATTTTTCTAAATTTCGAGGGCAAATACTATAGCTGCTAATTCCAGATCGTGGATTGGGTAATTTAGTTCATTGAGTTTCAATTGTCTAGAAGCATACGTAATTACCCTACCTTTTTGCATTAACACATACCCCAAACCTTGATGAGATGCATCATTATAAATCACAAAATTCTCACTACTATCCAGAACTGTTAATACTGGTGCTTGAATCAACCTTTGTTTAAGTTCTAAGAAATTGGACTCACAATCATTAGTCTATTCATATTTAACTTGTTTTCGAGTTAACTTAGTGAGTAGTGCAGATAATTTAGAAAATCCCTCAACAAATCTCTAATAATAACCAGCTAATCCCAAAAAACTCTGTACTTCAGTTGCTATGGTTGGGCTTAGCCATTTCATTACATCTTCTATTTTCTGTGGATCCACTTTGATTCCTTCAGCAGAGATGATATGCCCCAAAAATATAACTTACATTAGCCAAAAATCACATTTCTTTAATTTAGCATACAACTTCTCTACCCTTAGTCGATTTAATACGATTCACAAATGCTCATAGTGTTCTTCTTTTGACTTAGAATAAATTAATATATCATCAATAAACACAACTACAAATTTGTCCTAATATTCTCAAAATACTCTATTCATGAGATTCATAAATACTGCAGGCGCATTGGTTAACCCAAAAGGCGTCACAAAAAATTCATAATGTCCATATCTGGTCCTCAATGCAGTCTTTAGGACGTCCTGCAAGCTCACTCTAAGCTGGGTGATAGCCCGATTGCAAGTCAATCTTGGCAAACACTACAACCCTATTACGTCGATCAAATAAATCATCTATTCTTGGCAATTGATACTTGTTCTTGATAGTTACTTTATTCAGTTCTCGATAATCAATACATAACTGAAAATTCTCATCTTTCTTCCGTATAAATAATATTGGTGCACCCTATGGAGACACACTCGAACGTATAAAACTTTTATCCAACAATTCTTGCAATTGTACTTTTAACTCAGTCATCTCTGCAGGCGCCATATGATAAGGAACCTCAGAAATCGGTTGCGGTGCCTGGTAAAACTTCAATGGTCATATCTACTCCTCTTTATGGAGGCAAACCTAGTAGCTCTCATGGAAATACATCTGAAAATTCGCAAACCACAGGAATTTGTTCCAACTTAGACTGATTTTCTTCAAGTAATTACACCTAAACTAATAAAATCGTACATTGTTAACGTATTAGCTTATGGTTGTCATTGCAGATATCAATATTGCAGGCTCCTTCAATTTCTTCAATTTCTTCAATTTCTCAATAGAAATTTCCTCTCCTGGTATTGTGGAAAAAGAAACTTTTCTTTGTTTGCAATTTAAAGTGACGTCCCATCGACTTAACCAGTTCATTGCTAATATGACATCAAATTCAGTCATAGGAAGTAGTATCAAGTCTGCTTCCAAGATGCATGATCCTATCCTAATAGGACAAAATTTACATTCTTGATTACCACTGGCTAGTATATATGCAGGTGATTCTACATGTATAATGGTATCAGTTTCATGTACAATTAAGTTGTGTGTAGCTACAAATTGACATGATATAAATGAATGTATTGCACCTGAATCAAATAACGCCATGATAGGGAATCCAAAAATAGAAATTGTACCTATCACCACTTTTTCCTCTTATTCTTTTGATTCATTTTAAGTTAGTACATGCACCTGAGCTTGGATTCCTTGCCAACTCAAGGTTGATGTTAGTTTCTGCTGATTAATCTTCCCTCAGATATTCGGTTGCCTTAACTTAGGTTTGGACATTCAGTCATCCTATGACCAGGTTTGTTACACAAAAACACCTAGGACTTACTTTTTGAATGAGACGTTTTACTTTTTGAATAGCACCATAATTCTTAGCTTGGTAGCCAGTTTGTCCACATTTATAACATTGAAAGGTCTCCTTTAGACACTCTCCTTTATGCTTCTTTTGACATTTATGGCATACGGGGGAATTCCTTTCTCTCTTTTTTCTCTTTCTTTCTCTTTTCAAGCATCATCTGTTAAAATTTTTGCCTCCGATTATTCTTCTCCTTTAAATTTGAATCTATTCGCTTTCGATTTTGTTGAATCTCATTAGTTCTTTTGCTCCACAGCTTCTAAGGCTCTTGCTCTTTTCAATGCTGTAGCATAATCGACTAGCAAAAAGGGAGCCAAACTCTCCCTTAAATGGGTCCCCAATCCATCCTAAAAGCGATGTGCTTTTTGTACAGGAGATTCGCAATCCATAGCACATATCTTACCAAGGCATTAAATTTAGTGGCATACTCCGTCACATTCATCTTGCCTTGATATAATCCCTCAAATTTAAATATTTTCTTATCCATTAGGGTGCTTGAAAAATATTCTTTCTTGAATTCCTCCACAAATTGCACCCATAATACCTCATTAGGATTATCCATCGTACTTGACAAAGTTGCCCACCATTGCTCAGCTTCATCAATTAATAAGTGGACAACGTAATCTACCTTCTGTGTGTCCATGCATGGTAATATCCTAAATAATTTTTCCGTCTCCTTCAACCATTATTCTGCTACTACTGGATTCTGTGCACCTACAAATCTGGGGGGGATGATGTGTTAAAAATGCTGAAATAGCTTTGCAATTAGCCTCCATTTGCTCATCTTTGACTAATCTTGTCTTATGTTATCCTACACTAGCTCTATTGAAATCTACATTTACTAGGTTCACCCTTACTTGACTTAGTTCAGGAATACTTTGAAAGTTTTTTCTTCCTTTGCCTCCAAACCCATATTCATCAGACCCGCTAGTTGGGTAGATCCAATACCGATATTTATGTTTATATGCATTTGTTCTTCCCTATCCCTTTTATAGCGTATAAAATTCTCCATCATATCAGCTTGTTGGACTACCCATTGTTGATCCATAGCATCCATAACTTGAGCTATGGCTTCGTGTACTACCTCATATATTCTTTGATCCACAATTTGCATAGGATCTTCTGATGATGATGACACCGATTCTGCTCTTGCTGGTGAGTTGGACACTTCCTTATCTAGTGGCCTAGTTTCCTGTTGGTTTTGCTCTTGCATTTGAATCTCAGTTACCTTTTGTATCTTAAGACATTCGGGTTTTCATCCTTCCACCATCTTTACTTGCTATGTAAAAAGATTTAAATTATAAACACTCAAATCATAACTATGATATCCAAAACAACTAACAAAATTTCATTTCAATATACTGAGTCAACAAAAGATATGTATATTTCATTATCTTAATAATGTATATCATTTACATCTGTGTATACATGCATGACACATGTGTGATACTGTCTCTTGAAAAAAAGTCATACATATATAACATTCGAAAAAAATGTATCACTTTTCACTTTTGTAAATATTTACACTTCCAAAAAAATATGCAATAATATTTTTAAAATACATATTATTGCACCAAAAAGAATAGTATAGATCATTTGGTCTCACATCTCCTCTTCCTTTAGCCAACGCTAAGATTCTTCTGAATCACTAGCAAGTGGAGTCTCCTCCCCTCTATCAATCACTTCTGCCTCTTCCTCTGCATTTTCTTCAAAATTCCCCTCTTCAGCTAGCTCAGGCTCCTCAAACCCTTCCTCTTAGGGCTCTTCAAGGTTCTCCTCTTCAGGCTCTTCGGAGTTATTTTCATCCTCGAGCTCTATTTGTTCATCTTCATCCTCAGGCTCTATTGGGTCATTTTTATCTTCAGGGAGAAGGTCATCTAATTCTTGTCTGTCCACAACATCATTTCCATTGTCATTCACCTCTTGATCCGATTCATCAACCAAAATGAGGATTACCATCTCCCTATCATCTTCTTGTAATTCTACTTCTTCACATCTTGTTTGCTTTTTTGCTAACTATTGCGCCAATCTTCCTTCGTTATATGCAATTTCTGCAATAATTGCTCCATGGCCAAACCTGTAGATCCTATGCTCCAATTTATATCTTGGCCCTTGCTTGGGATCCTCAGGAGCTGAAATTCCTTCCCAATATTCTGCTATTTGCCTTTCTTGTAATCTATTAAGTATCATAGGAGGATTCCTTATAGGAAATATTATATTTTGAGCCAAAAATATTAAATTTTTACTATTTCCCATTTCTAATGGAGGGGCAAGTTGTTCACGTTGCCCTGGTTCCTCTTGCCCATGGAACCAGCGTCTTATCCTTTCATCTTGTAACCGACGTCTTTTTGCTGCCTCTTGTTCCACTTGCCTTGGTACTACGAGTACTGGCTTCGGGCCTTGACCCATCATCATATCTATTTATAGAAATGTCAAAACATAGAGCAAGAAATGTAGCATTATATTTCTTTGCTCAAAATTTTAATATTAAACTTACAAATTAAATCATAATCTAAATTAACAAATCTAAAAATTTTACAACTTCACCGCTCATTGCTCTGATACCACTTTTGTAGCGCCTCGACCTATGACATATTTATCAATAAGTTTGTCATAGGATTTTATACCAATAATCTTTTGAAAAGTGGTAAAGTCCATAATCCAACTTACATTTATACACTACACAAAAATAAAGTGATCTAAGTTTTTTTTTTATAACTATAAAAATTTCGGCTGCATCCCATCTATAACTAGGACGTTTTCTAAATGCAAAAATTTACCATATAATTCTTTACATCAAGAAATAACATGTAACACTTCATCATAACCACAAACACCCTATTTTTCTTCATAAATTCATTATAGCCACATCAAACACCCATACTCCAATATTCTTCATCTTACATCATACATACATCCATACAATTCACGCAATATAAACGAATTAATACTACAAATATCTTTCACGTCATGCACACAAACTATATATATTATACACACATCTCAAAATTAAAAGAAAATCTAGCACTTCTAAAGTCTCTCTTATTACAAATCACACTCAAACATACACAAAAATGATAAATTATATTTTTATGAGTTATTATGGCAATTTCAGACTTAATTTGTGTGTTAGTTCGAGAGATTAGGTATAGTTTGCACTCGTTTAGCTTAATTTTTATCCGTTTTGCATTTTAGGAGCATTAATTAGTTTTTAAGCAATTTTTTACATTATTTAGACATTTTTAGTTCATTTATTTAGTTTTTTCATCTTTTGTAGGAAGGACGGGACGTATGATAGCAGAGTAGACGAATTGAATGCAAGCTGAGGCATCCAGAACCAGAGAATTGGCGCCTAGGCGCCACCCTACACGCCTTGGCCATTTGCAACACACACAGCTAACATGAAGGAAGCAGTCCAGAGAGTTGGCGCCTAGGCGCCACCTAGGGGCGCCCAGGCACCACTTCATCAACATGCAACTCAAGTGAAAACATTGCTAAAACCACAAGTTAGAAACCACATCCAGGGAGTTGGCGCCTAGGCGCCAGTGTAGAAATTCCTAGGGTCTCCAAACATTGTCTAAACTAATCAGCACATAGAGAATTGGTGCCTAGGCGCCAATACGCATCCTTATGCGAATATTCTAGTGCATAAGCTGCGCAAAAGGGGACTCTCTATATATATAGTTCCTAGGGGTTCGCGCGGGAGAGAGAGAGAGAGAGAGAGGAGAGCCAAAGTACGAACTACAGTGCAAGAGAAAGTGAAAATCAAGATCAAAGCTTGGATTGAAAAAGGAATCAAGTTCCGTTGGTGGAAACCGCTGGAAAATAGTTTTTCTTATTCTTTCCAATTTTCTTTCTCTGCACTATGGATACTTTTTATATGGATGTAATAGTTGCTAAGATCATGTCTTTGAACTAAACCTCCATTAGATGGATAGTTAGGATGAATTGAATTCTAAATTGTATTGTTTCTTGGTTCTTAGAATATTCAGGAATGAATATTTAAGCTTATATACATGGTTGTGTATGATTTACCTTTGCATGTGTGAGTATAATGCTTTTACAAGATTAGCTACCTTGTAAGATGATTTAACTGCTTGATTTATCCTTGGAAAAGGAAAATCTTTGCCGGATCTATGTGCAAAGCACAGGTTTCAACCTTTGTGTAAGGAGAGTTGTTTAACGGATAGGAATATACCGTTAAGTCTTGTGTAGTCATTATACAAGTTATGAACTTATCAATTTCACTTTATTTAATGACATGGGAACATAGCACTTAAATAGGGTGTAATTAGCTTATATACTGTTGGAAGACACATATGAAGATACATGAACTTGGGCTAGTAAATTCATATGTAATCCGCTTAACAAGAACCAGAGTAATATAGTTTAGATTCAAGGATTCCGATCTATCCATCTGCTATCCCTAATCAGTAAACCCGTTTTAGTATCCAGTAGTCTCATATCTCTACTCTAATTTTCCCTTGCAATTATTAGTTTAATAAGACCACAAACTCAGAATTTCACAACCCCCGAAAGCAGTGAAGCTAAATAATAATTTCGGTCTACAAATCCTCATGGGAACGATACTCTACTCACTCTTTATTACTTGACACGACACGTATACTTGCATAAATAGCGAGGAATTTAATAGACATATACGCAGCTTGTCAAAAAGCTCATATGGCTCTTTATCTCACTGCCCTTCTAGCCAGTAAAGTCTCCATCGGTCTTGAAATCAAAATACTCTGCAGTTGTTTAATAAAATCGGTGAGTTCAAAGAACCCAGTAAGCAAGCGTTGTTAACAGGAAAAAACATGAAAACCTCCATAGATCATCATATATGCGTGAGGATGAAATGCAACCACAACATGCATCATTTAATAATATAGTTTCCTCTATGGCAGGTGACACTTATCAAGTGATCTCCCACTCTCATATGTCGGACGCATCGACTAGGCAATGTTAAGGACGGACAACCTGTCCAATTATAACCTTGCCGAAACCTTATATTCATTTTCATGCATGAATTACATTCACACCAATGATCAAGTGCATTTATTTCATAAAAGGAGTTTATTCGGCTATCATAAAGAAAAGGTTCGTTTCCATAAGTCAAGTTCGAAAGAGTTACCTTAATAATATGAATATATATATACATAAATAAAAGAAATAAGGTAATGGCTATTCCCAAGATTTTTTTAATGTTTGTATAAATTTAATTAGCATACCTAAGAAAATTAACTTGGTTTGCTGATTATTTTAAAGGAAACATATAAAGGCATAATATGAACATTTGTTGTAACAACCTTCCTTAAAATAAGTAACAAAATAGAAATTTCATCTCAATACATCATTGAATTTGAAAAAGTTGCTTACCTTAAGGTCTCAGGTTGTGTCTTACACTTTTTTTTTCTTTTTCTATCAAAATTAGCAATTTTGGCTAAACATTGACTTAAATCACTATGTATTGCATTCTAATTTTAATATCGACGGATGCATTAATTTGAAAGCTAATATTTTTTTATCCATTAAGAGCCTACTTAAGATACATATATTAGGCATATTAAAATCTATCAATCGTTCTTATATTGTGTGAATTTGCTAACCACTAATCTCACATAAATTTCAGACACCCATACCCTATCTACAACTTAGCACAACACCTCTATAATTTTTTTTTAATATTTTTAACACTTCAATCATCTTAAAATTTATCCATAAATTAAATCAAATACTCCAAAAGCCCCATGTTTAACCCGCATTTTTGGGCTACCCAATTTCCACGGGTCATGAAAAATTCTAATTTTTCTCTTTTTTACCTGAAATTGGGCATATTAATTTATAACTAATACATCCTAATAGCATTTGTAAATATTATATCATAATTTGGAACAAGAAAATTTAGATACACCACTCTTCTTAATTTTTGATTTCACACTTAGCTTGATTTTAGTCTTCCATTTTCATGATTTGGGTTCCAAATATTCTCTTATTCACGAATTTATCAAAAGGTTCTTGATTTTTTTGGCTATTTTTGGGGATATAAATCAAAATCATATCCATTTCAACTCTTAGATCCCTAAATAACCAAATCTACTGCTTAAATTGGTGTAATTTAGTTCCATACATGTTTATCTAAGGTATTTTAGCAAAATCCCTATATTTATTGTATGATTTAGGCGAAAATTATAAAAAATCAACAAAAAAAACTATTTCTTCCTTACCTTCGGCGACCCGGGCGGCGGCAGCGTGGACGGCGGAGTGGGTAGTGGCGATGGTGGTCCTCTCATCTCTTCCATTTCCTTCTTCTTCCTTTCCCTCCTCTTTCTTTCTTCTTCTTCTTTCCTTACCTTCCGTTTTTTCTTTTTTTTTCTGCTCTGTGCGAGAGCCTGCTAGAGCTCCCTCTTTCACCCCTCTTAATTAGTTTTGGTGCTCTACGTGTGCACCAAAAATGTGCACATGCAGCGACATATATTAATTTTTTTAAAAATATGGGCCGGGCCCTACGGCTTCCTCCCAAGCTATTTTAGATTATCTATATCAGATGGAGGATCAGCTTTCACAGGACTTAGGATCTATTTGTTGGAAACATGTGAAAAATAAGTCAAGTGTATGTTTTGATGATTAACAAATCAATTTGAGTAAGTTTTGGTTACTAACATATTTGTAAAAATGATTAAAGGATATACAAATGAAGCATGACAGGTTAAGTCGATTTCCAAGTCGACTCAGGCATCGACTTAGGCCAAGTCGATCCTCAAGTCGACCCCAGCAGTGACTTCAAATGGCATTTTTCGTCCAAAGTTAAAATTGGGAAGTAAAGTTGTCGAAGTCACAAACGAAATCGACTCCGCATGCGACTTGGGTGAAGTTCCAGACCAAGTCGACTTCAGCATCGACTTCAACCATGATTTTCTGTCCAGAGTTGAAATCGAGAACGAGAGCTGCTGAAGTCGCATCCCAAGTCAACTCTGCATGCAACTTGGGTGAAGTCGCAGACCAAGTCGACTCCAACTTCGACTTCAGTGCAGAACTTGCAAATCAAGTTGACTCAATGTTAGACTCGAGTGAAGATGAAGGAGAAGTCGACTCAAACACTCGACTTGGATCAAATAAAGATCAAATGAAGACCAAAGCAAGTAGGGTTGCATGAATCCATCATGTTGGATTATAAACACATACTCGGACATCTTCCATGCATTCCAAGATTCAATACTTAAGACATGGAATCAAATGTTTTAAGGTAGAAGAATCATAGAGAGTCTTAAGTATTATAAAATGGTGGAAGAACAATTAAACATGAAGAATTCAAGCAAGCAAGTCATTCCAAAGAATTTCAAGTTCATCAAGCAAGCACAGAAAGTAAAGTCGCACTCGAAGTCGATTTCACCTGGGACTTGGGTCAAGTCGAGGACCAAGTCGACCTAGACTGAAACTTGAAGAAGTTACGGATAGCCGAAGTCGCACCCGAAGTCAACTCCATCTGCAACTTGGGCGAAGTCGCACCCGAAGTCGACTCCACCTACAACTTGGGACGCAACGGTTGAAATTTTTTTGAACGTTAGCGCATTAAATGCGCGCCACCTACTTCCAAACGTTCGGATTCCCTCACCATTTATATAAGGCATTCAATATGAACATGGAAGGTAGTTGAGAATTCATTGATTGAGCACAACTCCCATCTGTAAGAGCATTAAGTGATTAAGCCAACATCTATAAGAAGAACCTTGCTTTTAAACTGCCAAGAGCTGCTTATTGAATCATTAATATTGCTATACAAGTTCTTCTCTGCGCCAAATCTGCCTCTACACATCAGTAACGTGTAGAAACTTTCTTTTACTTTTTCTTGTTGTATTGAACTTGATTTAGTTTGGGTAACTAAGATCAAGTGTAAGCAAAGTAGTGTGTGATTAGAGTGGAACTCGTCACCTACTTGTGCTGTGAATTATTGATGTCTCCTAGAGCTGGAATCTAGAAGAGAGCAATGACTCTAGTTGTATTTGTGAAATACATAGTGGAACCCAAGTCACAAGAGATGTGAGCTTGGAAGAGTGGAGTAGGGAAGGTTGCCCAAACCGCTATAAAATCTTGCTTGTTGATTTTTATTTCTGCTCTCAAGCTTTCCATTTGTTTCTTCATAAAGGGGACTAGATCAATCCAGGGTAAAATTTCTGTTTAAGTTGAAAAATTTTAAATACCCAATTCACCCCTCCCCTCTTGGGTAATTGTCATTAACTCAAGACCAACCTATTCACACGGCTATGACGAAAATGCATGATCGCCAAGACAAAATGGATCGGAAGCTAACAACCATCAAGTATCGTCTAGCCTCGGGTAGTTGTTGTGGTCAACCTATCCCTAGTCTTCCTCATTTTGATCCGTACTAGAGCGAACTTGTGAGAGCTAAACCCACCGTTCAGGCTCCCTCGTTCCCGTTTTCATCTGCTTGCACCCGACCCATTCCTCCTACCTACCCTATTACTGCATTTCAATTTCACAAGTCCGCTTCTGCTTCCCTTATATCCCATTCTGATGCATTGACAAAAAGGGGAAGAAAGGTTAGCATGTAGGGCTTAGGGTTTATATTAGATTTTTGGGATTGGGTAGCATGTATGTCATTTTCTTTTTGGAATCATTTTGTATGAATGATATGAAATTGTTTATGAATGAAAACTTATTTGTGAATGATATGAACTTGTTTTCTTGTGCAAATTATTGGTTTGGTATGCAATGTTATGAAAATCTTAAGTAATCAATACAACATGTCAATTCTAAATGGCAAAACAAAATATGACATACCATTTATAAAAAACGAGAAAGGACTATCTCAAATTGGTTTTGTCAATCATCAAAAAGGAAAATATTGTTAGAATTCAAGGCAAATTAAGAACAATCCATATTTTGATGATTAACAACTCAATCTGAGAAATAATTAAGTACTAATGAGGTTATTAAGTGTTGCAAAGGTTTAAAAATCCAAAATTCAAAAGATAGCAGGTCAGGTAGCAATCCCAAGTTGACTCAGTCATCGACTTAGGTCAAGTCGACTCCAGAATCGACTTCAAGTGCATTAAATACATCAGAGCTGAAATTGGGACACGGAGACAGGTGAAGTCGCAGTCGAAGTGAACTCTGATTGCGACTTAGGTGAAGTCGCAAACCCAAGTCGACTCCAAATGCCACTTGGGTATGGGCTTGCTGAAGACTTCGAAATCTCAGAGTGAAGTTGCTTTTCAAGTCGACTCCAGCATGCGACTTAAGTAAAGTCACATCTCAAGTCAACCCGAGTATGCCACTTGGGTAAAGTTGAAGTCCAAGTCGACCCAAAATGTATTATTAAAGAATGGACAACGAAATCAAGAAGAACAATCATTATGAATCAAGGCCACAAGGAAAAACTTCTCTAGAGATGTGGATGTTGTTCAACTTCAGAAAAACATTACATATCAAAGACATTTAATGAAGATCAAGAGAAGAAAGGGGATATAGACAACATAAAGATCACTTGCAAGCCTTGAAGTTCCAAAATGATATATGGCTGGTGAAGTCACATCCGAAGCCGACTACACCTGCGACTTGGGTCAAGTCTGAGACCAAGTTGACCTAAAGCTAAAACTTGCAAGTGGAAGCTGAAGACCAAAGTCGCACCCAAAGTCGACTCCAGTTTGCAACTTGGGTGAAGTCGCACCCGAAGTCGACTCCACCCTGCGACTTGAACGAAGTCGGATGCCAAGTTGACTTCAAATGCAACTTGGTTCGCAACGGTAGGAAAAATTGGAACGTTGGCGCATTTAATGCGAGCCATCTACCACCAAATATTCAAATTTACTTCCCATTATTTAAGGAGCATTAAGTGAACGTAAATATAGTTGGAAAAACATTGAATGAACTCACCTTCCACTCTCTCTTGCATTTAAAGTGATCTACAAGAAGCTTAAAGAAAAACTGTGCTTGAAAAATGTTGAAAGCTGCATTGCTAAATCTACTACTGCTTCTACAAATTCTTCTAAGTGCTGAAAACTGCCTACACGAATCTGTAAAGTGTAGATCTTTTCATTTATTGATTACTTATTTTTCCCACTTGGTTTGATATTGGAGATCGAAAGTAAGTGAAGGCAAAGTAGTGTGTGACTGGAGTGAAACTCGTCACCTACTTTGTTAAGATTGTACAAGTCCCCCTAGAGCTGAAATCTGAAAGAGAGCTACTGGTCTAAGTTGTATTAAAATACAATAGTGGAACCCAAGCCACAATAGGTATGTGCTTAGAAAAGTGGAGTAGGGGAGGTTGCCCAAACAACTATAAATCTTTGTGTTCTTGAAGTGACTTGATTGTTTGTGTTTTATTGCTTTATTTTTCTCCATCTTACTAATTGTTTCATTGAGGGGATTAATTCCAAAAAGAAAAAATTTCTATTTAAGCAAAGAATTTTAAAATACCCAATTCACCCATCCCTTCTTGGGTAACTGCCATAAACTCGGGACCAACAGGAAGAAATGAAAAATAATTAAAAAATAGAGTAGTTATAATGAGCGAAAAGTTTTACATTGAAAAATTTTAGTTTGAAAAGTTTTGTGATTTACCAAACACCCCTTAATGTTTCAAATAGTATTATTATTGATACTTTGTTAAATAAGTACATAAAATTAATTTTTGCTAGTCTGATTTAGTGCATTAGATTTTGGGATCTCTATCGATCATGTATTATATTTTTCTTTTAATCAAGAATTTCTTCTATAATAAAGATGTAATTACGGGGGATGAGGCTAAATGCACCTAGGTGCACTTTGCCATAGTGCACCCGGATGCATTTAACCAATTTTTTAATTTTTTTGAAAATTTTTATGCAACTGTTAATTTGAGCATATTTAGGGTGTGTTTGTTTGAGATATAAACATGTCAACCAAAACTTTTCAATCTAAAACTTTTCACTCTCCATAACTACTCTATTTTTTAATTATTTTTTCACATTTTCCTATACAAACTACCCTACTTTTCAATCATTTCTACACAACTATCTATACAACTAACCTATCTATTTTAACTTTATTCTCTTTACTTCTCATCATTACTCCTATTATATCACATCATTTTCTATCAATATGACAACTTCTATCTCAAAAACTTTTCATCAAAAGTTTTCCCCCCAACCAAACACACCATTAACATGTGTATCAATTTTACTATTTTTGGAGCATTTTAGATATTTATTTTTCATTTTTGAAATTCAGCGGTATTTTAGTAATTTATATATATTTTTTATTTTTGAAATTCAGAAATGCCATTAAATTTCAAAAATCAAAAACAAATATCTCAAATATTCCAAAAATGGTAAAAATTGATGATACATATGTTAAATGCCCTTAGATTAACCTTTGTATAAAAAAAAATTTCAAAAAAATTAGGTTAAAGCACCCAGGTGCACCATACCAGTGTCCTAATTATGGTTATATAAACTTTGTCAGAAAAAACTAGGGATATAAACATCCACAAAAAAAACTAGGGATATAAACTTAAAATTTTCTGAACACGTCACAACGTACTTAATGGAAAAGTTGAGATGATATTTCATTTTCTTCATCTCCTCTTTGTTGGTAAACAGCTGCACGTTACTAAGCATTAGCTGTATTTAATGCAGCAAGCAATCGTCATTGTATTAAACATTATCTACACGTTGACGTTGCTGCTCATAATGTCATGTGCTATAAAAAATTTCTTCTTAATGATAGTGCTTTTCCAAAAAAAAAAAAACAATATTTAATTGCTTCAGTAAAAAATCACGAATTATTCACTGTAAAATGTCCTCTTAATAGTTGTTATGCACATGACATATCTCACCACCTATACATTGGTAATACGTTTTCCTTTTTATCTTTTGCAATAAAATTTTGACGGCCTAAAATCAAAATTTTCCATGATCATTCATCAAAAACAGCAAAATCTACGTTAAATCTATAATTTATTTATAGGTGAAGGGAGTTCACATACATTTTCAAGACAAACACATTACAACACATAATTAACTTAGCACAAGTGTAAGAATACAATCCAAGGTAGGAAGGATAAATGGGATTGCAGAACGCAAAGGTATGCACTCCAACAAATCCATCGGTTCTTTATCTAGTACTAAGATATATAACGATTGCCATTTGGTGGGTGATATGGTGGTCGGTCGAGGAAATCGCATGAGCGGATGCTGTCGGCTGCTTTATTGGCTTCTGCAGCTTCTAACCATCCGTTAGCAGATGCATCTTTATGTGAAACTGGATGTGTAGGTAGCTTGTTTACTCAAGATCAACATTCGTGGAGTGAGGCCCATTTTCACTTCTTAATTGGAGGTGGTAGTGGAGCTAATATCAATGCCAGTGGTGGTGCTGATGTCTCCACATCAATGGTCTTCAATGGCTTTGACTCTTCGTTTAAAGTTGAAAATTGGTGGGATGAGGCCCATTTTGTCTTCATGGTAGGAGGTGGTAGTGGAGCTAATATCTCCATATCTATGCTCTCAGTTGGCTTCGACTCTTCTCCTACAGTTGAAGAATGGTGGGGTGGCGCCCATTTTCTCTTCTTAGGAGGCGGCGGCGGCGGCCCTGGCGTCGATGTCTCCATATTGATGGTCTCTCCAGCTAATGCAGTAGGTTTCGATGGTTTGGGCTCTTCTAGTAGTGTTGCAAAATGGTGGAGTGTGGCCCATTTTCGCTCCATAGTAGAGGGCGGCAGTGCTGATGTCTCCATATTGATGGTCGCCGCTGCTAATAGCACAGGCTCTGAAGCCTTTGGCTCTCCTACTAGAGCTGAAAAACGGTGGGGTGGGGCCCATTTTCGTTTCTTAGGAGGAGGCGGCGGCGGCGGCGACGTTGATGTCTCAATATGGATGGTGCCTGCTGCTGATGCCATATGTTTTGATGGCTTTTGCTCTTCTACTGAAGTTGAAAAATGATGGGGCAGGGCCCATTTATGCTTCATGGTAGGAGTTGGCGATGGCGCTGATGACTCCATATCGATAGCCGTGGCTGCTAATGGCACAGGCTCTAAATCCTTTGGCTCTTCCACTAAAGTTGAAAAATGGTGTGGTGGGGCCCATTTTCTCTTCTTAGGAGGAGGCGGCGGTGGCGGCGACGTTGATGTCTCCATATAGATGGTACCTGCTGCTAATGCCTTGCGGTTTGATGGCTTTTGCTCTTCGCCTGAAGTTGAAAAATGGTAGGGTGAGGCCCATTTTTTCTTCGTAGAAGCAGGTGGTGATGATGCAGATATCTCCACATTGATGCTCCCAGCTGCTGATGTCCCCGAGGGCTTCGATTCTTCTCCTCGAGTTGAAAAACGGTGGGGTGGGGCCCATTTTCGCTTCTTGGGAGGAGGTGGTGGCGGTGGCGGCGCTGACGTCTGCATGTAAATGGTACCAGTTGCTAATGACATATGTTTTGATGGCTTTTGCTCTTCTCCTAATGTTGAAAAATACTGAAGAGAGGAAGGCGACGACGATGCAGGTGTCTCCAGATTGATGCTCCCAGCTACTGACGTCACGGCCGGCTTTGGCTCTTGTCCTAGAGTTGAAAAACGATGAGGTGGGGCCCATTTTCGCTTCTTAGGAGGTGGCGGTGGCGGCGGCGGCGTTGATGTCTCCATATAAATGGTACTTGGTTCTGATGCCATACGTTTTGATGGCTGTTGCTCTTCTCCTAAAGTTGAAAAATGGTGGGGTAAAGCCCATTTTCTCTTCATAATAGACGGTGGTGATGATGAGATGCTTCCAGCTGTTGATGTCACAGCAAGCTTTGACTCTTTCCTTAGAGTTGAAAAACGGTGAGGTGGGGCCCATTTTCGCTTCTTAGGAGGAGGCGGTGGCGGCGGTGTCGATGTCTCCATATCGACGGTCTCTACAACTAATGCAACAGGTTTTGGAGGTTTTGGCTCTTCTACTACTGTTGCAAAATGGTGGGGTGTAGCCCGTTTTCGCTCCATGGTAAGAGGCAGTGGCGCTGATGTCTCCATATTGATGGTCGCCGTCACTAATGATGCAGGCTCTGAAACCTTTGGCTTTTCTACTAGAGTTGAAAACCGATGGGGTGGGGCCCATTTTCGCTTCTTAGGAGGAGGAGGCGGCGGCGGTGGCGTTGATGTCTCCATGGAGATGGTACCGGCTGCTGAAGCCGCAGGCCTTAATAGCTTTTGCTGGTTGTTGGGCAGGGCCCATTTTTGCTTCGTAATAGGAGATGGAGATGGTGGTGGTGGTGGGGCTGATATTTCCACATCCATGATCCCCGCCACCACTGCCTTTGATGCCGTTCGAGTTTCAAATGCAGGTGGCTCAGGTTGTAGCGTGCGTTTTGTACTTCTGCCCGGCGTCATGAATTCTGACTTTTTATCAGGACTCTCAATTTCAATATCAAAATCCATCCCCACTGGAGTGGGAGCTGTAGACTCATATCGACCTGCAGCTTGTGTAGCGGCAGTGGTGAGTAACACCACCCCAAGAAGAAAATGTAACAAGTATGGGAGGCGGATCATCTCAATGGCTCCAGTAAATTTACTTGTTGGATGACATCGTCCAAGGGAATTGTTGTATCTATTTATAGGAGAGCCAGATCTATGCATGGAATAGAGATATCTACAGTGTTATTATTATTATTTTTGCTTAGATCTGCCGTTTGAATAAATAATAATTGCTGCCTGCACGGTTTCATTCATCAACCTAGCCACGTATTATTATTTTTTCTTAGATCTGCCGTTTGAATAAATAATAAATTGCTGCCTGCACGGTTTCATTCATCAACCTAGCTACGCGGTACTGATAGAGTTTGTAATTTCTTGTCTTGCATCTGGCAACTCCTCCGTCTCTACGCGGGATGGAAGGAGAAATAAGATTTCTTACTTTGTGCTTGAATTCGTCTTCATGCTCGTGGTTGGCCAACTTCGGCAGGCTTTTTTTTTTTTTTCTGAAAGTAACTTCGGTGGCTTTTGTATATGCTTTCGTTTGTTCTCTTCATGAAATGATAATTGCAATGATTCCAATGCATGGGAGGATCTGCATGCAGCAAAGAATATGCAATGGCCCACATCAAATTTTAAAAAACGTTTTTGCCTCCTTACAGTTTTAAAATATATATATTTGAAACTAGAATTGATAATTCCTCCCTGAGCCTTTGAGTTGCGAACAGCCGAACAAGTTCTAGCAAGCATCTTTCTAATTTGCATAATTTACAAATATATATACATAATTTGACCATAATTTTAAATACCCGTATAAATTTAAAAATTGTAAATAACACCACAAGTTTCAATACCGCATTACATCAATATATATATACCGTAATTCTCGCAACACTTACGATTTTTTTCATGAGAAAAGGGACTATCATTTCAGCGCTGAATGGCAATTCTGATCTCACTTATGCACACTGATGTCAAACTCCTAATCTTGATTTTGCTGTTGGTGGATAACGTTACGCCCGGCAGCATATTTCTGAACATTGGAAGGGGAGAGATTGTCCCCGGATTTTCAAAATTCAAAATTCACTACAATAATTTTTTATATGCGTCTTTATAGCTAAATTTTAAAAGTGCATTGAATGTTATTTTTTGCTGCATTTGATACAAAAAATGACTACATTTAAGCAAATGTCACCACTTTAAAACCGCAAAGTATTTGCAACTAAATAATCAATTATAGTCAGAATATATTGAAGGTAATGAAATATACCTTGTATGTAGCCAAAAAATCAAGTACATTAATCAATGACATCTATTAGGGTAATCCCTCATACAAATTTTAAAAATATTTCAAAATGTATTATATTTTTACATGGTTGTCCATACGCATGCATGATGCATGCATGGTTGCATGGGAATGGATATTACACTACAAGAAAGTTAACATTTGCAACGTCATTTTGGTGATCGTTTAGTACTTGTTATTGAAAAAAAAACTGTTTAGTGACTTTCATAATTATTATCTCAACAAATTTTTTTTCGCGACAAATATAATACAATTTATGGGGCTTCAACATAGAATCAAAATCAGGATTTTGCTTGGACACACGTTGATATTAAAGGGTATGTTCCAAGTCATACAAGATTTTTAGATTGAATTTGTATTACCATTCTCAAAACAGTTTTTTAAATTTCAAATACAACTTTACTCATTCCTGATATACATCATTACATTTTCATCTCAAATACAAATTTAATCCAAAAATCTTATATGGTTTGGAGCCGTTCCTAAAGTAATTGACTATGCAAATGTTAATAGCAAAAAGTAACATTCTAGAACATGATTTGTCACTAAAAGCTGAAATTTAACAACTTCAAAAATTGTAATTGAAGCTTCATACGATTAACTTACGGTGACTTGGTTATGACTATATCACAACATAAATTGAAGCATGTAGTGACAAATTTGAGAATAAGTGAAAGTTCCTTTTTTTGTAGTATTAGTTGGTTTTTTTGTGATGGACTTGAACCTCCTATCGACATTATTGGATATTTTAATTATTATTTCTTTTCTTTTTCTAACTTAGACTCTTGTTTCTTTCAAGTGAGAACCAATAGTTAAATACTTACGATTGTATTTTACTAGATCATTTTTGCTCTTTATGAAATAAACCTATCGTTTATTTCAATCCTATGTGTTTATAATTTTCGAATAAATGAAAAAGACAAAAAATTTTGAAGTTGTTTCACGACAACTATAGGTTTTATTTTACAAAAATTTAAAAATTACATGATTTGTTTTGCAAAATATAAAATTGCACATGCTGGTCCATCATATAACGTGTTTAATGCAAACGTACGGATGCTGATCAAAGTGTTTTTTTTTTCTTTTATTGTTTTATCTGCAAACCAACGTCCCTAAAACTCGAGGCAATGCTCCCACCAGAGATTCCAAAGACGGGGATGGGAACCGACCGCGCGATGCTCTTGTTGTCTCTGCTGAAATTCTAACAGAATTTTGTCATATTAGAATATTAATTTAGTCAAATATTCAAATTATTCCTGTCGAAAACTCATCCTGATAATTGATTAATTCTGAGTATGTAAGAATATAATCTAAGCTAGGTAGGCAGGTAGCAGGATGAAAACCATGCACACACAGCAAATGGTGGAAAAAAAAAATATTTTCGATTTTTTAATAAATATATGAGCTTTAAGTACATCCTTCCCTATGTAAGATTTTTTTTTTAATCCTTCCCTATGTAAGATTTGATGTCATTTAAATTTATTTTAGTATTTGTTATTTTCAAAAATAAAAATACAACCAAAGGGCATGATTTTCAAAAGTAAAAAATAATTTTAAAAATCACAAAATTTCATATGCGGAAAGATTCGAATGAAGCCCATACTTTTATTAAAAAAAAAAAAGAAAAATTAATAATTTTTTTATCGCATGCGGACACAATTTGCGGATGAAATGGCCAAATGGCCGGCAGGCTTCCAAGGTTAGATGCCTTCTTCATTGAAGTATATTCGGCCTCTGATGATCATCCACTGGCGATACTCGAGGTGGCGTGCTTCATGGCATCTCTACTGGAGTTAACGCTAGTGGGACCTTTGCCCTCTAATTAGCAGCAGCTACTGGTGCTGATCTCTCAATATCTGTCCCAATAGCATTTCAATTGGAGGTGGCCGGAGGAAGGGCATTGGGATGCTGGTGGGGGCTTTTGCTTCCTAACAGCAGCTGCTCGTGCTCATATCTCCATTTCGATGAATGATGATCCTCGCCGCTATTGGATCTGATGCCATTACGGTTTCAAATGGAGAGGGAATAGGTGACCTGAGGAGAGGTGCTGGACTGCCACTCTGCCTAGGAGTCGTTGGTGGTTTCTCAGTTGGAATCGGCTTCTCCACTACTGGCAGCCCCCTCTACTGGAGCTGGGGACGTGGCTTTTGCTTGTCACGAGACTCATCTCATACCCACCTGCAACTTTTGTAGCGATAGTGGTGATGGCCACCACAATCTGGAGAAAAACTAACTATTGCTTGTTTGGGTGGAGTTAATTTTTATCTGTTTGATGATAGTACTGCCAGAGGCAATTGCTGCAGCTACTTATAGTAGAGAGGTATGCTTCAAATCAAGATGGATGTCTTTGGTATATTCCTTTGAGTTCATCAACCTACGTGTACGCATGCGGAGGGTGTTTTTCTTTTGAAGGGAATCCAAATGCAAAAGTTCCGCACTCAACTATCCTATTTGTGTTTAATTTTTACATATATTTTAATTATTTTCTTATATCTTTACATACTACTACTTAATTTTTTTTATTTATTCTTACTTTTATTTATATCATATTTATTCTATTTTATATTTTCCATTCTCCCCGTGCAAAACAGATACTTTTTTCTGATGTAGGAAACAAACACTTACTATATAACGATTTGATTATGGAGGAGCCTTCGATTTCAATTAATGTGTTTGGTAAATAATAAAACTTTTGGCAGAAGAGTTTTCCAATATAAATTTTTTAAAAATAAGACAAAAATAATGTGGCATGATAAAGATAATAATGAAGAGTAGAGAGAATAAAATTAATATATATATATATATTATGAGTTGTGATGTAGTGCACCCAGTGCAAATACCCATTCTTTAGTATTTCTTTGAAAAAATTTTATATAACTGTTAATCTACGTGTATTTAACATATGTATCAAGTTTTACCTTTTTTGAAGATTTGTAGATATTATTTTAGATTTTTTAAAATCAGTTGCTTTTTTGTAATTTAAACAATCCAAAAAATCTACAAATATAAACAAATAATAAAATTTGATACACATATTAAATACACTTAGCTTAACAGTTGCATTAGAAATTTCAAAAAAATAAAAGAAAATGGGTTAAACAATTGTATTAGAAAATTCAAAAAAATGATAAAAAATGGGTTAAATACATCCAGGTGCACCGAGACTAAGTACACCTGAGTGCATTTAAAAATGTTTCATATGTTAGTTGTATGAGTAATTGTGTAAAAATATTAAAAATTAAAGTAATTGTACAAGAATATATAAAAAATAATTAAAAATAAAATAATTTTAAAGAGTGAAAATCTAAATTAAAAAATTTATGGTTAGAAAAGTTTTCAGTGTTAACAAAACATTCCAAATTTGTGGAATGCTACCAAACCACACGTTTACGTAACCTACCTACTTTGTGCTTAAATTCATGCAGTTGGCCGACTTCTGTTGCTCTGTATTCGCATTCTTGTTTGTTCTTAATGGACATATTTCTCCATACAAAAAAGAGAGACACATATTTCTCCATACAAAATGAGACATATTTCAAATGATTCCCACACATGGAAGGATATGTGATTCCAACACATGGACGGATATGTGTAGAGTTGACCGCGGGTATTAATCAAAGATGATTAGAAAGAATAAAATTCTCGTAAAAACTATAAAATGTGATGGAAATGAAGTTTTTTTAAAATAATATAATTATTTTTAATTCTCTATGTTTTTTTTTAGTTGCACAGTATCGCTTCCACCTATTTACAAGGGAAATCATAGGCTCCCACTTGCGCAAGGGAGAGATTTGAACACAAGACCACTGCTAAAGCCTGACCAACCATGCGCTAAACTGCAATACAATGCAATTTTCTATGTTATGAGTTTGGAAAGTGGTAAAACTTTTGATGTAAAAGTTTTTAAAATGGGAGAAAATAATTTGATAAAATAGGAATAATGATAAAAAGTAAAAGAACAAAGTTAAAATTGATATGTTAAATGTATGAGTAGTTGTATAGAAATAAGGGTATTAACGGATTGGATTAGACATGTTAGAGCTTAATCCTAATTTTAATCCATTTAAAATATCTCCACTATAATCCGTTTATTAATTCATTTAGAAAACCTCAACTCTAACCTATTTAATAAATGGGCTAACGGGTCGTTAACGAGTTTTATAGCAAACTACTTGAAGACCTAAATTTTGGCAGATGATGATCTCGCAAGAAGAGACGAGAGGGTATTTTCGATGCAGAGGAAATAAAAATAAGACAATATTGGAAAATGGAATTACGTCAGTAGTTGAAAAATGAAAATTAGGTAGCAGGAGAAAAATAAAATACACCTATAATTTTTATCCTTAATTTTAAATATACCCACTAAGTAGGAAATATTTCATATATAGCCATTAAATAAACTTCAAATATCAAATATACCCAATTCCGTCATGGTTATTGTTAACGTCGTCCATGGGGCGGGAAAATGATGGAAATACACTGAATCATGGTCTCTCATTCTCTTCTATCTCCACGCTGGCTCTGCTCATTGTAGATCCCGGTGTCACGACCCAACCCTAGGGTTATTGACCACCCTAATTGGGTGAAAAACCCGGATTAGTTATGCTTCAATGAATTTAATAATTAATACTTCATTCAGTAACATCCAAAATTAATCACAATATCCACTAAGTTAGTAGGAACAATTACCATTAATTTATTACAAGCCAAAAAATAAGAAAATAAAAAATAAAATAAAATGTCTCTACTGCACCATCTCAGCTCATTAACCCGCATTATTGACCAGATGATCCCGCCTCTTCTGAAATTTAAATTACTTAGGAATGAGTTAAATAACTCTGTAAGTAAGAAATAAACCACATATATAATGGTTTATAACATCATGGAGGCAACATAGGAAATGCACAAACCATTGACACAATGTGTAAGGTTATCCACACTGCCCACAATGGAGCAAACTCACGGCCTTTCAGGGCACAACACACAGTCCACAAAGGGACATACCACAGCCCATTAAGGTAATAACACACTGTCCACGAAGGGACATTCCAAAGTAGCCTTCTAGCATGCACAGGACCTGCTAAGGAAATAAATAAGTCGGGGTCCCACATATGCAATTACGTTCCACTTAGTAATAATCATGATGCATTACACACACCATTCTCACTTAAGCATCATAACAACTATCTCAACCCAATTAAATATTTTACCAACTAAAATAATGTGCCATCCATATTTAATTGGGTGAAACAACTCATTGAATTTAATTAAATAAATTCAAGAAGAAACTGTGATCATAACTAGCACGTAGTTAAATTATCAACATGAACATCCCCAAATATTTCACATAGCATATCTTGTTATATCAATCTATTTTCCAATAGCCACTAGTACTAACCAATATTCATTTTATTATAACATGTCATACCCTATGACTTATTGGCAAAACGAAATCTTAGCCTGTACAATTTAGAATTTTTTATAGCGAGATATTTTACAACATTAAATAAATAATTTATATTATATAAATTAATTATACAACTGCTAAAGTATATAAACATATATAAAAACATCCCACTTGAATTAAATCACATTTATAAATATATACCTCCGTTAATAAATTAGTTATTAATTTATTAACATTAATATCTCATTCCATAAGTTAATTTTCATTTCTCACATATACTGTTTATATATTTATTTTATTATAGACCCATAGTGATAATATATATATTAGGTATGATTTATTAACTCAAAGCAACTTAAAAATTGTAACAGCCATCATCCATATGCTTGTAAGAAACGGATGGGATTCATGGGCCATGCACGTCCGTCTCAAATTAATGACAATTAATCCCAGCCGTTTAGCAAATGGATTAGTATAAAAGGGGGCAAACGTGAAATGGGTTTCCGCCATTTGAAGAAGAAGAACAGAAATTACGGAGGAGATAAACGAAGGAAGAAGAAAGAATTTTTGAAGGTAAGCTGCGTCGAACCATTTTATCTGTTAATCTCATTCATTCTATATTATACGCAAGTTATTTCATAGATCTAAACCATTCACGATGTTTCTAACATGACTAATTAGTCACAGGAGTATTATTGAAATGTTTGATGTTGAAATTTTACTCATTTAAATGAGAAGTACCAAATAAAGGGTATGAAATGATATATGATGAAATAAACATATTTTTAGGCATAATTAGAGAATTGTGACCGTACAATAACAAGATAATTATATGAATAGCTTGCCTGCAAAATTTTAGCTTAATCAGACTTATAGATTTTTAGTTATAGCAATTTTTACACATAATATAGAGTGGTAAATATGTATTTTAAGAGAAAAACATAAAAAAATAATTACAGGAAAATATAGATGCAAAAATAATAATTTGAACCATTACAAACATTATTTAAGATATTTTACAATATATGTGATAAATTAATTCTGTTAAAAATTAGTTTATATGACTATTTGAATTGATATTTAATATTAACCCTTTATTAAACCTTTTATATTAAATCTGATAATAGAGATGTTATTTTGATAAATGGATCGTCCAAATTATAAAATATAATTTTATAAGTTTACCCCTAAAATTTCATATCAAACAGATATGTATAATGAGAGATATAAGCTATTTTAATTGAAAAATATGGACCGTTGAAAATAAACGAATAAATAAATAAGCTATTGGACTAGTGGGCTAAGCCCATCTGAACAAGCCCAGTGAGTCAGAAGCTTAGAAACCAAGCTTAAGCTCACAGAAACAAAAGCTCAAGAGCTTAGCCCACATAAACAAAGTCAGCCCACATATCCAGTCTGGCCCAACTTCCAACAAAGGATCCAGCCCACTAGCCTGGCCCACTGTTCCGGCAAGCCAACAGCAGCCCACCGGCGGCCAACTCTCCAGCGGCAAAAAAAAAAAAGAAAAAAAGAAAAATTCAAATAAATACTGAAAAATCTGAAAAAAAATACAAAAAATTATGAAAAATACCAAGAAAATTAAAGTCAATATTTAGAAGCTTAAATGAGTTTAAAATTATAATTTTATGAGGAATGAAAGTTTTTAAAGGTGTGATAAATGGAAAAAAAGTTATAAAAATATGAGAAAAATTAAAGGAAAATATTTAAAGAAGTATGAGTCCAAATATATTTTTATATAAGAAATAAAGTTTTTTTTAAAGTGGAATAATAGGAGAATAAATAGGAGAATATAGAATTTTTGACCGATTAAAATTATAAGAAATTTTGGAAAAGTCATAAAAGAAATTTTAAATAATATTTATGAAAACCAGAGAAAAATAATGAACATATTGTGATGAAAATTAGGAAAAGAGACTTGAGGCTACTTCAAAAAGTTGGAAAAAGAGGAGTTTTAAAGTCTACTTAAAGGTAAGTAAATTTTTACCAAATTATGACTTTGAAAATATTATTTGAATATTGTGATTTGCTATGAAATGTGATTGTTTATTCAAATTGAAATTTTTTTCAAGTTGGTTTATTCAAATATGAGCATTATTATTTCAAAATCATGTTAAGTATTGAATTTAAGTGGTGCATTGATCATAATGCATAAGCATGATGCATATTTGCGTTTGCCAAGGAGTAAAAGTAGTATGGTAGTACCTGAGTAGTGACCTCAGGACTACCAAAAAAGATGAATTAGCTCACGAATGTGTAGCACGGCTGCACGCGAGCACAATTAGATGACAATACCTACAGTGTGAATGCATATTTTAAAATTGACATCTATGTGCACATGTATAAAGAAGTTTTGAATTCTTCATTAACTACAGTTTGTTGTGCACAAAAGATAATATAGATTTTGTCATAGTTGTTGAAAAATCAAAATGATTGCAAAATGAATTTAGTAAAAAAAGATTTTTACTTACTGAGCTTTCAGCTCACATAGTTTGTTTTCAATGGAAACACAAGGATACAATGCTAAACTAGAGCAACCATCAATATGGCAAAAAGGTGAAACTAGTAGAGCAAAAGACAAAGAAGTTTAGAGTTGTTGAAGTTTTCGTATAATCTTTACTTGTATTAATAATGGACATGAAATATGTATAATGACTCCATGAGGAGTAGACTTGAGATATAATAGTTAACAGTTTTATGATTTTGCATATTGGTATCTATTTCCATCTTGGAAGATTTTATTCTCAGATTGACATAATAGACCTCATTCGTAACACGTCAAAAAGGTGGGGCGTTACAAATATCAACCTAAAATATTCAATTTTTACATCTGCACAGAAGCCCATAATGACGCTGGCAATACATAAATATAAAATTCACACACCTCGTTTATATTTTTATTTGACAAAACAGAGAAATATACTATACATATATATATATAATAGAAAGCACCAGTTTCTCGAAGTTTGCAATCAATATATGATAATATATTATATCATAAGAGGTACCCTTCCAGGAGAGTTAAAACTCCCACAAGTATATGTATTATATATTAATATATCTTAAAGAACCGAACCACGTCCATTGAGATTTCCACAAGTATATGTATTATATATTAATATATCTTAAAGAACCGAACCAGGTCCATTGAGATTTCCAATTCCTTTTAATATATATATATATATATATATATATATATATCAGAAGTACTATAAATAGAATCAACCCAGCTTCCATTATAATTGTTTCCATATGTTAAAATTTTATCTATTATAAACAATCGACCAAGTTTCGTAAAATATATATATTCGTATGCAATAGTATAAATACCCACCTGTTGATGCTTTAACTTCCGTCTATTTATATATAATATATATTTTTTAATTTGTTATAAAATGAAAGCCCGGACGTTTCAGACTCCATCAAATCTACAATATATAAAAAGTACTAGTCCTCTCTGGAGGGTTTTAAACTTATTTTTTTAAAAAATATATATATATACATCATATTATGTACAACCGATACCAATGGTTTTGGCTAAAACATACAAATTAAGATAAGATGTAATGTCTTATATTAAAAGAACTGACTCTGTAAGTATTTTATAAATATTTTATAATTACAAATTTTAATGCAACAAAATACATCTTCGCATTTATATACACTATGATGAACACTAAAAATTTCTGTATATATATAAAACATCTATATGTTGTGCCGAATTTGCTGAACCCTCATATCCTGGATGCCCAAGCTCCACATGCACGTATATAATATTGTGATGACAAATTTCATCCGTAGCATATGTGATATATTATAATACCAGGACAAAAGAATTTGAGTTTTCCATAAAAGAAAAAAAAAATGTGTGTATTCTAAATAACCGGCACTGGAGATGTCAAGCTTCTGTAAAGAAAGAAATATATATACATCTCTGTATATTATATTACAAACAACCGACTCCTTAATTATTCATCCAAAATATAAAAAGAATATATATGTATGTATATATTATATTATATACAACTAGTGATGGAGGTTCTTTGTCACAATATCCAGCTATAACGTATATTATAACATTTGTTCTGGAGATTTCCTGTCAAAATATATGAATATATAATATAATATATTACAAAGCAACAGTCGTTTTAACTTCCATAAAAAATATAATGGGTGTGTTTGGTAATGAATAAAATTTTTGATGAAAATTTTTGAAAAGTAAAAGTTGTCAAATGATGTGATATGATAGGAGTAATAATGAGTAGTAAAGAGGATAAAGTTAAAATAGATAGGTTAGTTGTGTGGATAGTTGTGTATAAATTATTGAAAAGTGGGGTAATTGTACAGGAAAATGTGAAAAATGATTAAAAATATGATAGTTATGGAGAGTGAAAAGTTTTAGATTTAAAAGTTTTAACTTGACATTTTCTATTAATTACCAAACACACCCAAAATATTATAAGGCATTGATCTCGAGTATTTAAACTTCCAAAATATATATATATATATATATATATATATATATATATATATATTCTATAGTGAACCATCCATTACGAACCTTGAAGGCTTAGACTCCTAATGGCATTAAGATAGATGCATTACATTATATGTAACTAGTTAAGCTTCCATTAGAAATAGTTATGCACAATATTAATTAAAACCACAAACTTCGACATAGATAACTTTTAAAAAAAAATCATCCACCCATCTCAATATTACAATAATGTTACTACATCTTCCATCATCAATCATCTCATAAAAAAAATGTATACATCAATTTATTCCACTAAATTATCTCTATAGTCTTTTAATTCTCCTGCATATATGAGGCTTCGAAAAGAATTTAATTATTTTTTTGCTTACCTTTTTGTAGAACCCACAAATGAATTTTCTGAATGAAAATAATTTTTTCCCTTCCCACTCTCAATTCACAACAAATTTCTCATTTTCTAGCTTTCTCCGTTCATCCCTAAATAAAATTCTCCCAAATCTCTCTCCATCCACACGTCTCTATTTCCCAAATCCTCACTTATTCGCAATCTCTCAATGTTCTCCATAGCAATTAATTTTAAATTTTAAAATTTAAAAATCAAATCTTATCTCTTTATGGGTCCCGCATAGATTAATTGCTAAAAAAATTATCTAATTCTACTAAAATATAATTCGAACCCATTACTTTCAATTTACTTGCCATAATTTCTAACCATCTTAGCTTTTCAACAATTTGTTAATTTAAATTAAACATTAATTTACATATATTTTATAGCCCGTTTTCTTTAAAATTATAATTATCCACTTTCGTCGACAAGTCAAAGTCAATGAGTCAATCCGACCACCTCAACTATTTTTAATGACGCATCATACAGACAAAAAATCAACGTGCCACAGCAATATACCATGTCAAGTCAACATATTTAAGTTAGTTCCCATAACCGGAGTTCATGCACGACCGGAAGAATCTTTTGTTTGGTCGTGCCTAGTGCTACAAATTCATCTCCCTGAGAGCCCCGAGAATCACTGCTAGTCGCCAGTGAAATTGCCCAAGTTGAAAGCCCCAAGAATCATCGTTGATCTCGTCTTTATATGAAGATCTGCCCATTTCCACAGCTCTAGAGACCATCTTGCCCAGATCTTGCCCCGCTTCTGGGCGCTCTTCCGCATGCATTCCACTTCATCTTCTTCATCCATTAACGTTGTGATCACCTGCTCGTTCTTCTCCTTTTTTAACAAAGACCTATCTAGGTACTCCCATGACACCCACACTTGGACCCAACGAGGACGCCTCCTAATCAACTTCTCATTATAGAACTGCTCCACAAAGTTAGGCTACGTGATCATGGCCACTAGGCTAACACCTTCCAGCACTGAATTCCAGCCACTATGGGTGACGGATGCCCTTACAGCGAGATGGTTGAGGATCAAAACTTATGGGGCCTACCCTCTGATGATGATGTTGGAATTTCTGGACATACATATATTATTTATATATATGTGCTATCATAAATTAATGGTCCAAATAATAAAAGTGATCTTATAAGGATTTGTGGACCTAAATCATTTAATAGAGCATTGATCTCCTATGCGTAGAAACCATATAGCCTAGATTCCAATTTCTCGTTTTATGATGGACTAAATTGGAAATAGGAAACTAGGCTTCCTATAAAATGGGTTGTGGTCCCCGAGTTATGCACGGGTTAGGTTTTCTTCTCTGTCATCCATCAGCAGGAAGGAAGAGGAGCTACGCTCTTCAAAACCTGGGTGCACTAACTTGGAAGACCCTAAGCCAAAGATTAATAGCATTCATGGATTCAGGTACGCTTCCGTATATGGTTTTAATTTCTTGATAATTCTAGCATGAGATAGATCCTGCATTGATTTATGGATTTAAATCAATGGTTGTTTTCTAACAAGTGGTATCAGAGCCGTAATCTTCATGTTGGATTATTAAGAAAAATTATGAATTCATGTATGCTGTTTGAATGCATGTAAAGGATTTATAGAAAATCGAAAACCCAGTTACGGCTGCCACAGTTCATCTGGAATTTAAAAAAAAAAAAAAACTGTTGCCTGGATTTTTGCCGCCGCCGTCGCGCCGTCGAGATTGGGTTTGCCGCTGGGATGCCGGATCTGGTGTTTTGCGGCGCTGAAAAAAGGCTGCCAAGCATCTGGATTCAGATCAGGAGTTGCGCTGCCGGTTTTGTCGCTGCCGGATAAGGATGGTGGCTGCTGTGATCTACCGAAGATCCGGATGGATCTGCCGGTGTGGACGAAGGTTGGACGAAGCAACTGCTGCACACCGGAACTGGAGAAGATGCCGCTGGACGTGGCTGCTACTGGCGGCGATTCAGACCTACCGTGCGGACGAAAGCCCGCGTCTCCCTCTCCGGCCACGGCATCGTCAACTGCTGGACAGAGTCGTTACCGGCGGGTGCAGATGGCTGGAAGGCCGGGGCGAACGGCAGCAGCTTCCGGCAGAGACGAGCAGCAATCGACATCGCCATCCGGCGGAGGCGGACGGCAGCGGCCGTTGGCGGCGCCGGCGAGCGAGCGGCTGGCAGCAGCGTCCGGGCGGCTGTTGTCAGCGGCAGCGACTTGACCGGACGAGGCGGTGGCGTGCGGCATGGCGGACAGTGTCCGTTGGCGGCGCCGGAGAGCGGCGAGGGCGGCGGTTTCCGGCAGAGGGGAACGGCGTCCGGCAGGGGCGATCCGGGGGAGTGGGTGGGCTGCGGCGGCTAGGGGCAATGGGGATATGGTAGCTAGGGTTAGGGTTTTTGTTTTTAAGGGAAGAGATGAACTTTTACAGAAAACCCCCTGGCTAGATAAATTGCATAAAACTCCTTCCAGAAATTTGCAAACTAATCCCTTGCTTGACATTTGCAAACCGGCCCTAGCATTTTTCGGTTTGGGCCAAATTTAAGCCCAGTCCAGCAAGCCCATAAGGGAATCCATTCTACCTGGGCGGGCCTGTGAAACAGGCCCATGTGGAAGCAGCCCAGTAAGCTAGGCTTACTCAAGCTTAGCCCACTTGTGTCTGGACGGGCTTGTTTTCAAGCCCAAACAGTCCCAGCCCATTCAGTGAAGCCCGTTTTCAGCCCACCCACAGTACAGCCCACCAGAAAAGGACACGTGGAAGCCCAATAACAGTCCAAATTAAAATTTACAAATCTGATGATCCCTTTATCTGATTTGGACGATCCAATAGTGATTTTCTATGTTTTTGGACATTCTGGATTGAATGGAAGGGTCAGATTAACCTAAATAGGTCCAGAAATATTATTTTTGTGAAATTAACATATATGCATGCAAATGTTTGAATTACAATTAATTCATGTGGTTAGTTTATGAATGTTTAGAAAGCAAATTATGTATAAATGCATATGTTTATAATTTATTGCTTTCTATTAAGATTTTAAATTAACCAATTGTCATGCAAAATTTTATTTTTGGATCTTTTGGAATTAAAATTTCAAATAATGGTATAAATATTCTTTATGAATGTCTGATATTTTAAAATAAATTAATTGAAACAACATGCTGCCAAAGTAGCCTCTATTGTGTAGATTAATTTATTTTTTGAAATATTAAGATGATTGTGTGATGTAATTCATGCGAATTTTAATCGGCCCAAAGGAAGGTTAATTTTTGGCCGAATTATATTCACACATGTGGTAATAAATATGTGATAATTATTTGGTTTTCCATGTGAATAATAAGTCGGTCCAAAGAAAGGCTTATTATCTGACAGGATTTTATTATCAATATTTGATTACTACAACAAGAGTACCATTTACAAGTTAATATTTCTGTCCAAAGACTAGATATTAATGTTGTGCTAGGTATCTTGTGATGGGTCTTGCCATTATTTGAATTTTAACTATGGTTTTATGTATATATCTCATGTGAATATGTTGTTTTGTTCTATTTTCAGTTAACACATCTGCTTCTACCATAACTGCCAACATAAATTCAATTCCCATGCTGAACGGAACCAATTTCAAGCAATGGAAAGAGAATGTGATGATCGTTCTTGGTTGTATGGATCTTGACCTTGCGTTAAGGGTTAAACAACCCGCCTCTCTTACGGTTGCAAGTTCCATTGAGGAAAAACGGGACTTTAAGAGGTGGGATCGTTCAAATCGCATGTGTCTTATGATCATACGCAAATCAATTCCAGATGCTTTCAGGGGTGGTGTATCTGACCAGGATATCACTGCAAAGAATTTCCTCGAGGAAATTGAAAAATGCTTTGAAAAAAGCGATAAGACTGAAACAAGTACGACTTTGTCAAACTTGGTTTCAATGAGGTATAAGGGCAAAGGAAACATAAGGGAGTACATCCTTGAGATGTCTAATCTTGCTTCGAAACTAAAGACACTTGGGTTACAGCTGTCTGATGATGTGCTGGTGCATTTAGTTTTGATATCTCTTCCTCCACAATTCAGCCAGTTTAAGATCAGCTATAACTGCCAAAAAGAGAAATGGACTCTTAATGAGCTCATTTCACATTGTGTGGAAGAAGAAGAAAGAATGAAGCGAGATAAGCCCGAAAGTGCACACTTGGCAAGTACTTTTTGTTGGTCCCGAGTTGATGGCCTAACCCAAGAGGGGAGGGGTGAATTGGGTTCTTTAAAATTTCTTTTGTAAACTTAAAAATCTTAACCCCTTGAAAAGGTTAATCCCCTTTTTAAGCGAATGGAGAGCAAATAAGATAAAGCAGTAAAAATAAGTAGAACACAAGATTTATAGTGGTTCGGGCAAACCTTCCCTACTCCACTCTTCCAAGCTCACACTCCGTTGTGACTTGGGTTCCACTATGTATTCCACGAATACACTTAGAGTCACCGCTCTCTTCTAGATTCAAAGCTCTAGGGGGCATAACAACTAGAGCCACTTGCTCTCTTCTAGATTCAAAGCTCTAGGGGGCATATACAATCACTTGCACAAGTAGGTGATGAGTCTCACTCCAATCACACCCTACTTTGCATATACTTGATCTTAGCTACCCAAGCTAAATCAAGATTTATACAACAAGACAATGAAATAAATGAAACTACACTTTACAGATTTGTGTAGGCAGATTGAGCTCGAGGAAGAAATCAAAGGCAGCTTGGATGATGATCGTTGAAGCAACTTGCAGTTTGAAGCTCTTTCTTCCTTTAAATCACTCAAATATGGAGAAAAGGAATTTGAAAGTCTTTCTTGCACTTCTTTTCTCTCTATGATCCTTAGTGTAGTGTGTATTGTCTTTTCTCACGTTCATTTGAATGTCTTTTTATAGAGTGAGAAAGATTGGAACGTTGTAGGAGTGGTTGTCGCGCAATAAATGAACTCCAACGTTCAAAAATTCGAACGTTATACTCCAAGTCGAAGATGGAGTCGACTTGGTCTGCGACTTGGCTTCCAAGTCGCACCTGGAGTCGACTTGGCCTGCGACTCCAGTTCTTCCAGATTCCAAGTCTGAGTCTTTGGTCGACTTGGCTTTGGACTTCGACTCAAGTCGATCCTGAAGTCGACTTGACTTGCGACTTGACTCGACTTTTGCTGGAAATGCTTTGAGCTTCTTTTGATCTGCTTTTTCATCCTTGGTTTTCTTTCTTTTGAATAAGCTTGAGAACTTGTGATTGACTTGATAGACTTGATTTGATGTTGATCTTGAATCCTTGCTTTGATCTTCGAGAACCTTGAGTTGTTCTTGAAAATGGTCCTTGCATCCTTTTTGGATTTGATTATTCTCAATTTGATCTTTTGGATAAGCTTGGAAATACAAACTTCAAGTCTGAAATCCTCAAGTCGAAGTTGGAGTCGACTTGGTCTGCGACTTCGCCCAAGTCGCACATGGAGTCGACTTCGTCTGCGACTTCGCCATGTTCGTGAACCAGATTTCAGCGCTGGACACTTTTGGTCGTTTGAGGTCGATTCCGAAGTCGACTTCGTCTGCGACTTGACTACCCAAGTCGCAAGTGGAGTCGACTTGACTTGCGACTTCACCTGTCAGTCCTTCCATTTTCAAATCTGTCCACCTGTGGCCATTCCAAGTCCCTAGAGAAGTCGACTTGGGTATCGACTTCGTACCAAGTCGAAGTCCGAGTCGACTTGGTGATCGACTTGGTCTCTTTGCTTTCCTTAAACACTTGGCAAACTTATTAGTATTCTTTTTAACCTCAAATTAGTTCTTGTTAATCATCAAAACTTACACTTTGGTCAATTTTGTTTTGAGTCATTGTTTCCAACAATCTCCCCCTTTTTGATGATTGACAAAACTACATTTGAGTTGATACCTTTTTGAGTATTTAAGCAAGTTCATGTAAAAACAGAGCATTCAAACATATTACCATAGAAAGCAGAGCATATACATATTCATGACAGAGCATTATTTTCATAATTCACTCAAAATATTCATGTCAAGCATAAAACATCTTTCATGTATATCTGTTTCATTTTTACAAAATGCAATGAAAAACAAAATGAAACCTAGATACAAGTTACCCAACCCAAAACGAAAGGAAACTCTAACTCTTAAACCGATCTTTTCTCCCCCTTTTTGTCAATCAAGCAAAAATAACGATTTGATAAACTGAAATTGAGAGATTTGATATGGAATAGGTTTGATGGGACAATGGTGGGCCGAGGAGTAGACAAGAGAAGCGTGATCGGGAGTTGCCTCTCTATGAACTGAACCCGACTCGTAGGGATCGAGTTCAGGCATGGGTCTCTTCTTATGTCGGCCTGAGGCAAGATGATAGCGGATAGTCCGCATTTCCCGCTCGATTCTGTCTTGCCGGGAGTGCATATCCTCGAGCGCATTTAGAACGCCGGTGACAAGACTTGTCATCCGGTCTTCTTTGTAATCCATTTCTGCCCTCAATGCAACTATTTCTTCCTTTAATTCCTTTAGGGTGACCTCCTCAGAGGAGGTTGGAGGCACCCGTTCTCTTGCAGCAGACCCTTGTGGAGAGTAGGATCCGTGCGATGGTGGAGAAGCGGCCCGTGCCGGTGATGCTATGGGAGGTTGCTCCCCCTCAGCTTGTGCATCGTCGTCTCGCTCTTCTTCTGGAGCTTCCGGTCTAAGTTGAAGCACATTGATCTTCATTCTTTGGATGAGTGCTTTGTTAATGGCATTTGTGGTTTTGAGTACTTCGAAAGGCTCACCTTCAATATCCACTTTGTAATGTTCAAGGATTTTTGTGATCCAGGTGCCATATGGGAGAACTCCTCGTGGATTTTCCTTTCTGGATGCTAGGGCTTCAAGAAATAACTTAGGTAAGCTTACCCTAACTTTGTTTGCCACTTTCCATAATATTTCCGCTTCTTGTGGATTTACTTGATTTCTTCCCCCACCTTTTGGGTATATGCAGTGGGCAATTAGAAGTCTGAGTACCCGTAGCCTGGGTGATAGATCCATGTATCGAAGAAATCTAATTCCCGGATGATACTTGTTGCTCCGAGTGAGCTGGTTATACATTTTATCCATTGTGAGATCTTCTGGTAAAGGCTCATTCACAAATGGGACTCCAAATATTTCTCCTAAATCAATCCTTGCTCCCTTTTTGCTTGGAGTTATCCCAATTCCAAGTTTGATTTCTACTCCCTTGACAAAAGTTGCATATTTTTCGTCATCCCATAGATAATAGAAAATCCGAGTAAGATCTGGATAAACCTTTTCATCCTCTTTTAGCAACTTGGTCCATCCTTGAAAATCCAAT
Source organism: Annona cherimola (assembly GCA_030490835.1). Taxonomy (NCBI): domain Eukaryota; kingdom Viridiplantae; phylum Streptophyta; class Magnoliopsida; order Magnoliales; family Annonaceae; genus Annona; species Annona cherimola. Next base: position 63,805,760 of record CM059973.1, on the reverse strand, counting down.
AGATCTTCTATATCGGATTCATAATCTTTCAAAAATTTGAAATCTATAATCTTGGGTATAAATACCTTCCGTTCATAGAAGCTTTTGTAAAAACGACTGTGCTGGAGTTCGGTTTGGAAGTAAGTGGTAGGCATCTTCAATACTTGAGTTTTCCTAGCCGGAGTACCCCTTTTGCTTGCTCCAGATTGTGTACTCTGTGAGGTTTGGGCTTGTTGTTGACTGGGTGCTCGATCGGATGATTGAGTGGTTTGGAATCGCACCCGTTTCCCAGTCGAAGTCGATGGTTCTTCTCTGGCTCTTTTAGATGGAGTCCTAGATCGTCTAGGAACTTCTTCTTCTGTGTGAGATGTAGGTTGAGTGGCAATCTTTTTGGGGTATGGTTTAGACACGGCTCTCTTTGGTGCCATTTTGGGATTAGAACTTTGGGGTTTTTTGTGAGAGGAAATGGAGATGAAGACAGAGAGAGAGAGGGGAGAAAGTTTTAGAGAAAGAAAGAGAGAATAGATGTTGCCGGGAGAGAGGAGAAGCGGGATTCGAAAATGGGAGAGGATATACCGGAGATTTGCCGGAGATGGGTTTTTTGTGGGAAAGAAAGAAAATGGGAAAAAGGAAGAAGGAACAGAGAGAAAGAAAGAAATAGTAAAGAAAGAGAACCGGGAGGAGAGTTTTGCCGGAGATTTGCCGAAGATGGGGGATCTTGCCGGAGAAAACGTGTCGCCGGGGAGAGAGAGAGAAAATGAGAGGAAAAGATGGAGAGATGACGCGGGAAAATGAAAGAGAGGGAAGAAGAAGAAGGAAAGAAGAAGACGGCCGAATGCGAACCGTCGCGCGCGGAGTCGACTTTGCCCTAGGCGAAGTCGACTTCGACACTCTGGAGTCGACTTCGCTATCGACGCGGAGTCGACTTCGCTCCTGTGGAGTCGACTTCGCTCCTGAATCGGAGTCGACTTTACTTTCCCAAGTCGACTTGGCGGAGTCGACTTGGCTCCCATGGAGTCGACTTGTCCCATCAGATTTGCCTTTTCCAAATCTTAATTTTCCTAATTTAGCTCTATCATCCCCATATCATTCCTAATTTTATAAAATGATTCTTTGGCTAATGGTTTGGTAAAGATATCAGCAATTTGGTCTTCTGTTTTCACATATTCTAAGCATACATCATGATTCTCAACATGTTCACGAATAAAGTGATGTCTCACATCAATATGCTTGGTTCTTGAATGCAGTACAGGATTTTTAGTTAAACAAATTGCACTTGTATTATCACATCTAATAGGAATATCAACATAATCAATACCATAATCTTTCAACTGTTGTTTCATCCAAAGTAACTGGGCACAACAACTACCGGCGGCTATGTATTCGGCTTCTGCAGTAGATAGGGCAACACTTGTTTGTTTTCTTGAATACCATGAAACCAACATCTGTCCAAGAAACTGACAAGTTCCACTAGTACTCTTTCTATCTACTTTATAGCCGGCAAAATCTGCATCCGAATATCCGATTAGATCAAAGGTTGTCTCCTTTGGATACCATAGTCCAAGATTGGCAGTTTTTATCAAATACTTAAAAATTCTTTTTACAGCAAGTAGATGTGATTCTTTTGGACATGCTTGAAATCTAGAACACATACAAACACTGAACAAGATATCGGGTCTAGAAGCAGTTAAATATAACAAGGATCCTATCATGCTTCTATAAAGCTTTTGATCGATACTTTTACCGTTTTCGTCCGTGTCGATCTTGATTGTCGAACTCATTGGAGTGTTTGCTCCTTTGCTATTTTGCATTCCAAATTTCTTGAGCATTTCTTTGACATATTTGGACTGGTTTAGAAATATTCCTTCATTTTGTTGCTTGATTTGAAGTCCAAGGAAGAAATTTAATTCTCCCATCATGCTCATTTCGAACTCATTCTGCATTATCTTAGAAAATTCTTGACAAAGATTTTCATCAGTAGCACCGAATATTATGTCATCCACATAAATCTGTACAATCAAAATATTTTTATTTTTGTACTTGATGAATAAAGTAGTGTCTACTTTCCCTCTTTGAAACTCATGATCAATCAAGAATCTATTTAACCTTTCATACCAAGCTCTTGGTGCTTGTTTTAGTCCATATAACGCTTTGGTTAATTTATAAACATACTTTGATTGATCCTTTTCTTCAAAACCAGGGGGTTGTTCAACATATACTTCTTCATTCAAATAACCATTCAAAAATGCGCTTTTTACATCCATTTGAAACAATTTGAAGTTCATATGAGAAGCAAATGCTAGTAGGATGCGTATGGCTTCTAATCTAGCCACGGGTGCATATGATTCTTCAAAATCAATTCCTTCTTCTTGGGAATACCCTTTGGCTACTAATCTTGCCTTGTTTCTAATTACAAGACCGCTTTCGTCTAATTTGTTCCTAAATACCCATTTTGTACCAATGACTGTATGATTGTTTGGTCTAGGAACTAAATGCCATACATTGTTTCTTTCGAATTGATTTAGCTCTTCTTGCATTGAAATAACCCAATTTTCATCATTAAGAGCTTGTTCAATGGTATTTGGTTCAATTTTCGATACAAACGCATATTGGCCATAAACGTTTTGTTTTGATCTTCTAGTTTTTACTCCTTCATATATGTTTCCAATAACTTGTTCAATTGGATGGGCATTTTTAAACTTTAAATCAGTTGGAGGTTTGTAAGATTCATTACCTTCACTTACCTCTTCCTCCTCTGGATTTTCTGGCTTGAGCTCGAGTTCCTTTGGTTGTTCTTTGCCTTTCGTCTCATCTGCATCACTTAGTTCATCCTCCTTTCTCGGAGTTTGGTTAAATTCATCAAATACAACATGTATGGATTCTTCTACAACTTGATTTCGTTTATTGAATACTCTATATGCTTTGCTATTTGATGAATAACCAAGGAATATAGCCTCATCACTTTTGGCATCTAATTTTCCCAAGTTGACTTTTCCATTGTTTAAAACATAACATGTACATCCAAAAACATGAAAATAAGATATATTTGGTTTCCTTCCTTTCCAAAGTTCATATGGAGTCTTTTTCAAGATTGCTCGAATGGTAACACGATTCAAAACATGACAAGCTGTACTCACAGCTTCACCCCAAAATTTCTTGGATAGATTGCTCTCATTTAGCATAGTTCTAGCCATCTCTTGTATAGTTCTATTTTTCCTTTCAACTACTCCATTTTGTTGTGGAGTTCTTGGTGCAGAAAATGTGTGGTGAATTCCTTTTTCATTACAAAATTCCATGAATCGTTTGTTTTCAAATTCGCCACCATGATCGCTTCTTATGGTCACAATAGTACTCTGTTTTTCATTTTGCACCAAATTCACAAAAGTTGCAAACATAGAGAAGGCTTCATCTTTACTAGCTAAGAGAATTATCCAAGTGAATCTTGAAAAATCATCAACTATGACAAATACATATTTCTTTCCACCAATGGTTAGAATGTCGGATGGCCCGTATAGATCCATATGTAGTAATTCAAGTGGCTTTGTGGTGGAAATTTCCTTTTTGGTAGAGAAAGGCATCTTGGGTTGTTTTGATAATTGACATGCCTTGCAAATTTTGTCTTTGTCATATTTCAACTTTGGTAATCCTTCTACCAAATTCTTTTTCCAAAGGGTCTTTATATTTCCCATGTTTACATGTCCAAGCCTTTTATGCCAAACCCATGGATCATTATCAATGGCCATAAGACATTGACCATTCAATTCATCAAGTGAAACCAAATAAACATTTCCATGTCGTTTACCACTAAACATGATATGTTCTCCATCAAATACATTACATATAGATGATTCAAACACAACTTTATATCCTTTATCACATAATTGGCTAATACTCATTAAATTGTGTTTGAGTCCTTCAACAAACAAAACATCTTCCATGCATGCATTTGAGGTACTAAGTATATTTCCTTTACCTTTAATTTTACCTTTTTCATTATTTCCAAAGGCAACCATTCCATCGTTGCAAGGCTTAAGTTTATGAAACAAACTCCTTTCACCGGTCATATGCCTTGAACAACCGCTATCCATGAACCATTCATTGTTTGCCTTTGCCTTAAAACATATCTGAAAAATAAGGAAATAAATCTTATCTTTTTGGTACCCATTTTATGGGTCCATTTGGGTTAGTAATAGAATCTAATCTAAGTTGATCTAACTTTGAAAGCCCAAATCTTGTGTTTCTTGGAACCCAAACTAATTTAACACCATGGTCATATAGTTTCTTAAAATTACATTTGTAAGTTTTATGACCCATCTTATTGCAGAAATTACAAGCCAAAGGTAATCTTGGAGTAGGTTTCCAAGCATGCAAAGGTTCAATCATTGGTCTTCTAGTCCACTTAAAATTTTTCTTTTGTGGCTTGTATATAGATGTATTTTTAGTTTGATTTTTCTCAAGTATTTGTTCATTTGATTTGCTACTTTCTCCTTGCTCAAATGTATGATACCCAAGACCTCTTTTATGTGTTTGGGAGGTCATATTCAGAAACATTTTAACATTTTCTCCTGGATTAGAGAACTTAGCTAATGATTCATTTAATGATTTGTTCTTCATTTTCAGCAATTCAGTTTCATCTTTCAATTTGACTAATCTTTCTGCAAGTTTACCATTTACAATTATTGTTGCATCACATTGTCTCTTCTTAATTGTAAACTTGCTTCCTAATTTCTTCATTTCTTCATATAATGAATCATATGCAGTTTGTAGTTCATCTAATTCAGTACATTTGAGGCATTCATGAGAGGAAGAATAACTTGAATTAGAAAGGGAGAGTTTGGAACTTACTTCTTCATTGCTTGTGTCTTTTGTTGAGGTAATTTGTTCTTCTTGCTCGATTTGTGCCATGCAGCAAATTCTTGCACATTCTTCTGCCTCTATGTCATCGGTTGAGAAGCTACTCGTCGTAGATTCTTCATCATTTACGTACATGCCTCTTCCTTTGTATTTCTGGAATCTTCTATTGTTCCCTCGATCCTTTCTTTGTTCTTTTGCCTTGTTTTCTTCGGGAGTTGGACATTGAGCCTGCATATGTCCCGAACCGCCGCATCGGTAGCACTTGGTTGATTCTTTCTTCTTCTCTTGGGGAGTTCTTTCTTTGAAGCTTCTGAAATTTTTGCCTTTCCTCACAAATTTTCTGAATCGTTTTGTGAGTAGAGCAATCTCGTCGTCATTTTGAGAAGAAGATGTGTCATCGGTGTCTTGTGCGGCTTTTAAGGCAATTGCTCTTTTGCCCCTGTGTTGATCTTCATTCCTTTTCTTAATTAGCTCATGTGACATAAGTGAGCTAATTAAGTTTTCAAGCTTCAGCGTGTTGAGGTCTTTGGCTTCTTCAATTGCAGTGATCTTTGGAGTCCATGATTCGGGTAGAGCTCTTAAAATCTTCATAACCTGCTCAGATTCAGATATTGCTTTTCCAAGACCTTTTAAAGCATTAGTAATCTTAGAGAATCTAGCAAACATTTCAGAAATATTTTCTGTTTCTAGCATTCTAAAGTTCTCTAGTTCTCCAATCAAAATATTCCTTCTCGTCCCTTGGACTTGAGAAGTTCCTTCGTAGATAGAGATTAGTGTATCCCATATCTCTTTGGCGGTTAAGCAAGAGGATACTCTATCATACTCGGAAGCAGTGAGAGCACAAAATAAGGAGTTCATAGCTTTGGCATTGCTCTTCACTATTCTTACTTCCTCATCGGTCCATTTGGAAGCTCGTTCATCGGTAGGCAGTATTACTCCATCTTGGATAGCAATCCAAGAGTCCATATCGGTAGCCATGATGAGTTGCTTCATACGAAGCTTCCAATATCCAAAATTGTTCCCATCAAACAACGGTGGCCTTGTAAAGGATTGGCCTTCAGCAAATGCGGGAACGGAAGTAGATTGGGATGCCATTTCAATAAGATCTCTTTGATAAACTCAAAGACCTGCTCTGATACCACTTGTTGGTCCCGAGTTGATGGCCTAACCCAAGAGGGGAGGGGTGAATTGGGTTCTTTAAAATTTCTTTTGTAAACTTAAAAATCTTAACCCCTTGAAAAGGTTAATCCCCTTTTTAAGCGAATGGAGAGCAAATAAGATAAAGCAGTAAAAATAAGTAGAACACAAGATTTATAGTGGTTCGGGCAAACCTTCCCTACTCCACTCTTCCAAGCTCACACTCCGTTGTGACTTGGGTTCCACTATGTATTCCACGAATACACTTAGAGTCACCGCTCTCTTCTAGATTCAAAGCTCTAGGGGGCATAACAACTAGAGCCACTTGCTCTCTTCTAGATTCAAAGCTCTAGGGGGCATATACAATCACTTGCACAAGTAGGTGATGAGTCTCACTCCAATCACACCCTACTTTGCATATACTTGATCTTAGCTACCCAAGCTAAATCAAGATTTATACAACAAGACAATGAAATAAATGAAACTACACTTTACAGATTTGTGTAGGCAGATTGAGCTCGAGGAAGAAATCAAAGGCAGCTTGGATGATGATCGTTGAAGCAACTTGCAGTTTGAAGCTCTTTCTTCCTTTAAATCACTCAAATATGGAGAAAAGGAATTTGAAAGTCTTTCTTGCACTTCTTTTCTCTCTATGATCCTTAGTGTAGTGTGTATTGTCTTTTCTCACGTTCATTTGAATGTCTTTTTATAGAGTGAGAAAGATTGGAACGTTGTAGGAGTGGTTGTCGCGCAATAAATGAACTCCAACGTTCAAAAATTCGAACGTTATACTCCAAGTCGAAGATGGAGTCGACTTGGTCTGCGACTTGGCTTCCAAGTCGCACCTGGAGTCGACTTGGCCTGCGACTCCAGTTCTTCCAGATTCCAAGTCTGAGTCTTTGGTCGACTTGGCTTTGGACTTCGACTCAAGTCGATCCTGAAGTCGACTTGACTTGCGACTTGACTCGACTTTTGCTGGAAATGCTTTGAGCTTCTTTTGATCTGCTTTTTCATCCTTGGTTTTCTTTCTTTTGAATAAGCTTGAGAACTTGTGATTGACTTGATAGACTTGATTTGATGTTGATCTTGAATCCTTGCTTTGATCTTCGAGAACCTTGAGTTGTTCTTGAAAATGGTCCTTGCATCCTTTTTGGATTTGATTATTCTCAATTTGATCTTTTGGATAAGCTTGGAAATACAAACTTCAAGTCTGAAATCCTCAAGTCGAAGTTGGAGTCGACTTGGTCTGCGACTTCGCCCAAGTCGCACATGGAGTCGACTTCGTCTGCGACTTCGCCATGTTCGTGAACCAGATTTCAGCGCTGGACACTTTTGGTCGTTTGAGGTCGATTCCGAAGTCGACTTCGTCTGCGACTTGACTACCCAAGTCGCAAGTGGAGTCGACTTGACTTGCGACTTCACCTGTCAGTCCTTCCATTTTCAAATCTGTCCACCTGTGGCCATTCCAAGTCCCTAGAGAAGTCGACTTGGGTATCGACTTCGTACCAAGTCGAAGTCCGAGTCGACTTGGTGATCGACTTGGTCTCTTTGCTTTCCTTAAACACTTGGCAAACTTATTAGTATTCTTTTTAACCTCAAATTAGTTCTTGTTAATCATCAAAACTTACACTTTGGTCAATTTTGTTTTGAGTCATTGTTTCCAACACTTTTAAGGAAAAGACCAAGAAAAGGAAAAAGGATAAGGAAGCTGCGGTAGGAGTGGCAAATAAGAAACAGCAAAAGAAATCAACTAAGGAATCAGGCTGTTACTTCTGTCACACTCCTGGACACCAAAAGAAGGATTGTACCAAATATCACGCTTGGCGTGTAAAGAAGGGTATACTTCTCATTTTGGTTTGTTCTGAGGTTAATTTAGCTTCTGTACCTGGACATACTTGGTGGATAGATTCTGGTGCTACTACTCACATAAGTATGTCTACGCAGGGTTGCCTGAGCTGCCGAAAGCCAAATGATGCTGAAAGATTCATCTACGTAGGCAATGGCAAATCAGTTGAAGTCGAGGCAATAGGCACATTTCGGTTATTATTAAAGACTGGTTATGATTTGGATTTAAAAGAAACATATATTGACCGTCTTTCAGACGGAATTTGGTTTCTATTTCTATTTTGGACAAATTTGGTTATTCTTGTTCATTTGGAAATAGTCGGTTTCATCTTTCTTTAAATTCAAATATTGTGGGTACCGGTTCTTTATCCAGTTGTGATAACCTTTATTTGCTTGATACAGTTGTCTCGTTTATGGAAACCTTGCATGTGAATTCACATGGTACAAAACGAAAATTAACTGATGAGAATTCTGCTTCGCTCTGGCACAAACGTTTAGGACATATTTCTAAACAAAGAATTGAAAGACTTGTGTCAGATGGAATTCTCAGTCCTCTTGATTTATCAGATTTTCAAGTCTGTGTTAATTGTGTTAAGGGGAAACAGACAAACATAAGGAGATTCGGTGCCAATAGGTCTTTGGACGTCTTAGAACTAATACATACGGATATTTGTGGGCCATTCCCTACGGCTTCTTGGAATGGTCAACAATATTTTATTACGTTCATAGACGATTTTTCTCGCTATGGCTACCTATATCTCACCCATGAGAAGTCTCAATCACTGGACGTGTTTAAAATTTTTAAGGCCGAAGTTGAAAATCAACTTGGCAAAAGAATTAAGGCCGTTAGATCTGATCGTGGTGGTGAATACTACGGTAGATATGACGGATCAGGTGAACAACGTCCAGGGCCTTTTGCCAAATTCCTAGAAGAGTGTGGTATCGTCCCACAGTACACCATGCCAGGTAGTCCTACGATGAATGGTGTAGCTGAAAGACGAAATAGAACTTTAAAGGACATGGTAAGGAGTATGATTAGTCGTACTACTTTACCAGACTCACTCTGGGGAGAGGCATTAAAAACTGCAGCTTATATCCTTAACAGAGTACCAACTAAGGCAGCCGCTAAAACCCCTTATGAATTATGGACGGGCAAAAAGCCTGTCATAAAGCATTTACGCATTTGGGGTTGTCCAGCTGAGGCAAGGCCTTATAGGCCAAATGAAAAGAAACTGGACTCAAGAACTATTAGCAGCTATTTTGTTGGATATTCTGAACGGTCCCGGGGGTATAAATTTTATGTTCCCACATCCAGATCCTTTTTTGAAACGGGAAATGCCCAGTTCTTCGAGGATATTGAGCTTGGGGGGGAAGATAAGGTTAGAGACTATGTCTTTGAAGAGGAAATGGTAACTTTTCCTTCGATTGTTGTTCCTGACTCAGTTCAAACAACAATACCGGAACCACAAGACATTGTCAACAACCTCCCTGATCAAAGTCAACAGGATATTCCTGCTGATCAAGCTCAACAACCTGAAGAACTAATGCCATTAAGGAGATCCACTAGAGAAAGGAGAAGTGCAATCTCTAATGATTATATTATCTTTCTCCAAGAACATCAGGATGACATTACGACGATGGAAAATGATCCTATCAACTTCCATCAAGTAATGCAAAGTAAAAATTCTCAAGAGTGGATTAATGCCATGGATGAAGAGATTAAGTCCATGAAAGACAATGACGTTTGGGAACTTGTCCCATTGCCCGAAGGTGCAAAACCCATTGGTTGTAAATGGATATTTAAAACCAAAAGGGATTCAAAGGGTAATGTGGAAAGGTATAAGGCTCGTCTTGTCGCAAAGGGATTTACTCAAAAGGAAGGCATTGATTATAAAGAGACTTTCTCTCCAGTTTCATCGAAAGACTCTTTTAGAGTAATAATGGCTTTAGTGGCACATTTTGATCTTGAGCTACATCAGATGGATGTGAAGACTGCGTTTCTCAATGGTGACATTGATGAAACCATCTATATGGTACAACCAGAAAATTTTGTGTCTGGAGATGCAAAACAAATGGTTTGTAAATTAAAGAAATCCATCTATGGGCTCAAGCAGGCTTCCCGTCGATGGTATTACAAATTTCATCAAGTTGTCATCTCATTCGGTTTCAAGATGAATATGGTTGATGATTGTGTATACCATAAGTTCTGTGGGAGTAAGCATATTTTTCTAGTATTATATGTCGATGACATATTGCTTGCCAGCAATGATATAGGTTTATTGCATGAAACTAAGAGATTTCTATCAACAAAATTTGAAATGAAAGATCTTGGTGAGGCAACTTTTGTATTAGGAATCCAGATACATCGAGATCGCTCTCGAGGTATTCTTGGATTATCACAAAAGGCCTATATTGAAAAAGTACTAGAAAGATTTTGCATGCAGAATTGTAAACCAGCAGATACCCCTGTTGCCAAGGGAGACAAATTCAGTCTCCAACAGTGCCCTCAAAATGATTTTGAATCCAAGGAGATGCAAAAGGTTCCTTATGCTTCAGCAGTGGGAAGTTTGATGTATGCCCAAGTTTGCACACGTCCAGATATAGGATTCATTGTTGGCATGTTGGGTAGATATTTAAGTAATCCAGGAATGGATCACTGGAAAGCAGCCAAAAGAGTTTTTAGATATCTACAGAGAACAAAACACTACATGCTCACATACAGGAGGTCGGATAATATAGAGATCATTGGATATTCGGACTCCGACCATGCGGGATGCCAGGACAGTCTTAGATCCACTTCGGGCTATATTTATCTGCTTGCTGGAGGAGCAATCTCTTGGAGAAGTGCTAAGCAGACACTCGTTGCTCCTTCCACAATGGCAGCTGAATTTATAACATGTTTTGAGGCATCCAATCAGGCTATATGGCTGCGAAATTTTGTCACGGGGCTGCAAATTTTGAATGGAATTGAAAGACCACTCAAGTTATATTGTGACAATAACTCAGCAGTCTTATATTCCAACAACAACAGGAGCTCGACGAAGTCAAAATTTATTGATCTCAAGTTCCTAGTTGTAAAGGAAAGAATTCAGGAAGGTCAAGTGTCTATAGAGCACATAGGAACAAACTCTATGATTGCGGATCCACTGACTAAGGGATTGCCACCCAAGGTCTTTCATGAGCATACTGCTCACATGGGTGTTGTATCACTTGATGATACTCTGGTTTAGTGGGAGTTTGTATTTTTTGTGCTTTTATTTGGCAGACACACTTTTGTATATTACAGTTATGGATATTTTCTGCAGAAATAAAGCATTCAGAATTTTGGTTTTTCAGTACTTTTGGTATTGATTTGATCTCACCAAATAAGGTGGACCAGTTGGAAATAGGCATGTTAGATCACATTACATGTAATTTCCATGCTACGCATCCATGCTTGATCTATGTCATTTAGTTATGTTTGATATATGTGATCTTGGATGGGTCTAGTTACGATAAATGTAACAAAGGCCGCCTTGGTTCTATGTTGGCATAATTAATGGACGAGATTGTTCGGAAATGATTTTGGTATGATAGCATAAGGTTTTGAGCTCATAAGGTCATATATATAATTATAAAATACATGTAGTCCAAGTGGGAGATTGTTGGAATTTTTGGACATACATATATTATTTATATATATGTGCTATCATAAATTAATGGTCCAAATAATAAAAGTGATCTTATAAGGATTTGTGGACCTAAATCATTTAATAGAGCATTGATCTCCTATGCGTAGAAACCATATAGCCTAGATTCCAATTTCTCGTTTTATGATAGACTAAATTGGAAATAGGAAACTAGGCTTCCTATAAAATGGGTTGTGGTCCCCGAGTTATGCACGGGTTAGGTTTTCTTCTCTGTCATCCATCAGCAGGAAGGAAGAGGAGCTACGCTCTTCAAAACCTGGGTGCACTAACTTGGAAGACCCTAAGCCAAAGATTAATAGCATTCATGGATTCAGGTACGCTTCCGTATATGGTTTTAATTTCTTGATAATTCTAGCATGAGATAGATCCTGCATTGATTTATGGATTTAAATCAATGGTTGTTTTCTAACAGATGAGCCCCACCTCTTTCAACTTCTCCTCCAATCACTCCGGCAACCATTCATTTTTGAGGAGCACGCTCGTGTTCTCACTCACCACCCAAATGAAAGGGCGACCCTCTGATTCAAGCGCCAACTCAATCTCCAGCAGCTAAGTAGTGCTCAATCGGATCAAGCTCCCGAAACAAATATACTCGACTGACACTGCCGTCTTCATCTCCAACTACTTCAAGAAATCCTCCGCATTGATGGAAGCTTTCTTTCCTCTATCCACCATGTCGTCCATGGTTCTGTTGCAGAGAGACCGAGGATCCACCACCCACGCCTTCTTCCCCATCCACTTCATCGCATGAAATGTAACGGCCACCGTTTCAAGAAATGGTGGGCCATGCATGGTAACAGTGGAGTAATGGGCCATGCATGAAACGGTGGAGGTTAATGGCTTTAATCGCAGCCATTTAGAAAATCATTAGTATAAAAGGGGGAGACGTGAAGTGGGTCGCAGCCATTCGAAGGAGAAAGTTGCACAGGAGACAGAGACGAAGGAGGAAGAAGGAGATTTTGAAGGTAAGTTGAGTAGAATAATATTTTAGTTAATCTCGTTAAGTTTATGTTATATGCAACTCGTTTGCTTAGATCTAATCCGTTCATAATATTTTTAGCATGTCTATTAGTCACAGGAGTATTATTGAAATGTTTAATGTCGAAATTTTACTTATTTAAATGAGAAGTACTAAATAAAGGGTATGAAATGATATATGATGAAATAAAACGTACTTCTGGGCATAATTAGAGAACTGTGACCGTACAATAACAAGATAACTATATGATTAGCTTGCCTGCAAAATTTTAGCTTAATTAGACTTATAAATTTTTAGATATAACGATTTTTACACATAATCTAGAGTGGTAAATATGTATTTTAAGAGAAAAACACAAAAAAATAATTATAGGAAAATATAGATGCAAAAATAATAATCTGAAACATTACAAACATTATTTGAGATATTTGACAGTATATGTGATGAATTAATTCTGTTAAAAATTAGTTTATATGACTATTTAAAGTGATATTTAATATTAACCCTCTATTAAACCCTTTACATTAAATCTGATAATAGAGATGTTATTTTGAGAAATGGACCGTCCAGATTATAAAACATAATTTTATAAGCTTATCCTAAAATTTCAGATCAAACATATATGTATATTAAGAGATATAAGTTATTTTAGTTGGAAAATATGGACCGTTGAAAATAAACGAATAAATACATTAGTTTCTGGACTAGTGGGCTAAGCCCATCTGAACAGGCCCAGAGAGTCTGAAGCGCAGGAACCAAGCTTAAACTCGTAGAAACAAAAGCCCAAGAGTTTAACCCATGTAAACAGAGTTATCCCACTATCCAGTCTGGCTCAACTTCCAACAAAGGATCCAGCCGACTACCCTGGCCTACTGTTTTAGCCCGCCAGCAGCAGCCAACTCGCCGGAGTCGCGGCGAAAAAAAATTCAAATAACTACTAAAAAAATTTGAAAAAAATACAGAAAATTATGAAAAATACTAAGAAAATTAAAGTCAATATTTAGAAGCTTAAATGAGTTTAAAATTATAAATTTATGAGGAATAAAATTTTTTAAAGGTGTGATAAATGGAAAAAAAATTAAAATTTTTTTTAAAAATATGAGAAAAATTAAAGGAAAATATTTAAAGAAGTATAAGTCCAAATTTATTTTTATATATAAAAATAAATTTGTTTAAAAGTGAATTAATATAAGAATAAATAGAAGCAAATAGGATTTTGACCGATTAAAATTATGAGAAAATTTGGGAAAGTTGTAAATGGAATTTTAAATAATATTTGTGAAAACCAAAGTGAAATAATGAACATATTGTGATAAAAATTAGGAAAAGATACTTGAGGCTACTACAAAAAAATTGAAAAAAAGAGAAGTTTTAAAGTCTACTCAGAGGTAAGTAAAACTTTTACCAAAACATGCTTTTGAAAATATTATGTGAATATTATGATTTGCTATGAAATATGATTATTTATTTTCTTTCAAATTTTTTTATTCAAAAATGAGCATTATTATTTCAAAATCATGTTTAGTAGTGAATTTAAGTGGTGCATTAATTAAAATTCATGAGCGTGATGCATAATTGCATATTGGGTTTGCCGCCAAGGAGTAAAGTAGTATGGTAGTACCTGGGTAGTGACTTCAGGACTACCAAAGGAGATGATTTAGCTCACAAATGTGTAGCACGGCTTCACGCGAGCACAAGTAGACGACAATACCCATAGTATGAATGCATGATTTAAAATTGACATATGTGTGCACATGCATCAAGATGTTTTTATTACAGTTTGTTGTGCATAAAAGACAATATAGATATTGTATTTTTTTAAAAAAAAATCAAAATAATTGAAAATGAATTTGGAAAAAAAATATATTTTTACTTACTGAGCTTTCAGCTCACATAGTTTTTGTTTTCAGTGAAAAAACAAGGATACAATGCTATACTAGAGCCTTTATCAACGCGGAAAAAAGGCGAACCTAGTAGAGGAAAAGACAAAAAAGTTTAAACTTTATTAAAATTATCTTATAATGCTTGCTTATTTTGATTTTAGACACTGAAAATTGTATAATAACTTCATAAGGAGCAAACTTGAGATGTAATAGTTAAAAGTTTTATGATTTTGCACCTTAGTATCTATTTCCATATTGGGAGATCTTATTCTCAGCTTTGACATAGTAGACCTCATTCACAACACCTCAAGAGTGGGGTGTTACATAAATCTATTCATGACCATGCCAAAGCTCCAATAGTTAGCTTCTTTGACTAGCTCCCAAAACTCCACGAGAGTGCCCTGCTGCATTTTGAGATCCTCAGGCAATTGGGATTGGGTGAGCTCAATATGGTCTGGTAGGATTGGAAGTACAAAGGTCACTTTATTAGACATCATGACATCATGTGGTCGGTGACATTGGAGGCTATCAGTGTCACAATGCAAGAAGAAACTTTTCCCATTGAATACCAATCTCGGAATCCCATGATTGCCTGCATGTGATGGTGATCCCATATCCCGGCCGAGGCCACATCAACGCCATGCTCAACGTTTTCAGGTGCTTAGCAACGGAAGCTGTCGGTGTGGCCGCCTCCGCCTCTTCGTGATGTTGGTAGTCATGGAAGAATGGGATGCTCTGATAATGGGCTCTAACGACGATCGTCATATGCCAGCCAATAATGTTATTGAATTTCAAGTTCGAAGCATCCCCAACGTGCTGCCTTCTGAGATGAGCCGCGTCGCCCGTATTTACTAACATGGAGCCTCCCGTCTCCCACCTCTTAGACCACCTGTTGCTTCTTCATCAGAAGCTGGCCCCTACGATGCTTTCGTGCACGATGGCGCTTGGGAACCGGAGGAGGATTCCAGTTGGAAAAATTCATTATATGGGGCCACCCTTCCACAAAAATTGGCTGCATTTGGTATATATTAATTGCAGTTAAAATTTTATTATTATTTGTAGTCAGAGGCAAATCGATGAAAGAGATGCAGAATGAATAGAGATGATGATGATGATGCGCTTCTGACACCACGAAAGCTGTAAGAGTTGAGAAGCTAGCACGAATGATTGCACAAGAACTATTTCTTTCTTCCCTAAAAGATTAGTGATTTCCATCTTTTCTGCACGCGGGTTGTATTGAGTTCTAGAGAAGCAACTGTGCAAGAAATTGTAAAGTGTAGACCATTGGCGCCAACTATTTGCCTACCATCACAAAATTCCGTTTTCATTAGCCGAAATAGAACAAGGATAAAAAGAAGAAGATTTTTGGTGGATGCGTCTGTTGTAGCAGATAGACGACGTGGATTTTGATGGCAAAACGGAAAGGGATGGTCGATTTAAGGATAACATGGTCATTTACAAATATTTACCTTACCCAGCTAATTTCGTTTTCTATTTAAATAACAAACCATTGGATTTTAGGTATATTTGATATTTTAAATTTACCTAATAGGTATATATGAAATATTTCATACTTAGTGGGTATATTTCATATTAAGGGTAAAGGTTATGGGTATATTTGAAATTAACCCAAAAAATAATCAAAAGGTTTATATTTATATATATAAAACTTCAATTTATTAAATGAATTAAATGGGTTGAACGGGTTAAATGCATTAAACGTATTACTAAACGGGTTAACATATTATAAAATTTCAACCCTTAATTAAATGGTTAAATAAATTAGCAGATTATAATCCATTTATTCAAAAATTTCAATCCATATCCATTTACAAATGGGTTGGACAGGGGATTGATGGGTTAACTATGACTATTAACACCTTTCCGTAAAAATGATTAAAAAATAGGATAAGTGTATAGAAAAAAGTGAAAAAATAATTAAGAAATAAGGTAGTTGTAAGGATTGAAAAGTTTTAATTTGAAATTTTTTTTTTATTAACAAACACAATATATAATTCTATCATGTTAAACTTCGAACGGCGAACTTGTTTATGTCAGTTTGGTTCCGGTCGAACGAGTTCAATGGTTGGTTTAGATTCTTTTGACTCCTAACTTTAATATAGCATCGTTATACTGTACAAATTCTATTATTTATCCCAAATTTATTTAAAATGTAGTTAAAGAACCGTATATAATATGATATTCTATAAGCAAAAATGAAACCTATGCAACAAAGAAACAATATAAACTCAAGAGCTTATTTCATGCATTGAATATTGGAATTCAATATTTTTTGATGTAAGGAATTCAATGTGTAATTAACGTAGTTTTCAACTAAAGATATTATTATTATAACATTCGCAACTTACTCCAAAGTATGAAATATAGTGTATTTTTTTCGCAATGTTTGTTTTTAACAAGAAAAAACGTTAGTAATTGATATTTTTGCAGAATTGTGAAATGAGCAAAAAGTGATAAATGAAATATTTTCAAAATTATATGATTGATAGGAAATGACAGAGGTAAAGTTAGAATAATCAAGGTTGTTAGAAAGAAAAATGATTGGAATATAGGGATAAAAATGAAAAACATATCATGATTGATAGAGTAAATAGCCATTTCGGGAAATGTGCTCTCACACTTTGCCACCATTTCCCACCCTTGACACTTATCAAATGTGTCATAAAACTTTTCACTCTTTATAGCTATCATATTTTTAAATTATTTCTTCACATCTTTCTATACAATTATATTAATTTTTAATCATTTTCACATGCTATCAGTGCAACTAACCTATCAATTTTAATTTTATTGTCTTTATACTGTTGGTCCCGAGTTGATGGCTAAACCCAAGAGGGGAGGGGTGAATTGGGTTCTTTAAAATTTCTTTTGGTAAATCAAAAATCTTAACCCCTTGAAAAAGTTAATCCCCTTTTTAAGCGAAAGATAAAGCAGTAAAAATAAGTAGAACACAAGATTTATAGTGGTTCGGGCAAACCTTCCCTACTCCACTCTTCCAAGCTCACACTCCGTTGTGACTTGGGTTCCACTATGTATTCCAAGAATACACTTAGAGTCACCGCTCTCTTCTAGATTCAAAGCTCTAGGGGGCATACACAACTAGAGCCACTTGCTCTCTTCTAGATTCAAAGCTCTAGGGGGCATATACAATCACTTGCACAAGTAGGTGATGAGTCTCACTCCAATCACACCCTACTTTGCATACACTTGATCTTAGCTACCCAAGCTAAATCAAGATTTATACAATCAAATAAAGAAATGAATAAAAAAATACACTTTACAGATTTGTGTAGGCAGTTTTGAGCTCGATGAAAAATCAAAAGTAGCTTGAATGATGATTGTTGAAGCAACTTGCAGTTTGAAGCTCTTTCTTCCTTTGAAACACTCAAATATGGAGAAAAGGTATTTGAAAGTCTTTCTTGCACTTCTTTTCTCTTTGATCTTTAGAGTAGTGTCTCTTATGTCTTCTCACGTTCATTTGAATGTCCTTTTATAGATTGAGGAAAATATGAACGTTGTAGAAGTGGTTGGCGTGCAATAAATGAACTCCAACGTTCAAAAATTTGACCGTTATTCTCCAAGTCTAAGATGAAGTCGACTTGGCCTGCGACTTGGCTTCCAAGTCGCGCATGGAGTCGACTTGGCCTGCGACTTGGGTTCTTCAGAAACTCAAGTCTGAGACTTGGGTCAACTTGGCTTTCAGACTTCAACTCAAGTCGATCCTGAAGTCGACTTGGGTTGCGACTTGGCTTGATCTATTGCAGAAACGCCTTGATCCTTACTTAGTTTGCTTTAGATTTCTCCCTTTAGTCTTCATGAATGTTGAGTGGCCTTTATGTTTGTAGTTCTTGTGATTCGATGAAGAGCTTGGCCTGGATACTCTTGAAATGTCTTGAATCTTGCAAACTATTTGAAAGCTTTGAGTCCTTACATAAAATATGTGTGTTCCTTGCTTTGTTTTGGACTCACTTGATCTTCATGACTTGGGTATTACTCCATTTGGAAGCTATCTTGAAGATTTTGCTTTGA
Source organism: Annona cherimola (assembly GCA_030490835.1). NCBI lineage: Eukaryota > Viridiplantae > Streptophyta > Magnoliopsida > Magnoliales > Annonaceae > Annona > Annona cherimola. The sequence goes on along the minus strand of CM059973.1, from coordinate 63,787,344 downwards.
GCTTGATAGACTTGATTTGAACTTGAACTTGGATTCTTGCTTTGATCTTAAGTCACTTTAAGAATAGTCTTTAAAGCTCATTTGTATGTGAGAAACTTCAAATGGATGTCTTGGATATGCTTGAATCTTCATCTTGGACTTCAAAACTTCTCAAGTCGAAGTTGGAGTCGACCTCGCCTGCGACTTCGCCCAAGTCGTACATGGAGTCGACTTCGCCTGCGACTTCGCCATGTCTGGAACCAAGTTTCAACGCTGGAAACTTTTTGCTGGTTGAAGTCGATGCTGGAGTCGACTTCGCCTGCGACTTGACTACCCAAGTCGCATGTGGAGTCGACTTGGCCTGCGACTTCACTCGTCAGAAATCCCTTTTCAACTCTGTCCATTTTTAGCAGTTTGAAGTCGCTAGTGAAGTCGACTTCACTATCGACTTCACTCCCAAGTCGAAGTTCAAGTCGACTTGGAAATCGACTTGACTTCTTTGCTTTCCTTAAACATTTGTCAAACATGTTAGTACTCTTTATATACTCAAATAAGTTCTTGTTAATCATCAAAACTCAGGCTTTGGTCAATTTAAATTATTTTGAACATTGTTTCCAACATATACCTCACTATTATTCATATCATATTACATTATTGTATATCAATTTAACAACCTGTAGGCCAAAAACTTTTCATCCAAAAGTGTATTAGTTTTTTTTATATCATACTTGTGTATTAGTTGAAGAAACACAAAAATTCATGTGAAAAATGTGGATTCTGATTCCATTTATTTATTTTTTCTTTATCTAAATTTGGACCTCACCAAGGTCCAACGGTCCAACTAGTTTTAAACGGTTTTCATTAAATATTAAAAACAATAGGTTAATAGGATACGATATTTTGCACTTTCAGTACCGTATAACGGGCTCGATTGCATGTCCAACCACTGGTATAACTAATAAAGACCTTCTTTTTTCTTTTATGAAAACTAATAAAGACCTTGATTACTAAAAATTGACTACAGTTTTTTTTATGATTTTTAGATTTAACATGCAGACTTAGAAAAGTCTTCCAAGACTCGTGGTAATGTAAAATCTCAAGATTAATCATGCACAGATGCATGAAGCAACTAATAAATTACAAGTTGACACCTCTCCCTTAAGCACGAAGATACACAACATATGGAAAAGGATCCAAACCCAACAATGACAAAGGAAATGCAACCCAACAACAAAGCAATTGACAAAGGGCCTTAAAACCAACACCCATTCGGAATGGGTCCAAAGCAAAATTAAGCCGGGCCTAACACAAGACAGGCACATCCAACCAGATCCGGCCCACAGGAGCAAAGCTCCAAACAAGCCACCAAATGGGCTCTACAATGCAGCCCACCAGATCCAGCTCACTAGATACAACAGACGTGTTTTACAATGCATCCCACTAGATCTAGCTCACCAGACACAACAGGCCTCAACAACGGCCCACTTGGAGCAACGGGCTCCAACCAGATCCAAGTCCATCTACGGCGGCATCCCCAATGAGGAGCCGAGCTCTCACTTCCAACACACATGAGGAGGCATCCCCAACGAGGAGGACGGGAGTCTGCGGCAAAACCCTGACACCCCGGCTTCTCCTCTCCTCTCTAACTCTCTCTCTCTCTCTCTCTCTCTCCTTCTTCTTCAGATTTTTATTTTATTTTTCCCTTTTCATGCCAATGTAAATGGCTTCAGGTTAACGGATTTCTATCATATCCATTTTAATCCGAAGACCGGGATCCCAGATTTGCAAGACCGGTGTCTTTATTCATAGAAAAAAGTGACTGATTTCCCTTTTAAGATCAGTGACGACTCCATTTTTTTATTTTGCATAAATACTAACGCATTTGCTTGAGTTAACGCCCCGGCAAGGCGGGCGCACGCGGGTCCACAAATTTCAGCATAACACGCTGCCATTATGCTGCCGAATTCGTGACTTGACCCGTGTATAAAAAGCCCCGTCTTAGCTGCTATGCCGCCAAATCCACGGGAGAACACTCATATGCCAAACTATCTAAAAACCGTCAATCCTAATGTGTTTTACTCCATGGGAATGCAGTAAAACTGAGCCCACGTTGCTATCTTGAAGGCGTTGAAGGATCGTCTCAAACCCATCCAACATAACCCAGATTTTCAAGGCGAGAAAAAACAATCCGAGCCCATCGTAGCGCTCGCGGCGGGTGCTACAGCTTAGCGACTCCATTGGGGACGGCTCTACAAGTTTACATCAGGCATAAGGAGGGAAAAATCTGAAGATTGGAGCTTCTTCCAGAAGCTTCTCCATCTTCCGGCAGTGGGTTTCTTGCATTTTTGAAACTAAAAGGTGCAAATCACGCCGGAACCTGACAAGTTTTTAGGTCCAGAGGCGTCCAATTCATGAACTGGAGAGAGCTCGTAAAGGGGGTAAACCATTGCATATTAACTCGTAGCTATACAGACACATGAAACGAACCTAAAGGAAGGACCTCCAGCAAATACGAAATCAATTAACTCTAAGTAAAAATCTGGCATAAAAATCACGCCTTTTCCACAACCTGGGAAGTTTTCTAGTAACTTTCTTCCAGAAACGCCTCAAGTGAACTGGTCACTTTTCCAGAAACGCTTCAAGCGAATTGGTCACTTTTCTATAAACACTTCAAACGAACTAGTCATTCTTTAGAAAGGTTTCAAGCGGACTCGTCACTTTTTCCAGAAATGCTCCAGGCGGATGGAACCCGCGAATCCCGAACATTTTCATGTGTAAAACTTAAAACATACAGAGTCTGCACAGACACAGAGAGGACCCTGATTTACAACATCCATTCAAATGCTAATCTTCCCATTATTTATTTACGGTTACTGACCATTTTTTTGGGGGTTGTTCAGGTTTTTTCACTATAGCTTGAAAACAAAGCAAGTCAGTCACTAACGTGACATGTGTTGAAAAGGTACGGACAGGACCTGAAAAGTTTCCTGGTCGAACAAGTCAACCATTGACTTGACAAGTGCTGAAAAGGCGCTGGCAAGACCACTGACGTTACATAAAGGTGCTAACAGGACCTGAAAAGTTTCCTAGTCCAGCAAGTCAACCATTGACGTGGCAGGTGCTGAAAAGGTGCTGACAAGACCACTGATGTGACATAAAGGTGCTGACAAAAGGACCTAAAAAGTTTCCTGGTCCAGCAAGTCGACCATTGACTTGGCAGGTGTTATGCTGACAAGACCACTGACGTGACAAATACGGAAAGGGCACTGAAAAGATGCATCAAAAGCTGGAGGGTCAAAAAGGTGCTGATAAGACAACTGACGTAATAGGTGCTGAAAAGGTGCTGACGGGACCTGAAAAGTTTCGTGGTCTAGTGATGTCCATAAGCATTCCAGTGACGCAACAGCAAGCTAGCAACAGAACTTCAAGCCCAAATATGATTAATCAACTTTCCCACCCTTGGTTCTGAAATGGGGGGCATCATATCATATTTTCTATAATTTTGCTTTGGCTCCTTACCAAAAAAAAAAGCAAAAAAAAGAGTAAAAAATAAAAGAAAAAAATATATCTCAAAGTTCTAGTTGCCTTCAAGCCAAAACTACACACATGGAGCTGAAAAATCATCTTTCAAAGAAAAATACTGCATTCTCATTTGAAAAATGGGATCAAACAATGCAACGAATGCAACAGATGGAGGACATGCTCTACAAAATGCTAGAGCAACGTCAATCAACAGCAACATCAAGTGTCATCCTTTTCATCACAACATCAGCAAACAATGAGTTCAAGCTCACAATCTATTCCAGGTCAAAGATCACATAGCCTGATGAATGTGCAGAGCCAAATAAAAGAGGTCAAGATACAGTTTCAAAGCCAGCTCCAAGAGCTACAAAGAAAAATTGAGCAACAGCAAGGGGAGGACCTTCATTTGGTAAAAATTGAAGACTTATGCCCATTTTCAAATAGACAACTACCTGAAATTTTCAAAATGTCAACCCTCCCTATATATGAAGGAAACTTATGCCCACATGCCCATATCAAGACTTTTTATAGTATTTTATACCCTCTGGTAAAAAAGAAGAAAATTTTGGTCGTGTTATTCCAACATACCTTGAATGGTATACGTTGCTCGACTGCAGACAAATCAAAACATGGGAGCATCTATCTCTAACTTTCATGGATCGATTTTTCTACATGCTAAATGTTGCACCTAAAAGGACTGACTTAGAGGCCTTAAGGCAAAAGGATGACGAGACCTTCTCAGAATATGTGGCTAGATGGCGAGCATTGGCAGCAAAAATAAAGAGTCTTTTGCCTTTGAACGAGTAGATCTCCATCATCATCAATTCGGCTTACCTTAGCATTTTGGGCTACCTCATCTCACATCCCTTTGCCAGCTTTATACAATTATTGCAAGTGGCAGAGCAAGTTGAAGACGGCCTAAGGAAGGAAATGATTTCCCCATTGCCACAACAAGGGAATGTTATTCATCTTGAACAAGCAAGCCAGACACCTCAAGTGACGGACATAAGTCAATTTTGTCAAGGGTAACGCTAAAAATTTTGACCCTTCTACTTGCATAACAAAAGTCCAACCTCATAATGCTTCTGTCATTTTACAAAGCCGAAATGCCAACCTGATCACCCTTCAAAGAAAATGCGTTGAGCCTATCATTTTATTAGGAAAACATGTCAAGCATATGCAAGAAAATCCTATTTTACATAAACCACTTGTCGAGAAAAGAACATCCTCCAACATTTTTCCCAAAAACTCGGGAACTCCACTCAAGATAGCAAGCCAACCAACTTTGCCTCACTTGTCTCCAGAAAATGTCTTTATTCCAGTCAACCAACTAACATGCCCACAGTCTAAAAATGCAGAAGAAAATTCCAAAGCTTCTTACACCTCTAATGCTAGCATCCATCTAAAGCAGTCATTGTCATCATCATCTACACAACCATGCCCGGTCACAGAAGGTGAAATATTAGCCTTATCGACAAAGCAGACAAATGCCTCAGAAAAGGAAGTACTAGTTAAATAGCCCAAATTTCAAGAAATTCCTTCACAAGAAAAGCTAAATGGAAGAGACCATCTACAAGTCACAAATGAAGTTATCTCTCACACAGACAATCAACCAAAGACATCTAAAAAATCTCAACAAACCATCATCAACACAGGTAATGTCGACAAAGTCGAACAGCCAACAAGTTTAGCCCCGGAAGCCGAAAAATGTGCAGGGCACACAACCATCATCAATCAACCCATCGTCACAAATACATCTTTGTCAACACATCCACAATGGATATTTCAAAATGACAACCAGACAATCCTTCCACCAAGCTTGGCAGGAAAAATGCCAACAACTGATGCAAATAATATTTCACAGAGGGCAATATCAATCTTAAAATTATTCAAGACAACGCTCTACAAAAGTGAGGCGGCCACAACAAATATCACACAGAAGAAGCAGATTATCAAAGCTATCTGTCAAAGCAACATTAAATTCAAGAAAGGGAAAATTACAAACAAAGGTTGAAGGGCAAAAGGTGGAAGAAAATACATTTATATCATCTCAAAACATGGGGGCAAACAGTTTTGGAGAAAAAGAAAAGAAATTATATCATGTCACATCCTACATCAAACAAAGTTTGGGACCCGGGAGGTAAAATTGCATGAAGAAAGGTATTTATATATGTATATGTTTCTAAAAAAAGAAAAATAAGAAAAATAAAAAATAAAGAGAAAAAAAGAAAAAAAAAAAAAAAAAAAAAAAATACAAGGCAAGATGTGGTTACAAGTCTGCTGGTCCATCAGAAACAGTACTCAGTCCACTCCCCGAGTGCTCCTTACGTCATCAGAAGCAATCCCTAGCCGCCTGACCGATGCTGCTCGCAGTATGCTTCAAAGACTTGGAAAGTTTTTAGGTCTAGAGGCAGCATCCGCAAACGAATTTCCAAACGTTCGTCAGAAGCCCCCGAAACAGCGCCAATAGACGCCTAAACCACCACCATTTAATGTTGATAGCGAGAGAAAAGGAGAACGAAAGTAAAATGGCATCGTCTTCCCCAAACTGCCTCAATACCGCCCACGATCAATTAGAACCAAGCGATCCCAAATAACATCGCTAAGACACAAACACGACTAAGGAAATGCCAAACTGCCAGTGCAGCAGCAGCAGTGACGACATCAACATCAGATTGACCACTAACATCCAACATGCTTCATCCCTGTTGGGCAAAATCCTCCTTGCGCTTTGCCTCCTCGATACCCTTCCAGCCCAACCAAATTCTCGCCAACTGATACTCCAGCCGACGAACAACTACGCCGAGTAACCCCGCATCAATCTCCAAGGGAAATGCCCAACCCATTTGACACCATTAGAAGCTGAGAGCACCCTTGATGAATCCATCTGGCATAGGCAACCACCGTAAATACTGCTGAAAAACAACGGTAGCAAAAGGAAGTTGTGTAGGAAGAAGAAAAAAGCAAAAGGGGGAATAGAAGGGTACCTCTTTGCCCAACCGTCTCAACGATACCGCAACAAAGAAAGAAGAGCATCAATGCCGCCGAAAATGGAGGAGGTAACGCCGGCGCGGCGGCGCATCCCGTGCGGATTCTCGATGACAACAACAATGTCGACGAACGAAAGAGGGACGAACCGAGCTAACAGCGTCGGCGATTGCGGTAGACGAAGAGACGACATCAATGCAACCTGAACAAATAGCAACGGTCGGTGACGAGAGCAACCGGCGACAGCAACGAGGACGGCAACGAAGAGGCTAACCAGCGGTGGTAACCGGCAACAGCAATGGCTGTCGCGAGCCCATGGCGATGACACAACATCACCCAAGCAAACCCCCAGCGACAGCAATGGCAGTGGTCGAAGGAAGAAGAGGAAATGGCGACTGCAGCAGCAAGGCGCCACAAACAGACCCTTGAAAGGCGACGACACCAACTGACGCAGGAGAAGAAGACGGCTACAGCATGGAAAAAATGACGGCGACGACGCAGAACAACGGCGCGCACGAAACCCTGCCGAGGCAGCAAGGGAAACGGCTGGCAACAACAACGACAAAGGCAAATCGAAATCGGCAACAATGGCAGCGACGCACGGCATACCCGGAGCAAATCATCGACGTCAGCTCCCGACGCAACTAGCGGACGGCGTAAAGAGGAAAAACGGCAGCTGAGAAAACCCATCAGGTTGTGACGAAAACCTAAGAGGTGGGACAAATTGCAGACGACTCCCCAAAGGTTTCAAAAACTGTAAAACTGCCCGAATTTAGGAAAAGTGCATAAACGACCCAGCAAGCTCCCAAATTTTACAAGACAACCCACAAAGATTTTACAAAAGAGTCATCCTGAGCTCACATTTACAGAAAAGCCGGTGCAAGTTTATGGAAATTGCAAAACGACCTCAAAACTTAAACAGTTCTTTAGGTCCATGCCAAAGGAGTGTCTAACGCTTTTCCATTCACCGTCAAGATGCCTCTGACAAAGGGGGCAGCTATTGACACCCCTCCCTTAAGCACAAAGATACACAACATATGGAAAAGGATCCAAGCCCAACAATGACAAAGGAAATGCAACCCAACAACAAAGCAAATGACAAAGGGCCTTAAAACTAATACCCATTTGGAATGGGTCCAAAGCAAAACCAAGCCGGGCCTAACACAAGATAGGCACATCCAACCGGATCCGGCCCAAAGGAGCAAAGCTCCAAACAAGCCACCAAACGGGCTCTACAATGCAGCCCACCAGATCCAGCTCATCAGATCCGGCCCACAAGAGCAAAGCTCCAACAAGCCACCAACTGGGCTCCACAATGCAGCCCACCAGACACAACAGGCCTCAACAATGGCCCACTTGGAGTAACAGGCTCCAACCAGATCCAAGTCCATCTACCGCGGACTCCCATCTACGGCCCAAGGCCTACAAAGTCCGCTCCACCATCTATAAAAGGGGAGTCGAGCTCTCACTTCCAATACACATGAGGAGGCATCCCCAAGGGGGAGGACGGGAGTCTGTGGCAAAATCTCGACACCCCGGCTTCTCTTCTCCTCTCCAGCTCTCTCTCTCTCTCTCCCTCTTCTTCAGATTTTTATTTTTTTTTCCTTTTCATGCCGATGTAAACGACTTCGGATTAATGGATTTCTGTCATATCCATTTTAATCCGAAGACCAAGATCCCAGATTTGAAAGACCGGTGTCTTTATTAATGGAAAACAGAGACTGATCCCCCTTTTAAGATCAGTGGCGACTCTATTTTTTTATTTTGCGTAAATACTAACGCATTTGCTTGAGTTAAGGCACCGGAAAGGCGGAGCGCATGCGGATCCACAAATTTCAGCATAACACACTGCCGTTATGCTGCCAAATTCGTGACTTGACCCATGTATAAAAAGTCTCGTCTTAGCCGTTATGCCGCCAAATCCATGGGAGAACACTCATATGCCAAACTATCTAAAAACCGTCAATCCTAACGCGTTTTACTCCATGGGAATGCAGAAAAACTGAGCTCACGTTGCTGTCTTGGAGGTGTTGAAGGACCGGCTCAAACCCATCCAACATAACCCAGATTTTCAAGGCTAGGAAAAACAATCTGAGCCCATCATAGCGCTCGCGGTGAGTGCTACCCAAATGTAAACTTATTAAAAATTCAAAATTATCATTAGTCTTGTATTCTTATCATAACTGTGCCATCAAAGATAAAATAAACCCAAACATGTCTTTTCAAATATATTTAACTAAAATTTTAGTCTTTATCTCAAAATCCCAGAAAGACACATTTCCCGGTGAGCTCTTTCTGATGTAGTTCACTTGTAAAATGTAAGGATTAGTCGTCACACAACTGGACATAGTAAAAAACTTTGAAAATAAATAATAGCCTAATTTAACTTAGTCAAATGTCCCAAATAACATTTAATTCAAAATTTTCATAAATAAGCCTCAAGTGAAAAATCCAATTAATCCAATGGACTTAGAAGAGTCAACAACATAAAACTTAACTATTTGATCGCTTAAATTGGACTTAAAATGTTTACATTATACCAAAACATAATGAGTGGCTTTTGCTATGACATGTCATTGCCAGCTAGATTGGTTTCCATCCAGGGTGCAATTAAGGTCTAGTTGAGCTCAAATTTGAACCATTGGACTCAAAATCCAAAAGCGTTGGATATTATTTTTTATGACTCAAAACGATAAACCCAATTTATAAATATAATAAGGTTAAGATTTAAGTGAACTCGTGTCCGATTTTTTTACTTTGATATTTATTACAAAATATATTATATGCATGACATTTAAATAGTATTTTTCATATTCGAATATTTTACATTATTTATATTTATGTTTCAATGCGTGTTTGTCATGTTGCAATTATATTATAAGTAGATTACATCATTTTCATTTATGTTTATCTTCATATTTTTATTTTTTATTTTATGTTTATTAATTTTCTTTCTTTATCTTATTTATGATGTTAATTTTTATTCTAGCACGATATTATGTGTGTATTTGTATTTAATAAAATTTCTAAAAGAAAATTTTTTGATATAAAAATTTTCAAAATTAAAGAAATGATGTGATATAATAAAAGTAATGATGTGGAGTAAAGAGGTTAAAAATAAAATAAATAGAATAGTTCTATGGATAGTTATAAAAAAATGATTGAAAAATAAGGTAATTATATAGATAGATGTAAAGAAATGAGTACAAAATAAGGAGTTGTGGGTAAAAAGTTTTAGATTGATCAAAAAATACCCTATATGTAATTATATATTTTTTAAAAATATAGTTTTCCTGTATATTATTATTTTTATTTATATGATTTATTGTTAATGTATATTCGTATGAAATTGTGAACTCGTCAATCGAAATTCTAATTTAAAACTCCTCTGGAATTTGATTTTCACGAATAGAAATAGGAATTGTATTAGGATTAGAATTCATATTTTATACATAAAGTTAGAGCTAGAATTAGGCAAATTCGAGTTTGATAAGCCTGAGTTGGTCTTCTAGCGTTGTCCACCTAGGTGACTCTGAACAGCTTCTTTTTCTTGGGCCTACTTTTATGGGCTTTTGTACTGGATCATCTTCATGCTGGCTCAACTTGGACTCTAGTCCAATAACGACTCTTTTGGAAAAAAGAAAACCCACAGCTCCCCGCAACACCATTGCAAAAATGTTACACAGTGACAACTTTTTGTGAGGAAGAAAGAATCGTCACTATACACTATTATTTTTAACTAAGTGTGTAAATAGGGTCGGGTTCAACCTGAGCCCGCATCAACCCGGACCGATTTATACCATGGTTGGGTTGATATTTTGAAAATTCGGTTTTTGAAAATCGGGTTCAACTCGACCCGATTTTCAAAATCGGGTTGAGTCGGGTTAGGGGGTTGGTCAACCCGACCCGACCTGAACCAACCCGATTTCATAAGATATGTATTTTGATATTTTTATGAGAGTGTATTTCATTTATGTTGTTTGGATATTTAAATAAAATTGTGTGGAGTTTGGAAATATGTTTGACAATTTGGTTGTGAAATGTTGTTTGAATTTATTTGGTTTGGAAATATATTTGGTTAATTAGTTGTGAAATTATGTTTGGATTATTTGGTTATGAGTGTGTTTGGTAATGAATAAAACTTTTGATGAAAAGTTTTGGAGAGTAAAAGTTATCAACTGATGTGATATGATAGGGGTAATGATGAGTAATAAAGAGAATAAAGTTAAAATAGATAGGTTAGTTGTGTGGATAGTTTTATATAAATGATTGAAAAGTAGGGTAGTTGTATAGGAAAATGTGAAAAAATAATTAAAAAATATGATAGTTAAAAATATGATAATTGTAGAGAGTGAAAAGTTTTAGATTGAAAAGTTTTAATTGACTTTTTCTTTCAATTGCCAAACATACCCTATATTGCATTGTAAATAGGTTGTTTAGATGTTCGCTTGCATTGATCATTTGAAATAACGAACAGGTCAATTGGGAATTTGAGATGTTTGTAGCTTTGATTGGAAGCCAACTAAAAATGTAAGTAAGACTATGATATTCGTTTTTTCATTTTGCATAATTTACTGCAATACTTTTACTTAGCTTTCACTTTTTGACTTGCAGGGGACATCAATTGCTCAAAGAATACAAAAGCAAAAAAATAAATCAATTACAAAACTTATCCTCCACTTTTGAGTTACGTAGAACTTTTTAGTACTTATTTTTTTATAATTATCATTTCTTTTTTGTTATTTTAGAAATTTGGGTGAACAAAAGCTTAACTAACATTGAAAATATGTATAATCTATTAGCCCGATTTCTAACCCGAACCGAACCGATTGAGGTAGGTTGAAATAGGGTTTGGTTAAGGTGTGAAAAGTAGGGTTGAAAGTAGGGTTGGGTTGAGATTTTACAAGGTGGGTTAGGGTTATATTTGTCCCAACCCGAGTCAACCCGACCCGATTTACACCCCTATTTTTAACCGTCAGTATCGTATAATATATACCTGTAATTTCAGTCGACCGTCCAAATAGTTAGATATATTTGAAAGGTTTTCAGACACTAAGAGTATTTTAACAATTTATATAAAGAAGAAAGTAATGAAGTGTATCTAAAATTGACGATTAATGAAACAATCATTAGAAGTCAATTTTTTATTTAATTTATAAAATATATTTAATCATTATTTAACATATTTAAATTATTAATCACTCTAAATTATAATATAACTAAGTATTTCACTATTAATTAATTTTATGTCATCTGCTACAAAAAAAAATAATTTTATACCATCACTTGTAAACTCTTACATATATAATTTATCAAATAAGCCACTTATATGTATTTATCCTATTTTTACTTATTTAAATAATTTTAAACTAAAAGCAATTAATCTATGAATAAAATAAAATTTAATCTAAATAAAAAATAAAGTTGCCAATAGATGCCTAAATTAAAATCTAGACCTATAATCTTTTTTTTATCACAATCTAGACCTGTAGTCTTGTTAATACAATTGATATCAATTGTTTCCTTTTGAATACAAATTTCCTCTAAGTCAAATATTTGCATAGGTTGTTATTATTTAAACGATCAAATTAATTGGGTCATCTTGATAATTGAAAAAATCAAATTGGTCAAACAAAATGATCTTTGCCTTCAAAAATATAAATATTAGTTTATGTTTTAAATAGTTTAGAGGTAAAAAGTTTAGAAAGTACAAACAACCAATGCTTATTTTAGATCTATTTAATGAGACAAATATTTTCAAAAAATAATTTTATATCTTAATTATTTTCTTACATTTTATAATTTTATAGATTTTTTTCGTTTTAAAAAATAATATAAGTGATGTGCTTGCAATTTTTGGCGGACTTCGTATTGTGAACGTAAATTTTGCAAAATTAGTGAAATGTCTATAATCTTGCCAATTTAATGCGAAAACTCCATAATTTTAAACGTGAGGGGCATATTTATTTTTTATTTAACCATCCGAGTCATTTAACCATCAAGGTGGAGCCCAACATTGAAATTTTAATGGTATAAATTGTACAAACGTATTTTCTTAAATAATAAAAAGTTATAGTTGAATAAATTAAGCAATATAATTATCTTGGTAATAACATTTTAATGCCTTAAAGAAAATTGTTTTTATTTTCTATGTCCATTAATAAAAATTTAAAATGTATGTTAAGTTGATATTGTCCATATAAATCTTATATTACTTTAATCAGTTTTGATGCTAATATGGGGCTTTTATTTGGGAACATAATATTAGTATTAAACTAACGATAATATATTAATGGCTTGATTTTTATCTCCTTTTTCTGAATAATATTGTGTTCGATAAAAAAATAAATTACTTTTGATTTTTACTGAATAATATAATTTATAAGACATAATTAAATAACAATTTAGTTTTTTTATTATTTATAATGGACAACTGACTTTTCAATCTTTGCTCCATTTATAGTGCAACATTACGATATACCTAACCAACTTCTCACATTAGTTGATAAATCTTGTTTTTCATTTTAGGGAATGTTTGTTAACAATAAAAACTTTTCAAATTGTATGTTAGCTAATGTTTAAAAAAAGGTCAAGTTAAAACTTTTTACTCTCAATAACTATCCTATTTTTAATTAATTTTTCATATTTTTCTATACAATTGTACTTTTTTTAATCATTTCTACATAATTAACCTACCTCTTTTAACTTTATCCTCTTTACTAACCATCATTACTTCTATCATATCCATCATTTTATAACTTTTACCTTCCAAAACTTTTCAATAAAAAATTTTTACTTTCCATAATTACCATACAAACTATTCTACCTTTTAATTATTTTTACATAACTACTCATATATTTAACATATCTATTACAACTTTGTTCTCTTTATTTTTCATCATTAACTCTATCATATCACACTATTTTCTTTCATTTCAAAAATTTTTATACTAAAAATTTTTTTATTAAAAGTTTTATCACTTCCAAAACACACCAATCCCTTCCTTATCTCAAGCCCTTAAAATAAAAATTATAAACTTTCACCTTTGTTTTCCTCTGTTTAACACGCCCGAACAAGTTGAGAATTTTCTAAAATCTTTCGATGATATGTTTTATCTGTGTTTTTGCCTACTTGCGACTTCTATTTTAGATAATGCAAGAATTGGAAATGCACTTATAACTAACTTCTAGATTTTCTGGTGATTCCAATACTAGTAAAAATTTATTTAATCTTTGTTCCCTTTAAAAGGCCCCAACTTATCATTGTTATCACTATTTTAACTCAATTCTATTGAGATTTCTAGAGTATCAACCATTTAGATGAAAAAGCCAAACCAAAAGTATATTATGATTGAAGATCTATAAAGGTAGTTTCTTCCCAATCACTTCTCGATGTTAATGTCAAAACTATTTTTTAAAATATTCTTATGACATGTTTTAAAATAGTTTGACATACGAAATTAGTCAAGAGGCCCAAAATCACATTTTCTATTCGGTGGTTAAGATGGTGTACGAACATGATAGGGAGTATGAAAGGGCACAGAGCTTAGCATCGAGTTGGTGTAATTTTGAGATACATTATTCATGTTTGAATTAAGAAGAAATATATATTTATTTTTAAAATATTTTTTGTTGATAAGTTTGTAACTGAAAGGGCACGTTATATGCAATGTATGATGACAAGTGATCCGCACGGAAACCCCCATACTTCCGGCCATGGAATTCATTTTTTATTTTATTTTGATTTTTTATAGACAGGTAAAGTCAGTTGTGCTAAATGTATAAATCAAGTTCTAATAATTTTAGACGTATTTTTTATTTTTAAATATAGTAACATTTTCATAATTTTCACAGGCAAAAATTATAAAAATTCCATTGTGTTTAATAATAAAAAAATATTTTTGGTTTATAGATTAAGGACAACTAACTTTTCATGTTTATAAAAAAAAAAATCAAAAAATAATTATGGGAGTCCTGTGCCGCTGGACCCATGGGATCACCCCTCGTATTGGTGTAATTTTAAGGTATATTATGCATGCTTGAATTGACAAGAAATATTTATTTGTTTCAGTTTTAAAAGATGTTTTTTGGTTGATTAAGTTTGTAACTGAAAGTTTTTTAGATTCAGTATTGTAATTGTATAAATTTGTTTAATTATAAATGCAATGTAAATATACATTTGAAAAAAAAAAATTGGTCGATTTAGTTTTTAACTGAAAGTTTTTAGATTCAGTATTGCAATTGTATAAATTTGTTTAATTATAAATGCAATGGAAAAATCTATTTGAATGATTGTCATAAAAAGCATCTATGAAAAAAAATTATCATTAAAAATAGCCTTTTTTGAACCACATGCCATCGATAATTGCTAATGATATCTTTATTATTACTTAATTATCGTTGCAGCTGTTGTGTCAATAAAACTGTCAGTAAACAAGTATTGTTAATATAAATGGCTAAGATTTTGTGACGAATAAAAAATGTCCATACATATAAAAAGAGTCATTACAAAAGGCTAGTGTAATGTTGAATTTACATAGTCATACACGTAGATTACAATCGTCATTATATGCATATTGTGATAGTATAAAACGGTCACTATATGACCGTCAATGTTAAAAATACATTTTTAAGCTTTTGTAATAGATTTGCACTGTCACTATATAAGATTTTTACCGTTGTACAATTATACATCAACGATTTCATTTTCCGTAAAATCCCTGTAAGGGAACAAAGCATAAAAATTCAAAGATTCCACGGAAAGCCCAAGACTTAATGATAAGGTTGGAATAAATAGAGTTGTTGAAAAGAAAAATAATTAAAAGTAGGTTAAAAGTGAAAAAATAGAATTTGGGACGGAAAAATCATACCTTGAAAAATATATTGCAAGTACAAGTACTATGGTTTCCCGTGATTTCTCATACTTGCACGTTAACAAAAATGGCCTTCCTAGCATACGATTTCAAGAAAGCCAACTTCTCATTACATTGGTTCATACTCCATATTATATAATTTCGACTTTCTAACTAATTAATCCTCGGTTAATCGAACATTTATGCATTTAATAAAAATAGAAAATGCGTAACATCTGCCGCAATAATTTCGTTAACATGCACACATTAGGTATAATCTAACTATAGATAATTTATACGTGCCTTAAAAATTCCTAGGAATATATTCCACTAATTATGCCTTATTATATCTTCAAATAGCCCTTAAAATTCTAATGCATGTAAAAAAAAGTCAACAATGAACATGTCGACACATAATTTAAGCATAGGAATTTTGGCATAATTTAGACCACACACTTTAAATATGCTAAAATAATCATACAACTTGAGAAATATGGGCATGTTCTCAACACCATGTTCAACTAATTACCATAAAAATGTTAATCAATTGCACGATACCACATTAACGATTTTTTTTTATAAATCACATTATAGAAATTGAGCTATTAGTCTATATGCAACTGAATC
This sequence comes from Annona cherimola, assembly GCA_030490835.1. NCBI lineage: Eukaryota > Viridiplantae > Streptophyta > Magnoliopsida > Magnoliales > Annonaceae > Annona > Annona cherimola. The sequence goes on along the minus strand of CM059973.1, from coordinate 63,771,376 downwards.
TTGAACCTTTCAATTGTTTGGATTACCTGTAAATCAATCAAGTTACACGGTTTACTAAAACTGTATTAAAAAATAATCTACAGATACAAACTCAAAGCATATGTAGATATATGATAGGCCAAGACCACTAAGTACCACCTAAATCCACTTCTCAAAAGGTCCACTTATGCCAGGGCCTGTTTGACAAGGGCCTGTTTGAGAGGATTGAAGAGGCTTTAATGGGACGAGAATATAATGATATATATTGAAAATGAAATAATTCTGATTATAATCACAACTTAAACTCATATTTATAGATATGACCGCACATTTGTATAAATAGAATAAATGACAGCATATTTTACTTCTAAATTCTAAATATGACAATGGCGTTAGGTTTTAATAGGTAACATGGTAAAAAATTTTAAATGACAAAACCACCTTTGTCATTTCTTAAAAAGGGATAGCATGTGCACATAGGAGTGGTTGGGTCTCTTTTTTATGTTTTTACATAATTTTGTCCAATTTATTAATATTATGTAATTAGAGTAGATTTTCTAATCTTTTAAGGGTAATTAGAGCAGATTTTTTATTTGTAACTTAACATCACTAACGTCAGTTTTAACAGAGTTGCTGGTATAAATTTTGGTCATATTTGGAATTTAACCCATTGAAAATATAAAAAGTTGTACTAAAATTTAAGAAAGGTGCCTTAGCCATCCAGCACACATTTCATTCAAAATTTTGAATACTTTGGAACACCCCCTAATTTGTTATTTTTTTAAGAAAATGGATGTGGGTAATCACCCACCCACCTCACGACCAGGTTCGATAACATGCACAGAAAATAAAATTTATCTTAAAGAGCTTTGATCCTAGGTGCCTGGGGAAAGTTACCTGTTTGCTTGTTTCTTCGCTCGCCCCATTTTTTGCTATTGGATTAGGCAAGATCAACTTCCTCCATCGAATCGGCCTGTTGCTTATGTGCAATATCGTCCCAGCATAAGGACTGTTTAAAAAATAAAAAATAAAGAGGGCCTCAAATTTCCTCTAGCTCGAATTCCTCTTTCGTGAATTCGTCTCTTGCTTAAATCCCTGATGTATCTCCTCTAGTTCAAATCCTTCTTTTGTCTCTTACTGTTTCCGACTTGAATCTCCACTAGCGACTACAACCACAACCAAATTCCTCTTTCATGTTTAGCTAAAATCATCTCTCTCTCATCATTCTCCTCCTCCTAAACTCGCTGATTGGAGAGAACAACTACAGCCAGAGCCATTCGATCAATCTTCTCCCCCCTCTTGCATTATCCCCTCTCATCTTGCCTCATTTCTTTCTATCTAGATTTCAGCAACTCTACCTCGCAACTCTCGGCTTCCATCCCCTTTTCTCTTCCGCATGGCTACCCTGCAGGTAGGAAATCGCACAACAAAGATGAAATCCGAAGCTCTCTAATTATGGGCTGAAAGCACAAATAGTCTTTCCTAAATTCTAAGCTACCTTTATGCAGATAATTCAATCAAGGCTCGCAAAATAAATGTGATACAAAAACACCTACATTTTGATAAGAATTTAGCTTATGCTGAATAATTCTTATCTGATTCGATTCCCGCTGATCGCTTAATCCGATCCAAGCAGGGTTCCTCTTATCGGAGGGAACATATCCGGATTCTTGGAATACAAGAAAAAGGTGTAAAATCGTCTACCCTGAATGAAATAACAGAAAGCTTTTATATGTAGCCTATGCTAGGACACGATCCTTCTAACTAACATGCACGGCCTGACAGAAGTCGTTAGCTGCCCTCCATCATAGGTCCAGCCTCTCCCGCGGCCTAAGTTGCCCACGTGGCCTGAGTGTGCGACCTTGATTAATCGTTTGTTGAGGCAGCTCTCTGTCCCGCACTTGCTCTCCATTTCGCACTTGCTGTAGCTCCTCTTCAGCCTCTACTTGTGGCCCAGTTTCTCCAGCATGAGCGTTGGTCATATCATTCCCGCCGGGGTCAGAACCAACCTGGTCCTCCAGGTTGAAATGAGGGAAGAGAGAACGGATTTGATTCTTAGCCTCCCACGTATCATCCGAAGCAGTCAGCCCTTTCCAACGGATCCGAAGTTCTGTAATGGCATCGGACCCGCGAAGTACCTGGCGTTCAGCAAGCACCCGCTCTGGTTCCATTGTAATTTCATCAAATTGGTCGGTGGGTGGAAGAGTAGGCATGGAGGGAGAATCGCCCAAGCATCTTTTCAATAGAGACACATGAAAAGTGGGATGAATCTTGCAACCAACTGGTAGATCCAGTTTATAAGCAACTACACCAATCCGTTCCAAAACATTAAAGGGTCCATAAAATCGAGGAGAGAGTTTGTGAGTATGTTGGGGCCTAGCTGAAACTTGTCGAAAAGGTTGCAATTTGAGGTACACCCAATCACCAGGCTGAAATTCTGATTCCCGACGATGTTTATCAGCCATGTGCTTCATCCTGTTTTGGGCTTGTAACAGATTATCTCGTAGCCGACGCAAGGTTTGATCACGCGTAGACAACCACGCATCCACATCGGCTATGTTAGTCGATCCAGACTCATACACCGGAATCGTAGGAGGAGTATAACCATATAAAGCTTTGAAGGGAGACATGCCAGTAGCTGTGTGATAGGCAGTATTGTACCAATATTCGGACCACGGCAGAAGATCAAGCCAACGACGAGGGTGCTGCAAAGTGAAACAACGGAGATATGTCTCAAGGGTGCGATTTGTGACCTCTGTTTGCCCATCAGATTGTGGGTGATAGGCTGTGGTATGCTTGAGCCTTACCCCCTGTTCTTTGAATATGGCCTTCCAAAAGTGACTGAGAAAGATGGAATCACGGTCAGAAATGAGGGACTTTGGCAAGCCGTGAAGTTTGACAACATCATGGATAAAAACCTTCGCAACATCAGGAGCCGAATAAGGATGACCCAAAGCTGAAAAGTGCGCGTATTTGGAGAGGCGATCCACAACCACTAAGATAACAGATTTTCCTTTAGAATTGGGCAGTCCCTCAATAAAATCAAGAGTAACCTCTTCCCATAAACAATTAGGCAAAGGAATAGGCTGTAACAGCCCCGCTGGCCGCATAGTAGAGTATTTGACACGATTACATGTGTCGCAAGCAGCTATCATTTGCTTGATGCGGTCACGCATACCCGGCCAATAAAAATGTTCGTTGACCCGTTTAAAGGTTCGAAAAATTCCTGCATGTCCACCCAATATCGAAGCATGGAAATAATCGAGTACCTTAGGAATAAGGTGGTTATCGGAAGGCAAAACCACTCGCCCTTTGTAATAAAGCAAGCGATTATGCAGGCTGTAGTGAGGAGGACCAGGCTGTACACCCTCCAGCTGATGTCGGATTGTGGATAAGGATGCAGACTCCCTGTTCTGCTGCAAAGCCTCCTGCCATAACGGACTGACAATGGTAAACATGCTTAATGCTGCCAATGCCATTCGACGGGACAAGGCATCAGCTGCCCCATTCGCAGTTCCCTTCTTGTACTCCACTGTAAAGTTATAACCCATGAGTTTACTCATCCATTTTTGCTGCTCGGGAGTTAAGATTCGCTGCTTCAAGAGATGCCTTAAACTGTTATGATCCGAGCGGACAATGAACTGGTGGCCAAGCAAGTACGGGCGCCATTTTTTGACAGCAAGCACAATCGCCTTGAGCTCCTGTTCATAAACAGATCGGCCATGATTTGCAGAAGATAACGCCTTGCTGAAGAAGGCAACGGGGTGGTTCCGTTGACTTAAAACCGCCCCAACACCCTGACCGGAAGCATCACATTCGACGATAAAAGGAATGGAAAAATCTGGAGGCTGCAAAATTGGAGGTTGACAAAGAGCTGTCTTTAGTTGGTTGAATGCGTCTTCTGCAGATGGAGACCACTGAAACTCATTCTTCTTGAGCAAATTAGTTAAAGGTGCAGCCATCAATCCATAATGCCGAATAAAACGACGGTAATATCCGGACAGTCCCAGAAATCCTCTCAACTGTTTTACAGTCTTGGGTCGAGGCCAATGTGCAATACAGTGAAGTTTATTTGGATCGGCTTCAATTCCGCGGGCTGAAATTACATGGCCTAAATATCCTATTTGTGAACGGCCAAATTCACACTTCTTGCGATTAGCTAGAAGGTGATGTTGCTGGAGACAGGATAAAGCTGCATGAAGGTGAGCAAGGTGAGCTTCCCATGAAGGACTGTAAACCAGAATGTCATCAAAGAAAACTAAAATAAACTTCCTGAGAAAAGGCCCAAAGATTCCATTCATAAGACTTTGAAAGGTAGCAGGTGCATTGGATAACCCAAAGGGCATGACTAGATATTCAAACTGACTGTGATGTGTTCGGAAGGCAGTTTTATTAATGTCTGCAGGATGCATGCGAATTTGGTGATAGCCCGAACGCAAATCGAATTTCGAAAAAACAGAGGCTCCTGTAATCTCATCAAGCAACTCATCAATAACTGGAATGGGAAACTTATCTTTTACTGTAATCTCATTCAAGGCCCGATAATCCACACACATTCTCCAGGAACTATCCTTCTTCTTAACCAGTAATACTGGTGCAGAAAACGGACTAGTGCTTGGCTGTATCCACCCTTTTTGTAGCAGCTCAGTTACTTGAGATTCAATTTCTTGTTTATGGTGATAAGGATATCTGTAAGGCCGGATTGAAGCAGGAGCGGCATTTGGAAGCAGCTCAATGTGATGATTAACTTTTCTTAATGGCGGCAACCCGTGAGGTTCAGCAAACACAGCTTCAAAATTGTTTAAAAGTTGATCAAGATCTGTCGCACGGCCACTGGAGTCACTACCCATAAGCTGGAGAGATTCCTTAACCCCTTGTAACATAAACACTTGGCACGATGATGCATGCAATTTCATTAGTTGACGGCAGGAGGCCAGCTGAATTTCTGTGGGTTTCAACCCTTGCAATTGGTACCAAACCCCCTTCAAAGTGAAACTCATGACTCGCTTGACCCAATCAGATGTAATCACCCCTAAACTGGATAGCCAGGCTACTCCGAGAATCACATCAGCCCCTCCCAATGTCAAGGGAAACAGATCTACGTTATGACTGCCCCCTTCAATCATCACCTCCACATTCCGGCAAATACCCTGTCCAGCTAAGTATGTGCCATCACCCTTCATGACCCGAAACCTGCTAGTATTCTCAGTTATCAATCCCAACCGCCCCAAAAGCTGACGATGGATAAAATTATGGGTACTTCCGGAATCAATCATGATAACCACCTCCACTCCACAGATGATGCTTTTGATCTTTAAAAGTTGGTATGCATCCATTCCCGCAAGTGCCTGTAAAGAAATGCAACACAATTCTGGTTCAAATAGTTTGTCTGGCTCTCTTCCTGATTCGACATCTCCGTGTTCTTCAGAGGAACTGTCTTGCCACTCTTGTTGGAGAACACACAGCTGTTTGTTGGAACAAATATGGCCCTTGACGAACTTTTCATCACAAGTGTAACACAAGCCTTTCTTGCGATGATCTTGTAACTGTTCCCATGACAGTCGCTTTACAGGAACACCCGATCTAGATATGTCCTGTTTGGGAGGCTCCGCTGTCTTTGGAATGAATTTCTCAGTTGGTCGAGAAACAGGATCTAGTCGCCCCTCTTGCATAAATTTTCCCACGAGTCGGCCACTGGATTTGTTCCTCATCATTTTGTTATTGAATCGTTTAGCCCATCCAATCGCTTCTGCTAACGTCGTTGGCCTCATCATCCTCACCTCGGACCCCAACTCCTCCCGAAGACCTGTAATGAAGGCTCCCACCAATGCCTTCTCCTTCAATCCCCGAGCACGGTTTGTTAAACTCTTAAACTCTTCCAAATACGTCTCCAATTTTCCTTGTTGATAAACTGAGCTAATGGCCTCATGTACATCCACCTGATTACCCTCCTCAAAATGCAGTCTAATACTTTTACAGAACCGCCGCCATGAATCCACTTCTCGACGACGCCTAGCCCAATAATACCACTGAATGGCTGCCCCCTCGAGGTGATAGGAAGCCACCCGTACCCTGTCTTCTTCAGAAGTATTCGTCATCTCAAAATAAATTTGGGCCCGGAGGAGCCAAGAATTAGGATCACCTGAGGAGAATACTGGGAAGTCCAACCTCCCTTGTTGAAAGTTGCTAGGAAAAAGTGGCGGTGTATTGCTGCAGCTCTCCTTAACTCGCTCTACACGATTCCTATGAAGATGCAACCTGCCAGCACGACCTTCAACTCTCTTCCGACCTGTTTCCACTTCTTCAGCAGCTGATGAATCATCACTGGATAAGGATGCCTCACTATTCGAAGACCAACCGGATAATTTTCTCTTATCCTTAGTAGAATCGAATAGCAGATTCATACCCGTTTGGAGATCTTTGAGTTGATGGATCACACTCGACATCTCCCTCTCCAGAGACGAAACTCGAAGATCCTGGCCTCCCCTTGGATGCTCACTTGCAGAACCCGATCCGCTTTCCACCGTCGCGTTATGCTGCTCAATTCCCGCAGATGTTCCTTCGGCCATGGTTGTCAATGGAACTGCCCTGCGTGATCTTCGCCCGCGTCGCGCCAGCCTACCCGAACTTGGCTTTGATACCTGATTGATAAGAATTTAGCTTATGCTGAATAATTCTTATCTGATTCGATTCCCGCTGATTGCTTAATCCGATCCAAGCAGGGTTCCTCTTATCGGAGGGAACATATCCGGATTCTTGGAATACAAGAAAAAGGTGTAAAATCGTCTACCCTGAATGAAATAACAGAAAGCTTTTATATGCAGCCTATGCTAGGACACGATCCTTCTAACTAACATGCACGGCCTGACAGAAGTCGTTAGCTGCCCTCCATCATAGGTCCAGCCTCTCCCGTGGCCTAAGTTGCCCACGTGGCCTGAGTGTGCGACCTTGATTAATCGTTTGTTGAGGCAGCTCTCTGTCCCGCACTTGCTCTCCATTCCACACTTGCTGTAGCTCCTCTTCAGCCTCTACTTGTGGCCCAGTTTCTCCAGCATGAGCGTTGGTCATATCACATTTGCTTCATGTATGATAACATGGGATCGAGAATGACCGGGTTGGTGGGTTGGGGGGTTGGTGTGCGGGCCATGGGGAGGTGGTGGGCATTCAGTTTTTGGAAAATTTTACATTCCATTCCCTCCCTGCGCAAGGATGAAAATCGAATAACTCTAAATATTTGATAGGATGATCTATATTTATTTAATGCAATGTCTCAAGATTAATTACACATGTATGGCCAAAAAAATTATTATAATTAATTAAAATTTTTCAAAATCAACTTTCACTAGTCATATTCTCATTATTACATCTAAAACATAATAAACTAAAGTCATATTCTCATTATTACATTCAAAACATAATAAACTAAAATATGTGTTCACTATTTCCAATACATGCCTTAAAATAATTTTAAATAAAATAAAATGACCATTCTCAAAAACTTTCAAGCTAGTCAATCTCTAGGGTACCACTTGATTTGGTACACTTATAAAAATAATGGGTAATTCGAACATGACTAGCAAGTAGAAAATTATTTTAAATGGATAACGACCTAACTAAAACTTAATTAAATGATAAAATAATCATTTAATTCAATAAATTAAAATTTTGGCTTTATTTGTAAAATCAAACAATTCTATTGAGTCCAGAAGCATAAAAAATATAGAATTAACTGTTTAATCACAAAATCGGAAACTAAATACTCAATTTATAAATGAAACAAATCCTACGGATCAAAATCCACTGCATCAGCGTGCATTCTCCCTTTTGGTCTTGTTTGGCCCTTGCCTGCTTGGCCCCATTGCCTGCCGCTCTGGTCTGTGCCTGGTTACGGCCTTGGCCCAACCACATGGAAAGACTAAACAGCAAATTCTCATAAATGACTTTCTTGCAAAATATTCATAGTTCCGTCCTTTCCGGAAAAAGTTCCTTACAGACACTATTCTATAAAATTTTCCATTTTCAGAAGTTGCTGGAAGCTTGGAACGTCAGGCATGTTTTCAACTTAATGTACCAAAAGCAACGAAAAAAATGGTTGCAAATACCCAAGGAAGGCAAAATCATGCCGTCCACTTCTAACGGCACCCAAAACTCATTTCCGTTATCACGTATATTAACATATGTATTATGTTTCTACAGTCCACCACTTATATTAATATATAATCATGAATAATGTGCATCTTACATTACAGCATCATCACATCTATGACCATATATTTTCAACAAATGCATTTATTGCATAAACCACAGATTAATATCACTTATTTAGGCATAAAACTAATGCATAAATCACTTATAAAATTTTATATCCTCCAAATTTCATTATGAGTGCAAAAAATTATTTTATGATACATATATGAAACCTTTAGCCAAAAAAACGACATATACAATTAATTAAGATAATTAATTATTTGCATAAAAATAATTTCAGCATAAATAAATATTGAAGTCCATCATAAACCTTCAAAATAAAATTTCACTTGTCTACGAATTTCTCCTACGGTATATCTAAACCATTCTCTAATCTTTCCTACGAAACACATCAATCAAAATCTAAATTCCTAATACTTCTGAACCACAGGTATATCAACCGAGCTGCACTAGAGTTACATGAATGGTTAAAATAAAAGTGAAAATATAACCTCCGACATACATAAATAATAATTGGGCAAAACACATTATTAATTATTTAGCTAAGTTAGTTAAAGGGTCTACCTTTGCCACAGGCTATCATACGAATACTTGATTGAAAAATTTAAAAATTTTAAGGTATTTACAAATAGCGTCTAGCAGCAATTAAAAGCAATCGCAACTTCGCCAACAAGATCCGATCACATCTCGGTTGTCAATGGCAGTGCTACTGTGCTTCATGGATGACCTTCCTCTTGCCAGCAGCCGCACTCTTATTTCTCCCATAATTTTGGCGGTCGTGACGAGAAAATCACTCGGCAACCACCTATTTCCATCATAGTAACTATTTCCAGCGGCATCGCTTCTCGATTGTCAGCAGCACTGATTACAACCTCCATCGTGGCCGCACACAGAAAATCCATCAATTCCAACGTGTTCAACAATCCATGCCAGGCGCATGCGCAAAAGGAGGGCGGTAGAAGTTGTAATGTGCAAGTGGAGATGACGAGTCAGCAGGTTAGCGCGAGCCGTAAGCACTGTTTTGAAAATCGGACCGAACCCGGCGGTCGGACCGTGAACCGGTCACGTCCCGGTTCGTTACTGTTACCGGTCCAACCGCGGTTCGACTACCGGTTCGATCCGGTTGAACCGGAAAAACCGGGAACCGGTCACAAAACCGGTTCAGTGACCGGTCCGGTTTTAAAAACATTGGCCGTAAGGAGTCTTTGCATCGCATCTCAACCGTACATGCGAAGCAACTAGTGCCTCCTTGCGGAGCGCACGTATGTCTAGCAGTTTTCAATGAAAATGCAAGGCACCAGAAGTAGGGTTCAACTCTGGTTGGGTTTAAACCGGGTTTGAGTGCACTCAAACCTTAACTCTAATATTAGAATCCAAGTCCGGACTGGGTTGGCGTTGGTTTCGGTTTTGGTTTCGGGTTGAAATTCGAATTACTCTCAAACTCATCGAAATTGAAATTACTGACAAAAATAATAAATTTTTTAAATATTATTGCATTAATACATAAATGATTTACATGTGAATATATTTATGTCCTATGATATTTTGGTTTTGATGAAAATTAGTCTTTTAGTTAAAAGATAATTTTAAATACAATGAACGTTATGAATTTACACATTACAATCAAGGTAATGTTATGAAAAAATAATCAAAGTAAGAAAAATAAATGAGATTACATAAAATCAGTATCTAAAATTTTATAAAAGTAAGACTTATATATCTCATAATTAATTAGTCTATATACAATAATTTTAAAGAGTTGGTATATTTATAATTATTTATAAATAAAATTAATTTAGATGTAATATATTCAACTTTTATTGACAAATGTATACAACATTTAGTTTTTAGAATAAACATTTTATAATTTAATGAGATTATGATTATGTGGAATAACTTTTATCTGAATTATAATTGAAATACTTAGTGCGTGACTAAACATAATTATTTTAATAAATTAGGGAAAATACCGAGTTTGGACCAGGTCAGGTTTTGGTACCAAGTTGATGCAAATCTGGTATTGGTTTCGGGTTGAAACCGGGTTGGGTTGAAACTGGGTCTAATGTGAAAATTTTTTAAAAATAAACCCAAACTTGGTTTTGAAATCAGGTCAAGTCGGGCGGGTTCCAACTGACCCAGTACTAAGTTGCACCCCTAAACAGAAGCGCATCCATTCCTATAAACGGGGTGATGGTCTACCAAAGAAATCAATTGTTTTAAAGATAGATCGTCAAAGTCAGGAGAAAAGCAAAAGAAGAGGAAAAAAGAGAGTGTTTTACTCATGCAGAATACTAATGAAAACCAAATCAATAAGCTTTTTATACTATACATCAAAAAAGGCTTTTTATACTATTTTCTCTTTTGACTTTATTATTGCAGACTTAATGTGTATATTTAAGAATATTTATATCTTTGGATTCATTAAAATCATGTCAAAATAGTTTTCTCATTCTAGGGTTTGGAATGTAGTATATAGATAATTCGAAGTAATGATTTAATTTCATTTATTTATGATGGATTTTTTTTGGTTTTATATCCTATTATTTAATTAATTATTTTATATTTGGTATTGTACTTTTGTATAATTTAGTGTATGAAGTAATAAAACTAGGGGTATTAATGGTCATGGTTAACCCATCTGTTCACCCTATTTATAAATGAGTTTTGTTGAAATTTTTGAATAAATGGTATATGATTTGTCAACTAATTCAACCATTTATAAATAAATAAGTTAGGACTAAGATTTTACAACATGTCAACTCATTTAGTAACTCATGCAACCCATCTAACCTGTTAACTCATTTGCAACCTATTAAGAGAAGACATATAAATTACACTAAAACTCCTATTGCAGCATCACCGTTGATCACCATCATGCAGTCCCTGTCACTGCCAGTAAGCTTATTCCCTCTCCCTCTTTTCCTCTCTTTATCTCCCTCTCTCTCTCCTCCTCTCTATCTGATCATCCTCCTATCTCTCTCCCTATTCCCCTCTCTCCATCTTTCCATTTGATTCTCTTCTCTCTCTCATTCTTCATCTGACCATGCCCCCTCTCTTGGTCTTTGCCTGTTTCCTTGTTACTCCATCTCATCGCTCCTTATGTCTCTTCCCCCTCTCTCCTTTCCCCTTATTTCCTACACCTACCATGCAACCTCACACAACCCGCTAATTTGTTTATTAAATGGGTATGGGTTGGGGTCTTAAACTCGTTAATAAATAGAATAGGGTTGATATTTTTAAATGAATTAAAATTAAGATTAGATAGGGTTGTGACTTGGGTTCATGAAACTCAAGTTCACCTTAACCTAGTTCTAATTCTATCGATAAATACTTAAACTCTAATCCTAATTTTGAAATTAGGTTTAGGTTGAGTTTTAGGTTAGAATTTTGGTTAATGAATTTATATTTTATTTAAAAGAAATAAGTTTAGAATTTCGTTTCAATATATAATTGTAACAAATTATATAAGTAATAATAATAATAATATATAGTCAAACTACATATTTAACTACATATTTTAAAAAATATAGAAATCTAAAGAATATTTCTAGAAGAAAATTTAGCATAAAAATAAGATAAAAGAAGAAAATTAATAGATGTAAAAATAAATTATAGAAATAAGATCTAAATATAAATGAAAATAATATACTTTATTTATAACATAATTACAATATACAAATATGTAATCAAATATAACTATAAATAACATAAAATACATAAAATATAAAGATATATTGTTCATATATTATGTATATAATTGCATAATAAATATAAAATGAAAAATTGTGCTTAGATTTTTTCGAGTTCAGATTCATTCGAACTCTAAAACTATCTTATTTATAAATCAAGTTCCTCGGGCTTGAAGTTTTCGAGCTCGAGTTATAAAAAGGCAAATTCTAACACCATTAGAATTCAAGTTCTGCAGGTTGGGTTTAGACTCAACCTAGCCAAGGTTGCACTCCTAGGATTAGAATCTAACCCATCTAACCAATATGTTAACACCCCTAGATGGCACTGAGATGTGAAATTTTAAATTAAAAATTAAGACATTAAACTAAGAAGTTTTCACCTCAAGATAAGCAAGATCCTTTTAAGGAATTTTATGAATAACTATAAATTTTAATTAATATAACATAATGAAACTAGGCAATTATGTTGATTAAAAAATATATGTTTGCTTTAAGAAAAGATGTTAGATTAAATTAGGATTATTCCTTGCAAATTATCCAAAATAAATAAATTAGTTGTTTATCGTAGATAATTTATATGCGATACTCTTGTAAATACCCTACTTGAATATTGGAAGAAAATTTGTAATTTTAAAAACATGTATATATAATAAATTTTTTTATAAAATTTTCTATAACAATACATGCTTTAAATACTCAAATTTTACTATTGATATACATACAGTATATTTAAATGTATCATTATTATCAATATGGAAAATTTTAAAAGCAAAATAGGAGCATTTTGATATTTTCCAACAAATCAGGTGTGACATTACAAATTTGAGCAACTTAAGTGTATATAATAAATAATAAGAAATTCATCTAAAATAAAGAAACAAATAATAAGAAAGGAATGCAAATTATAAAATAAAAAAATCCAACCATGCACAAGCCGTGTCGAGCTAAACATGCCAAAAGTCAATTTCAATTTCCTAGCAAGAGGCAAATGACTTTTTATTAGCCAACATAATAAAATAAAATAAATAAATTGGACAAGGTAGTCATTTAGGCACCATTGTTGAGTATACTGGGAGTTTATAAATGTCATTGGATGATCCATCTTAATCAAAACAATATGGAGGAGAATCAAGAAGAAAGAAGAGAAAAGGAGAATGTGTGGTTGATAGAAAGATCGAGTTAATCTCAATCATTGATCCACCTCATCTAGGTTAGTCATTATTTATTCATTTATTTTTTATTAAATTTAGTAGCAATCGATGATGGAGATCAATCTGAACCATTGATTTTGGGAGAAAGATTTCATATTTGAAGGAAGAAAATTAATGTTCATAGAAATCAAATTTGTTAAATGATTAAATTTGACGGTGGTCAATTTTAATTTGTGAATTGAGAGTTTTTGATATTCGTACATGGCCATGATCGGAGGTTGTTACTTATAGAAAATTACACCTAAAGTTTTGATCAAAATGGGTCCAAATAAATACTATATCATTAGAGTACAAGAAGATGATCTCAACCCTTCAACCCATAATTCTATATATAACCTAGATGATCCAAACCATAAGATGTATGTAAATTTTGATTTTATATAAACACATGAAGTTAGATCATGTGTGGCCACCTTGTAGATAAATATAATACATTTGTTGCATCTATGATTAAAACTATGGTTAATAGTTTAGATTACCAATTATAATAGTTTATAACTTAAGTTATATAACTCACGTAATAAATCTAAAAGCAAAAAGAAAAATATATAAGAAATAATAAACAAATGATTTTAACATGAAAAGTTTTCTAAGAACCCATTATACAACCATTAAAGAACGAATAAAATTTATAATAAAATTTTTTCTAATTTGTAAATTAAAAATCTTAGAAAGTAAGCCTGAGCAGGGTAAAATGACAGTCAAAATCAGCAGCATCAATTGATTTTTCATAATTTTTATACAATAAAATTAAGGATGAAAATTTTATATGATATGTCTAACATCATGAATTTCACTCAAAAAATATATAAATAAGAGAAATATAGGTAAAAATTAACGTGATTTGGACCATCCCATAAACACACACCCTTGTTTAAGAAAATGAAAATACATAAACAAATACAAATAATTAGTATTTTATGTTGAAATTATTTTATTTAGTCAATTAATGTAGTTATTGATTTATGATAAGAATTTCATATAAAAAAACCTTGATTTGATTATAAAGAAAAATCAAGGGACCTTAGTGTGTGTGTTTTTAACAATTATGGGCAGATTGAGAAACAATCAAAATAAAATTTTTAAATCAAATAATAATTATCTAAATTAACACGGTTAGTTAAAATTATAATTATTGAGTTGATTTATGAGGAAAATTTTCTTAAAATATTTGAAGAATATTGAAAATTAGATTGGATACATAGATTGCTGAAATTTAATGTGATCAAGGGAGTGCTCACCTATGATCATATTAAGTTATGGAGATAAAATAATTATTAACTAGTAATTAATAATATAAGAATGATGTTTAGTAGTTAAAATTGAATATTTTAATAATTGAGTTCAATACAATGTAGAAAATAAAAATCAAAAGTTAAAGGAGTAATCTGGTAATTCTGTGAAATGAGCACCAAATCGAATTAATTATTTTATTAACTTGGAGAAAGTAATATTTTAGAATTAATGAAATTTATTATAAATGATATATTTTGAAATAATTTAATTTATACAAAGAACATATTTTGACTGAATTATGAAAGTAGAGTATCTAAGAATATCCGCGCATTTTAGGATGAAGCATCCTTCTAAATTATAATAAGAAAGTTAATTTGAATTAGAAATATAGAGTAAAGAAAAATATTAGTTTTTCAGTACGATAATTTAAGCATTATAGCAAACTACGATGTAACAATGAATTTGAGATTTACACAAAGTAAATAAAACTCTTTTCTTCTATTTTTAATCTTGTATTACAGTGTATAGTGATGGGCATGTATGTTTTGGATGCCATTATTTTATAATTTTGAATGAATGAATCTTATTTATGATAGTTTATTATGATGCTGAATTTGGTCTTTGTTCATGTTGGCATTATGCATTATGACATTGTCATATATTGCTTGGGTTGCTGGCATATTCAATAGCCATGACTATAGTTATGGATTTGTGAAATGTTGTTGTTAGACCATCGGTAATGACTTTTAGCACATCTTCATCAAAGATCAGGATGTGATAGCCTGGGTGACACCGATTTAGACCTATCTGTTTGACCACTGTGGATTTACTAGGATACAAATTGATTTGTCTGACCCTTGTGATTTAGATAATGTATATTATGAACCGGTCTATGGAACTGGTGGTGTAGTAGCCATCAACGTAATAGTTAGAGCTGAAGTTGTTTACATAATGTGGTATGCTATAGCTGTAGCTGGTTGGTAAGTGCAATAAATTATCAATTACATCTTCGATTTTGATAAAAATGTTTCCCGATCGAACCATATTGTACAAGTTCGGCCACTCATGCTGGGTAGTGATGACAACCTACATTGTATAACAAATGAGATTACAAGGTGAGATACCAAATCTCTCCATTGGAATTGAGATCTTTGTGGGAATAATTTGAAGAAGTGATATGCATATGATGCATTGATGCATACTTGAGCATTTATATATGCTTCGTATGGATTTAAACTTGATTCAGATTTATATGATATAACTCATTTTTTTACTCAGATATATCTTACTTATTTAAGTTTTACCAGTTTATATTTATATGCTCTACTTATTGAGTTTGCCTACCATATTTTATCATTTTTATAGCCAGCATGTGGGCAGAGACCAATATGGTATTAATGTACCAAATGAAGTTTAGGACTTGATGAATTCAGATTTAGAATTATTTATTTTGATTTTTAAGAGCGATGTAGTAAGGGTGTGAAGTATGTATTCAATCTGGTTTATGATAACTTAATAAATTAAGGAGTGCACCTACATATGTTCTGTTATTATCATTGATCCTTTACTTTAGTAGCAATCGTTGACTTTGTCGGCGGGCCATTATAACTCTAGATCCTTAACAACTCTCATCTTTAGTTTCTTTAAACTTTTAAGATTTTTGTTTCATTTAGTTCCATCATATTTCCTCATACTTATTAAAATTCTTACCCGTTTGGATGATATTTATGTGCTATCTCCTTTTATTAAGATCACATGCATAATTTGAATCTACAAATTCTATCAATGCATCACTAATTCTTCAAAATTTCGAATACATATTTCAAAATCTTACAAATACCTAAGTTTCCATTTTACTGCATATTAATGTTCTTTACCAAGACAAGATATATATCTACTAATCACTAATTCTGTGCGTGACATCTAGGTGAGTACAAATCGTAACAGCCAATATGCATCTAATTGCACTATGATATGAGAAATGGGACAAGTACTCTATATTTTCATCAAATTATGGTACCTCTACAAAAAGCTTAAAATGATCAACAAAAATATAGTGGAAAAATTTCCTACTTAACCCAAATTTGAAAATGCTTGGTTTGAATGTAAACTCTTCATTGTTTCAAATGATATTTTCTATTAGGTCAATTTTAAAATTCATTTTTTAAAGTTTCTATAGCTACATCAAGCCAGAAATGATATTTTCCATATGGTAACTAAAAATTGTTCTTTAAAAGTTTATATGACTGCAACAAGCTTGTGGCATAAGTTTATTCGAGATTGATCTAAATATTATATCATGATATTGGGTTGTTTAGATTTTATAAAATTACTTTGGTGGGAGACAAATTAAGCGTTCGGGAACATTTCCAACGAATTGCTTCTCAATTCTCATTAAGTATACAATCGTTGGACAACCTAGCAGTGTTCTATTAGAACCGGTTTTCAATTAAGCAAATGTTGAACTGGTTCCATTAACACCACCATATGTAATCCGATCCATATAACACCACTATCTGTAATCCGATCCATATATTTTCTATTTTGATTATTATTATTATTATTTAATAATCTCCCTTAAGGTTGTTTTAATCAAAATTTTGCGTTAGCCACACATAAGATAAAGATTTTAATGGATTTATACTCACTCTAAAACTGTACTTGCCACTGGGCAATTGGCCCGCGATAAGCAGAAAAGCCGACAAACAGCCAACTCAGTTTCGACTCCCTTTTCGTTGGTGAGAAGGGATTTACAAAATAGTCCTCCTAAAATGAAAGTTTTACAATTCCTTCCTCAAAAGCGAGGATTTTTATAGATTTTTTCTTGTTATAAGGGTGTTTATAGGAAAATTTTCACCATTGTGTGAAGATATGAATATGCTTAATTGTAATATCAAGTTGTCATATTATATAAATATAAATTAAAAATGGGTTATTGTTAATGCACCTGAGTGCACTTAGTTTCATTACACCTGGGTGTATTTAATCTATCTTTTTTTTAGTTTTTAAAAAAAAAAATCATAAAAGTGTTAATCTAAGTGTATTTAACATGAATTTCGATTTTATCATTTTTGAAGATTTTCATATATTTTTTGAATTTTTTAAAAATCAATGACATTTTAATGATTGTGTTAAAATTTTTCAGAAAAAATTTTAAAAATAGTTATTTTCACCCGACACACCAAAACTAAGTACACCCAGGTGCACCTAATCAGATCCTTTAAAAAACTTTACTTATATAATTTCTGACTAATCTATATCCATTTTTAAATCAAATCAATATTTTAAAGGATGAATGGTTCTAAAATGAAAATTGCCGCGGATGGTCAACATGTACTTCGATCTCCTTTTCTTTCTTAATCCTGGAGCCAGGGAGATCTTAGCTGGAAATCAACTCAGATGTGACTTCCTTCCGCATATGGACTAGCAAAGTCCACATTGCCCAGCTCACCTCCCGGCCAAGTCTTTGCCAATGTTGTCAGAACCGAACCGATGATTGAACCGGTAAAGGTACTGATCTGGTTCGAACCGATGACGTCAGCATGATATATTTATGATGTTATAAATATTAAATTATTTTTAAATTTTAAATAAATAATTAAATAGATTGAATTATTAATAAAATTATATTTTCATAAATCCTAAATATATATGTTAGATTTTAAGAATCACCATATAAGTACAAAATATGCAAAAAAAACTAATAGCAAGTTTTAAAAGGAAAAATATGAACGTTAAAAAAATTAACTACATTAACTAACCTGAAAGACTTAAATTTGTAATAAGCTCTGACCGTTGTTGATTGGATGTTGGTTCTTGAATTTTTTCCCGTTTATTTTTACAAATAGCGTAAGCATTTTAAACTATGTTGGATAATAAATTTTGACAGTCTATTACCAAGAATAATAAGTCATGCATCCCCAATTACCAATGTCCATTAGAAACACATCTATTCCAAAACAGATAAAAAGGAGACGACGAAAGACAATAGACTTCATCGCAATGAATTAGACTTTCTATAACTATTCCCTATTATTGTGAAAATTAATTATTATTTCCCATGCTTATTATTGCTTCTCAATGTCTCAACAAATTCATTCCGCATCGACGATCCTTCCTTCCCCACCGCCACTTCCTCCGCTCCCACCACCACCTCCTCCCCTCTCCCCACCTCCTCTCACGCCCGCAATTCCTCCACCACCAGCTTTGAACAATAGAACTACTCCGACGCCAGCGGCCATCTGATCATCGGCACTCCACAGTTCAAGCTCTCCAGCACCGAATTCCACCCGCAGTGGCTCACGAACACCTCTGTCGCCCGGTGCTTTAGAATCTCTAGCTGCGGCGCCGGCGCCCATTTCCTGATAAGAAGCCCCAACTTCTTCTCCTGCACCCATTCCTCGAATCCCTCCGGAAGCCACCGCCTATCGATCTCCCCATCTGCGTCGAACTCAATCAAAGGCCGCGCGACCCACACAAATGCAGTGGCTCACGAACGCTGGTTGTGGCTGTGGCTATGATGATCTCAGCTGGCCTCCACATATCTGGCGGCCATCTCAATCCGGCCGTGACGCTGGGCCTCGCCGTTAGGGGCAACATCACCATTTTCCGTTCTATCCTCTATTGGATCGCTCAAATCATCGGATCCACTCTGGCGTCTGCGGGCGAGGGTGTCTGCGGGCTGCGGCGACGGCGTCGAAGGAGGAGGGCGTCTGCGGCAACGGCGTCGAAGGCGAGGGAGTGCGGGCTGGATTCGGGAGTCGGTGCAGCGAGAGCGCTGCATGCGGGAGAGCTGACGTTCGCAAAGGGGACGATCGGAGTCCGGACGTGGCTGCGGGGCCACGAGACGGCGAGAGGGGCTGTAGGGTTAGCTACTGCGGGGTCGCGAGACGACAAGACCGTCTGACCCGTCGAATCCGGTCCTACCGGATATCCCGGTTCGACCGCCGGTTCACCGGTTCGGACGATTTTATATAATCGAACCGAACTGGGAACTTGACCGGTTCCCGGTTGGACCGGACGGTCCGGTCCGGTTTTGATAACACTGGTCTTTGCATGCCGAAATTAAGCAGATTGAACAAAAACCACCATAGCAGTTGATCCTTCCATCTTAAAATTTTAGAATCCTATTAGAAAAATAAATGGTCAGGATGGATGGGATGAACCTTTGCCTCCTATCCGCAGTTATTCAATTAGTCCTGTCATGACTGGGAGCATGCTAGGAATTAATTGAAGCTCATAGCTATACATGCATGTCTTCATTTGAAAATTAGATTTGGGGAAATCATCACAACTCGTGTAAAACATTTCTCATTCCATATTCAATATTCGTGAAAACTGAAAGCGCGTCAGTCACACCGCCCACCTAATCTCTAATGTTGTTTTTTTTATCTGTTTATTTATTTATTTGTTACATGCATGAGTTTCATCTCGAAATGTGTAAAATTAACGTAATAAATTAATTTAATGCTAAAAATTAATTTTAAAACTGTATTTTTGACATCTAAACCATTTAAAATATTATTTTATGTGCATAAATAATTCTATAAAGTATTATTATATTCTAACGTGCGCGTGCACACATATATGAATATAAGCGTTTTTTATAATCTGTATAAGAATACATATTTAAGTACATGTAGCCTATAAATATATTTGATTTTGGATGAAACTTAATTTCCTTGATCAAATAAATGATATTAAATATAATAAGTAAATTAAATTTTATATCAAAATTTTAAATTTTGATGGAGTCAGGAACCGCTGAATAGAAGCGGACCCGTCTATCTGGCAGGAGTGCAAAGCTTTACCCTAGCTGTAGTAATATACACCCAAAGATATATTTAGTTTTGCAGTTTGCAGCAGCAGAAATATAATGGCTAGTTGCAAACCGTCACCAGCCATTTCAGCCCTCCTATTAATTCTCCTAATTCTCTTCATTTGTTTCAAGTTCTTCATGGCCACAAGTCCCACGGCGAGAATAATCTTCTACCTGTCTCTCCCCTGTTTGGACCCGATAGGCGATCTTAGTCGCGCTCGGGGTTCGGGTGAGGGTATTGACGTCCGAGCTGCTCTCTGACTCGTCGGAAGTCTAGTTGTGATCGGTGAAGATAAGTTTCTGGTCATATCGAGCTGTCACTGTCTGGACTTTCTTCCTCTGCGCTGTGAATGTGGAGAACGAACTGCGGCCATGAATATCAGCACCGAGGAGATGCTGGAAGCTGAACTCCAGACTTTGTCTATCGGTAGCCACGCGATCAGGAAGGTTATTCCAGGAGCGGAGCCTGCATTGTTATGCACCCTCTGGGCTTCGAAATCCTACAATAAAGAGCAGTTTAAGGGGATGTTGCGCAAGATATGGAGAACGAAAGGAAATCTTCATTTCACGGAGGTAGGAGAAAATCATCTGAAGGCATCCTTCTCTGAAATTGAAAATAGAAACAGGGTCATGGATGGTAGGCCATGGCTGTTTGACCGTAATCTGATCGTAATGGAGGAATTACGGGAAGAAACTGACTATGCACACCTCCTGCTCGTCAAAACGCCGATGTGGATCCATATACAAGGCATTCCATATATGGTTGATAAACACTGCCTGGGAGAGATCGTAACTCATACTTTTGATGATGTTCTTGAGATCAAAGGTTTAGAAGATGAAGTTAAGATTAAAGTAATGCTGGATTGCAGGAATCCTCTCCATCGGGGGATGTTCATTCAGATAGGAGATCAGCAAAAACGGTGGATCAGCTTCCAATATGAGAAGCTGCCTTTATTCTGTTACTTATGTGGTTTGATTGGGCATGCACACAAGGATTGCAGGGAAGTTACTTTGGAGAAACGTTGTCAGGTGGAGGCAGATATGCCTTACGGTAGCTGACTAAGGGTGGGTTCCAAACCTTTGAAACTGAAAGGGGAGCTAAGGTCTGAATTCAGATCAGCACTGATAAGTCTAAAAATTTTCATTTAATTTTATATTAAATCACACCGTTAAGTATTAAAACGTTAACTAAATACATGTTTTAAGTGGAATTTCATGAAAATCATATTTTTAATAGAATATTTAATTTTGCTATAAAATGGGTCATTTTGTAACATACTTAAAAATATAAATCCCCTAGAACATTTTAACGTTAAAATATGTATTAGCATATTAATATAATTTAGGCAAAATTATAAGACCATCTAATTGGAAAATCATAAATATATAACTATAATTATATTAGGAACAAAGTAAAGTATTATATTTAGATAAAATAAATTAAAAGATTAAACTAAGATGATACGTGTCATTATGGAAATTATTTTTAATAATAATAATAAATTATTAAATTATATTTAAACTCGCTGCATGAGCACACGCGAGTGTGCGCCGCCGGAGCACCATAGTGCGGTGCTCCATCTTCCCCAAAACGAACAGCAGCATCTTACAGGTCAAACCATCTTCCGGCAGAGGCAGAAAACCAGCATAATCTCAACACCAAATTGGAGCAGCCATTTTTATTAAACTTATGGCCGGACTCTTTTCAAGCCACCGAATCAACCATTGCAGCTTAATAAATCCAAGCACTCCATCGTCTTCTCCAAACCAGCAGTAGCTGCCCAAGCCCGAATCAAGCTTCCAACCTTCAAATTACGGCTGCAGCTCCATCTTCCCCAAAGCAGCAGATCTGGGCAACAGCAAATACCGGCAACAATGAAAATCAGGCTCCAACTGGAGAACCCAATTCCGGCAGCATCAATTAAACCCACCATCATCAAAACCCGAGAATCCTGCAACACCAAAAATCATTTCGGCAGCATCTTGCAGCCATTGCTGCAACGACGAATTTTTGAACAACAACTTTCGGAATTTTCGGTCGTCTGTTCAGAATTTCCGGTCGTCCGAAACCAAGCAATCCAGCCACGATTCAACAGCCCGGTCTTCAACAACGGACGAACCATCCATCTTCCCAAACCGGCTCCAAGCCAAAAATGCCCAAATCTGCCATGCCCAACCCGTGGAACCAGTGCTCCCGTCTCCAGCCCGCTCTCTCGCCCGTCCGACCCTTATCTTTTTCCCCCTTTCGAACCAGCAGCTGCCAAGCATAGCCGTCCGCACAAACCCACCAATCACCGGCTTGCTTCAATCTCCACCGAAAATCCACCACAACCAACACCCATCAAATCACGCAGCAGCTGTCTTCTCCGCCCAACCTGAGTTACGGCTGAAAACCCATTCCACCGAGCATCCATTTGTTCCGGCTTCAAACCGACTGGCCCTTTTGAAAAATTCGCCTACCCACCGAAATCGACCAAGAAAACCCGTACCCATCTCCTCGCAACAGATTCCGGCTGCAACTAGTTTCGATTTCAGCAAGCCCCTTTCATCTGCCCCGAGGGTACCATTTGCTGCGAGCCCTCTTCTCTTCCAGCTCAACATAATCCTCCGGAACTTGGATGGGTTCCAGTTCGTCGTTGGTGACGTTGAGAATGAAGCCATCGAATTTGGTGGGCTTGGTAACGACGGGCGGGAGATCGATCTCTGCAATGAAGTCAAAAGCATTGAAGTGGTCGTATTTCTTGGCGAATGATCCCTTGCTGTCGACGTCGATGATGATATCGGTGGCGGAAGCGGTGAGTCGACAGTGGTCGAAGAGAAAAGAAAGCAGGCAACGAGCAGCTACAGCTACAGGCGATGAAATGAATCCCACATCGATTTTTCAAACGGGAAGAGGGCCCTCCCTCAACTATAAAATGAGGTCTCTCATCCCAAGGCAAGACACACCCCATACCCCACACACCCCTTGGGTGGGACCCATTTGGTGGGACCCCATAGCAAGTGGGTAGGACCCATTTTGTGGGACCCGTAGCAAGGAGGTGGGGCCAAGCAATAAAAGTTTCCATTACGTGGAGATTCGCTGTTTACGGGTGATGTAAATTTTATTTTCCGCTTTATAGTTAGTAGAAATTTGTAGTTGTTAAATTTTAATTTGTAGTTTTAATTTTTAAATTAGATTTACTGCTTTATTCTATGCTTTGTAATTTTTAGATTAAACTTAATGTAATTCGCTTTTCTGTTTTAATAGTAGAATTTAATTGCTTCTATTGCTTTCTTAGAATAGTTTTAATTGCGTTGTTAATTAGTTAATTTCTTTTAGCTTCTTGCCTCTATTTCTTTTATGCTCAAATCTTTTCTCTTCTTTCTTTCTCTTTCTAATTTCTTTCTTTTTCTCTCTCTAATTTCTTCTATTTTCTTTTCTTCTCTCTCTCCTCTCTCCTATTCTTCTAATTTCTCTCCCTTTTCTCTCTCCTCTCTTTCTCTCTCTAATTTTTTATAATTTCCCTGTTCTTCTTTTCTCTCTCTTCTCTCTTTCTCTCTCTTCTTTTCTCTCTCTTCTCTCTCTCTCTTCTCTCTCTTTCTTTCTCTTTCTCTCTCTTCTCTATACCCCCTCTTTTTCTTAAAAATAATTCAAAACTACATCGCCTCTCTGTGGATTCGACCCGACTCACCATTATTCTACACTATCACTCGTATAGTGGTAGCTTTAATGTGTTTCGGTTAATTTAAATTAAACTGGTGATCACAGTGCTCTTAACGACAAGCACTTGGTTTGCATCAAGTTTTTGGCGTCGTTGCCGGGGAGGCGTATTGAGGTTTGAATTGTTTTATTAGTTGTTTTAAATTTTCTTTACTTGCTTTCAATAGTATAATCTTTACTGCTTTATTTATCTGCTTTCTTTATTTATTGCACTTGAACTTTGGATTACCAATTTCAATTCTTTCCTGCTTTAAAAAGAAAAAAAATAAATAAATAAAAATAAATAAATAAATAAATAAAAATAAAACTAAAATTAAAGAATGGACATGAACTTTATTGATCAGCGGTTAGGTAAGTTGGAAGAATTAAACCAAAAGCTTAATGATTTACTTGCCTATCAAAACTCAAACAGTTCATTCGTAAATACATCGATTCCTTTTCAAACGACATATTCTAATGAAACTCAATTTTTACCATATCAAGCGCGAGTGCAAAATTTTCATAAGTTCCATACACCTGATTATAATTCATTTTCACATACACATAACTCAGAATGGATGAGTTGTCCTAATACTTCTTGGACAAATCAACAAATGCAACCTTACCCTCCATATCTACAAACCCAGTGGCCACCTGAGCAAAGCCAATTTTTAAATTATCAATATCAATCTAATCATTATGAAAATACATATGGGCCATCTGCATATCCTGAAGAAAATTTTTCATCACCTCAACCTATTAACCAATCTTTTCATCAAACATATAATTATGATGAGAAATTTGAAAACATGCAAAATATTATTCTCAATGGCTTTGAAAACATAGTAAATAGATTTGCAGAGTGCGTAAATCGAGTTGAACATTATAAAAATATGTATTTGCAAGACTGCTGCCCACAAGAGGACTTTTCAAATTTTTCATTAGAGCAAGAAGATTATCAACAACCTCCTCACTTAGATGACGTAGAGGGAGGATTCGAAAGATTAGATCAACAATTCCTTTCCGACCAACAGTTATTTTCTAAGACGACAGATCATACTGACCAAATTGATAATCTAGTTGATCATTCAAATTTTCAAATAGATCCAATACCATTGGAAAATTCATATTTTGAAAATGACTTAGCATTTCCAAATGCTTTAGAAGTTGAATCTCTTAACAACCAAATGCTAAGTCAAAAGAAAGATAATTTGAAAATAAATGATGAATATATTGTAGAAACATTATGTGGGGAGGAACCTAATGAATCAACTATCACTCCAATAAATCAGTTTGACTATCAAATTCAATCAGATCAACTACTATCGGAAAATCTATTGTCTGAAAATTTGGTAATAATTACAACATTATGGAGTGATGGTTTCTCAGATCATACACTTAACGAGAATTTCTCTCTTCATAATCAAGAAAATATTATAGAAAATAATGAAAAATTAATTAATGATAAATTTGAAGAAGATAAAAATCAAGAAAATATTGAGGAGATTGATAATAGGTTTCAAATGAATGATATAGATCATAGCCAAATTAATGGTGAGGTGAGAAATAAAGAGTTTATTGAGGATAAGTTGGGGGGAGATGAAAATGAAATTATTGATGAAAATTTTAAGAAGTACATACCTGCTATTTCAAGTACTTTTAAAGATGAGCTCATTAGCATAGATGAATTAATGAAAAAGGAAGAGATGATGCAAATATTTAAACAGGTTCAAGTTAAAATTTCGCTCTTTGATGTTATTCAATATATTCCAAATTATAGTCAATTTCTCCAAGAGCATTGTATTCAAATGGAATTCTGTTTAACCCAAAATAAAATCATGCTCCCATTAAGTAACAGTTCAATGAATTCAATAAATGATCAAATTGAAGAGTGCTACATATTGGACATCATTGATAACTCATTAATCTTCACAACGCTTGAGCATGAACATATGAAAATGATAAATAATCTACATAGTGTTAAGAATTTTAATAGAGCAGGAATTGGATAACATTAAACATTATGTCTGGCTGAAGACATAAAACTTAGCGCTGGTTGGGAGGCAACCCAACATGTGTGTATATATCTTTTTTGTTAGTTTTCTTTTCATTTTTTTAGATGAAAGCTGCAACAATTTCATCAGATCAGTACACCCCAGGTTGTCTCTTTCCCTGCTATTTTATTGTGCAAAGATAGCAATATTTAAGTTGGGGGGGTCTGATTTGTTTAACTGGATAAAAAAAAATTTATATATTTCTTAAAAAAAAATTAATTATTATTAAAAATATATATATATAGAAAATATCCAAAAAATAAAAAAATAAAAAATATATAAATAGAGATAAATCAAAGTACACTTGTTATGCTTGATATTAAGTGAAGAAGCAAACTGTATTTAGTTATATTTGTAAAAATATTTTCATGATGTGTTCAAAATATTATTAGCATTGATTACACTTACACGTCAATGAACCTTGTGGGTACCATGATAATATAGTTTTTTTTCTCTATCATCCAAGCAAGTAATCTTTAATATCATTATAATTGATAGCTGTTAGTTATAAAAAAAAAATTATATCCCCAGATACCCTGAAATATGGTGAGGGGAGAATAAAAAAAAAAATCCCTAGATACCCTGAAATACGGTGAGGGGAGAATATAAAAAAAATATAGAAAAAAAATATATAAAAAAACCCTAGATACCCTAAAATATGGTGAGGGGAGAAAAAAATATATAATAAAAAAAAGAAAAAAAAAAAGAAGAAAATCCCTAGATATCCTGAAATATGGTGATGGGAAGAAAAAAAAATATTGAAAAAAAAAAAAAAAATTTAACTGTCACTATCATAATTTTGATATGACTGTTGCTTAGCTTGGATGAGCTGAAAATAATTTATTTAATGCCCATTTATTCATTAGTACACATATGCATGTGCTATATACTCTTTTGTGCATCATGGAAAATATTTTACACATATACACTAAAGAAATTTACTTCTAAAGCTTACTATCATTAATAGTAGTGCACTTAGATTTTTGTAAAAAATAATAATAATAATAATAAATTATAATACATTAAACTATTTCCATTGCTAAGGGACTAGCAATGTTTAAGATGGGGGGTGTGATAAGTCTAAAAATTTTCATTTAATTTTATATTAAATCACACCGTTAAGTATTAAAACGTTAACTAAATACATGTTTTAAGTGGAATTTCATGAAAATCATATTTTTAATAGAATATTTAATTTTGCTATAAAATGGGTCATTTTGTAACATACTTAAAAATATAAATCCCCTAGAACATTTTAACGTTAAAATATGTATTAGCATATTAATATAATTTAGGCAAAATTATAAGACCATCTAATTGGAAAATCATAAATATATAACTATAATTATATTAGGAACAAAGTAAAGTATTATATTTAGATAAAATAAATTAAAAGATTAAACTAAGATGATACGTGTCATTATGGAAATTATTTTTAATAATAATAATAAATTATTAAATTATATTTAAACTCGCTGCATGAGCACACGCGAGTGTGCGCCGCCGGAGCACCATAGTGCGGTGCTCCATCTTCCCCAAAACGAACAGCAGCATCTTACAGGTCAAACCATCTTCCGGCAGAGGCAGAAAACCAGCATAATCTCAACACCAAATTGGAGCAGCCATTTTTATTAAACTTATGGCCGGACTCTTTTCAAGCCACCGAATCAACCATTGCAGCTTAATAAATCCAAGCACTCCATCGTCTTCTCCAAACCAGCAGTAGCTGCCCAAGCCCGAATCAAGCTTCCAACCTTCAAATTACGGCTGCAGCTCCATCTTCCCCAAAGCAGCAGATCTGGGCAACAGCAAATACCGGCAGCAATGAAAATCAGGCTCCAACTGGAGAACCCAATTCCGGCAGCATCAATTAAACCCACCATCATCAAAACCCGAGAATCCTGCAACACCAAAAATCATTTCGGCAGCATCTTGCAGCCATTGCTGCAACGACGAATTTTTGAACAACAACTTTCGGAATTTTCGGTCGTCTGTTCAGAATTTCCGGTCGTCCGAAACCAAGCAATCCAGCCACGATTCAACAGCCCGGTCTTCAACAACGGACGAACCATCCATCTTCCCAAACCGGCTCCAAGCCAAAAATGCCCAAATCTGCCATGCCCAACCCGTGGAACCAGTGCTCCCGTCTCCAGCCCGCTCTCTCGCCCGTCCGACCCTTATCTTTTTCCCCCTTTCGAACCAGCAGCTGCCAAGCATAGCCGTCCGCACAAACCCACCAATCACCGGCTTGCTTCAATCTCCACCGAAAATCCACCACAACCAACACCCATCAAATCACGCAGCAGCTGTCTTCTCCGCCCAACCTGAGTTACGGCTGAAAACCCATTCCACCGAGCATCCATTTGTTCCGGCTTCAAACCGACTGGCCCTTTTGAAAAATTCGCCTACCCACCGAAATCGACCAAGAAAACCCGTACCCATCTCCTCGCAACAGATTCCGGCTGCAACTAGTTTCGATTTCAGCAAGCCCCTTTCATCTGCCCCGAGGGTACCATTTGCTGCGAGCCCTCTTCTCTTCCAGCTCAACATAATCCTCCGGAACTTGGATGGGTTCCAGTTCGTCGTTGGTGACGTTGAGAATGAAGCCATCGAATTTGGTGGGCTTGGTAACGACGGGCGGGAGATCGATCTCTGCAATGAAGTCAAAAGCATTGAAGTGGTCGTATTTCTTGGCGAATGATCCCTTGCTGTCGACGTCGATGATGATATCGGTGGCGGAAGCGGTGAGTCGACAGTGGTCGAAGAGAAAAGAAAGCAGGCAACGAGCAGCTACAGCTACAGGCGATGAAATGAATCCCACATCGATTTTTCAAACGGGAAGAGGGCCCTCCCTCAACTATAAAATGAGGTCTCTCATCCCAAGGCAAGACACACCCCATACCCCACACACCCCTTGGGTGGGACCCATTTGGTGGGACCCCGTAGCAAGTGGGTAGGACCCATTTTGTGGGACCCGTAGCAAGGAGGTGGGGCCAAGCAATAAAAGTTTCCATTACGTGGAGATTCGCTGTTTACGGGTGATGTAAATTTTATTTTCCGCTTTATAGTTAGTAGAAATTTGTAGTTGTTAAATTTTAATTTGTAGTTTTAATTTTTAAATTAGATTTACTGCTTTATTCTATGCTTTGTAATTTTTAGATTAAACTTAATGTAATTCGCTTTTCTGTTTTAATAGTAGAATTTAATTACTTCTATTGCTTTCTTAGAATAGTTTTAATTGCGTTGTTAATTAGTTAATTTCTTTTAGCTTCTTGCCTCTATTTCTTTTATGCTCAAATCTTTTCTCTTCTTTCTTTCTCTTTCTAATTTCTTTCTTTTTCTCTCTCTAATTTCTTCTAGTTTCTTTTCTTCTCTCTCTCCTCTCTCCTATTCTTCTAATTTCTCTCCCTTTTCTCTCTCCTCTCTTTCTCTCTCTAATTTTTTATAATTTCCCTGTTCTTCTTTTCTCTCTCTTCTCTCTTTCTCTCTCTTCTTTTCTCTCTCTTCTCTCTCTCTCTTCTCTCTCTTTCTTTCTCTTTCTCTCTCTTCTCTATACCCCCTCTTTTTCTTAAAAACAATTCAAAACTACATCGCCTCTCTGTGGATTCGACCCGACTCACCATTATTCTACACTATCACTCGTATAGTGGTAGCTTTAATGTGTTTCGGTTAATTTAAATTAAACTGGTGATCACAGTGCTCTTAACGACAAGCACTTGGTTTGCATCAAGCACCTATTAAGTATTTGGGCAAGCTTGGGCAGCGTGTGGAGGAGGAAGACGGGATGGGATTTTCGAATGCAGCAACTGATAGGGTAAATGCCATGGCTGGGAGTATGGATGGGAGTCTGAATGTGAGGGACATTGGGTGTAGTGAAGAGCAGAGGTTGGTGCTCGAAACGGAATCTGGTAGAGGGCAGCAAGGGGAGCATCACGCCAGTGCTTCCAATCTTTCTGTCTTCACGGCTCCTCAGGTGGGTGTGGATTCAACAGGTCTGCAACTTCTGGTGGAGGAGCAATCGGCTAGCTTATCCAGGCCATGTGCAGCGTTGAAGGTAGGCTCTGCCATGGTGGCTGATAGCTGGCAGCGAGGGAGTCCGCCAGTCCTCTCGCCTCCTCTTTTGGGAGTGAATCCCCGGAATCTACAACATGGGGAGGAGGCTGGCCCGGCATCTCAGCGCCATAGTGGGGTAAGGGCGGGAATTGTTGGGGAGGTCAGCGGTAGGGGGGAAGAGGGGTACTAAGCATGGGAAAGGGAGGGGCAGCTGCTGTAAAGGGGGAGATTGTACCGGGGGTGTCGGGGTCGGGTAAGGGGTTGGTGTCCCATCCATGGGGAGTCATTTTCATTCCAGGGGGAGTTATATCAAGAGCGGTGTGGGGATTGACATGATCCAGAATGTGGTGCGGGATGGGGGTTTGGTGGAAGTGGAGGTGCGTGCGGAGGGGGGCGGTTTTAAAGGGAATTCCTCAATCTCTCATGACAGATTATGGGAGTTAAGTGGCGGGCCATCTGTAAGGGGGAGTGAACAAGGCTATTCCCCGGTGGGAAGGGGGAGGTGGAAACGGAGGTATAGACAGGTGGAGAGGATGCAGTTGTCTGGGGCGGTATCAATGGTCGGTCAAGATGGGACAAAAAGAGGCCGTGAAGGGGACCCGGAGACATTGGTAACTATGAACAAACGGGCAAAGGAGATGGGAATGCATCTTGTGGGGGAGGTGGTAGCTTTGGGGACGCCCAAAGCCCACCTCCAGTAATATGGCCATTTTGGTCTGGAATTGTCGTGGGCTTGGGAATCCACGCGCAATTCACAATCTTTTTTATCTTGTTAGAAAACAAGCTCCCAAGTTAGTCTTTTTCAGTGAAACTAAAGCAAATAAGAAGGAAATGGATCGGGTTAGACGTAGGATACATTTTGATTCCTGTTTTGTGGTGGAAGCAGCCGCTAGGAGCGGCGGTTTGGCTTTGTTTTGGAATGAAGACCACCCGGCGTCGGTTCGGAGCTTCTCGGCACATCATATTGACGCTGATTTTTTGGGCTGGCGGTTTACGGGTTTCTATGGTCACCCCGAAACTCATTGTCGCCATATCTCATGGAATATCCTCAACCAGCTGGCAAACAACAGTGACACACCATGGCTTGTGATAGGTGATTTTAACGAAGTGATTGGGCCAAGCGAATATCACAGTGTGAGGACGCGAAGTCAATCCCAAATGGACTCTTTCCGAAACACTATTGACTTATGCAACTTGCAGGATCTTGGATTTATCGGTCCGCCTATGACATGGTGTAATAATAGGAGGGGTGCTCAGAGGGTGGAAGCTCGGCTTGATAGGGGGCTTTCAACTTCTTCTTGGACTGATCTTTTTCCCTTTGCTAGGATTTCCCACCTCGCAGCTGCCTCGTCAGATCATTGCCCGCTTTTGTTACAGCTCGATCCCGCGAAGGGGAGGAGGAGGCCCCCAAAGGAGTTCAGATACGAACTATTCTGGGCTCGTGATTCCGAGGCTACAAATATCTTCGAGTCTGTCTGGAAGTCCTCCGGCTATAGGGAAGTAAATTTGCAGGAATCAGTGAATGGAAAAATAAGGAGGTGTGGTGCGGAGCTTTCCAAATGGAATAGTATGAAAAAAGGAAATATCAGACGGGCTCTAGCAAAAAACAGGGGGAGCTTTCAGAGTTGGTGAAGTTACCTTATTCAGAGGCACGGGAGGACAAAATCAGGAAAACCAAACTTCAGATAAATCTTTTACTGGATGACGAGGAGATGCTATGGAGCATTCGTGCAAAAGCTCACTGGCTCAAGGATGGGGACAGGAACACGCGCTTTTTCCATCGGTTGGCTTCTAATCAGAGGCGTACAAATTTCATCGAGTCTCTTACTGGTAGGGATGGTAAGCAAGTTAGGGACCAAGAAGAGATGCTTAATCTGTCGGTCTCTCATTTCTCAGAATTATTTACATCCTCAAACCCTCATGTTGCGAGCTGGGTCCCAAGCCTCATTCAAAGAAAACTTTCTGAGGATCAAAGAAAGGGGTTGATTATGCCTCTGTGTATGGCCGAGGTGGAGAAAGCTGTTAAGAGTATGGGTCCAACCAAGGCTCCTGGGCCGGACGGCATGTCTCCTAGTTTCTATCAGAGGTATTGGCACATAGTCGGCCAGGACATTTTCCGTTGATGCAAAACATTCATGGAGGGGAGAGATCACAATCAATTGGTAAGCCACATTCGGGAGTCAAATGCTACCACTATTGTGCTGATTCCAAAGAAGGCGGGCGCCCATGAATTGTCGCAGTTTAGACCCATTATCCTCTGTAATGTGATTTATAAAATTTTGGCTAAGATTTTGGCAAACAGAATGAAAGCTGTACTCAACGACGTCATCAGGGTGGAACAAAGCGCTTTTGTGCCAGGTAGGCTAATCACTGATAACATGTTGATTGCATATGAGGCAATTCATTCTCTTAGGCGATGCAAGGGGGGCAGACGGCGTGAGTTGGCAATTAAGTTAGACATGTCCAAGGCTTATGATCGCATAGAATGGAGTTTTCTGAAATCGGTTATGGAGGCTATGAATTTTTGCCCGGTTTGGATTAGATGGCTGTTATGTTGCATATCATCTGTCAGCTTTCGGGTTAAGGTGAATGGTTTCAAATCCAGACTATTCCTTCCGGAAAGGGGGTTGCGGCAGGGGGATCCCTTGTCTCTGTACCTATTCCTTCTCTGCGTGGAGGGTCTATCGGTGCTCATATTGCGGTAGCTGGGGGATCTTTGCATGGAATCAGGCTTAACTTCAAGGGGCCTCAAATTACCCACCTACTGTTTGCAGATGATGCTCTTATTTTCCTCCGGGCGGATGATTTGGATATCACAAAATTCTTGGATATTCTCAGAATCTACTCTGATTCCTCGGGCCAAGTGGTGAATGTTGACAAAACGGCGCTATTTTTCAGTGCAAACACGGACAGTTGGGAACGCGAGGCGTGGCCGTGCAGATTGGGGTCTTCGGGGCTCGAAGTCCAGAACTACCTTGGTCTCCCGGCGTGGCTCGGGAGATCCAAAAGCAAATTGTTCAGGGGTATCAGGGATCGTATCTATAATAAAATCCAAGGCTGGAAGGGTCGTCTTTTATCCTGGGGTGGGAAAGAGGTGCTCATCAAAGCTGTGGCTCAAGCTATTCCAACCTACGTTATGAGTATCTTCTTGCTTC
Source organism: Annona cherimola (assembly GCA_030490835.1). Taxonomy (NCBI): domain Eukaryota; kingdom Viridiplantae; phylum Streptophyta; class Magnoliopsida; order Magnoliales; family Annonaceae; genus Annona; species Annona cherimola. The sequence goes on along the minus strand of CM059973.1, from coordinate 63,738,294 downwards.
CCAAGTCGTTTTGTCAGGCTATCAAAGGGATGATTAGAAAGTTTTGGTGGGGTGATCATGAGGATAAAAAGAAGATGTGTTGGGTTGCCTGGAGCGATATGTGTAGGGCCAAGTGTGTGGGGGGAATGGGGTTTAAGGACCTCCACGCCTTCAACTATGCCCTTCTAGCTAAACAAGTGTGGAGACTCTCTTCGAATCCAGATTCTTTTTGCTCAAAGATTTTCAAGGCCAAATACTTCCCAAATTCAGACATTTGGGAATGTCTGTCAAGGCAGTCCGACTCTTTCACCTGGAAAGGCATTCTAAAGGCGCGTGACATGTTTCAGGTTGGTTACAGGTGGAGGATTGGCAACGGGAGAAGGACCTGTTTCTTCAAAGATGCTTGGTTGGAGGGCGGGGTTCGCAAGGCGGGGCCGCTTCCCCTATCTATCCTGGAGGACGTTACGGTTAGTCATTTTATTATTTCAGGGTCTTCCAAATGGAATAGAGACAGGGTATTGGCGGCTGTTGGTGAGGTGGGGTGGCAGGCTGTCAGGTGTGTCCCCCTTCCCCGCCATCCTGCGATGGACTGCATCTTTTGGAAACACGAGGCAAATGGTCAGTTTTCCGTCAGGTCGGCTCATAGGTGGTTAACGGCTGTGCTGGATGTTTCGTCACCATCTTGTTGTTATAGGGCTATTTGGAAGTCGGGGCTCCCGAGTAAGATAATGATCTTTGGGTGGCGGCTATTCAGGGATTCTCTCCCGACTATGTGTAATCTTTCGAGGCGAGGTATAGAAGTAAATCTTCAATGTCTCTTCTGTGCAGGGGAAGCTGAGGATATTCACCATTTATTCCTGCGATGTGATAGAGTGGCAAGTTGTGCTAATGAGGTTGTCCCGACAAATCTTTTATTATCCTCCGTCCAGGATATCATGTGTCACCTGGCTTCAAAATGCGGGGGAAATGAGTTGGCGCTTTTCATTGTCTTCTGCTGGCGTGTCTGGTATATGTGGAACAAGCTTCATGCAGAGGGAGTCCATCCTGTGTTTGCTGACCTCCTTCCTTGGTGCGGGGACTATATTGAGCAATTGAGGCGTGTTAGGCTCGTTGATTTTGTGTCTGCTTTGAATATCCAGCTTGTTACCAGGTGGAACTTGCCACCGGCGGGAGTTTTTAAGATCAATGTGGACTCTAGATGTCCTACAGGGCGGGACGTCTGCTGTGCTGCTGCTGTGATTCGAGACGATCGTGGATATTTTATTGCGGCCCGCGGCCGGAAGTGGATGGGTGGTGGGGATACCCTGTTTTTGGAAGCAAAAGCTTTTATATTTGGTGTTCGGTGGGCTCTCCACCTCAAGTTTCGAAAGGTCCAGATTGAGTCGGACTCGCTTATTCTCTGCACTTACCTGTCAGATGGAAGCCACATCGCATCGCCTGCGGGTCATATCATCGATGAGATCAGAGCCGTGCTCAGTGTCAATGATCACATTTCGGTTCACCACGTGCTGTGACAGGGTAATTCTATGGCTCATGCTGTTGCCGATTTGATTTTGGTTTCTCCTAGGAACCATTTGTCATGGTGGGGAAACCCCCACATGTTATTGTTGATAAATTCTGTGCAGATAATTTTCTTGCTATGATTTCAGTGGATTACTCTATCCCGACCTCTCTTACAAATGGGGGTGGGTCGGGGTAGGATTATTCCTTTTCATCAAAAAAAAAAAAAGTCCCACGGCGAGAATTATATTGTTCCCGCCCATTACCAAGGTTACGGTACGTAGCCACGTCCCATGACAAATGATATACATAAGCATTTGTGATTGTCTTAATTTTTCCTTAATTATTTAATTTCGTGAGTATGCATGCAGGGAAGACGCGAACTCAGATGTGGGAGTGAAAATGGTCGATTCGCATACAATATTCCTGATAGGAAACGAGGGGATGTAGACACTACAAGCAAACTGCCTATCGGATCAAAGGTGGGGAATTTCACGGTGGATGAAAGCTATTCACCATCTTCAGCTCCTTCCCCGATCCATCTATCAATGCCGCCCATGCCATGCATCTCAAAGGGCATCTAGCTAGCAACTAGATGCTTCGAGTGCCATGATCTTACATTAACTAATTTGCAATGGTGCTCCATATATTCATGGGCCTGGATTTCTGGTATCCCATCCCTAAATAAATTTGTAACTTGACTGATCTCGGCCGAAAGTTTCTTGCATTAATTTGTGCACGTTGGTGGACCAAAATAAATTGTCTTCTTGTAAGGAACATAGGCTTGTAATTTTTCCTGTTGCTACTTAGCTTGCTGCTAGACAGGCAGCCAATTAATTAATTTGGTTGGTTTTGTAATTCTTGGCCTTACCATTGTTTGTATATTTTCTTAAAACAAGAAGCTTGCGTGAGTAAGCCATGCTCGGTCGCCTTTTTTTTTTATTTTTTTTTCCTTTTGGTCGACTTGTTTTTTGACAGAGAGATACATAATCCATGAGTGCTTTTTGTAATCTTATAACTTTTATATTCCTAATATTTTTGTTACATTCTCTTAAGCGATCATCGATGTTTTATATAGTAAGCAAATTAAAGGCTATCGATTGACAGGGATTTTTGTTTTTCATCCACTGTTTCGACATTCTGGTAGATCAATTAAACGTAATAATTGCAATCCTTTTAGCTCAGTTGTGTGCCCTGTGGAGCCATTCAACCTGCATTCAGGGAGCTAATATCGTTCAAGATTAGAAATGGAAATTGGAGGTAATCAGACGTTGAGGCGATTGGGGTTGGGAGCCTCATCAACGGATTTCTGGTAATCAAAATAAAAAACAAAAAAACACAAAAGGAAATTGGAAAATATACCTCATGACGACAACGGTGATGGCGGCAGTCCTGGTGGTGAACTGTGATGTGATTTCCGGTAAGAAATTTTATTTTTTGTAACAATTTTTATTACAAAAAGTTAAAATTTTTTGCTATTAGGGTTTTTTTGTTTTTAATTTCTTATCTTACTGGTCAGCTCAATCATCCGAAGTATATTTTTTTTCCCAGTTATTAATCTACAAAAGACTGCTCTCCCATCCAGATGATATTAATATCTTAGGAGGTATTCAATCAAATATATGAAAAGAGAGAGTTGTCACCAGAACAACAGTACATTTGTCCATTTGTGGGCCCCACGCATATTAGAATGCAATGAAACTTTATGCAATCATTTATTCATATATAAATTTTATAGCAAATATTTTTTATGCTGAAAAAATCACTTTAAAGTTGTTATTTACATCAAACTATTTGATTATGTTGAATTTGTACTATTTTCAGATAGAGTTCATACACATATTCACTTGGGATGAAAATTGATATGATGATATAATACATTATTCTAAATATAATGAGTGGAATAAATTATAATTTTATTATCACGTGGGATCCATTTTGACACTACTGCATCGTAATTACGGTGCAACGGAGTTATACCTGAATATTATATATATGAGTCTGGCTTCTATACATCAGATGTAGTAATTCACTTCGGTACTCCCGTTTAGTTTAGGCTCTATTTTGATGATTTTGTTAAATCCATTCCATCCATTATATTTAGAACTATTTATTTTCTTTAGATACTAATAATTATCTCAATCCATAACTTGCAACATTCTCAAAATTAACAATCACTTAAGAATGACTTTAAATCCATTAAAAATTATTTGTCTATTATAAGGACTCATGAGATCTCAATTTAATGTCTAAAATATCTACAATATTCATCCTACTTAGAATAATGATTCTATAAAATTTTATAATATTCTAACACTTTGATATATGAATTCAAGTGATTTTCTAAATTTATATACAATTTTATACATTTTTAGAAGATGTGATTTACATATACATCCAATTGATATGATTCTTGGTATCTAAATAAACTAAGTAGTGCTAGATACAATAAATGGATTAGATTTAACAAAATTATCAAAATAGGGCCTAAACTAGACGGGAGTACCGAAGTAAATTGGTATATCCAGATGTATAGAAGTTAGACTATATATATAGGAAAATATTCAAGTGCAGCGCCACTATACTAAAATTACGGTGCAGTGACACTGAGATGGGCCCCACATGATGATAAAATCATAATCTACCCTACCAATTGTATTTAGAATAATATATTTTATTACTATATCAATTTTCATCTCAATCGGATATGTGTATCGACCATATCTGAAAATGGTACAAATTCAATGTAATAAAATAATTTGATGTAAATAATAACTTTAAAGTGGTTCTTTCAACATGTAAACCATTTTGTTATAAAATTTATATATGATTTCATTGCATTCTAATATATGTTGAGCTCATTTTTGGGTAAATGTACCGCTATTCCGAAGCAATGGCGCTGCACCGGAACAGCTCCCATATATGTGTGTGTGTGTGTGTGATATATTCAGGTGCAGCGCTGCTGCACCATAATTGCGGTGTAGTAGGGCTGAAATGAGCCCCACATGATGATCAAATTATAATCTACTCCACCCATTATATTTAGAATAATGTATTCTATTACCATATCAATTTTCAACCCAAACGGATATGTGTATGGACTCCATCTGAAAATTGTACAAATTTAATGTAATAAAATAGTTTGATATAAATAACAACTTTAAAGTGGTTTTTCAACATCTAAACCATCTAAAGTATGATTTATATATGGATAAATGATTGTATAAAATTTTATTGCATTTTAATATATGTGGGACCCATTTTTAGGCAACTTCACCGTTGTTCCGGTACAGTAACGCTGCACCGGAACAACCCCCCCCCCCTCTCTCTCTCTCTCTCTATATATATATATATATATATATCTTAGGAGATAAAAAATAACTTTGTTACTCCTTCATATTCATATACTAATATGATTTGACATATTAACTAATATTTATGTAAGATACATTAACTATTTAATATCCTACTTTTTTCTTATTAGCTTTAAATTTTAATTATTTTTCATATTTTTTATATATAGCTATCTTATCTATTTCATCTTGATTCTTTTTATTTATAACAATTAATCCTATCATGTCACATTAATCTCTTTTTTTCCAAATTTGGTTGGATTTTAAAAAAAATTTCTCAACTTTCCACTTATTTTACCTTGTCCTAACCAAAAGTTTATATCATTTTGTTGGAAATATTTTTGGTGTATGCTCACTTGGAAGAAAAGTATTTACTTGATTGGAAATACTTTGTAGCTTATGTGCTCCGGAAACAAAAAAAAATCCCTTAACAATAAGTATTTGATACAAACATCAATTCATTACATGCAACAACATGTTCATTACATTTATAGATAGGTTTATTTTTTGTTGTCGATTGTGACGGTGGATTGATACCGTAAATAGTTAGAAGCTGAAATTGAAATCTTTGTAATGACTACCTTCATTCGGCCTTTTAGATAAATTACACCAATGCCAGCCTTAAGAATGAATATTATTACATTCATGTCTAGACTGCAAAATATTTTCATTTATACCAATTCTTTTTTTTTATGGGCCGAGCACGGCTGCTCAAGGCCAAGACTGTGCTGGACAAGGCTGCGTGAGACGGGATTCGAGTCCCTGACCATGGGGAACGTCAGCCATCATGTGACGCCAACTGCGCTAACAGGGCTCACATTTATACCAATTCTTAATTCCTCATTATTCATTTTTTTTTAAATTTCCTTAGATATTTTTTTGATTAATATATATTTATATTACATCTCAACTTATATTAAAGTCAAACTCTAAAACAATTTATACAAATTTTTGGAGGGAGACGAAAGCACCCAACTACCATCATCCAAATTGCAAACAGACATCTCCAAAATGGGTGACGAAAACACCCATGCCCAATATTAAACCCAATGTAGCCGGCGACTACCTGAATAAGTTGTCGCTAGGGTAAAGATCCGACAACACTTCCCAAGATTTGTTGTAATTTGGGAGGTAAGGGACCACATTTATATGAAAATCCACCCGTGATAACCTTAGATATCACAGCTAATGCATCCTATGACAGGTTATTTCCACTAATTATAACTCAATCACCATCATTATCTATGTATGAAAGCAAGACTACTAACTATGGTGGAAGTAAAATATACCTTTACAAACCACGAATATATTAGGAAGGCCTTAACATGTCATACATCCATAAACCACAATAGAATATATAATACATCCTACTACTCAAAATAATTTACACACACTCGTACATTTTTCATCTTACTAATGCACCAACCTGGAAAAAAGCTACAATTTAGAACTATACAACTCATACCTATTGCAATCCTCCTTAACCAGAAATCAATATGACCTAGCTCACAATTAGTTACCTGCAATGTTAGTCCTACTAAAATATTGAAAACAAACACATGAGTCTGGAAAACTCGGTAAATAAGTGTGATCGATAAAAATAATAGTAAACCCATCCCAAAATCATCATATGTCTACTACCATATGCAATGCAAATATTGGGTTCTCACTAGTTTCACAAAATCATTTTATGTCATATCAAAGTTAACATGCAACTGAACTAACCTTATAATGCCCTGCTAACAAAGTCTACAGTCGTTAGTGAAGTAAAAGATTGATGATAATAGGAGAACATACATGAGTGCAATAACATAATTTGTTAGATCATCGTAAACTAGGTGTTTCACTAAATTCAAATTAAACTAGATCTAAATGATTAAATTTCTAAAATACATACTTCATGCTCTTACTAGTCACTCTTTAAAAATCAAAATAAATAGATAATTCTAGATCAAGATTCATTAAGTCCTAACCTCGTTTGACACATCAACTCCATGTTGGTCTCCACTCGCATACCTATTATCTACAAAAATAATAAAATAGGATGAGTTCGGTCAAACTCAGTAAGTAGAGCATATAAATAAAAACTGGTAAAACTGAAGTACACAGTATACATAGGGGTTGACAAAACATAGATGATATCACAACTCCAAATCATATTTAAATCCACAAGAAACCCATGTTAATGCTTACGCATACATCAATGCATTAGATGCATGTCGCTTCTCAAATCAATCCAACAAGTCTCAAATCCAATGGAGAGGTTTGGTATCTCGCTCCGTAATCCAACCGGCTGTACAACCTAAGTTGTCATCACTTCATCTCAGCATAAGTGGCCAACTTTGTACAATACGAGTAGATCAAAAAATAGCTTTATCCAAACCAGAGGTATAACTGATATCCTGCTGTGCTTATCACACAACCGCAGTCATGCTACATTACATTATATGAACGACTCTAGCCTCAACTATTACTTTAAGGGCCACCAGTTCCACGAATTGGTTCACAATATACATCAACTAAATTACAAGGGCCAAACAAATCAAGCCTGTAGCCCACTAAATGCACAATGGTCAAATAGATAGATCTAAACCGATGTCACCCAAGCTATTACATTCTGATGATCAAGATGTGCCAATAGTCATCACCGATGGTCCGACATTAACACTTCACAAATCCACAACTACAATCAGGACTCCTGAACCAAGCAATACATGCCAATGTCATAATACATAATAACAACATAAATAAAAGCCAAATTTAGCATCACAAAAAGTTATCATAATTGACAATATTTATTTACTCAAAAATTTAAAAACAACGGCATCCGAAACATCCATACCTGTAACCATACATTACAATACAAAATCGAAAAGAGAAGAAAATAGCTTTATTTACCTTCTATAAATCTCAAATCTATCCTTGTACCATATTTCGCTATAATCATTATACTAGAAAATAATGCTTTTCTTTAATCAATATTTTAACTCAAATTAACTTTTCTAATCATAATTTAGCATGATATTTCATCCTAAGATGTGCGGGTGCTCTTAGGTATTCTAATTTCATAATTCAGTCAAAATTGGATCTTCGTATAGATTACATTGTTTTAAAATTATCATTTATAATAAATTTCATTATTCTAGAATATGACTTTCTCCGAGTTGATAAAATAATTAATTTGAGTTGAAATTTATTTCACAAAATTACCAAATTACTCTTTTAGGTTTCAATTTGTATTTTCAGCATTGTATTCAACCTTTTTTATAAATATTTAATTTTGACCACTAAATATCATTATCATATTATTAGTTACTGAATAATAATTCTTTGATCTTCAAAACTTAATATATGATAGGTCGACCGTCCTTTTAACTTTCAGTAGTCTATTTATATCCAATTTAACTTCCAATATTTTTCAAATATTTGATGAAAATTTTTCACATGAATTAACTCAATAATCATATATTTTAATTAATCATGTCATTTTTGGATAATTGTTATTTGAGTTAAAAATTTTGATTATTCCTCAATTTGCCTATACCTGCTGAAATTAGATACACTGAATTCTCTTGACTTTTCTTTATAATTAAATCAAGGATTTTAAATTTGAAATTTCTATCATAAATGAATTGACTAAGGGGGTGTTTGGCAATGACAAAAACTTTTCACCTAAAACTTTTCAATCTAAAACTTTTCATTCTCTACAACTCTTCTATTTTTTAATTATTTTTTTACATCTTCCAACACAAACCACCTTACTTTTCAATCATTTCTACACAATTACCTATACAACTAACCTATCTATTTTAACTTTATTCTCTTTACTCCTCATCGTTACCCCTATCATATCACATCATTTGACAACTTTTATTCTTCAAAATTTTTCACCAAAAGTTTTATTCATTCTCAAACACACACTAAATAAAATAATTTCAACACAAAATACTAGTTATTTATTTGTTTATGAATTTTCCTTCTATTGGACAAGGGTGTGTGTTTATTCAAATCACGTTAATTTTTACCCATATTTATCTCATCCAAAATTTTAGTTTTCATTTTCTAAGTGATATTCATGATGTTATATATATCATATAAAAATTTAACCTCAATTTTGTTCTATAAAATTCTAAAAAATCAATTAATGCAGCTAGTTTTGACGGTCATTTTCCCTATTTAGGCCAATCTTCCAGTATTTTTAATTTATAAATTACAGAATGTTTTAGTCTCAAATTTTGGTCGTTCATCAAAAGTTATATAAAGAGTTCTCGGTAAACTTTTCATTCTAAAAATAGTTTTTTATTTATTTTATATTTTTTATTTCAGTTTCAGATCTAGTACATGTGTTATATAAGTTAAACTTATAGTCTGTTATAATTGTTAATCTAAACTACTAATCACAGATATAACATATAAATCATGTCGCACCACTTATCTAGTTCAAATTTAACGGTCTAGATCATTAAAAACTTCTTTTATTAATTTTTCAATGGTTAATATATCAACTTATCACAATTTCTAACAACATATCTATTGAAGCTATAGAATTGAATATTCTCAAACCTAGTCATCCATTAAGGTGTCTACACATGATCTATCTTCATATCTTCGTGTAAAATTAAATTTTACACACATCTAATAGTCTAGATCATCCATATTATATACGAAATCATGCACTGAAGAGCTTAGATCACCTTCTTACTGTCTAATGGTACAAGATCTGTTTGGGCCACTTTGATCAAAATTTTAAGTAGATTTTTTTCCAAATAAAAGCACTTACTTATGCATCATACCCAAGTATCAAAAATCTGCAATTCGTAAAATAAATTACCTTTCATTGGATTTAATAAATCTAATTTCTATGGACAGTAATTTTCTTCCCTCAAATCTAAAATCTTTCTCTCAAATTCAATTGTCCAAATTGATCTCTACTCTTGATCTTTGCTTATTTTTAAAAAAGACATAAAATAAATAATAACTAACCTAGATAATGACAATTGATAGTTGAGATTAACTTGATCAAAGCTTCATCTTCTCTTTCTTTCTTTCTCCCTCTCTCTACTCTCTATTCTCCACTTTAATCTAAGATGGACCACACCTCTTATTTATAAGTTTTAGAAATTTTACAGCAAGGAGGAAATAACCAACCACCTCATTTCTTGAATTTTATTTTTAACTAATTATTTAATTATTTTGGTTAATAACAAGTCATTTGCCCCTTTCTAGAAAATGAAGTTTGAATTTTGGCATGATAAACTCTACATGGCCTGTGCATTCTTGATTTTTTTTTATAGTTTGCACCTCTTTCTTGTTATTTATTATATACACATATTGCTAAAATGTGCAATTTCACACCTAATTTGTGGTAAAGATACAAATTTTCCTCTAATATAAAGGTAGGGTGTTTACATTCTACCCACCATATAAAAATTTTGTCCTCGAAATTCACCGAACTATGGTGTATACATCTTTCATTCCAATGCTAACAAAATGCTAATAAATTTTATTAGAATTCTATACAAAATAATTTGATTGAATCAACATAATTTCAACATTATTCTTTAATTAAAAATTATCATTTCACAAGTATCAAAGATAATCTCAATAATATTTTCTTAAAATCTAACTAAATGTACAAACTTAAAATAGCCATAAATGACTTTTTTTTTGTAATTATCCACCTTTCATACTAAGAGACCAATATACTAATTTCATTAGCATGCATCATTACTTGGCTAAGTTAATAATTAACCACAAACCTTATTCACTTTGGAAAATTTCATCATGGAATTTGAAGAATAATCATTATCATAATGGAAAATTTCTCTAATCAATTTTCATCTTGCTAAATAAGGTTCCACAATTAGAACATAAACTTAAATCAAAGGGTTTCTAAAGTATCCCTCAATTACAAACAATCGTCAAAAGAAACTCAACCATATTAGTAATTTTTCATAAATCACACAATGAAGCAAAACATGTGATTCTCATATGCTTTACTGCATTTCCTTCTTGATATCCTGCTATCAAATAATAACTTGTCAAAGCTTCACAATATAAACTTGTATCAGAGCCTTCAATTTTAAGCTCATATTCTACAAGGTAAATATCTTGATCCATTGCTAAACAAAAGCCATGTGGAGTTTATCATGCTAAAAGTCAAACTTAATTTCTAGAAAGGCGCAAATGGCTTAAAATTAGCTAAAATAATTAAATAATTAGTTAAAAATAAAAATTTAGGAAATGAGGTGGCTGGTGATCTCCCCCTTGCTGAAAATTTTTGGAACTTAGAAGGAGTGTGCCCATCTTAAATAAAAGTGGAGAGTAGAGAGATAGAGAGAGGTAGTTAGAGAAAGAGGAGATGAGGTTTGGATCAAGTTAAGGCTTGTTTGGTAATCTATGTGGAAAATATGACATGGAAAAGTATGGAAGCACTCATTCCCAAGACTATTAATTCATCAATTAATAACCATATTTTTACTCATTTACCCCTACATTCCAATCATTTTTCTTTCCTACTACACTCAAACTACCATATTTATTCTGTCTTTAACCCTATTATTTCATATTGATATGAAATAATAGCGAAAATATTCCATTTTCCACTTCCCACCCCATCCCACATTTACCACAACTTTTACTTTACCGAACAAGCCATTAATCTCAGTCATCAATCATTATCATCTAGGTTAGTTGTTATTTATTTTATATCTTCCTTTCTAAATTAAGAAAATATCAAGGGTAGAGATCAATCTGGACTGTTAAATTTGAGAAAAAGATTTTAGATTTAAAGGAAGGAAATTACTATCCATGTAAATCAAATTTATTAAATCTAATAGATGTTAATTTTATTCTATGAATTGGGGGCTTTCGATACTTGGAGATGGCTCATAATCAGGTGCTTTTATTTCAAAAAAATCTACCCAAAATTTTGATCAAAGTGGGTTCAAACAAATCCAATACCATTAGACAGTAAAAAGATAATCTTAGCCCTTTAATGCATGATTTTATTGGATAATCCAGGCCATTAGATGTGTGTAAATTTTATTTTTACATAAAGATATGATTTTAGATCATGTGAAGACACCCTAATGGATATTTTTTTGATGGGAACCTGATGGATAATTAGATTTGAGAATTTTCAATTCTATTAACTTCAATAGATATATTATTAGAAATTGTGATAATTTGATCTTAACTGTTGAAAAATTAATAAAAGAAGTCTTTCAAACCTCATGTCCATCAAAGGCCATGAACAAACCTATGCAAATCATGCATGTGCATCACTCACGTCATATGAATCATGCTCATGTCAAACCATGCTCGTCTGTCTCACAAGAAAATAACCCAACACATAACCAAAACAACCAAACCATTTATCAAGGGTCTAGCCCCAAGTTGATAAAATCAATACATGGCATGCACAATCCATCATAAAGACAATCTAAAATCCATCCAAACACAACCATAACAAGGTGTGAGTCCCTACTTGGTCTCCTCAACCCTAGTATAAAGTTAGGTTATGCTAGAAACTATCCTCATTCATTTCAAACACATTATTAATTTACCTAAGCCTTCATTCTCTCCTCAACATGTGAGTTATGCAATTCCACATTAATCCATATATATATGCTTAAACAACCAAGTTCAAAGCTTCATTTCAAAATATACAACTCATGCACATTAAGCTCATCACATTTTCCATTCTACATAATTCATCATCCCATATGCCACTGAGCATTTGTATTATTTATATTATTAAGGTCCTACACCTCCATTCATACATGATTTCTACACATTAAGTCTCGTTTTATCATTTCATCAACTACATCATGAGCGGCATTCAGAAACCTTATAAATTCTATGTCAAACCATTTAAACTCAACCAAGTATATTCAGTTATCATGAACAATCATGCCCACATCACCAATTTATAAGTTTCTACAAAATCCTTATATTTCTATATTTTTAACTTCTTCCTACAACCCTAATCTATCAAAACAATTCAAACCAAGCAATGATTTCACAAAACCATGTCAAAATACATAATTAAATCATTTTCAACAAAGGGCCTTGTCCCAAACCATAAAAATCAACATGCAATATGAAAATTCAAATTTCCAAATCAGCTCAATATCCACCCAAACATACGCATGAACCAAGACCATATATAAGCTCATCCTAGTCTCAAAAACTCTAGCTCCAACCTAATTTATGCAAGGATTCAACTTCCATATCATCCATACTCCTCTCATTCATCCGTTACAAGTAACCATCACCCATTCCAAATACAATGGTGTACTTCATTCTAATATCAACTCAATCACAATTCAAGCAAGCAAATTTAATATCTTTTAAAATTAATATACCTTAATGCTTCTTCATATCAAACTATCACAACCCTTCAAAAAATCCTAAACCATAAAATCAAGGTGATGTCCGTGAAATACATTTGGAAACATCATTCTCAACTCAAAACCAAGGTTATCTACAAGAAAATCAACATATTTATACCTTTATAATATAAATGTCCATTTCTACATGAATTCGATGAATCCTACTTCTCATTAGCATTTTATCGAATACTTACTAGACATAACTCAAAAATAATAATAAACCATTATAATACTCAAATATTTCACCACAAGGTGTTGCATTTGCATAAAAAAATCACTTCCAAATTATTTGATCCATGGGTTCCAACCAAAACTCCTTATTTCCAACAAATCCCAAAATTTCATGCATAATCCAAAATTTTAAACTTTCCAAAACATACAATTCAAAAGTGTTGCCCGTATGCAATGGTTAAATAAGTTATCTACAAGCCAAATCTATGATTTATTTGAAAAGAAAACAACCTACTTACTTTAATTAAGTTCTCTTCCCAAAATGTTGTACACTTTAGTTGTCAATTTAAGCTACATCTAGCATTTCAATTTCAAAGCAATTAATTAATGAACATAACTCTTTATTATTTACATAAAATTATACCAATATATGAACTCACAACTTCACCCATCAAAATCTTGACTCATTCCTAACTCTGAAGATCACGACATCATGCATGCATAGCATTTCATTAAGCAAATCCCAATTTCATGCCAAGACCCAATGCCCAATTGCACCATGCATGTCTCAAGGCTAGTAAACTAACCCACATCTAAGCTTAGTCCTTAGAAATTCATCATCCTAACATGTCACATACATCATTAAATTTTTTAAGTTTTCATTTTCATTTAAAAATACACTTAATCACTTCTCTTAAGCATTTCATTGAACATTTGGTAGACATTGTCTAAAAATCATTGAAATCTCATATGGAATCAACCAAAATCAGCTCTATACATTCCATATGTGATAAATAACATTCTTACATCATTCATTTCATGAATTTCCATCAAAATCCTTAATTTTCAGCAAATCTCATTCTCTACATCACTCTTGAATGAGTAACAACAATGGAAATCCACAACCATCTATATAATACTTGTGTGGAAAGGTTAAACTACACATTTGCACCTTAAATATATGATTTATTTAAAGAGAAAACAAGCCACTTGCTTGGAATCCGATTTTTCCCAAATTTCATCCAAAATCCTGGCTTCTTTTTGCTTTATTAGAGCTTCTTGATGCAATCACGATAACGAAAAGCTTCAAAAAAATGTAAGCCAAACCCTCTTCAAAATCCCTCCCAAATTCCCTCTTCTTTTCTCCTTTCCTTTCTCTTCTCTTCTCCTCCTTTCTCTCATTTTCTCGCTAGTTTTTTCAAAGCTTGTGCTCGATCCCATGAAGGAGGAGAATATATAACCATAGAATTTTTGCAAAAATTACAAAATACCATTGAGTTATTCACATTTCACTATTTTATCAATAACTTCTTCTAGCAAACTTCAATTGATAAACCGTTTGTTGGGTTAAATTCTAGACCCCGAAACGGATCTATAGACATATGACACAACTCATAACTCCAAAAATACAAATTATGGCACTCCATCAAAATTTAGTCACTTTGAATTTTTCTTATAATTATTTTAAATAAATTAAATTTTAACTTTTTGCCTTAATATCTTTTCGATTTTTTTGTAACATATTAAAATCATATTACCACTATATTTATGCATCAAATTTGCTCATTGGGTGTTATTTGCTAAATTCACTCTTTAATTTATTTCTTATTCAAATTTTACAAAATTCAAAATAAAATAAAGACCCTGAGTCTCACACGCAAGACACTGACAAATATGCTAGGATGAGACACTAGCCTTGACCATCCTGGCAAGAGGTCGGGCTCGAATTTCCTTAGATATTTAATCATAGATTTAAGACTAGTCACTTGCATCTACGCCAACACAAAATAATAACATTTCAACGTACGATTAATTTTCTAAGGGAACCTTTTAAAACGAATAATGAGAATTGGCATAAATGCAACCATTTTAAATCCTGGCACGAACGCAATAAAAATTCACGCAGTAGACATAGGTACAATGCTGGAAAAAAGTTTACAAGCACGAGCGCAAATAATTAAAACTAAAGTTGAATAAGAACCTATACGTGTAAATATGCGTAGACACTTCCTTTTCTTCAATGTTACGATCCGCTGGGGTTGAAAACAAATGCAGCGAATACTCAAAACAAAAAAGATATATGCAAATGGGTAATTGACAACTCTACCCAATTAGCTTCATCATAAGTGCAAATATACTTATATAGTTTCAGAAATTGCAAATAAGCTTATAGAGTTTAACCATAATTGTAAATATACTCACACTGTTACTGCACTATCATAACGTGTATATTTGCAAAAATATGCAAACTATGCAGTTATATTTGAAATTATAGAAACTCAAGAGTTATTTGCAAAGATATAAAGACTACGTAAGTATATTTGCAAATATACTCACGTAGTTTGTATATCTTTGCAAATATACTAATATCGTAATCGTGCAATAACAATGTCATAACAGGATAAGCATATTTGCAATTATGGTTAAACTATGTAGAGGTTATTTTTAATTTCTAAAACTATGTATGTATATTTACAATCATAGTTAAACTATGTAGATATAGTTGTAAATTACCCTATCTAAATCGAAATACTTAAAAATTAAATTTTTTGCACAAAGAATGCGCTCTTGTATACGAGCCACGATTTTATAAGGCCGGCTTTGAAGGAGTTCCTATGAAATCAGCCCATTTGCCTATTTTCGAAAACTCTTTTTGTTTTTTCCATAAAAATGTTCTTATAGGTGTATTTAATACATATGTAAAGTTTTACCAGTTTGAAAATATTTATATAGATTTTTTGAATTTTCAAACATAAAAAAGTATTCTAGCCATTTCAACGGGTTGAAAACGACTAAAATATTCTTACGTTTGAAATTCAAAAAATATACATATGCAATACTCAAAAATGATAAAACTTGGTGTGCAAGTTACATACACTTTGTAACGAGTTTTATTTAAAAATTAAAAAATTAAAAAATTGAGAATTTGGGGCAGACGAATCGGGAATCCTGTGGCCGCATGGCATCCGGATTCCTCATATGCATAATTTATATACTACTCAGGCCTGGATAGCTTCTCACAACACAAGCCATCCAAACGCCTAGCTTAAATTTTTAGGTTTAATTAAAATGTAAAAGCATCTTAATTAACCTGCAGGTCCATATATAAATAAATCAATTGCTACGTAATAATTCTACAAGGCTTAGCGAACGGTGCTTTTGAAAATTCCAGATGTATTTGGTCACATTCAAAATCACATTATCTCATTAAAAATTCTCAATTATGAATAAAAAGTTTCCACTTTTGTGAGAAGCTAGTAGTGGATATGCTTCTAGCAAATGTACTTACATAGGAGTATTTTCCTTTATGATGATGACAGGCCTTGATTGCCTTTAGCTTCAATTAGTGGGTGCAAGTGGGTTGGATTCTACATACCTAACCCATTTCACCGAATCATGAGTTGAGTTTTAGATTGAAAAGGTCCCGGAGGGCCTTGAATATTTTACCTTTTAATATATTAACTAATTTTTACCTTTTTGAATATTTTTTTATTTTTTATTTTTAAATACATTGGTATTGTCATAATTTTCACAAAAGAAAATTATAACGATGCTCGTGTATTTAAAAATAAAAATATATAAATATATTCAAAAAGGTAAATTTTAGTTTGTAGATTAAATAACCTAACTTTACATGTTTATAAAAAATAAAAAATAGGTTAAATGGCCCGACACATAGGATCATGACTCTATAATAAAATCATTGGCCTTTATTATATCTAATTAAATATTTTTGCATATAATAATGATAGGTCATTAATCATTTTATTTGTATCTAATGACTATAGAAAATAAATAAAAAACATTTTATTTTTTAATCACATGTTACCTAAAATATTGAGAATAAACATTTTTTATTCTAAATTTTCGAATATTTGCAGCAAAATTGGGTTCACTAAAAACTAAATTTTCACTTCAATACGAATGGTGGTGTTGTTTTTACTCCAGTGCTTGTGTCATATATAATATGTTACTACGCAGGAACAGCATAATAATTACAGTGCAATCTGCTATAAAATAAGCCTCATACATATTAGAATGTTATAATATTTTATATAATCATTTATCTATATAAAAATCATACTTTAAATAGTTTAAATAATGAAAATATTACTTTAAAATTGATATTTATTTTAAATTATTTTATTACGTTGATTTATACCTTTTTAATATAGAGCCCCATACACATGTTGGATTTTGATGAAAATTAGTATGCTAATAAAATGAATTTTAAATATAATTGGTTGTGTAAATTTTCTATTTATAATTAAGTGGGCCTCATCGTGTATAGACTATACGGTACAGTTGCATGCACTAGATCAATTTCATATATATATATATAGGATTCTGTTCCGGTGCAGCGTCACTGCACCGGAACAGCGGTGCAGTGGGCCCAAAATGGGCCCCACATGATCATGAAATCATGATCTACTCCACCCATTGTATTTAGAATAATGTATTCTATTACCATACCAATTTTCATCCCAATCAGATACTTTAAAGTTGTTATTTACATCAAACTATTTTATTACGTTGGATTTGTACCATTTTCAGATAGGGCCCATATACATATCTGATTGGGATGAAAATTTGTGTGGTAATAGAATACATTATTCTAAATACAATGGGTGGAGTAGATCATGATTTCATGATCATGTGGGGCCCATTCTGGGCCCACTGTACCGCTGTTCCGGTGCAGCGTCACTGCACCGGAATAGCTCTCATATATATATATATATATATATATATATGAGACGTGATCGTTTGCGGCTGGGCTAAGTCCCGCTTTCTTCGTCCGTTCCTCCGCGCGCTG
Organism: Annona cherimola; assembly: GCA_030490835.1. Classification (NCBI taxonomy): domain Eukaryota; kingdom Viridiplantae; phylum Streptophyta; class Magnoliopsida; order Magnoliales; family Annonaceae; genus Annona; species Annona cherimola. The sequence goes on along the minus strand of CM059973.1, from coordinate 63,720,082 downwards.
CTGCGCGCCGTTGGATCAGGCGCTGCTGTGCACAGCCGTTGGATGAAAATCTTGCAAAATGCACCCCGTCTTGACCATTTGCAGCGTTGCCTCTACATTTTCAAAGCGCGCGCAAACGATCTCCATCTCTCTCCTGAGGCCACTCTCTCTCCTCTCCGGCTCGCTCTCCGCCCTCTCTCCTCTCTCTCTCCTCTCCAGCTCCCTCTCCGGCGCTGCCCCTCTCTCGAGCACTCTCTCTCTCTCCTGCCGCCTCCCTCTCTCTCTGTTGTCCCTCTCTCTCACCCCGACGCCTCTCTCTCTCTCCTCTCTAGCGCCGTCTCTCTCTCCCCGACACTTCTCTCTCCGGCTCGCTCTCTCCCCGACGCTTCTCTCTCCTGCTCGCTCTCTCCCCAACGGCTCGCTCTCTCTCTCTCGCGCCCTCTCTCTCTCCCCTCCGGCTCACTTTCTCCCCGACGCCCCTCTCTCTCTCCTCGCTCCGCCCCGAACCTGCCCCCCTCCCTCTTAGCTCCGGCTCTCTCCCTCTCCTTCTCCCTTATGTAACCCGAACCGGTTACACCCACGTGCCATTTGGGAACGCTGGGTCGCTCATCCACGCGAACTGCACAGACAGAATGATAAATTGATCCGGAACAGAGCGGATTAACGGGAAGATACGGGAAATCTTTTTCCATACTCAAAACTCCACACAAATATCTTACAATTTTTTTTTTTGGGGCTGTAGTTCTTCTCCATTGCTACATTGCTAGCCTGATCTAATATCAATGCATAAAAAAACAACAAAAACCCAAAAATAAAAAAGATAAAAAAGCGAACTAAAGCAGGGTGGAAAAGGGATTTCAACAGAGAACATCGGCGAGGAGTTTGTAGCGTCGGCCAATAACTCGAGGCGAAGACGAGGAATTGCAGTTGGGCCTCCGCCATCGATCCAAGGACTTCCGCCTCTTGGGTTTTGGACGCCGCAGCTTCTCCTCCTCTCGCCTTCGCCGTTGTGGTCTCTTCTCCTCGTTGTTCCTGCTGTTGTCGTTGGCTGCTGCCGGATGCCCATCTTCTACATCATCTTCTTCTTTGCCGCCCCCGCCGTCCGGCAGTGACTTGGCGATCTCGAGTTGGAAGTCGAACGCGTTGTTCCCGCGCTTCAGCTTTGATTCTTCGTGGATGCACCACTCGCATCGCCATGTCGCCATGTTTATCTTCGGGTACGAACCGCTGCAGTACCTGCCCGATCATGAAACGACGAATATAAGGAAAATCCTTCCTGGGTTTTAAGGAAAAATCCCATCTGGATTGTACTGAGAAGGAGAGAAAAAGAATCCCAGCATGAGTTTTTATTCGGTACTTCTCTTTCGATCTGGGCTCTATTCAGATGGAGAATCCCATCTGTGGACTATCAAGATTGGAACTTGGGAGAGAGAGAGAGAGAGGGCGCGAGAGAGGAGCGCCGGAGAGGGAGCCGGAGAGGAGAGAGAGAGGAGAGCGGGAGAGGACAGAGAGGGCGCGAGAGAGAGTGGCCTAGGGAGAGAGGGAGATTGTTTGCGCGCGCTTTGAAAATGCAGAGGCGGTGCTGCAAATGTTCAAGACGGGGGGGGTGCATTTTGCAAAATTTCCATCCAACGGCTATGCACAATAGCGCCTAATCCAACGGCGTGCAGCAGCGCGTGGAGGAGCGGACGAAGAAAGCGGGACTTAGCCCAGCCGCAAACGATCACGTCGCTATATATATATATAATATTCCAATGCATATCAACCATAACTTATAGTGCATTTGGCTCAAAAGGGGTCTCATATGATCCTAAACTATAATATTCCAATGCATATCAACCATAACTTATAGTGCATTTGGCTCAAAAGGGGCCTCATATGATCCTAAACTATATATATGCTTTACCCATTATACTTAGAATTGTCTATTTTATTAGCATAGTCATTTTTATCCTACCTGGATATGTATACGGGCCCCATTTAAAAATGGTACAAAAATCAACATAATAAAATAATTTGATATAAATACCAATTTTAAAGTTATTTTTTAATGCATAAACTATTTAATATATAATTTATACATAAATAAATGATTGTAATAAGTATTAATACATTTAAATGCGTGTAAGGCTCATTTTAACAAAAATATATCGTGACTTACGATACAAATAACTACATTGGAATATATATATATATATATAGGGAATCAAGTTTCATCTCAAACAAATGGCAGGTTACATGGGTCAACTTATATATAACATCGAAGCGAGACTATATATATATATAAGTCTCCCTTATATATATAAGTCTCCCTTCTATGAATCCTTTTTTCTATGTAATCCTTTCATTTTTTAAATCTTGATAGTAGCTGAAAAATTCACTTCATCTATTGTATTTAGCACCATTTATATTATCATGAAAATTCACTCAATTGTTTTGTATCATTGTATATGGGTCCCATCTGTAAATGTATAAAATTAACGCATAAAATAGTTTAATGTTAAAATATCAACTTTAAAATATTTTTTTCAAAATCTAAACAATCTAAAATATCACTAGTACGTGGATACATAATTCTATAAAATGTTATTACATTTTAATGCATTTTTGAATGTATGTAAGTATTTTTCATAATTTACTCATGAATATATGTATATACTTTTGAGCAAATGTAGCTCACAGACATACTTGATTAGGATAAAATTTGGTCTTCTAGATAAATAAATGATGTTTAACACAATAAATTGATTGGATTTCAAGTAGATCATGAATATCTTGAAAATTAAAAGAGTTACATGGGACCGCATCTATATAATCTGGTTGCATAGAAGCGTAACCCTACATCGGTCCCACTTCTATGTAACTTGGTTACATAGAAGTGAACCCATACGGCCTCTTCAAAATTTAAGATTTCGATCCTTAATGGAAAATTCAATTCGTTCATTATATTTAACATCATTTGTTTATCTAGGAGACCAAGTTTCATCCCAATTAAATATATTTATAGGCCACATTTGCTCAAATATATATATATATATATATATATATATTCATGTGTAAATTATGAAAAATGTTTAGATCTATTTATACATGTATTATAATATAATAATTTTTATAGAATTATTTATTTACATAGAAATGATATTTTAGATAGTTTACATATCGAAAATACTACTTTAAAATTGATATTTTAGCATTTTCATAATTTACACATAAATATATACATTTTCTAACAAATGTGACCTCTAAACATACTTGATTGGGATGAAACTTGATCCCCTAAACAAGCAAATGATATTTAATACAATGAATGAATTAGATGCTCTATCAAGGATCAAAATCTTAAATTTTAAATGGATTATATAGGTCCACTTTTATGTAACCTGTTTACATAGAAGCGGAGCTTATATATACGAGTTTTGATACTTTACAATATATTGTATATTAGCTTACAGTACAATATTCAATTTACACATTTTATTTTTATTTTATTTTGATTTTTTCTTCATAAACATGTTCTCTTAATTGTATTTAATTTATATACTAAGTTTTACCATTTTATAATACTTTTACTTATTTATTTTTTATTTTTAAAGATCAAGGGAATATAAGTCATTTTTCACCCCTTAAAAATGTGATTTTTAAAAATAAAAAATAAATGTGTAAAAGTATTATAAAATGGAAAATTTTAGTATATGAATTAAATGCGATTAAGAGTATATGTTTTGAAGAAAAAATCAAAATAAAACAATGTAAATTGAATATTGTATGGTAAGCTGATATACAATATATTGTATAGTATCATGACCCTATATATATATATATATATGAGAATCTTTCTTGTGCAGTGAAGTTGTGCCATAATTAGCGGTGCATTTAACCTAAAATGGGCTCCATATATACGTAAATGTATTAACACTTTATACAATCATTTATCTATATATAAATTTTATAGCAAATGGTTTACATGTTGGAAAAATAATTTTAAAGTTATTATTTATATCAAACTATTTTATTATATTGAATTTGTACCATTTTCAGATGAGGACTATACATATATCCAATTGGGATGAAAATTGGTATGGTAATATAATTCATAATTTTAAATACAATTAGTGAAGTAGATTATAATTTTATGATCATATGCAGTCCATTTTGAGGTAACTGCATTGTAATTGTGATACAGTGAAGCTGCACCTAAATATTTCTCAATATATATGAGAACTAATCCTGTGCAAATTAGCTGCTCCATAATTATGATGTAGTCTGTTGCAAAATAGGTCTCACATATATTTAAATATAATAATATTTTATATAATCATTTATCCATATAAATAATATACTTTTAATGGTTTAGATTTTGAAAATACTACTTTATATTTTATTTAAACTATTTTATTACTTTTATTTTTTATCATTTTAAGATGGGGCATATACACATGCTAGATTTAGATGAAAATTAGTATGCTATCAAAATAAATAATTTTAAATACAATGGGTGAGGCAAATATTAATTTTAATATATGTTGAGCTCATTTTGGACAGCCTACACCGTAATTACAATGCAATTTGTCTGTGGTTGAATGTTTTCATATATATATATGAGAAATATTCATGTGCAACTTCATTGTACTACAATTATGGTGCAGTTACCTTAAAATGGGCCCCACATGATCAGAAAATTATAATCTACTACACTTATTGTATTTAGAATTATGTATCACATTATCATACCAATTTTCATCCTAATTGGATATATGTATGGATCTCATTTAAAACTAGTACAAATTTAATGTAATAGAATAGTCTGAAGTAAATTATAACTTTAAAGCTTTTTTTAACATGTAAATCATTTGCTATAAATTTATAAGTAGATAAATGATTATATAAAATATCAATATATTTAAGTATATGTTTGGCCCATTTTGGGTCAAATATACCATTAATTATGGAGAAGCTTCACTGAACAGGAAAGATTATATATATATATATACACATACATAGAGAGAGAGAGAGAGAGAAACTTGTTCAAGTGGTACGTTTGTCCAAAAATAAGCCTCATACACATTAGAATGCAATGGAACTTTATACAATTATTTATTCAAGTATAAATTTTATAGCGAATAGTTTACATATTGAAAAAATCACTTTAAAGTTGTTATTTACATCAAACTATTTTATTACGTTAAATTTGTACCATTTTTAGATAAGGTTCATACTCATATTCAATTGGAATGAAAGTTGATATTGTAATAAAATACATCATTATAAATATAATCAGTAGACTAGATTATAATTTTATAAACATATACGGGCAGTGGCACTGAAGCGGACTCATGTAACCCCTTCAAAATCTAAAATTTTGATCCTTGATGGAAAATTTAATTCATTCATTGTATTTAACATTATTTATTTATCTAGTGAATCAAGTTCTATCCCAATCAAGTATAATTATAGGCCACATTTATTAGAATATATATATATATTCATGGGTAAGTTATGAAAAATACTAAATATCAATTTTAAAGTAATATTTTCGACATCTAAATATCTAAAATGTCATTTCTATATGAATAAATGATTCTATAAAGTATTAGTACATTCTCATATATGTGTAAATAAATCTAAGCATTTTTCACAATTTACACATGAATATATATATATATATATATGAGAGTTGTTCCGATGTAGCATCACTGCACCAAAACAACGGTACAGTTGCCCAAAAATAGGCCTACATATATTAAAATGTAATGAAACTTTATGCAATCATTTAGTCATATATAAATCATACTTAATATAGTTTAAATGTTAAAAAATCACTTTAAAATTGTTATTTATATCAAAATATTTTATTACGTTGAATTTGTACTGTTTTTAGACGTGGTCCATACACATATCCGATTTGGATGAAAATTGATATGGTAATAGAATACATTATTCCAAATACAATGGGTAGAGTAGATTATAATTTGATCATCATCTGGGGCCTATTTTAGCACCAGTGGCACTGCACTTGAATATAACTCTATATATATATATATTTGAATAGATGTGACCCATAAACATACTTGATTTGGATGAAACTTGGTCTCCTAGATAAACAAATGATGTTAAATACAATGAATGGATTTATTTTTCTATTAACAATCAAAATCTTAGATTTTGAAGGGGTTATATATATATCGGTCCCGCTTCTAAGATTTTGATCCATGTAACCCCTTCAAAATCTAAGATTTTGATCCTTAATAGAAAATCCAATCCACTCATTGTATTTAACATTATTTCTTTATTTAGGAGACCAAGTTTTATCCCAATCAAGTATGTTTATGGGTTACATTTGTTCAAATATATATATATATATATATTCATGTGCAAATTATAAAAAATGATTAGATTTATCTACACATGTATTAGAATATAATAATACTTTATATAATTATTTAGCCACATAGAAATGATATTTTGGATGGTTTAGTTATTGAAAATACTACTTTAAAATTGATATTTTAGCATTTTTCATAATTTATACATGAATACATATATTTTAACAAATGTAGCCTTTAAACATACTTGATTGGATTGAAACTTGATCCCCTAGATAAAAAAAAATGATGTTAATATAATGAATAGATTAGATTTTTCATCAAGGATTAAAATCTTAAATTTTGAAGAGGGTATATGGCTCCACTTTTATGTAACCTGGTTGCATATATATATATATATATATATATATATATATATAATAGTTGTTTCAGTACAGCGTCACTGCACCGGAACAATGGTGCAAATGCCCAAAAAATGGGTTCCACATATATTAAAATGCAATGAAACTTTATATAATTATTTATCCATATATAAATCATACTTTAGATGGTTTAGATATTGAAAAAACCACTTTAAAGTTGTTGTTTATATCAAAATATTTTATTACGTTGAATTTGTACCATTTTCAGATGGGGTGCATACACATATTCTATTAGGATGAAAATTGATATGGTAATAGAATACACTATCCTAAATACAATAAGTGGAGTAGATTATAATTTGATTACCATATAGGGTCTGTTTCAGTGCCTGCACTTGAATATAACTATATATATATAGAAAATGTTCCAGTGCACAGTGTAGTCACATGCATTGTGGGCCCCACTTGATCATGAATGGAAAATCCATCTCACCCATTATATTTAGAATTATTTACTTTATTAACATACCAATTTTCATTCAAATCCAACATGTAGATGATCCCCATCTTAAAATGGAGTAAAATCAACGTAATAAAATAGTTTAATGTAAATATCAAGTTTCAAGTGGTATCTTCAACATCTAAACCGTCTAAAATTTGATTTTTCTATGGATAAGTAATTGTATAAAGTTTCATCGCAATCTAATATGTGTGGGGCTCATTTTACAACAGGTTGCACCGTAATTTTGCACATGATCGGATCTCTGTATATACATATCGGAACACACTGAATGCATCTGTGCACCTGGGTGCATTTCAACTATTTTTTATTTTTTCTAAAAAAAATTTTATACAAGTGTTAATCTAGGTGTATTTAAATTTCAAAAATGCCAATGATTTTAAAAAATTAAAAATAAATGTCAAAAAATCTTTAAAATGGTAAAACACCTAGATTAACACTTGTATAAAAAAATTTCAAAAAAAGTATAAAAAATGACTTTTGTACCTAGGTGCACCAAAGCTCAATGCACCTAGATGGACTAGATCAAGACTCTATATATATATATATCTAGGCAGCCGATTGAATGCACCTGGGTGCATTTGGCCTCAGTGCACCCGGGTACATTTCACCTATTCTTTTATTTTTTAAAATTTTTTTATATGACTTTTAATCTATGTATATATAAATGTGAATCAATTTTTACCATTTTTGAATTTTTTAGATTTTTTATTTTTTAAATTAGTGGCATTTTCGAAATTTATGAATTACAAAAATGCCACTAATTTTAAAAAATAAAAAAAATATCTAAAAGTATCCAAAAATGGTAAAAATTGATATACATGTTAAATACACTGAGAGTAAGAGTTGTATAAAAAAATTTGAAAAAAATTTTAAAAAATGAGTTTTTGCACTCAGGTGCACTATATCCGAGCTCACGTATCTATCTATCTTGTCTCTCATTCTCAATGTTCGTTTCTTAATAGTTTAGATCGAAGTTGTTTAAGCGCTTTTTGCCGATGTGCAGTAAAATTTCATTGACTTCTAATGAAATCATCAACTATCAGCTTCCAGGAGCTGTAGTACTTTTATAAGGCTAAACACTTTTAGAACGTGCAGAAGTGATCCTAAGTTGGTTTCGAGGTCGAGAAGTTTTTTTTTTTTTTTTGATTGGAGGATATTTTACATCATATCTTAATTCATATTACATTCAAACCCTGAGACAATTCTAATAAGCTTACAATGGAAGACGACAACAAGTTTCCACATGTCAAGTGGGGAAACCACTAGCTCTCATCTAAGTATAAAGGGGGACCACATGCCCCCACCACAAATACGGTTCAAAATCCCATGAGGGATTCGAACCACGCACCGCTGGGAACAGAAATCCCATTCCGCAGCCGGTGACCAGACGAGCGGAGCTCGTTTGGTGAGGTCGAGAAGTTAGGTTGGGTTGGAATGAGGAGAAATCGGTTTGAAAATTGAGCTGGGCTGGGTTCACTCTAAAACCAGCCCACTTGCACACGCAGCTGCAATCACGGGATAGCTGTGAAGATGGGCAGCTGCCGATCATCCATGAACATAGTTCAAGTCCGGTAACACTCCTGCTATCTAACTAAATATGAGGGGAAGAAGATCGTAATTTAATATTTTTATAAGCTCATAAGCTTATTTGCTTGATGTCGTCTATCAAGATCATTTAAAATTTGAGTATATAGTAATTATATCAAAATACGTACTTCTCTGATGTTTATCCTTATGTTTTTAATTAGAAAAAATTTCATATATACCTACAAATTTTATCCATAATTCTACTTATACTCATAAATTTTCAAAATTTCTTCTCATACTAATAAATTTTCATCATAATTCCACTTATACCTACATCGTTAGAGATCTATTAAACCGGCCGTTAGTCTCTTTATAAACTGACGAATGTATCCAAATTCTAATATAATTTTAAGATTGTTTTGCTTAAAATTAAAGATTCATATTCAAATAATATATAATTTTATAATTATAAATTTACTAAAAATTCATTATAATATGATTTTTTAGCTATAAAATTATAATTAGTAATGGGCATATTCGTTATTTCCCAAAGAGTTTATGGTCCCTTTAATGGATCCCAAATGGCATGGGTATAAGTGGAATTAGGATAAAAATTCATGCGTATAAGAGAAATTTTAGAAAATTCATAAATAGTGAAATTATGGGTAAAATTATAAGGTGAAAATATGAAATGGCCAATTGGCTGTGGCGCAACTGCAAAATGAAAATTTTCAACCACGTAATTAGATTAGTATTCTCTTCGCTTGAGAATTATTCAAATATAGTCTCGAGATCATTGCGTGGGTGTGACTTGGTTATACGTAAATTTTTTCGAGTACCCTGATGCGGTCCATTTTGATGAATAAAATCAGAAACCCACCATTCATATTGGTGGTGAGCATAATTTGTTTTATGATAAGATAAGACGGGAACATTTGCCTTAAAAATTATATATTAATGCGTAACTTATGAAAATGATTAAATTCATTAACAATTCTATTATAATGTAATTATACTCAGTAATATTTTAGATAGTTTTTGTTGAAATACGATTTCCATATATAATTCAAACTATTTTTGTTACGTTCATTTTGCATGTTTTTCAGTTGGGGTCATGTGCTCACATAAGGGGCCAACTTGGGTCCATACTCTTGCCCTATCTTATCTTAAGTTGGGTCCATTCAAAGTTCACCTTACCATATCTTATACTTTTAAGATTGAATCAATTTAATTTTGATTCAAAATAAATTCTTTAAAATGATCTTCATATGATATTTCAAAACTATAATTTCATTTTAAATTTTACTTACAAATCTACAATTTTATCCCTAATTCATTTATATCCATGAACTTTTAAAAGTGACTTTTATACACAAAAAATTCATTAGAATTCCATATACACCTATGCTATTAGGGATTCATTAAAGGAGTCATTAACCCCTTAAGAACTAACTAATATGTTTATTATTAATTGTGATTTTATAGTTAAAAATTCATATTATAATGAATCTTTAGTAATTCTATAACTATAAAATAATATATTGTCTGAATATGAATCTTTAATTTTGAGCAAAGCAACTTAAAATTATATTAAGGCTTAGGCATATTTGTTATTTTACAAGAGGGTTAACTACTCATTTAACAGATTACTAACTACATAGATATATGTGAAATTAGGATAAAAATTTATGGATATAAGAGACATTTTGAAAGTTCGTAGGTATAAATGAAATTAAGAATAAAATTTATTGTATATGTTGAATTTTCCCTATTTTATATTTTAAATATATGATATATTTTATAAAAGACAAGGTAAATACATATTAGTAGTTTGGGTTAATTTTGAATACCTAAATTTTGGAACTTAACTTACTCTTACTTTAACTATACCGAGTATTTGTTTTACTTGGAATAAACCTTATCTTATAGGTAAAAAAAATAAACCTATCATACTTATTTTAGAGCACCTAATAGGCCGACCTTGTGAATACCTTAACTAAGTTGCACCCCCGGCTCATATCTTTCATTTAAATAAAATTTAATATCCTAACTAAACAAATTATGTTAAATATAATAAATAAAATGAATTTCAATCTCATCAAACTTTAAACAAATGATGTTAAATATAATAAATAAAATGAATTTCAATCTCATCAAACTTTAAACAAATGATGTTAAATATAATAAATAAAATAAATTTCAATCTCATCAAACTTTGTGATGTTAAAAATGAATGCATTTATAGGGAACCATCCAAGCCGAACGACTTTTGCTTCCGTGAAATTTCTTTTCTAGATAACTCATATTTTTAATATCTTGATGCAGATGAAAAATATGCTACCTCTATTATATGCAATATTATTTATTGCATTTCTCAAATACATCAATTATGTTTGACTCTAATTTCAAATATATCTACTAGATTTCTAAAATTCATGATATACTCTCTACGTTTGTAATTAATCCCCAAAATATTCATGTCATTAAAAATTGTTAGTTAAAACTTTTATAAACACCCAAAATACCCTTATTATAAAATAATAAAAGATGAAATAAAATGAAAAGATAAATAATTTAAAATGACTTAAATGCCCCTTTATTTAAAAATCCAAAATAAATATATACACATCCAAAAATGGTAAAACTTGATTTATAAATTAAATATTATATTAACAAATTTATAAAAAAAATTTCAAACAACAAAAAAGTGTTTTTGGACCGGCAGGATTTCAGGCTGGTCTAAAAAGATCAATGCTCGTACATATATCCTAAGAATCCAGTCAGTTCATAAGCAAATCGATCTTGTATCTTGTATTTTATTTATTTATTTATTTATTTATTTCCTGATGGGATAATCATGTCTCATTCAAAGCATTTTGTGAATCACGCATCAAGTTTTTCTTGCACTATCACTGTCTTGACAACATGAATGTGTTAACACACCAGTTTTGATGTTTTTCACATATAATTCCATATACATACCCATATATTTTCAACAATTTCTTTCGTACTTATAAATCTTTCTCTAAATTCTTCCCATACACCATTGGGTTGCTATCAGCAACCGTGGTTTAATATACATGTGAAATGACTAATGTATCCTTACAAGTAAGAAAAAGAACGTTGTAACGGTAACTACATCAGCAAGAGTATATTAGTCATGGCATGGTTACAAGAGGAATTTTGATAAAGATTAATTAGTATGAAAGAAATTAATGAAAATAGGTGGGTATATAAAAAAAATTATGGTCAAAATTCGTAAGTACATTTGAGAATTTCCCCAGATTTTTTGTACAAAAATTCCTAAGCACTTGCTTATAAAGCCTAGAGAGATTTTGATAGAAGCACATATCAATGTATCATCAAAATGGAGTATGGATTTGGTCTCTGCTTGCTCCTGATTTCCTTGTCTTGCTGCTGCAGCTGCATGGGCAGCAGCAACTCAACTGACATGGAAGTTCTCCTCTACTTCAAATCCCACTCTATAACTTCCGATCCCAGCAATGCACTTGGAGGCTGGAACGCCACCTCTTCTTTCTGCACTTGGTTTGGAATCTCCTGCACCAGCGAGCGAACCCCCCGTGTCAGCTCCATCACCCTCCCACACCTCGGCCTCGCTGGCACCATCCCCCTTCACTTCTCCAACCTCTCCTCTCTGCAGTCTCTAAATCTCTCCTACAACTCTTTCCATGGTTCGCTTCCCCACCACCTCTTCTCTCTCCCTCGCCTCCGAACACTCTCCCTCCGCCACAATTCCCTCACCGGCGAATTCCCCACCAACCTCTCTTCCGCTCTAAACCTCCGGCTTCTCTTTCTCTCATCCAACTGTCTCTCCGGAAACCTCCCTCCCTTTCCCCATCTACCCAGACTAAGAGCTCTTGAAATTTCCAGGAACCATCTCTCTGGCTCAATCCCTCCTTCCATCGGGAATCTTACCTCCCTCGTCCATCTCTACCTCCCCAGCAACGAACTTTCAGGCCATATTCCACAAGAGCTTGGTATCCTCGGAAAACTGACCCATCTCCAAATCTCAGAAAACCAACTCATTGGCACCATGCCTTCCTCTGTTTACAACGTCTCCTCTCTCAAGTCCTTATCCCTCACCAAAAACAAGCTCATTGGGCAGCTTCCACAAGACATTGGCCTCCAGCTACCCAATCTGAATGAGCTCCTTATGTCTGAAAATGACCTGCATGGGCCCATTCCCAATTCATTGTCGAACATCTCCGAAATGCAGAACCTCTACCTATCGACTAACCACTTCCATGGCCCCCTTCCTCTGCTTGGAAACATGCATGGCCTTATAGAGCTGGGTCTAGAAAAAAACAGCTTCTCTTCCACCACTGATCTCAACCGTCGCTTCTTCGATTCTCTGACCAATTTCACCCGTTTGGAGTTGGTTTCCCTGACAGACAATGTAATAGCCATCGTCATTCGGCGCAGTATTCAGCGCCGTTTATTTTATTTATTTATTTATTTTTGTTTTATTAGGCGCCGTTATGGAAACTGTTTTATTAGGCACCGTTATGGAAACGGTGGGATTAATGGGTCATGCGCGTTCAATTAACCCCAGCCATGGATTAGTATAAAAGGCGTAGACGAGAATGAGTTTTCGCGAAGAAGAAAAATAAGAGACAGAGAGACGAAGGAAGAAGAAAAAATTTTTGAAGGTAAGCTGCGTCGAACCATTTTCTCTGTTAATCTCATTCATTCTATGTTATACGCAAGTTATTTCATAGATCTAAACCATTCACGACAATTCTAGCATGACTAATTAGTCACAGGAGTATTATCAAAATGTTTAATGTTGAAATTTTACTTATTTAAATGAGAAGTACCAAATAAAGGGTATGAAATGATATATGATGAAATAAACGCACTTCTGAGCATAATTAGATAATTGTGACCATACAATAACAAGATAATTATATCATTAGCTTGCCCGCAAAATTTTAGATTGATCAGACTTATAGATTTTTAGATATAGCGATTTTATACATGATATAGAGTGGTAAATATGTATTTTAAGAGAAAAACACAAAAAAAAAAATTACAGGAAAATATAGATGCAAAACGAATAATCTGAACCATTACAAACATTATTTGAGATATTTTACAGTATATGTGATGAATTAATTTTGTTAAAAATTAGTTTATATGGCTATTTGAAGTGATATTTAATATTAACCTTTTATTAAACCCTTTATATTAAATCTGATGATAGAGATGTTATTTTACAAAAATGGACCGTCCAGATTATAAAACATAATTTTATAAGCTTACCCTTAAAATTTCAGAACAAACAGATATGTATATTGAGAGATATAAGCCATTTTATTCAGAAAATATGGACCGTTGAAAATAAATAAATAAATAAATAAACTTCTGGACCAGTGGGCTAAGCCCATCTGAACAGGCCCAGTGAGTCAGAAGCCCATAAATCAAGCTTAAGCCCACAGAAACAAAAGCCCAATAGCTTAGCCCACTTAAACAGAGCCAGCCCACTATCCAGTCTGGCCCAACTTCCAACAAAGGACCCAGCCCGCTAACCTGGCCCACTGTTCCGGCTCGACAGCAGAGCAGCCCACCGGCGGCAAAAAAAAAAAAAGAAAGAAAGAAAGAAAAATACAAAAAAATTATGAAAAATACCAAGAAAATTAAATTCAATATTTAGAAGCTTAAATGAGTTTAAAATTATAAATTTATGAAAAAAATGAAAGTTTATGAAGGTATGATAAATAGAAAATAGATAAATAAATATATATAAATTATAAAAATATGAGAAAAATTAAAGGAAAATATCTAAAGAAGTATAAGTCCAAAATTATTTTTACATATAAAAATAAAGTTGTTTAAAAGTAAATTAATATAAGAATAAATAGAAGAAAATAGGATTTTGACCGATTAAAATTATGAGAAATTTTGAGAAAGTTATAAATGGAATTTTAAATAATATTTGTGAAAATCAAAGTGAAATAATAAACATATTGTGATGAAAATTAGGAAAAGAGACTTGAGGCTACTACAAAAAAATTGGAAAAAGAGGATTTTTAAAGTCTACTCAGAGGTAAGTAAACTTTTACCAAAGCATGTCTTTGAAAATATTATGTGAATATTATGATTTGCTATGAAATGTGATTATTTATTTCTTTCAAATTTGTTTATTCAAAAATGAGCATTATTATTTCAAACTCATGTTTAGTAGTGAATTTAAGTGGTGCATCAATTAAAATTCATGAGTATGATGCATAATTGCATATTTGGGTTTGCTAAGGAGTAAAGTAGTATGGTAGTACCTGGGTAGCGACCTCAGGACTACCAAAGGAGATGATTTAGCTCACGAATGTGTAGCACGGCTGCACGCGAGCACAAGTAGATGGCAATACCCCCAGTACGAATGCATGATTTAAAATTGACATATCTGTGCACATTTATCAAGATGTTTTTTTTTTATTACAGTTTATTGTGCATAAAAGACAGTATAGATATTGTATTTGTAAAAAAATATATATATATGATTGAAAATGAATTTTTTAAAAAAAATACATGTTTACTTACTGAGCTTTCAGCTCACATAGTTTTGTTTTCAGTGGAAAAACAGGGATACAATGCTATACTAGAGCCTTTATCAACATGGGGAAAAGGCGAACCTAGTAGAGGAAAAGACAAAGAAGTTTAGAATTTTATTGAAATTTCCTTATAATGCATGGTTATTTTGATTTTAGACATTGAAAATTGTATATTAACTCCTTAAGGAGCAAACTTGAGATGTAATAGTTAAAATGTTTATGATTTTGCACCTTGGTATCTATTTCCATCTTGGGAGATCTTATTTTAACTTTGACATAGTAGACCTCATTCCCAACACCTCAAGGGTGGGGTGTTACAGACAACAATCTAGCAGGCTCGCTCCCGGCGTCAACGTCGAATCTGTCCACTAATCTCCGAGGTTTCAACGTCGATGACAACCACCTCTCGGGTCCGTTCGTGCTAAGGATGCACCGTTATCCCAACCTCGCAGTCTTGGATCTGAGTCGGAATTCTTTCACTGGCGGCTTCCCTGAATCAGTGGGCCTGCTTCCCCAGCTGCAGATGCTGCTCCTCTCGGCAAACCGCTTTGTTGGGAACATACCAGACGTGTTTGGCAACGTGACGCAGCTGAACCGGCTGAATCTCAGCGACAACCAGTTCTACGGTGGAATCCCACAAAGCGCAGGGATTTGTTGGCATCTGGAATTTTTGGATCTCTCCCATAACAACCTAACGGGAATCATACCGAATTCCATGTTCAGTCCCCAGAGCTTGACGTTGAGAGTGATCAATTTGGCTCGTAATGTTCTTAGCAGCTCCGTGCCTGTTGAGCTCAAAATGCTTGAATTCATGGATCTATCTGATAACAAGCTCTCGGGGAGCATTCCTGACTCCTTGGGTGATTGCTCGAGTCTTCGGAATCTAAGAATGTCTAGGAATCAGCTGGAAGGCTCCATCCCGGAATCTTTTTGTCAATTGAAAGGCCTTGAAAGCCTGGACCTGTCATCGAATGCCCTTTCAGGAGAGATCCCAGGGGGATTGGGGAAGCTCCGGTTACTGTCAAACGTGAATCTGTCTTTCAATCATCTTGAAGGGAAGGTCCCAAGAGATGGGGTGTTCACGAACATGAGCCATGAATCACTACAAGGAAATAAAGGCCTCTGCAGCGATGATAAGCTTGCACAGAACTTGCTTAGCCTGCCTCAATGCAGCAGCAGAAAGGAAGGATCATCTACTTCTCTTGCACTCAAAATCACTATCCCAACTGCCTGCCTTGCTGCACTTTATTCTTTGTCCTGCTTAATCCACGTAGCGAATTCCATCAAACAGGGAAGAAGGAAAAAGATGGACGGAGCTCTAAGCATTGCTTCCTTCAAAGGAACACATATGAAACTCTCATATGAAAACTTGATAGGGAAAGGCAGCTTCGGATCAGTTTACAGAGGGAACATTGGTGGGGTTGGCATAGCAATCAAGGTACTTGACCTGCAGCAGCAGAAGGCATCAGCAAGGTTTGCAGCGGAGTGCAAAGTTCTGAGGAACATCCGGCATCGGAATCTAGTGAAGATCATCACAGCATGCTCGAGCATGGACCACAAGGGGGCTGAGTTCAAGGCGCTGGTTATGGAGCTCATGGGCAATGGAAACTTGGATCAGTGGTTACATCTGGTTCCTGCATGGACACCGTTTTCCACTCTTGGACTAGGCTTGCTTCAAAGGCTGAACATAAGCATAGACATTGCAGCTGCAATGGACTATCTGCACCATGACTGTGACCCACCCATCGTCCACTGTGATCTGAAACCCAGGAATGTGCTCTTGGACGACAACATGACTGCTCGTGTAGGAGACTTTGGGTTGGCCAGATTTCTCTTTTGGGATCCTCTAGAGACCCAGAGCACCACAGTTGGATTCAGGGGATCCATCGGGTATATTGCACCAGGTATCATACTAACCTCTAATAACATTAAATTGCAATTGGAACATGTTAATAATCTAAAATTCTTTCTATGGAGGTTGGTTGACTCCATAATTTTAAGCTGCTTGTTTTTCGCAAAAGAAATTTTGTATTCCAATAGAGTTTACTTTCATCTTTTCGTAATGAGCAGAGTGCGGTTTAGGGAGTCGGCTGTCAACAAGAGCAGATGTCTACAGCTATGGAATACTACTCCTAGAAATGTTTACAGGAAAAAAACCAACAGACAACTTGTTTAAGGACGGAATGAACTTGAATAAATTTGCATCTGCCTTGTTCGATAATCAACTGGCTAAAATTGTGGATCCAAGGCTGCTAGAAGAAGAAGAATCAGAGAGGATCAGTAACGGCATCAGTAGCAGCACCAGCAGCCACAGAGGCAGCAGTATAAGCATCAAAGATGAAACTAGCCATGAAACTTGTAAGAACATGGTGCGTGAGGTGGTTGCAGATTGGCAAAGTAGAAAAGAGGCATGTCTGCGTGATGTGATTAGAATGGGTCTATTATGTTCTGCAGATTCACCAATGCAGCGGCCGAGCATGAGAGAAACTGTTGTTAAAATGCAGAAAGCAAAAGAAACGTTTCTCCAGCTGGGTGGCAACTGATTAATGTCTAGCGTCTCCTTTCTATCTTGATATATATAGTCCAGGAAGAAGAACAAACTTTTGTATTATGTAGCGTACAATAGTGTGGTTGTGTTTGTTTTGCTTCATGCAAGGCAGCAAAACTCGGAACATCTTTTCACCAGTTATGAAGCACAAATCGACGTCGCCATCGATGCTGTATGATTGCAGCAAAAATTCATTGTGCAATGCTCCACAGGCGGCCACCCCTGACTCAAGGTCCAAAATCCGCCACTGAAGAAGATTGTTGATAGAATCTAAAACCCATCCCCTGAAACTTGAGTATTGAGGGGAGGAAACCCAAGCTATACTCCGGAATCACACACTACCCCAGATGACCCAAATAGTTCTTAATGTAATTCATATGACTTGAGTGCTTAGAATTAAAATCAGTTAAAAAGTCGCATCCGTTTATGAAGAATTGTGTTTCATGTATGGAAAGACATTCATGCTTGAGAACTCAAGATGCTGTCATCTTGACCAAGAGGCTTTAAATGACTGTTGATTCCCTATGCCCACCGTTCTTTGCACAAGTGCTCCTTTTCACCTCGTGTTTTACATTCCC
Organism: Annona cherimola; assembly: GCA_030490835.1. Lineage (NCBI taxonomy): Eukaryota > Viridiplantae > Streptophyta > Magnoliopsida > Magnoliales > Annonaceae > Annona > Annona cherimola. The sequence continues at coordinate 63,701,670 of CM059973.1, read as the reverse complement.
CTAGCCCACAAGTTCAGGAAATTGGAAAGGGTATAAAATGAAAATCACAACAATAACGTTTAGGAACAGTTAAAGTAGATCGAAGATACTGATTAATAAACTGGTCGTTTTTCTCTTCCATTTCCAAAGTTCGCAGCCAACCAATCAAATAAAATAATTCGATGATGAAGATGGTGTTTCAATAGGGTAATCCAAGATTGATGTATACAAGGGTGGGCCTACACCAGAACATCTCTCATCATGGCTAGGAAGAAAAAAGAATCAATTGGAAAAAGCCAGTTGATCTCATAATTATCTTTTAAAACAATATATATATATATATATAATATATGGAATATATTCCGGTGCAGCATCGCTGAAATGGGCCCCACATGATCATGAAATCATGATCTACTCCACCCATTGTATTTAGAATAATGTATTCTATTACCATACCAATTTTCATCCTATGTGGGCCCCATCTGAAAATGGTACAAATCCAACGTAATAAAATAGTTTAATGTAAATAACAACTTTAAAGTATCTGATTGGGATGAAAATTAGTATGGTAATGAATATATTATTCTAAATACAATGGGTGAAGTAGATCATGATTTCATAATCATGTGGGGCCCATTTTTGGGCCACTGTACCGCTGTTCCGGTGCAGTGACGCTGCACCGGAACAGCTCTCTCTATATATATATATATGGGAAATAATCCAGTGCATGCGACTGCACCGTGCAGTCCATGCACTGTGGGCCCCACTTGATCATAAATAGAAAATCCACCCCACCCATTGTATTTAGAATTGTTCACTTTATTAGCATACCAATTTTCATCCAAATCCAACATGTGCGTAGTTCCCATCTTAAAATGGTGCAAAATCAACGTAATAAAATAGTTTAATGTAAATATCAAGTGTAAAGTGGTTTTTTCAACATCTAAACCGTCTAAAGTATGATTTATGTATGGATAAATGATTGTATAAAGTTTCATTACAATCTAATATGTGTGGGGTCCATTTTACAGCGGTGCAGTCCGACTGCACAGGATCGGATCTATATATATATATATATATATATATATATATATATATAGGGAAATGATCCAGTGCATGCGACTGCACCGTGCAGTCCATGCACTATGGGCCCCACCTGATCATTTCCCATAAATCCACCCCACCCATTGTATTTAGAATTGTTCACTTTATTATCATACCAATTTTCATCCAAATCCAACATGTGTGTAGTCTCCATCTTAAAATGGTGCAAAATCAACGTAATAAAATAGTTTAATATAAATATCAAGTTTAAAGTGGTTTTTTCAACATCTAAACCGTCTAAAGTATGATTTATATATTGATAAATGAGTGTATAAAGTTTCATTACAATCTAACATGTGTAGGGTCCATTTTACAGCGGACTGCACCATAATTACGGTGCAGTCCGACTGCACAGGATCTGTTCCCATATATATATATATATATATATATATATCTCCAGCTTCCTCTCTGTCATTTCTGACAGTTGCAACCTAGTACATGAAGCAATAGCGATAAGCAGAGCAGCATACTTTTATTCTAGCGTAATATGATGTAAGAAAATAGTGAATGCATTCAGCAACTTCAACAGGAAGGTAAATGTGGACGTACTTTTATTCTAGCAACCAGTTTAAACCATCCACTCTGGCACGATTTCAAATAGATATTAATTTCACAAAATCTGTCAAATACCCTCCCACCTTTCTACCACTTCAAAAAGGCACAGAATAATAGAATTTACACAATTAGAATTTGATTTTCGGACAATCCATGCATTATGTTTGAAGCGATTGGTTTAATGGTCTGGTTCAAGCTGTTAATCACCATTATAATTATAAAACAGGTATATACATATAAAAATAAGTAAGATTTTCAAAAAATAAAAGTCAAAATCATATGGACCTAAAACACAATAGAGACCAGTAATACTAAGCAACCAATTAAAAATAAAAACAAAATAATAATAATAATAATAATAACAGACTAACTGAAAGTTGACCACTAACCCAACCAGGCTGAAATTAGTTCTAGCTGAGCTAACTCGATCCAACTGACGCTCTTGGTCTGACCAGTTTTTATGGCATTGCAGCAAATTGTGTTACATTCAGGCAGCATAGAGAAATTGGTGGAAGGAATTATAATGATGTCAGACGAAGTTTAGTAACAGATGGGGATTATAAGCATTGCTGAGAATAAGAGAAATGGCAAGGGCTAACCTAACAAAGTTTGGAACTTGGCACCTAGGAAAGCGGAACAACTGGGAGGAGTTTTGTCTGTTAAAATTTAAAAACCCTTCATTCTATCAACAATTCCAAACGTTGAATCATGAAAGAAGTAACTTTGATACAACACAACAAAAGAAAAGAACCCGACATTCTACAGAAACAGCCGAAAATATAGAAACACACAAAAGTTACAGGAAGTTGCAAAGAACTCAATGTTTAGATGCAAAACAAAGTGGCCATAACCCGAACAAAAACCAACATGCTACAAATTGCCACCACTCTGCTGCCACTGATTAATGATGTCAGTAGCCTGATTTAGAAGGATAATCGTCCGCTTCCGAGAAATCCATGGCTTACTCTCTAGTGTAGTCTTGAGCTCTTCCCACGCATCTTTTCTAGGCCAAAAATAGTATGGGCTCAAAGGGACGGTGCCATAGCCTGGTATGATCTGATCAAGGGCAAGACCAATGTTCTTCTCCAGCCAAATGAACTTAAGAGCCAGCCTCGGCTTGCTTATTGGTTCTACAACCACCCCAAGTCTCTGTACACATAAGAAACAAAGATAAGAGAAAAACCCTCAGAAGGAGACACCAGCAAAAGAGCAGCAGATGAACCACATGTACGCATACAGATAGATTAATATTCACATAACCATAGATGTAGCAGACTAAGAAGTCTTTCGAACCCAGTAAAAGTGAACCAAAATTAAGTGGAATAGGCTAAACACAAGAAAGTAAAAGGCAATGAACATGACATAATATCTGATGCTGAACAAATAATCAAAAACTTGGTGGGCATTAAGGGAGAGGAGAAGGAAAATTAAGAATACAAAGATTAGTGAAGTGAACATCAACCACCCAAACTTATTTTCCTCCTTTTTTTCATTTTCTATTACTGAAAATCAGGGTCATGCATGGTCAAGTTAAAGGTCATAGACAGGTCCAATCATGGGGTGGTTTTCAAATGTGACAATATATGTTGCATAAAAATTTTAAATTCTGACCAAAATTTTTTCAATAAAATCAAATATGAAAGCATATTTTCCCATTTTGTCATCAATTTTCAAGTATGACAATGCTGCCATATTTTTTCAATAGTAATACCAAATGCCCAACATTCTCTGATCCGGGTTTTCATTGTTGGCATTCGCAGGACGTATTCTGGACAACCTGGAGCTTCTGACAATTGAAGCGTTTTCTTTAGAAAAAAAGAAAAATGATGTAATTCACCTCCATTATGTTTAAGGAGGTCCACTTTACCAGCCAAGTTGACAGATATTTAAGAACAATGCTTGGCTCAAGACAGTTACGAGCTAATTCCTCACCCTGTTCAGGTGTTAAATGAGAATGTTTAGAGCCTACTATACAATTCTATAAGTAATCTTCATTTTTTTGGCTGGATAGGATTCGTGGTGGTAATTTACGCGTTGAACGGGGGCTTCTGTTTTGTCCATTCTCTACAAATGCAGAGGCCGGTAAAATTACCAAAAGGAAACAAGAACTGAGCATTACCCACCCACTAATTGCCCTGAGAAAGGGCATCAACTAGGCCATTTTCCCATTTCCGACGGCAAGTAATTTGAAGCCATCATCATAGGACAAATAACAGTAAGAAAAGACAGTTGAGAGAGAGACCGAGACCTCCGTTTGCTCCTCCTCCTCCTCCTCCTCCTCCTCCTCCTCCTCCTCCTTCTCCTCGTATTCGGATTCATCACCTTTGGCTTTAATGTCTTCGGATTCATCTTCAGATGAAGGAGCCCAATCTTCTTCAGCTTCTTCAGATGCCGTCCCCGATGCGGCTGCTGCTTTTGCTCCAAAATTTCCAAAGAGGGGTTTCTTGGTTTCGTCGAGAGACTGAGGAGTTGAGAGAGTAAAAGCAGACAGTTTCTTCTCAGCGGTTCTCAGAAGGAAAGGCAAGCTCCTTGGTCTTGCGATTGGGCTCTGAAAACGTCCGAAACTGTTGCTGCCGCTGCTGCTGCAGCTTCTCGAGCTGCAAGCGACAGCAGACATAGATAAGCAGACGGACATTGCCCCCACTCTTCTGGTTTTCAAGAATGCAGTGCTGGGAAAGAAGGGAAGGGAAGAAAGGCACTCCCCCTGCAGCCTTTTTTAGATAAGGAACAGAACCGGTGCGCTCTGCCGCGTAAAGCCGTTCGCCTGGATCCTGATTAGGGGAAAAGGAGCAGCAGGGTGCCATGGATAAGATGCATCCCTGTATGTGATTTACTGCATCGCCAACTTTAATTAATGTTTTGAAATCAATCTTCATTAATTTTTTATAAATTGGGTTAAGCTAAGAATTTTGGCTGATTTGAAATTTTAATTCATTCGTAGGTATTTTAAAATAATAACGCGGGTAATTTGCATATATACTCACATAGTTTCACGCTAATTGAAGAGATACTCACGTAGTTTCACTAAATACATATTACCCCCACATAGTTTCACCAAAGTTGCATATTACCTACACGCCGTTCCCTGCCGTTAATATCTGACATTATATTTTGAAAAATGACGAAAACGCCCTCATCCATAGTTTTATGGATTGCATATCACCTCACATAGTTTCACCAAAATTGCATATTACTCCCATGAAACTATGTATACCAATGAGGGCATTTTCGTCTTTTTTCAAAATATAGCGTCAAATATTAACAGTAGGTAACATCGGGTAATATGCAATTTTAGTGAAACTATGTGAGGATAATATGCATTTTGTGAAACTACGTGGATATATTTGCAATTAGCGTCAAATTATGTGGATATATATATATATGGGAACCGATCCTGTGCAGTCGGAGTCCGCTGTAAAATGGACCCCACACATATTAGATTGTAATGAAACTTTATACACTCATTTATCCATATATAAATCATACTTTAGACGGTTTAGATGTTGAAAAAATCACTTTAAACTTGATATTTACATTAAACTATTTTATTACGTTGATTTTACATCACTTTAAGATGGAGACTACACACATGTTGGATTTGGATGAAAATTGGTATGGTAATAAAGTGAACAATTCTAAATACAATGGGTGGGGTGGATTTATGGGAAATGATCAGGTGGGGCCCACAGTGCATGGACTGCACAGTGCAGTCGCATGCACTGGATCATTTCTCTATATATAATATATATATATGAGACCCGATCGTGTGCAGTCCGATGTAAAATGGACCCCACACATGTTAGATTGTAATGAAACTTTATACACTTATTTATCCATATATAAATCATACTTTAGACGGTTTAGATGTTTAAAAAACCACTTTAAACTTGATATTTACATTAAACTATTTTATTACGTTGATTTTGCACCATTTTAAGATGGGGACTATATACATGTTGGATTTTGATGAAAATTGGTATGCTATTAAAGTGAACAATTCTAAATACAATGGGTGGGGTGGATTTTCCATTTATGATCAGGTGGGGCCCACAGTGCATGGACTGCACGGTGCAGTCGCATGCACTGGAATAAATCCCTATATATATATATATATATATATATATATATATATATATATATATATGCAAATTACCCTAACGAATAACACAGCCAAACTATGCTGAATTAAGGTCCCGTAACCAAAGCCTTATTCCTTCCTTAATAACCTTACTTCTCAAGTAACTTGCTCTCCCCACGGAATTGCGCAACATGTAACTACTAACTAGGCCCACTGCAAGCGAAATTGTCTTAAAATGTTAAAATTTTAAAAATCATATGGTAAACCAATGGGGGTTTCAAATTTCGCTCCCGCTGACCAATTTTTCTATTTTTTCTACGTAAGTGCAGGGTCAATCATGTATTTCTTGTATATACAATTCTACAATTTTTTATTTCATTTAATATTTATTTTGAAAATTTAAAATCAGAAAAATACTTTTCATAATTTTGCAGCCATAAAATCATACTTTTGCAGCGTGCAGAATCATGTATCACTCGAGGTGAAAATTTACCTACAAAAACATAATTAAGACTTAAGCATATTCATAATTTTATAAGTATGAATAGAATTTTGAACAAACTAGAGACAAAACTTGTATGTTTGGAATTTGCTCTTAAGTTGATCAAATAAATATTATGGCAAATTTCATGTATACCTACGAATTTTATCATTAATTCCACCTATACTCGTGAAGTATTAAAAATTTCTCTCATACCCACGAATTTTTATCATAATTTCACTTATACTCATGTCGTTAGAGATTAGTTGAATTGACCGTTAGTCACATCATAAAATGACAAATATACCCAAACTTTAATATAATTTAAGATTGTTTTGCTTAAAGTTAAAGATTCATATTCAAATAATGTATAATTTTATAGTTATAGAATTATTAAAAATTCATTATAATATATATTTTTAGCTATAAAATCATAATTAAGGATAACCATATTCGTCATTTCCTAAAGAATTAACAGCCCTTTTAACGAAACCTTAACTATATAGATATAAGTGGAATTAAAATAAAAATTCATAAGCATGAAAAGAATTTTTGAAAATTAGCGAGTATATGTGAAATTATAGATAAAATTCATGAGTATGTAAGAAATTCGCCCTGAATATTATTTATTCATTGCTTAGTAAGGTGTTAAGAGTATTTTCTTGTGCTTTGTAAGGAAAAATGTTAAGTACAAGGCTTCTGCTAAATATGATTACTTAAGAAAATTTATTGATTGTCCAAATATTCCATTAATTCAAAAAATTAGGGTATGGGAGTACACAAAATCAAAAGAGCATACAGATCGCATATCGCAATTGATGCTCATGCCTGACCTTGGCGTTTGAGGTCCCAAGTTGAACTCCGTGGAGAGCTAATGTCTTTCATTTAGGAGCATTGTCTCCTACCACTAACCATATAGAGTATTATCCATCCATTAAGCAAAAATTTAGAGAAATTAGTTAAGATTCTTGATTGTGTTGTAAGAAAAAGAGATCTTATAAAGCATAATTCTAAGATAAAACAATAAAAAATAATAATAATAAGGGCCTCTTCCAGCTTTCCACTAAGCACTAACAGAGAGATTTTCCTCGTATAAAACAAAAGGCTTATAGCTTCCCCGTAAGCTCAAGAAAATGAAGCCCTAGTTCCATTTGTGGACAGTGAAAATGTAAACTCTAATTCAAGGTAAGTCGAAGAATTTGAGTAAGGTGGCAAGAGAAACATCAAAACTACTATAAATCTTGTGATTTTATTTACTTGCGCTCGCAATTTTTTTCCTTTGTCCCTTGGGTTAATGCCTTTTTATTGCCAGAAGCCAGCATCAAGGGCATAACATTGATCATATAAAACTTCCAGAGCTTCGTCTGGTCACCCAAGATACAAGACCCCAAAGTTCAGGAAATAAATATTTAAAAAAAAAAAAAGAATCCATTGTCACTTCCTCGAACTAGTTCTCTTCTAAGAAACAACAACCTGAACTGTAAAAACCGAAGACGAGAGCTCAAATAAGAAGTGTCTCTAACAACTGCTCTGTTTCCAGAACAAGTAACAAAAAAATCATAATGTACAAGAGAATATTAAGAATGCCAATAAATTTTAGAACTCTGAAGCCTTGTTGGCATAATGAACATCTCTGAGGATTCGACACCAATGAAGGCACGCCGCAGACACTGGAGCCAGTACGGGCGGACAAGGAATGGATCTGATTTTTTATGACACCATCAGTGCCTCCATGATAGAAACCTGTTAATGATCCAGGGCCTTGTGAAGTTCAAGTGAACGCCATGACATCAATCCATCATGATTCTTCATCACTTGACTCTTCCGGTGCTTCTTTTAGCCACTGAAAAAAGGTCCGTAGATGAATTAGCCTTTAGAATATGAACGGCTTACTGGCTAAGATGGGCACATGAAATGCCAAAATATTTAATGAAATGCTTGTGCAACATAAGCAGACATGGTCCACAATCCATCAAAGTTGAGGAACATTGACAGTAATTGTCCAACTTGGAAGTAAAAAGCAGACAGTTCTTACAAAAGATATCAAATTAGATGTTTCTGCTAATATTAACATAGATTTTTCATTCACATGTGACATGTCAGCTTGAAACTATCGAATATCAAGTGGCTCATAATGGATGTATCACATTTGAAATTTCTGCCAAAAAAGAATTATAAGTTCTGATCAAACTGCTCACAGAGCTTCATAAGACATCAGAGACATCACTTTGCTTGCTAAATATACTACAAAAATTTTATTCTCACCCTGCCATTTCAACAATATCTCTGTTGGAAATGACCTCACAAGTTGTGGCTCACAAACAAATATTCATGTCAAACTGAGACCATGTCATTGATCAAGTCATGCTCAAATATATACGTGATTGCCTGGCATCTAGATAGGATTTCCTTTTTTTTATTTTCAATTGAAAGAAGCACATGGCGGCGGAGATGTAAGTTAATGCTTGTTGCATCTGCCAGAAGTTTACTTGTATGAAGAAAGCAAGTTTTGATTTGCATGAACCTGAAGGAATTGCTGTGACTGCTTCACAAATATTTTGTCTGCTTCGTCAGCACCTTCTTTCTCTGCTTCCCATTGAAGAATGGCATCTTCCGACATGATTTCTTTGTCATAGAGCTCATGTAGAACCTATCACAGGAAATAAAAATAAAAATTAACCAAGCAAGACCAAGAAAGGGAGCAATGTTGGTTTGACCGATAAGAAAAATAAGCAGAAACATGAAAACAAAAAATCATAGAAAATAAAAATAAACCAAGCAGAAATAGAAAAAAGAAAAGGAGCAATGGCTAACTGACCCACGAGAAAGCTAAGCAAAAATTTACCAAGAAGAAGATGAAGAAGCAGAAACAAATAAAATCAAAGATAAATTTTGCCTACTTAATAAAGTATATGTACCAAAAAACAAAAAACTAATAAAGTTTATGTACCAGTGCAAATAGAGGAGAAAATTCCTTGGTAGATTCCAAGCACATCTCTTCAAACTTCTGTATTACCTCAAACTGAAAGAATATCAAACATCAAAAGAATTAGGTGATACAAGGATTAGCAATCTATATGGCTGTGGCCTGTAGATGCATCAAATTAAAAATTAAACTAATCATGCAAAATGTCTCTGCTGAGGCAGAGATCCAATTTACAGGCAACCAAAAAAAAATTTACTTTTTAAATTTTTTTTTTTTTATGCATGTGTGAATTCCAACCAAATCTTCTACTCTGTAAAGTTAAAATTTAATTATTTTTTGCATTTGATTGGTATTTTATTTTGATTTTTCAAAATCAGTTTTTCATTGATTTCAAAAAAAAAAAAAAAAACACGAACCAATTTTAAAAATTGTCAAAAATTTAATAAGATGGAAGATCTAGGTGAGGACCACGCATGTATTAAAAGAATCGATAATAAACATTTTTGCAGTCATCTGTAAATTCCCCAAATTACGGGCGACCGTATATGAACAGGACCCTTCTCTTTTTACTTGTAAGTATGCAGAACTTGATAACTTTAAAAGAAATTTTTTTTAAAAAAAAAAAAGGAACAAAGTGATACATAAGAAGATAAACGTAGCCAACCACATAAAATGATTAAAGATATCATTTGATGCCAGCCTCATTGAATAGAATTGTAAAAACGAAACAAATATATGTGAATTCCAAAAGAATGGAAGCAAAGATGCAGAAGGAATCAACTCAAAACGCAGGACTCAGAAACAAACCTCCTCATCTACAGACTGAAGGTAATTCTTTAAGAAATCCTTCCACCTAGCAATTGATCTCTTTGCATTCCCAAGCAGTTCAACTAGAGGATAACTGAAGTAGATTAGCAAAGGAAAAGAGGTCCTACATGAAAATTTACTAATAGCGAGCATGTGAAATGAGTTACAACAAATCAAGATGAATTGCTATAACGGATTAGTTTCCAGTGAATTGCCCACCCGAAATTAATTCAAATCACCTAAATTAAATACTGTTTATACCAAAAGGCAGGAGCTCATGGCCATTTTGCCAGAATATAAAATGTCTTTACGAGTTAATTTTCAGAACCTAATTGCTAATTTGTTTATAATAAATAAAAAACAAAAATGAAAAATACATTAATTGACCATCAACAAGCTTGAAGTTGCATTGAAAATCCTATTAGGGGTATGTTTGGGAATAAAGGGTGGGAAATTGTGGGATTACGGATTTCAAGGCACATCATTAATCAATCAATCATCATATTTTTCCACTTCTACCCCTATATTCTAATCATTTTTCCTATCAACTACCTTCCAACAAATCTATTTATTCTAACTTTACCCTTATCATTTCATATCAATCACACAATTTTCAAAATATTCCATTTTCTACTACCACCAAATACCACATTTCCCACAACTTTTACATTCCCAAACGTCCCCTAGATGTGAGAAAAAACCAAGAAGGCAAGATTTTCACAACGGCTGAATATTGGAATACATTAAAAACTATTCATGGATGCTGGAAGTTGTTGTCCACTAAGCTGCAAGTGCAACCCAAAAACTCAGCCACTATAGAAGCATCCATACAGTGAATGAACTGTAGGAATGCATTTAGAACTCTTACGTCTAAACTGGAAAACATATAAACCTACATAAGTTTAGAAATCACAAAGAATTGAAACTTTCTCCCTCTGCCATTCAAGAGTTGGAGAGAGTTCCCGGTTCAAGTTAAAACAGTCATAAGACATGACCACATACATGTGGAACATAAGAAATAGACACACAGGGAGACACTAAATGTCATCGACAAATTCAAGTCTGGCCTAATAAATACAATATACGGCCGGTGCAACATTTGAACTGTAAGCAATAAAGGCATGGCCATGTATTCTTATCCAAACCTAACCTTTATTTGCTTCGTCTTATTTTGCATGCATCTGTGGTGGAAGCTCAATGTTGCAATAAATGTTAAACCCAAAGAAAAGTCATATAGAACTGGAAGAAAACGTTACCATTACTACTGTGGGGTTCCTCCAAAGCTAGTTTAATTATTGAGTAAAATATTGCTGAAGCACAATCCGCAAATTGCATATTGTATGATAACCTGAGATCATTGTAAGGGATTAATCACTGAAACTGAGAATTAAAGACTGAATATGGCACTTTGACAAACATCAGCTCTACAAAAGTGAACAATCAATGATTCAGCATCGGATCAGCTCTGATCCTTATACCATTCAGATGAACAGAGACTGACAAAGTCACATCGAATTCAGTTGTGGGCACATTACATTTGGAGTTTATAAGAACACAGTTCATCAAAAAGGTCTTATTATTAAACATTCAGTCTAAATTTTGATAAAGTGCGATTCACTTTATAACCAAATAATATATTTCTTTCTTTCAAAACAAGTGATAAAGAGACATGGAATGTTAAAAGGTCTTTTAAGCCTTCCTTGCATTTTGCACCTGTCTTTTGAGCACTTTTTGAGGAGAATTCATGCTCATGTCATCTGCAGTCTCTTCCATATATGCGTTGACATATTTCATCTTTAAATAGCAATGTGTGAAGTGCCCAACTCATATTCTAAATAGGTGGATTTCCATAGAGGGAGCAATTTCCAAACAATTACCCATGAATATGACAGTGAGCACATGCAGGGGCTATGACAATTCTTCAACCAACTTTTGTATTTTCTCCCACTAGATAGTCCCACTCCATGCAACAGTAACAAGGCAAAATTTGTAATATAGCTAGTTCAGCCCTAGGGCAAGTAAATGCCCAGTCCTTCGCCACATACGTGCCCAAAACACACTATCAATAGCTAAATAGCTTCTATAAACAGAAACGGAAGTGGAAAGTGTAATACCGTAGTGAGTTGATTTCCAAGGTGACATTGCTTACATCAACATGCTCATTAACAGCCCTCACAATCGTTGCTTCCACCTGACAACATATGCAACTTTTATATTAAGCAACAACTTATGCAACTTGGTTTCTCATTGAAAAAGAAAAGATATGATACATATATATAGATAGATGGAGAGTAAAAGAACATTGTAATGACAAAGCTCTGTAAGCAATCTCAATTCTAACATTTGCAAAGGCCTATATATTTACATGAATAATGACAGATATATACTCACACACACAACCGAACTAAATTACCTCTCTCTCAAAATAATAGTAATCACCCTTGGAAACTTCACTGGCATCACCATCAGAAGCAGCACTAGCAAAGTCAGGCAACAACTCTCCAGAAGGTGGAAGATGGCTGCCATCTTGGTTTGTTAGATCAGTGTCATCTTCTAATGTAAGACTTATCTCGGTAAGCTTATCCACAGGAATGGGTGCAATTGAATGCCTCCATTCTTCTTCATGGCCTCCTTCGCAAACTGACCATATGTAACCAGCTCCTGAGACCCCAACCTGCAGTTAAATTTCAGCAAAATAACATCAAAAAGTAAACTTAAAAATAAAAAAGAACTGCACTCATATAAGGCACGTGTTTAAGATGAAAATACTTGTTCTAAAAAAATCAAGAGACTTAATGAAACCATTGAAGTCAGAATATGGTAAATTGGCTCCTTCAGGGAAATTGCAAATTTGCAGAAACTCCATTTGCTGCATTCCTCATATATTATTCTGGACATCAATAACTCTTGCATTTTACTATATGGAACTTCCAAAACAAACGCCGATGTAGTTTGACAATGGAATTCTGCCCGTTTGGTATTTAATATGTGTAACATGTTATGATCAACCCCATCCATAGTACAGAGAAGAGTTCTCCCATCCCAATGGAGATGGTTCTATATAGGATATTCTGCTATACAGAGCATAGAATAAAGAGAATATATTAAAAATACTTGAATGAAGATACACAACGACTCAAAAAATTTCAACAAAATTTCGTTTTATTCCGGCAGAAAGATGTTCTTGCCAGGTGAACAAAGGTATATCAACATAAAATATCAAAAGGATAGAGAAATTTTCAATAATTTCTCCCTGATGTAAATATTTTGAAATAGATCACCAATAAATTTGCCCATCAATCAAAAACAGAAATTATCATAAAATTTTGAATTGAACCCTTCAAAATCACATTTTTTTAACCACACACAAAATTATCAAAAAACTCGTTTAAAATCACTTCAATCTTCATTTCCACTGTTTCTTATGGTTTCAAAACCCATTCTTAAAATTTCCAAATCCATGCTTGATTGTTTTGTAAAAAATGAAAGCCAAAATTTTAAAGTCTTTAAAGTCTACCCATCCCATTCTTACTAGCACTTTGTCTCCTTTATCTTTGCCTTTGAAATTTATTTTTGCTATCATAGAAATTATCTTTGTCAGTGAATATGATATAGGTACATTCCTAATACTTACATGTTTACATTTAAATTAATATTTGTATTCTAAATGTGTGCTTATATAGTATCATAATTTATTTTAAGTTTCTTTGAAAAAATTTTCTGTTTACATACTTTTATAATTTTTTATTATGCCAAGAAAATTCGGTTAGATTATCAATAATTTCTACAAATTTAACAAAATTTTCTTTTTTTCCAAAGCTAAACTTCTCTTCTCAGTGCAACCGTGAACACACAGAATTCATTTGTCTTTGAATACCTTAGAGATATTGTAAAACAATTAACAAATATAATTCAGCATACCTCAGATGTGCCAGAGTGTTGGGAGTATGGTGAGTTGGAGTCTCCGTTAGCAATACCCAAAAGATCAGTACTTGCTGCAAATTTAACCGGTTAATCAGATCCAGAATAAACTAATTAGTGAAAAGCTCTTCATAAACTTTAGTGTACACAAATAATGAAACATGGACCAAAAAATACAGATTTTGCACCAGTTAAAGAGTTGATAATAGCACATAAGCACAGTTATTTATCCTGTATATTGGGATGAACGGGAACATGGAACATGGTCGTTGAACAGAAAAATGAACGAGCATGCATTTCCTCATGAGTTTTTGCCTTTTCTTTTTGCAAAAGTATATACAAAAAAGCAGAGTCGGAGGAAAATTAAAAAAAAGTACATCCACGATACACCCAATAGCAAAAACAGATGGAGGCCTTGGAGCTCTACACTTGACTAATAATGTTTCACTGAATTGAATCACATTTCCCAGTTCTAAGGATCCAGTGAGAGCTGCAACTTCAGGTGGGATAATTCTATGCATGAAACCTACTCGAAGATGAATCCACAAACTATGTTCCAATACCATCTAAATGTTCCACAAATATTCGGCTGATATCCCCTAATAGAATCTCACTTACACTGTACTCCTAAATGTGCAAAAGGGTATGCTATTGATAGCATCCAGTACCAGCATCTCAAAAACTTTTACATTTCGGGATGATTGACCAATAAGCGTTGGATGACTTGGGTGCACAGAGAAAAATCAATGCTCGCTGTATTGGTAAGAAAGGGTATATTGCTAGACCGAAAGAAAGATAATATCCCCTTTATCACAGATAACATTGTTTCCATCAGGGAACTTCACTGGAAAATATACAATGAACAACAGAATATATTAGAGACCCATAAAAATGAACCCAAGATACGTGAAAATTTGTATATACAGATAAATCATACATAAATAACAACACTCTCATGATTCAGTCATAGTCTTGATACATTGAAAGTGCAATGGCCATAGGCAACATGTGGGCCACGCTGGTATTGAATTAAACACACCAAGAATCAAACCATCAAGTCAATAGCAATAAGGCTTACACTGAATTTCTACTACACCAGTGCTACTCTCTGCATATTCAAGTTCCTCATCACTATCTTGCTTCGAGGGTTGAGGAAGCAAAGAAACCTTTGAATAGGCTGGAACTACAAATTGTGGACCAATTACAACCTGGTAAGGCAGGAGATGTTAGACAATATTTCATTGCATATTAGTGCTACATGCAAGAACCATTCAATCAATTTCAGTCAGAAATATTGTGGATTAATGGAAACAAAAGCGAAGCAACGGAAGAGTAAATATAAAATGAAACGTCTCTTCATCCATAGAAGAGCTTAATTTGCAAAATGGCACCGAATGACCAAAAACAGATGATATAAATAACAACAACAACAACAACAACAACAATGAGCATGTAACAGTAACAAAGACAAGTAACTCACACACAACGTGTAAATGACAGATTTATATACTGAGAGTCGAGACCATTGACATAATGAAGACAGTTTCTGCCTGCTAGAGAAAAAAGGTTAAAGATAATCAACAATGACTTCCATGTTCATCATCCTCCCACTGTGAACATGGGAAGCTGACCATTGATACTATGCTGATTTTAACAACCTGGATCCAATAGGACTGTTGTAATTTGTCCCTTTTTTTTTTTTTGGCATAACCTTGCGCAACTTTGAGTTTAAAATTCGGGACGAAGTCAAAGGAGTTGTAATTCAAAGCTTGCACAAGCTATACCCTTGTTTATTATTCTTTTTCATAGATATGCGGGGCCAAGCAAGATCAATTCATTGTCCAAATTTTACATTCTTGGATTTTTTAAATTTTTTGCAAATTTCAAAAATCAAAAAGTGTAAATTTTGGGCAGCGAATCGGTCTTGATTGTGCCCACATATCCATGAAAAAAAATTAAATGGGAACAGCTTCTGCAAGCATTGAATCGCAACTCAAGTTAAAAAGTGATAAGCTCCGAAACAGGTCCACCTTCAAGGCTTCGACCTAATAAACTCAGTACTGAATCAGGTTTAATTACAATCACTGACCAAGTTAACTATTCTGGCACTTGAATGAGGCCAAGAAATAGATGTGCATGGTAGAACACTTAGTGATGGGGGATGCAATAGAGCAATGGTATAGAAACATGTGAATTAGGGTTTGTTTACTTCTGCAAATTTATAGGCCTATTTTATTTAATAATTTAATTGTTAAAATTGAGATTACTGTATCTAGTGATCAAAATATGGATCAACATGATGAATAGTTTAAATCAGTGTTTTAATCTTCCTGTGAGTATTTTTCCCTCCATAGTCCTCATGTTTTCTTCCCAAATCTCAACATCTTCACTTTTTCCCCCAAATTCTTTCCTTCCTCGTCTTGAGAATATTCTTCCCTTTTTTTTCTACATTTGTCCAATCTCATCATCAAATCTTTTCTATAAATTTTCCCTCCCCCTTGTTCTCCAAGTTAAGGTCTATCTCTTTGTTTCCAAATCTCTCCACCTTTCATTCTACAAAAGCATCCTCATTCTATATCAATTGTGTTAGACATTTTGGTCTACATCATTTAAACCACAAACAGATCAAAATACCATACATTTATCATCTAAGGCGGTCATATATGGACCTAGCAAAACCCAGACCACTGAAAAACGTACCACAAACACTAAATAGACTTCCTCAATTCCTTGTGATGCATCCTCACATGGTTCTGATGAATTAGGTAACCTAGAAAGAAACAAACAATGAAAAGCTCCATACTTTTCAAAGTTGACTAAGTATTTTCCTCCTGCAATAATCGACTGTGTTATTCGCAGTGTAGAGACATAATATGAATAATGCACTGATTTTAGGGGAATGATTCCCTACAAATGTTCGCATGGAATGGTTTGTACAAATGGTTACTTTTTATTTTTTAAGGTTGTGTTCGGAAAGTGATAAAAATTTTGTATGAAAAGTTTTTTGTGTAAAAGTTTTTAAATAGATAAAAAATGATGTGATACGATAAGAGTAATGATTAAGAGCAAAGATAATAAAGTTAAAATAGATAGGTTAATTGTATGGGTAGTTGTGTAGAAATGATTAAAAAGTAGGGTAGTTGTATGGAAAGATGTAAAAAAAAATAATTAAAAGTAAAGTAATTGTGGATATTGAAAAGTTTTAGATTGAAAATTTTTAGTCGGAAAAGTTATGTTTGCCAAACATGCTCTAATTTTTTTTTAACATCTAAACCATGGAAATACAAATTAATATATATTTATGATGCCAAAAATAACTTTGATTGGAAACTCATATGTTATAAATATTTAATATCATTTGAGAGAGAATATGAAACTGTTAAATTTTGACTTACAAAAGAATTTCAAAATATTTGACATTAGGAATCATAACTAAATATACATGAATGAATATTAAAGGATTTTTTTTTTTGAGAATGAAAATTAAAGGATTTAGATATTAAAAAAATTATATGAAAAGAAAATCTTTGTATCATGGAAACATTTGGAGGGAAACTTTTTAATGAGGTATCAAATTTAACTAACAGAATTGCAAGTGGTAATCCACCAGTTAATAGACCCCCCATTTCTCATAGGGAGCCCAACTCATCCAATAGGCTTGCCCCATCAGGACTCTGGAGGATTACCTGTAGAAAGAATCAGCTATCCCCATTCATCAGTATCAACTCCAACAAACACAGTGCATAGCTGCTTTTGTCACCATCATTGTCATTGCAAACTGAACTCTTTTCCAAAGTAAATCAGTTGTGTGAATCTTGTTAAATGATTCCACTAGCTCAATGGTGGCTTCTACCCTGATTTTTTTCTCCAGTGTAGCCCATATGATAAGAACCTATGATTTTTGAATAAGGTTATCTTCATGATGAATCCAACATTTTGGACCATTAGAGATGGAAAGGTACACAAATATAATTGCTAAAAGTAGCACACTAGGTAGGACTACTGCATGAAGTGTTAAGGATCAGAAGTTGTCCACATATAAAATTTTAATAAAAGTAAGTTTATGTTTCTCTAGTATTCAATGAAAATTGACTTACTACAAGAAGAATTACCCTGACCAACTGTCGTCAATGAATGAATTATAGTAATCAAAGAAGAAGCAAAAAGTTCAAGAAAATGCAGTTTGAACATCCATGGAAGTACAAGAGCAAAACATATACGTAAGCAAAAATTCAAAAACAGAGCAGAAGCTTTTGTCTGGTGGCTGGTGAAGACAAATCCCCAGTCAACTATTATATGAACAGAATTTACTCAGCCACAGAGAAAAGAATAAAGAAATAGTTGGTAGCAACTATATTAGTCCTGAAAGATAATTGTAACATTGATTTATGCTTTCCAGAAGAAAATAAAAACAGAGAATAAGAAAGGAATGATTGAGTTACCTTAAATGATAATATCGTGCCAGGTTTCAGACATGCTCCAGCCTTTATGACAACATCATCACAAACTATTGCATGACTTAGCTCACAACCATCTTGGATGACAACATTATTCCAGATGTAGGAGCTTTCAATTGATACATTAGATCCAATGATGCACCCTCTGCCAATGACTGAATTTGCTATGGTAGAATTGTCACCAACTGTAGTGCCTTCCCCAACTAATGAAAATGAACCAATTTGGGCAGACCAGGATTGTGTTACATCTGAATCAGAATGCCATTGAAGCTCAGCAAGGGACAAAACCAAATGTTGAAGGATAGCACAACTGATAAGGAATGAGTGAAAAAAAGAGTAAAAACACAATTAGGTGTCCACTATGCAGAGGAAAGTGGTAGAGTTAGAACAGCAAACATCCTTTGCAGATGTATTTGCTGCATTTCCTATGGTCTGACATTTTGATCATTGTACCAATGTAGATTCACTCAAAGCCTTGCAATCTTTAACGGATATATAATCACTTGAAAGTAACAGAGGCAGCAATTTAAATCATTAGAAGCAAAATATTAGACTGATCATGCAAATGTTTCATTATAACAGAAAATCCACTTTGGAATTTTGTATTAAAAAAAATGGAATTTGAAAACCTGCTCCAATGTCATGATGATTTTTCAAATTGTAGCACTGAGAATCACCAAGCCTAGGTTCTATAAATGGAAAATGGTATAGGTCCTTGCAATGCTCTTTTTCCCCAAGGAAATGTCTGCTCTTAATTCATGTTTTAAGTTAGCATTATACAATCAATACCTGGATAGCCAAATGGTTGACACGTGCATGTGTAAAAGGTTCAGGGTTCAAAACCAAACTGATGCATTAGCCTCTATCCCTTGTAATACAAGCTAGTATTATATACGCCCCACCAAAACCTTTAAATTCAACAATTCAGAGTTGAATAGATGGTTTTCTTGAAAACGACAGCAACTGTCTAAAATTCAGCAAGTTGTTATCCACTGTTAACTAAATTAAGATCCCATAACTAGTGTCCTTGCAAAATGATCATTTCAGAACGGTCTGAAATGTCCTCATCCCAGACCAGTCCAAAAACATATTTTCTTTTTTTTTCAAAATTTTTTTAGCGAAACATTTAATCTAGTTATGTTTAATCCATAAACCAATTTTTTTCAATTTTGGAGATGCATATATAGATATATTGAATTTTTAAATATAGGGGCATTTTAGTCATGTTTCAACAATTTAAAATGACTAAAATACCCCGGTTTTAAAATCCAAAATAAATATATACAAATCTCCAAAATCAGTAAAAAGTAATTTATAGATTAAACATAACTAGCATAACAATTTCGTAAAAACAATTTTGAAAAAAAAAAATGTGTTGTAGACCGATCTAAAATGATCAGGCCTTAGTACCCTTCGAGGCAAAGATACTATTAATGGTAAATAATAAATGAAGAATTCTCGAAGCAAATAATATAGCAGCAGAACAGTTAGAAGTAATGATATGTTAATAGAGGTATTCAGCTCAGATCCTTCAATAGAATAACCTGCTATTTGGAAAGTACTGCGACTCCTTGAGCAACTCAGACCAGTTCAGCCCAAGTAAACCATAAAAAACACAAGCAGAGGAGGTTTCAACTGTTTGGTCCAAATCTAACAAAATCATGTCATGGGAAAGTCTGATATGCATCATCTTACTGGACACAAACCTATGTTCAGCATCCCATCGGTAGTGTTCTTTTGTGATTAGCCCACTGAAGTTTGTGGAGCTTTTCCAGTTTTTCACCCCATGGCTAGAAGAACAGATCACTGGGAGGTATGTCACAGCCTTATGCTCCTTTTGGTAAACAATGGTGGGGGAAACCCACTTCCCCACCTCTCCCTCACACATTTTGCAATCTAATTTGACATCTTAACTACCTAACTACCATGCTTTTTCCATTTTTACCTGTATACCCTAATCACTTTCTCACACAACTGCATTATCTATTCCCACTTAACCTCTATCATATCACATCACTCATACTTTTTAAAAATATTCTCATCCTCACTTCCCCACTTCCCTGTCTACCCCCATTACCAAACGGACCCTTAGTGTCCAGGTGCTGTACTCACTGAGGACTAGGTAAAACCAGTTCCCTCCCCATGCACACTAGTATCTCCCACGAAATTCTCTCATAGGTTTCTCCCTCCACATACATAACATGCAACTCCACTTAGGTTTTGTTTGGTAAGATGGAAAAAATGTGGAAAAAAAATTGGTGAAATACTTTTGGAGTATGATTATATACAACATGACGTATTTTAGGCTAAAATACAACATTCATTTATTTTTACAATTAATTATATTTTTTAAATTTTTTCTTCATAAACATGTTTACGTAGGATGTGTTTGGCAATTAATAAAAAATGTCAAGTTAAAACTTTTCAATTTAAAACTTTTCACTCTCGACAACTATCATACTTTTTAATCATTTTTTCACATTTTCCTATACAACTACCCTACTTTTCAATTATTTCTACACAACTATCCACACAACTAACCTATCTATTTTAACTTTATTCTCTTTACTACTCATCATTACCCCTATCATATCACATCATTTGACAACTTTTACTCTCTAAAACTTTTCATCAAAAGTTTTATTCATTCCCAAACACACCCGTAAGTGTATTCAATCTATATATAAAGTTTTACCATTTTACAATACTTTTACATTTTTATTTTTTATTTTTTAAAAATAAGCTTTTTAAGGGGTGCAAAATGACTTAAATGCCCTTGAAATTGATAAGTTTTAAAAAATCAAAAATAAATATGTAAAATTATTGTAAAATGACAAAACTTTGTATATAGATTAAATACACTTAGGAAAACATGTTTATGAAGAAAAAATCAAAAAATATAACTAATTGTTAAAATAATCGAATGTTGCATTTTAGCCTAAAATACATCATGATGTATATAATCATACTCCAAAATTTTTTAAAATAGATAGGGTAATGATGTAAATATAATAGGGGTAATTATTTGGAGTAAATTGAATAAAGTTAAAATAGATAGGGTAGTTATATGAAAAGATGTGAAGAAGTGATTGTAAAGTAGGGCAGTTATATGAAAAAGTGTGGAAATTTTGTTGAAAAAAATTATTTTATTTTAATAACCACACATACCCTAATTGGCATTTAATAGTATCATTTTCCACATTGTGAAATTAGTAATATCATTTTCCACATCAAAATTTCACAAAATGCTTCCAGTGAAGTCTGCCCACATTCCAATTAGGAGACAAAACAAAAAGGAAGATAAGAGTTGCCCGAGCTTTTGTAGAGTAAATGTCTTGGATGATTAGCCTGCACAGAAAGCAATCACAGAGAATCCTAAGTTCTGCATTGCCCTTACCTGATGCTTTATATGTTCCCTGCCTTTCTAGCTTAATCAGGGGGCAATTTTGAGAGAACAAAACATCTGGCACAAGAGGATATGTCCATCTTCGAATTATATCCTTGCTAATTGTATCATAGCTTCTGAAATTATCTATTCTAGCAGCATAACTTGAGTTGATTTCATGGGTGAAAATTTTGTATCCCATGATCTGAAAAAGAATCAATGAAAAGGAGACAAATCAACATCCTGTAATTGGATCCTGGGAACAAAAACACTCAAGAAACAGGTCCAAAAGAGCAGCAAGTCCTACAGTTACAGGACACCCAATTTCTCTGTTAAAAATTAAATGTCGCGTAGCATCGCAGAGTGGAAAAATAAACATTACACAAACATCAACGGCACAGCTAACAAATTCAATTGTCATAGGATAAGCATAGCCTGATTCTAACACAGTTGTCATTGAGTGATCAACACAGTCACAGTTGACCTTGAATTCACTGAGAAGCATGGGAAATACTTCTACGGCCAATTGACCATAGAAGACTAGTCTCCTTTGGGCCCATCTTGATGGTTATATAAAATCCAAGCTGCACGTCAGTTTTGCCATTACCTATTTAGCCAAGATACTCAAAATGATTTCAATCAAAGATTCATGTGAGCCACAAACATTAAATAATTTAAAAGTCATTATGAACCCATTCAAGAATGTTTCATTATTAGAGTACTTGCGTGCTTTTTAAAGTATCCAAACCTTTCAAAAAGCTCATTATAAATAAACCAATGACTATAGATGTAAGAGGGCCTGTCAAAGGGTTGGGATGGGCTCAATGGAGTTCTGACATAGGGTCCGGGAAGATTCCCAAAGGGCTTGGTGGATTCCCTGTAGGTATTGGATGAGTTTAAAGAGTCTGAGACAACTCCCCAAGGGGGTGAGGTGAAACAAAGAGAAGCATGAGACTAGCCCCTGATGGTTAGTCAAAGGGGTAGGAGTATTAAGAGAAATTGAACAGAGAGATGAGAAGTATAAAGTTGGTAGGAGTCTAGTAGTGTTAAAATCCTCATAGAGTTCTTGTCCAGGTAGGAGAAATGATCTCCTATTTATAGAAACTTTGTATGTCCAATAAGAGTAGAAGCGTGCCCATGTTTGTTGCCCATATCTCTTGATTTTAGAAGATATTATAGGGCTTAGTAGCAGTTGGTTAGGAAACGTGACTCCTTTTGTGGAAAGTAGTTTTGAATTGGTATTTAACTGACATAATTTCACATGTCAATTTGTGATTGGTTAATATTTTAAATATTATTTTATTTGAGGTATACTCGTTTGTCATTATGTTAGGGGCAATGGTTGAAGGATTTCAAATTTTGTAATTATGAAATTTGAATATTGTAATTAATATCTTTATAGTCCTAAGGCCAAAATAGCCTTTTCATAATGATAAGATCAGGTATATGAGCAGCAGTGTTCTAGGGCTCATTTGTATTGTCTTGTTCGTGCAGATCTGCTGGTTGGAGAGTTCTGAAAAATTTGTTCTCATGGTGTCGGTGAAATGTCGGTGGTTAGTCGAATTCAGAATCCAAACGCGAGAAATCAAGACCTTAAGAATCATAGATTAGAGTTCGTTACTATGCTACATGACATGAGGTTGCTAGAAAACCCATCAAATTTCATCTGATGTGAAGATGGATTCAAGTGAATACTAAATAAAATGGATTCAAGTGAATTTGGTATTTTATGCGAATTTTTATGTCATTGCAAAAAATTTTGCCCACATAAGATTCAGGTCAAGGGTGCAATTGGTATGATGTAAAAGCTGGGAAAATTTTGAAAAGGGAAAATGATGTGATATGATAGAGGTTATGATTATGAGTAAAGAGAATAAAGAAAAAAAACATTTAGAGTAATTGCATAAAAAGATGTAAAAAAATGATTGAAATGTAGATAATGATTGAAAAGTAAGTATCTAACCATATCAAAAGATGTGTGGGGAGTGCAGAAAATTTTTTCCCCTTTTTGCCTCATCCTAAACATACCCAAAATTGATTTTTTTAAAAAAGATAATGCTAAACATAACAGATGGCTTATATTTCCAAAGATCATCAAGGTGGGCATGAAACAAGACTTGACCATGGTAGACTTCCATGGTCCAGTGACAATATAAGCACTTCTTGAGAAACACGGCCCAATATCTCAAATAATAAATACTGCGGTTAATTCCAAACCACAACTTATACCAATATTTACAGATATGACTATGGTTAATTCCAAATCACAACTTAATTTACAGATATGACTACACATTTATAAAAATGGCATAGATCACCACATATTTTACCCTTAATTCCAAATATGAAAATTCATTAGATTTTGTTAGATGACGTAGTAAATTTTTTTAAATGACAAATTTGCACTTGCCATTTCTTTTAAAGGGGCAATGTGCGTGCATAGGAGTGGTTGAGTCCAATTTGTCTTGTATGGATCAAGTGAACATATAAGCACTTCTTGAGAAACACAGCCCAACATCTCCAATAATAAATACTGCGGTTAATTCCAAACTACGACTTATGCCAATATTTATAGATATGACTACAGTTAATTCCAAATCCCAACTTATACCAATATTTATAGATATGACTACACATTTATAAAAATAGCATAGATCACCACATATTTTACCCTTAGTTCCAAATATGAAAATTCATTAGATTTTGTTACATGACATAGTAAATTTTTGTAATGACAAATTCGTGCTTGCCATTTCTTTTAAAGAGGCAATGTGTGTGCATAAGAGTGGTTGAGTCCAATTTATCTTGTATTTTTTGTATCATTTCAATGGATTTTTTATAATATCTAATTAGAGCAGTTTTTTTTTTTTTTTTACTTTTACTGAGGGTAAGTTGGTAACTTCACAACAATTTTAATGTCAGTTTTAATGGCATTGTCATATTTGGAATTTAGGGTAAAATATGTGGTCATCCATGCCATTCTATAAATGCATAGCCGTATCTATAAATATAGATATAAGTTGTAGTTATATGTGGAATTAACTCATAAATTCAATGAAAATGGCATGAATCTATTTTGGACATGCAAAACAGAAACAAGAAATCATAGATATCTGAAGACTACCAGGAACTAGTCAGCATGGATATTAGGATAGAGCACAAATTTTCAGTTCATTGAACTAATAATTACGAGCATCATCATGATGATAATGATTATACCAACAATAAGGATAATGATGGCAGTAATGTGTACTTGGTTAAAGATTAAAAAAGGGTCAATTTCAAATATATCCACTGCATTCGATTTTAACTCCAATTATACCCACTTTGAAAACTGCCATTGATACACATTTAATATTCTATTAATCCAATCCATTGTGATGGAAGTTTGGATGCGACTGAAATGGCATCTGCAAAAGTCAAAATTACCCCTCAAGGAAATCCAGGAATGAATCAAAATCGACAGTTACACCAGCGCCACATCATCTCCTCCCGGTAATCCATCGTCTCCAACCTCGTCTTCTCCCTTGACATCTCTTCCTTGAAACAGGCAGCTGGTAAATCGCGTTATCATGCATGACGGATCATCGCTAGCAAAAATGACGATGGACAAGAATAGCAGAACAAATTCAGATTCATGCCACTGGTGCTATTTTGTTTCCATGGACTTGCTGATGGGTTGCTGCTGGAATTAAATAGCTGGGTCTTTTTTGAGCAAATTCCCAGCAGCATTGCAGATGATTTGCTTAGTCAAAAAAGCGGGATTTTCATTCTTGTCGTGGGAAGGGGATTTCCCAGTGGATCACCTGTTGTTGGCTGCTGTGTTTGATTTCTTCCCTAAAATAAGCTGCCCAATTTTCTAGTAGCAATGCTATAAGATCAACTAATGGTCTAGGTCATTTCAACATAGGCTGCATGTGTACCGATATATGTACACCAACAGAGCACTAAAACTATAGTTTATCTTTCCAAATCATGGACAAGAGCAATGGGTACATCGCATGTCATCAGCAGCTAGAATCAATACAGTGGTTTCCTTGTAGCAATCATATAAGATCATAATCATCAGCAACCATTCTACACACCAGTAAGCCGAAAATCGCATGCCGCCATCTGCCTCATCTATGATCTGCAGAAGAAAATCCTCAATGCTGCTGCTCCACCATCTTCCCCTCTCCGCCATTTGCCTCATCTTCCCGTTTTTAAACCAATGTCACCTCTCTTTCATTACAGCCATGGCAGTCGACATCGCACCCAAATCTGTCACCGCTATAGTCCCCTCAGATGACAGAGATTCACTTTTGTCATTTAAGAAAATTAGACGACCAAAGATACCACCAGCTTCCCCACCATCCAAACGTCTGTGACAGAATGGGCATGGATGGAACTAAGGTGATACTTGCGGACATAGATGAAAGTTTTCAAACTCAGCGGATATAATTGGAATTAGGGTTAAAAGTAGTGGTGATGAGAATTGAAAGCAAGATTTCAAATATACATATTTTAGGCTCAAAAATCTTGTGAAGAGGCAATAATCTTAAGAGAATCTTATGAAGAGATAATAATCTTAGAAGATTATTCTAAAAGATTTTTTAGGATCTTTGGAAAATACCATAAGATCTCTTAGGATATTTTAGAATCTATTTAATAAACTTGTATCTATTTTAAGTTTACTTTCCTAAGAAGTTCACTTAAAATATGCAATATCAATTTTTTAAAAATTACGTCCTTAATAAATGTTGCTAAAATAAGGTGACATATTCACCTATAGATGGTCTTTATAAGCTCTAAGCAGCATCAATTTTGATAATTATAAAAAGTGTTTCTCTAGTTTTTTTTTTCCTTCTACTTCCCTTTTTCTTATCTTTCCCTTACTCTTCTACTCTTTTTCTCCTCTTCTCATCTCATCTCTCTAGAGATTCCTTTCTCTTTACCCATCCTACATCAAGTAGGTATATCTACAATTGACGCCCCCCCCCCCCCCCCCCAACCCCCTCTTCTCCCACACAAAAAAAAAAGTGCCAATCTAACAGTTAGAAAATTGTTTGCTTTGCTCTTTTGCACAAGTTAACACTGGGAATGCACATTAACCAGCAAATATATGCCAAATTCTCGTCAACCAGACCATATGACAGTTTAGGCACTACTAGTTGCCAAAAATTAAAGTAGCCAAAAAGGTATTTATAGAATTTCATTATTTTAACAGAATTACAAACATAGTTTTGAATATTGGCCAATACCAATATGATATAACCATATTGTGTAGGTTCTTATATGTGATATGGGGTCATACTAGGTGGTATCTTGAAAATGCCCAATCTCTTTTGTTGCATATAAGCTACTCCAGATAAAGAATTGACTTATAGAACATCATTCGTATGTGTTAAAGATAACAATATAGGATTTCATTTCTCAATTTTTTGGATACGTTGTTCACATTGTTTGGCTTTACAAAATTGTCCGATACCAGTGGATATTGTTCGATATCGATATGATATACCCATATCATTAGGTTTGATAGGGGGTCAACACACCCCCTGATACTAATATTCAAAACGATGATAACAGGTTCATTCAACGGCAACAAAGTCACACCATTAGTTTTTTATAGAAGTTCATTATTTTAACAGAATCACATATGTTCCTTCAAAGGATGTTCGGACAAATCCACATCAGTAGGTATCTATAGAAGTTCATTATTTTAAGCAGATATTCATTTATCAAAGGAATGGACAAACCTATAGAAGTTCATTATTTTAAGCAGATATTCATTTATCAAAGGAAGGAATGGACAAACCTACATCGTCAACAAGCAACCCCTTCACAAAATGCCGGCGAAGATGTTGATAGTCAAAATTATCTGTGAAGAGACTTAGAACCTCGGGCGAGCAGATATCAATGAAGCAATCCTGCCCAACAGAACAAAATTAAAAACAAATCTTATAATAGCATGTGAAAACATTTCACAGTAAGAAGTAAGGTCCATCAGGATCTACAACAAACCATAAACTGATTGAAACCATAGCAAGTCTGATTTTAGGTTATGAAGGTAGCAACCAAAGATTGATACAGAAACTAAAGGGGGTAATGGATTACAAGAAGCTTTCTCAGATTCAGAGCATTCACTTGCAAATGTTATGCATTATCCTGAAAGCAGACAATGCCCAGAGGGGGGAGATGGCTTGCATGGTTTATTCATTTTCTGACCGTTCCCTACTCTGGAATGCAGTAGATATTTTTCCCTCTTTTTTCCACGTAATACATGAAGTCCCTGCCGTCAGATGTAAAAACTGATAAACAAAAAAGCTAAAGAATTCCATTGAAAGAGGTAGCAAGAAAAATCCATTTAAAAAAGGTTTTTGGCTCAGGAATACAATTGATTAATGAAGAAAACAGAAACCCACCAATTATCATATTCTTTGTTCACTGAAAAAAATGAGAAATACAGAAATCTACCAACTCTCAAGGAATTAAACTTATGATCCATAAGATAGAACTCTAGGAGAGAATAATCAAGCAAAGGTTACTGAATAAGACAAATGTTCCAAAAAGTCAACTTAAATTTAAGCTTGCAGGGTTAATTATAGAGGTTATTCTCCTATAACAAGGTAACTGATGAAGGCATACAAGAGCCTGCATAATATTTTTCAACCTAGAGAAAGTGTATGACAGGATCCAGTAGAACAATTTTGGTGAATACAAGTAAAGAACCTTCAAGCATTATTAAAATTATCAATTGCTGTCTCCAACATATTTGTTTCAATGGATGATAAAACTTGAAAAGGACAAATAAGTGGCTAAAATGAAAAATAAGGCTCTGCTAGGTGCCAAGGAGAAATAGTGCAACAGTTTTCCGCCCTTTCCATAAATTTTAACAAATCCAACTTTTCCACATTATTTATATTTTCAATTATTATTCTATCTTTTCATATAAAAAAGTCCACCCATTTTATTTTTGCTCACTTATTTCTAATCATTAACCGCTACCACATTGCATAATTTCCTATTTTATCCTTCACTTTTCCATATTCATTTTGTCCCATTTCCTCCCATTTACAAATGGACATGCATATTATGTCTAATACATTTTTAGCAATAGTAAGAATAAACCAAGCATAAGTGGGAAACTACTATCCCACCCCTTCCTCACACACTTTCTAAAAAATGATTTGACATCTTAAATACCTACCTATCCTAATTTTTCCATTTTTACCTCTCTATTTCAATCATTTTCTTAGAACACTGCCCTATTTACTCCCCACACTTTTTAAAATATTCCCTTCCCGCTTTCCCACTTCCCTCCCCATCTACATTACCAAACGGACTCTAAGCACCTAGTCATTCAATATTCTTAACAAAGTAGCATGCACAAGTGACTATGTCATACAGATCAATGATCCAGTCATGATTGAGGAGATATCACCTGCAGTGATGCACCTGCAGAACTAAAAAAGTAAATGGATCTACATTTTAGACAACAATGAATCAAACACAATGTCGATGACTGAACCCAATATCAATATGTTCAATAAGATAGGCCACACCACAAAAAAAGTAAATTCCAATCTTGAAAATTACCTAATAGATAAACCGACTAAGGAAAATATCCAATGATTCAATCATAAACAAAAGATCAGGTAGAAGACTTCCATCAACCTGCTAAAACAAGTCTGTTTGTTTTATACCACCATGCGAAGTTCCTAGGTCAGAAGATGAGAATATACAACAATAACGCCTCCTTACAATTTAGAAAATTTTATGGAATAAACAGGAACCTTTGTCCTAAGTGTAGGAATGCAGAAGAGGATATAAAGATAGCTGGACAAGGAATCACATAATTCTACAGAGGAAATTCCACACTTCAAAAGCATTCAGAACTGACACAAACAAATTTAGAAACATTAAATGAGATAAACAGGAACCTTATTCCTCGATACGCAGAAGTGGACATAAAGATAGACAAGGAATTACATAATTCTAGAGAAAGAGGAAACAACAGACTTACAATGTACTAGAATTGACATCAACAACTATTCTAATATTCATACAATTAGAAGAGCTACTGGTGTAGTCAAAACACAAGCAAACATGCTTCCGTGATCCATTTGGCTGCCCTGAGGACTCCTCTTCAAATTCATTTGCAAACAAAACACATGCAATCATTATTCCAATGCTATTAACCTGAAAACTTTTCCTGAATTCCATTCACTTATATTAAAAAATCATGACAGTACCAAGAAAATACCTACTTCCATTAAAAACCAGTACCGTCTGCTAATTGCAAAGGCAGAAAAGAAAGGAACCTGAGCACAAAAAAGAAAATAAAGAAGTAACCTGCATATCATTGCGCAAATAAACAGCAGGGTTTTCTGCTAGCAACAACTTATCAAGGGAAATGACTCCCTTTGAGTGGTCTGTCTTATCCTCATAGTTGTGAAGCCGGTTCGTTTCAGGATCAATTGCCATGATCAATTCATCATTACCCAAACGAGTTTGATGTGTCACTGGAGAAGGTTTAGATTGTTTGATGACCATGGTCATTATAGCTTGCATGTCTTTCTTCCTTCTCTCCTTATGCTCTTTAAGCACCTGAGTTAAGCTCATGTTGCTCAGAGTGTCGCCACTTATAAGGATAAAATCCCCATGTATCTTCAAAGGAAACGAAAAGACAAATCAAAAATCCTTGTTCAATATTTCATTTTTTTTTTAAAAAAAAAAAAAAGAAAAAGGTATAATATGGAAGAAAAATTAAATAAAAAACATCCTGAAGCATAAATGCACTTGAGAGTGAATAAACAAACATATTCCCTTGAAGAACTGACAATTGTTATATCCGAAAAAAAAAAAAACAAGACAAAAGGAAAGGAAGATACAAAAGAAAATTGACAGATATCAAATTCTAATGAAATCCAAAAGGAGAACATACAACAATAGATTTTCTCCTCTATCTGTTTTCCAATTATCCTATTCCTTTTTCATGTTTAACTAGGAGAGTGGTGGAGACCACCATCATCCAGAAACAAACAGATCCAAGGACCAGCATGCAAGGTACAGTTAGAAAGTATCAGACAAGCAATAGTGCACCACATATGCTACTAAAATCACTGATTGTGCCCCTTGTGTCTGCAATTCATTGTCCTCTCCATGTGTACATATTTAATGCAATACACGCATTAAAAATAAAGTGTATATTTAGAAAGAAAAACTTGTATGGTTCCTCATCTACAGAAGAAGTTCAAAAGAACTTATATGGTTCGACATCCATAGGAGAAATCCAAAAGACTGATTAACACCATTGTTCTGATCATTGACAGTACATGTATGCCTCAGGTTTAACAGCATCTGCCTGGAACCCATTTTTTAATACAAAATTTGCTGTGATAGTTTTGCCTTCAGCTGCATATCTTGATAACACTACATTTACATAATCCAACTCAAAAGTTATTACTCTCTAGGTGATTTTCTAAATACCATGTATGAAGCTTCTCTCAGCTCCATTAAAAGGATTCTGCTGAATTATATCCCATTAGATTAGGGAGAATGTTTCAATGCAACCGGATGCATTGAATAGAACTCCATTTTTTATTTTTTTATTTTTTGAAAAAAAAAATTCTTATAGAACTCTTAATCTAACTGTATTTAATCTATAAACTAAGTTTTACCATTTTTGAAAATGTGCATATATTTTTTATTTTTAAAAATAGGGGATTTTGAGTACTTTTTAAATGACTAAAATACCCCTATTTTCAAAAAATAAAAAATATATATATATACACAAATTTTATAAAATGATAAAACTTACTACACGAGTCAAATACACCTAGATTTAGAGTTTTATAACAAAAAATTCAAAAATGGAATTTCTAGTTGGATGCATTGAAATTTCAAGAATTTCAAAGCATCTGGTTGCATGGAAACAAAACCCTTGGATAAGACTATAATGAGTGGTACCATTCATAATACAGAAATTCTGGTAACATATTTCTTTCAAAACCAAGTGATGATTAACTGCTTCATAGTTACTTAAGAAACTAATAATCCAAAGGCAAGAATGCAGAGTCTTATCCATTCTTACATCTTTCATACAAGTAAATACCCAGTTCCTGCAGTCATTTTGAGCACCATCAGCATTGGCTATTGATCAGAATACAAATCCTAGTGATGCAGTATTCTTATTACATAATGACAGTTGCTGATGGAATTAATATAAATTTTTACAAGTTTAAAGGTATATGTAACAATGTCAATATTTACAACTATTGGTAAATGGTGTGGGTATATATGCAAAAATCACATACTTTAAAGTAGTTCTCCCATTAGCCATTCCCAAACGCTATTTGCTGAAGGCCCAAAACCACCTTAAGTTGAAAAACTGTGGGAAAAAAAAAAAAACACAGCCACGTGGCGATGCTGATGGAAAAGAACATAGCTATGGGTGTTCGGAGGGCCGGGTTTGGTTTGTGGGGTACGGAGTGGATGTAGTCAAATGTCTAAAAAGATAAGGCAAACCACAGATAAAGACGCTGAAAATTTCCTAACAGCTAAAAACATGAGATAGAGGAAGCAAGATGCATCCAGACTATGTTAGAAGGTAAATGTTACATATGCAGAGCAGAATTAAGAGCTAAAATATGCATGACATATGTAAGTTCCAGACAAAACAAATATATTCAAAGCAGAGAGAGAGAGAGAGAGAGAGAATCAACAATACCACATTGCGCTCATAAATCAGACGCAAAGCATCTCCAGCACTAGTTGAATCATGTGACTCAATAGCTGTCACTGAAAAAGTTGGTTGGTGTAACCATTCAGACTTCTCCAGATAATCTATAACCATCTTTGAATGGGCACAGCAAAAGACAAAGACTTCTTCCACTCCGGCAGATTCGAGCCAAGCTAAAGTGTAATCAATCATTGGGACATTAACTAGTGGCAATAATACCTACAACAACAGATACGAATAACAAATAATAATCAATTTGAGATCAAATGCTTGTCCTTATTTCCATTTGTCAACTTTTACAGAGAAAAATGTATAAATGGATATCAGAAAATCATTTTTTCAATAAAATTTTGACCAGATAGAAAATTAATCTGTTTTCTCCATTAGCATAAGCCTGAACAAAGGATGAAAATGCTTCATGCCTTATGCATGCTGATACTTTAAAGAAAACAATCGCTTCCTGTCCTCCAAAGGCATCTCATTGCATAGAGGTAAAGTTAGAGATGGCAAGAAGTTAATGTTACATGCAAATACGATAATCTACAGGAAAAAATGCCAGGGAAAAAAGGCAATACCAACACCCCGAGGGCATTCATGATTCAACAGCCAAGAGACCAAAGTTATATAATAAGATAACAGCAGACTCACAGGCATTAAGGAATCAGCAACATCTGCTCTTACCTATTAATAAAAAAAATAAAAGACCGACATACAGAACCATGAGATTTGCTAGGGATGGTCACGGATCCATGTAGCTATCTTAGAGGCTTTGGAAAGCTTTAGCCAACCCAATGGTTCTATCATCTCATAAAAGCACATGGCCTAGCTCACTCCCAACACCAAAATCAGGTTAAATGAATAACAGGCAGCATTCAACACCGCTCATCTGGCAGGTTCAATTCAAAACCTTTGCATTTGATTATTCGGAAGTAGAAAGAAAAAGGAGCTCAAACAAGGCAGATATGCAAAAGGCGTTGAACCTCAAACACTCCTCAAACCATATCAAGGAAATATGATCTACAACAAATAAGTTTTATCTGATTTTAGAGAAAAGCAATAACAAGAAGTGGTTTTGGTTCCTCCCCATTCATAATTATGACCTCTAAATTAATCTGTCTAACGACTACAACAAATCCCAAATAAACTTTTTGGGGGGTTGCATCAGCTGCAAACGCAATCGCGAAGTCACAGTAGCAGCTTAAAACAAGTTCGGAAGAATGGGTGCAGGCCTCCAATGAGGTGAGCAGATAAACAGCGGGGGCATTCAGTCACTCAATCTGGCCAAGTAAGGAAATCGGACACAGGAGGATTTTGTATGGGCGGAAGAGAAGCGAGGAAGTATTACTTTAGGGCGCTCAAGAGTGATGGGGCGGAAGGTCTGTGCGAAGCTATCGGCGAGGAGAATGGCCTGGAGCGGGACGTGGGCCACCTCTTCTGCATCTTCAGAGACCTTCGAAGCCTTCTTCTGCGCCATGCTGCAATTCCCAACAAGACCACCCAACGGAGGGAGAAAGGAAACAGACCACGGCAGAGAAGAAAGACAGCGCGGCGCACGCCAGTGAGCTTGTGGGTTAGAAGTTTATTTGCATGGATGCCCTTGAGTCTTTATCAAATGGCATATGAGACGATACAACGAAGAGCTGTTGCGGCAGCTTGCGCTCGGATTCGGCTGAGCCCTGACCTTAATCTTGTTAATGTAAATGTTAACCGTCAGAGTTAATTTTGCATCAAACGTAGGATATTAAAAATTGAAAGAATTACCCAATATAAAAAAAGAACTACATTGAAGCAAAGCTTATTTATAAAAACTCAATCATAATTCCAACTCCATTTATGAAATTTAAATCTTAACTCTATCTACGTAAATTATATTTTTTTTAGTTGAGGTGATCACTGATCAGTCTTCCGCATGCGATGTTACATGTGCCTCGGTAGAACACCATTTTTTTTTTATATTCTTTTGTTTTTTTGCATAAAACTTTTTTATGAAGTGTATTTAACTTTAAAATATGTATATTTTTTATCTTTGAAAGTCATCATCTTGGAGATAAAATGACTTAGATACCCCAAAATGATGTTTTTGAAAATAATATAACATATATCCAAAAATTGTAAATAAGATAAATACATTTTCTAAAACAAATTTATGAAAAAAAGTGTATTCGGCCAGACCAACATATGTTTATGTTAGCCCGACTGCATGCTATCATGGGCCAAGTTTAAATTTTCATGTGATATATAATAACTAAGAAATCATCTAAGCAAAAATAATAATAATATACAATTTAATTAGGTTTATGATAATTATAGTAGTATGTAGCATATTTTTAGGAGAAATTTACCTTTTAAAAATAAGATAAACAAATGAAAGTAATAAATGTAAAACTAAATAATATAAATATAGGCTTTGCTCCATTTTTAACATTTTGATGATCGATAAAATATTTACTTCATTCATTTTATTAACATGATTTGTTTATCCAAAATACCAAGTTTCATTCAAATCAAGAATATGCATGATTCATATTTACTTGTATATATTCATGTGTAAATTATAATGTTTAGATTTATTAACATACGGCCATTTGATTCCATGCACCTAAGCTTCGGTGCACTTGGGAGCAAAAATTTATTTTTATTTTTTTAAAAGATTTTTAAAAATTACAAAATGTTACTTATTTTAAAAAATCTAAAACATATCTATAAATCTCAAATGGAAAGAATTGATATATATATTAAATACACTTACATTAACAGTTGTATAAAAAATTCAAAAAGTTTTTAAAATGAATTTTTGCACCCGAGTGCATGAAAACTTAGTGCACCCGACTGCACCAAATAACAACCCTAATATATGCATTACAATGCGGCAGTACTTTGTAAAATCATTTGTGCATAAAAATTATGTTTTAGATAGTTTAAATATTGAAAATACAACTTTAAAATTAATATTTAATATTAAACCATTTTTACTTTAAATTTTACATATTCGTAAATAAATTTCATAGGCAATAGCACTAAAAAAAACCAAAAGAGCCGTTTCAATGCTCCCTTGTGCATTTATATTTTAATGTGCAATGTACATCCACCATTCAACTGTGCATTGATTATCTTGCCTGCCAATTCAAACAGTAGGGATTTAACGTTTTAACCCAGCTACAATATTTTCAAA
Source organism: Annona cherimola (assembly GCA_030490835.1). NCBI lineage: Eukaryota > Viridiplantae > Streptophyta > Magnoliopsida > Magnoliales > Annonaceae > Annona > Annona cherimola. The sequence goes on along the minus strand of CM059973.1, from coordinate 63,666,082 downwards.
TTTGCTCCCCTTTTAGACAAAAAATTGAAAATAAGCATGAAGGCCTCTTTTTTTTTTATGGTTATATTTACATACATTTCAACACATATTATATTGTAGTTCTGAGACATTCTTACAAATACGGAGATACGTAACTCCTCCAAAGAAATCTGGAGACACAGCTCTACTAAAGAATTAGGAAGACACAGCTTCCACCCAGCTAAAGGGAGACCACACCCACACCATTTTCCGGGCCGAAATCCCAGTGTGGGATTCGAACCCACGACCGCAGCCCCGCCAAAGCTCTATTACGGTTGCGGCCACCAACCGAGCACGCCTCAGTTGGTGTGAAGGCCTCTTTTTATTGCTCCGATTGTTGAAGAAATTGATGTTGCTAAAAAAATTTAAAAAAAAATTGGGATTTCAATTTTAGTTAATAGTTATGGATGGATGAACAAAGATTTTACGTGGTGGAAGGAGTTTTGTACTTGAGAACAATTTCAATAAGATGAAAAAAACAAGCAAATAGAACCGAAGATTGATGTGAGGCAGACATATAAGTGTGTCAATATAAAATATAAGTTAAAACTTTTCAATACAAAACTTTTTACTCTCCATAAATATCGTAGTTTAAAATTATTTTTTCACATCTTCCTATATAACTATCTATTTTTTAATCATTATTACACAACTACCCATACAACTAACCTATATATTTTAACTTTATTCTCTTTATACATCATCATTACTTCATATCATAATTTTTTTATCAATTTCAACAATTTTTATATCGAAAATCTTTTAGATTGGTTTTATTACTTCCTAAATACATTAAAGCTTGTTTGGGAGTATGGAATAGGAAAAAAATTATGGGATATAATAAAATGGGAAAAAAGAATATTTTGATAATTATGAGATTGATATGAAATGATAAGGATAAAATTGGAATAAATAGGTGTGATAATGAATAATAGATAGAAAAAATAATTGAAATATATGAAAGCGTAAAAAACATGATGTTTATTTGAGTGATGATTGTTCTCCAAATCAGTACTAATCAGTACTCCCACATATTCCTTCTCATTCCCACATTTTACTATGAGGAGTGATCCTGTTAGCCGAGGCTAAGTAAATGCCCTACTTAGCCCACCTTAAAAAACCTATTTACAACAACTTTTTTTTACTTGTTTCTTCGTGCACTTGTTTATCTAATTGTATTTAACATATTGACCAAGTTTTACCTTTTTTAAATATATTTATCTATTTTTTTGAGATTTTTAAACATCTATGTGTATATAAGTATTTAAAATACCCTTATTTTTAAAAATCTAAAAAAAATAGATACGCATATCCAAAAATGGTAAAACTTGATTTATATATTAAATATACCTAGATAAACAAGTGTACGAAGAAACAAGTAAAAAAAAGTTGTTTTAAATAGGATTTTTGAGGTGGGCTAAGTGAGGCATTTACTTAGCCCGGGCTAACAGGATCATTTCTCTTTTACTATTACCAAACATCTCGTGAATCCAATATATCTCTTGCCCACTTATCGAGGAAGCGCTTATCCAGTAGCTGGTGTTGGTAGAGTTGCCGATTGAAGTGGAATAGAGAAATATAAGAGGAAAAGGCTGCTGAGATAACATGTCACCAATAATTGGATGTTGCAGTCGCTGGAGGGAGTGAGGCAAAAATTAGGAAGAATAGGAGTGTGTTTGGCAACAACAAAAAGTTATCCATTTAAAACTTTTCAATCTAAAACTTTTCACTCTCCACAACTACCCTATTTTTAAATTATTTCTTCACATTTTTCTATACAACTACATTACTTTTCAATCATTTCTACACAACTACCAACACAACAAACCTATTTATTTCAACTTTATCCTATTTATTCCTCATCATTACCCCTATCATATTACATCATTTGACAACTTCTCATCTCTACAACTTTTCATCAAAAGTTTTATCCATTCCCAAACACACACTAGGTGTGCTTAGTCAGTGCGAGAGTTTCCACTATACAAATAGAATACATAAACCTTTTAGGAGTGGGATCACAGCGAGTTCAGACGTAGTAGCAGTCGATAGGAAATTCAAGGGCAGGATTAGATTCACAGAGGTTGGGAGAAGCAAGGCTCTTATGGAGTTAATTAAGAATGAGGACTAGGACATGGATGGGAGAATCAATGAAAAGAGAGGCAGCGAGATAGGCAATTTTCTTCTGGGAGAAACGAGGGGACAATAGCAGTTCGATGGTGGGGAAGGAGGCAAAGGTTAATCCACAAAATGGAGGGAGGAGAGGTAGGTGAGCTTCTAGAGGGTGACGACCTTGGCAGAGATTTGCCAAATATGTGAGTTGCAGTAATCACCAATTAGGAGGGCAATTTTCTCCAAGCAGAACGATAAGGGCGACTTCTTCTCACTTTCTAGTATTTTTGTTTTTCGAATAGAGAATGATGATTCTGCAAACTCACACAGGTTAGACTGTCAAAAAACCCGACTACTTGAGCCATGGACGAGATAAGAGGCGCCGAATTCAACCGTGGATGCGCATTAGCGCCTTGAAATTTAAATGAAATTTAAATTATTCAATGTGCTGAATCACCTCTAACGAATGAAAGAGTATCCATGATAATATAAATGAATAATTTTTTTATAAACGTCAAAGTATTCATAAAAATTTATATAAAGATGGGTTTAATAGAAGTAAGCCCCAATAAACGTAAACATGATGTATACAAAACTAATCTAATTTGCCTATGATATGATTTCAATGTAACAAATGTATATTTAGATACAAACTAAATAATATAAAATATATAAATATCGAAAAATGTTGATCAAAGGTGGTTTAGGATTTTGAAAAGAAAAAATTTCCCTCCAACTTTCTGCACTCTTTTTGATGTAATGTGATATAACTATATTTTTACATTATTGCCCCTATATCTTAATCATTTATTTATATATTTTCATAGTTGTTCATATAACTGTCTTATTTATTTTAATTTTTGCATATTACTTTTAATCTTTAACGGGCTCCGCTTCTATGTAAATAGATTACATATAAGCGGAGCAGTGTAACCCCTTTAATTTTTAAGATTTTGTTTTTTGATGAAAAATTCAATCCATTAATTGTATTTAACACCATTTGTTTATCCAAGAGATCAAGTTTCATCCTATAGAAATATGTTTAGGAGCCACATTTATTGAAAAATATATATTCATGTGTAAATTAACAAAACTGTTTAGATTTATTCACGTTTTATATAATAATACTTTATAGAATCATTTATCCATGTAGAAATGATATTTTAAACCATTTAAATATTTAAAACACAACTTTAAAATTAATCTACCGTATTATATTGTTTTCAATGGAACCCATATATATTGTATAGTGATATTAGACAGAGTTTTTTTTTTTTTTTTTTTTTTTTTTTTTTTTATATAGGAAGGCACTCTAATCCTACTCCCTATCAATAATGAAGGGAGTAGAGGAAGAGTGATCCAAAAGATTCATTGCCTATTAGACAGAGTTTTCAATATACTATAAATAATATTAAATATAATAGATGGAGTTACATTTCCTTCAACCATTAAGTTGTTAAAAATGGTGAAGGTACATACAAGGGTTTCATAGAAGTGGGGCCAATCATTAATTACTCATGTCATATTACATGACATTCTTAATTGCTGATATACCTATATTATTTCATAAATTGCATATTACATCTACAAATTTTAATCAAAATTCCTAGCATACTCATGTTAACTATTGACGTTTAACAAAAGTACATGAGTTATTAAATAAATAAAAAGAATAATTTATAGATATATTCGCTTAGTTCAATACTAATTGCTGATATCCTCACACTGTTTCATGAATTATATATTACATTAATAAAGTTTAATCATAATTTATAAAATATCTAATTGTGCAAGTGGAAAGAGGCACCAGGAGAGGCACTATGTCAGCAGTTAACATGAATACACAAACAATTTTGGTAAAATTTTATGGATAATATGCAATTAGTGAAATAATATAAGTATATCAATAATTAGCATCAAGCTAAGTAGGTATATCAACAAATTTCTTTTTATTTAATAACCCCTATACTTCTATTAAATGTCAGCCATTAACATGGAAATGCAAACAATTTTAGTGAAACTTTTTAGGGTTAATATGTAGCTCGTGAAATAACATAGGTATATCAGCAATTAGTGTCAAACTAAATTAATATGTTAGCAAATTACATAATTTTTTGATTCATACTTTTCCACTTAAACAAATCTTTAAGTTGTCTTCGCTTCTATGTAACTAGTTTACATAGACGTGGAGTCACGTAACGTCTTCAAATTTTAAGATTTGGACCTTCAATAAAAAATTTAATTTATTCACTGTATTTAACATCATTTGTTTAGTTAAGAGATCAACTTTCATCCAAATCAAGTATATGTATAGGCCACATTTGCTTAAAAAATATATATTCATGTGTAAATTATAAAAAAAACACTTGGATCCATTTATAAATATATTAAAATATACTTATATTTTATCGAATCATTTATCTGTATGGAAATAATATTTTAGACGGTGCAGAGGTTCAAAAACACTACTTTAAAATTGATACTTTGAAATTAAAATGTTTGGCTACGTTGATTTTATACGTTTATATATAAGATCCATATATAATAATATTAAACAAATGAGAAGATTTCTATAATAATATAAATGATATTAAATACAATAGATGAAGTAGATTTTTATCAACCGCCAAAATTTAAAAAACTGATGAGGTTATATAAAAAAAATTTCATAAAAACAACTTTAAATATAAATAAATAAAATTAAGTTTAAGTTTCTTAAATTCAAGTTCACTTAAATCCTAATTCAATTAACAAATTGGGTTCATCAAGTTTGGCCTTTAAATGCAAAGTTTAACACTTTTTTTTGGGTATGATGAGTTGTTTTAGGACTCAATTCAGCCAAGTTACACACCTAGTAAAGTTATTCAACCAAGTTATACTTAGGCAAGTTCTTGAGGATCCTAACTTTATTTGAAGAATTTTGAGATTCACTTTATATTTTTTTTTATAAACAACCTTACGTATTATATTAAGTTTAGATAAGGTCTGTTCAATTTTTTACTTTTTAGAAATTAAGTTGAATTCAAGGTAATCTTAAGTTCGCAACCACAATCGTTATAAAAAAAAGTTAGCAACCAAAATTGAAAATTCAGGTCAATTTTGAAAATTTTAATATTTGAAATATTAAATCTAAAATCTCATTTATATTAAGCTTGCATGTTAATTGTTGCAATATATAATTTTAAAAATTAAATTAGAGTATAAGTAATTATAAATAATGTGAAATTTTTTTAAAATAAGGATAGGATATAAATATGTTTAGAACTTTCTAATAAATGTATCCAGCACTGGTTCCACTCCTACCTATCACTCATGAAAATATCGTTTGCGTCAATTGAGAATATTTTGAGTTAGGAGCGGGTAATAAATTGACTCAACCCAACTTATTCTCATAATTAGCATTAAATAGGGATGCATCTTGGTTGGATTGAGCCCAAATCTGATCGCCGACCCCAAATCCAACCATCGTGGAATATTTTTACTGCCTGAGCTCAGAAAACATAAACTGAATTTGTAAATATAATGGAAGAATCTAAGCCCAATTTCGCATTTTATTTTTATTATAAAATATATTATATACATAATACCTAAATAATATTTCTTTATATTTGTATATTTGTATATTTGTATATTATTTATATTCATATATTCGAATATATTTTTATCATATTGTTATTATATATTATAGATACAATATATTTTTCATTTATATTTATCTTTATATTTTTACCATTTACTTTGATATTCATTAATTTTCTTTATATATCTTGTTTTTAATGTTATATTTTCTTCTAGAAAGATTCTTTATATTACTATTTTTAAAAAAGTTTGTAATTTGGCTAGATATTATTACGTTTACTTTCGGTGATTTGTTGTTATGATATATTCATAATTTCAACTTAAATTTAATTTAAATCTGTTTTTCATAAATAGATTAGAGTTTATATTTTACGAATAAAATTAGGATTATAGTTGAGACCGAGGTAAATCTCGACACCGAGTTGGATTGGCCGGCTCCACCTGTATGGCAGAAACCAATGATCCGTCCGGTGCAACTAGATCCGATCTAATTCAGAACTCAAGAATCGCCCGTACCGTGGAAGCTCCGGTTGAACAGCTGAATGTCAATTCTATACTCAATAAATGAGTCTTGCTGGTGAGACCGTTAATGGTAATTTCATGAGTCCTGTGGTTTATTTGTGCAATTAAAGTCAAAGTAATGTAGCCGACGGGCAGTAGCTTGATTGGTAACATCACAGTTGATCGCAGGACTGACCGTGTTCAAACGTCTACTAAGAACGTCACCCTTTGATATTTGGGAGCATGTAGAATTATCTCAATACTTTATTGTAAAGATAACTTGAGATGTGATACATACCAATTAAAAAAAATCTAAGTAATCTAATTCATTTAACATAATTTTTGAAATATATTAAAGTAAACAATATAAAGCAAGTTTTCAAAAACATCTATCCAGTCAGAATTGTTTTATAATTAAAGATAGACTTTATTACTTAGCATTTAATACATAATAGAAAGCAAATTTTTGAAAATATCTATACATGTGGAATTGTTTTATAATTAATTTGATAGACTTTATTAATTAGAGTCATTTGGGTAGAGTTAAAAAATAATAGGTAATTTTTTTTAGAATGGAAAAAGTATAATATAATCCTTAATTCACATATTTATTCCAAGTCATACAATATTCTTATATCGAATTTGTATTGGGATAAGAATATAATGATGTGTATTGGGATGAAAACGTAATTATGTATATTGAGAATAAGTAAAGCTGAATTGTAAATTGAAAAAACTGTTTTGGGAATTGGAAAATTGTCTTGGTAGCGTTGATACAGATTCCATCCAAGAATCTTATATGCCTTAAAACACATCTTAATATATTTTTGAAAAGATTTGTTATTTTTTTTTTTACATATTTTGCAAATTCTAAATTTAATATATAACATTAGGTTATGAATGTAATCATTTCTTAATATATAAATAATTAAATATTACAACACATAAATATATAATGCTGAAATTATCGGTTCAAACCTATTTATAAACCAATTAAACCAGTTCGAGACAGACCAATCACTTCACTAATTCAATAATTAGTTAGATTTTGATAATAGTAACGGTCATTAAGAGCACACACAAGTTTACTTGAAGGATAATTTAACATGAATTTAAGAAAAAATGGATTCTCTAATTATATCAAATACTATCAAGCACAGGTAAAGGAGAGCACCAAGGTGCAAAACCTTATTTTTTAATTTTTTTTAAATTTTTATAAGATTGTTAACTTAACTGTATTTAATTTATGTATTAAGTTTTACCATTTTTGGAGATATATAAATATATATTTTTGATTTTTTAAAAACAGGAGTATTTTAATCACTGAAAAATGGCTAAAGTACTTTTTTTAAATAAAAAATATACATATATCTAAAGGCTTATAAATTAAATATAACTATATTAACAATCTTATACAAGCATGAGAAATTATGGGTGTCTAGATAATCTATTGGTCAATCCGAAAACTTTGTTCCATTTCCATTCGGAGCCGTGACCCGTGAGGCCCGTGCTGTTCGGTTGTATACAAGATACCAATGAGAACAGAACAATTGTACCAGAACGAGAAAATTAGTATTTGAAATTTATATAATGCCGTACCACCAACTTTGTTTCTAATTCTATTTATATCAAAGAATTTTTAAAAATACCTCGTATACTTACGAATTTTGATTCTAATTCCATATATATATATATATATATATATATATGGGATTTATATACATGTCATCATCATGGCTATATTAGAGGGGAGGTTAACTCTTTACGAAATAACAAATATGTTGATTCTCAATTATAATTTTATAACTAAAAATAGTAATTTATAATTTATAAAGAAATTTAAGTAAAAAAAATTTCAAATTATATTAAGACTTAAGCATATTGGTTATTTTACAAGATCTGTTAAACATATTCTAAACAGCAAGATATATGTGAAATTGGGATAAAAATTTATGAATGTGAAAGATATTTTTAAAAAATTTCTAAGTATAAGTAAAATTAGGGGTAAATTTTGTAGATATACCTGGGAATTTGCGCTCTCCATAACTGTATTGAACAATGAGAAGTATTGAAAATTGAACCAATTATTTTAGAACCTTGTAACATGCCCCAAGCAACGCACTAGTTCGCAAGGCCTCACGGCGATGACATGAGACCGCATTTAAGGCCCAAAATTGGATTGGGATGACAAGAGACTGCATTTAAGGTCCAAAATTGGATTGGGCTTACCAGATTTGGGTTTTAAAATGGCGACTTGTCCAAAGGCGGAGGGAGTCTAGGAACCATGTTCTTGAGGCTTTTTCCCTGAGTTTGGTAACGCCTCGGATGCCCAGTGGGAGAATATTTCTGTAATCAGATTAGATGGGATTCACTTTTTATGCACAAGGCTTTTTTAATAAATGATTAAATAATTAATTTTTACAACAATTACTTTTACTGAAAAATGCTAAAATTTAGTTGCTAAAGATATTTTTTAACAAATTTAGTTGCAAATACTTAGCGGCATTCAGGCTGCTGCGATCATCACGAAAAAATTTAGTTGTATATTCGTAGGAGGAAATTTTCATTTTAAACCCTTTAATTTTGCATATTTGCATTTTAAACCTGAGATTTGCGTATAGGATTTTAAATCCTATGAAACTTAGTTTTTTATATTTTAGACCTTTAGCACTAACAGCGTTAAACAATGTCGTTAGAATCTTGTAAAATGTGTAAAATGCCTTTTAGATTGTGTCTTAAAATGCAAATGATCTAATGCAAACGTTTGCATTTAGCTTGAGTGCCAACGTTTGCATGGATTTTATTATTTTTATTTTTTGGTCATGACATATGGGCCCAAGTGTGTGTATATATCTATATTACTTTAAATATTGCCTAATATTGGTGATAAACAAATTTGTCTAATATTTCTTGAATATTGAAAATAAAAATGCCACTATTCAGTAACGACAGCGTGGTTGCTTGAATAGTGGCATTTTTATTTTCAATATTCAAGAAATATTAAATAATATTTAAAAGTAATAAAATTTCATATCTAAGATATACATACACTTGGGCCCACATATTAGGAGCACAAATTTTAAAAAAATGATCCACGCAAACGTTTGCATTCAAGATCAATGCAAATGTTGTATTGGATCGGGGCCATGCTTCATGGCGTACGTAATTCCTCGTCCAATATAAAATTGGGTCGTAAACTCTTTAAAATTACCGCGACAAATTTCATTTTTTTGGCAAAAATGCCCATAATAACATTTGCAGAATGCAAATACCTCACCCAAACAAATTATTTGGTACATCGGCGTAAGGGATTGCGATCTCCTGCACTCAGGTGTGCACATGGGTTCATTAAACCCGTTTTAACTTATTTTTTATTTTTTTTGAAATTTTTTTTATACAAGTGTTAATCTAAGTATATTTAACATGTGTATCGATTTTTACCATGTTTGAAGGATTTTAGATATTTATTTTTTATTTTTGAAAATCAGTCTTATATAAAAAATTTCAAAAAAAAATAAAAAATAGGTTAATGCACCCAGGTGCACTGAGTGGGTGCAGGAAATCACGATAATGGGGCAAGGATGCTGGGCCAGATGGTACAAGGATTAATATAATTTTGATTTTTTTACCACCAAAATTTTGTCGCAAAAGTTTAAAATTGGTTTCTAAATAAAGATATCTGTTATCAATTCTTCATGTATTTTATGCTTGGGCAACCAAATTTTGATTTTATTCCAAGAATATTAAAAATCTATAATAGATAATACACATTCATGCAGTTAGAGATCCATTAAAAGGACCATCAACTCCATGGAAATGATGAATATGTCCATATCTAATTATGATTTTATCGCCAAAAAATTATATTATAATGAATTTTTAGTAATTCTATAACTATAAAATAATATATTATTTAAATATGAATCTTTAACTTGAGAAAAGTAACTTTAAATTATATTATGATTTAGGCATATTCATTTTTTATAGGAGGGCTAATGACCTATTTAATGGATCTCTGACAATATGGGACATGTAGAATTCGGATGCAAAGTCATGGGTATAGAATGCATTTTTGAAAGTTCGTAAGTATAAGTAAAATTAGGTGTAAAATTTAGGAGTGTACATGGAATTTACCCTTAAAATTGCATAAATTAGTGATTAAAATCTCAATTCTATCTATGTTGAGAAGACGAATTAGCTTTTCTAGTAGTTGCGTCTTCTCCCTGCTGGAGGGAGCATGAGAGCATCCACTGTTTTGTAGTGTAAGGAAAATTTAAGATATTTGTAGATAAGAATTTGTTGGAGCTTTGTCGTGATAACTATTGAGATAACGTAATATATAAATATTTATCAAAAAAATAGGATAGCGTAGCAACCCTTTCCCACATTCGGCATGATCCACTAAGAACTAGTCAAGAATGGAGGGACATTTGATAATGTGAAAATTTGTGAGATTATGGAAAATTATGAAACATAAAAAAGAAAATATATTGATAAATGTATAATTGATAGGAAATGATAGTTGAAATAAATAGGTTTTTTGGAGATAATTTGTAGGAAAAATAATTAAAACGTAAGAATAAAAATAGAAAAATAAAATATTGAGAAGTAGGAAGCCGCACGTGCGGTGCCGACTTCTTACGATTTCCCTCCTATTCTCTTTCTTCGAGTTTACCAAATGTGCTTAGGCAATCAGGGGTTTCGGAGAAAGGTTAGAGAATATCTCCTGTACTAAGGAAAGATTGACAAGGAAAATCTACCATATATAAATATAGTTTGGAGTCCCGGAATTAGGGCCGGTCAATTTTAGATCAGCAAAACATATACCTTCACTATAAAAAAGAGAAAAGATTCACAGTGCAATCTTTGGGGTCTCTGAATCCTCTTAATTTTTGTGTTGACCCTATCATTCGACCAACTCTTTTCCATGTAAATCTCGTGCAATAAAACTCGATCAACTCCATTACTCTATGATTTATACTTTAGTTCGACTCGGACCTTCAGCTAAATTGAGATTTATCAACGATTCTCAGGTAGTTTCTAAGACACATCACACGTCTTGTTAGATTTGTGGCTGGAGTAGTTAATCTAGATGTGATTGTTTAGGCTATAAAAACATTGCGAGACAACTGATATACATGAGACAACGGTCATAGATACTAGAGTTAGCAAAGTGGCGACGCTGATGTTGACAGTACGTCAAAAGTCAGACATGGATAGCCAACCATAGAAAAGTTTTAAACTGCGAGTACTGATGCAAATTTTGCAAAGATGGTGAGACACTTGCAATTTCGATCAAACTCCTCTAATTAGTCAATACCTGGATAATTGGATGGTTAACACTTATGTATGTGAGTGTGCACTGTATAAGAATTCGGGGATTCAATATCTCATTTTTGAAATACATAATAACCCATTTGTTCAATTAATGCTAATTTGGATGTAAAACTAACGAAGTGTCTAACACTTAAATAATTTTTTTTTTTAAAAAAAAACAATTTATCTAACACACTGTTTACGAGACGCACTCTTCTAAAAATAAGAGAACTCGAGATTGAACCTATGACACTCAACATAAAGACCGGGTACTTCACCAACCAAGCTAGGCTAATGTTGGCAATTAAATTGACACTTTGAATAGGAAAGTATAAGACGGTAAGAACAAAAAAAATGTTTACCCTGATATAAAAATAAAATGTTTACCCAACATTAAAGACTCTCGACATACTCACGACATAAGAGAGGGGCGGGAAGTGGAAAAAGATCTAGGTAAAAAGCCCTACAATCGACTGCTCCTCTCATTGCTCATACTACATGTCCTCGATAGGAGTGTAAATAGGGTCGAGTTAACGAGGGTTGAGGTAAATACAAACTTAACCCATATTGTAAAATCTCAATCAAATCCTATTTTCAACCTCATTTTTCACACCTTAACCTAAATCTATTTCAACTCATCTCAAATCAATTCAGTTAGGGTTAGAAATCAGGCTAATAGATTACACATTATTAATGCTAGTTAAGCTTTTGTTCACACAATTTTTTAAAATAACAAAAACAATGATGGTGTGTTGGCATGCACTTCTATAACATCATCATCTTCCATACTGATTAATGCACAAAGCTTAATTATTTAAACCCATCAATTAGATAGATAAATCAATAGAAACAATGAAACAATCTTTGAGATCATTGAGTATTCGAATTCCAACTATGCTAGATGCCAAGATAGTCTTAGATTCACTTTCGGCTATATTTGTTTACTTGTTGGAGGAGTCATCCCCTAGAGGAGTGCTAAGCAGATACTCACAGCTCATTTCATCATGGTAGTTGAATTTATAACATGTTTTGAAGCATCTAATCAGGCTATACGACTATAAAATTTTATCACAGGGCTGCGAATTGTTGATAGAATTTAAGTTGTTTTCTAATAATAACTCGGCAATCTTATATTCTAACAATAACAAAAGCTCAACAAGTCAAAATTTATTAATATCAAGTTCTTAGTTGTTAAGAAAATAAATCAGGAAGGTCAGGTATCTATAGAGCGCATAGAAACAAACTCCAGGATTACAGATCCGCTTATTAAGGGACTACCACCCAAGGTTTTTCATGAGCATACTGCTCACATGGGTGTTATATCATCTAATGATATGTCAGTTTAGTGGGAGTTTTATATTTTTGTGCTTTTCTCGTTGACACATATTTTCTTTGGTATAATTATGGATATCTTACGCAGAAATAAAATATTCGGTATTTTAGTTATTCAGTATTTTGATTTTGGTTTCATCTTACAAAATAAGTTGGACCAATTGAAAAAAGGCATGTTAGATCACATTGCATGCAATTTTTATGTTATGCATCCATACATAATCTATGTCATTTAGTTATATTTAATATATGTGGTTATATATGAGTTTAGTTACGATGAATGTGACAAAAGTCACCTTGATCCTATGTTTGCATAACTAATGGACGAGATTGTTTGAAAATAATTTTGGTTATGATACGAAAAGGTTTTGAGCTCATAAAGTTATATATAATTATAAAAAAATTATATGTAGTCAAAGAGGGAGATTCTTGAATTTTTGAACACACATATATAATAATTATATATATGTTATCATAAATTACGACCTAAATTATAAAGTGATCTTATAAGGTTTATGAGTCAAATCATCTAATAGAGTATGTGTTTCCTATGCGTAGAAAGCTTATTGCTTAATTTCTAATTTCTATTTTTATGATGGGCTAAATTAAAAATAAGAAAGATATGTGCTCTATATAAATAATTGTATTTCCCAGGTTATGTACTTTTAGGGTTTCTTTTCTAACTTTTCATCATTGGAAAAGAGGGAGTTTCTTCTCCAACAAAAATTCTAGGGTAATAACTTAGAAGACTAGAAACCTCCGGATTCAAGAATAACTGCTCCTATGGATTCAACTACACTTCCGCTTATAGCATGGAGGATCCTGGGGTGATTAATGATTTTAATCAATAAGATTTTTCTAACATTCATATTCCCCAAGTTTCATATTTTTAAAAGCATATTAACTTGTCCAAATTTATTGCTTCATATCGAGCAAAACTGAATTTTCTGAACAAATTTTCAGTAGCAAGATTTTCTATAATACATTTTTCACTATTTATGTTTCTACAACATGAATCAATTTGTGTAGCCTCAGTTTTTTATCCTTCCCATGTCATTCATTAGTTGGACATAGATTGGTGGTAGAGGTGTTGCAAGTGGTGGTCTTCATGAACTAATACCATGCATTGCAAGGACAATTGGTTGCAGTTGGAGTGGATAGAATCTCCATGGAGGCAAATCATAAGAATTCTCTGATGCAGTGTATTTATTTTCTACAATTGGATACTTGAAATCTCTAACCTATGAATTCCCTTGTACCAGTAAAATTGAAAATATTGCAAATTGAATGTGGATTGATATACTATTATCATTTTTGGACAAACATATGGATAGACAAACCAACAATATGGAAGGCAACAATGGGAGATCTTGCTCATCACTTTAATAGACATGGAATATTTTATGTAGTAGACAGGGCAGTTAGCGATATTTGGTTATGTACTGTTATGATGAATCATTAAACATATTGTTGAATATGTAAACTAAAGAATGTGGAACTGAATGATTATGCTTATATTGCGCGCCTTGTTTTGTTATAGGTGTGTGAGAATTATGATTATATCAACTATTATTGATTCATATGAAGGAATTCTTTGCAAAAATTACTACAATTGGTTAATTCCTCCATAATGAATTAAATTTTTTCTCAAATTTTACTAATAGAGGCACTTATTTTCATTTTTCTAGTTTAGGTAAATTCCATATATACACACTAATTTTACCTCTGATTCCATTTATACCTACGAATTTTTAAAAAATTTAAACATACTCACATATTTGTCTAAACCCTAACCCTAACCCTAACTCTAACCCTATTTATAAGTCTGAATCCTAATTTTATTTTTGAAATTCGGGCTCGAGTTGAGTTTAGGGTTGAAATTATTCTATATATTTGTTATCTATCTTATACTTATTCTACTTTAAATCTATCATTAAAAAATTAAAAATGATAGTTTTCTATTTTCAAGCAAAAATTCATGAGTGTTTAAGAATGTAAAGAAAAAAATCTCATTTAAACATTCTCTTTATATTAAGTAGACTAAGAGTCATTTCTCAAAAAAAAAAGATTGTAGCCTGTTTTAGAAAATGAAAATGTACGTTATTTTCCTATTATGTAATTTAATATTAATATCATAATCATATACATAAATACTAATATCTAATTATAAGAAAAACCTTATAATGTCAATCATAATAAAAAAAATTCAACAATCATAGTATTAAGTCAAATAAATTACAAAAAATTTATTTCAAGTAGAATAAACATCTAACTACTAATATCAATTGAAACGACCAAATGATAACATTCTACATAAGTAGATAAGTTAAAACACCAAATAAAACTTCTCAAGTTCTAAAAATAGTTTTAATTTTTTTTAAACTACCACTAAACCAAACTCTTTTTCCTAAAAAAAATATAAAAATATTATATTATATAATTGAACTTAAAGAGGAATAATATTTATATATGGTATAAAATAAATATAATATATATGAGGGAATGGAACTAGATTTATATGGTGTATAAAATAAATACAAAATATATGTGTTTATATAATTCGGGTTCGGGTTTAGCTCAACCTGGGTTCAAGTACCTTTCAATTTGGGTTCAGGTTCTATAGTTGACAGTTTTAACACAGTTTCAATTCGGATTCGGCAGGCCGGGTTCAAGTTGAGCCCGACCTAAGTTGCACCGCTACCTAAAATTCTTCTTATACTTAGCCATTAGAGTTTCACTAAAAGAGTTATTAGTTCCTTGTGAAATGATGAATATACCTGATCTTCAAATAACTTGAGATTGGCTTGCTCAACATTAAAAATTTATATTTAAAAAGTATATGATTTTATAGTTATAAAATTGCTAAAAATTCATTTAGATGTGAATTTTAACTATAAAATCATAATTAAGGTGAGTATATTCATCATTTGATAGGCGGCTAACGATCTCTTTAACAGATTTCTAACAGCATGAGTGTAAGTAAAATTTTAGGCAAAATATGTAGATCTATTTAGAATTTTTGAATGTTCGCAGGAATAATTAGAGATAAAATTCATAAGCAATAAAATTTAAGTAGTGATTCAATGAATTTAGATGCAAAACCTATTTTTAAATTTTTTTATAAAACTGTCAATTTAGATGTATTTAATCTACGTATTAAGTTTTATCATTTTTGAAATTGTATATATTTTTTTGATTTTTAAAAAGAATATTTTAGTCATTTTAGTTAATTTTAAATCACTAAAGTATCCTTAGTTTTACAAATAAAAAATATATAAATATTTCCAAAAATAACAAAATTTGGTTTTTAAATTAAATATACTTTTTACGGAATAAATTAAATACACTTAGATTAACCATTATATTAAAAAATTTGAAAACAGGTTCTACGCCCGGGGTACACTTAAATTTCGATTTCAATATACCAGGGCGCATTGAATTACTACCTGTAAAATTTTTCTCTTTTGTTTTTTTAAATCTTTGGGAAGGAGTAATTTTTGTAGCTGGAAGCCTCAAATATGACGAATCTATCTGCCGATAGGTAGGAAACAGATGAATATTTCACCGACACTTTTCATATTTTGCACCACCGAACTTGTGAATTTAGATTGGGGATCAACTTCGGTCAGATGAATTTGGAGACAATCATATCTTTACTTTACTTTCAAAAACTCCAACCTAATCCTTTTTAGGACGGGTTGGTTATAAGTCTACCTAACCGTTTTTTTAAAGTCAACTTGGTTCCAATTTTGATTAAATTGGTTCTTAAAATAGTTTTTATATTACATTTGAAAATTATAATTTCATTATAAAATTTACTTAAAAACTTATATTTAAAACGATAATAAAATTATTTTTGAAATACATTAATTAAATTACTAATAATAAATTAACTAAACAATTATATCTTTGACAATGAAAATAATATATTTGTCTTTTAATATAAAAGATACTTGATAAAAGATATATTAGTAATTCGAATTAATTTTAGATGGCCGGATATTGAAACTTATCTTATTCTAATTAAATTAAAAAAAATTTTACGCGACACCTGCCCCAACCTCTAGGCAAAAAGTAGCATACCCCTACGTTGCACACTTGCCCTCGGTGATGTTGCACATATTCATCTAATTATCGCAACGGACGAAAGGTCCAAAGACTTCATAGCGCACGCGAGTCAAGGTCTTCCTTCCTTTACTTTTGGGGCCCGCCGATTGACTTGACCTAATCCCAAAGCCTGAGCCACAGGATTTTCTTTTCCATGTGTTTGGTGTAATATTGTCAGAACCGAACCGCTGATTGAACCGGTAAAGATACCGGTCTGGTTCGAACCGGTTCGAACCAATGACATCAGCATGACATATTTATAATGTTATAAATATTAAATTATTTTTAAATTTTAAATAAATAATTAAATAGATTGAATTATTAATAAAATTATATTTTCATAAATCCTAAATATATATGTTAGATTTTAAGAATCACCATATAAGTACAAAATATGCAAAAAAAACTAATAACAAATTTTAAAAGGAAAAATATGAACGTTAAAAAAATTAACTACATTAACTAACCTGAAAGACTTAAATTTGTAATAAGCTCTCACCGTTGTTGATTGGATGTTGATTCTTGAATTTTTCCCGTTTATCTCGGTACTTTTATGATAATTAGATAATCGTGTTTAAATAAGCCAAAAAAATATATTATTTTGACGAATAGCGTAAGCATTTTAAACTATGTTGGATAATAAATTTTGACAATTTATTACCAAGAATAATAAGTCATGCATCCCCAATTACCAATGTCCATTAGAAACACATCTATTCCCAAAACAAAACAGATCAAAAAGGAGACGACGAAAGACAATAGACTTCATCGCAATGAATTAGACTTTCTATAACTATCCCCTATTATTGTGAAAATTAATTATTATTTCCCATGCTTATTATTGCTTCTCAATGTCTCAACAAATTCATTCCGCATCGACGATCCTTCCTTCCCCACCGTGGCTTCCATTTCTTTCCTCAGCCGCCACTTCCTCCGCTCCCACCACCACCTCCTCCCCTCTCCCCACCTCCTCTCACGCCCGCAATTCCTCCACCACCAGCTTTGAATAATAGAACTGCTCCGACGCCAGCGGCCATCCAATCATCGACACTCCACAGTTCAAGCTCTCCAGCACCGAATCCACCCGCAGTGGCTCACGAACGCCCTTGTCGCCCGGTGCTTCAGAATCTCCAGCTGCGACTCCGGCGCCCATTTCCTGATCAGAAGCCCCAGCTTCTTCTCCCGCACCCATTCCTTGAATCCCTCCGGAAGCCACCGCCTATCGATCTCCCCATCTGCGTCGAACTCGATCAAAGACCGCGCGACCCACACAAACGCAGTGGATCACGAACGCTGGTTGTGGTTGTGGCTGTGGCTGTGGCCCATGCGTTGGTTGTGGCTGTGATGATCTCGGCTGGCCTCCACATATCTGGCAGCCATCTCAATTCGGCCGTGACGTTGGGCCTCACCGTTGGGGGCAACATCACCATTTTTCCGTTCTATCCTCTATTGGATTGCTCAGATCATCGGATCCACTCTGGCGTCTGCGGGCTGCGGCGACAGCGTTGAAGGAGGAGGGCGTCTACGCCTCTGCCGGCGTCTGCGGCGACGGCGTCGAAGGCGAGTGAGTGTGGGCTGGACTCGGGAGTCAGTGCAACGAGAGCGCTGCATGCGGGAGTGCCGATGTTAGCGAAGGGGACGATCGGAGTTCGGACGTGGTTGCGGGGCCGCGAGACGGCGAGAGGGCTGTAGGGTTAGCTACTGCGGGGTCGCGAGACGATGAGACCGTCCGACCGGTCGAATCCGG
Organism: Annona cherimola; assembly: GCA_030490835.1. Classification (NCBI taxonomy): domain Eukaryota; kingdom Viridiplantae; phylum Streptophyta; class Magnoliopsida; order Magnoliales; family Annonaceae; genus Annona; species Annona cherimola. Next base: position 63,647,370 of record CM059973.1, on the reverse strand, counting down.
TTCTACCGAATATCCCGGTTCGACCGCCGGTTCACCGGTTCGGACAGTTTTATATAATCAAACCGAACCAGGTCGAACCGAACCGGGAACTTGACCGGTTCCCAATCGGACCGGACAGTCCGGTCCGGTTCTGATAACACTGGTTTGGTGCAGCGGAATCCATCCATATCTGGTTGTTCAACAACTTTATTATTAGGGTTGTGTTTAGGAAGTGATAAAACTTTCAATAATTTTTTTTATTATAACAGTTCTTGAAATATAAGAAAATAATGTGATATGATAAAGATAATAATGGAGGATAAAAGAATAAAGTTAAAAAAATAAGTTAGTTATATGGGTAGTTGTTAGAAAATGATTAAAAATTAGAGTAATTGTACAGGAAAATGTGAAAAAATAATTAAAAATATAATAATTGTGAAGAATAAAAAAATTTTAGGTATAAACAAACGCCCAAGGTAACTAAATTTTGATTTAGTTACCAAAATACCATATCCAAGGAAATTGCTGATTGCCTCTAAATGCATCAATATAAGCAAGAAAATTTTTTCTTAATAACAAAAGCATTATCATAAGCAAAAAAAAATTCCTTTAATAAAATTTTTTGTTTGCTAATAAAAATTGCCAAAAATGCATTCTCTTGCGGCTAAGGATGATGATCCAACCTTTCATTATCTATTTAACTAAAATTTAAAACTATTGTTTAAACTTACGATTAAAAAAGCAATGAGTCAAGATATTTTTTAATTATAGAAGATATCCACAAACTTGTCATTGGACTTCTATACAATTTAGGATAATAATTTTATAGAATTGAAAAAAAAATTAAAAATCTTACGTTTTATGCACATTTGAAAACATCTTAAAACTATACATAGATTCTAATCAAAATGATTTTAATATTTTAATTAAAAAAGGACGATGATTCGAAACAACTGCCTCTTATTGCTTATTTTAAATTTATTTTTCCAAGTATACAACCATTCACTTTGTTTAACAATATTTAATTTATCAAATTATGAAAATTATCTTGATTGTAAACTTATATTTTCAAAAATTACCATCTTTGGGAGTAAATATCATCATTATCATATTTTCCACCTAAGTAGGATCAATTACATGGATTCTACTACTATTCTTAACTATCAATAATTAAATTTTCAATAATCTTTAATGTTTCTATATCTTATGAAATTACTTCCATCATATATTTATTTTAATCTTTCTCTCATTTCTTTATAACTTTCTATCCGGATAAACTTAATATCTTAACTAGTGTTTTTTAGGCAAACATGGCCAAACTATTTTAATCTACTTTCCATGACCTATTTGTTTCATTTCGAGGTCATTTCGAATTACTTCATTTCAATCTATTGCATTCATTTTATTTATATATATTTTTAACTACTGAACATTCTGCGCCAATAATTTATAACTACTAGTTTTTTAAAAATTTATAGAATAAACAATGTATACAAGTTCCAATAATATAATTTATAAAATCATAAATTCATATGGATAGACATGATAAATGGTTTATAGTTGAAAGAGAGTCCAAAAATTCATTGACAATATATTTTTTTATTTTTTCCTTCATAAACTTGTTTATATAAGTGTATTTAACATATAAATTAAGTTTTACTATTTTTTGTTATATGCACATATTTTTTTGAAATTTTTAAGAACAAGGATATTTTAAATACATAAATACACATAGATGTTTAAAAATAACGACTGACTACATACATCCACGGGCATTTCACCCATTTTTGAAATTTTTTTATATAATTATTAATCTAGATGTATTTAACATATGTATTAATTTTTATTATTTTTAGAGACTTCTAAATATTTATTTCTGATTTTTCAAAATCAGTGATATTTTCATAATTTATGCCAGACCAGCAGTGGGTGTTAAGATCTGATGGGTTTGGTTTGAATTGGCAGCATGTGGGGAGAGCGGGGCGTTTTATGCGCTGGTCATGGCTGCGACGGGCTGTTGCTACTGCTGCTGCCGCTGCTATTCCTGCTTCTATCGGAAGAAGACGAGGAGGCAGTAACTGCTGGAAACCCCATGCAACGATATCCGTGTTCACCGCTGCTGAGAGTGCTGCGCTCTGTGCCAGATGCATCGAGAGCTCAAGAACCTTGGATTCGACATGACACTTGGTATACCCGTCCCTCCTAATTAATTGACGACTGCAAGTGTTAATTTGATGATAATGATGATTCGTTTCTTGATCATGATCTTTTTTGTTTTTGTTTTGTTTTTTGGTTTTGTTTTGATTTTTTTTTTTTTTTGTAAATTGGGTATTTGTAGGATGGCAAGGAAACGTGGACAAGAAAACCCCAGAGTTCTTGTCCTCGCCCCCACCAGTGCAGAGCATGGATCGATCAAGAAACATGGGTGTTTAGCTATATTCTTTGTATTCGGACTTCGAAATCTGCATTTCTGTATGGTTCTCAATCATAGATACAGAAACGACGTGCTCAGGAGTTAAAATACCACAATTAATATTGCTGCCATCTCTGTGAGCTTGCCTGTATGGTCGGGCCTGGTCGATTTATTGCGTAGCATGAGACTTTTATCAGAGACGGTCCCGTAAGAACGATTGTATTTTGGGGTGAAAAGAAATGCAAATGTGACGGTTTGTCTTTTCGCATGCGTTTGAGGATAAAATGTGAGCATGGATAGATGGAATGGATTATGATAGATTGTGGTGCATATCTTTTTAGGAGATACTAAATGTTTTTAATAAAATGGTATTGATTATGGATCATCCGAGACATATCTGTAACATAATCATCATAAACAATAATATGCAATGTGTGTCCAAATTTTGGAACAACGAATTAGATTTATCAAATATATATATATAAACAAATGAAGTAATTTAACTTGTTTGATTGATTTTACAAATTTTATAGATTTCATAGTTTGTATGAATTTATAGGGCTAGTGTATTATATAGGTTAACTATCTTCCTTTTTTCTATTAAATGAATATTCCAAGTTATTCGAATATCATTGAAAATATGCATATTTAATTGACAATTGTTGGGTGTTTTAGGAATTATATAGATATATTATTTTGTTATGTAGTCATTTTATAACATATGTAGGTTATATAGTTTTGACACTTTAAATAAGATATGTGATATTTTATTTTCACAAATTATAAGAGCACTATAGATTTTATAATGATGCTAGAAAATCATAAATTGATTTCTGCATGTTTTATTATTTTTATAAACTATTCAAATTTTGGTGAACTGGTTTAAAAGATTTTATAGACTATTTATATAGTTTATATTGAATGTATTATCTTAATATAAAAATTATAAAAAATATTAAATAATAAATTTTAGAAGCTTATTAAAATTTAATTAAATTCTTTTATCGAACGTATTACTAGTTAATATATTTAATGAGCACAATTACTTTAGTTTATATTTTCACTTATTGGATGGTTACAAAACAAGCTCCATATACTATAATTTTGTAAATTAAAGTCCTATGATTTATTTTTGATAATAATAAAACTTATTTTACAAATCATTTAATATTATTTATCACGAAATAATTCAATAACGACAATTTATTTTAATTTTGACAAAAAATTATAATAAAGTTAAAAGTGGATTTTATAAAACACATGTAATAAATTAGTGTAATGAAATGCATACGGCAACCATCAATTGCCATCCAATTAATTATTCTTACTGTTTTTTTTGGTTGGTCTCAAAATTTTTAAGCACTTCATAAATTAGCCTTAGGTCCATTTTGTACAAATTTTATTTGGCACCCCATATCATGGACCCAAAAAATAATTATAATCAAGAAAAAATTTGTGTATCGTCCACATGAGAGAATTATTTAATGGATAATTTTAATTATTCATCACATAAGTAATTTTATTTCAACAAGGGTGATATCAAAATTGTTAAGTGTCAAATAAATTAATCGCACAAATTATTTTTTAGCACCTTGTACATTGAGAAAAATAAGTATAATCGAGAAAAATAGTATAATGTTCATGTGAGAAAATTTACTTGACGAGTAATTTAAATTACTTATCCCACCAGTAATTTTGTTTTTTTAATGAGGGTAGTATCAAAATTTTTAAGTACCAAATAGATTAGTTGCACAAATTTTATTTGGTAGTCTAGATGGTTGACTCAAAAATAATTATAATCGGAAAGAAAACAATGTTTACGTGAGAACATTATTTTATGAGTAATTTTAATTATTTATTATAAAATTGATTTTATTTTTAACAAGAGTGATATCGAAATTATTAAGCATTGAATAAATTAGCTATACAAATTTATTCAGTACCCCATATCCACATGAGAACGTTATTTAATAGGTAATTTTAATTATTTATCTCATAAGTAATTTTATTTTAATAGGGGTAGTGTCGAAATTATTAAATACTGAATAAATTAGTTTAACAAATTTTATTCCGCATCCCGTACCACGAAGTAGTTTTCCTATGGACAAAAAATATTATTATATCATCAAAAATATCATTTATATGGAAAATTTTATCAATAAAATTTTAAAAAATAAAGTTTCTACTTAGACTTTTCAATAGACTTAAATTTTTAGCAGCCATTAAATTTTCAAAAATTATTTATGCATGTAATTTTCAATCATTGTATTGAAAACTATAATTTTCAAAAAACTCTCATTTCATTTTGTCTTAAGCGCAAATAAAATATCTATTTTAAAATTTATAAATTATCATATTGCTATATCATTTTGCAGTTTATCCTAATCCATGATACTTTTTTTTTTTTTGATAAAGGGATACACTCTATCCCTGACCCCTTTCGATATGAAAGGAGTTAGGGATGGAGTAATCCAAGCAATTCATTGCCAAAAAATTGTCTGTACAGATTTTCCCAATTATGGCTTGGGGGGTTACCCTACCAATACTGGTGATTCAAAATAGAAACTGAGACCAAGTCGGCTAAGGAATGAGCAACAACATTTCCTTACCGTAATACATGATGGACCAAATAGAAACCATTCACATTGATAACCGATCTGATTTCATCAATAATAAAGCCCACTGGAGAGGAAATGGGTTCCGAATTAACCAGAAAGTTGCAGAGAGTGAGAGAGTCGGTCTCGAACAGAGCATGTCTAACATTAATTTGGAGGGCCCATCTAAGCCCCAATAAGAAAGCAGTAGCTTCCATCAGTAGCGGTTTCACAACTCCACTTCGTTTCCATCCACTCGCTGCAATAAAGGAGCCCCCAGAGCCTCCGATCACTGCTGTGCACCCAAACACTCCCAGATCCCTATGACTTCGAGCAGCAACGTTAATCTTCACATAACCCGGTGGCGTTTTGAACCATCGGGGCACCAAGGATCTTCCCAGCACCCCCGACTGAACGAGCAATTTAGCATTCCTGTGTTGGTGAAGAAACTCCGCACACCAGGCCAAAGTATCCATAAATATTGGTTGGGATCCCTCCTCTTTGAATTTGTTCCGCAGAAACCAAACCCTCCAACAGCAAAGAATGAAGAAGGCAAGGTCGTCGGACCTATTCTCCCTCACTAGAGATTCCAACGTCTCCAGTATCGTTGCATCTTGATAGGCCATCCTTGCAGCATCTCTGCAAATCCCGTGTCATTGCATACCTCAGAAAAAGGTGATTTGCATCTTTGATTTCATTCTTACATAACACACAGCAAGGGTCCACCTCAATGCCCCTATGAGTTAGATTTTGCAATGTAGAAAGGGCATTTTTAAGAAGTCTCCATCTAAAAATGATTACTTTTGATGGGAGTTTTAGCCGTCATATTGCTTTGAAGGTTCCGGGGAGGCCGGGGTATCGTTACCTGAGCACAATAGCCTGTATGCCGATTTAACAGTGCAGTAACCGTTAGGTTCATGATTTCAGAACACATAGTCCTCCACTGGTCCATTAGGAAGGGGAATCATGTTAACCTCTTGCCACCTCACCTCCCCCATAGCAGCCACAACGCGGTCCATATTCCAAGTATTAGTTTCACCATCAATGAAGTGGTTAGCCGTCACGCCCTCCGAGATTGAGGCCGGAAGGAGTCCTGCCTTATTCACCTTTGTCTCAAGCCAAATATCAGAGAAGACCCTCACCCGTTGCCCGTTTCCAATCCTCCATTTGCAGCCCCTCTGGATCAGATCTCTTGCCTTTAAGATACTCTTCCATGTGAAGGAATCCAATGGCTTCTCCTTGCAGGTCCAAATATCAGTGTTTGAGAAGTATCTGGTTTTAAGGACCTTGTGACATAAGGATGTGTCGCTTGATACTAACCGCCAAACCTGTTTAGCTAGCAGGGCAAAGTTGAATTTATGGAAATCCTTGAAACCCAGACCACCATCTCGCTTGGGCTTACACATCTCCTTCCAGGCCACCCAGCTCAACTTCCTTTTACCATCCTTTTCACCCTACCAGAATTTGCTCAGCATCCCATTAATATCATTACAGAATGATTTGGGTAATAAGAATATACTCATCGCATATGACGGGATAGCCTGAGCAACCGCCTTAATTAACACCTCTTTACCTCCCCATGAAAGCAACTTACCCTTCCATCCCTGAATGCGCTTCCAAATACGTTCCTTGAGACCTTTGAAAAATCCAGATTTGGATCTACCAAGCCAGGCTGGGAGACCCAAATATTGATGAAAATCCTGTCTAGCAGATCCCAAGAGTTGGATCAACTCCCTTCTGGTGTGGCACTGGATGTTGGTGCTGAAGAAAACTGCTATTTTGTCCACATTTACCATTTGGCCGAGGAAACCGCATATTGACCTAATATGTCCAGCAAATGCGAAATATCCTTTCCACTCACCCTTATAAATATGATAGCATCATCTGCAAACAGAAGATGGGAAATCATTGGTCCTTGCGGTTGAATTCTGATGCCATGAAGTGCACCAGCAGCAGCTGCATGAGATATCAGAGCAGAAAGCCCCTCTACACACAGAAGAAAGAGTTGAGGAGAAAGCGGATTGCCCTGCCTTAATCCCCTTTGAGGTGTGAAGTAAGGGGAATAGAAACCGTTGACGTTTACTCGGTATGTAACAGTGGAAATACAGCTCATGATCCAATTAACCCACACCGGGCAGAAATTTATAGCCCCCATCATCAGTTTGAGGAAATTCCATTTAACTCTGTCGTATGCCTTCGACATATCCAGCTTGATCGTCATCTCTCGCTTACGCCCCCGCTTGCGTCTACGTAGGGAATGGATTGCTTCATAAGCTATCAACATGTTGTCTGTAATAAGCCGCCTAGGAACAAAGGTTTGTTCCTCGCCGATGACTTCGTGGAGAGCCAGCTTGAGTCTATTAGCTAAGACCTTAGCCAAAATTTTATATACCACATTGCATAGGCTAATGGGTCTAAAATGATAGAGTTCCTGAGCTCCATTCCTTTTTGGAATCAAAATTAGTGTGGTGGAGTTTGTGTTCATAATGAGCCTGCGCATCTGATCAGGGTTTCTCTCCTCCAAAAACAACTTACACCACTTAATTATGTATCTTCCCATAGTATTCTAGTGCTTTTGGTAAAATTCAGCTGACATCCCGTCCGGTCCAGGAGCTTTAGTAGGGCTCATTCCTTTAATCGCTCTAACTACTTCCTCGGTCTACAATGGTTTGATCAGGGATTGCCGCTGTTCATCTGCAATTCTTCTCGAAACAACATTCTCAACCCACAGCACCACTGTTGGTGTAGACGAAGAAAAGACATCTGAGAAGTGCTTAACAACCAACTCCATAAGCTGGTCCTAGTCTCTAACCTAACTACCATTCTGGTTCCTCAAAGCCTCAATGACGTTTGCTCGTCGCCTGTTGGAAGCAATACGATGGAAAAAATTGGTGTTTTTGTCCCCCTCATGGAGCCAATGTGACTTTGCCCGCATCCTCCATAGTTGCTCTTCATCTTCCAATAGTAGATTGATTTGGAATTTAAGGTTCTGCAATGAGTCATCCCTAGCATCACTCGGCCGTAAGGATGATAAAGAACAAAGCTCCCTTTGTTTCTTTTCAATCACTTTCCGAAGGTTTCCCCGATTTCTTCGATTCCACTTGGAGAGTTCAGTAGCAGCCCGCTTAATTTTCCATGGGATCAATTCATCAACTTGCAGTGCCGTTGGGGGCTCAGACTCCCAAACCTGGTTTACAATTCTTGTGGCTTCTTTATCTTGTGCCCAAAATAGTTCATATCTGAACTCCTTTGGCGATTTTCTTTTGCCACAACTTGAGTCAAGGACCAACAGAATGGGGCAATGGTCCGAAGTAGGAGCCATTAAATGAGTAATCCTTGCATGAGGGAACCTACTCATCCATGATGGTGAACACAGTCCCCTATCCAATCTCGCTTCCACCCTTAGCCGACCCCTCCTATTGTTTCTCCAAGTCATGGTGGTGCCATCATAGCCCATGTCCATTAGGTTGCAGTTATCAATAGTTTCACAAAACAAATCCATTTGGTTCTGAGGGCGGGTTCTCCAGCTAATATATTCACTTGGGCCCACTACTTCATTAAAATCCCCCATAACTAACCAAGGATCATGACATCCACCACTCAGCTGCTTAAGGATATGCTAACTAAGGTGTCTTTGATGAGTTTCAGGATAACCATAAAACCTCGTGAACCTCCATCCACAAAAGTTCGCATCAATGTGATGGATAGAGAAGCTCCTGATGTGTGCATGCTTGTCGTTGTTCCGGAGGAGAGCCAATCCCCCCCTTCTGTCATGTGGTTCCACAGCAAAACAACAGTCGAATTTAAGTCTTCTTCTAATTCCCTCCATCTCTTTGGAATTGCATTTAGTTTCACTGAGGAAGATCAAACAAGGATCTTGTTTCTTGACCAGGTCAAGAACGCTCCGAATTGCTCGTGGGTTCCCAAGCCCACAACAATTCCAGGCTAAAAGGGCCATGTTAGATGAGGCGGGGCTAGGGACTTCCCACAGCCTCCGCCTCATTCATGTCGAGACCCACCTGTCGTCTCCTTCGCTTTTGCTGCCCCTCCACATCATCCCTTTCACTTTCTCGGCTTCGCTTTTCATATCCTCCAATCCGGCACTCTTGGAGTTCATAATTTCCCATATCATTCCCCGATCTAGCCCTCCTCTTCCATCTCCCATTTATATGTCTTGTTTCCTCACTGCCCTCATCATTTCCACGTCTCATCCCCACTCTGTATCCCAATTTATCCCCCTGTTGGTTTGATAATCTTCTAGCCGTATCAGTCATACTATCTTCATGTTGCACCTGCACATCGAATAGCTTAATGTCGTCCACCCCCGCATCATGCAGACTGGTCCCATCGGTGTCCTCCATTATCTTCTCCTTCACACGCACAACACTGTTTCCATGCCCACTTCTTAGGATCTGCGTATCCAACTCTGTCTGCTCATCACCCAGCTGCTGATCTGTCAGTACCCCAGCCTGCGTCATGGCGCCACTGAACAGTGGATCTCCTCCTAACTGGCCGGTCCTCCTTTGTGAAAGCTCATCCATCCGGTTTCTGAGGCCTTCTGGACATTCAGTTTGGGGTTGCTAGTTAGGGGCACTTGAGGATTCCATGGCAGTGTTAGCCATGGCAGAATTAGAACTCAGCAGATTGGGGTTAGGGTTCTGTAGCCACGTAATATCAATAGATGATGCCAACAATTTTGGTTTTGAGATCTGTAAATGCTAAGCTCTTGAGGATGCTTCCTCGTCATTCCAATCAGGCCGTTTGGAATGATTGGGAGTGGTTACCCATCCCTGCTTCGAGTGACATTCATCTCAGCTTCCACTACACTGATCACCATCCCATGCACGACCTCAATCTTGTCCAGAAATCTCCCCTGACTTTTCTCTTTGGGTGCTAAAGTTCTCACCCAAGTATTTAGTCGGCGTTGCCCTGTTGCTGTTGGAGTACTCATTTCTCATCTTCACTGGTCTAACCCCTGCTCGCATCCAGCTCCCATACGGCAAATCAGCCTCTACCACCTGTTTCAGCAACTTAATTGTTACCGAGCAATCCCGGTGAGCGTGACCCATTATACCACATAGATAGCAAAACAGAGGTAATTTCTCATACTAGAAGGTAATCCACTGCCGGTTTTGTGCACCTACCTGAATGAACATCCCTCTTCTTAGGGGTTCTCGACAATCAACAGTCACTTTCAGCTTAAGCTCAGCTTCATTGGCAACCAACTCCGACATGTTCTCAAACGAGTTCCCAATACTGGGTCCTACGTAGTTCTTATCAACTATGTAAGGAATCCCGGAGACATGCGGCCATAGTGGCGTTTTAACAAGCACGACGTGTGCTATGTCAGTCTCCTCTCTTAGGTCCGACATCAGCACCAGATTCCGTTCAAATATCCAAAGGCACCCCCTCAGGATACGATCTTTATCCTCCACATCCTCAAACGTGACTTGATACAAGTTCTCCCCCATCTCTGTAAACTTACATGATCTCTTCATCCTCCACACTCTTCTCATCATTGATTTAAAGAGTTCCTTGTTGTAGGACTTCGACGTCCAGAGAGAGCATAGGACGGAAGCTCCCACACCCAGTGTTATCTTCTTAATGGCCGGACCTGAGATAGCCATGGTTTGAAGCTCCGCCCCCAGCAGATCCCCAATGTAAGGATTCATTGTTACTCTTCACCCCCTCTCTCTGCTTCCCGGCTACCTTCACTCGTTGCCACCCAGTAGACGGCTTCTGGCGCTACCCCTAAAGTTCCTGTTTGCCTGAGATTTCCACCCACCCCCACCCAGTCCCGAGCGCAATTGAATCGCCTATCGAGGCTAAGGGGGGACTTCTAATCTATGATACTATTGTTTCTTTTTTCTTAACTATAAATTTACATGTCATTAATGGAAGGTCTCAAGTTTTTTCCTCTGGTATTATCTTTATCATTAAGAAATTTGGAAAGAGTTAAAAACCTTTGGTAGGTTAGGTTTGATGCATGTTGCAGATAAAAAAAATAGTAGAATTTATTTTTTCATATTCCTCTAACTATGATCTTGATTGGTTCTCCTAGATCCTTGAAAATCTAAGATCCATGCAACTATATATATACAGAGAGAGTTATATTCAAGTGCAACGTCGCTGCACCGTAATTACGGTGCAGTGGCGCTGAAATGAGCCCTACATGATGATCAAATTATAATTTACTCTGCCTATTGTATTTAGACTAATGTATTCTAGTACCATATCAATTTTCATCTCAATCAGATGTATATAGACCTCATCTGAAAATGGTACAAATTCAACGTAATAAATAGTTTGATGTAAATAACAACTTTAAAATGATTTTTTCAACATGTAAGTCATTTGCTATTATATATGGATAAATGATTGTATAACATTTTATTGTATTCTAATATGTGTGGGGCCCTTTTTGAGCAAATGTACTGCTATTCCGGTGCAGTTGCGCTGCATTGGGACAGTCCTTATATATATATCAGAAATATTCAGGTGCAGCGTCGCTAAAATGGGCCCAACATGATCATCAAATCATAATCTACTCTACCCAATGTATTTAAAATAATGTATTCTATTACCATACCAATTTTCATCCCAATCAGAAATGTATATGGACCTCATCTGAAAATGGTACAAATTCAACGTAATAAAATAGTTTGATGTAAATAATAACTTTAAAGTGGTTTTTTCAACATGTAAACCATTTGCTATAAAATTTATATATGGATAAATGATTGTATAAAATTTCATTGCATTCTAATATGTGTAGAGCCTATTTTTGATCAAATGTACCGCTGTTCTGGTACAGTTGTGCTGCATATAGGGAGTTGTTCCGGTGCAGCGTAACTGCACCGCAACAGCGGTACATTTGCCCAAAAATGGGCCCCACACATATTAGAATGCAATGAAATTTTATACAATCATTTATCCATATATAAATTTTATAGCAAATGGTTTACATATTGAAAAAATCACTTTAAAGTTGTTATTTACATCAAACTATTTTTTTACATTGAATTTGTACCATTTTCAGATGGGGTCTATACACATCCGATTGAGACGAAAATTGGTATGGTAATAATAGAATACATGATTCTAAATACAATTGGTGGAATAAATTATAATTTGATTATGATATGGGACCCATTTCAGCGGTGCTACACCTAAATATCCTTCATATATATATATATAAAAGAAATTTTCAAATGCAACGCCAATGCACTGTAATTACGATGTAGTGGTGACAAAATGGGCCCCACATGATAATAAAATTAAAATCTACTCCACTCATTATATTTAGAATAATGTATTTTATTACTATGTCAATTTTCATCCCAATCAAATGTGTATGGACCCCATCTGAAAATTGTACAAATTCCACGTAATAAAATAATTTGATGTAAATAACAACTTTAAAGTGATTTTTTTCAACATGTAAACCATTTGCTATAAAATTTATATATAGATAAATTATTATAGAAAATTTTATTGCATTCTAATATGTGTGAGGCCCAAGAAAGACAACCATTGTTCCGGTGCAGTGGCACTGCACTGAAACGGCTCTCTCTCCTTATATACTTGCATTTTATTCCTGTACAGGGGAAAATAAAATAAAATAAAACTCCCCAAATATAGCTCCATACAGAAGCATCTTAAATTCAAGTGAGACAAAAATATCTCCATAAAGAATAAAAATGCTTATCTAAATACACTAAAATCATCCTTCCAAATTATCGGCATACATAGTTACAATTGAACATAAATTGAAGCCTACAAATTGCGATGAAGCTTTCATCCTTCAATTTAATAAAGGCCTTCAATTCACAACTTGTGCGCTAGTTGAGTGACAAATGTTGTCAATACAAGTTGCCTTTAGCTTGTGATTGATGTTGAGAGAGAAAATCACAATTCAAACCAAGATGGAGCATAGCTCTTCCCCGCCATTGCACTCATCGAACTTGAAAGGATCTATGCAAACATGAAAAGTTTCACATAATATAAATCGTAGAACTCTTTTGCCTCTTTATTCTAAGTTTCCTATACTATACTAGAGAGGGTGTGACTAGTCAAGCATATAAATCTTGACATATAAAACACTTTGTCAATACAAGCAAATATATATATGTATATGTATATTTATATGTGATTTGGTGCATATTTTGATTGTAATTGGGTGCAGTTGAGTATTTTTATGATCTTGAGTATTTAAAATGCTCCAAAAATACTAAAAATCCACTGGTACGTAGTTTATTATATTATAATTATTTTTCATAATTATTTATGCAGACCTATGTGAAGAAAAATTTGAGAAAATGCAAGTGACAGTCACTGCCCTATGATAGTTTCAGTTTTGAAGAGCTATCTGCATGCCTTTGGTTGAAGGGGTAAACGAAATCGATAATTCATAAAATTTAGGAATTAGGAATTTGGATATACTAGTTTAAGTATGTGAAAGTGGTTTTTCTAAATCCATACCGGATTGGATACAAATGCAGTCGATAGGGCTCTTGGAAAAGAATTTCAAAAACACATTTTTAGATGCATTTTTAGTTGGAGATATGATTCACACCAGGAAGCACAAAAGTCAAACAAATTTTGTTTCATTCCTACTACTGCAAAAAATCCTTTTCCTGTCTACAACTAGAAATTGCAAGATGTTCAAAGTGTGTTGAGGAATCAAAAAATGCCCTTTCGACCATTTGGATCAAGGAAATACAAGTGTTCACATAGGGCATGGGAAGAAATAATGTCAGAAGTGAAAATCAGCAAAATATTGATAAATATGAAAGTAAATAGGTTTTCTTTGGAAAAGAAGAATTTGATTATATAAATTATAATGTTGTCTGTGATAAGTAAATACTTTGGTTAAGGGGCAGAAGAAAAAAAGGTTCTCCCTCTCCAACTTATCAGAACTGCCTTTAATGTTGTTTAGAAGCAACATTTGACATAAAGCTACATACTACCACCAACTACATTTTGAAATTTGAGATGGTTTGAAATTCCTGACGGCGTTCACAAAGTTGTATCTTCTTCTACCACACCAGTGGTTGTGGAGGGTATGGCTTTGTCAAGGTGAGTCTCTAATAGCAAGGGAATGGAAACAACAACTTAATTTCATCTGGTTGTTTCTAGAAGATGAAAGAATATTAGTTATCAAGAAGAAACCTTTTTTGTTCAAGAAAAGGAAATGCTGGACCATTCCAGGAACATGGGAAGGATTGATTATTGCATGAAGCACCCATTGACTAGAACTGGCATGTCAAGAAGGAAATATATATCCAGCACCATTTCATGAAATCTCAAATTTCCTGATCCTTTGAAGCCAAAGTGAGGCCAACCACTTCAGCAGGTTCTAACTTCACGTGCATGAAGCATCATCTAATATGCAAATCTAGAGTGCAAACGTCACAGTCCCTCAGCAGCATCAAACAGACAAGCATTCCCTTAAACCTAACCCCTTAAAATGCAACAAAAAATCAACAATAGCACATCAAATTGCAATTTCATGGAAAATTATATTTATGACTCCATCCAATAAAAAGATTACAATACAAGTAAACTGCTGTTCATTCTATGCATGAAAACCAAGCAGGCCCATCCCTTTCAAACTAGTTCAATCAGAGCCATACCCAAGCTATTCCACTTCAATAAGACCATCCAGAGAATTATTTTTCTATGGAAAGATATTGAAATATGAAAAATCAGTTAGGCTGATAAAGTTGCTGACAATTTTTAGGAGATCATGGAATTTATTACTAAAAAAGAAATTTGTTTTGGTAGTATTTCACCTAGCTTGAATTGAGTTGAATGATGATTGCAAGGAAAAGCACTAAACCACCAATTTGAATCACGACATAGATATGAATCATTAGACAGAGAACAAACCTAAAGGAATGGAAAACCAAAAATCTTACAGTGAAATGCTCAAGGTCTTTTTCTTGTCCTTAGTCTAAGAGTTAAAGTGAAGTTCAATCACAGTAAGCAGACCCCATCTTAATTGCATTAGAGCACTTTCAGTCAAGAAGAAATTTGCCGGGGAGATAATGAACGCGAGGGCGATAGATGGATACTCCTCATCTCAATATCCCATCCATTTACTGCTCCGCCTATCTTCCTACCCAATGCTCGAGGCAAGATCTGCAAACACACACACATTTTTTAATCTCACTCAAGAAAAGAAACAACTACTACAACTATAAATGCCAAACATGGGTTGATTTTCCCTCTTCCCAAAAACAACAATAACTAATCACGATCATCCAAAAAAAACCCCAAAATCAAGCAGGGATATTTACATACCTAGTGTCCAAAGCAGATGTCCAACCCACATTGCTGTGAGCGTCGTTAAGGATGCCCATCACCATGAACCCATCATAACCCTCCATCTCACTGTAATCCAAATCCTAACAAGGTCGTTCACTGTTAGAATCTTTCGGATTTTCTTAGCTATTTACCTATTTACTTCAAATCGATGTTAAAAATAATATGCATACATGAGTTCGTGCTCAGTGGAAGAAATCAATATGGAAAACCATGAAAGGGTAGGTTTTAATTACCTAGAGGAGATGACACCCCCACCCGCCGGGGACCACATGGACCTTCAACACGGTCTGTTCCCCCATCACTGGCAACTTTCTCTCTTCTACATGCCTACGATCTCCTCCCTCTCATATGTAATCGAGACGCTGCCCCAACACTGTTGTTCGTCTGATGCAACTTCCCAAAGCTCCTGCTCTTCTTCTCCGTTCATCTGCCGTTGGAAAAAAGGGTATGCTGGGTGCTTTCTGCTTTGCCGTCGCACGTTTCAGCCGTGCCTCTGTTTGCTAGCCCTTATCTCAGCCAAAATTTGAGATTAATGGCAGAGATGGCATGTGTACGTTCAGCAAACGGTACAAATGTTTACACATAACTGGGTCCCTTTTTATTGGGTTGAGGCTAAATGCATCCCTCGCAATTAACTCATTTTTTAAAGTTTATTTTGAAAATTTTTTTATACAACTATTAATATAAGTATATTTAACACGTGTATCAATTTTTACTAATTTTATAGTATTTTATATATTTATTTTGATTTAAAAAAATTAGTGGTATTTTAGATAATTTAAAATTATTAAAATGTTACTGACTTTTAAAAATAAAAAATAAATATCTAAAATACTCCAAAAATAGTAAAAATCGACGTACATATTAAATACATTTAGATTAATAGTTGTATAAAAAAATTTTAAAATTTTTTTAAAAAATGAGTTAAAGCACCTGCGTGCACTGAAACTAAATGCACCTAAATATACTGCATTGGATCCCCATTTTATTGTGTCAGCATCTGTCACTCATGATCATGTAAATGTTAGGAAATAGGTAAAGTGATATAGTAACTTCGGTACACTCGGATGCAAAAATCTATTTTTAAAATTTTTTTGAAAATTCTTTTATACAACTATTAATCTAAGCGTATTTAACATATATAACAACTTTTTAGTATTTTTAGACATTTTAGATTTTTTTATTTTTTTAAATCAATAACATTTTCATAATCCTTTTACATGCACCCATGCTCTCTCTCTCCTTAAACCTATGAACTCTTCGATTCGTAAATCTTTTCTTAAACTTCTTTGTAAGATGAAAGGTCCAAAGAGTGTGCGGCACATGCGAGCCCAAGAGGTCTTCTTTTGTTTTTCTTTTGGGGTCCGTAATTGACTTGGAGCCCCAACCCATGGGAAGCCTTTCCCATGAGAAAAAAAGGAAGTAGGAGCATTGTAGTAATTTTATAATATGAGTATATTTATTTAAAAACGTGATTATGTTTGGTTTTTTGATAAAATTTGTATTATATATATACAAAATCTCAATCTATTTCATTCATTTACTGGATCAACTACTAAAACGTATATAGACATAACTTTTCATTATTTGACAATTTTTTAAAATATTTGTGTATAAAAAATTATTTTTTAATAAGATCTCATTATAATTGGTAAAGTCGAAAAATATATTTTATATTAGGAGTTATTTTATATTATTTAAAGTTAATGTAATTAAGGTACTCTTAAAAATAACAATTTCATTTATTTTTTTTATTTTTTGAAAATTTATTAATATTTTTTATTTTTCAAATATAATAGAATCTAACCACATCTAACCGCATTTAACAGCATCGAACCGCATCTAACTGCGTCTAACATCATCTAACCGCATTTAATTTTTAAAATTAATAAGTTAATCATAATTTAACACCTGTAACATGATCCTAGACCCCTTATAAGGTCATTTATACCTTGATAACGGAATTTGAAATCTAGATAATACAATTTAATGAAATCACTTTAATCTAACAGCATCTAACAACATCTAACCGCATTTAATTTTTGAAATTAATAAGTTAATCTTAATTTAACACCAGTTATATGATCCTAGGCCCCTTATAAGGTCATTTATACATTAATTACAGAATTTAAAACCCAGATAATATGATTTAATGAAATCACCTTAATCTAACAGCGTCTAACATCATCTAACCGCATCTGACTGTGTCTAACTGCATTTAATTTTTGAAATTAATAAGTTAATCATAATTTAACACTTGTAATATGATCCTAGACCCCTTATAAGGTCATTTATACCTTAATTACAGAATTTGTAATCCAGATAATATGATTTAATGAAATCTACCTTAATCTAACATCGTCTAATAGCGTCTAATCATATCTAACCGTATCTAACCGCATTTAACTGCATCTAATCGCATCTAATTTTTGAAATTAATAAGTTAATCCTAATTTAACACCTGTAATATGATCTTAGGCACTTTATAAGGTCATTTGTACTTTAAATACAAAATTCGAAACCCAGATAATACGATTTAATAAAATCTACCTTAATCTAACAGTGTCTAACCGCATCTAACAACATCTAACCGCATCTAATCGTATCTAACCGCATCTAATTTTTGAAATTAATAAGTTAATCCTAATTTAACACCTGTAATATGATCCTAGGCCCCTTATAAGGTCATTTATACCTTAATTACGGAATTTAGAACCTAGATAATACAATTTAATGAAATCCGCCTTAATCTAACAGCGTCTAACTGTATCTAACCGCATCTAACAGCATCTAACCGTATCTAATTTTTATAATTAATAAGTTAATCCTAATTTAACACCTGTAATATGATCCTAGGCCTCTTATAAGGTCATTCATACCTTAATTACGGAATTTGAAACCCAGATAATACTAGTTAATGAAATCACATTAATCTAACAACGTTTAACCGCATCTAATTTTTGAAATTAATAAGTTAATCCTAATTTAACACCTATAATATGATTCTAGGCCCCTTATAAGGTCATTTATACCTTAATAACTGAATTTGAAACCCAGATAATATGATTTAATGAAATTCACATTAATCTAACAGCGTCTAACATCATCTAACCGCATATAATTTTTGATATTTTATAAATATTTTACCTAATTTGTGTATTTTTAAAAGATATATACTTAATAATTCATTTTAGAACTACGCAAACCTTTAAATAATTTTAAAGCTAAGTAAATATATAAAGTTATAATTAAAAATATTAACTAATTTAAATTAAATGAAATAGAAATTTTCATGCTTTATATAAAATTGTAAAAAATATTATATATATATGACACTGTAAAACTAAAATTGTAATAAATTATATATAACTGTAATTTAGATTTAATAATATAATCATATACGACTTCTTGGATTATAAATAATAAATATTTAAATGTTATATTTTAAAAATTTTAAAATTAAAAGGGTTGTTGTGTTAAACCGGTCAACATATATCATTTTTCTTTATATGAGTAATGATTCAATATAACCGAATTCCGTTAAAGTATTAATGAAACCCATTTTTTGTCTTAAATATTTTTAAAATATAAATTCTTAGATTAACTTGAGGGAAACTAAAATAATGATGTGATCAACAAATCATATCTATTTGGTATGAGACAAAATGGGCTATCATACAAAATAAAATATAATATGATTTTAATCAATTTAGAACTATATAATTAAAACGGAATTAGATAGACTTAATTCAAATTTGAATTTTTATTAATAAGTTAATTCTAATTTAACACCTGTAATGTAATCTTAGGCTCATAATGCTCCAACATAAACAAGATAAATTGATGCTCAAACTTGCTCGTCCACTCGTATACACATTACTATTAATAATTATATCTAGAAAATAAATTATATTTTTTGAAATAAAATTATCTAAAATAATATTCTTGTAATTTATATGAAAAAATTAAAACATATCAATTATTGAATTTTATTTTAAAAATAATTATAAATGATTATTTCAATTAAATGCATATTAAGCCCTTCTAATTTATATAAATGTGACATTTTTATATTTATTTAGCATTTTTAAGTTTGTATATTATTATACATTCGTCTTTGATGAGTTTAAAAAAGTAAATTACATATACTTATTTATATTTTGCATTTGATTTATTTCCTTTTAACCTCTATAATCTTAATTATCATTTAGTCTTCATTGTCATTTTCATTTTATATTTACTTATCCCAGGCTTTAAATATATAATTTTTAGATTCTTAATTTGTTAATATTATATAAAATAAAAATATCACATCTATAATATATAATTATATTATATTCATACTACGGCAAACTGGTTTAATTTAAATGGTCTAATTGGTTTGAATCGAAATCAATCACCATTTCGGTTTTGATAATCTTGAGTTTAACTATTTAGAATTATTTTCAATAAAAATATTTGGAATAATTTTATAATTTTTATCACTTAAAATTAAATAAATATTTGCTTATGACAAATGCATGGTTAAGGTTAGTCTCTTTAAAAAAAATATGACAAATATATGTTAGAGGGTTAAAGTTTTTAAAATTTTGATCATAAGCAGAGAGCAGTGAGGGAGTTCACGAAGCATTTTTTGCATATGAGCAAAGTAAAGTGAATTTCTATTTTATTTTAGAATTAAGTCCATTTCTTCATGTTAAAGTTACATTTTTATTATAAAATGATGCAATTAAATAGAAATTTTAAATGAACATTTATAAAATTGTTCATATTTACTATAAATGTGACATTTTACATTATTTTTGAAATATAAAATATATGGATTTAATTCATTTTTTGATAAAATAAAATTACAGTTTGATCAATTTTTAAAAATTATACTTTTTATTTAAAAATTCAACTAATTATAATTTTTTTATTTTTAAAATACTTTTGAGTGAATGCGTATCACATGTTAGCAGATTTTCAATTGAATCTAAATCAATAATAATATTTATTATATGTTTATTTAAGATTTATAAAAGCACGTATGTTGTAAAGTAGAATACACGAAATATTACAAGAAGTATTTTATAAATAATTTTGTGAGTATTTTGCATCAATTTAGTGGACAATTGCATGAAGCTGATGCAAATTTTATTTAAAAGTATGCTTTTTTGAAAATATGGGCGTTAAATATTAAATTGAATAATTTTATGATCTTTTTTTACTATCAAAATTTTGTGGTCTTTTAATTTCAAAATTAAATAATTATTTATTTATTGCAATAGAATAATATGTTTTTAAAATAATTTGAGGAATATCTAATGGCATGTTAAAACAACGGGCAGAATTACGTGGCTTTATAACTGTTTCCGTACTTAAATCGGTGCAGTGTGTGTACAGGTTCGAGTGTGCTGCTAAAGCACTATAGGTTCAATGCTCCATCATCTTTAATACAAAGGAAGGCATCAGACGGACCCATCATCGAGATCCGACGAACCCGTCACCCAGATCCGGTGGCAACGCCTGAAAAATGCATGATCAGAACCAATCAAACAGTTAGCAATAAAAAATGATATAGGTCAGTACTAATTTCTTCTCCAACCTGCAAAAAAGGACACGCATCATATCAATGCCCGCACTTTGTCTCTAGAATGACTGTCTACACCTATGCTGAATACAAAGTGATCTATGCATGACTATTCCATCATCGGTAGTAGATTTTCAACCATCCATTATTGAATCTCAAATCAAAGTTGTAGCTTATTCAAATAAAATCCAGCTGCATAACCAAAATCAATGGTACAAATCACCCATTACAATCACCATGACAGCCAGCACCGTCTAAAATTTAGCAAATGCATCCAGCAGATGAAATCCGCGGATGAAAGAGATGGAAGCTCGTGGGCGCGAGTAAGCCTAATGAAATCTAAACCCTTCGATGGACTTTTTCTATTTCCAAATATACCCAAAATCATCACAGCCATTCAATGGAAATGAACGGCTGGAGATGAGGTATTGCGGGAACGTGTTCCCATGGGTTGGCGTCAATTGACTTGACCTCATACCTGAGCCTGCGCCCCGGGATCTATTTTTTCCTGTGTGTTAGGTGCAGCGGCAGCCGTCCATACTCGGTTGTTCAACCGACTAAGACATGATTAAAATTTTATTATTCCACGTTCAAAAGCTTATAAATATAAGAATGAGACGGTTCAAAACTAACAACATGTCATTTTAGCATCGTGGTATTTTAACATCGAAGATATTTTCTTGGCACGTATCAAGACGCGTTGCTGCATTAACCCATTTATAATTTTTTTTAATTTTTTACAAAATTGCTGAAACTTTCAACCCCATGAAAATTTGAAAATTTGTTTAGTATTTTATTTTAAATTTTGAAAAAAATACAGGCTCATTTATACCCATTTTTATTTTCAGACTTGGAAATAAAATACTGAAAAAAATCTAAAAAATGTCAGAGTGCAAAAAATCTTGGTTGGGCCACACTTCTATGTAAAAATTAAAAAATTTAAAAATAGGTTAATGCATGACAACATTTCGGAGCCCAAAATGAAAATGATACGAAATTATAAAATATTGTTTAGGTACTCAACAAGGACTGTAAAAATTTTAATTTGTTTGTCAAATGTTAAAATTTGGTTGTTAAAGAAAAACTTAGTTGTCAATAATTTGTAACATATGTCAAATAGTAACAGCTAAAAAGCAATTTCTTTTATGGGTCACTAAAAATCAATTTGATTGCTAATAGATAATGATTTTTGTGTTTAGGTAATTAAATTTTGTTTGGTTACCAGAATATCATACGCAATGAAATTGTTCATTGCCTATAAAAGCATCATTATAAGTTAAAAAAATTCTTACCATTAAAAGCATTATCATAAGGAAAAATTTCTTTGATAATAAAGAGTTCCTTTTTAATTGGTGCTAATGGAGAGTTTTTGTTTACTATAAAAGTTACCAAAAATATAGTTTCTTGTAGAGAAGGATGATGACCTAACCTTTTATTATCTATTTAACTGCACTTTAAAATATTATTTTAATTGAGGATTAAAAAGATCCATGAATCAAAATAATTTTTAATTATAGAAGAGGTTCACAAACTCATAGATTTTTATACAATTTAGGCTAACAATTTTATAAAATTGAATCATATTTTTAAAAATATTAGATTTTGTGTTCATTTAAAAAATCTTAAAACTATAAATAGATTCTAATCAAAATGATTTCTAATATTTTAATTAAATAAGGACAATGATTCAATGCAACTGCCCCTTATTTTTTATTTTAAACTTTTTTCCAAAGTATAAAACCATTTACTTTGTTTAAAATTATTTATTTTATCAAATTACGAAAATTATGTTGATTGTAAACTTATATTTCCTAAAAAATTAGCATATTTTGAGGGTAAATATCATTGTCATCATAAGTCATTTTTCCACCTAAGTGAAGTCAGTTACGGGGATTCTAATGCTCCATTCTTGACTATTAATAATTAAATTTTTTGTAATCATTAGCATATTTATCTAGTGTAGTTACGTCCATCATATTTTTTAATCTTCCTTTTGTTCTCATATATCCTTCCATTCGGTTATATTCAAGTCTCCTAAATACCAATAAAAAAAACTAGTGTCCTTTTAAACCTCTATTTAACTTGACCAAACCACTTTGGACTACTTTTTATTATCTATTAGTTTCATTTTGAGATTATTTTGAGTTATTTTATTTTCATCTACTACTCTCATTTTATCTATATATTATTCTTTAACTACCAAACATTCTACCCCAATAACATATAACTATTATTTTTTTTCGAAATTTATAGAATACATAATGTTTAAAAATTTCTAATAATATAATTCATTAGTACATATGGATAGACATGATAAATGGCTTATAGTTGGAAATATTTTAAAATTTAAAAAGTTATACATATGACGCTTCAACTGGTTGCATTGAATCCGTTCCCATTTAACTACACATCGTACTAATAGTTGAAATAAATTCAAACATAATTATTTTAGAAATTCACTTGTATTGGAAAAATAACCAGTACGCACCTTCTTTAATTAAATTAGAAAATTAAATTAACAATTATTTATTCATGAATTTCGCTTTCCATCCTAATGTGGAATGAGAAGTGGGATAAGATAACAAAGTGTCTTGGAGCATTAGAATTTGAGAAAGTATATTTGAAAAATAAGTAAAATCAAAAGTAAGCTGTTATGCGCATCTATGTTAACGAAGATTTAAATTATTTCTATCTATACGGACGATTTAAAAATTTTCATTTATACCATTACTTTTATCAATCAATTTCTTTCATACTAAAACCGAAAATTGCGATTACATTTCCATGTTAAATGAGTTGTAAATTAACGAAAATACCCCAAAATCATTAAGGTGATAGTCTAGGCAATTTAACATGAAAATTTCATAACAAAGATTGACATTGGCATAAATGAAATTAATTTAAAAAATTGTTAGCATAAATTAAAGACTTTTAGATTGGTTCCATACGGATGAAAATACTTTAGTTTTCCATTTTAACACCCCTCAATTTTTTTTAGAAATAAAGTTTATTCATCTTGGCCACATCCCACTAAAAAGCTGCTCAGGAAGTCGCATCAACCAGCCGGTCAGGGAAAAAAAAAAAAAAAAAACGTAAACCTGTTCCTCAACGCCCATATATTTTTACCTATATTATACAATGCCCAAATTGAAATATTTTATATTCAGGTAAGGTTATCGGCAAGATTGAAATATGAAAGAATGACGGTCATAAACGGAACTCGAAATTTTGACATTAGTTAATTTCATTCACTGTGCAAAAAAAAGAGAGATTATATTCTGGTCACCGGCTGCGGAATGGGATTTTCATTCCCAGCCGGTGCCTGGTTCGAATCCCTCACGGGATTCTGAACCAGAGTTGGGGTGAGGGCATGTGGTCCCTCTTTATATTCATATGGGAGCTAATGGTTTCTTCACTTGATATGTGAAAGCTTATTGTCGTTTTCCATTGTAAGCTTGTTAGAATTGTCTTAGAATTTGAATGTAATATGAATTGAGATACGATGTAAAATATCCTTTAATAAAAAAAAAGATCCGTTAGCGGATTTCACTATTCAGGCCACGCGGTCATTGCGCTCCCCAAGGCCTACATGTCCATGCGTGAATGTCATCCTCTTGAAAAAGGATCCCGATCCAATGCTCCGCTGGCATTGAAGCTTAATGTTCCCACTCCAGGTAGGCTTTTTCTAATTTTTCTAATATATTAGAAATACGTATGTGGGTCCAAGAATTTTTAAATATTTAATACTTACATTTTCTTGATTTTGTTTAATATTTGTCCGAATTATGAAATGAAACAAATGCATTTTTCATGTGCGCAAAAGTAAATTTTTTCATTTGTTCATTATTTAAAAAAAAATAATAAACAAAACGAAAAAAATGTAAAAATCGCATATTTAGGAAATTTAAGATTGAGACTACATATGTTATATGTATTCTAAAAAATTTTAAAAAAAAATTAAAAGAAGGGCTCCCGTATGGGGAGCGTTGGAGTAGAATCCCATAAGAAATTAAATGCACGCAACAAGATATATTCAAAATGGCATTTAGCATGACAATATTTGCTTTTGCAGTAGCATACTTTTATACTATAACTTAGTCGTAAAAGGCGTGGAAATAGAAATCAAGAAAATGCCTGCTTTAAAATAGGCTGAAGATTGAAAGGAAAAAAAAAAAAAAAAAGCACCGCTTGGACTTGATTTTGCAAAGCCGGAACTGAATTTTAAATAAAGTTAAGATTAAAGTTCAAGTAAACCTGCAGAACTTAATTTTTGAATTTATATTTAATAAAAAATATACGGTTAATTTTAAATATAACCATAACTTAGATCATATTTATATATATGATTGGATATTTATAAAAATGATATAGATAATTATATATTTTGCTTCTCTTTCTAAATATGACAAGGCGGTCAGATTCTACTAGATAATACTGTAATTTTTTTTAAAATTGCAAATTTTCCCTTGCCATTTCTTTTGAAAGGGGCAATATATGCATATAGAAATGGTTGCGTCTGCTTTTATTTTGTTTTTATATCTTTTTTTGTTAAGTTTTTTATAATATTGAATTAGAATTTTTTCTGCTTTTATTGTGTTTTTTGCATTATCATAGTTGGAATTATGAGTAAAATGTATGATCATCTATGCCATTTTATAAAGGTATGGTCATATTTAAAATTAATCCTAAAAATATTATGCATTGATGGAGAACAATGGTCACACATCAATTTACAATAAGGGTTGAGCAATATTAAGTGCGAAAAATATAATAAATTTTTTATGTGAAAAAAGAAGTCTCTATAGGTTAGAGACCCTCCTGAAAAACCACGAAAAATAGAGTTTTTACTATGCCAAAAATTATGAAAACAACTGTCCCCAATTGGGACCTTGTTTTTTAGTGTAAATACCAAATTGGGACATGGGCGAGAAATAAATGTAGGCTTACAACCAGAAAAACAAGGTTGACATCTGGATTCGGTTTACTATGAGAGCTTGAGAATACTTGGCTGTGTCTTCGTATGCTCCTTATATAAGCCTTGACTACATGATGAAATAGGATCCTCTAAATGTAGGACATGAGGGAGATCTCATCATAAGATTGGATGAATTCCCTAAGAAAATTTTTTTTCTTAGAAAATTAGGGATCCTGAAGCAGTTACATATATAAGCACAGGTAGCTCCTCTTCGATGGTGATGTAGAAGTCCAGTTGTTCATGGTAACTTCGATGGTGCATGGTGTTGGACATGTATGAGAGAAGGGCTAGACTGACTACCGTAGAGTAACGACAAGGTTAGGACCATATGTAGAAAAAATGACAACATGAGTTTCAAGTGAAAATATACTAAGTCCATCTCTTTAAGTTAATCAATCCCATAACTAAGATGGGGATGCTATCAAGAAGAGATTACAAGTTTTCTCATCTTGAAAACTCAAGAAACAAGCTTGAGAAAAAAAACTCTTTTGAATGTGAGTTGAGAACCTAAAGAGGCAGAGTAACACGTAACAAGAGCAGAAGCAGGCTAAGAGAGAGCAGTTTGAGATGGTATGCAAATGAGGAGCGGGCAACCTCTATTTGCAAAGGTTTTGGTTCGGGAACCGCGGCCTGGGGACATTGTTCCATGATCTACAGCCAAGACCTTTTTTGTCTTCCCGTTGTTTTTTGAATTTTGATGTCATTTCCTTGTTGATTTTGTGATGTTTGACCCATTTGATGACCCAGTCGTGGTCTTCGATTGCGCAGTAATCAAATGTGATGTATATTACTTTAATTAGGCTATGCATTATCATTTTCAATTATGTATCACATGAAAATTTGAACTTATTGACTCTTTTTTGTAATTAAACTTGTAACTCTTAACTCAAACAAAAACTTAACAATCCAAGTTTCTACCTGAATTTAATTTTACATTAGGGTTAGTGTTTTAAATTTTACAAATAAAGGGGGTGTTTGGCAAACTTTAAAACTTTTCCAACTAAAATATTTTAATTTAAAACTTTTCATAACTATCATATTTTTTAATTATTTATTTACATCTTCCTCTATATAACTACGGTACTTTTCAATCACTTCTACATAACTACCTGTACAATAATCTATTTATTTTAACTTTAATCTCTTTACTCATATTATATCACACTATTTTTTACCAATTAAAAACTTTTATGTTAAAATTTTTTTATCAAAAAAATTTTAATATTTCTTAGATACTCCCGAAACTAGAACTAAGAATTACTAAAGGGTTAGAATTTAAAATTTGCAAATAAAATTAGAGTTGCCGTTTCATGAACGTGTTGCACCCTTCAGGAGAGGCGCCCGGTTGTTCGTTTTCTTAGGACTCCTTCGCACCGAAGACATCAGATGAGACGGCTCTGCCAGCCTTTGGAAAATGCTACGAACGCCCTTAGGAGGCTTCGGGATCATTAAAATTGACCGATTATGCAAATTAATGCTTGGATCTACTACAAGTCTCGAACAATGCAATTGGGACAACGGAAATTTTTCTGAACAGTTGAAATTAAAGACGAAAATAGAAAAAATCATCCAATGGAAACACGCTACGTACGTGGAGTTGCAGTTATCTAACGTAAACTGGAAGCGAGGGCTTGTCTTGTCGCGACTCTCTGAAAATTGGGGTGCGGAGAACCGTGTTGGCCGTCACCATATTCAGATTTCAGAGAGAGATACACCTCTCCACGACCATAGTCCATAAATCTCTTTATTATTATATACTCCAATTACCCACAAACAACGAAATCATCTCATTCGTCTCGTCTCGTCTCGTCTCTCTCTCTCTCGCCCTTGCCATGTATCCCCCAAACAGCAGCAATTTTGCCCCTGCCATGTATCCCCCAAACAGCAGCAATGAGTACCAGAAATACTCAAATGCTCCGCCGATGCCCACCGCCCCGCCTGCCGTCCAGGAATACGGGCCGGCGACAGGCATCCCAGTAACCTCTGCAAACCACCCATACTACTCCAGCGCCCAGGGCACCTTCCAAATCCAATCCCGACCTCCAACCCCATGGTCGACTGGCCTCTGTGATTGCTGTGACGATGTGGGCAACTGTACGCACCAGATTTTTTTTTTTTTTTAAAAAAATTAACCACTACTATATATTCTGTTATTTGTATGAAACCCGTATCTTGATGAAATTGGGTTGAATTTTTTCCGCAGGTTGCATGACGTGCTGGTGTCCTTGCGTCACATTCGGTCGGGTTGCAGAGATTGTCGACAGGGGATCGACCTGTGAGTCTCTCTCCTTTTGTATTGAACTGAATTAATTAAGATTGGGATTGTGGGAAAGGATGTGTTTTGGGCGGCAGTCGGTGGTAAGATCTGATGTGGGTTTGGTTTGAATTGGCAGCATGTGGAGCGAGCGGGGCGCTTTACGCGCTGCTCATGGCTGTGATGGGCTTTAGCTGCTGCTATTCCTGCTTCTATCGGTCGAAGATGAGGAGGCAGTACGCGCTGCTGGAAACCCCATGCAACGATTGCCTTGTCCACTGCTGCTGCGAGTGCTGCGCTCTGTGCCAAATGTATCGAGAGCTCAAGAACCGTGGATTCGACATGATTCTTGGTATATCCGTCCCTCCTAATTAATTGACAACTGCAAGTGTTAATTTGACGATAATGATGATTCGTTTCCTGATCGTGATCATTTTTCTTCTTCTTTTGGAATTGGGTATTTGTAGGATGGCAAGGAAACGTGGAGAAGCAAAGCCCTGGGATCACGTCCTTGCCGCCACCAGCGCAGAGCATGAGTCGTTGATTAATCAAGAATCATGGGTGTTCATTCATCAAAGGAAAAAAAGAAGAAAGGAATCATGGGTGTTCATCTTTTTCGTGTTATGTTAATCCCTATAGCATCTACTTTCTATGTGTATTTAGCTATAATCTTTGTATTCGGACTTCTAAAATTTCCACTCTTCATGGTTGTCAATCATAAGATACGACATACTCAGGAGTTATAAAACCACAATTATATTGCTGCCTTTCGGGGAGCTTGCTTCGATGGTCATAAAATGGCCTGGTCGATGTCATGGCTCATGTGTAGCATGAGATTTTTATCTGTGAAAAAAAAAGGTTGCGTTTCAGACGAACAGAGGTCCTCTTAGATGGGGGACACTGACGACGAAATCAGCATCCTGCTCTTCACATGCATGGTTTAATACCAAAGATCATTTCCATAGAAGTATTGGGTGGGCCGTAATTGCTTAAATAAATAAATAAATATATAACTGTGTAAATTATAAAGAATACATAAATTAATTCATGGACACATTAAAATATTATATTAATTATAAAATCATTTGTAAAGAAGAATGATCCGGACAGATTGATGTTAAATTAACAGCTCTAAAGTTGATAAATAAATTAATAATTTTAAAATTTTATTTTAATCTTTGAAAATCAATAAAATGGGCATAGACACATGCATGAATTCCCATTTTATTATTTTTAAAAATTTAAATAAAATACAAAAATTTTAAAAAATTGCGAGTTTTGTAGGGTAGAAGATCTAGATCAAGATTAACAATATGTTTAGTTGGAGATAAGCAAACTACTATTAAGCCTAGGCAAAAAAATTATTTTAATTTGTTTTGAAACTTTTCTAATAAAATTATAAATTTGTTATCTAATTTATAATTTAAATTTCACTATTGTTGGAGATATGTATACATATATATACATATACTTTTGAATTTTTTGCAAATAATGAATGAAACCCTCTACGTTTAAAAACTTTTAAAAATATATAAACACATTCCCAAAAGTAATATGACAGCTTATAGATTAAATATACTTAGATTAATAATCTTAAAAATTTTTAAAAAGTTAAAAGATAAGTTTTTTGCCAAGGTTAAACAATGGTTTGCTTGGCTGGGCTATAGGAATTACTACTCCTAGATAAGCTCTTATAAAAATTGGAAAAAAAAAATTTGTTAAGCCGCCTCTAAAATACGAGTTGCGCTGCTACAGGATATCGATGCCTCCAACGAAATGGGGGTAGTCTCAGATTTGGATGAAATTCATTTTCCTAGAAAAATATATAATGAACAAAGAGGATTTTACATCAGCGGAAAGGTAGGCCATGGTTAAACCCATTCGCTTGAAGTGTAACCCAAAAGAATAAAATAATCAGTCCAACCTAGACGCTAATTCCAGCACCATACCCTCTATTGTCATTTGGCAGGTTAACTGCATCGGTGTTTGGTGGCCGGACATTTGGGCTCAAATGATTATTATAGGGGTAAATTTCTTAAATGCTTTTGAATTTTACCCAGAATTCGACTCACACCCGGTGAATTTTCAATTTTTTTTTCATGCCCATGAATTTTCATTGGAATTTCACTTATATTCACACCGTTAGAGATTCGTTCAAAGGGCCATTAACTCTTTGAAAAATGATGAATATGTGCATCTCTAATTATAATTTGATAGTTAAAAATTCATATTATAATGAATTTTAGTAATTCTACAACTATAAAATTATATATTATTTGAACATGAATCTTTAACTTTAAGCAACATAACCTTAAATTATATTACAGCTTCAGCATAGTCGTTATTTTACAAGAGGGCTAATGGTCTATTTAATAGATCTTTAACGGTGTGAGTATAAGTAGAATTATAATGAAAATTCATAGATATGAGAGAAATTTTTGAAAATTCATAGATATGAGAGAAATTTTTGAAAATTTATGGGCATAAATAAAATTAAGGATGAAATTTGTAGCTGTATATGAAATTTGCCTTGCTTTGTGGTTATTCAAGCACTATCAATTTACTTTGCATTCCGCACCGAAATATTGCAATTATAAATTACTCTACATTCTTGGCTATGCATGTGCTGATCTTCTATGAAATAATTAATCATGCCTAAGGATTCGCTACAAATTTTTTTTTCTTAGATTCTTATTAGCAATGAAAAAATCTTTATTAGTAAAGAAAATACATATGCAAGAAAAATATTGTTAATTACAATGATATTTTTATAGATATATAAGGATAAATTTTCTTGCCCATGATAATTATTAATAATACTAAAACGCTATTAGCCCGGGTTAAACAAATTACTATTGAGCCTCCGAAAAAACTATTTTAAAATTTTTTTTGAAACATTTGTAATAAAATTATTAATTTGTGTATTTAATCTATAAATCCACTTTTCCTATTTTTGGAGTTGTGTTTATATTTTAGTTTTTAAATACCAAAGCTATTTCTATGAACGTTCTTTTTTATGGAACCTTTTCCATTTCTAACATTTAAACGGTTGATGAAAAATTTATTCTATCTATTATATTTGACATCATTTATA
Source organism: Annona cherimola (assembly GCA_030490835.1). Lineage (NCBI taxonomy): Eukaryota > Viridiplantae > Streptophyta > Magnoliopsida > Magnoliales > Annonaceae > Annona > Annona cherimola. Next base: position 63,616,160 of record CM059973.1, on the reverse strand, counting down.
TTATCATAAAATCCTTTCATTTGTCCAACATCATTATATATGGGCCTACCTTCAAACATGTAAAATTAATGTAAAAAAATAATTTCATGCTAAATATCAATTTTTAAGTAATATTTTTAATATTTAAATCATCTTAAACATTACTATTATATGGACAAATGATTCTATAAAGTATAAGGAGCGATCTAGTACACTCGAGTGCAAAAACTTATTTTTTGTATTTTTAAAATTTTTTTTATATAAGTGTTAATATAGGTTTATTTAACATGTATGTCAATTTTCACCAATTTTGGATATTTGTAGATTTTTTGTGAATTTTTAAAAGCAGTGGCAGCTTCGTAATTCATAAATTATGAAATTGCCACTAATTTTAAAAAATTCAAAAATATCTGTAAATGTCTAAAATTGGTAAAAAATGATATACAAGTTAAATATATTTAGATTAATAGTTTTATAATTTTTTTTAAAAATAGATTAAATACGCCTTGATGCACTGAAGCAAAGTGCACTCGGATGCATTGAAAAATATCCCATAAAGTATTGCTATATTTTAATGCATACATAAATGGAGCAAATGAAACCTATGCATATATTAACTTTGGATGAAACTTAGTCTTTTAACTAAAAAAATAATATCAAATAAAATGAGTGGATTGAATTTTATATTAATCATAAATGTTTCAAAAAAATGGTGGAGTTCCAGGAAATTGCTTCAATAAAACTTATTTTCATATAACCATTCATTTTAGTCATTTTTAATGGTAAAAATGACAAAAACTCTTTCGTGTTTGAAAATTTAAAATATATACATACATTTAAAAATGATTAAAATTTATTTATAGACTAAATATGCTTAAATTAATAATTTAATAAAAAATTTCAAAAAATTTAAAAAAGTTTTTTTGCCTAAGCTAAATAGTGGTTTGCTTGGGCTAATGAGAATCACTACTCCTAGATAAAGCTATTATATGTATAAAAATTTTAAAATATGAAAAAATATTTTTAAGCAGCCTCTAAAATACGAGTTGCTGACCAATAAACACTATAACAAATCTCAGCAATTGCAACCACAAATTGCAATCAATAATCTTTTTTGTTGCTGTTGGTTTTCACAATTGCAACGAAGGAATTTTTATTGCAAAATTTGGTTGCAAATGTTAACTATTGCAACGAAATAAAATTTCATTCCTATTGCACAAATCAATCACAACAAAATTAGTCTCATTGCAAAAATTAGAAACAATATATACCAAAAATGCAACAAATAATGTTTTCGTTGCAATTAATGGTGCAATTGCAGCCGGATGAAAGTTCATTTCTATTACCTTAACTAAACGAAATTACAATGCGAAAATTGATTTTGTGTTCCTCAATACTTAAAGAATTTCTAATTTTTTGAGATTTTGATTTTAAAATTAATATTTTAACTATTTTTATATAAAAGCTAATATTTGAGATTTTATTGTTTTGTATTATTGTGCAAAATATTGAAGAATATTATATATATCATTGTTATAATTATTACTATTTTATTAATATTTATATAAATAAATAATAAATTATCATATTAGTTATTATTTTATTTCACAATTGTATAATGTTCAAATGATGTATTTAATGACACGATATTTTGTCGTTAGAACCGGACTAGCCTGTTCATCCAAAAATCGACAGTCATTTTGGTTCAATGGTAATCTCTTTAGTTGAAAATTAATAAAATTTGGTGTAAGCTAAAAGGCATGCGAGAGTATTGCTAGTTTCTAATATAAAAAAACTAAAGGTAAAAATATATCAAAAAAATTAAAGATAATATTAGTGCGCGGTTGGTGCAGTTAACTAGTTGAAAATTAAGAAACTGTTTGAATTTGGTGTAAGCTAAAAGGCATGAGAGAATACTAGTTTATAATATAAAAAAACTAAAGGTAAAAATATATCAAAAAATTAAAGATAATATTAGCTTGCGGCTAGTGCAGTTAACAATGGTCCTGACTTTATGCAGGGGCTCGTGGGTATAATACCTAAGTCCCGATTATGGAAAGTTTGTCTCACATTTCTAAAATTATATTTGTTGGTTATATAGTTGGATTTACTCTTGAGGAAGAAATAAAGAAAATATATTTAGATTAACTTTAGTTGTAATATAAAACGATAAAAAGGTAAAAGTTACACCTAATAAAACTTCAATGCTTAAAACCATTGCGTACATATCACTTATTAATAAAAAGTGGATGTAAAAATAAAAGAAATATATATGTATATAAGTGGGAAAGGTTGGGCATCACTAACTCTTTATTCAAAGACATTTCAAATAATAAAAAATAAAAATTTATTGATAGCCTAAAATTAAAAAGGAATAAAAAGTTAGTAATAAATAACAGAGATTGTTAATATTTAATAGAATAAAAAACTATATTAATAGAATCCAAATTAATTAATTATGGTTAAATGACCCTGTTTAAATGTTTTAAATTATTTAAATTGATAAATAGTCATTATTTAATAGCCTTCAAAATTTATGATACATCTTAAATATGATTTTTATCATATAATTATGTGTACATACGGACGTGTAAATAAAATTAAAAAATTATATTTATGGCAACCAGTAAAAGCGTTGGTCAAAGCGTTGGTCAAATGTCAGCTACCTTGTTAAACCCGCAATTTTTAAATTTAATATGGGCTTGAAGCATGCATAAAATAATAAAAATTTAATTTTGTTAAAAACCCAAAATTATTATGATAAAATAAGAAATCTTAGTGAAAAAAAGATGAATTAAATTAATTAGGCCTAATGGAAACTAGAAAATGTATTAGCAATTATGGATCCTCTAGTTTTAGCAAATCAACTTGTGTCAAATAATCGAACTCATTTAAACTATTTAAAATTGAACATTGTTAAATGACACGATGGGCCATTTTGGTAAAATGGAATATGAATTTTTAGGATTTTTAATTTTAGCACATGTGCTAGTTAAATGTGTTGCCATCTAGTCAAACCTGCAATTTTTAATTTTAACTGTGGGCTTAAGCATGCATAAAATGAAAATTTCACACCATTAAAATAAAGAAAATTTAATTTTATTACGAAAAATATTTGGACAAAAAGAAAACTTAGTGAAAATTAAAAATGAATTACATTAATTAGGTCAAATTGAAACTAAAAAATGTATTAGCAATAATTTAACTCATTTTAGTTATTTAAATTTGAATGACCATTCCCATAGAAAATTAGACGATCATGATTTAATGGTATTCAATGGCATACTGGGCCATTTGAAAAAAACAGAATATGAATTCGTAATTTTTTATTTTATAAGTGGGCAAAGTATATTTAAATATATTATCATTTTTCTAAAAATTTTTATTCCTAGTTATGTTGACGCCGCCAAAATACTTAAATGGCCACATTTTTATTTCTTATACACTTAAGTCAGTTTAAGTTATAGGCAGGAAAATAATATTTTATATTATTGCCATAACTATTATTAATTTATTTTATTTTAATAGTAATAATACAATATTTAAATAATATTTAATTATAATTACATATCTGTGAACCATCACACGTGTTGCAAAGGGCTTTAGGCGCCAATGAAAATTTCCCGCTTCACTTGCCGTCTATCCGGCTCCTAGCCTAGCCTTTCTAGTCTCCCTCCCCCATCGCCCCTTCACTCCTTTCACTCCCTCTTTTTTTTGCGATTCCTCGTCGCTCTCACTAGCTACTCCCGTTGCTCTTCCCCTACGCTGATGTCGACGTTCTTAGCCTCTTTATCGCTGCGATAGTCGAAACTCTCGAGGCTTCTATTATTGAAGTGGAAGTTGCTGTGGGTCTTATTATTGAGCGGCGTTTCCTTTGTTACTTTTTGAGTTTGTTCGGTAATAAGTAAAAATTTTTGAGCTAAAATTTTTTAATTTTCATAATTATATTTTTTAATTATTTTTTATATTTTTTAATATAATTACTTTACTTTTTAATCATTTCTACACAACTATCAACACAACTAATCTATCTATTTCAACTTTATCTTATTTATTTCTCATTATTGTCCCTATCATATCACATCATTTGACAACTTTTACTCTGTACAACTTTTCATCAAAATTTTTATCCATTTCCAAACAAACCTTTATTAGACTTTTTATTTTGTTTTCTATGGCTCTTCTTTGGTCATGATGGTGCATTCGATTTCTAATTTTTTTTTGTTGAAATTTCTTGGCTTTCCTCCGAGTTTTTCGTGCTGTTAATTTCTGGTTTCTTCAGTAACATCCCTAAAATAGCATCTAATTCCTTCAAATCGTGGGTGTCTCAGTGGAAAATGGACTTAATCAAAAATAGAATGTGACATAATTAGATCCCTAGTCTAAGAACAAAAATTGCCACCTCCCCAACATGTCCAGGTATCCTTCTATTCTAGACTCCTTTCGGCATCCATAATAGGCATCCCATCTCTTGCAGGATGACCCTGTTGATACAAAATAAAATAAGACTTTTTATTTCTAGCATACCGAAATATTTAACAGTTTGACAAATTCACACATTAAATAGATCATCTCTTGTAGGATGTCCTTGTTGATTTTCTTCCACTTTGACATGCTCTCATAATTTTTATTTTTTTATTTTTTATAGAACGTGTTCTCAGAAGTTTCTTCATTCGAGTTTGATGCTATTAACATTCTGTTGGTCCCGAGTTAGCGGCAAAACCCAAGAGGGGAGGGATGAATTGGGTTCTTTAAAAAATCTTTGATAAATAAAGACTTAACCCCTTGAGTAATTAATCCCCTTTTGAAAAGAGCTAGAGAGCAATAAAGATAAAGCAGTAAAAAGAAATATAACACAAGATTTATAGTGGTTCGGGCAAACCTTCCCTACTCCACTCTTCCAAGCTCACACTCTGTTGTGACTTGGGTTCCACTATGTATTCCACGAATACACTTAGAGTCACCGCTCTCTTCTAGATTCCAGCTCTAGGGGGCATATACAACTAGAGCCACTTGCTCTCTTCTAGATTTTAGCTCTAGGGGGCATAAACAACTAGAGCCACTTGCTCTCTTCTAGATTCTAGCTCTAGGGGGCATAAACAGCTCACATGCAAAAGTAGGTGATGAGTCTCACTCCAATCACACCCTACTTTGCATATACTTGATCTTAGCTACCCAAGCTAAATCAAGATTTATACAACAAGACAATGAAATAAATGAAACTACACTTTACAGATTTGTGTAGGCAGATTTAGCTCGAGGAAGAAGTTGTAGAAGCAGCTTTGGATGAATATTGTTGAAGGCGCTAGCAACTTGAAGCTTTCTTCTTCCTTAGAATTTATACGGACCACTCAACAATGGAGAAAAGCAAATAGGAAACCTTTCTTGCACTTCTTTTCTCTCTTTGAACTTTAACGTAGTGTCTTGTGTTCTCTTGTTGTGTTTTCTCGTTCATTTGAGGGTCCTTTTATAGAGGGAAGAAAATATGAACGTTGTGGAGGTGGTTGGTGCGCAATAAATGAACTCCAACGTTCGAAAATTTGACCGTTATACTCCAAGTCGAAGATGAAGTCGACTTGGCCTGCGACTTGGCTTCCAAGTCGTACATGGAGTCGACTTGGCCTGCGACTTGGGTTCTTCAGAAACTCAAGTCTGAGACTTGGGTCGACTTGGCTTTTAGACTTTAACTCAAGTCGATCCTGAAGTCGACTTGGGTTGCAACTTGGCTTGGTCTATTGCAAAAACGCCTTGATCTTCTTGAAATGTCTTGAATCTTGCAAACCATTTGAAAGCTTTGAGTCCTTGCACAATATATGTATGTTCCTTGCTTTGCTTTGGACTCACTTGGTCTTCATGACTTGGGTATTACTCCATTTGGAAGCTATCTTGAAGATTTACTTTGAGCTTGATAGACTTGATTTGAATGTAGAACATGATTCTTGACTTTGAATTTGACTCATTTGTTTTTCATCTTGATTCCTTGGACTTGAGTGATAAATCCTCTTGAATATCTTGAAAACTGCATCTTTTGAAGTTTGAACTTCTCAAGTCGTGGATGGAGTCGACTTGGCCTGCGACTTCACCCAAGTCGCACCTGGAGTCGACTTCGTTTGCGACTTTGTTATGTTCGTTTCCACTTTTCAACTCTGGATACTCCAAGTCGATGCTGGAGTCGACTTCGTCTGCGACTTGACTTCCCAAGTCGCAAGTGGAGTCGACTTGACCTGCGACTTCACCTGTTGCCTTTTGGGATTCATTCTCAAGTCGATATTTGAGTCGACTTTGGGATCGACTTCACCCAAGTCGAAGTCCAAGTTGACTTGGAGATCGACTTGACCTCTTTGCTTTCCTTAAACATTTAGCAAACATATTAGTACCTTTTATATACTCAAAATTAGTTCTTGTTAATCATCAAAACTCAAGATTTGGTCAATTTTATTGTTTTAAACATTGTTTCCAACAATCTCCCCCTTTTTGATGATTGACAAAACTTCATTTGAGTTGATACCTTTCAAGCATTAATCATGTTCATATGTCTTTTGAAAAACAGAGCATTTGTCTTATAGGTCAGAGCTTTTTTAAATTCCAACCATTATATCATTTTGGCATATTGGATACCTTTCAAGCAAATCATGTTGAATACTTTATTAATCAAGCATAACATATTAAGCAAACATAGCATTCATCAAAAGCATATATATATATCAAGTTTCATTTTTACAAAATGCAATACAAAACAAAAATGAAACCTAGATACAAAACTACCCAACCCATAAGAAAATTTTACTCAACTCACCTATTCACCTATTCTATCTCCCCCTTTTTGTCAAACTATCAAAAATTTATCAAAAATCGATCAACTCTTAATGATTTTGTGAATTGAAATTGAGAGATCGGATATAAGATTGGTTCGATAGGACAATGATGGGCCGATGAGTAAACAAGAGAAGCGTGATCTGGAGTTGCTTCTTTATGAACTGATCCTGATTCGTAAGGATCGAGTTCAGGCATGGGTTTCTCCTTATGTCGGCCTGAGGCAAGATGATAGCGGATAGTCCGCATTTTCCGTTCAATTCTGTCTTGCCGGGAGTGCATATCCTCGAGGGCGTTGTGAACGCCGGTGATAAGACTTGTCATCCGGTCTTCTTGATAACCCATTTCTGCCCTCATAGCAACAATTTCATCTTTTAAATCCTTTAGGGTGACCTCCTCAGAAGAGGTTGGAGGTACCCGTTCTCGTGCAACGGATCCTTGTGGGGAGTAGGAGCCGTGGGATTGAGGTGATGGTGGCTCTTCTGGAGCAGCCGGTGCCTCGGGAGGTTGCTCCCCCTCAGCTTGTGCTTGGTCCTCTTGATGCTCTTCTTCTGAAGGTTCATGCCTTAGTTCAAGCAGATTGATCTTCATTCTTTGTATGAGAGCTTTATTTATGGCATTTGTGGATTTGAGCACTTCGAAAGGCTCGCCTTCAATATCCACTTTGAAGAATTCAAGAATCTTTGTGATCCATGTGCCATAGGGAAGGACTCCTCGTGGGTTATCCTTTCTAGAAGCCAAGGCTTCAAGAAATAATTTGGGTATGCTCACTTTGACCCTGTTGGCCACTTTCCATAGTATCCCTGCTTCTTGTGGATTCAATTGATTTCTTCCACCGCCCTTTGGGTAGATGCAGTGGGCAATGAGAAGTCGGAGTACTCGTAGCCTTGGTAAAAGATCCATGTACCGAAGGAATTTGATTCCCGGATGGTACTTGTTGCTCCGGGTGAGCTGATTATACATTTGATCCATAGTGAGGTCTTCTGGAATAGGCTCATCCTCATACGGGACTCCAAGTATGTGTCCTAAATGACTCATTACTTCAGTCGGTCCTGCAACTATCCCGATTCCAAGATCCATTTCGACTCCTTTGACGAAGGTTCCAAAGTATTCTTCATCCCAAAGATAATAAAACATTCGAGTAAGATCTGGATAGACCCTTTCGTCTTCCTTTAGCAAATTGGTCCATCCTTGAAAATCCAATAGATCTTCTATGTCGGATCCATATTCTTTCAGGAAATTAAAATCTATAATCTTGGGTATGAATACCTTCCGTTCATAGAACTTTTTGTAGAAACGGCTATGTTGGAGCTCGGTTTTGAAGTAGGTAGTGGGCATCTTCAATACTTGGGCTTTCCCAGCTGCAGTGCCCCTTCTGCTTGTCCCGGATTGTGTGCTCTGTGAGGTTTGTTGATTTTCCGACCTGGGTGCTTGATCAGATGATTGAGTGGAGGTTTGGAATCGAACCCGTTTACCCGTAGAAGTTGAGGGTTCTTCTCGAACCCGTTTTGCAGGTGTCCTAGCTCTCCTAGGGACTTCTTCCTCAGTGTGAGATGTGGGAGGTCTAGGCACAGGCCTTTTTGATGGTTTGGAGACGGCTTTCCTCGGGGCCATTTGGAATGAGGTATGAGGTTTGAAAATGGAGTTGTGATAGGCTGCCTGTTGGCAAGAAAATGAGAGAGAGAAGCCGGAGATGGAGGATTCAACCGGAGAATCGCCGGAAAAAAAAATGGTATGCCGGAGGAGAGAATCGCCGGGAGAGAAGAAAAAAAATGGTCTGGCGGGAAATGAGGGAGAAAGAAAAAGAGAGGAAAGAAATAGAGAAGAGAAAGGAATTCGGACGGTCGCGCGCTCGCGGAGTCGACTTGCCCTAGGCGAAGTCGACTTCTGTCCTTCTGGAGTCGACTTCGCCTGGAGGCGGAGTCGACTTCGACCCTAGCGGAGTCGACTTCGCTTCTGGAAGCGGAGTCGACTTGGCGTCCTTGGAGTCGACTTGACTCATCGACTTGACATTTTCCAATTTAATTTTCTTATTTATTTTTCCTAGTTTAGCTCTATCATTCCCATATCATTCCTAATCTTATAAAATGAATCTTTGGCTAGAGGTTTGGTAAAGATATCAGCAATTTGATCCTCTGTTTTCACATATTCTAAGCACACATCATGATTTTCAACATGTTCACGAATAAAATGATGTCTCACATCAATATGTTTGGTTCTAGAATGCAGTACAGGATTTTTAGTCAAACAAATTGCACTTGTATTATCACATCTAATAGGAATATCAACATAATCAATACCATAGTCTTTCAACTGTTGTTTCATCCAAAGTAATTGGGCACAACAACTACCGGCGGCTATGTATTCGGCTTCCGCAGTAGATAGTGCAACACTTGTTTGTTTTCTTGAATGCCATGAAACTAGCATATGTCCAAGAAATTGACAAGTTCCACTGGTACTTTTTCTATCTACTTTATATCCGGCAAAGTCTGCATCCGAATAGCCGATTAGATCAAAGGTTGACCCCTTTGGATACCATAGTCCAAGATTTGTAGTTTCTAACAAATATTTAAAAATTCTTTTTACAGCAAGTAGATGTGATTCTTTTGGACATGCTTGGAATCTAGAGCACATACAAACACTAAATAGGATATCGGGTCTAGAAGCAGTTAAGTATAGCAAGGATCCTATCATGCTTCTATAAAGTGTTTGATCAATACTTTTACCATTTTCGTCCGCATCGATCTTGATTGTAGAGCTCATTGGAGTGTTTGCTCCTTTGCTATTTTGCATTCCAAACTTCTTGAGCATCTCTCTGGCGTATTTGGACTGATTTAGAAATATTCCTTCACTTTGTTGCTTGATTTGCAGTCCAAGGAAGAAATTTAATTCTCCCATCATACTCATTTCGAATTCGCTCTGCATTATCTTAGAAAACTCTTAACAAAGTTTTTCGTCAGTAGCACCAAATATTATGTCATCAACATAAATCTGCACAATTAAAATGTTTTTATTTTTATATTTAATGAACAGAGTAGTGTCTACTTTCCCCTTTTGAAACTCATGGTCAATCAAAAATTTATTCAATCTTTCATACCAAGCTCTTGGAGCTTGTTTTAGTCCATATAATGCTTTGGTCAATTTATAGACATACTTTGATTGATTCTTTTCTCCAAAGCCAGGGGGTTGTTCAACATATACTTCTTCATTCAGATAACCATTCAAAAATGCACTTTTTACATCCATTTGAAACAATTTGAAATTCATATGAGAAGCAAATGCTAGTAAAATACGTATGGCTTCTAATCTAGCCACGGGTGCATATGATTCTTCAAAATCAATTCCTTCTTCTTGGGAATACCCTTTGGCTACTAATCTTGCCTTGTTTCTAATTACAAGACCGCTTTCGTCTAATTTGTTCCTAAATATCCATTTAGTACCTATGATAGTGTGATTATTTGGTCTAGGAACTAAATGCCATACATTGTTTCTTTTGAATTGGTTTAGCTCTTCTTGCATTGCAATAATCCAATGTTCATCATTGAGAGCTTGTTCAATGGTTTTTGGTTCAATTTTAGATACAAAGGCATATTGACCATAAACGTTTTGTTTTGATCTTCTAGTTTTCACTCCTTCATATATATTTCCAATAACTTGTTCAATTGGATGGGCATTTTTGAACTTCAAATCAGTTGGAAGTTTGTAAGAATCATTACCTTCACTTACCTCTTCCTCCACGAGATTTTCTGGCTTGAGCTCAAGTTCCTTTGATTGTTCTTTGCCTTTTGTTTCATCTGCATCACTCAGTTCATCCTCCTTTCTCGGAGTTTGGTTAATTTCATCAAATACAACATGTATGGATTCTTCTACAACTTGACTTCGTTTATTGAAAACTCTATATGCTTTGCTATTTGATGAATAACCAAGGAATATAGCCTCATCGCTTTTAGCATCTAACTTTCCCAAGTTAGTTTTTCCATTGTTCAAAACATAACATGTACATCCAAAAGCATGAAAATAAGAGATATTCGGTTTCCTTCCTTTCCATAGTTCATATGGGGTCTTTTTCAAGATTGCTCGAATGGTAACACGGTTCAATACATGACAAGCTGTACTTACAGCTTCACCCCAAAATTTCTTGGATAGATTGCTCTCATTTAGCATAGTTCTAGCCATCTCTTGTATAGTTCTATTTTTCCTTTCAACTACTCCATTTTGTTGTGGAGTTCTTGGTGCAGAAAATGTGTGGTGAATTCCTTTTTCATTGCAAAATTCCATGAATCGTTTGTTTTCGAATTCGCCACCATGATCGCTTCTTATGGTCACAATAGTACTTTGTTTTTCATTTTGCACCAAATTTACAAAAGTTGCGAACATAGAGAAGGCTTCATCTTTACTAGCTAAGAGAATTATCCATGTGAATCTTGAAAAATCATCAACTATGACAAATACATATTTCTTTCCACCAATGGTTAGAATGTCGGATGGCCCGTATAGATCCATATGTAGCAATTCAAGTGGCTTAATGGTGGAAATTTCCTTTTTGGTAGAGAAAGGCATCTTGGGTTGTTTTGATAATTGACATGCCTTGCAAATTTTGTCTTTGTCATATTTCAATCTTGGTAATCCTTCTACCAAACTCTTTTTTCATAGGGTTTTTATGTTTCCCATGTTTATATGTCCAAGCCCAAACCCATGGATCATTATCAATGGCCATTAGACATTGACCATTCAATTCATCAAGTGAAACCAAATATACATTTCCATGTCTTTTACCACTAAACATGATATGCTCTCCATCAAATACATTACATATAGATGATTCAAACACAACTTTGTATCCTTTATCACATAATTGGCTAATGCTCATTAAATTGTGTTTGAGTCCTTCAACAAACAAAACATCTTCCATGCATACATTTGAAATGCTATGTATATTTCCTTTACCTTTAATTTTACCTTTTTCATTATTGCCAAAGGCAACCATTCCATCATTACAAGGCTTAAGTTTGTGAAACAAACTTCTTTCACCGGTCATATGCCTTGAGCAACCGCTATCCATAAACCATTCATTGTTTGCCTTTGCCTTAAGACATGTCTGAAAAATAAGCAAATAAATCTTATCTTCTTGGTACCCATTTTATGGGTCCATTTGGGTTAGTAATATAGATCAATCTTTGTTGTTCTAACTTTGAAAGCCCAAATCTTGTGTTTCTTGGAACCCAAACTAATTTTGCACCATGGTCATATAATTTCTTAAAATTACATTTGTAAGTTTTGTGTCCCATTTTATTGCAGAAATTACAAGCCATAGGTAATCTTGGAGTAGGCCTCCAAGTATGCAATGGTTCAAATGTTGGTCTTCTAGTCCACTTAAAACTTTTCTTTTGTGGATTGTACATAGATGCATTTTTAGTTTGATATTTCTCAAGTGTTTGTACATTTGATTTGCTGCTTTCTCCATGCTCAAATGTATGATACCCAAGACCTCTTTTATGTGTTTGGGAGGTCATATTCAGAAACATTTTAACACTTTCTCCTGGATTAGAGAACTTAGCTAATGATTCATTTAATGATTTGTTCTCCTTTTTTAGCAGATCATTTTCATCTTTCAATTTGTCTAATCTTTCTGCAAGTTTACCATTTACAATCATTGTTGCATCACATTGTCTTTTCTTAATTGTAAACTTGCTTCCTAATTTTTTTATTTCTTCATATAATGAATCATATGCAGTTTGTAGCTCATCTAATTCAGTACATTTGAGGCATTCTTGAAATGAAGAAAAACTTGATTTAGAATGGGAGAGTTTGGAACTTACCTCTTCATCGCTTGTGCATTTTGTTGAGGTAATTCGTTCTTCTTGTTCGATTTGTGCCATGCAGCAAATTCTTGCACATTCTTCCGCCTCGTTTTCGTCGGTTGAGGAATTACTTGTTGTAGATTCCTCATCGTTTACATACATGCCTCTACCTTTGTACTTTTGGAATCTTCTATTGTCCCCTCGATCCTTTCTTTGTTCTTCTGCCTTGTTTTCTTCGGGAGTTGGACATTGAGCCTGCATATGTCCCGAACCGCCGCATCGGTAGCACTTGGTTGATTCTTTCTTCTTCTCTCTGGGAGTTCTTTCTTTGAAACTTCTGAAATTTTTGCCTTTTCTCACAAATTTTCTGAAGCGTTTTGTGAGTAGGGCAATCTCATCGTCGTTTTGAGAAGAAGAGGTGTCGTCAGTGTCTTGTGCGGCTTTCAAGGAAATTGTTCTTTTGCCCCTGTGTTGATCTTCGTTTCTTTTCTTAATTAGCTCATGTGACATGAGTGAGCTAATTAAGTCTTCAAGCTTTAGTGTGTTAAGGTCCTTGGCTTCTTCTATTGCAGTGATTTTTGGGGTCCATGATTCGGGTAGAGCTCTTAAAATCTTCATGACCTGCTCAGATTCAGAAATAGCTTTTCCAAGACCTTTTAGAGCATTAGTAATCTTTGAGAACCTAGCAAACATTTCAGAAATATTTTCTGTTTCTAGCATTCTAAAATTCTCTAGTTCTCCAATCAAAATATTTCTTCTCGTCCCTTGGACTTGAGAAGTTCCTTCATAGATAGAGGTTAGTGTATCCCATATTTCTTTGGCGGTCAAGCAAGAGGATACTCTATCATATTCAGAAGCATTAAGAACACAAAATAAAGAGTTCATAGCTTTGGCGTTGCTCTTAACAATTCTTACTTCCTCATCGGTCCATTTGGAAGCTCTTTCATCGGTAGGCAAGGTTACTCCATCTTGGATAGCAATCCAAGAGTCCATGTCGGTAGCCATGATGAGTTGCTTCATACGAAGCTTCCAATATCCAAAATTGTTCCCGTCAAACAACGGTGGCCTTGTAAAGGATTGGCCTTCAGCAAAAGCGGGAACGGAAGTAGATTGGGATGCCATTTTGATAAGATCTCTTTGGTAAACTCAAAGACCTGCTCTGATACCACTTGTTGGTCCCGAGTTAGCGGCAAAACCCAAGAGGGGAGGGGTGAATTGGGTTCTTTAAAAAATCTTTGATAAATAAAGACTTAACCCCTTGAGTAATTAATCCCCTTTTGAAAAGAGCTAGAGAGCAATAAAGATAAAGCAGTAAAAAGAAATATAACACAAGATTTATAGTGGTTCGGGCAAACCTTCCCTACTCCACTCTTCCAAGCTCACACTCTGTTGTGACTTGGGTTCCACTATGTATTCCACGAATACACTTAGAGTCACCGCTCTCTTCTAGATTCCAGCTCTAGGGGGCATATACAACTAGAGCCACTTGCTCTCTTCTAGATTCTAGCTCTAGGGGGCATAAACAACTAGAGCCACTTGCTCTCTTCTAGATTCTAGCTCTAGGGGGCATAAACAGCTCACATGCAAAAGTAGGTGATGAGTCTCACTCCAATCACACCCTACTTTGCATATACTTGATCTTAGCTACCCAAGCTAAATCAAGATTTATACAACAAGACAATGAAATAAATGAAACTACACTTTACAGATTTGTGTAGGCAGATTTAGCTCGAGGAAGAAGTTGTAGAAGCAGCTTTGGATGAATATTGTTGAAGGCGCTAGCAACTTGAAGCTTTCTTCTTCCTTAGAATTTATACGGACCACTCAACAATGGAGAAAAGCAAATAGGAAACCTTTCTTGCACTTCTTTTCTCTCTTTGAACTTTAACGTAGTGTCTTGTGTTCTCTTGTTGTGTTTTCTCGTTCATTTGAGGGTCCTTTTATAGAGGGAAGAAAATATGAACGTTGTGGAGGTGGTTGGTGCGCAATAAATGAACTCCAACGTTCGAAAATTTGACCGTTATACTCCAAGTCGAAGATGAAGTCGACTTGGCCTGCGACTTGGCTTCCAAGTCGTACATGGAGTCGACTTGGCCTGCGACTTGGGTTCTTCAGAAACTCAAGTCTGAGACTTGGGTCGACTTGGCTTTTAGACTTTAACTCAAGTCGATCCTGAAGTCGACTTGGGTTGCAACTTGGCTTGGTCTATTGCAAAAACGCCTTGATCTTCTTGAAATGTCTTGAATCTTGCAAACCATTTGAAAGCTTTGAGTCCTTGCACAATATATGTATGTTCCTTGCTTTGCTTTGGACTCACTTGGTCTTCATGACTTGGGTATTACTCCATTTGGAAGCTATCTTGAAGATTTACTTTGAGCTTGATAGACTTGATTTGAATGTAGAACATGATTCTTGACTTTGAATTTGACTCATTTGTTTTTCATCTTGATTCCTTGGACTTGAGTGATAAATCCTCTTGAATATCTTGAAAACTGCATCTTTTGAAGTTTGAACTTCTCAAGTCGTGGATGGAGTCGACTTGGCCTGCGACTTCACCCAAGTCGCACCTGGAGTCGACTTCGTTTGCGACTTCGTTATGTTCGTTTCCACTTTTCAACTCTGGATACTCCAAGTCGATGCTGGAGTCGACTTCGTCTGCGACTTGACTTCCCAAGTCGCAAGTGGAGTCGACTTGACCTGCGACTTCACCTGTTGCCTTTTGGGATTCATTCTCAAGTCGATATTTGAGTCGACTTTGGGATCGACTTCACCCAAGTCGAAGTCCAAGTCGACTTGGAGATCGACTTGACCTCTTTGCTTTCCTTAAACATTTAGCAAACATATTAGTACCTTTTATATACTCAAAATTAGTTCTTGTTAATCATCAAAACTCAAGATTTGGTCAATTTTATTGTTTTAAACATTGTTTCCAACACATTCTTGACAAGTCACCACCTTGTATATTGTTTCATGAAGAATCTGTGTTGTCTCTGATACATAAAATCAATAAAAAAACTTGCCATATTTATTTTGGGATGATTTGTAAATGTTTATATGATTTTCAGCATCATTCAATTTTTGCCCCTTTCATTGTTGTGATGCATTCGAGTTCATCATGGCTCGATTGTTTAAAACATTATTTGTCATTGCTGGTGCACCAATTCTGCCAGTTTGAAGACCCTTTGGTAAACACTTCAATTTTGGACATCCATACACACTTAATACGATAAGCTTCAGGCTCCCGTGTCCCTCCTCTGTAGCTCCGAACGGCGTCTAAGGCGTGCTCGGAGCTGAGTGGGGGCGGAGACCCATTGGCGTTCGTGATTAGGGAGAGAGAGTGAAGGCTCGTCGTGGTTGTATCGGCATTACAGAGTTGCAGGTTACTGTGAGGACATGGATCAAAGCATCGGGGAACTGTTAGGGGCGGAGCTCCAGACCATGACTATCTCCAACTCGGGGATGAAGAAGATTGCGCCGGACGGGGAAGCAGCGATCCTTTGCTCCCTCTGGTCATCCAAATCATATAATAAAGAGCTCTTCAAAACTATGTTGCGGAGAGTGTGGAGGATACAACGACAATGCAGGTTCACTGAGGTAGGGGAGAACCTCTATCGTGTCATGTTCGAAGCTGAGGAGGATAAGGTGCGGGTTTTGAATGGGAGACCATGGTCTTTCGAGCGGAGTCTCGTCCTGCTGTCTGATCTCAGAGTAGAAACGGACATTGCACATGTCATGCTCGTCAAAACGCCCCTGTGGCTTCACATTTCTGGCATCCCTCACTTAGTTGACAACAGCTTCCTGGGTCGATGCATAGGCGATACATTTGAGGCTGTGACTGAAATGGTTGCAAGTGAAGCTGAGCTGAAGCTTAAGGTGACCGTGGATTGCCGGGAACCTCTTCGTAGAGGGATGTTCATTCAGCTAGAAGCTCAAAATCGGCAGTGGATCTTGTTCCAGTACGAGAGATTGCCTCTTTTCTGCTACCGTTGTGGCAGAATGGGCCATGCATACCGGGAATGTCCGGCTGCTAGTTCCGTGCAGAACTAGATGGCCGAAGCTGATATGCCATATGGTTCATGGCTACGGGTAGGGGTAAGAAGCGCTAAGTCATTTTCTGATCTCCCCAAAAGCAACAGGGCAATGCCCATCAGATACTTGGGTGCGTGTACCAGCTCCAGCCAGGAGGAGTCCGGGGACAGATCTGGGATGGTTGGCGAGCGGGATGAGGTCGGCCAGCAGTGGTGCGGCAGCTCGGGTGTAAGGTCTCCAGCGCTGAATGAAAGAACACCTGGTGCACGGTTTCTGGAGCAGCAAGGGAGACCTTCTGTCTCAGCAATTCAGCAATCCATCAGTCTTTCAGCAGCAGGGACTATGGACATGGGGGCGGTTCACGCGTGCAACCCGAATCCTTTCTGCAACAACCTAGACGATTTCAGGTTTCTGGACAGTCGACCAGAAGATGCTGCTCTCCATGGGGGTGTCTTTTTAGACTCGGCTGTAGTACCTTGCATACAGGTTGGTGACGTGCAAACCGCTGAAGCTGGACAAGGGGGCGGGCTTGCTGGAGGTGGGAGCATTGTGGCGGTCTCATCCAGCGACATCCCAGTCATGGTAGTGGAGGGCGTTCCTGCTGTAGGTGAGCAAAAAGGGACTGTGCCTGCTGATGCATTGAGGCAAGTGGATGCGCGTCCTGTCCGAGCTAGACAGGGGACTGAACAGACTTGTTGTTCCCCCATTATCAGCGGGAGCATGGACAGGGCGGTCCGGGAGAGGCAGTTGGTGGCAATGGACATGGGGAAAGGGAAGGGTGTGCAACCCATGTCGCACACAATTGGGTCCACTGTCCAAGATGAGGGGATGGATGGTTTCCAGCTGGTTGAGGTTAAGGTTCTCCAGGGAGCCACTTTTTCTTCTACCCTTTTGGAGCATGATTCGAGTAGTAGGATGGATATGGACAAAGCCAAAGAGGGGTGCGTTCGGGAGACTACTTACACGAAACGAAAGTGGAAAAGAAGGGCCAGAGTGGATAAGGAGGCGGATATCTTCGGATTTCAGCAATGCAGGCTAAGGGACCATGACACGAGAATCAGAGATTGGGAGGGGGATGATGCGGAGGTGCGGCTTAAGAGGCGAAAAGGACAAATTGACAATGGCATTTTGGAGGCGGCGGCTGAGGGCAATCCCCAGCCCCGCCTCACTTGATATGACTCTCCTAGCATGGAATTGCCATGGGCTTGGGAACCCACGTGCAATCCGAAGCCTCCTTAACGTGGTTAAGAAACAAGCTCCCTGTTTGATCTTCCTCTGCGAAACCAAACGCAACTCTAAAGAGATGGAGGGAATTAGAAGAAGGCTACATTTTGATTTTTGCTTTACTGTGGAACCTCATGACAGAAGGGGGGTTTGGCCCTCCTTTGGAATAATGACAACCAAGCTATCATTATGAGTTTCTCGAACCATCATATCAACGCCAACTTCTGCGGTTGGAGGTTCACTGGATTCTACGGCCACCCCGAAACTCACCATCGACTCCTAAGTTGGAATCTTTTGAGGCAGTTGAGGAGGGAATGTAATGACCCGTGGATGGTTATGGGAGACTTCAATGAAGTTGTCGGCCCCAGCGAATATGTGAGTAGGAGACCCCGTCCTTGGCGCCAAATGGACATGTTCCGTGAAGCTATCAATGATTGCAACCTTTTGGATTTGGGTTTTGTCGGCCCTCCGATGACTTGGAGGAACAATAGGAGGGGTCGGCATAGGGTGGAGGCGAGATTGGATAGAGGACTGTGCTCACCCTCTTGGCTCAATCGGTTCCCTTATGCTAAGATTCATCACTTATCGGCTCCCACCTCGGATCATTGCCCCATCTTGTTGATTCTTGACTCCAATCGCGGGACAAGAAAACCCCCTAAGGAGTTCCGGTATGAACTCTTCTGGGCTCGTGACAAAGAAGCTTCTCGAATTGTTAATCAGGTTTGGGTATCTGAGGCCCCTTTGGAGGTTCAACCACATTGTTTGGTATCTTGGAAAATCAAGCGTGTGGCTACTGAACTTGCCAAGTGGAACCAAGGAAAAAAGGGAAATCTTCGAAAGGCGATCGCTTCAAAACAGAAAGAGCTCAATTTCCTATCTTCTCTTAGGCCGTCAGATTCGAGAGACAACTCCATGCAAAAACTCAAGGTACAGATCAACCTTCTGTTGGAAGATGAAGAGCAACTTTGGAGGATGCGGGCAAAGTCACACTGGCTTCTCGAGGGGGATAAAAACACCAAGTTTTTCCACAGTATTGCCTCCAATAGGCGACGTGCTAACCATATCGACGCCTTGAGGGATCCTAATGGCAATTGGGTGAGGAACCAGGATAGCCTTTTGGAGCACACTGTCAAATACTTCTCAGATGTTTTTGCTTCCTCTAACCCATCGCCGTCTCCATGGGTCGAAAATGTTGTTTTGCGAAGAATCTCATCTGAGCAGAGGCTGGGCCTTATCAGACCACTGCAGGCCGAGGAAGTTGTCAGCGCAGTCAAAAGTATGAGGCCTACTAAGGCCCCGGGGCCGGATGAGATGTTTGCTGGGTTTTTCCAAAGGCATTGGGCAACGGTGGGAAGTGACATCTTCAGGTGGTGCAAAATGTTTATGGAAGAATGCAACCCGGTCCGGAGACGCATGCTTATCAGGAACACGAACTCCACCACTATCATATTGATTCCAAAGAAGAGCGGTGCTCAGGATCTCTCTCAGTTTAGACCTATCAGCCTCTGCAATGTGGTCTACAAAATCCTGGCTAAGGTTTTAGCCAACAGACTCAAGGTGGCCCTCCACGATGTTATCAGCGAGGAACAAAGTGCATTCGTTCCCGGTAGCCTTATTACTGATAATATGCTGATTGCCTATGAGGCGATTCATTACCTGCGTAAACGTTCTACGGGGCGCAAAAATGAGATGGCGATCAAGTTGGACATGTCGAAAGCTTATGACAGAGTTGAGTGGGGTTTTCTAAAACTGATGATGGAGACTATGAATTTCAGCCCGGTTTGGATTGAGTGGATCATGAGCTGCATATCCATTGTCTCATACAGAGTTAAAGTCAATGGCTTCTACTCCCTTTTCTTCACTCCCCAAAGGGGACTGAGGCAGGGTGACCCGCTTTCACCCTATCTTTTTCTTCTTTGTGCTGAGGGGCTATCTGCTATCATCTCTCATGCTGTCGCTTCCGGGGCTCTTCACGGTATTAGGCTTCTCCCGCATGGTCCAGTGATTTCCCACCTTCTTTTTGCTGATGATGTGATCATCTTTACTAGGGCCAGTGAGGATGATGCTCGAAACCTGATGGATATTCTGAGTCAATATGCTGGTTCATCGGGTCAACTTATAAATGTGGAAAAAACGGGAGCTTTCTTCAGCACCAACACGCAGGATATCATTAGAAGGGAAATGATCCAAATTCTTGGTTCGGGTCATCAGGACTTCCAACAATACCTTGGTCTTCCGGCCTGGTTAGGCAGAACAAAAATGGGATTCTTCAAGGGCCTCAAGGAGAGGATTTGGAAGCGTTTGCAGGGATGGAAGGGTAAACTGCTATCATGGGGAGGTAAAGAGGTATTAATTAAGGCGGTTGCTCAGGCCATCCCGACCTATGCCGTGAGTATTTTTTTATTACCCAAATCTTTCTGTAAGGACTTAAATGATATGTTGAGTAAATTCTGGTGGGGTGAAAAGGATGGGAAGAGGAAGTTGTGCTGGGTGGCTTGGCTGGAAATGTGTAAACCTAAGAGGGCAGGCGGGATGGGTTTCAGGGATTTTCATAAGTTCAATCTTGCCCTGCTGGCTAAGCAGGTTTGGCAGCTTGTCTCCTGCGAATCGACCTTGTGCCACAAAATCCTCAAGACCAGATACTTTCCCAAGACGGACATTTGGTCATGTCGCGTGAGGCCGACTGATTCTTTCACCTGGAGGTGTATTCTGAAAGCAAGGGATCTGATCCAAGTTGGTTGCAAATGGCGTATTGGCAACGGTCAACGGGTAAGGGTCTTCTCTGATCTGTGGCTTGAGGACGTGGTGTGTAAGGCGGGGCCCCTTCCGGACTCTATCCCAGAGGACGTCACGGCTAACCATTTCTTCGATCATGCAACTAATTCCTGGCATATGGATCGGGTGGTGGCTGCTATGGGGGAGGTGAGGTGGCATGATGTTGCTATGGTTCCGATCCCCTTGGATCCTGTTGCGGACCGTGTGTACTGAAAATATGAGCCGAGTGGTAACTACACTGTCAAATCGGCATATAGCTTTTGTGTGCAGAGTGTGATTCCCAGGACACCGGGGCTTCCTTCAAGGCGATATGGCGGCTTCATCTCCCACCAAAAGTTGTCATTTTCAGCTGGAGACTTCTAAAGGATGCGCTCCCTACGCTACATAACTTAAATCACAGAGGTGTGGGAGTGGACCCAGTGTGCCTACTTTGCAAATCGGATCTTGAAGACGCGAACCATCTGTTCCTGGGGTGTGTTTCGACGTTGGGGGTGTGTAGAACTGCTGCCAGGCTGGCCTCCTCTGTGGCTTCTATTCAGGAGGCTTTTGAATTGCTCGTAAGGGAGAACCGTCTCGACGACCTCACTCTTTTCATTCTTTGCTGTTGGAGGGGTTGGTATCTGCGGAACAAATTCAAAGAGGAGGGATCCCGTCCTATCTTCAGGGACACTTTGGCCTGGTGTGCGGAATATCGTTATCATCATGGGATGGCTAAAGTGCTTGTTCCGTCTGGTTTATTGGAAAGTCCATTGGTGCCTCGCTGGGTTAGGCCTCCACCGGGGTTTGTTAAGATCAATATTGATGCACGATGCAGGAGGGAGTCGGATGTGCTTGGCTGTGGTACTGTCATCAGGGACTCGGGGGGTCTGTTTATTGCTGCTTGCGGGTGGAAGCGCAGAGCGTGCGGGGATCCTCTTTTGATGGAAGCTACTGCGTTCCTCTTGGGACTGAAGTGGGCTCTTCAGATGAACTTAAGACAAGTCCTGTTTGAGACCGATTCCCTCACACTTTGCAACTTTTTGGCTAATCCGCATCACATTTCATCCCCCGTAGGCTACATTATTGATGAGGCCAGGTCGATTATCCTCGACAACGTCTCTTTTTCGGTCCACCATGTTTTGCCGTAAGGAAATGCTGCTGCGCACTCTTTAGCCGATTTGGTGTCTATTTCGGCGTCTGACTACCAGCTTTGGTGGGGTAATCCCCCCCAAGCCATTTTTTGGAACATTTGTACAGATAATTTTTTGGCAATGAATTGCTTGGATTACTCCTTCCATAACCCTTTCCACATTGAGAGGGGTTAGGGAACGAGTATACCCATTTCTATTAAAAAAAAAAAAAAAATTCTGCCAGTTTGCCAGCACCTACTGTTTTGGCCCATCAGCCTCCTTCCCTCTAGTTAGTGATAATGTGGGATCTTTTTGATTTGATTTCTATCAAATTGGATTTCTATCAAATTGGAAGGGGTAGACCATGCTGTTACCCTGTCATGGATGCTGCCCCTACTTAGATGAATTTCTTGAGGAGAAATGTTAAGAGAGTTATGAATATTACAATTTGTAATTTTGCAAGAATTTTCTTAATTTTGTCATAAAAATCAGATTAAATAGAATACGAAAACAAAGGTAACATGGTAGGAAACCCATGCATATGATTTTTCTTTAGTTGTTTAAGTGGTTAATAATTTTTAGTTATGATTTAAGTTGAGTTTTTTAAAAAAATTTGATTTTATGATATGACATAATGCCTATGCATATGAGTTGTAATCAACAAGAAATGCTAGTTTTTATTTTCGCATGCATTGTCATCTATATCAGGCTCAACATAAGAACCAACCTTGGACTTGCATGACATATCCCCTTTTATACACAAAAATATTTTGTCCTTGTTCGATATGTAACTTATTATCCTTTGAGCTAGCATTGATACGATGTTGTGTGGATTAGCAAAGACATATGGAACCAGGCATAAAAAGGCAGTAAAAGGTTGTGACCCTTCCAGTGGATGTTCTTAATGAATTGCAACATGAATTACATGAAGAAATTGACGGTGCAGTTGATGCTAATGATAAATATGATTTACAGTTGAAAAATTCCTCAACAGTTGTAGGTATATCTTTTCAAAAAAGTCTTCTAGTACAAAATTAGATCCCATTTTTCTACATATAGTTATTAAGTACTTTTATTCCAGGAGGTTCATCAAATATGAAAAAAATGGGGGTCAAAATAAAGGGATAAAGATAATGACAAAATGGAAGTAAAAACACAAAATTAGTGGTTGAAGTCTCCCCCTCGACTAATCGGCCCAAAGATCCTGAAGTGGCTAGAAAATTGCCTCGACAATGCTCAATAATTGCCAATAGTCTACTTCCACTAAAGGTTGAGAAGAGTTGAAAATCCATCACGTGAAGAAAAGTATCTTTTATATTGCCATTCGGAGGTAAGTGGTCAACAAAGTAAGCAATGATGTTCGTGTTACAAGTTTATTTTTATTATTTCTTATATTTGAGTCACTAACATTGTATTTATTTATTTCAAAAGTTACAGCAATTTTTTGACATCAAGGAAATGGATTCTGAACATGCGATGAAATGCTTGGAAGACTATTTTTCAAGGGGGATACAACTGTTTCTTCAAATATTGTCATACTCGCTTTTAGGAAACAAAGAAAAAGGGCCTTAATCCTAAATTTTATCCATATCGACATGTGAAAGAACAAGACTGGATTTATCTTTGTGAAAAATGTATATTAGACTCATATAAGGTAGTTTCATACAAAAATTTTTATATTTAAAATAATACATCTAAATTATAGACAAATCATTTTACATGTCTTTTTCATGTAGAAATGCTCTGCTAAAAATAGTAGAAATTGTTTAATGCTACAATATACACATTGTATGGGATCAAAGTCTTTTGTGGTTGCTCTTGATGGGAAAGCAAGGATCCAATAGACAGAAAACTTATCTTTGTGTAATAAGAAACACTATTTCTGTACTAATATATTGTTTTTTATACTTATGATGAGATAGGATAAAGTTAGTGACCTTTCTGATGTCAACATGGTGGATCTGTTTTCTGAGCACATAAAAAAAAAGCAATGGAGATTTTGTCAATGAGTATGCAAATCAGAAACATGTAAGTAATATTTTCTTCCACTTCTTTGGCATTTCAAACTTATTTGCTAAAAAGGCAAGGATCCTGAATGTGTCAATTTACACCAATATGCCCATTTATATATACAATAGCCACAACCTTTAATTCAAGTATTTTATGAATTCATGACCGATTAGAGTGATCTTTGTAACTAAGTAGGACTAACTTAATATAAAACACATTTGCGTATGCGAGTTCAACATCAAAGGACGGATAAATTAGATGAACCTCCAAGTCAAAATAAAATTTATGAGGAAGGCATGGGTAGAAAATCTAGTGTTATAAAAGGATGGAGTTTAGGACCAGAACCCAAAAAAGGCTACATACACATGGCAAATAATAGAGTTGAATTACAGGACCTACAAACAAAATATCTCAGTAAGACTCCAAGATCAAGGCACAGGATGAAAAAAATTGCTGCACGAGAAGTGGTAATTAATGACATGTGTAAAAGATTTAATGAAGCAAGCTCTTTTAAAGAATGTGGGAAGTTCCTCCTTCATTACCGATTTTGAAGGTATGAACATGTTAGTAATCTATGGCTTGACGTAATAACAATATTCATTATAAATACCTTGCTAATTTTATTTTGTGTACTTTTCAGGATTATGATTAATGATATCATGCTACCACTTTTTGGAGCTTGGAACTTTTTGAAAGTGTCATGGTCAACTTCCTATATTCTTTTAATTTCACAAGTTGGAATATATTGCATGAGATTGATAGAGGCAACTACTTTTTACAAGAGTGATAAAGCCTGGATGCAAACAAAGCTGCCCATTTTGAAGTTATTTTCAAGTCCTTGTCCATGAACGTTTCGTATTATAATGTGGATGCCAAAGCACTTAAATTATCATTATATGATCAGGTATGACTTTTCCATTCTTACTTTTACTTGATACTCATCATATTAATATAATATTAAAAATAAGATCACTAATGTATTTTTAGATGTAAATAGTTATGTTGTAGTTTATGTTTTCAATTTGCTTTGTAATTATATCTCATTTCTCTATGTTTTTAACAATTAACTAGACAACTACAGAAGTCTCAACAATATCTATCCTCGAACTTAGTTGCTGCTTTCAGGTGCTTAGGAATTGGTACATATAACCTCAAAATTCTTATACTAGTAAAGCATATTGGCTTTATAAGTTCATGGCTTTACATAGGAGCAAAACGAACATGTCTTAAGCTAGTTGACTTATATTGAAATGTTTGCGCATTATTGCAAAAGAAGATGAGAAATTTCAGCCATAGTTTCAAAAGGATTGAAATACACAAAAGATAATGTAGATTCAAGTAATAAGATGATGTACATTGAAATGCATGAAAAGATTCAATGAGAATTACTAAACCTATTTGTTTCGTATTATATTTGGCCTTATGTTTAGTTTATGTATTTTTTCAATGCAAGTATTGAATTAAAATTACATTTGATATCTGTATCGACAAGCACTAGGAGTAAAAGCATTGGAATATGCTAGAGGTACCTATGTTCAATTTGTGATAGAATATAAACATTGGATTATTTCAGGTTACAATCACTAGGGGATGTATTTGAGAATAACTATCTTTCATCGATATGGTTATTTAAAGTGTGCTTTTATTTTTCTTATTCTAATAGGTCGTAATGAATGTTTGATATATAAATTTGACAGAATATTATAGTAATTGATGAATGAAAATGTAACATTATTTAGGCATATTAAATTCAACCAGGCTCTAACATTTTCTAGAAACAAAACTATTTCGTTGCTATTTGCATAAATGAAAATTATTTATCAATTACAATGAAAATTTTATATACTAATTGTCTTCAATTGCAATGGAAGATATCACTTATTGCAACGAAAGCATAACTAATTGCAATGAATAATATGATTTAGTACAACGATAATATGACTTATTGCAATGAAAGCATAACTAATTGCAATGAATGATATGATTTAGTGCAATAATGATATGACTTCTTACAACAAACTTTGTTCGTTTGTAATGTATTAACGATGGTTAACTTGGTTTTTTCTACAACTAAAATAATCACTACAATTAATTGTCATTTATTGTAACGAAAACATTTTCGTTGCAGTAAACTTCCCCATGAGCGTATACCAACCAACGCAATAATTTTTTTCGTTGCAAATATATATATATATATATATTGTTATCAATAGCAACGAAAATTTTTGTTGCAATTTCTCTATTTTGTCGTTGCGAAAAAAAGCGAGTTGCTGCACAAGATCGATGACTCTAATGAAATAGGGGTAGTCTTAGATTTGGGTGAAAAAACATTGTAAATATAATGAACAAAGTCAATTTTGCATGAGTAGAAAGTAGACAATTTTGAAAGAGGCAGGTGTGAGTGCAAACGTTTGCACTTTTGCATAAAATGCAAATGGGGGTAATATGGTAATTTCGTATCATGAGAGTAGCATTGTGGATAAAGTGTGAGTATGGGTAGGTGAGATTAATTATAGTACTTTGGGGTGCATGTATTTCTATGGTTAATCATATGATTTTAATAAAGTACTATAGATGATGAGTGATCCATGACGTTAAATTGAATTATATTCATTTTAAATTATAATCGGTAATGTACGCTTAAAATTTGCAAATTCAGAATAGATTTATTTAAAAAAATAAATTTGAACGAATAATATAATTTAGCATGTTTGACCGATTTTATAGATTTTACAGATTTTACGGATTTTACAGTTTTTATGCAATTCATGAGGATGATGTGTTATACTAGTAATCTTTATTCATTTTTTCCATGAAATAAATTTTACAGGTTATTCGAGTATCACAGAAATAGCGCATATGCAATTGATAAATTTTATATATTTTACGAGTTGTATAGAATATATGATTTTGCTACATACTTGTCTGATAACATAAACTAGTTATATAGTTTTAACACCTGAAATAAGATTGATGACATTTAATTTTCACAAATTAGATGGGCAATACAGATTTTACAAGAATAATGCAAAATCATGAACTAATATATACATGATTTATGATTTTTATGAAGTTATCAATTTATAATGAACTGGTTTGATGGATTTTATAGATTGTTCATAAAATCTATATCAAATATATTATCCGTAAATGTAATACAAAAGATACTAATAATATTAAATAATAAAATATAGATTCTTATTAAATTTTAAATAAATCCAATAATTGGATCCTTTACCTAATTAATATATTTAATAAATCAATCATTATTATTTACACTTTTATTCACCAGAAAGGTAGAAATTTGTATATGTTATAAATTTTTATAATAAGCACGTATATTAATTATAGTCAACATAAAACCCGTCCCCATGCTCATTATGCACCTATTTTCTTAACCCCATATTGTGACTAAAAAATGAACAAATACTATAATACTTGTGTGATTATTTATAAGTATCATTGATTTTTATTATTTCTCATAGGAGGAATTTAATTTGTAATAGGTGGTCTTAAAAAGTAAATAAATGACCATTGTCACCTTTTTTGTGTCTCCTATGATTTACAATAATTTGTCATCTCGTACCATTAAACTTAGAATAAAATGACACAAATTTTAAACGACTTACTTTGGTTGACTAGAAAAATTGTAAATTTTGATACCACCCGTTATTTACTTTTTCATTCATTTACGATTTACTTTTATTAAAAATGATTTACTTTGATTTATTTACTTTTTTGTGTAAATCATATAAAATTTACAACGGCATAAAAGTAAATAAATGAACATAAATCAAAAAATAAATTAACGGCATGAATTTACAACGGAATAAAAGTAAATAAATGAAATAAATCAAAAAATAAATTAACGGCATAAATTTTATTTGTCACCTCGTACCATTACCTCAAAAATAAAGAATTTGTATAAAAGTTAGGTGAGAATTTTATGTAATGTTGAATTTAAATTATTTATCACAAAAATAGTTATAATTTGTGATGATAAATTTATTGTAATAATTCAGAAAATTTTTATAGCATCATTCTCCACATAATTAGTTTGAGATTTATATATTTAAATACATTATATAAATGTTCTTCATGTATTTAATGTAAAATTTACGATTTTAATTTTGCTATAGAAATGTTCTTCTTCAAATTAATTTAATATTTAGATTTAGAAATTTTATAGAATAATTTTTCATCTAAAAATTTTAAATTTTAAATTCTAAATATATTATACAAGCGTTCTCCATATAATGATTTTAAAAATCATATCTTCAAATGAATGGTGTGAACTTTTCTATGTACTTATTTCAAATATTAAGTTTTTAAATTTCTTTTATAGTTGTGCTTCATTGTCCACAAACTATCTAAAGTCTACTTGATTGTATAAATTGGAAAAAACAAAAGTACAAACAACAAAATGGCATTTTTGGCTATATATAAAATTTATTTCAAACCAAATTTTTCAATCTAAAATTTTTTACCCTCTACAACTACCAAATTTTAAAATCATTTCTTCACATCTTTTCATACAACTATATTATTTCTTAATTATTTCTATATAACTATTCATACAACTAACCTATTTATTTAACATTATTCTGGCCCATAAAAAAATATTATTTTTTTACTCTTCATAATTACCCCTGTTCCAAGGTATCATTCTCTCATTTCAGAAACTTTTACACACAAATTTTTAAGAGTTTTATACTTCTCAAACAAACCGTAAAATAATTATTATTATTATCAAAAATTAACAGAACAAGTTGGCATTTGTTATTAAATTAATTCTGTCTACATGGAAGCATTTCAACAAATAGAGAGAAGACCAACCAACAAAGTGCCCATTTATCCCTATAATTGGTTTTTAACATCACTGACATTGACATGGTTACTTGCTCAAGTAAATGGGTATTTCTTTCAAAAAAAAGGAAAAAGAAAAAAAGTAAAGGGGTATTTCCTCCACGCTCTGAATTGTTTCTTTATCAGTGGTCATTCAGACGAACGGAAAGGGAAAGTACTTCACGGCACCTTCCTCAGCCGACAAACACAGTAACCCAAGAAAGATGCCTTAGCCTACGCTCCCTTCATTTCTCCCAAAACGTTTTCACAGTTGGAATCTTGTTCTCCTGCTCCTTGCCTTTGTGAATGAAATGATCCAACCATCTACTGTCATTCAAGCAAAATCAACAAAACATATAATAACCAATTCAATACCAAGATATAAGTTAAAAACTACCATCTCACTGACTTGTGACAATTAATACAACTGCTAAAACATGAAATGCCTGATCGAATTATCAATCAATCAGGCTTTGTGGCCGCTATTTTGACAAATTAACCAAAATCTACGTATTGATAGCCCATGAGGCAACTAGAGATCATCTGTCAGGCACGACTTCCAAATCCAAGTAATAGAAAAAAAATAAAAAATGAAATTGAACCTACTGAAACCAAGCTGGAAAAAAATGAGCTTAAAAGAATGGAGAAATTTAAGCTTGGTTGACAAGGAACCAAACGAGAGAGAGAGAGAGAGAGAGAGAGAGACCAAAATTCAGAACATTCATTGCAGATCCATAAACAGTTCGACAATCGATTTCTAACTCAAAATCTCTTAACCATCTTGTCACCTACTAATGAAAGCTACTTGCATAATCACAGAAACAACTCCACTTACCTTGTGCCTCTTTCAATTTTTTGAATACTTTTAATTTCAGTCATCAGCTTTCTATGAAGATGTCAATTCTGATCTGAAGAAACAGGGCACACAAAGAGAAGATTGGGGTTTCCATGTTCAACAAAACAAAATAACACCATGAGAAAACAATAGAGAAAGAGATGCATACATAAATATATGGAGAGAGAGAGAAGGTATATTCTTAGTACCTCAACTTCAATGGCATTATGCGCAGGACTAGAACTTACAATTTCAAACTCACCGTTATCCTATTCATTTTTAGTTTCGGAAGAAAGACCAACTTTCTCAGGCTTGTTTGTAGGGATATCAGAATCGTCTCTCCTTGTCTGCTCTGGCTTCTGTTTCACTTCTCTCACCAACATCAAAGAATGCCCAACTGCATTTGATGCTTCTGCAACCACTCTAAAAAATCGACCTCCATTTCTCATTGCATCAGGCTGCAACATCCGTAACCTTTCCAAGAATTCCTTTGGCAAGTCCTGAAGAACTTCATTACTACAGAGCAATTTTACGATTTGGGAAAGATCCCATCCAGAGTTAAGGTGTACCAAACTGATCGCCACAACTAATCTAGCTAAGAATAAAGGGTAGAAAAATGTTGTGGCTACCGAAGGCATTGTCTCTGCCCACTCCTTTGTAATCTCTTTCTTAATCAGAAGCTCCAAAGAAGTTTTTGACAGGAATTGGAATACTTTAGTCACAATCATCATGAACCAAAATCACTTGCTCTGCTCCAAATCCCGAAATTTCACCAGAACTTGTACCTTTAAAATTTGTTGCAATCGCATTCTCATTATTCCTTATGTCAATGATCACCGGTGCCTCTCCATGTATCAGACTACTTTAGCTTGTCTACAGACGACGGAAAGAAATGAATGAGCAAATCCATAATGCTCTGGGCCAACTTCAGAACGCCATCATGACTTAGGAAATTCTGACTCAGATGAAGTATTTCTGAGGGGCGCACATGCTTCTTATTCATTCCCATTGATTCAGAAAGGAATTCCCTGAAAAAGAGGCATCTTATATCCTCAAATCGGAAATCAATGCCTCTTGAAATTGTTTGAGCTGTGTCTCCAGCAAAAGCAAAACCTTCCTGAAAATTGTTGCATACATGTCTGAAAAGTGCAATCTGCCGCATTGTGAGGTCCTGCACCTCATCGACGTATATAAAATCCGCTTTGTTTCGTGGAAACCCTTCGACAGAGAGTTGCTGATGAAGATCATTCACCATATCACACATGTCAAATTCTTCTTTCTTTGCTTTTCTCTTTTCATAGTGAAGAAATATTTCATATATCCACTCTCTCTGTTTGATGTCTAATGCAGACAACCGGCGATAGGACAATTTTATGTACTCATCCTTCCCAACTTTACCCTCATTGGCGTTGGTAACATCTACACCACCCTTTATATGAGAAATTATCTCAGTAAATACAGTTAAAGGGTGAAGGTTTTTTGTCAGCTTTGAATCAAAGCGATGCCAGTAAGATGCAGAAAACCGCTCATAGGTAACCTCTTTGCTTCGAAGAAATTCTCGAAAGGCGAGAGAGTTTGAAATGATTCCCTTATCTTTTGGAAATTTCCACGAAGACGGAAAATTTTTGAAGAATGATTTTGGCATTGTGCAGCAATAGGGGAGAAGGAGATGGCTGCTACCTGGACTGCGGCCGGATCTCAGGCACGGCGGACGATCGCTGGCAATGAGACGCGGGAGGGAGCAGCAACAGCAGGGAACAGGAGGGATGAGGGACGAGGCAGGGAGGAGGGAGAGAAGAGAGACGGAGAGGAAAGGAAGGGAGCAGCCACAGCAGAGAGCGGGAGGGATGAGGCAGGAAGGAGGGAGAGAAGAGAGACGGAGAGGAAAGGGAGGGAGCAGCGGCAGCAGAGAGCGGGAGGGATGAGGCAGGAAGGAGGGAGAGAAGAGAGACAGAGAGGAAAGGGAGAAACGGGACTGAAGCCAACATCTACACGCGTGTAGATGTTAGTCCATTCCATTTTTGCCCTTCCAAATCTCAGCCGCAAGTTTTACATGGATGGCAGATTAGGCATTTTCACGTTCATTTCAATTGCAAACGTTTTCACTGAAACCGGACTCATTTTGAAACCCATTGGCTGGAAGTGCAACGCAAAAAAATAAAATAAAATAAATCAATCTACGCTACTTGCTCCTAAGTGTTGTTTGTTAAATACTTGATCAATATTAAACTTTTATTTATATCTTCTCCAACATCGTACCCTCTATTAGCAGGTTAACTGCATCGGTGTTTGGTGACCAGACATATTGGGTTCAAACGATTATTATAGTGTTTTATCGTCAGTAATGCACTATTAATTTTACTCTACATTCAAGTAAAAAATATCGCAATTATGAATTACTCTACATTCTTGGCTATGCATGTGCGACCTTCTATGGAATAATTAATGCATGCCTAAGGATTCGCTGCAAGGAAAATTTATAGTAATAGGAAATTGCATATGCAAAAAAAAAAAGAAATCTTACTTATAATGATACTTTTATAGATATATAAGAAATTTTTTTATTTATGGTAATGATTTCATAGGCAAGGAATTTTTTTTTACTCCTAATAATGTTTTGACAACTTAATAAAAAATTTCTTACCTAAACACAAAAATTATGAATTATTGTCAACTAAATTTCTTCCTATTACTATATGAAATACGCCACAAATTATTGGCAATCAACTTTTTCAGTAACAACCAAATTTAAACTTTTGCAAGGCAATATTCTTTGCAAAAAATTATAATTTTTGTAGTGATCGTATTAAAATAATTTCCACGGTCGGTTGAGGGGATTTTTAATTCAATGTATAGAAACTAATATATGTGCATTTTTGTGGGGAGTGGTTTAGAGTGAATTGAACGTGGAAGCAATTTTGCCAAAATAAACTCTTTTTGATGCGTCCAAATGATCATATTATAGAAAATATTTTAATGATTCGTTATGTATAATTTAGTTGGCTAATAATCCAGAATTATTTATACTGATAAAAGATTCATGTGAACCAAATACTAAAATTATTTGAGGAAACCTATTAAAACTATTTGTTTGGTATTAATATCAAAGATATATTTTTTAATCTAGGTTGATGATTACGTAAAATTCTATATGGTTTTCCATTGAAATCTGTATGCATCCTCTTAAGTGCTTCTCAACGGTAAAAATAGCCTTTCGTAGCCTCTTAAGTGCTTCTCAACAATCAGAAGCAGCCTTCAGCCGCTTGTCCACTGCATCTAATGTTGGAATTTCTGGACATACATATATTATTTATATATATGTGCTATCATAAATTAATGGTCCAAATCATAAAAGTGATCTTATAAGGATTTATGGACCTAAATCATTTAATAAAGCATGGATCTCCTATGCGTAGAAACCATATAGCCTAAATTCCAATTTCTAGTTTTATGATGGACTAAATTGGAAATAGGAAACTAGGCTTCCTATAAAATGGGTTGTGGTCCCCGAGTTATGCACCGGTTGGTTTTCTCTCTGCCATCCATCAGCAGAAAGAAGAGGAGCAACACTCTCCCATAATCCTGAGTGCACTAACTTGGAAGACCCAAAGCCAAAGATCATTAGCATCCATGAATTCAGGTACGCTTCCGCTTATGGTTTTAATTTCTTGATAATTCTAGCATGAGACAGATCCTGCATTGATTATGGATTTAATCAATGGTTGTTTTCTAACAAGTGGTATCAAAGCCATAATCTTCATGTTAGATTATTGAGAAAGATTTATGAATTCATGTATGCTGTTTGAATGCATGTAAAGGATTTATAGAAAATCAAAAACCTAGTTACGGCTGCCACAGTTCATCTGGAATTTAACAAAAAAAAAAAAAAAAAATCTTGCTGCCTGGATTTTTGCCGTCGCCGTCGAGATTGGGTTTGCCACTGGGATGACGGATCTGGTGCTTTGTGCCGCTGGAAAAAGAGCTGCCGAGTATCTGGATTCAGATCTGGAGTTGCGCTGCCGGTTTTGTCGCCGCCGGATCTTAGATGTTTCACTGCTGGTTTTGTTGCCGCAGAGTTTGAATTACTTTGCCACATTTCCTTTTGATTTTCATATTAAAAAAATGAAAGGTAGGATTCATGATCGTTGTCCTCTTCTCCATTTTTGGTTTTGAATTTTGATGCAAATGAATAAAATAAAAATGAAAGGGATGAAAAGTCAAAAGCAGTATTCATGATCGTTGTCTTCTTCTTGATTATTAAAACAAAAGACAATTGGAAATCGCACCGTTTTCTGCTTGTTTTCGCTGGATTCAGCCAGTGTTGGGTTTCCGTTTGCGATCCGGCTTCTGGGATTTAGACGCTGGCTGGCAGTGATGGCAGCGTTTTGGGAGCTGGAAGCCAGACGCCGGAATCCAAGTTGGATCAGCGACGGCACTGGACGGGGCCGCTGGATGCTTCTGCTGGGCGGCTTGCGTTCCGAACGGACTGGCTGCCGAAGAAGACGATCAGCAGTGTCCGGGCGGCTGTTGCTGGTGACAGCGCCTTGGCTGGCGGGTTCGGCTGCAAGGCAGCACAGTGTGCGGCGGCATAGGGGCAGTGTGTAGGCTGCGGCGGCATAGGGGCAGTGGGGTGGGTTGTGTAGGCTGCGGCGGCATAGGGGCATTGTGTAGGCTGCGGCGGGATGGGGGCAGTGGGGTGGCTTGTGTAGGCTGCGGCGGCACGGGGAAATGATAGCTAAGGTTAGGGTTTTTTGTTTTTAAGGGAGGAGATGAACTTTTACAGAAAACCCCCTGGCTAGATAAATTGCATAAAACTCCTTTGCAGAAATTTGCAAACCGCCCCCTTTGTGGAAATTACAAATAGGCCACAGAAATTTTCGAGCTGGGCCAGGCCTGAGCCCAATTCATCAGACCCATAGCTAAACTCCTCCTTTGTACCTGGGCGGGCCTGTGAAACAGGCCCAGGTGGAAACAGCCCAGTTCAAGCAGGCCCAGTCAGCCCAGATCTAAAAGCCCAGCCCATTCAGTTAAGCCCGTTTCAGCCCACCCACAGTACAGCCCACCCACAGTACAGCCCACCAGAAAAGGACACGTGGCAGCCCAATAACAGTCCAAATTAAAATTCACATATCTAATGATCCCTTTATCCGATTTGGACGATCCAATAGTGATTTTCTATGTTTTTGGACATTCTGGATTGAATGGAAGGGTCAGATTAACCTAAATAGGTCCAGAAATATTATTTTTGTGAAATTAACATATATGCATGCAAATGTTTAAATTACATTTAAGTCATATGCTTAGTTTATGAATATTTAGAAAGCAAATAATGTATAAATTCATGTGTCTATGATTTATTGCTTTCTATCATGCAAAATTCTATTTTTGGATCTTTTGGAATTTAAATTTCAAATAATGGCGTAAATATTCTTTATGAATGTCTGATATTTTAAAATAAATTAATTGAAACAACATGCTGCCAAAGTAGCCTCTCTTGTGTAGATTAATTTATTTTTGAAATATTAAGATGATTGTGTGATGTAATTCATGCGAATTTTAATCGGCCCAAAGGAAGGTTAATTTTTGGCCGAATTATATTCACACATATGGTAATAAATATGTGACAATTATTTGGTTTTCCATGTGAATAATAAGTCGGTCCAAAGAAAGGCTTATTATTTGACAGGATTTTATTATCAATATTTGATTACTACAACAAGAGTACCATTTACAAGTTAATATTTCTGTCCAAAGACTAAATATTAATGTTGTGCTAGGTATCTTGTGATGGGTCTTGCCATTATTTGAATTTTTACTAAAGTTTTATGTTTGGAATTCAGAAATAAGTTCAATATTTTGAATTTTTATTAAATTCAAATAATGGTACAAGTATTTTTATGGATGTCTAATGTTTTAAAATAAATTGATTGCAACAACATGCTACCAAAGTAGCCTCTCTTGTGTAAGTTAATTTATTTTTAAGACATTAAGATAATTGTGTGTATGTAATTCATGCGAATATTCATCGGCCCAAAGGAAGATTAATATTTGGCCGAATTGCGTACACACTTATGGTAATAAATATACAACAATTATTTGGTACTCCATGTGAATAACAAGTCGGTCCAAAGAAAGGCTTGTTATTTGACAGGATTTTATTGTTAAATATTTGATTACTACACTAAAATATTGTGGATATGTAATTATGCGGATATTAATCGGCCCAAAGGAAGATTAATATTTGGCCGGATTACATAGACACATGCGGTGATAAATATGTGATAATTATTAGGCATTCCATGTGAACAATAGTCGGTCCAAAGAAAGGCTTATTGTTTGACAGGACTTTATTATCAATATTTGATCACTGCACCAAGAGTACCACTTACAAATTAATACTTTTGTCTAAAGACTAAGTATTAATGTTGTACTAGGTATCTTGTGATGAGCCCTACCATTATTTGAATTGCTAAAGTTCTGTATAAAAGTTATGTGAACATATTGTTTTGTTCAAATTTTGGTTAATTTATCTGTTTGTGCCATATCTGCCAATATTTGTTTTATTTTCATGTTCAAGTAATGAAAATAAAATATTATGATCATTCTAGGCATTATGAATCTAAACCATGCACTAAGGATTGAACGATTCACTACTCTTGTGGTTAAAAGTTCCAATAAGGAAAAATGGAACTTTAATAAGTGAGATTGTTAAAATTGCATGTGTTTTATGATTATAAAGTATAAAATTTTGAAAACTTTCAAGGGGGTATCATGTCCAAAAAGGTAACTAATGCCAAAATTTATATTCAGAAAATTCTAAAGTAT
Organism: Annona cherimola; assembly: GCA_030490835.1. Lineage (NCBI taxonomy): Eukaryota > Viridiplantae > Streptophyta > Magnoliopsida > Magnoliales > Annonaceae > Annona > Annona cherimola. Next base: position 63,579,915 of record CM059973.1, on the reverse strand, counting down.
TGCTAAAGGTAATAAAGCTGAAACAAGTACGATTCGTTCGAACTTGATTTCAATAAGGTATAAAGTTAAAGGAAATATAAGGGAGTACTTATCTCTTCTTACTTTGAAACTAAAGGCACTAAGGATAAAGCGGATTTGCTTGTGCATTTAGTTTTGATTCTCCTAAACACAATTTGGTCAGTTTAAAGTTAATTATAACTGACAAAAGGATAAATGATCTCTTGATGAGTTTATTTTTATTATGTGCAAAAGGAGAATAAATTAAAGTAAGAATATACTAAAAGTATTCACTTGGCAAGTACCTTTAAGGACATGAAAAATGATAAATAAACTACGGATGGTCCAATACAAATTTAGTTATTATTTTTGACAGGCTCTTGGACACATAGAGGAGAATTATACTAATAATGGGTACATTTTTCACTTTGGTTTGTTCAGTATTAATTTAGCCTTAGACCCAAGACACATTTTTTTTTTTAATGAATAGATTTGGTGTTGCTATTCATGTAAGGGTGTCTATGTGAGGTTACTTGAGTTGCTAAAAGGCCAAATGATGATGAAAGATTCATCGATGGAGGCGATAGCAAATCAAATACTATTGAGGCTATATGGTCATTTAAGTTATTATTATTGTTAAAAATTAAATTTTATTTAAATTCAGAAGAGATATATGGTACCATTTTTTAAATGGAATTTGGTTTCTATTTCTGTATTGAATAAATTTAGTTATTTTTATTCATTTGGAAATAGTCATTTTAGTTCCTTCTTTTGAATTTAAATATTATTGGATATGCTGAACAATATCAAGATGTAAATCCTATGATCCCACATTCAGTTCTATTGAGACCAAAAAGGTCAATTCTTTGAGGAAATTGAGCTTGAGGGGGAGATATAGTTAGGGACTATGTCTTTAAAGAGAAATCTATAAGACATCGTTGATAAACAGGATATTCCTGGTGATCAAGCTCAACAACCTCAAGAATGGATGTCATTGAAGTGATCTACTAGAGAAAGGAAAATGCGGTTTCTGATGATTGCATCAGATTTTGCCAATACGTAAGGATGACATTGGAATGGTGGAAGGCGATTTCATCAAACAATGCAAAGTAAAACCTTTCAAAAGTAGATTGATGCCATAAGTATGTGATTAAGTTCATGAAAGACAATGATGTTTTGGTAGCCTATTCTATTACCTAAAAGTATAAAGTTGATTGGTTATAAATGGATATTTAAAACCAAGAAGGAAGGTAATGTGGAAAGGCATAAGGCTTGTCTTGTCTCAATGAACTTTACTCAAAAGGAAGGCATAGATTACAAAGAAATTTTCTCTCCGGTTTTATTGAAAATTTCTTTCAAGATAAATGGTTTTAATAATGGGTTTTAACCTTGAGCTATGGTAAATGGATGTAAAGATAACATTTATAATAAATTTTCAGTTTTTAAGATAAAAAGATCCATCTACAAGCTTAAGCAAGTTTCCTAATAATGGTATTGCAAATGTCATCAAATTATCATTTCATCTGGTCTTGAAATGAATTCGGTTGATGATTGCATATACTATAATTTCAGTGGGAGAAATCATATTTTCAGTGGGAGTAACACAGATATACTGTTTCCCAACATCAAGATAAGTTTATTGCATAAACTTAAGATATTTTTTGTCAAAGAAGTTTGAAACGAAATATGTCTTTTGTATTAGGAATTCAGATATATCAAGATTATTCTAGATGTATTCTTGGATTATTACAAAATACCCATATTAAGAAAATATTTAAGATACTTGATATGCAGGATTGCAAATTAAGAATACCTCCTTGCTAAGGAAGACAAAATTAATTTTATCTAAATCAATGTCCCAAGAATGATTTTAAGTCTAAGGAAATGCAAAAGACTCCCTATGCTTTAGCAGTGGGAAGTTTGATTTATGTTCAGGTTTTGAATCTCAAGATGTATGTATTCGGTTACTGCGTACATTATTGGGATGTTGGACAGATATTTTAAGTAATTCAGGAATGGATCTTTAAGATGCAGCCAAACAGATTTTTTAAAACATTTTTTAGAAAACAAAATATTATATGTTCACATACAGAAAGTCATATAAGTAAGAGATCATTTGGTATTCAGATTATTACTTTATTGGATGCAAATACAGTTTGAGATCCACTTCAGGCTATATTTATCTGTTGTTGGAAAAGCTATATCAGGAAAAAGTGCTTAGCAGACACTTATAGCTTTTCGACCATGACAACAGAGTTTATAGCATATTATGGGGCATCCAATTATGGAATATGACTACAGAATATTGTCACAGGGCTGCAAAATATAAATAACATTGAAAGACCACTTAAGTTATTTCGTGACAATAAATTAGTAGTCAGTCTAATATTCCAACAACAACAGGAGTTCAGCAATGTTCCTGGTTGTTAAGGAAAGGATTCAGGAAAATAAAGTGTCTATAAAGCATATTGCGACAAACTCCAAAATTGCGGATCCGCTTACTAAGAGTAACACCTTATGGTCTTTCATGAGCATACTGCTCACACAGGTGTTGTATCATTTAATGATATGCTAGTTAAGTGGGAGTTTGTATTTATTTGCTTTTCTGGTTTAGACACTTTACTATGGTTATGGATATTTTCTGCAGAAATAAAGAATTCAGTATTTTTGATTTTTCAGTACTTTTGGTATTGGTTTGATCTCACCAAATAAGGTGGACCAGTTGGAAATAGGCATGTTAGATCACGTTACATGTAATTTCCATGCTACGCATCCATGCTTGATCTATGTCGTTTAGTTATGTTTGATATATGTGATCTTGGATGGGTCTAGTTACGATAAATGTAACAAAGGCCGCCTTGGTTCTATGTTGGCATAATTAATGGACGAGATTGTTCGGAAATGATTTTGGTATGATAGCATAAAGTTTTGAGCTCATAAGGTCATATATATAATTATAAAATACATGTAGTCCAAGTGGGAGATTGTTGGAATTTCTGGACATACATATATTATTTATATATATGTGCTATCATAAATTAATGGTCCAAATCATAAAAGTGATCTTATAAGGATTTATGGACCTAAATCATTTAATAAAGCATGGATCTCCTATGCGTAGAAACCATATAGCCTAAATTCCAATTTCTAGTTTTATGATGGACTAAATTGGAAATAGGAAACTAGGCTTCCTATAAAATGGGTTGTGGTCCCCGAGTTATGCACCGGTTGGTTTTCTCTCTGCCATCCATCAGCAGAAAGAAGAGGAGCAACACTCTCCCATAATCCTGAGTGCACTAACTTGGAAGACCCAAAGCCAAAGATCATTAGCATCCATGAATTCAGGTACGCTTCCGCTTATGGTTTTAATTTCTTGATAATTCTAGCATGAGACAGATCCTGCATTGATTATGGATTTAATCAATGGTTGTTTTCTAACATCTAAGCCTATCTAGAAACCTAAGAAATTACTGAGTCCGTGACGATAGACACAAATAAATTCCCAGCCACCTCTTAGCTGCTTCTAAGGTTGATCAATTAGCTTGAAAACTTAGGCATCAAAGGCAATAGCTAAGTACAAGTATGAACCACCTCTTAGCTGCTTCCAAACCTGCCTAAATCAACAAACATATGACATGAATCATCGAGCCACTATGAGAAGCCACAACAATTAGTGCACATCCAAACCTCATGGGTTCTCATCTATCTTTCAGGAGAGCTATATTCACAATCCCATGGCAATACAGGAATGTCTGAGATAGCAGGTCCAAAAGAAAGAAAGAACAAATGGCTAATGGGATGCAGAAGCAACACACCCTGCCATCATCTAATTCATTACAAGGAAATGACCCACAACATATGGAGCAGGGGTCATGATGGCTTAGATTCAAGCCAAAAAATCCAGCTAGAATGAAGTGCAAAAACTGCCATGAAGCTCAAGATGGCTCAGAAAATCCAAGAGCAAAACTGAAGAGTTGCGAAGACTCCAAAAGTTGAGGTAAATCCATCACTAAGTAAGATAAAGGCTAAATCAAGCACCCAAGACAGAATTATAAAAGCAAAGGGCTGTTTCCATTAAAGTAAGTCCAAATTTACCAAAAGGCCCAAGGGCTAAATAACAACAGATCTCAACATCCCATATACTGACCTTAATTTCAAAAGGGAACAACAAAACACAAAAAAAACTGGCTAACTCTAGTAATGTCCATGAACTAACTGACACAGCCTAAAACTGCTCCCAACGAGAAGAGCCAGTGTTGGGAATCCAAAATGGGCTAACCTCTCTAAGGTAGCTTCATGGTGATCTACAACATGCCCCATGGTAGATGGAGCATCAGCTTGATGGGAAACTAATGAAGCTAGCGCCCCTATTTGAGCCAGCAATACCTACATATCGCATTAAACTTGCCGGGTCCCCATAAACAAATCATTAGTAGATATGATTCCATCTACAATGAGAGGATGAATTCTAGCTGCAACTTGGTATATCCAAGTATGGTAATCATGAGTGGCCTCAGCAACAGCAGTTTGTGCAGCCCCTAATTTTAAGGCCCTTTAGCTAAAAGCCCATTCCCTTTTGATGGTACCGATAAAGGACATAAAGTATGTGTCGAAGCTGGTGTAAGGAAACGGCGAACTATGGGTATAAGGAAGATCTTGCAGAAGGCCAAACTGGCGCATAAATTGTTACAAGGTATAGGAAGAATACCTGTAGAGACCAAGCAAGATTAGACACAAGAAATTCTAGGTACAGAAAATGGGGTCAGCTAGTAGCCAAGGGGCATGCCATACCATGTCTACCTCAATCAATCCATCTATATGGCTGCACATGTCTGCCGAAAGAGGGAATAATTATGCATTGAGAAGTGTCCTAGCAAGGTCAGGACCTTCCACCAAGGCCCGAGGAATCCCCAAAAAGGCCCCCAAGTGTTCCAAGAGCCACAGTCGCAAAATATATATACACACCAATTGTTGTCAAGAAAAATCATCTAGATGTAGAAAAAAAGAAAATAGTAAAGTTGGTATTTTATATGTAGCACAAGTAGACAACCCTGAAATGGTGTCTTTTTCAAACATTGTAGGATAGCCCCACATGATGTGAGCCAATATCAGAGGAAGAAAGGGCTTATTTTAGAGAACCATTAACACTATGGACAACAATTCAGATATGAATCCTACAGATGTGTAAACAATTAACACTTCATTTATGCAGTGCCAAAATCAAGGCATTCCTACAGTGGGTCTGTCTTATAATCAGTCCTCCTGTTGAAAGAAAAAGAATGAATAAAAGACATCGAGTGACATGGGCATATCATAGTTAGTGTACCCTAAGGCTACGGTATAGGCATGTAGACCAAATAGCTCCAACAAGGCTTCTCCCACCCGATTGATAAGGGGCGACACATAAATCTCTTTAGATAAGGAGAGACCAGTGAGCCTATACACTTCCTCCAATGAAGGAGAGAGTTTTACCCCTCTCCAAAATAGAACACTTTTAAGATAGATATCCAATGCTCCACGGTGGTAACAAGGAAGTCGAAATTCAGTGGGACTCTAGCAAAATCCAATATGTCATAAAAGTCCAGAGCAATGAGTTCTAGTCTCTCTTCCTGAGACAGATCATAAATTCATTCCAGAAGAATCTCTCCCGCGTAAGGACCATTAAGGATAGAGGAGGAGGAGGATAGACTGGGATCTCTGGAGTTAGGATGTTATCAAAGTGGACCCTGCCATTAGGCAATGATGTGTTTTCAATAGACAGAGGGGAATCATATCCAAGGTCATTAAAATCTGCCATGAGGTTGGTGTGAAGTAAATATAGAAACAGAAAAAAGAAAGCAAAAGCTAGTAATAAAGGCAATACCAAGGAAACAAGTAAAGCAAAGAGAGCATGACATTAATGGAGGGAATAGTAGGTGCAAAAATGAAGAACGTATTTAAGGGCTTAAATAGAGAGGAGATCATTAGCTTACTCGGATGAACAGTTGTGGTGAAATGATAGAGGGGCAGCGAATCCTTCTCGAAAGAGCAAACTCGCAGGCAGATCCGAAAAAGAAGAAGGATCAGAAGGAGAAAATGGATGGGGAAGGAGCTGGGTCATTAACGGCAAATACGTTACGAAGATCTTCACATTAAAGCCCTTGCAAAAGCCGATTTGGGTAAAAGAATTTTGGGCACATTCATAAGACAAAAATTGAATAGATCGCAGGGGAAAATAGTAGATTAGTGGAAGGAACCGGGAGGAAAAAAGAGGCACCATGGGAAAGGATGTTGATAGCCCCCTGAAAATATTAAAATGCTAGTATGAATGGAGGTTCTGAAAGAAAACTCAAAATCGCAGCTAAGAGGCACGTGCTAAGGCATGTGAGGACTAGACATGCATGAAGAATACACAAGGGGCAAGCCTGTCGTACCAAAGTGAAGCCAAGGGGCATGCCATACCACGTCCACCTCAGTCAATTCATCTAGATGGCTACGCCTGTCTGCCGGAAGGGGGGTTAGTTCTGCATTAAGAAGTATCCTTACATGACCGACACCTTCCACCAAGGCCCGAGAATCCCAAAGAAGGCCTTGCAAAAAATATATGTACATCGATTGTCATCAAGAGAAATCATCTAAATGTAGCAAAATGGAAAAAGTAAGGTTGATATTTTAGTTATAGCATTGACAGACAACCTTGAAATGACATTTTTCCAAATGTCATAAGGATAGCCCCACTATGGGCAACAAGTCAGATATGAATCCTACGGCTGAGCAAGGAATTAACACTTCATTTTGTAATGCAAAAATCAAGGCTTCCTACAGTGGGTCTGTTTCATAGCATTAGTCCTCCTGTTGAAAGAAAAGAAGGAATTGAAGACATCAAGTGGCATGGCCATATCATTGTTAGTGTACCCTAAGGCTACGGTATAGGCATGTAGACCAAATAGTTCTAACAAGGCTTCTCCCACCTAGTTGACAAAGGTTGATACATAAATCTCTTTGCCTGGTCACTTCCACCAAAGACGGAGAGAGTTCTACTCCTCAAAATAAAACACTCCTAAGCTAGGTACCCAATGCTCCATGGCGGCAACAAAGAAGTCAAAATTCAAAGAGACTCTAGCCAAATCCAGTATATATAAAAGTCCAAAGCAATGAATTCTAGTCTCTCTTCCTAGGACAAGTCAGAAATCCATTCCAGAAGAATCTCTCCCGCACATGGACCAACAAGGTTAGAGGAGATAGGGGTCTCCGAAGTTAGGATGTCCTTAAAGTGGACTCCGCTATTAGGCAATGACGTGTTTTCAAAAGAAAAAGGAGAATCATATTCAAGGCCCTTAAAATCTACCATGAGGTTAGTATGAAGTAAATATGGAAACAAAAAAAAGAAAGCAAGAGCCAACAATAAAGGCAATACCAAGGAAATAAGTAAAGGAAAGAGAGGCGGATGTTAATGAAGGGAAGAGTAGGTGCAAACACGAAGAATGCATTTAAGGGCTTAAATAGAGAGGATATCATCAGATTACTCAGACGAACAGTTGTGATGAGATGACCGAGGGGTAGCGAATCCTTCTTAAAAGAGCAAACTCGCTGGTAGATCTAGGAAAGGGGAAGGATCAGAAGGAGGAAACAAAAGGAGAAGGAACTGGACCATTAATGGCGAATACGCTGCTAGGATCTCCACATTAAAGACCTTGTAAAAGCATATCTAGGTAAAAGAATGTCAAGCTCATGCAGAAGACAAAAATTGAACAGATAAGAGGAGAAATAAACAGATTATCGAAAGGAATCGGCAGCAAAAAAAGGCACCATGGGAAAGGATGCTGATAGCCTGCTGAAAACATTAAAACTTTAGTAGGAATAGAGGTTTTGGAAGAAAACTCAAAATTGCAGCTACAAGACACTTGCTAAGGCACGTGAGGGCTAGACACTCATGAAAAACACACATGAAGCAAGTTAATCATGACAAGTGAAGCCAAGGGGCGTGCCATACCATGTCCACCTTAACAATCCATCTTGATGGCTCCTCATGTCTACCGGAAGGGGGGGTTAGTTTTGCATTTTGAAATGTCCTTACAAGACCTAAACCTTCCATTGAGGCCAAAGGAACCCCCGAGAAGGCCTCTCAAGTGTTCTATGAGCCACATTTGTAAAAAATTTATATACACCAATCGTCATCAAGAGAAATTATCAGAACGTAGCAAAATAGAAAAGAGTAAGGCTGATATCTGATAAGTCTGAAATGACATTTTTCGAAATGTCGTAGGGATAACCCCACGTATGTTAGCCAATATTAGAGGAACTAAGGGCTTATGTTAGAGAACCATTGACACTATGGGCAACAATTTAGATACGAATCTTACAGCGGGCAAGGAATTAATACTTCATTTTGTAATGCAAAAATAAGACATTGCTACAGTGGGCTTATCTCATAGCATCAATCCTCCTGTTGAAAGAAAAGAAGGAATAGAAGACATCGAGTGGCATAGACATATAATAGTTCGTGTACACTAAGGCTACGGTAGAGGCATATAGACCAAATAGCTCAAATAAGGCTTCTCCCACCTGATCGATACAAAGTGACATATAAATCACATTAGGTAACGGGAGATCAGTATGCCTAGACACTTCTTCCAAAGAAGGAGAGAGTTCTATCCCCCAAAATTGAACACTCCTAAGGCAGGTACCCATTGCTCCATGGCGGCAACAAGGAAGTCAAAATTCAGGGGGACTCTAGCCAAATCCAGTATGTCATTAAAGTTCAGAGGAATGAATTCTAGTCTCTCTTTCGGAGACAAGTCAGAAATCCATTCCACAAGAATCTCTCCCACACATGGACCATCAAGGATAGAGGGAGGAGGAGAGACTAGGGGGACATTTGGTAACGTGTAAAATTATGGGATTGTGGGAAATGGTGGAAAATAAAAAAGAGAATATTTTGAGAAATATATGATTGATAGGAAATGATAGATATATAGTTGGAATAAATAGGTTTGTTGTATGTAGTTGGTAGGGAAAATGATTGAAAAGTAGGGGTAAAAGTGGAAAAAATAGTGTGATTATAGAGTAATGATTAGTCTTGGGAAACTAAATACCATGGAAAAACCATGATTCCCATACTCATACATTACCAAACGTCCCCTAGGGTCTCTGGAGTTAGGATGCCGTTAAAGTGGACCCTGCCGTTAGGCAATGAGGTGCTCTCAATAGACAAAGGACAATCATATTCAAGGATATTAAAATTTACCATGAGGTTGGTGTGAAGTAAATACGAGAATAGAAAAAAAGAAAGAGCTAGCAGTAAGGTCAATAATAAGGAAACAAATAAAGCAAAGAAAGCAGGATATTAATGAAGGGAAGAGTAGGTGTGAATACGAAGAATGCATTTAAGAGCTTAAATATAAAGGAGATTATCAGCTTACCCGGATGAATTGTCGTGGTGAAACAATCGAGGGGCGGCGGATTCTTCTGAAAAGAGCAAACTCAAAGGTAGTTCTGGAAAATGGGAAGGAGCAGAAGGAGAAAATGGAAGTAGAAAGAGTTAGACCATTAATAACGAACATGCTGCTAAGATCTCCACATTAAAGCTCCTGCAGAAGTAGATTCGGGTTAAAATATGTCAGGCTTATGTAGAAGAAAAACCGAATAGATCACAGGGAAAAACAACAAATTAGCGAAAGGAACCGAAGGCAAAAAGAGGCACCATGGGAAAGGATGCTGATAGCCCACTGAAAACATTAAAACTCTAGTAGGGACAGAGGTTTTGGAAGAAAACTCAAAATCACAGCTATAAGACACTTGCTAAGGTACGTGAGGGCTAGACACTCATGAAGAACACACAAGAAGCAGGTCAGTCATACCAAAGGAAAGCCAAGGGGCGTGCCATACCACGTCCACCTCAATCAATCCATCTTGATGGCTCCCCATGTCTATCGGAAGGGGGGATAGTTTTGCATTGAAAAATGTCCTTACAAGACCTAGACCTTTCATCAAGGTCCGAGGAACTCCCAAGAAGGCCCACCCAAGTGTTCCAAGAGCCGCAATTGAAAAAAAATATACACACTAATAGTCATCAAGAGAAATCGTCTAAATGTAGCAAAATAGAAAATAGTAAGGCTGGTATTGTACTTGCAACATAGATAGACAACCTTAAAATGATATCTTTTCCAAATGTCATAAGGATGGCCTCTCATGTACGCTAAGATCTCCACATTAAAGTCCTTGTAGAAGCAGATCTCAGTAAAAGAATGTCGGACACATGCAGAAGAAAAAAATCGAATAGATCGCCGGGGAAACAACAGATTAGCGGAAGGAATCAGCGGTAGAAATAAGTACCATGGGAAAGGACTTTAATAGCCCATTGAAAACATTAAAACGTCAATAGGACTGGAGGTTCCAGAAAACTCAGAGTCACAGCTATGGGCCACTTGCTAAGGCACGTGAGGGCAGACATACATGAAGAATATGCACGAAGCAAGTTAGTCGTATCGAAGTGAAGCCAAGCGGTGTGCCATACCACGTCCGCCTCAGTTAATTCATCTTGATGGCTCCGCATGTCTACTTGAGGGAGGCTAGTTTTGCATTGAGAAATGTCCTTATAAGACCTAGACCTTCCATCAAGGCTTGAGAAACTCCCAAGATTGCCCCCCAAGTGTTCCAACACAGATAGACAACTCTGAAATGATATCTTTTCCAAATTTCGTAGGGATAGCCTCTCATGTACGTGAGCCAATATCAGAGGAACCAAGGGCTCATGTTGGAGAACCATCGACAATATAGTCAACAATTCAGATTTGAATCCTATGATTGGGTAAGGAATTAACACTTCATTTAACAATACAAAAATTAAGGCATTCATACAGTGGGTTTGTCTGATAGCATTAGCCCTCCGGTTGAAAGAAAAAAAGGAATAAAAGACATTGAGTGGCATGCGCATATCATAGTTAGTGTACCCTAAGGATAAAGTAGAGGTATATAGAACAAACAACTCCAACAAGGCATCTCCCACTTGGTTGGCATAGAGTGACACATAAATCATATTAGATAAGGGGAGACTAGTGAGCCTAGACACTTCCTCCAAAGAAGGAGAGAGTTCTACCCCCAAAACAGAATGCTCCTAAGGTAGGTACCCAATGCTCCATGGCGGCAACAAAGAAGTCAAAATTTGGAGGGACTCTAGCCAAATCCAGCATATCATAAAAGTCTAGAGCAATAAATTATAGTCTCTCTTCCTGGGATAGGTCAGAAATCCATTCTAGAAGAATTTCTCTTACACAGGGACCATCAAGGATAAAGGAAGGAGGAGAGACAAGGGTCTCTGAAATTATGATGTCGTCAAAGTGGACCTCGACGTTAGGCAATGACGTGTTTTCAACATGTAGAGGGGAACTATATCCAAGGCCATTAAAATCTGCCATGTGGTTGGTGTGAAGTAAATACAGGAATAGAAAAAAGAAAGCAAGTGCTAGAAATAAAGGTAATAGCAAAAAAATAAGTAATGCAAAAAGTGTAGGACGTTAATGAAGGGAGGAGTAGGTGTGAATATGAAGAACTCATTTAAGGGCTCAAATAGAGAGGAGATTGTAAGCTTACCCAGATGAACAATTGTGGTGAAACAATTGAAGGGCAGTGGATCCTTCCTTAAAAAGCAAACTCGCATGTAGATCCGGAAAGGGGGAAGCAGCAGGAGGAAAACAGAAGGAGGAGTTGGACCATAAATGGCGAATACGCAGCTAAAATCTCCACATTAAATCCCTTGTAGAAGATGATCCAGATAAAAGAATGTGAGGCACTTGCAAAAAATAAAAATCGAAAAGACTATAGGGGAAAACCATAGATTAGTGGAAGGAGTCGGCGGGCAAAAACAGATACTATGGGAAAGGATGTTGATAGACAACTGAAGATATAAAAACTCCAGTAAAAATGGAGATTCTAGAAGAAAACTCAAAATTGCAGCTACGAGGCACGTACAAAGGCATGCGAGGGCTAGACACGTATGAAGAACACACACGAAGTAAGTCAATCATAACCAAGTGAAAAACTCTTACAAACTTGAGATTTTTTGGTCTAAGGAAACAAAAAAATATGAGAAGATGGAATTGTGGGATTGCAGGGAAAATACCTGCACCCATCACAATACGTGAATGCAACATCAATACCAAAAAAGAAGACAACACAATGAAAATATCTTATAAGCATGATTAAAGCCCATCGGATCTATACACTGCTAAAGGAAAGGAGAGTACAAAAAAAGTTGCCAAATACACCTCCACTTCCCAAACATGAGTTTGACATTGACGAGAGGCAATAACAAGATTACAACTTATTGATACAAAGACATACGAATGAAACTAACATCAAAATCCCCCATATAAGATCCTCAATGATGCATCTCTATAGCAGTTGTAGCTCGCGCAAGAAAGTCCCCTCCAGAAGCCTTGTGATGACCATTATATATAAGCATGGGAGCTTGAAGATTGTTATCTTATTGAGCATACCATGGATTGAATCTCCTTTAGAATGCTCAAGGTCCTCTAGCCGCCACCCATCTTGATAATAGTGGAACTCTTCCGTCGAAACTGGCGAACACTCCACTAAAGAATGGTGGAAAAGAGTTGCCGAGATCTGCTTATCACCTATTAGCTGTCGTAACAATCTGTCTCCAAAATACCAAGTGGCCCGCACCCATTTGTAAATAAAAAGCGGTTGGTGGATTCCGCTACTACAACATTAATGACAAGATCAGTCATCTTCCACCACTAAGAAAGGGCACCATAGGTCATCTAAAAATAAATAAAAGATATAAATCAAAAGAACGATGGATTAGTCAAACCTGATCCTTAAACAGGTTGCTGATAAGAGATTGTCACATGAGGGGAGGGATATGGGTCTTATTAGAGTTCACCTAATGGGCCGTCCGAGGAAAAAGCATCAAGGGAGTCCTTTTGTGAGTGTATGACAGAGAAATACTCATAAAAGCATAGTTGCAAGCAAAAAAAGGAGAGCAAGAAATAAAGCAGACTAAAAGAAGAGGAAGAGCAGATAGGGCATACTTGAAGTAGTTACGAGAGACCCATAAAGCTTTTGATTCCTCGATTGACAGCGTCCAAATTAATGTAAAGATAGTTCAAGAACATACATCTCCATCCAATAGGGTAAGGAAAAGACATCTCTCAAGACATGAAGCCATCGAAGATTCACGTTTCGGGCAGCATCTCTAAAAAATAAAGCTCCGATAAGGTAGAGTAAGAAGCGGCAGACATCTTGATGGATAGCCTCTAAGTCAGCCTCACTTGTCCTCATCTGGTCTTAGATTTTCATAAATCCTACAACGGGAAGAGCTCAGAGGAAGACAGTCTGAGGCCTGTGAACGCCAAATAATCATCAATGATAATGGGCTTGAAAGAGGAAAGAATAACACATTCCTGAGCCAAAGAGTGAAGCCCTAGTTGCATCTCCACATTTAGCAAAGAAATACCGCATTCACCTATGGAGAGATGAAAAGTGTGAGTCTGGGGCCACTATTGCTCTATCAATGCTAATTTTAGAGCTTGGGGGATCATAATATGCTTGAGGTTTGCCAATCGATGAAATGGAGATAGTCTTAAAATGTCTAAATGGGCAGGTGATAATTTTTCAAACCAGGAATGTGCTCTATACCAAAAGTGATAATACACAACATGGAAATTCATCTGCAAAACAAAAAGAAGAGGAAAAAGGAGTTAATATATGACCTTGGTAAAAAAAGATTCAAGGCAAGGGAATAGAAAATGCACCTTCGTAGCTGGAAATGCAACGAGTGAATTATTCTCATAAGGAATATGAAAGGGATTCTCTCCTAAAGTGGGCCGAGAGATGGTGAAACCTTCAAAGAGGTCCTCCTTTGGGTTGGAGATTCATCTTTATAAACGCTCACCTCGGGCTCAGCTGCCACCTCGAGCTCAGCATTATCTCCGGCCCTATTGGAGGAAGAATGGACTTGGTCAACCTCATCCTCTTCCCTAACCTGAAAAGAAAGGGTAAGCTTCGCCATAGTAGACAAGGAAGGAACAACTTCAGGTAAGCATTGTAATGAGAACTTGCACGATTATGCAAGGCCCTTCTTGAAGGGGCAATCACATCCTCTTGCGCCATGGGAATATCCAAAGAGGCACCTAAGGCCTTAGAATGGGATCAAGTCTTTGAAGAACGAGCCTTCCTAACTCGCCCACTAGGGTCATTAAGAATGTCGATAGGCATATTTGTGGACCTACTTGATTCGTTAGGATTAAGCCTCACTATTCCGGCCCTTGAGCACAACCCATATTCCTTCTTGGAAGGCATTTTGCACTTATACCAAAAAGAGATGGAGAAGAAGAATAAAAGCAAGCAATGTAGCTAAGACAATAAAAGGTCAAGGACAAGACTCCAACAAAAGAGACATATCAGATATAACAAATCACGAATCATCATATAAGAACAAGACCAACCTATATCCACCATACAAACATCATGAAGCAAACAAGAATACAAAGAGATACTAGCCATAAGCACCTTTAAAGCAAAGCAAAATGGAATAAGGTTCTCGAGTTAACAAGAAAAGGCAAATGAAAAGCGATCATCAGTCAGACTTGGAGAATATAGCACTTTAAGAATGGATATAAGAAATCGGAGCAGCCACAATAATTCAAAGATAAAAACTAGAAAACAGTTACGTCACACCAACATAAGCACGTGGAAACATAAGTAAGAGTAATAAAAGGCCGTAACATGTCAACAACGTAAAAGAAAGCGTTCGCCTCATCAAGCATAGCAACTGAAAAGGAGACAACAAGGAAAGATATATACCTCTAGCCAATACAAGAAAAGCAGTAAAAAAACTAAAGATAATAAACCCATTTGCTAGCCAAGCTCAAGATAGCTACAAAGTCCAGTTTCCTATAAAAGACAACAGATCATTGACAAAAGTAAATTCGAACAGAACCTAGTCAAAATAAAGAGGATGTGGGGACCATCTCTCCGCAAGTCTTGGTAGCTCAAGCCCATCATAATCTACGAAGGAAGTGCACGACAGTTAGGAGACAGATCAAACACATGCTCCCTGGAATTCAAATTGTATCCTGCTTAAAAAAAAGAAAAAGAGAGGCGTGATCACTGAATTCATTCCCGAAACACCAGACATGCATACGTCGTGTTAGAAGTTCTCACAGCCAGCATAGCACAGATAAGTATTCTCCAATACAAGACGTCATGACAAAAGTAGCTAAAATCTAAAAGCAAGATGATAAGATGAGCAACAACCAACAAACACCGAACAAACAAAATTCTCATCCATGACAACAGCGACATTTGGAAGGAAAAAAGGTCACCTGAAAATAAAAGAGGTCAAGTAATCGTAGTAGCAAGACATTCTCCAACAGCAATACGATCAAGGAACCACATTGAGTAACTAAAAATGGCACTTAAAAGGACATCACAGGAAGAAGAAACTCACAGCCCGAGCAACTGTCAATCTTCGGCATGCAAACGATCTCTGGTGACGAACACCTAAAGAGGCAATGACTCCAATCCCTACTCAAAGCAAAGGAGGAATGAGAAGAAAAAAAACCTAAGGAAAAAATCTCAACACAAACAAACTATGCTCTCCAACCAGTGCTGTCCCCCGCAACCACTTATGACAGTTGATGGTCACCACCACCAAACAATGAGAGCAAAGCCCCCTATCAAGGATAGAGTAATGAAACCCTCAATCGAAATGAAAAAATATATAAGAGGAGGAACCTATCAGATGAAAAGCAATGTTCGGCTATAGTCCACAATCTCTAACACACGAGCTATCCTGCCGGCGACCAAGAGAGTAAACGTAAAAGGAAGAAGAGAAAACGACCAAAGAAGAGAAAAACTAAAACCAAGAAGCACTTAGTAGGGGTGCAACTTGGTTCGGGTAGGTCCGGGTAGGAGTGGAACCTATCCTTACCCATTTTTTAAAAACCTCTACCTTATCATATTTTAGACCGGATCAGTTCGGAGCCTACCCTACCCAATTTTCTCAAGAGTAGGTCAGTTCCAGTTCTGGTTCCAAATTGGTTCCTAAAGAAGTCATGCACTCAAATACATCTGCTATATTAATCTCAATTCATACACTACCATAACCTATATAATTTATTTATATGAAATCTGTCAAATAAGTGCAATCTATTTTTGTGTAACCTTCTTGTATATAACCTGTAAAATAATATAAATTGTACATACTAGAACAAAATCTACAAAAAAAATGAAATTTATATGTAAAAAAAATTCAATCTGTATGTATTAGAATATGAAATCTGTTAAAAAAGTGCAATCTGTAGATAATGAAATCTAATCAAATAGAAAAAGGAATATTATCTCATTAGAATATATTACTTTCAACAATCTCAAGTCTTTCCAATCCAATAAAAAAATATGTTTGAAAGCAGATATAACACAATAGATACAACATAAGCACAACACAAATTAGATCATAAATCAGATGATTAAAATAAAAGTTCAAACATGAATAATATTAGAATTTAAGAACTCTCTCATCTCTCAACTTTCATCCTTCATTTAGAATGTCTTTTTCTTGAAAGTAGAAGATATAAAATTTAGTAAGAATCATTTGATCTTTAAATACAAAGATTAGAAAATAAAAAATAAAAATTAATACAACCTTATGAGGAATGTTGACAACATCAGTAGCATTGGAATGGACACTTGTACTTTTTGCAAAACAATTAGAAAATATATATTAGTGATAATTTATCATACTAGCTATGCTTATGAACTTATTACCTATGAAACATATTTACAATATGTAAAAAAGAAAAGGAAAAATGTTTCTCGACGCTATACCATTCAAATTGGTACTTGGTACTGGAATGGAAAACTCTCCAAACACTTATTCAATGTCAGATGGTTTGGAGTTTGTCCTTAGTCAATCTTAACAACATATTAATGATTCCATAGTTTTTGCATATAAAGAACTTCTATATGCATCAAGAACTCATCCACCAATACTAAAAGCAGATTCAGATGCTACAATAGAAATAGGAATAACAAATATGTCACGAGCAATCGAAGACAATACTCTAAATCTGGATGCATTAGCTGACCACCAATCCAAAACATTAATTTTGCTAGTTGGAAACAATCTAGGTTTTTGAAGATACATATCAATTTTTATTTTCGACCATTGCTCATCATTCGCTTCACAAAATTCTAGAAAATCATCAGTTGCACAAGCCTCAACAATGCTTTTACTACACTCTCCCACTTCATTTGAATCTTTTCTTGGAGTAGAACGAGATTCATAAAACTTTTACAATTTATGCAATTTAGAAGTGACCTTTTAAGTGGTTTCAACAAATTTACTTTTATCAAATAACTTAGCATAAAAATAGCGTATAAATTTAAGCTTGTATTATGGATCCAAAGTATTTGCTATCAACAAGATGGTATTAATTCTATCTAGGCTTTTTCAATATTTATTGAATTTGTCTCTCATTCTTTTACTCATGTCTTTAAGGAGATAATTATCTGATGTTGAACTCATGTGTAAAAGTTTTTCAACTTCATATAGTTGGACCAAAAGCATTGAAGAAGTAACATAGGATGTAGGGGTGCAACTCGGGCTCATGAAACTCGGGTTCACCTCGACCCTAACCCTAACCCTATTTGTAAATCTTCAACCCTAACCCTAACCCTAACCCTATTTGTAAAACCTCAACCCTAACCCTATTTTTGAAATTCGGGCTCGGGTTGAGTTTCTGGTTGACATGTTACTATAAATATATATCCTACACTCATTTAATCACAAATCTATTGCTAAAAAAATCTAAAATAACAATTTATTAGAAGAAAGCAAAAAAATTTTAAATACCATTTAAGAGTATTAAGAAGAAAAACCTGTTTTGGGCATTCTCTTCGCATTAAGTTGAATAGCAACCATATTTTGATGAATGTAGAAGTACAACCTTTGTCCGTCCTGCAATTTAACATGAATATCACAATCATATATAGAAATATTAGCATCCGACCATAAGACAAACTTTATAATATCAATCATAAGAAAAGAAAATAATCCTAAAAATACAATAATATCAAAACAAATAAAATTATAACAAGTTTAAAAATACAACTTCAAATCACAATATCCAAGTTAGGTCCAAGTCTACAACTTTAGTCTTAAGTTCCAATAACCAAATTACAACATTTAACTTAAATTGCCAACTACAACATAACAACATGAAACATTTTAATTTTCCACGCGGTCTTCATTCTTCTTGTCTTCTATTATTCTCATCCGCTAAGCCAAATTCTTTCTTCCCTAAAAAATGCACAAAATCGACGTCATTTTGTACAATTGAACTTAAAGAGCATATATATGCATATATATTCAAATATACAAATAATACCTCATGTAAATTAATTTCTTTGTGGAATAGGTGGTAACGATCCTGAAGCAGCATTTCCCGATGTTTGAGAAACTTCATCTGAAAAAAATAAATATTGGCATTAAAAATAATGTTAAGAGTAAGGTATAGGATTAAAACATAGAAAAATATATTTTACCTCTTGCGCATTTGTCTAGTTGATCAACAAATTCTTCATAATTTGAATCGACTGGAGATGCTTTCAACCAATCTTGAGAGCAAATTAGGCACTCAACCAACATGGGTGTTAATGAACTACGATATTGGTCAAGAACACGTCCTCCAGTGCTAAATGCAGATTCTGATGCAACTGTTGAAACAGGAATAGCCAAAATATCTTTTGCCATAAAAGATAAAATCCTGTATTTTGTAGCCGTTGACCACCATGCTAAAATATCAAATGGTTCTACTTCATTCTCAACTGGATCTTTTAAATAGGCATCAATTTCATTTGTGATAACTCCAGCATTACTGTTATTTATAGATTGTCACATCTTCCATTTTGAATTCTTTGATTCGGATGTTGCCCCGCTCACTTCAAACAAAGAACTTGTAGTACTACTAGTAGACCTAGATTTATAAGTTCCATATAATTCAACCATTTTATCATACACTTTCTTTGATAATGCAGAAACCTGATCTGCAGGAAGGAAAATACCAAGACAAAATTCCAAATAGCCTAGCTTGTACCGTGGATCAAACACTACCGCAATGAGCAAGTAAATGTTGAACTTGTCAATAGAACCCCAATATTTTGCAAGTTTTTCCTTCATTTTGTTGCACATGTGAAGAAGGATAGGATTATCATTCTCGGCTGGAAATGACTTTAATCGATCTTGAATTGCATCAATTTGAGGAAAATGATATGAGGAAGTGACATATTTAGTACCCGACAAGATTTCAGTAGCTTCAAAAAACAAAACTAAGAAATCACAAAGGACTCTGGCATGGTTCAAATCTTCTTCAAGAGGTGGACTAGAGCTTCTAAAACTTGCATCATTCACTTCAAGATGTTTGAAAGTCATTTCAAAGGGTGGAGCATGTTTCAACATCAAGTATGTAGAATTCCAACGTGTTGGCACATCTAAACACAAAGACATTTTACTCAAAATTCTAACACTTTCACAAGATTTTCCAAATGCTTGTTGTCTACTAGGAGAACTCTTGACCCACTTTATGCTATTACGAATTCGAGCAATGGAATCCTTGATTTGTTCGGTTCCCTCCTTCACAACCAAATTTAAAATGTGCGCAACACAACGGACATGTAAAGATTCTCCATCCCCAAAGAGAGCATTCTTCATTTTTAAATTTAAACGTAAAGTGTTTAGCGCAACATCATTGGCCGATGCATTGTCAACAGTAAGGGTACACCCTTGTCCAATATTTCAATCATTCAAACATTCTTCAATTGCGTTAGCAATAGCTTCCCCCGTGTGCGGTGAAGGAAGAATACAAAAATTAAGAATGCGCTTTTGAAGAGTCTAATTAGAATCTATAAAATGAGCAATCAAACATAAATACCCAATATTTTGATTTGAAGTCCACAAATCTGTTGTCAAGCATACACGCCGAACATCCTCACTAAAAATCTTTCGTAATTTAGCCTTCTCTAATATGTATATTTTGAAAATTTCTTTGACAATTGTGGTCCTTGAAACATGTTTGATGAGTGGCTGCACAACTTTGCAAAATTCTCTAAACCCTTCCTTTTCAACAAATTTAAACGGCAATTCATCAAGAATGATCATTCTTGCCATTGCTCTTTTGCAGGCTTCTTGGTCAAACTTCCAATTTGACATAACCATTCCACCATCATCAGTTACTGTTTGAAATGATAACAAACGCTGACCCTTAGCTCTTTTGTTGGTATTATACTTGCATAACTTTAAGTGTCTAGTTAATGTGCTTGTTCCTTGAGTACTTGGACACTTAAGTTTAATCTTACAATATTTACAAATTCCCCATGCCACTTTTCCATTTTGGTCCAAAATCCTTTCAAATTCTTCCCAAACTGGTGATGAAATTTTATATCCTTTTTTCTTCTTGGGAAGAGGCTCGTTTGCATCCGAACTTTCTGTAAGATCAATAGTGTTTGAAGCAGTTGTTGTATTTTTTATTTGCTCACTGTCGATCTCTTGTTCACTATTCTTGTCTTGCATATTACTTGAATCGTCCATATTTTATTAACCACCTAGATATCATTTTCATAACATATAATCATAGTTAGATATTTTTATTTCAATCATAATAATTCTTCCTACATTATATTAATATTAACCAATACATATTAACACAAGCATGCCTTAAAATCATAAAATGCCGATCTTTTATACCAAATACATGCTTTAAATTGCCCGATTTAGAATTTGAAAATAATTTTTTGTTGGTCAAAAGCCCAAAGGAATATATCTAAGATTTCATGAATTTACTAAGATGAGGTGTTTCATACGAGCATGCAAACCAAACCATGTTCTAACTTACGAAATGGAAAAAAATAATTTAAGGACTGAAACGAAATGACATTTATAGAAGGAAAGGTAATTACAGAGGTGGGCAGCGTGGGTTGTCATGCTCAATTCTTGATGCAGTGATGCCTGCACACCTGAATCCCGAATTAGTTCTGATAGTTTCTTGCCCACCTGAGAAATTGAAAAACAAAGCTAGTCAAGATTATAGCACATTCAAGATCACCACAAAATATTTACTCAGTGATAATTAAACTGCAGGTAGACGATTTTCAGAAGAATATACTATTGAATTTAAAGCCATTTGATGATTTCTGTCAACAATTGTTCATGTTCAGATTTTAGAGCATCTTGGCTTGGCTTGGGATCTACGTTGGAAAGGTCCTCCATGTGGAACAACAAGACCTTGCATGAAAGTGCAAAATGTTTTCAATGAACCTGTAGTACCTAGCATTGTTGAGGTGATCCTCAGTCTAAGTCATTATTTTTGTACAAATATGAACTCATGATGGGTTATGTTTTGCTGTATTTTTTTGTACCGTATGAAAATCTATTCACAGCAATTCCCGGGGATGAACCATTGCAAATTTGCAACATGCCAACATCTTTCTGTTGATCTCCTTCCGGTTCTTGGAAGAGAATAGCTAGGACTTGATATTGCGGTGAAATTAGATGTCGGATGAAAGAAGATAAAAGGGAGCCGACGAACCGGGATTTCTGTTGTGAGCTGTCGGGGATATTGATCGTTGCTGCCGTGGTGAGTGCTGGTGCTACTCTGGTGCAGCAGCTGGGACGAGGTCACCGGCGTCAGAGGCGGAGGCGGAGTAGCAGCAGGAAGGAGGCAGTCGGGCGTGTTAAAAACTGAAGGAGGGAGGCAGCCAGGCAGGACGAGAGAAGCCACTCTCCGGGATGCAGCTGCTGTGGGCGACTAGCCGGCCGTTTCTGTGGCTGCCGTGCTGGTTGCTAGATGCTGCTGCTGCTACTATGGTGCCGTGGCCGGGACGAGCTCGTCGACGTCGGAGGTGAAGAAGGATCTAGATTCTGGACGACAGAGGAATTCTCGAGGACGAATCGCAGTCGCCGAGATCTGCTGCGGTGCTGCCGGCAGAGGAATTCTCGTCTCAAGGACGAATCGCAGTCGCAGGAGAGCTGGAGAGGGCTGTGGGAAGATCAGATTTGGCGGATTGCAGGAAAATTTTGGGGGGAAAAATCCGAAATCAGGGCACCCATCGCCATCGCACGAAAAATCACTTTTATACAGTAAGCTATCAATTCGGGTTCGGGTTGCGCGGGTTAGGGTTCTTATCAACCCGAAACCGAACCGATTTCAAATCAGTCTCGGGTTCGGGCTGGAGAATAGGCAGTTCCAACACTGCCAAAATACGGGTTCGGCGGGCCGGGTTCGGGCTGAACCCGGCCCAAGTTGCACCCCTAATAGGATGTGCCAAACAAAACCTTTGTAATATCATAAAATTTTTCAAAAAATTGACATAAAACTTATGCATTATCCCAATCAAATATTGTTGGAGGTCCTTCCCTAAAAACAACTGCACCCTTTTTCCCCCAATTTATCAAATGTCACTCTAAATTTTAAAGCATTAGCCAACATGAAATATGTGGAATTCCATCTAGAAGGAACATCTAAGCACAAGCCACCTTTTTCTTTGATTTCTATTTTCTGACAATATTTCTCAAATTTATCTTTCCTATCAGGTGAAGCCCTTACATGTTTAATCACATTTCTATTATGGTTAATTGAATCTTGAATCTCATATATTTCATTACGCACAATTAGATTAAGAATATGTGCTACAAACCAAATATGAAATGTGGATCCATCTCCAATGAGTAAACCCTTCTCCCTTAAACTTTCTTTCAATTTTCTAGCTGTGACATCATTACTAGATGCATTGTCCATAGTTATAGTATAAATTTCATCGAAGTTCCATTTCATCAAGCAATCAAAAATAACATTAGCAATGTATTCACCAGTGTGTGGAGATGGGCACAAATAAAAGTTAATAACTTTCTTATTTAACTTTCGTTTATCATCTGCAAAATATGCAGTGAGACATAAATAACCTTCATTAACTATAGATGTCCACATATCTGTTGTTAAACACACTTTATGCACTTGGTCATGGAAAAAACTCATTAGCTTAGTTTTTTTTTACTTTCATACACCAAAGTAACATCTTTAGCAATTGTTGTTCTAGACACAAATTACACAAGCAGTTGAATTTTAGTAATATATGCACGAAAACCCTCACACTCAACTAACTTAAATGGAAGTTCATCGATTATTATCATTTCAGCAAAACCTCTTCTATTTGTAGTTTGATCAAATTGCCAAGTAGTCAAGCTGCCTACTTGGCTACCAAAATTGTCCGTTGGAGATGATAGCTCAACAATTTCTACTTCTTGTTACCCTGCCCACGATCATAATAAGTGCATTTATGTAGATATTTTCTCATTGAGCTAGTTTCATTCTTACTTGAATAAGCTAAAACCTTCTTGTAGTAATTACATGTCACTTCATGTTTCTCATCTTTCTTACCATTCTTTAAAACTTGCTTAACCTTCTTAGTGAAGTGCTGTCATACATTAGAAGAAATTTTATATTTAGATTTTGATTTTGGAGGAACAACAACATTTGTATTTTTCTCGTCCTTTAAATCCTTCTCACTCATACCCACTTGTCCCATTACATCTCTTTTCACCATATTCTTATCTTCATTCTCAACCTCTAAGTCCTCTACTATATTAACTGTGTCATCCATAGCTAAATCAACATAGTTGTTTACACTGTTGCCATCTTTCATACTTAATATTACAGTCAATCCTAAAATAGCAACATCACAATATTTATTAAAATATTTAACTAATGATAAAAAATTTTAATACAAGTAGGGGCCAACAAAATTTTTTTTTTACCTCAATGTTATGTGAGAAATAGTTGCCCAAGCTATAAATCTACAATATCTGTTTAATGCCTACAAAAGAGTAACAAACTGTCATTAACAACCACATTTGTTTTGCTACCCTTTGGTCAATATATCCTCACTCAAGATTAAAATGAGTTATAATATTTTATCTAAACCTTAAATTCAGGTTGAGGTGGATTAGCCTTGTCTCATCTTGCTACAAGCCAATGACCCAATCTAATCAAGATATATAAATTTAAATATATCTCATATTTGGGGATGTGAACTTTTGAATCTTCCAATTGAGATATGCTTTTGTTAAGGCATAATTGTTTTGAATTATAATAATGTTGTTTTAATTTAATTTATTAGACTGTTTAGTATTCAGCTTCTAGGTTTAACTACGATGTGACTTAGTTTGCAATTAGGGTAAAACATCAAATATTTTAAACTTAACTCCTATTTCTAATCAAAACCCAACCTAAATTTAACCTGTTTTTCAAAAAGCAATTAACCTATTTTAAACCTGCACGAATCTCAAACAAACTGCCCATCGAAGCATGCATATTCGGATTTGGGAAAAAATCAGACTTGAATCTTAAGCTATATGGATTACATTTACTTTCCCTACCATGCCGATGCATTAATCTACAAGTATCAAAGCATGCATGTTCAGATTTGGAAAAAAAAGAAAAATCCTAAAGTTCTACAGCTTACCGATGGACGGGATAGCAGCAGAAGAAACAGCCGAAGTAGTAGTTGTGAGGGTGGCGATCGATGGTGGGGCTTGTTTTCTCTGATCTTGACAACAGAGGATGGCCACTGGCTTTCGTCTGGTTTCTCACCGTTGAACGAATGGAAGAGCTGGAGTCAAAGAGGAAGAGCTGGAGTTGAGAGTGCTGTCATGCACTCGAAAGTGTTGCCATCGACGGTCGAACGAATGGAAGATGAAGATCTCAGTCCAAGAGGAAGAGCTGAAGAGGGTAGTTGCATGTGACCGTGTGGTGGAAGTGTTGAGGGTTTGAGAAGAATTAGGGCAATCATGTTTAATAGTATATATATATTCTGTTATAATAATATTATTAATATGAAATCCGGGTTGGTTTTAGGCACTCGACACCTGGAATCGACCCTACCCGAATTCTCACGGGTATTTTATAATTGGAACCAAACCGACTAGATTTAAGGTATCTAGCAGATCGATCCATGGATACCCGGACCGAGTTGCACCCCTAGTGCTTAGGAAATCGAAGGCTCGCTCATTATAAAGACAAGCAAAGGGAGCATTGAAAAATAACAAGAGGACTTGCATAAATGATAATTGGAAATTAGTAACATATTTGTGGGCATTTTTATACCAATTTGGTGGATAATTGTTTGAGTATAATATGTAGTTTGCTTTAAAATATGTATTTGCAACATTTGGGCCTTAAATATTAATTTCGAGTTATTTCAATAATTTTTATGATCTTTTAGCTTGGAATTACATTTTTCTTTCTTGCCACAAATTCAAATGTGTTTGATATTTTTATTAAAAATAATTATTGCAATAATTGGCTTTTAAATAATTTTAATATATTGATCATCGGTTTATCAATTTGACAGATTTATAATTTGAATATAAATATAATTTTACAGGTTTATAGTAAATAAGGTGGGACCCACCAAGTAGCTATCCACTAATTCCCGCGCGGAACCCACAAGATCAGACCATCCAATAATCAATCTATGATCCAGGCCGTTCATTTTACAAGATCATCCAGCCACCGTTCAATGATGCATCCCAACCGTCCAGCCTTTTCAATCAGCAACTAATTCAACAATTGGCAGCCGTCCAAATTTCAGCCTATTTAATCAAGCAGCTGAAAATATCTGAAGCATCCCACCATTAAATCATCACCGCCCAAAGTCTCATTGAAGCTTATGCCACCAACTGGATTTTCCAGCCTTCAATCCACTCAGCACCGTCTTTTAGTGGGGCCCACCTTGTAAAGTAGAAATTTAGCCGTAAAAAAAAAAAACCAAATCCAGCTGCCCATCCAACCGTTCATTGGGATCCACCGGCTTGTAATTTCAGCAAGCTTTAATTTAATCTAGGTCGTCCAATTATTCCCCGTTGAAAATGAACGGCCAACAAGCAGCAACATCAGCGCGTCCACATGCTGAATTATGCAATCCGTCAAAGGCTAAAAAAATAAAATCAGCCGTCCGCGCATGGTGCATGTATGCAATTGAAATTGCGCAAAAACTAACCAACCCTTGAATCAGCGCAAGATGGATTAACTGCGGCTAGATACGGAGAATTTTCAAATATATATATGGGATATATTTATGTGCAGCCCAGCTGCACACTAAGTATGGTGTAGGTGCGAGATCTGGCCATTCATGAATGCAGGTGGAATCCCAGCCGCTAACATCGCTCATGCCTGTAGGTGGTTGCAAGTGCGTGTAGCATGGGTGGACATTTAAGCATTTCACTCCATCATCATGTGAGTATAAAGTATGCCATAAATTCTCACAATCTTGTTTTCTTAATTCTGGTAGTCGCACCATAACTGGAAAACCCATCTTCCTCCTTGCTGATCTGCTATTGCATGCAATTCATTGTTGATAAAGCATGATAATTGCATGATATAGGACGCTGATTGTAGCGTACAACAAGCTGGATGCTGCACTTCAGTGTGCTAATTGTAAATCTAGTCATCGAAATTGAAGAAACAATGAAGATAGAGAAGATGAGGATTTTAACTTCAATGTGCTGATTTATTAATTGAGGGAATATATAACATGCCGTAGATTGCGATTAACATGTTATATGTTGAAATCAAGTTCCTTGGTCTAGGAACTGGTGGGTTTTACCAGATCTAGTAGGTTTTCCACCGAGCATCATGAAAAAGATGACGATAGATATTTTAATAGATAGTTAACCAATTGGGTTTCATCAATTGCAGATTCGGTCATTGAAACTAAAGCAACAGTGGAGATGGAAAAGATGCAAATTTTTAGTGTACTAATACACAAATTGCGGGGGTATACATAGCATGCTATAGATCTCAATCAGCATACTGTATTGCCTCTGTCGTAGCTCATAACTATCATTATTGCATCTTCTCACCGACAATAGGACCTGTTGCAGTTGAAACCTACATCTTGCTAAATGTTTTAGACATGGTAATTGCAGTATTTCTCACCCGGAGAACTCATTAGTTTCCTTATGATCTGCCATTGTCATCTACGCTATAACATGCTGATTTCGGCGTACAACACATGTTATGCAATGGATTCATCTATTTTTCTGAGCAACACACATTTGGGCTGGTAGCATGAATTTTTTTACTTTTGGCATATACAAAGTTGCATTGTGGCTAACTTCAACCAAAATTTGCAATGGGTTTTTCATTTTTTTAAAGCATATGAAATTTTTGAGAGGGTAGATGATTTTTGAAGTTGGCGACATGAATTTTTTTTATTTTTAGCAATAGATTTTTTGATTTATTTTAGATCAAAATAGCATGCTAATGTAAGCAAATGGCATACTAATACACAAAGTAGCACACTGCAATTCAAATATATGGATTCGCAACATGAAATTTCTGGATGAGTAGATGAATTTTTGGGTGGCATCTCTAAGCTTTTGAATTTTTTAACAATGTCATCTTTGATTTATTTTAAAGCAGCATGCCGCTGTAAGCACATAACATGCTGATATACACAATGGCATGTTGTATTTTACGTTTAGAGAGTCTAATGATGGCTTCTCTTAAAACTTTAGAAGAAACATAACTCATGGTGCAACTTTTCTATGATGGCGGGCTTTGAATTTTGTTTCAATTTTCCCAACAGTGCAACTTCTCTCCTCCTTCACGTCTTTTCACATCACTGCACTTGGTATCCTACACGCACATATACACACTTGCCCTTCAAGGGTTCGGATTTCACCCGCAGGAATCTACGGCTTGATGAGCTAGCTACGCCACAGTTATTATGCAGTGGAGCTGCATTGGATAATATATATATATATATGGGATATATTCAGGTGCAGCAACGCTGCACCCGAATTCCCGTGCAGGCGCGCTGCCCATTTAATCCAGCCCGTTGAAGCTGGCACATCAAATCGTGGCCGTTCTCATTCTCCCGCGAGTAGGCCGCAGGTATGTAGCGTGCTGAGTATGCGAGTATGGTAGGGAGGCAGCTGTAGCTATGGTTTTCGAGACCGAGCAGTTTTCAATGCAGGAGAAAGACGTGCTGGAGACGTGCTGGATTCGGCTGGATTCGAGGGAGAGTGAACGGCGCAGCAGTCGGGAGACGAAGGAGGGAGAGAACGGCGAGAAAAGAGAGGAAGGGAGATTCGCGGCAGGAATCGCACGAACGCTGCCGGAGTCACCATTGTTAGGAACGACGAGTGAAATGGGAGGGAAGGGGAGAAGGAACGGTGAGGGTTTGGCAAGGGCATTTGGAAAACTTCGACGGACAGGTTGAGAGAACTGCGATCGGAAAGGAGAGGAAGGAAGAACGGTGCCCCCTTGCAAGGACCAACGTTGCCACGGACGGGTTGCGGGTCGGCACAAACGCTGCCAGCCAGTCGCCGGAGAAGAGGAACACAGGAAGAGAAGTCGCCGGAGCAAAGGAAGGAGAAGGCTATCGGTGGTAAGGACCTCATTGTTTACTATTCGAAATCCCGATTTGACATACTGTAAGTCATTAAATCATGCAAATATGCAACTGTTATTTCAAATTCTGCTATTTTCCAAAAACAGCTCACTAATTCCAGCTTAATCTCATTTATCCTTTTAAATCTTTTGATAAGAATTCCATTTACAAAGACAGCTCACTAATTTCTATCATAATCTCCTCAATAGCATGTTACCCGCCTAAACAAATTCATAGCCACTACCTAAACAATTTTGTTTGCTAACAATTTTAGTGCTCAATAATGATATCATTAAGTTGTTGTATCTTTGGAAAACCTATCAATATTTTTAAAATTTAGGAAATGGTAGTTGCTGAGCATGCTATGAGCTAGGGGTGGGAATCGGGGCGGGTCGGGGCGGGTCGGGGTGTGCCCAACCCTGACCCTCATTTTCAAAAATCTTGTTTGACCCTTACTTTATACCGGGTCGGGACAAGGTCGGTTTGACCCTTACTTTTTTCTACAAGGTCTCGGGACAAAATTCGGGTCGGTATCGGGTCAACGGGTCGGGTAAAAAACTGCGGGTCAAGTAAAAAATTTTAAAAAATTTATAAAACTATCAAGTATAAAGACAAATTTATATTAAATTTAACTATTATATGCTTAAATCTATTATTAATCAGTCAAAGTAACTATAAATAATTAAATAAAACATGAAAATTAGCATTGAACGAGGTTTTTTTTTAATGTAAAATATCAGAAAATGGGTCAGCAGGTAAGGTCCGCCCCGACCCGCCTTGACCCGCCCCGACCCGCTGTAAAAACCCGGATTTTGCCCCGACCCGCCCCGCCCCGCATTTCTTAAAAAACATCAAAATCCCGACCCGACCCGCCCCGCCGGGTACACATTCCCTACCCGCCCCGGTATTAAAACAGGGTCGGGCGGGGCGGATCACGGGTCGACCCGCCCCGATTCCCACCCCTACTATGAGCTACTATGAGCATGCTGAATTTTTATCATAAGCTCATCAATAGCATGTCACTGCATAAACAATTTTGTTTGCTGACAATTTTAGTGCTCAATAATGATATCATTAAGTTTTTGTATCTTTGGAAAACCTATCAATATTTTTAGAATTTAGGAAATGGTAGTTGCTGAGCATGCTATGTGCTACTATGAGCATGCTGAATTTCTATCATAAGCTCATCAATAGCCTGTCACTGCATAAACAATTTTGTTTGCTGACAATTTTAGTGCTCAATAATGATATCATTAAGTTTTTGTATCTTTGGAAAACCTATCAATATTTTTAGAATTTAAAAAATGGTAGTTGCTGAGCATGCTATGTGCTACTATGAGCATGCTGAATTTCTATCATAAGCTCATCAATAGCATGTTACTGCCTAAACAATTTTGTTTGCTGACAATTTTAGTGCTCAATAATGATATCATTAAGTTTTTGTATCTTTGAAAAACGTATCAATATTTTTAAAATTTAGGAAATGGTAGTTGCTGAGCATGCTATGTGCTACTATGAGCATGCTGAATTTCTATCATAAGCTCATCAATAGCATGTCACTGCATAAACAATTTTGTTTGCTGACAATTTTAGTGCTCAATAATGACATCATTAAGTTTTTGTATCTTTGGAAAACCTATCAATATTTTTAGAAATTAGGAAATGGTAGTTGCTGAGCATGCTATGTGCTATTATGAGCATGCTGAATTTCTATCATAAGCTCATCAATAGCATGTCACTGCATAAACAATTTTTTTTGCTGACAATTTTAGTGCTCAATAATGATATCATTAAGTTTTTGTATCTTTGGAAAACCTATCAATATTTTTAGAATTTAGGAAATGATAGTTGCTGAGCATGCTATGTGCTACTATGAGCATGCTGAATTTTTATCATAAGCTCATCAATAGCATGTCACTGCATAAACAATTTTGTTTGCTGACAATTTTAGTGCTCAATAATGATATCATTAAGTTTTTGTATCTTTGGAAAACCTATCAATATTTTTAGAATTTAGGAAATGATAGTTGCAGAGCATGCTATGTGCTACTATGAGCATGCTGAATTTCTATCATAAGCTCATCAATAGCATGTCACTGCATAAACAATTTTTTTGCTGACAATTTTAGTGCTCAATAATGATATCATTAAGTTTTTGTATCTTTGGAAAACCTATCAATATTTTTAGAATTTAGGAAATGATAGTTGCTGAGCATGCTATGTGCTACTATGAGCATGCTGAATTTCTATCATAAGCTCATCAATAGCATGTCACTGCATAAACAATTTTGTTTGCTGACAATTTTAGTGCTCAATAATGATATCATTAAGTTTTTGTATCTTTGGAAAACCTATCAATATTTTTAAAATTTAAGAAATGGTAGTTGCTGAGCATGCTATGTGCTACTATGAGCATGCTGAATTTCTATCATAAGCTCATTAATAGCATGTTACTGCCTAAACAATTTTGTTTGCTGACAATTTTAGTGCTCAATAATGATATCATTAAGTTTTTGTATCTTTGAAAAACGTATCAATATTTTTAAAATTTAGGAAATGGTAGTTGCTGAGTATGCTATGTGCTACTATGAGCATGCTGAATTTCTATCATAAGCTCATCAATAGCATGTCACTGCATAAACAATTTTGTTTGCTGACAATTTTAGTGCTCAATAATGATATCATTAAGTTTTTATATCTTTGGAAAACCTATCAATATTTTTAGAATTTAGGAAATGGTAGTTGCTTAGCATGCTATGTGCTATTATGAGTATGCTGAATTTCTATCATAAGCTCATCAATAGCATGTCACTGCATAAACAATTTTTTTGCTGACAATTTTAGTGCTCAATAATGATATCATTAAGTTTTTGTATCTTTGGAAAACCTATCAATATTTTTAGAATTTAGGAAATGATAGTTGCTGAGCATGCTATGTGCTACTATGAGCATGCTGAATTTCTATCATAAGCTCATCAATAGCATGTCACTGCATAAACAATTTTGTTTGCTGACAATTTTAGTGCTCAATAATGATATCATTAAGTTTTTGTATCTTTGGAAAACCTATCAATATTTTTAGAATTTAGGAAATGATAGTTGCTGAGCATGCTATGTGCTACTATGAGCATGCTGAATTTCTATCATAAGCTCATCAATAGCATGTCACTGCATAAACAATTTTGTTTGCTGACAATTTTAGTGCTCAATAATGATATCATTAAATTTTTGTATCTTTGGAAAACCTATCAATATTTTTAAAATTTAGGAAATGGTAGTTGCTGAGCATGCTATGTGCTACTATGAGCATGCTGAATTTCTATCATAAGCTCATCAATAGCCTGTCACTGCATAAACAATTTTGTTTGCTGACAATTTTAGTGCTCAATAATGATATCATTAAGTTTTTGTATCTTTGGAAAACCTATCAATATTTTTAGAATTTAAGAAATGGTAGTTGCTGAGCATGCTATGTGCTACTATGAGCATGCTGAATTTCTATCATAAGCTCATCAATAGCATGTTACTGCCTAAACAATTTTGTTTGCTGACAATTTTAGTGCTCAATAATGATATCATTAAGTTTTTGTATCTTTGAAAAACGTATCAATATTTTTAAAATTTAGGAAATGGTAGTTGCCGAGTATGCTATGTGCTACTATGAGCATGCTGAATTTCTATCATAAGCTCATCAATAGCATGTCACTGCATAAACAATTTTGTTTGCTGACAATTTTAGTGCTCAATAATGATATCATTAAGTTTTTGTATCTTTGGAAAACCTATCAATATTTTTAGAATTTAGGAAATGGTAGTTGCTGAGCATGCTATGTGCTATTATGAGTATGCTGAATTTCTATCATAAGCTCATCAATAGCATGTCACTGCATAAACAATTTTTTTGCTGACAATTTTAGTGCTCAATAATGATATCATTAAGTTTTTGTATCTTTGGAAAACCTATCAATATTTTTAGAATTTAGGAAATGATAGTTGCTGAGCATGCTATGTGCTACTATGAGCATGCTGAATTTCTATCATAAGCTCATCAATAGCATGTCACTGCATAAACAATTTTGTTTGCTGACAATTTTAGTGCTCAATAATGATATCATTAAGTTTTTATATCTTTGGAAAACCTATCAATATTTTTAGAATTTAGGAAATGGTAGTTGCTTAGCATGCTATGTGCTATTATGAGTATGCTGAATTTCTATCATAAGCTCATCAATAGCATGTCACTGCATAAACAATTTTTTTGCTGACAATTTTAGTGCTCAATAATGATATCATTAAGTTTTTGTATCTTTGGAAAACCTATCAATATTTTTAGAATTTAGGAAATGATAGTTGCTGAGCATGCTATGTGCTACTATGAGCATGCTGAATTTCTATCATAAGCTCATCAATAGCATGTCACTGCATAAACAATTTTGTTTGCTGACAATTTTAGTGCTCAATAATGATATCATTAAGTTTTTGTATCTTTGGAAAACCTATCAATATTTTTAGAATTTAGGAAATGATAGTTGCTGAGCATGCTATGTGCTACTATGAGCATGCTGAATTTCTATCATAAGCTCATCAATAGCATGTCACTGCATAAACAATTTTGTTTGCTGACAATTTTAGTGCTCAATAATGATATCATTAAATTTTTGTATCTTTGGAAAACCTATCAATATTTTTAAAATTTAGGAAATGGTAGTTGCTGAGCATGCTATGTGCTACTATGAGCATGCTGAATTTCTATCATAAGCTCATCAATAGCCTGTCACTGCATAAACAATTTTGTTTGCTGACAATTTTAGTGCTCAATAATGATATCATTAAGTTTTTGTATCTTTGGAAAACCTATCAATATTTTTAGAATTTAAGAAATGGTAGTTGCTGAGCATGCTATGTGCTACTATGAGCATGCTGAATTTCTATCATAAGCTCATCAATAGCATGTTACTGCCTAAACAATTTTGTTTGCTGACAATTTTAGTGCTCAATAATGATATCATTAAGTTATTGTATCTTTGAAAAACATATCAATATTTTTAAAATTTAGGAAATGGTAGTTGCCGAGTATGCTATGTGCTACTATGAGCATGCTGAATTTCTATCATAAGCTCATCAATAGCATGTCACTGCATAAACAATTTTGTTTGCTGACAATTTTAGTGCTCAATAATGATATCATTAAGTTTTTGTATCTTTGGAAAACCTATCAATATTTTTAGAATTTAGGAAATGGTAGTTGCTGAGCATGCTATGTGCTATTATGAGTATGCTGAATTTCTATCATAAGCTCATCAATAGCATGTCACTGCATAAACAATTTTTTTGCTGACAATTTTAGTGCTCAATAATGATATCATTAAGTTTTTGTATCTTTGGAAAACCTATCAATATTTTTAGAATTTAGGAAATGATAGTTGCTGAGCATGCTATGTGCTACTATGAGCATGCTGAATTTCTATCATAAGCTCATCAATAGCATGTCACTGCATAAACAATTTTGTTTGCTGACAATTTTAGTGCTCAATAATGATATCATTAAGTTTTTGTATCTTTGGAAAACCTATCAATATTTTTAAAATTTAGGAAATGGTAGTTGCTGAGCATGCTATGTGCTACTATGAGCATGCTGAATTTCTATCATAAGCTCATCAATAGCATGTCACTGCATAAACAATTTTGTTTGCTGACAATTTTAGTGCTCAATAATGATATCATTAAGTTTTTGTATCTTTGGAAAACCTATCAATATTTTTAGAATTTA
The DNA here is from genome assembly GCA_030490835.1 of Annona cherimola. Classification (NCBI taxonomy): domain Eukaryota; kingdom Viridiplantae; phylum Streptophyta; class Magnoliopsida; order Magnoliales; family Annonaceae; genus Annona; species Annona cherimola. The sequence continues at coordinate 63,545,696 of CM059973.1, read as the reverse complement.
GGAAATGGTAGTTGCTTAAGTCAATCTATATTTTGAAAGTACAGGTTGTCTCTTTGTGGATATCAGCCGCTTAAGTGTTAAATAAGCATGTTAGATGTATAGTATAATGGATGAAGTAAAAATAAAGGATATTGGCCCTTTATGAATGTTAAAATGCTAAGTGTTCAACATAGAAACCCCAAATTGTAGTGCCATAATAGATTTATAGAAACTCATCAACTATTGAGCAATGTAGTATGTAAACATAGCATACTGAGGCCTTGTAACTCCCTTTGGACATGTTGTTTTTCCCTTCACCTCTTCCGATTTTGCATCCTCCCATTTTTCATTTTCCATTTTCAATTTTTTTCTTAACTATTTTTTACAATTAGTTTCTTCTTATTTTTGATATCAGCGTGTCTATCACCTAATTAGCATGCTATATTATGAATCGGCATGTTATATTATGAAACGTAGGTTATCGTTTTTGTAATAACAGCTTACTTACTGTCCAATGAGCATGTTATTTTGTGTGTCCGTACTTATATCAACATGCTTATCATCCAATGAGGATGCTATACTGATTGTTAAATGCATAATGGGATTTGCATGTTGAACTTACTAATTAGGATTGTATGTGGATTCGTATTTGCAGGTCACGTTGCTTGCTATCGATCTATTTGATATACAGTTCAAATAGCTTGAAACAAGGACAATATGGTGAATACACGAAGCAAGGGCCCAACAAAGAATGCAGTTCCAAAACGACGAGATTTGCCAGCAACTGGAACTAGCCAACCCCAAAAGAAAAATAAAACTACAACTACTAGAGAGGAAAAAAGTGATGAAAAGAGGTACTTCGAGGACTTACGATCATCATTGATTTACGAAGAGAAGTTCCTGACAAGACCAGTTATGAGGGGTCGTCCACTACAAATTGAAGACTTCATTGAATTCCCGTTCTCAAAGTGGTTAGTGGACTGTGGTTTATTTGATTTCATGATGGTTGAAGAGAACATTTACCCAGAACTTGTTCGAATGTTTTACTGCAATATCACCAAGGATGCCACTACATTTGTGAAGGGAGTGAAGATACCATTGCATGATGAGATGTTGAAGGAAGTATTTGACATTCCTATTTGGTCTGGTGAGGACCGGCCCAAAGTTTCTAAACAAGAGTCATTTACTTTGATTAGTGGAGATGCAGAAAAGGGGAAGGAAGCAACAAGGTTAACTTCTCGGGAGTTACTAACTTTAAATATGAAGTTGCTATATTATGTTATTGCCAACAACGTTTTCCCTCGAGCTGGGTCTATGTCAGAGGTCTCTGTCAATGATGCTTAATGCATATATTGTCATGAAAAAGGAATTGTGCTCGATGCTGCTTTGGATATTCTGGAGCATATGATGAAGTGTCGAAAGCGGAAGAATGGGGCATTGCCATATGGGATGACCATCACTAGAATTTTAAAGCATTATGGAGTGGATTTATCTGGAGAAGAGATGACAAAGTATAAAATTTCTGATAAAATTGAAGGCAATCTGATAGGCAGGTTAGGCTATGTGTTTAATAAGGAGACGAATGAGTGGCATCCTAGAAGTGTGAAGGAAGGGACTAATGCAGGGGAGGGGACTGCCCATCCGCCAACGGCACCGGAGGCTAGTGAGCAGGTAGCACCAGAAGAGCATGAAATTAGTGAGCAGGTAGCACCACAAGAGCATGAAATAGGTGATGAGCAAGTAGAGCAAACAAGGGCTGCCACTATTCCCACAAATGCAAAGGAATCAACTTCAAAGGAACATATGTCAATGGCTTCTGAATCTAGATTTGAGGAGGTTTTGAGTGCAAAGTTTGAGGAGATGAAGAGAGAAATCAAGTCTCACATCTCCCAGCTTATTTCAACATGTATGAAACCACCCACTGTCAATCCAACACAGTTTACCCCTTTTGTTGATGTAGGTTATACTCCTACATCGGTCATTGACACTCATACATCGGTCGTTGACACTCCGACGTCGGTCATTGTCACTCCCTGCACAATTCCTGGAATTTCCAAAGTTGTGCTCACCCCCATAGAAGTATTGGTATCGACATCTGTATCTCCTCCTACAATAGCCATGTCACATGCTCATTCAAATTCACCACAATCATCACCCTCCTTCGCTGATCTACCAAAATCAAATCATGTTTATGTTGACGCCTCATATTCTGAAAATATTGCACGGCTTGCTAGAGCAGTGGAGCAAGTACTCGAGCATGTGAATAGGATCGACAAGAGGCTTGAAGCTGTTGAGAATAAGCATGAAGGAGATGACCATGGGCAAAAGTGAAGACCTAAGAACTTTTTGAATATTTGTGTTTCAATTGCTATGTTCTTATGTTTGACAATCTAATATTGGAAGAGAATTGTTTGTAATGAACTATTTTTTTTCAAATATGAATGTTACTGCCTCTAAATGAAATTTGAGGTTGTGAATGATGTTGCCCTATTGTGTGTGTATGCTTTTGAAACTGCATGTGGGAATGAGGTTGCTCTATTGTGTGTATATGCTTTTGAAACTGCAAGTTATTAATGATGTTCCTCTTCTGTGATTGTATGTTGCTGCAATGTAGTAATGTGAATATTAGCACGCTAAGTGTTGAGTCAACAGGCTATATGTATGAGGCAGAATAATTAGTGAATGGGAGGCTGTGAGATGATCCACTTGTGACTACCTCTGTGTTAATGGTGGATCAGGTCTATGTTAATGGTGGATCAGGAGGATATATTGGCATTTCTGTATTTATTATGGAAGTGATGTAAATATCAGCACGCTAAGTGTTGAGTCAGCAGACTATATGTATGAGGCAGAATTAGTGAATTGTGAGATGATCCACTTGTGACTACCTCTGTGTTAATGGTGGATCAGGTCTATGTTAATGGTGGATCAGGAGGATATATTGGCATTTCTGTATTTATTATGGAAGTGATGTAAATATCAGCACGTTAAGTGTTGAGTCAGCAAGCTATATGTATGAGGCAGAATTAGTGAATGGGAGGTTGTGAGATGATTCACTTGTGACTACCTCTGTGTTAATGGTGGATCAGGAGGATATATTGGCATTTCTGTATTTATTATGGAAGTGATGTGAATATCAGCACTCTAAGTGTTGAGTCAGCAAGCTATATGTATGAGGCAATATTGCTGAATGCTCAGGTCAGTAAGGAAATTGGCTCAGCAGATCATTTGACCATGCACAACCGCATGCTACAGAGCAAAGAGTAAGGAAAAACTCACGCCACATGATCTACCTGTGAATAACAGCACGCTCATCTGTCAATGAGCATGCTGTACGCTGAAGTTCATTTTCAACGTCTATTGCACCGGTCACAAAAAATATAACTTTCCTTCTTTTTAATATGTACCAACTTTTATAAAAAATACACTTCCTTATCTTTGAAAATGTACAAATGAGTACAAAAATACACTTTGTTCTTTCAAAATGTACACTTTAGTGAATAAGATATAATTCCTTTTCCCTTTAAAATGGAGACTATAAATTCAGCATTCCTTTCTAAAAATGGAGACTATAAATCCAACATCCACTTGTCCATACGTAGACCCACATTTTTGCTCTCCATCCTGCATTGCACGTAAAATATGAAATGTAGCATTAGATTGACAACTACTTCAAAACAACTTATGAGGTGAATATGAAGACATAATACCGAAATTTCAAATGTCTTGATGGAGCTCCAACAGCAGCGTAGTCATGAACTAGTCTGTAGGCAAAAGAAGGATTAGCTACAGAGGATCAAATGGGGTGGAATAGATAAAGTGGATAAATATGCAATTGAGTGGTATGAAATGTGATGACATAATACCAACTTGTTGACAATCCTTCTTATACAATTCTGGACAGTTTCGTCTATCGTGACCAACCACGACCTTCTTGCATCCTCGACATAATCGTCCCCTGTGTTCCATAGCTTTTTTGATACTTGATTTTAAGCGCTTGCTTGATCGTCCTTTTCTTTGAACTACATTTGGAAATTCAATGCTAACAGTTGGTGCATTAGGTACTTTGTCATTAGTTGACACCTGAATTTCCCTTCTAATATTATCACCATCTCAACACTGAGTGCTATAGAGGAATTATGACCTTCTTCGATATGTTCATTTGCATTGTTGCGATAATCAAAAAGGTTTTCTTTGTCTCCACAAGTCATGCTTTGTTCTTCTTCATTTGAACATCCATCTTCCTTTTGTGATTGTATACGCTCTTGCAAATGTGTTATTAAAGTGTCTAAGGATGCAGTTCCAATTTGAAAACTACCCCAACTTGATGTCATTTCCTCTAGAATGAAATTTAATTTTGAGAGTGTCAAATGTCGCCGTACCATAGCTAAATTCGTAACATCACAATTTCGCGTAAATAGAGGAACTCCAACATTCTCTTTTGGACGTTGAGACCAACGGCGAAGTAAGTGATCATCAGGCATAGTTATGATATCACGCCACTGAAATATGGATAATATATGCCAACAAATAATGCCACGCCACTCGAATAGACGACATGAGCATGTTGCAAATTGCTTAGCTTCATGCCAAGTTACTGTTCTTCTATAGGTGGGGTCTTTATACTTGTGTATTTCATATATAACATGACTCTCATTCATAACCTCAGATTTAGGCTTGTAATAATGTGACTCCTCTATTTCTGCCTGAAAATAAAAAAAATCTCTCTAGTGTATAGCTTGGCAATTTGTTTCTCAATCACAAATTTAGTTTTCAAAATCGGAGTACCATATGTACTTTTGCAATCAGCTTCCTTTTCATCTTCTCTCCTTTTTCTAACAGCGCGCTCATATGCTTCTACAAACTCAAGCAATTGAGTGGTTGGCCCAACGAAGTTGTCAAAAAAAGCATTCATGCTTTCAGATCGTTGTGTTGTTGTCATACCTGCTAAGAAAACACTTCTTGTATAGGCTGAAATCCACTTATCTCTCACATTGTACATCTGTTGTAGCCATGCATGGTCCGTCAAACTATAATCATTCATTAATTTTGCCCACCCAGATTCAAACTCATATGTATCTTCTGTATTGTGAATTAACTTGTACAACTTATCTTTGAATTCAGGATATTTATGATTGGCAGATTGCAACTTTTCAGGAAATTTTCTATGTATGTTCCATGAACAGAAAATATGTTTTGTAGTTGGGAAAACTATGGAAATAGCCTTTGTAATAGCTGGATCTTGATCTGTGACAATAGCTTTAGGTGGTACACCACTCATAGCATGAAGTCATGTCTTAAACAACCATGTGAAGTCTTCCTCACTTTCCCCAAATAATAAACCTGCACCAAGCAAAACTGATTGCTTGTGGTGATTCACTCCAACAAATGGCCCAAAAGGCATATCATATTGATTTGTTCGATAAGTTGTATCGAAACAAATAACATTATTGAAAACTTGGTAATCTCTTTTAGATTCCCCATCTACCCAAAAACATGACATCAACCGATTGTGCTCATCGACTTGAATTTCATAAAAGTAATCGGCATTCGTAGCAAATTGCTTCTGAAAGTACTGAAGTAATGCTGTTGCACTTCCCCCATATTTTGACATCCGTCTGGATCTTAAGGCATTACGAAGATCAACTTCCATGAATCCTAATTGATCACGACCCCAACCTCCTCTGTCATGAATTGCAATGATCTGGATACTCCTATACCAACCTTGCACAACTCTTCAACTAGATTTATTTGTGAGTCCGGTACGTTGCGATGGGACCGAAGACATCGAGATTTGGTGGGAGTCTCCAACCGATGAGAGTGCTCTTCTTTGAAATTAATAACTGTCCATTTAGAAGTGTTGCCCATGAGCTTGATAGTGAGTGATGCAAGACATCCACATCTAGTAATGTCCATCTGTTTTCTTTTTTTTCAACATTTTCTACGTTCCTTCTATGTCCTTCTCTTGAGCATTTAAGAATGCGAAAGCATATCTGCTTATCTTTTTTACTTCTTCTAACGTCGCTTTTTCTTATACTGAAGCCACAACATCTTCCATATAAATTGTAGAAGGAATATGCCTCTTCCTCACTATGAAACTCTTGCCCAATAACAGGAGTTAACTAAGCAGGCGCAACAGGAGTGAAAGTAGTCACACTTGCTAGACTCTGTTCACTTTCTTCAACTAAAGTAGCATCTTCAGTCAATTCCACTGTATGCAACGGAGACATACTTTTGTCTATGTTCAAGGTGATGTCATTTAATAAATACCTACTAAATTACATTTGAATAACAATATAAATAATTCAACTTATAAGAAATAGAATATGTCAATTTTATAAGTACTTACAATGCAATAATATCTACCTTGCAAAATAAATGGGTATTGTGGAGATTTTTTGTTGGGTATTGAGGAGATTTTCTCCTACGGGATTGTAATTACATATAAAATTAGTTATAAAACTTTTTTCATAAGGTTCTTGTTATCAGCAGGCTAAGTGTTGAATAAATGTACAATGAACATGCTTTATGCACAAGTCAGTGCATAATTTGATATTGCAGACAATCTATTACTTGTTATCAGTATGCTAAATGTGGAATGATCATGCTTTATGCACAAGTCAGTGCAACTTGTTATCGCTATGATTGCAAGTCATCTGTGTTGTTATTAACATGCTAAGTGGCGTGGCATGTAAGTTGAGAATGCAAGTCTATTTTTTCTGATTTTCAGCATGTTAAGTGGTCGTTAAGCATGCTATATGTAGAAGTCAATGTCTATTTTCAGTTTACAAGTCATCTGTTTCTGGTTAATGTCATGTGCTAAGTGATGGATGAGCATGACATATGTACAATGCATTCTGTAAATTGCTAGTCATCTGTTTCATCAGTTTCTAGTTAACTACCTGCTAAGTACTGGATCAGCAGCCTTGTCTAACAAGTTGGTGTGTATTTAGGAATTGCTGGATGTCAGTTTCGTCTGGTTCACCATGCTAAATGTTGGATCAATATGTTATATGCATTAGTCAGTGTGTATATTGGAACCACAGGTCCAGCATTTGAAAGTATTAGCATGTTAATTGTTCAATAAGCCTGATATACATGTATTGTGTATGGTGAAATTGCAGAACATCTATTTCATCTGTTTTTGGTTTTCAGCATGCTAAATGTTAGATCAAAAATGCTATATGAACAAGTCAGTGTATATTTTAGAATTACAGTTTATCTGTTTATAAATATCAGCGTGCTAGTTGTTGTATGAGCATGCTTTACATAAGACTAAAAAAATAAATAATAGTTTAATGAAATAAGAAAATATATAGTAGAAATAGGAAAATATATAGTAGAAATAGAAATTTTTTTAGATAATTTCTGCAAGTCCTTTTGATCGTTTTATAACTTTTGAAGCTTTGACAGTTTTTGAATTTGTAGTGAAAACGAAAACTACCTTCCTTGATTATACATCTCGTAAATTTGTGGTTGTCACTCAGCCTTCGTACTTTTTGACATTCCCTAAATCATCTCCTGCCTGTTTCACTATTTTCATCCTAACATATTCTGGGATAGAGAATCGAGCACGAGCACGGGCAGTTTTCGAGACCGAGCGGTTTTTAGGAAAGCAGATTTTTACAGGAGATGAGCTTCACATATCTTCGCAGCTTTCATTTTCTTTTCCTCATTTTTTTTGCCAACTTTTCTTTTGCAAGCATCATTGCTGGGCATCGGCCTTTCTTCTATTTTTTAGCACGATTTTTTTCTTCATTCGACTGGCTCTGAGATGCAATGTGGGCGTCGTTTTTCTGAAGGGGATAATTGGGATGGTAGATTTCAGAACAGCTGAGATTTGGGCGGGATACGGCTGCCTTTTTTCATGCAATATGCATACCCGCGACTAGAACAAAATGACACGCATCAAATTCACTGATTCACAAGCGGGGTACACGCACACAGAAACAACGGCTAGGATTTTTCTCGCTGCCACGGACGGGCGGATGGCGCGCCTGCACGGGAATTCGGGTGCAGCATTGCTGCACCTGAATATATCCCTATATATATACATATATAGAGAGAGAGCACATATACACACTTGCCCTTCAAGGGTTCGGATTTTGCCCGTAGGAATCCACGGCTGGATGAACTAGCTACACCACAGTTATTATGCAGTGGAGCTGCATTGGAAAATATCTCGTAGAGAGAGAGAGAGAGATTTCAAGTACAGCACCATTATACCGTAATTATAGTGTAGTCGCGCTGAAATGGGCCCTACATGATGGTTAAATTATAATCTACTTCATTCATTGTATTTAGAATAATGTATTTTATTACCATATCAATTTTCATCCCAATCGTATATGTGTATGGGCTCTATCTGAAAATGGTACAAATTTAACTTAATAAAATAGTTTGATGTAAATAACAACTTTAAAGTGATTTTTTCAACATCTAAACCTTCTAAAGTATGATTTATATATAGATAAATAATTTTATAAAGTTTTATTGCATTTTAATACGTGTGTGACCCTTTTTTGGGCAATTGCACCATTATTCTAGTGTAGTTGCGCTGCACCGGAACAACTCTTATATATATATATATATATATCTTAAGCGTTAGACAAACACGAGGGAGAAATACAGCAAAGAATTATAGTATATTTTACACAGAAAACCAGACGGAAAAATTTGAGAAAGAGAGCAAGGGGTAGAGAGAAGGCAAAGAGCATGGGGAAAGAGGTGGAGCGGTGAGTTGTATAGAGCGGTCGACACACCATCGAAGCTTCCAACCAATAAGCTTTTCTTTCTTTTTTCTTTTTAATTTTAGTTATCTTGTTTAAGAAGAGTTTGAAATTTTATTTTATTTTGGACTTAAACATGCTCGGCTAAGCCTTAAATCTAAGGTTTATGATGTATCATAAGTACAATGTACTGTGGTGTGTAATTTCGATTATTTTTTATGGATATTATTTTTTATTTAATATTTTGTATTTTAATGCTTGCCTAGTATTTGAACTCCCACTTTGGCAATGATTATCATATATTAAGTGATAAAACCGAGAGGTGGAAGTCTAATATACGATAATTAAGATATTACATATGAAAATCTAAGACTATGAGAATAGGCATGATCACCTTGAGAAATCCAAGAATGACCACAAAACTTAATGAATTTTAATCAAGTTAATCCCATAAGAATAGGTGGTTGAGAATAAATTAGGGTTATGACTTGTAGGTTTCAAGAGAAGGTGCAAGGACAAATTATGATTTGTTCTCCTTTAACAGATAATATCCAAATTAAATAATCATACCATTACCCGTTGTAAAAGACGCATATAAAATCCTAGACCCTAGGTACTCTCATACCAGCTTTCAAATTTTCTATCCAATTCTAAATTCTATTCTAGCTTCCACTTTTCTATTTTTTTGTTTCCCTTTATTCTCTTAATATTTAATAAAAGTGTTTAAAAATAATGTTCTAAGTTTCGAATTCCCTGTGAATCGATAATTTAATTTACAAGATTTATAGAAAGGACACGCTTTCCCACTTGACAACTTTTCAGGTCCATCTCAAAATAAAAAAGGAAGAGAAAAAGATGTGAGAAATGGAGGAGATTCTAAACTTTGTCATTCATCGTCAAGTTGCCTCTAATGAAAGAGGGTAGGTGCAAATGCCCCTACTACTAGCACAAAAAGGAAAATGCGATTAAAAAATCTTAGGTAAAATTAAGACAAAATGAAATTGTGAAACAAACCAGCTCAATGTATTCCAATGAGGCCAAAGTTTGGCCCAGCTCCAAAAGGTAGAAGGTAATCCACCAAAACCATTGCAACTAGGCTCATGAACAGCAGCCCACCAGATACAAGAGTCAACAGTAAAGGGCTCCTAAAATAGCAGTCCATTAGTTGAATTCATTTGCAGCCCATAGAAGCCAAGCTCTAACAGCTGTAGCCCACCAAACTCTTCTAGTATTCAAACCCCAGCAATAGGCGACCAGAAGCATGGCAACAACAATAGCCCACTAAGAGGCTTCAGCAGCAACAACTTATAGCCAGCTACACCTGCCATCAAATGACATAATAAGAATGTGGCAAAACACATTTTACCCAGCCATCTAAAAAACTAGTAGTGGCACCATTATCCAAAACATGTAAAGAATACCACACGTCCAGCAGCAGTAGAAATTCTTTATAAATAGAGGAGTACTCCAACAATGAGAGAGCATAGAGAGACTCCCTAGAGAGGGGAGAGAATAGTGCAGCAATTGAGTTCTTCTTGTCAGCCCCTGCAATCCATCTTCCCACCTTCTCAGCCAGTTTTCTAGCCTTCCATTTCCAGTTCTTAGTCCCTGCTCTTCAACCCTATAGCCTTGCAACTAGATTTTATTTTCGTTTTGTTTCCATGTTCATTTCCATGTCCATGTAACTGCTTCTAATCAAGAAAGAATTATTGTTGTAACTACTTGGTCTTGAGATTAGAATCAAAGCTCTATAAAACTAGTGCTTTCTATTTATGAAATGGGATCCAATCTTCCACAAAGATTGGTCGCGACTTCGTTTAGTTTTCAAATTTTATTAGTTGCTATAGTTGTGTATGCATGCTGAAATGTTTATGCTTTGTCCGTTGCTAACACGTTTTAGATTTCTAGAATATCAGATAGTTCAACTCATGCAACACAGCTGCATTCAGCAAGATACATAGCTATTGTGGTAAAGAATACACGGTAGAGATGTTTGCATTGTATGTTGTTTAAAGTATATTTTACTGACAAACTTTGCTTCACAGAAATGCAGGATTCAAGAATATGTGCTGCTGATCCAGATGCATGAAGTCCAAAATCCAAGCCCACGTCCATTCTCTGCAACTATTCTTTTTTCTATGAACCATACTAACCATCTTTTTGTTTGATGAGAATTACAGATTCTACCTCATAGATCAAGCCCAAATTTGCAAGGTTAGAGAAGAGCTCTAACCTATCATAGTGCTTGTGGGAGGCGCTATAGCAGGCAATCCTAACCTATGCAATGAACATTTTCTTGCTTCCAAAAGGCTTTTGTAAGGAATTAAATAGGATGTTCAATACGTTCTGGTGGGGGAATAATAAGGGAGACTAGAGAAAAGTTAGTTGGGTGGCATAGAGGGATCTTTGCACACAGAAAACAAGCGATGGCTTAGGGTTTAGGGAACTTTAGGCCTTCAATCATGCTTTGCTGGCAAAACAAATGTCCAATTTGGTTTTCAATTTGGAATCTTTGTGTTCAAAAATATTAAAAGCAAAGTACTTTAGTAAGAAGAGTATATGGGACTGTGTCGTTGGCAAAAGAGACACATTTACATGGAGATCCCTCCCGAATACCAAAGTGGTTCTTGATAGAGAGGAAAGATGGAGAACTAATACGACCCACGTAGTAAAGTTCTTTTAAAATCTTTGGACTGAGGTAGCTATTTTGAAGGTAGGCCCTCTTCCATAGGGGATATCCCTAAAGATATTTCTGTGAGCTCATTTATAAACCAAGACACTAGGTGATGGAATAGAGAGAGGATTTTAGTGGCAGTGGGCAAACCATGATGGAGAGCTGTTAACTTGGTTCAACTTCTAGTAGATGAAGAAGGACACATGGTTTTGGGCTGTTGAATCGGGTAGATACAAATTAGGTCAGCCTATAGGCTGATTGTCTCTATTATTTCCATTTCAGGTATGCAGGGAGAAGCAAAGGAGAAAACGAAGGAAGCTAATAGAGTGGTGCTTGGGAAACTGTGGAAGGCAAACATCCCAAATAAAGTAAAGATATTTGGATGGAGGATGATTAGAGATGTTGTTCCAACAAAGGTCAATCTTAGTAGATGTAGCATTCTAATCCTAACTCATTTAAAATATCCCAACCCTAATTCGTTTATTAATTCATTTAAAAAATCTCAGTCTTTACTCATTTACAACTCATTTAATAAACAAGTTAGCGAGTTGTTAAAGGATTGTATATCAAAAGGTCTGAAGGCCTAAATTTTAGCAGACAATGATCTCGCAGTGAGAGGCGGAGGGTATTTTCGGTGCAGAGAAAATAGAAATAAGACAATAACAGAAAAAATATAATTAGGGCAACAGTTAAAAAATGAAAATTAAGTAAGCATGAGGAAGACTTAGCGAGAAAAATAACTAAAGAGTTTACATTTATATATATAACTTTAATAAACTAAATGAGTTAAATAAATTAAATGAGTTAAATGGATTACTAAACGGGTTGACGGATTATAAAATCTCAACCCTAATCTATTTATTTAATTAAATAGTTGAACGGGTTGGTGGATCATAACGCATTTATTCAAAAATTCTAACTTAAATCCATTTATGAATGGATTAGATGAACGGATTAACGAGTTGACTATTACCATTAACACTTCTAAGTATAAATCACATGAAAAAAAAGGAAGCATAAGTGGGCTCAGATTGAGCAAGGTGAGGTAGTGTGTGGAATTGGAACAAAGCAATCCCTAGTTATCAAGGTTTTCGTCTGGAATTCACGGCCCAGAGATAGATCCATCCCAAGGCTTGCAGCTTGAGGCCTTTCGGATCGCTTATTGATTTTTTGAACTTTAACCATTTCGCTATTTTTCTTGCTGATTTTGTGATATTTGGCCCGCTTGATTACTTGATTATTGCCATTGATTGGGTTATGCAAATGTTATTTATCTTAATTTAGTTTGGTTTTATATTATTATTTTCATTTCGATGACTTGTTAGTTAGTTTATATTCACATAAATTTTAAACTAGTAAATTTTTTTTTTTTGGACGGAGGCTAATGCTTTAGTCCAGTTTTGAACCTTGTACTCTCACACATTAATATCAATCACCTGAATATTCGAGTGTTGATTGAACATGCAACTCTTAACTCAAATAAAGACATATCAACTTAAATTGTACCCAAAATATTGTATGGTATATTTAAGGTTTAAGGTTTATAAATAGATCTAAGATTAATATTAATATTTTAAAAAAGATTAATATTAAAATAGAGAAGTGTGATCTTTTCCGACCGGTCGTAGATGCGTGTTATTTTCGACCACGCCTCTTCACCGTTCGATTGCGCGGGTGTGTTTTTAGCCGTCCGATTAGATTAAAAAAATGCAGCGCCTGGAAGTGTAATTAATGCTACTGGATTTTTGCAGGCAGGTCCTCGTCAGGCGGGTGCCATGCCTGCTTCAGTCCCATCCCTCACTCACGTCCCTCTCTTTCTCTGTCTCCTCTTCTCTCCTCCTCCCTCTAGCTCCTCCTCTCTCCCGCTCCTCATCACCGGCCGATCATTCTACACGTTGGATCTGTCACTTCATTTCTTTGTTCTTGTTGCAAGTACTGCCACTTTGATCTTGGCAACATTAAAGACATTTGACCATTCCTTTTGCATCTTCTTTCCATGATCATCGTAGATTATTTGATGATGGAAACTACAATCCAGCTGCATTATTTTTGCCATTTTAGATTTCAGCAGCTTGTCCATTTCAGCTCCAAGATTTGCTGTTCCAGATTTTCTTCCATTTCAAAATTTTTTGTCAGCATCTGCACTTGAAACATTTGCTATCTGCAATTGATTTCTGTTGGTTATGGCAGATTTTGTCATGGATTTTCTTCTAGACTGACGAGATTGTGCAATTTTTTTTATATCAAGTCGTGATTTGTTGTCTTCTTCTAGTCCAAATGACTGGGCACATCATACAACCATCTGTACCGAATGGTTTTTTGGATTTTTGATGATGCCACAAGTGAGAACTTTGGCCCACGCAAGATCTTACAACTGCAGAGTTTTAGCAGCAGCGCAGCGGGTGCGGGAGAGGGAGGGAGAGAGAGAGAGAGAGATAGAAGGGGGCTGTGCGGAAATTTCCGGCCTGGACGGAGAGAGAGAGAGAGAGAGGAGGGCGCCGCTGTTGGAATGGTGGGAGGTTGCCAAGGGAGCAATGGCAGCAGCGCAGCGGGTGCGGGAGAGGGAGGGGAAGAGAGAGATAGGGAGGGGGCTGTGCGGAAAATTCCGGCCGGACAGGGTTCTGTGCGGTAAATTCTAAAGCATTAATTCGTCTCCCCCGCACCGCATTTTTGGTATTTCATCTAACGGCCCAAAGCGAGCCCGCATGATCCAACGGTTGAGAGCATTGGTCGTAAACACCGGGTTTTACCGACCGGTCGGAAAAGATCAAAATTCTAAAATAGAAGTATTGAAGTGAAGGTTATCGTCGAGGGAAACCCTCCTAAGCATGCGCTGAGAGACATATCGGCCGTTTACTTGTTTTTGTAGGAATCATGGCACCCAATCGTTTTCAGAGGAGACGAGCTTTCCTACCTGGCCCTCTTGGGAAGATGCTACGAAGCCCTTGCGATCCTTCGGGGTCGTCCCGAAGTCAACGAGTGACCAATTCGTCCATTTAACGCTTTTTTAAAAAAAAAAAAAAAAAAAATATGATACGCAACCGGCGGTGAGGGATATGAAAGGTGGAAAGAGAGCAGCCAATAGAAACACGCCACGTGGAGTTATAGTTATCGACCGTGAGATGCAAGGGCGGGTTGCCACGACTCGCTCAAAACTAGTGCGGTCAGAATTTCTGAAAACAGTGCCGGCCGTTCCACCCTCTTCGGGTCTGTATAATACGTGGTAAAAATAAAAAAATAATAAAAACGTGGTGAAAATATTTGCGGGAAAATATTTAAAACAGTGGAATGGTGATAAGGTACCGTAGAAGCAATGGTTGTAACTAAGGGTGTGTTTGGTTGGAGGTAAAACTTTTGATGAAAAGTTTTAGAGGTAGAAGTTGTCAAATTGATAGAAAATGATGTGATATAATAGGGGTAATGATGAGGAGTAAAGAGAATAAAGTTAAAATAGATATGTTAGTTGTATAGGTAGTTGTGTAGAAATGATTGAAAAGTAAGGTAGTTTGTATAGAAAAATGTGAAAAAATAATTAAAAAATAGAGTAATTATGAAGAGTGAAAAGTTTTGTGTTGAAAAGTTTTAATTGACAAGTTTTGGCCCCAAACAAACACACCCTAAAAGAAATACGGAGAGCATTTGTACGGAGATATGTTTAAAAAATAAAGATAAAAAAGCAGGTAAAAGCATGTAAAAGACATATAAGAAGTGACAGATTATTTATTTATTCATTGTTCCATAGTCCATGGTCCACCAATCTATTTATTTGCATATCTCAAGTCCAGACTACAGACTACCCACAACCACAAGCATCGGAGTCATCTCATTCGTCTCTCCCGCTCTCCTCCAAATCCCATCCCTGGACTTGTTGCCGCTGCCATGTATCCCCCAAACAGCAGCGACGAGTACCACAAATATTCAAATGCGCCGCCGATGGCCAACCCCACGCCTCCCGTCGACGAGTACGGCCCGACGACAGACTTCCCACTAACCTCGGTAGACCATCCATACTCTTCCAGCGTCCAGGGCACCTTCCAAATCCAATCCCGACCTCCAACCCCATGGTCTACTGGCCTCTGCGACTGCGGTGATGATGTCGGCAACTGTAAGATACCAGAAAACCCTTTCTTTAAAGAAAAAAATTATGTTATTTGTTTGAAACTCAGATCTTGATGAAATTGGGTTGAATTTTTTCTGCAGGTTGTATGACATGCTGGTGTCCTTGCGTCACATTCGGTCGGGTTGCAGAGATCATCGACAGGGGATCGAGCTGTGAGTGTCTTTCCCTTTGTATTTAACTTTATTTAATTGAAATTGGATCTGTGGAAAAGGATGTGTTTTTGGCATCAGTGGGTGTTAAAATCTGGTGTGAGTTTGGATTGAATTGGCAGCATGCGGGGGGAGCGGGGCGCTCTACGTTCTGATCATGATCGTCACGGGCTGTTCCTGCTTCTATTCCTGCTTCTACCGGTCGAAGATGAGGAGGCAGTACGCTCTGCTGGAAACCCCATGCAACGATTGCCTTATCCACTGCTGCTGCGAGAACTGCGCTCTGTGCCAGATGTACCGAGAGCTCAAGAACCGTGGATTCGACATGATTCTTGGTATATCCGTCCTTCCTAATTAAATGACAACTCCTAGTGTTCATTTACTGACCATGATCCTTTTTTCTTCTTTTTTTTTTTTTTCTTTTGAATTGGTTGATGGCAGGATGGCATGGAAACGTGGAGATGCAAAGCCGTGGGATCACGTCCTTGCCTCCACCAGTGCAGAGCATGGATCGTTGATTAAGCAGGATTATGGGCATTCATCTCATACCCGTAGCATCTACTTTCTATGCGTGTTTAGATATACTACTTGTATTTGGACTTTTGAAATTTCCACTCTATTTCTCGTTCTCAATCATAATAGACAAGATTGTGATCCACAAAAAAAAAAAAAAAAAAAAAAAAAATCATTATAGACAAGACATGCCCATGAGTGAACGGCTAAAATGGGTGTATTATAGACATTCTCCCATCGATCTCTGTGAGTTTCCTTGGATGGTCATAAAATGGGTCAATTGTCGTGTAGCGTAAGATTTTCATCGTGCTCGTCGTAACCTTGTAAATGTAGGGAAAAACAAAAAGGATTGCACTTGAGATGATGGAACACACTTTACATTGTTTAAGAACATTTAGTGGATTGTAGAACCAAAAATCGTTTGGATCAAGCATTGAGTGGTTCGTAATAGCTTAAAAATGTGTGTGTGTATATATACGGAAATGATTCTACAAACCTCTTTTTGTAATCATTTCAATTTTGAATATTTTGATAATTGACAAAAAATCTACTTCATTTATAATATACAGAAACCCTTTTACTTATTTAGTATCACTGTGCATGACTCTCATTTACAAATGTGTAAAATCAACGTAACAAAATAATTTAATATTAATATCAATTTTAAAGTTATATATTTAAATTCTAAATGGTCTAAAATATCATTTCTATACAGATAAATGATTCTATAAAATATTATTATATTCTAATACATATGTGTATGAATATAAGCATTTTTATTACTTCACAAATGAATATACTTATTTTTGAACAAATGTGACCTACGTATACATGTAATTTAGATAAAACTTGATCTCTTAGATAAACAAATAGTGTTAAATATAATAAATAAATTTAATTTTTCATCAAATAAAAAAACTCATAATTTGAAGGGCTTATGGAGAACTACTTTTATGTAACAACGTTACGCAGAAGTGAACCCAATATATATAATTATGTGTATAGTATAAAAATGATTAAATACATTAACAAAATAGTAAAATATTATAGTAATTTTTGGAATCATTCATCATGAAAAGAAGAATATTTTAGATGGTTTACTTGTTAGATTAACAACTCTCAAATTTATGTATTAATTAAGTAATTTTTACTCTGTTGGTTTTAATAATAATTCAACTATGAGTAATAATCCAATAAATATTTATGTATTGAAATCTTAGTACATATAGATGATTTGTGTTCTTATTTTTCTTTTTCTTTTTAGGTGAGTTCTACAAGTAATTTTTATATACATACATGTATATCGAAATTTATCATTTTTAAGTTTTAGATTTTCATAATTTTAAAAATCAATAGTTTTTAACTCCATAAATGGTTTGAACATTATTGATTTTTAAATTATAAAAAATATATACGAAAATTTAAAAGTCATAAACTTTTGTATATGAACTAAATACAAGTAAGAGTTACAAAAAAATAAGGAGAAAAAGAAATTTTTTTTAGAAAGCTCAAATCATGTATACACATTGATGATTTAATACATGAGAATGTACTGAATCATTACCTTCTAAGCAAGTAAGCATCACCTTCACGGAGTTATACAAAAAATAAATTTTTTTTCAAATATACCCATTATTTCTAACCATAATTCCGAATGTACTCGTTACGTTTCAAAAATCCCAGATAAAAAATTCCAAATATACCTACTACGTTTGCACAAAATCGTCCCTCACCGACGTGAGAAAACAGTGTTAGAAAACAAGTAAAATTACTAAAATGCCCATGAGAATAGTGCAGAATATGTATATTTATTTATAAAATATTCTCACACTTTTAATAATAGATATGTTCATTCAAATAAATATTTTATGTGAAAATTATTGAAAAATTATGTTTTTATAAAATCCTTATTTATTAGATTTTAAACCTCGGTACATGTTATTGTTTGATTGTTTATTCAAGTGTATAAAATAATTAAATATATTATCCAACTTGAAATTAAATAATCTTACAAATCAAATAGGTATAAAACTGATGAAAAATTTATTGTAGCCTGTTCAACTTATATGGGCACAATTACAAATCATTTTGATAATTCGGATCATTGAAACTAACTGCATGTGCACGGTTGCTGGGTGAGCAGGAGGAGTGCCAAAAGACGGTGCTCCATCATGTTCAACGACTCAACCATGGCCGCCGTCAGCACCCATTCAAGATTCGATCACTCGTAGCCATAAATCACAAGATCAGTGCCAACCAATCGATTGTTTGAAAAATACGATTAAGGCCGCCACTCTCTCTCTTCTCTAGAAACATCTGTTCTTGTAAGAGCGGCAGGATCATCTAATCCCTCGCCACTGTCATCCTCTACTCCATGAATAGTGGGATAAGCAGGTGATCCATCTCAACATCACCTCCTCCGCCAACTTCCTCGATTCCGACGTGAATATGTGTGTCGATTCCTTCCCGCTCGTTGAATTCCCGATGCGCGAGGAGCACAGCAATCCTCATGTTGCCGCTGCCGCCTTTGGTACCATTACCTTAGGCATCTTCGGATACATGTCGTTGGAGTACATGGAGTGCGGCAAAACCGCGACGATGGGTAACGTCTACAACTTTGGCCTCGTGGCGCTGGAAGTAGTGAGCGGGTGTAAAGCCGTGGACTTCCGGTGGCCGGAGGAGCTATTTGTGGAGAAAATCCCACAATTAGGGGTGAGAAAAAGGGCGCTAGTGGAGCTGGTGAACAGGAGGTTGGATGGAGACTACAAGATTGAGGAGTTGGCGAGAATGGGGCTAGCTTGCACGCATTCAGATCTTGAGTTAAGGCATAACATGCGGCAGATTGTGAGAATTCTTGATGGGAAGGATGACTGACTGCAGCTCGTGACAGAGGAGAAATGGGGGTTGTAAATCAAGATCATGGTCTCTCTGTTACTAGTGAATAGAATTCAGGCCCAGTGGTATTCTAGGCATTTTAAAAAAATCGACCATGTTTTTACAACGCTTCTGTTAATTAACATAACGAATCATGACGGACCGGGTAAATTCAGGATTTTGTGTTTTAAAATGGGTGTAAACAGGAAAACTTTTTGACATGTTTCTCCGTCTAAAACTCGTCACATGGGACCGTTGCAGGCCTGAATGTGCATGACATTAATGCACTTGAATTAGACATTACGTACGGGCTGCAAGATGAAAGACCCGTTTTTTTTATTTTGCTTCGGACGCCCTGCACATTGCGTACGGGCTGCAATATGAAAAACATGCTGCAAAGACGACTTGACAGGTTTTGCCCGCACACCCCTGCAGGTTTTGCCCGCACAACCCTGGCATCGTAAAAACTTTTCCTCAGACATGAGTTTTTTTACCAAACACGCCCGAAGTGAGCATGTTTGGTATACTTTAAAATCGATTTAGACTTTGAGACAACCCCATGCATTGAATGGAACTGGGTTGACGCGAAGTCCCAAAAAGCAGCGCGCAAAATTGGGCCCACATAGTTTTGCGAACTGGATTGATGGAAAGCAAAATTCACGAATAGACGGTTATTAATTTAACTTTGTAACTATAATATAAGAAAATTAAATAAAGGACGTGCTTCTTGGCTATCTTTTCAATATAAGAATTTCTTAAACAAGTCCGTTTCAACTTATTTGTACTATTTGTAAGATTTAACGTGAGTAGGGTACATAGGGTCAACTTTGGAGTGCAATTTGAGTTTAGCAGATGTAGTTGGGAGTTGGCTCTACTTTTACCTTATTCTTAAAAACTTTTATCCTAACTATGTTTTAAGTCAAAATTTTTCTGTGCTTACTTTATTCTATATTTTAAGGTTAGGTCTGGTTTTGAATTCAGTTTCAAATCAAAGTGGTCTTTACCTTATATGTAAAAACTATAATTTTATTAAAATCTTATTTAAAAATCTTAATCAAGATGATAATAATATAATTTTTGAAATACATTTATTAAATCTACTAAATAATAGATAAATTAAATAAGTTTTTACATCTTTAAACAATATATTTGTCTTTCAATATAAAAGATAATTCATAAAATGTATACTGAACATAAATTAATAATTTAGATTAGTTACGACATACGGGCCTTGTAACCTATCCTACAATAATTGAACTGAGTATTATTTTTTACTTGAAAACTGCCATATCATATAGGTGTAAAAATAAAAAACTATCTTACTCTACCAAATTGACTCATCGGTACCCCGCCACAGTTGCACCTTTAGATCGACCGATCGGATACCCAAAAATAAATACAGTAGGTTCCTATTTTTATGCTCACAAGGTAGAAAGGTCTAAGTACAAAAAAAATACTTTGTTTAATTAAGTTTCAAAGTCGACTATCTAGTATCAACGTAAATTACTAATATATATTCAATAGATATTTTATAAAATATCTTTTATATTAAAAGACATAGATATATTCTTTAAATATACAATAACTTGTTTAATTTATCTACTCTTTAGTAGATTTTATAAATATATTTTTAAAATTATATTATTATTATTATTATCTTGATTATAGGTTTTAAGTAAGATTTTTCATAAAATTATAGTTTTCAAATAGAATAGAAAGACTATTTTAAATAGCCAATTTGGAACTGAAATTAAAATCGTTCCAACCTTTATAATATGATAAGTTAGGTATACAGCAGACTTGACCTAAAAAGGATAAGATAGGAGTTTTTAGGAAGAGAATAAGTTATAGTCAACTTCGAAGTAAATCTACTTGACCTAAGTTGTACATCTACTTATATATGAGCCTTATATATATATATTTTAATTTTAAATAATATATTTTTTAAATTTGAAACATTTATCATGTTTATCCATATGTACTTATGGTCCAAAAAATCACAGTATCAGAAATCTTTGTACATTATATTCGCTATAATTTTTTAAAAAATTAATAGTAATATATTTTGATTCTCAAAAGATGCTTTTTTAAAAAATATAAGTTTCCGAAAAGTTTAAATTTTTGTAATTTGATAAAATAAATGGTGTTAAACAATATAAATGTTCTTATTTGGAAAAAATAACTTTAAATAAAAATAATGGGCAATTTCGGGCTGTACAAATACCAATAAAAAAGGACAGCTGCGTTGAATATTGCCCTTATTGAATTAAGATATTAGAAATTATTTTGATTTGAATCTGTCCGTAGAGGAGCCTTTTAAAAGTTATGAATTAACGTACATGTAAGCTAATTCGGTTTTTTAAAATGTATTTCAATTCTAT
Source organism: Annona cherimola (assembly GCA_030490835.1). NCBI lineage: Eukaryota > Viridiplantae > Streptophyta > Magnoliopsida > Magnoliales > Annonaceae > Annona > Annona cherimola. Next base: position 63,524,277 of record CM059973.1, on the reverse strand, counting down.
AAATTATTAGTCTAAATAACATAAAAGTTTAAGACGGAGTATATACATTTCGTTTGTTGTTAAACAATGATTTTGATGCATGGCTTTTTTGAATCCTCAATTAAAACAATATTTTGATTTTTTGGCTAAATAGATAATTAAATTACATAAAAAAGTTTCATAAGGAGTATATAAACTTCGTTTGTAGTTAAACAATGATTTTGATGCATGGCTTTTTTGAATCCTCAATTAAAGCAATATTTTGATTTTTTTGGCTAAATAGATAATAAAAAATTAGATCACCATTCCCACCAAAATTTAAAATGACTTAGATGTGATAATATTACCATCCCAAAAATGATATGTTAGTGTTTGTAAAAAAAAAATTATATGTTCATAGTTTTGAGCCATGTTATTGTTAAATTTATAAGATTTTAAACATTAAGTAATAAAATTTTAAAAATATCTTAGAAGGTCGAACAACCAAGCATGGATGGCTTCCCATCCATCTATAGCAGGAAAGGAAATCCAGAGGCACAGGCTTTGCGATAAGGTCAAGTCAATTGATGGGCCCCCCCACTAAAAAAAAAAAAAAACCCCACTAAAAAAAGAAAAAAAAAAAAAAACCCAAAGAAGACCTCCTTTGCATGCATTGTCTAGCCTTTGTACCTTTCGTCCGTTGCGATAATCAGATGAACATGTGCACCGTCACCCAGTTCGCAACAATTTTCTTTTTCGATAAAGGATTCGCCAAAAAGTTTGATCTGAAGGCATGTGAAAACTATCTAATAATCATCTGTTTTCCTACCAATCGGCAGATAAATTCGTTATAGTTGAGGCTACCTCCTACAAGAAGTAGACTTTTGGATCTCGTTGCAAAACATCTTAAATTCGTCCTTTCAATTTAATTGTGATAAAAAACTTTCTTCTCGAATTCGTTGCGTAAGCAGCATTGCGTTCTTTTTGGGCAACGAGAATCAAATTGTAATAATTTATATTTTGTAAAGAAAATCGTTGCATTTAATATTAAGGTTTGGTTTAGCATATGCAAAAACAAAACTTTTTTCCTTTCTTTTCTACGCACTTTCTATATAATTTGATATTTTAACTGATTACTTATTTAATTTTTTGTCATTATTTGAATGATCAACTGACTAACATGAGTGTGTGTATAAGGTGTTAAAGTACAAAGTTTTGAACTTCGAAATTGGATAGAGGTAATGGCCTCATTACCTCTTTCTCCTAGACAATAATGATTATTTTGAAGAAAGAGCAAATAAAATTAAAATAGGTATTGTATTTATATACAAAAATATGTAAAACTAATTAGAATGTATTAGGCATCTTCCTTGACGCATAGGACGCATAGGTGTTGTTTGGTAATAGAGAAGAGTCAGAAAGAGTGGGCAAGAGTGGGATTGCGTTTTCTAATGTCAATAATTGCTCCATCAATTACATTATTTTTCTCCTGTTACTCTTATTTTTCAATCATTTCTCCTATCAACTATTTTTAATAAATTTATTTATTCCAATTGTACCTCTATCATTTCATATCAATCACACATTTATCAAAATATTCTCTTTTTTATTTCCCACAATTTCCCACAGTATAACAATTTTACACATTATCAAATATCACCACAGTCTCAACTATTCCTAATCTCATTATAAAGCACCCATGTAGGACACATGTCCGATTGAACCCCTTGAGTATAGCCCATAAATAGTCATATGGGTGACAATGGTAATGACAAAATATAACCGAAAATTATCCTGACCTCATTATTTCACATCCCTTAAGTCTCTTGTCCAGAAGATCACATATAAACTCAGAGAACATATCTATATAAAAGGAACTTAAAAAGAAGAAGGGTACACACTCCAAGCCTATATTTCAAATTTCAAAATCTTGGCTCATAGTCTCGACTATCTAGTCTTATTACAAAGTTGAACCCATGAAGGACACATCTCCAATTGACCACCCTGAATGTAGCCCACGAATAGTCCATTAGGGTGAAAATGTTAATGGCAAAAGACAACCCACACTAGCAAAATCATCCCGACCTCATTATTTCACATCCCTTGAATCTCTGGTCATGGACTCATAGAATATATCTATATAAAAGGAACTTTAGAAAAAAAAAAAAAGGAAACACTCTAGAAAAAAAGAAGGATACACTCTTCAAGCTGATGCTGGCATCTCCTTCTCCCTCTCCTTAACTTCAATTTCAAATTTTAAGCAGGGACATTATTTTTCTCACTTGTTCTTGTATGTTGGAAACTCATTTTCCTGTGTTTTTTGCAAAATTTCTTGAACCATCAAGTTTTTCTTTTCCATGTAAAAAAATATTTCTTTTAGTTCTATATATGCCCACTTCATGGTTGTCGGCTCTATTCAACTTGTGCTCCATCTAGGGGTGCAACTTGGGCCGGGTTCGGCCCGAACCCAGCCCGTCGAACCCGAAAAAATGCAGTGCTGAAACTCTGATATTTTCAACCCGAACCCGATTTCAAATAGTTCTCGTTTCGGGTTCAGGCAAGCCCGAACCCGAATTTGCATTTATATAAAATATATAATTTATATTATAATAATAATATATTATAATAATAACATATTATAATAATAACATATTATAATAATAACATATTACTCATGGATGGATGATGGACAACAGAAGTACGGCATGGCAGACATGGACAGCTCATCGCCGAGATAATCTAACGTCTTAAGTGATTTCAACAAAATACTTATTCCCAATTTACATTATGATATAAGTCCAACAGTTTTTTTTTTAAAAAAATTACTCTTCACGCCTTTTCTACTGAAGCCTTTTGACCAACGAAATCCTGTGATACTAAATATTAAATTTTTTTAAGATCTTTTTTTCCAACGGGAAAATTTATGAGAACTTTAAAATTATAGTTGTAAAATAAGCTTAAAACAATAGAGGAGTAAAAAAATACAATTAATGATTAATAATACAATTTTATTGACAACGTTTACACATAATCCATATTCTACTTGATACAAAGAGAATGCTTAAAACAGGTTTCTTTCTTTCTACTCTTAAACGGTATTTGAATTTTTCTTAATTTCATACAATAAATTATTTTTTAAACTTTTTTATATAATAGATTTGTGATAAAAAAATTATATATAAAATGAGTAACAAAGACATATTAATAGAAGATGTCAACCCGAAACTCAACCCGAGCCCGAATTTCAAAAATAGGGTTAGGGTTGAGGTTTACAAATAGGGTTAGGGTTATGGTTAGGGTTGAAGTTTTACAAATAGGGTTAGGGTTAGGGTTGAGGTGAACCCGAATTTCATGAGCCCGAGTTGCACCCCTAGCTCCATCAGAAATAAATTGCAATTTTAAGGTATAATTAAAATAATTTATTTAAAATTGTTAGTGTTGATGATCGGAAATATCAAGAATTAGGCTTCGAAAAATAGGTAATGAAATATCGATGTGAGAATTTTGCATGAACAAGTAAGGGGACGTTTGATGCATGGCTTTTTTGAATCCTCTATTAAAGCAATATTTTGATTTTTTTTGACTAAATAGACAATAAAAAATTAGATCGTCATTCCCACCAAAATTTAAAATGACTTAGATGTGATAATATTACGATCCCAAAATGATATGTTAGTATTTGTCAAAAAAAAATTATATGTTCATAGTTTTGAGCCATGTTATTGTTAAATTTATAAGATTTTAAACATTAAGTAATAAAATTTTAAAAATATCTTAGAAGGTCGAACAACCAAGCATGGGTGGCTTCCCATCCATCTATAGCAGGAAAGGAAATCCCCCCCCCCCCCCCCCCCCCCCCCCCCCCCCCCCCCCCCCCACCCCACACCCCCCACACGAAAACCAAAAAAATCTCCCCCCCACGAAAACCAAAAAAATCTTTGCATGCATTGTCTAGTCATTGGACCTTTCGTCCGTTGCGATTGCGAAAATTAGATGAACATGTGCAACGTCACCCACTTCGCAACAATTTTCTTTGAGCACCGATCTTTTACCCGGTCAAAAAAATATTTTTTTTTAATTTTTTTTTTGAAAATAATTTTATAAAGATTTAAAATGACTTAAATACTCCTGTATTTAAAAATCCAAAATAAATATATAGACATATCTAAAAATGATAAAACTTGGTTTATAAATTAAATATAACTAGATTAACAAGTTTATAAAATTATTTTTCAAAAAAAAATTAAAAAAATATATTTTTTGACCGGTCGGAAATCACCGATTTCCGACCGGTCTGAAAAGATCATTCGTCATTTTCTTTTTCGATAAGGATTCGCCACACAGTTTGATCTGAATGCATGTGAAAAACTATCTAATAGTCATCTGTTTTCCTACCAATCGGCAGATAAATTCGTTATATTTGAGGCTACCTGCTACAAGAATTAGACTTTTGGAGCTCGTTGCAGAACATCTTAAATTCGTCCTTTCAAGGAAACTTTCTTCTCGAATTCGTTGCATAAGCAGCATTGCGTTTTTTGGGCAACGAGAATCAAATTGTAATAATGTATATTTTGTAAAGAAAATCGTTGCATTTAATATTACGGTTTGGTTTAGCATCTGCAAAAACAAAACTTTTCCTTTCTTTTCTATGCACTTTCTATATAATTTGATGTTTTAACTGATTACTTATTTAATTTTTTGTCATTATTTGAATGATCAATTGACTAACATGAGTGTGTGTATAAGGTGTTAAAGTACAAAGTTTCGAACTTCAAAATTGGATAGGGGTAATAGCCTCATTACCTCTTTCTCCTAGACAATAATGATTATTTTGAAGAAAGAGAAAATAAAATTAAAATGGATATTAGATTAATATACAAAAATATGTAAAACTAATTAGAATGTATTAGGCATCTGCCTTGACGCATAGGACGCATAGGTGTTGTTTTGTAATAGAGAAGAGTGAGAAAGAGTGGGCAAGAGTGGGATTGTGTTTCCCAATAATTACTCCATTAATTAAACTATTTTCCCCCTGTTACTTTTATTTTTCAATCATTTGTCCTACCAACTATCTTCAATAAACTTATTTATTCCAATTATACCTCTATCATTTCATATCAATTATACATTTATCGAAATATTCACTTTTCTATTTTCCACCATTTCCTACAATACAACAATTTTACACATTACTAAATGTTATCATGGTCTCAACTATCCCTAATCTCATTATAGAGCACCATGTAGGATACATGTCCAATTGAACCCCTCGAGTATAGCCCATAAATAGTCTATATGGGTGACAATGTTAACGACAAAATATAACCCAAAATTATCCTGACTTCATTATTTTACATCCCTTGAGTCTCTTGTCTAGAAGATCACATATGAACTCAGAGAACATATCTATATAAAAGGAACTTAAAAAGAAGGGTTACATACTTGACGCCTATATTTCAAATTTCAAAACCTTGGCTCATAATCTTGACTATCCAGTCTCATCACAAAGCTTAATCCATGAAGGACACATCCCCAATTGATTACCCTGAATGTAGCCCATGAATAATCCATTAGGGTGACAATGTTAATGGCAAAAGACAATCCACACTAGCAAAATCGTCCTGATCTCATTATTTCACATCCCTTGGATCTCTTGTCTAGAAGATCACAATGGACTCATAGAATACATCTATATAAAAGGAACTTTAGAAAAAAAGAAGGATACACTCTTCAAGCTGATGTTGGCATCTCCCTCTCCCTCTCCTTAACTTCAAATTCAAATTTAAAGCAGGGACATTATTTTTCTTTCTTGTTCTTGTATATTGGAAACTCATTTTCCTGTGATTTTTGTAAAAGTTCTTGAACCCATCAAGTTTTTCTTTTTCATTTCCATGTAAAAAAAAATATTTCTTTTAGTTCCATATATGCCCACTTGATGGTTGTCGGCCCTATTCAACTTGTGCTCCGTCAGAAATAAATTGCAATTTTAAGGTATAATTAAATAATTTATTTAATATTGTTAGTGTCGATGATCATAAATATCAAGTATTAGGCTTCAAAAAAAAGACAATGAAATATCGATGTGAGAATTTTGTATGAAAAAGTAATTCTTGGGAAGGCACCACAACTTCTAAAAATTATAAGAGAAGAGACCCAAATACTAGTGAAGAAGATTGACGTTCAAAAGTTTCTTTCCTATCTTCTTTACTTTATATAGAGTGTGTTTAGTAACAACAAAAGTTGTCAAGTTAAAACTTTTCAATCTAAAATTTTTCACTCTCCACAACTACTCTATTTTTTAATCATTTCTTCACATTTTTTTACACAACTACTCTACTTTTCAATCATTTCTACACAACTACTAACACAACTAACCTATTTATTTCAACTTTATCCTATTTATTCCTCATTATTATCCCTATCATATCACATCATTTGACAACTTCTCATCTCTACAACTTTTCATCAAAAGTTTTATCCATTCCCAAACACACCCATAGTCTTATTAGTAAACTCCTCATGAGCTTTCTTGCCAACCCAATTATCATGGCTAATTTTTTTTTTTTTTTTTATAAAGAATTGTCATTGCTAGATTGTGCAGTGAGCTATTAGGAGATTTCGTCATAGACAAGAGAGGTTTTGTTTGGTAATAAATGTGCTTGAGATTATATGGCAAATGTGCAAACTCCACATTTTCTAACTAATTATTTAATAATTTAACAATTTTATTTTCAAACTTTATCTTTATAATCCAATGATTTGTCCTTCCAACTGCCATGTATATCCTAACTTTACCCACATCATTTTATATCAATTAAACAAAACTTTAAAATATTTCTTTTCTCGTTCCTCTCCCCCATCCCAAAATATTACCAAAATCAACGTTAAAGTAAGGTCTCCAGTGTGGTAAGACGGGCTTGTTAGATGCTGACATTAACAGGCCATTCCATCAGCCGTCCGGTTTGACCCACGTGACAGTTGATGATAAATTCACATTCAGTGGCGTCTCCTCGCGATCCGTGCGCTCTCCATTAGCACACATGGCTAATGCATTGCATGACCGAACCAAAAAGCTTTGGAAGGTACAGCTACGTATGTAAATGTAGACGTGGGAATCTGGGCTGGACATTCCCGGTAAACGTTCACTCGACTTTTACCTTATTTTTAAAAATTATATTTAATCTTATTTTTATACCAAGTTGGGACAAAGTCCACCTGACTTTTACTTTTTTTTTTTTTTTTTTTTTATAAATTTTAGGACAAATTTCAGGTCGATATCAATTAATTTTGAGACGGTAAGTTGGGTAAAAAATACGAGTTAAATAAAATAATTTTAAAAATTTATATACCTATTAAACACAAATATACATTTATACCAAATTTAAATGTTCTATGATTCAATATTTTACTAATTATTCAAAAACATATTATTACTAAAAAATATGATAAAAATAGTATAACTTTATTAAAATAGGTAATATATAATGAGGAGTGATCTTCTTCTATTATTGAAATAGTTAATTGTAAAAAATATAAAAATTTCGAAAGAAAATAATAATAAGATTTAAATATAGACTTATAATTTTTAATATATAAATATATGTGGGCAGACTGAGACTCTTTAAGTTAGGACATAATTAACCAACTTCGATCCTATTTTTGAATTTCAATAAAAAAATTTAACCCAACACTATACCTAGTCAAAAAAGTGTTGGTTTTATATGATAAAAAACAAGTCGGGTCAGGAGCAGGTCATAAGTCAACAGCCCAATTCCCACCCCTATCTGAAACCGAACAAAATGGGACTTGAGGCATAGACTTCGGAGCAGAGTTGTTCCTATTAGTCAAATTAATTAGTTAATTTAATTGTATTGAAATTGAAATAAATGCCACAATAATAAATAAATTAAAGATCAAAACATCCTTTGGGGTTGATCATCTTCGACTGGCTTAAAAGTATAATTTTAAGTATTTTTTAAGTTCTTTTTACAAACACGTTAAACCAAGTGTGTTGAATCTATAAACCACCTTTTACTATTTTTGGATATTTTTTAAGTATTTTTTAAAGATTTTTAAATACGGTAGTTTTGTTCTAATTTTCTATCCTCTAAAAATTATGACAATGCCAATGCGTCTAAAAATATTTTAAAAATACTTAAAATAGGATAATTTGCAAATATCCCCACATAATTTGACCAAAATTGTAAATATACCTCATAGTTTTACGAATTTCAGATAACCTCACATAATTTCAATGAAATTGTAGATAACCTTCGTATTGACGGCTCAATAGTAATGGCTGAGTACATGCTGTTAAATGAAAATTGTCTGTCCCAAATTATCATTGGATTTAGGGCATGAATGGGAGAGTGATATGGATGGAATTCCGTTAAGGGGCGTCCATCAAGAGCAGGGCCGTTCAGAGCACTTAAACGAACCTAGAGGACCTGTTTCTCTTGACATTGGGAAAGGGTTGATTGCTTCGGATGATACTTGGGAGGCTAAGAATCAAATCTGTTCTCTCTTCCCTCATTTCAACCTGGAGGACCAGGTTGGTTCTTACCCCGGCGGGAATGATATGACCAACGCTCTTGCTGGAGGGACTGGGCCACAAGTAGGGGCTGAGGAGGAGCTACAACAAGTGCGGGACGGAGAGTTGCTTCCGCAAACGATTAATCAACGGCGCACACTCAGGCCACGTAGGCAACTTAGGCCGCGGGAGAGGCTGGACCTATGATGGAGGGCAACTAACGACTTCTGCCAGGCCGTGCATGTCCGTGCATGTTAGTTAGAAGGATCGTGTCCTAGCATAGGCTGCATATAAAAGTTTGTCTGTTATTTTTTCCAAGCAGACGAATTTACACCTTTTTCTTGTATTCCAAGAATCCGGATATGTTCCCTCCGTTAAGAGGAACCCTGCTTGGATCGGATTAAGCGATCAGCGGGAATCGATTCAGATAAGAATTATTCAGCATAAGCTATATTCTTATCAGAGAGACGGTTCCAAAGCTTCATCCATACGTAGTCACGGGTAGCACGTACAAGAGATATGATTTAAAACACCAACAAACAGTAACAGTACTGGCAAAGGCACTGCTTCGTGCATTCTTATCCAATCCAACCGTTGTATATATGTAATAATATTTTTGCATATACAGATGAACAGGCCTCCTCCTCACGTTCTGCATTCTTCTACTGCAGATGGCCCGAACTTCATAATAAATGGGCGGTGCTAGCTTGACCAGATTCGATGGCCACGCTTGGATTTTTGCTAATTAACGATCAGAATTTAAAAATTTGAAATCTAAGGCTACAATTGAACGGCCTGAAATTCTGGATCATGGCCAGCGCTGATGCTCAGGTGGTGGGTTTTTAATTTGAGTTTTCTACTATTATAGTTGAGATTTGTGATGGGATAGGACCCGCTTGGAGTTTTTCGGGCTGCTCGATGGGATGACGATGGAGCATGGATGTTCGTGAATACCATCTTTATAATCAAATTCGAAATTTGAAGATATATCCGATCGCGTCGATTTAGCCGCTGTTCTAATCAAACTAAACCGGAATTCCAAATATAAGGCAAAAATTTGAGATAAAAAAACTATGTAACAAAAATCATTGTAGAGTCTACACAAATTAGCAGTTCGTTAGTCTTACCCGGATAAGATTGGCCAATAGCTCATCCAGATCTAATGAGGTCGAACGAAAATGAGGTAGGAACCAAATCAAAAACTTGGAATTGATTTATACGACCATTGATGGAAAGAAAGATTAGCGAGTTTTTTTCTTTTGGTTTCAGTATCCATAATTGTCTCTTTCATAAGGGAGATGACGAAAAGGGTTATTTTTATTATTTTTTAAAATTTCAAACCCTATATTAACAATAGATGACAAGAAGTGGGCTCATGGGGGTCATCTATAATTTCAACGAAACTATGCAAGGTTATCTCAAATTCATAAAATTATATTGGTATATTTGTGATTTTAGTCAAACTATGTAGGTTTATTTGTAAATTACCCTTAAAAATATTCAAAAATAGTAAAACTTGGTTTATAGGTTTAATACAATTAGTCTAATATGTTTGTAAAAAAATGAAAAAAATACCTAAACATACATTTTTTAGGCTGACCTAAGTGAGGCCGCCTAAGTTGATCATCTTCTAATATCCTTAGTCTCAAACTTAATCAGACTCATTTCTATATAACCGGGTTACATAAAAACGGTTCCATGTAACCCTCTTAAATTTTAAGATCTTGATGTTTGGTGAAAATTCAATCCATTAATTATACTTAACATCATTTGTTTAGTTACAAGACCAAGCTTCGCTCAAATTTAACAAGTGCATATACCACATTTGTTAAAAAATAGGTACATTCATGTGTAAATTAGAAAAAATGCTTAAATCCATTCACATATGTATTAGAATGTAGTAATATTTTATAGAATCATTTATCCATGTCGTAATAATATTTTAGATGGTTTAGATGTTGAAAATACTACTCAAAGTTAATATTTAGCATTATATCATTTTATTATGTTGATTTTACATATTTATAGATGAGACCCATATACAGACATTGGACAAATGAAAAGGTTTTCATGATAATATAAGTGATGCTAAACACAATACATAGAATGAATTTTTCATTAAATATCTAGATATAGAAAATGGAGGAGGTTGCATAGAAAGAAGGTTTTGTAGAAGCATATTCCAAGCGTAATAAGTAAAATATTGATTAACTAAGTTGATATAATTCAAATATTTGGAAATGTTATAAATCTATGAATATAAAAAGTCAATACAAATTAATCTGAATGCACAAGAATATACGGGGCGTTAAAACCATTAGGCTAGAAGAACGAGTAGAAATGAGTTTGTATATCATACTGTAAGAATATAAAGGTCGGGTAATCTGAAAAGCTCTGCGGGCCTCTTCCGTACAATGATATGACAAGATTTGTAGGTACGTTGTTTTAAGGTGTGTTTGGGAATGGATAAAACTTTTGATGAAAAGTTTTGAAGAGTAAAAGTTATCAAATGATGTGATATGATATGAGTAATGATGAGGAGTAAAGATGATAAAGTTAAAATAGATAGGTTAATTGTATAGGTAGTTGTGTAAAAATGATTGAAAAGTAGGATAGTTGTATGGGAGAATGTGAAAAAATGATTAAAACATATGATAATTATAGAGAGTGAAAATTTTTAGATTGAAAAGTTTTAAGTTGACATTTTTTCCTCATTGCCAAACACACCCTTGAAGAAAACTACGCTGAGTATGACATGATTGTAGGTTCGTTGTTTTTTTTAGTATGTATTATATACATTACGACAGGTGGCATTTGGCCATGTGGAAGGGGACGTTTGGTAATGAGGTATGGGAAACGCGAGTGCATCGATTTTAAAGCACTTCATTAATCATCTAATCATTATATTTTACCTCTATATTCTAATCATTTTTCCTATCAATTACCTTTCAATAAACCTATTTATTCCAATTTTACTCCTATCATTTCATATCAATCATACAATTTTCAAAATATTCTATTTCTACTCTTACCAAATACCACCTTTTCAACAACTTTCCTTTTCCCAAATGTCCCCTAAAATTATAGGATTGTGGGAAATCGTGGGGAAATAAAGAAAATATTTTGAAAAGTGTGTAATTGATATGAAATGATAGATGTAAAGTTGGAATAAATAATATTGTCAAAAAGAAAAATAATTGAAAAATAGGGGCAAAAGGTTGAAAAATATAATTGATAGAAGGAAACATCATTAATTGGACAATGTGCCATAAGTACAAATCTCATGGTTTCCCATGGAATTTTGATATCAAAATCAAGCACATTTAACTCTCACATTATGGATGGATTTTTTTTAAGATTGCAATCCTATGCACCCAGGTGCATTTAGGCTTTATGCGCCCAAGCGCATATACCCATTTTTTTAAATTTTTTTACACAACTGTTAATCTAAGTGTATTTAACATGTATAACAATTTTTATATTTTTTGGAGATTTTTAAATATTTTTTCTGATTTTTAAAAATTAGTGGCATTTTTAGTAATTTAAATACACTTAGATCAACAGTTGTGTAAAAAAAGTTTCGAAAAAATATGAGTACAATACACTCGGGTGCATTGGATTACAATCTTTTTTTAGAATAATTTGCATATATACTCATGTAATTTGATGCTAATTGCAAATATACTCGCTTAGTTTCACGAATTGTATATTACTCCCATATAGTTTCATCAAAATTGCATATTATCCTCACGCCATTACCTGTCGTTAATACTTGATATGATATTTTGAAAAATAATGAAAATGTCCTCATCAGCAAATTGGATATTACCCACACATAGTTTTATGAAAACATTATTATCCCATGAAACTATGTATACCAATAAGGATATTTTCATTATTTTTAAAAATATCACATCAAGTATTAATGATAGGTAACGGTGTGGGGGTAATACATAATTTTGGTTAAACTATTTGGGGTAATATGCAATTCGTGAAACTACGTGAGTATATCTGCAATTAGCATCAAACTATGTAGCTATATATGTAAATTACCCTTTTTTATATACAAATACCATCATATCATAGGGAATCTGTAAAGGGAATCAGAAAACCAATCTACATGCATTAGTTGGGACTCGAACACTGGTGGCCTATTTTTGCGCCAACCAATGTTACCACAGGCCTAGTGGTTATAGGTTTGTTATTTTAAGAAAACTAGGCCAAATTAAACAACTTTTGGGAAGCAACTAAGAAGACAGCCTTGTGGTACCTACAAATTCTACAGTGGTGTTGGCTGAGGATCTATCCATTTTTGACAAAAGGTTTTCTTGATTTTTCATAAGAGTGTCTACCAAATGGAAAAGTTAGAAATATTATTCAATATTTTGTTAGAATATTATATAAAAAATTGTAAGAATGTCTCAAAGTTTTATTGTAATACAAGTTGAGATGATTATAAAATACATAACCCTCAAATAGCTTTTTGGAACAAGGGAATGAGTTTGTTGTAATGAGAAGAGAAAGTAATGTAAAAGTCTTGGAAAAACTGTAAATGATTATGAATAATTATGATATGATTGAAATAATATTGAAAGAAATAGGATAGTTGTAAAAAGAAGATTAGAGTATAGGTTAAAGTAGAAAAAATAGTTTTTTTAGATAGTTAAAATGTCAAATTATTTATATGAAAATATGTGGAAGAAGAAAGAATATTAATAGAAAACATTTATACAAGATTATCAAACGTGGCCCGAATCGTGGTATTTTTTTCTTATGTAATCCATATATACGAAAAATAAAGCAAATAAAAAGCCTATCTTGTGATCTTAATTTACATAATCATGGATCATCACAAGTCTTATCTTTTTCGTGGGAATAGAGATAGGCAAACAAATGGCCCACTTGTAATTTCGGCCATTGCCGTGTTCGTCCATTTTCAGTAGGAAATGTCTGATGGAATTAAAATATATTTTGGATTATAACATGAGAAGGAAATATCTGCTATGGGATTCATGAATTATCACGCGAAGAGGGGAGGGGTGGATGCGGAGAAACTGACACGTGCAAATAGGTAGCTGTATTGAAATTCTGCTGGAATACCGATGGCGGGTGATGGAGATGCTTTTATTTTGGCAATGCATTCCTTGGGTAACTCTAGCTCTAATCCCTTCAGGACTGATAGGGAAGAGGGTTAGAGTTCCTCAAAATTTCTTTTATCAAAAAAAAAAAAAAACGGTGGACCCTGACCAAACACAAGTGGATAGAAAAGCCCCTTAAAAGCTTAAACTACTAGTTCAAGTGTTTTCTCAAGCCCATTTAATGAATTAATTCATTTCATTGCAATTTGAAAAAAAATCAACTAAGATAAAGATTTAGGTGCTGGTGGATGACCATTTCAGAACGGTCGCAAGACATTTTTTACTATTTTTAATAGAATTATTAATCTATAAATTGATTTACTGAGGGTGTATTGACACCTCACATAAATATGAAAATTAAATTTTCAAATGTGCTTAATACCATTTGGTGCACCCATTTAAGGTTTTGTAGATTCATATTTGAATTTTTAACCCATGTATTTGTAAGCTCAAATTTGTGTAGGATCCATGGGCCTCCAATGCTTTAAGCTCATTATGAAGTGATGACCACGGATCCATACGGCAGATCAGGAGCAATTTGCATCCAAGACGAAGTAAAAAGTACTTTCTCTAGACAATGAAGCAGAATCGACATAAAGAACGGTTTGAAGTAAACAAATAATTAGTGTTTTATGAGGTTTTAATGGACAAAATAAATTTGACCCTAGAAAGAGGTGGATTTGCAATATTTCAAATGATGAGTAAAAACTACTAGATCCAACCCACTAAATGAAAATCTGAATGGTTAAAATAGAAGAAGGACGTCAACAAGTGGGGCCCCATCTAAGATAAAAATATATATATAACGATCAAGACATAAATAAAGGACCAAAAATACACAAAATCAATGGCTAGGAAGGAGTTGACTTACTAGCCAAGCAAAACCATGAGCCCATTGGTGGTTTTCAAAAACCGCCTATAAATTTACCAAGAGGCCCACTTTAGGATAGAATTTTGCAAAAAAAGAAAAAATAGAATTGTGCAAAATATTATTAAAAAATATCAATATGCAAATTATCAAACTTGAAAAGCTATAAAAGGACCCCCTCTCCCCCCATTTGGGGCACAAAAAAAAACACCCAACATACCCTAAAACTCATCTTCTCATCCATTTTACCATTCGGAATCTCTTGTCATTAGACTTTTTTTCAGCATATTCCAGCTCTCCTCTCCATTTGCATTAAAAAAAACAACACATAGCATACTCATGCCCCTGTTCTTTGCATCATCATCCCTTTTTCATTTTTTATTTTTTATTTAAAAAAAACAAAACTCCAGCATGACATTCCTCTTTGCATCAGCCTATTTTCCATTTTTATTTTTTTAAAAAATATATATCAAAAAAGACCCAGTATGTTATTTCCCCTGTGCATCATCTCCCTTTTCATTTTGTTTTTTTTTAAATCAAAAGACAAACCTCCAGCATGTCATTCCTCTTTGCATCAGCCTCTTTTCCATTTTTTTTTAAAATATATATATGGAATATATTCAGGTGCAGCGTCGCTGAAATGGGCCCCACATGATCATCAAATCATAATCTACTCCACCCATTGCATTTAAAATAATGTATTCTATTACCATACCAATTTTCATCCCAATCAGATACTTTAAAGTTGTTATTTACATTAAACTATTTTATTATGTTGGATTTGTACTATTTTCAGATGGGGCCCATATACATATCTGATTGGGATGAAAATTGGTATGATAATAGAATACATTATTTTAAATACAATTGGTGGAGTAGATCATGATTTCATGATCATATGGGGCCCATTTTTGGGCAACTGCACCGCTGTTCCGGTTAGGGGTGCAAGTCGGTCCGGGTACCCCCGGGTAGGGGTGGAACCTACCCTTACCCATTTTTTAAAAATGTCTACCATATTTTAGACCGGGTCGGTCCGGAGCCTACCCTACCCAATTTTTTCAAGTGCGGGTCGGTTCCGATTTGGTTCCAAATCGGTTCCTAAAAACGTCACTGCAGTTCCTTGTGATTAACACCACTGCATTGCTCTCATGTGGTCATAGTATATTACATATGAGTGACATGCACCTTTGGATAAAAAAAATTGGGGAGCTTCTGGCAAATAGTCTATACGTTTTGGGTTTGAAAAAATACCATTGATTTTTTCAATTTCAGCCTCCTCACGAGTCACCTAAATTCTTCACATTCTCCATTTGGGGATTTTCTTTCTCATCACATTCACGAGTCATGGCATCGTCTCCCTTGCGCCCAATGCCATTATCGGTGCCTGTCTCACCTTCAACAGTAGTCGACCGTGAGAGAGACGACCATCGAAGGCGAGACAGATGCAAGCAATGACATCAGGTTTGAGGTAAATGATGTCACCAGCAAGAGGAGGAAAATTCTCAAATTGAAAGCGTAGGCGAAGTAGGTGCGATTGTGCGAGTGGGTCGATAAGGCGTAACTAATGAAAAATTGGAAAATTATGCAACGATCATGGCCCAAACTAGCATAAAAAACGAAGGAAAAAGACCACAGAAGCAAGGGAAAAAAACTCAGAGAAGCAGGTATATACCTCCTTTGAGGAAATCACGCCAGTCGAAGAGAACCGAAGAAAGATTGATGGAAACGAAAATGAAAAGGATTCCTAGGGCTGGACTGCAGGAGAAAGCGGAAATATAGATGCCTGCGTCCGATGGATCGAAGTCGCAGATGCGTTCTTGGAGGAAGAGCAGAGGGTAGCACCGCAGCAGGATACCGGCAGGGACGTCGAACCGTCGAAGCCAGCAGGCAGCAGGACTGCAGGAGGATCTAGATTGTCGTCGCCGACTGAATGAGAGGCAGCGAACAGCGAGGTTGCGGGCCTGCGGCGAGGGGTTTCCGATTTCGACTCTAGTCCGTTTGGATTTTGGAAATGGGATTAGAGCAGGGCGCTTAGGGCAGCCGTCTCTGAATATAAGATATATATATTATATGCAATCCGGGTCGGTTCCGGGTACCCGGCACCTGGAACCGACTCTATTTAGGGTACCCGGACCGACTTGCACCCCTAGTTCCGGTGTAGTGACGCTGCACCGGAACAACTCTCTCTCTATATATATATATATAAAGACCCAGCATGTTATTTCCCTTGTGCATTATCTCCCTTTTCATTTTTGTTTTTTTTTAGAAAAAACAAAAGACAAACCTCCTGCACGTCATCATCCTTACTTTTCATTTTTCATTAAAAAAATCAACACGTTATTGCATCATCCTCATTTTCATTTTTCATTTTTTTATAAAAAAAAATTAAGGGAAAAGAGTCCAGACCAAGCACAACACTTGCCCTTTTGCATTATCTTCCATTTTTTCTTTTTTCTTTTTTAAAAAAACAATGCTGCTGCATCCCATCTTCTCATTTTTTATAATTTTTTTAATATCCTTATCTATGTCCTGTTATGATATGACATGTTCTTTTTAATACAATCACATATTTTCCACATAAAAATGAATGAATGAGAATTAAAATCTGACAGGTAATTTTCATTCATAGACTTTTAACGAAACTATTCTTATTTCTTAGCTAAAAAAAAAGTAAGCTTCATTTATGAAAATGAAATTTCTGTACTCTCTTCCAAGTTGAGTTAGGGCCTCATAAAAAGCTTAGGGATTAACTTCCTGCCTCCACCCTCCTGAGCTTTTACATATAAAATATATGTCAATTTTCCACATTCCTAGGACCAATATACTAGAAAAATAAAGTTGTTTTTTTTTCTAGTTGTGAGTTCATCCAGAAAATCTCTGTATTTCAGTATCTTGTTGTATACAGACTAACTACCGTTATCTGGTTAGTAGCGACTCCAAAAATTAATATATTAAATTTTATCAGCATTTGTATATATTTTACTGACTATTAATTGCGCCTAATTGAGATACATGTTTGTGTTTGACTAACTCGCATCATTTAAAAATCTCTAAGAACTTGCATCATCTAAAAGTTTTAACGCTTGCATCTCCCTTCTTTAACCTCAATGTCTACACCTTTTATATTTTTTTCATTTATGATCTTGAACCCCTCTTCTACACCTTTTTATATTTTTATTTGCATGTTTAATTTTTATATTTAACTTGCATTATATCTAATCAGCTAACCCGCTAACTTGCATTTCATATTTACTTTCCTGCCTCATATTGGCTCATTTATTGTTCTGTTTAGTTCACAACTATCTTTTTTTGTTTCTATTGGGCATACCTTATATTAGGCCCATTTGTTGGCCCATCATAGCGCAAAAAAAATTACGTGCTATAGTTTGGCGACTCCACTGGGGAAAAGCTAGGAGTGCTAATTTCTATTTTTTTAGTAAAAGTTCAAGGACGGTATTTTGTTTTAAAAAAAAAAGTAAAAGTTTCAAATTTTTTAAAGGAAAAAAAGAGAAAAGGATTCTAATTCTTTTGTTTTAAAAAAGGGTAAAAATAAGAAATTAATATCCTTTTCGAGAAGAATTATAGAATTTAAGTGTAATTGGATATTAAACATCTACTTATATAGTAAGAATAGCACGTAAAAAAGAAATACCACTACTCCATAGTCTAGTGGTCACTAGGTCTAAAGCAAGCCAAACAAACTTGACTGAAGCAACACAGAATAGGGGAGGGTCATCCTCAAATCACCCGGTGACAGATCTCATAAAATCCTGGAAAGGTTAGAGAACTTAAACCCATCTAGGAACGAAGAAGGCAACAGGGAAGGCGCTTCCACTAGTAATACGCATAAAGAAAAAGACATAGATTATTACGAAGAGGAAGAGATTATTCTAAAACACACCACGGATAAAATTGAAAAAGTAAAAGAAACACTCCAATCTCAATTAAAATAACTAGAGGACAAAGTAAGGCAATATAGTGGAGAAGGGTTGCCATCCTCAAAAATAGAAGATTTATGTCCTTTCCCTGACATTAGTCTACCTGACGAGTTTGAAATACCATTCTTACCTCATTATGAAGGAGATTCATGTCCTAGGGCACATCTAAGAGCTTATTATGGAATCTTATACCCTTTGATAAAAAAGAAGAAATTTTAATATGTTTGTTTCGGCATATCTAAAAAAGGATGCCTTAAAGTAGTACACGTCGTTAGATTATAAGCAAATTAGAACATGGGATGAGTTGTCATCGACATTCTTAGATAGATTTTCTTATAAACTAAACACAACACCTAAAATGGCCGACTTAGAAAATTTAAAACAAAAACCAAATGAAGCTTTCTCTGATTTTGCCGCTAGATGGAGGGCTCTTGCTGCCAAAATGAAAGTATCTCTGTCCATGAGCGAATAAATATCTATAATAGTAAATGATACTCACTTTAGCATATCAGGCTATCTTATCTCTTATCCTTACACTAATTTTGCTCAGTTAATTCAAGCAGGAGATCAAGTAGAGGCAGGGATAAGACAATGAGTAATATCACCATGACCCTATTAGAATAAGGCTACTAGGAAAAAACCAGAAGTCAAAAGCGCAAGCAATCTTGGGAATAAAATACAAGAGATAAATGCAATTGAGACACCTGTAAGGGAAAAGCCAAGAAAGACAAGAAAACCTTTTAGAAAATTTACTAGGATAATAATGTCATATACTGATATCCTTGACATGCTAACTAAGAAAAATATCCTAAGCTCATTACAACCAAGATCACCTCCCAACCCTTTATCAAATAATTATAGAGAAGAAGAATATTGTGCATATTATCAGGGAAGAGGTCACACGATTGATCGATGTTTTACCCTCAAACATGTGATCCAAGACCTAATTGATGAAGAGAGGATTAAAGTAGATCATAACGTGCCGAATGAAAATGTCATACAAAATCCTTTAACAACACATAGAAATGATGTTCCAAGGATAATAAATTTAGTATCGCGTGAGTACCAAAAAATACATAAAACTTATGAAGTTAATATGATACAAATAGTAGAGTTTGAAATAGCCTTAAAAGCTGCACCATAGAGAAATTCATGCATTCATGTCCCAAATACCACAGAAACCTTGATCTTGCTAGGTTTTACTAACCTAAGGATCACAGACCAAGATGAAAAATTTTCTTATGACTCGCATTGGGTATCATGGAAATACCCAGAACCTTCGGAATGTTCGAAAATAGGAAACATTCAGCCAAATGGGAAGATAAATAGGTGAGGGGTAAATAAAAATCTCCCTATTTTTGAAAAAGGAGAAAATTCAACCTACGACATAGCTACGCAACTCGAATCTTTGCCAGCACAAATTTTTATATGAGAATTACTATGCACTTCCACCTTACACCGTGAGGCTTTTACAAAAATTTTAAATAAGGCTTGCATTTCAAAAGAAGTTGAACCAGAGACAGTTGCAAACATGGTAGGGCAAATTATATCTAAAAATGCACTCACATTTACAGATCAAGTGCTTCCACCGAAAGGACGATGTCATACACATGTTCTCAATATCACAGTCTAATAAAAAGATCTCAAAGTCCCGTTTGTAACTATAGATAATAGATCTAGTTTAAATATATGCCCATTAAGGACGATCAAAAGACTAGGTATCCCTATGGATGGTCTTCGCTAAAACGATATTCGTGTTAGAGCATTTGATAATACTACCAGACCTACCATGGGAGAATTAGATATTACTCTAATAATCGGCCTATAAATCATAACTATACCCTTTTAAGTATTAGCAATACTTGCCTCGTTCAATATGTTGCTGGGAAGACATGGATACATCAAGTAGGGGCTATTCCATCTTCACTACATCAAAAAATTAAATTTGTAATTATGGAAAAATAATCATAATCAAAGTCGATCCTAAAATAATTATCCCTAGGGAAGAAAATATAAGTCATGAAGTTTCTTTAGTAGAAGCCTACGAATCATCTGACTCATTACCATTCGCTGAGTCTCCTGTAGAAGATATAAATTTCATTCTCTCAGGTCCTATGATGTCTACCAATTACGTGATTACACTAGCGGAGAGACAAATCATTCAATGTAAAATAAGACATGGAGCAAAAGCCAATTTAATCAATATTAAAAAAAAGATAAATATAGTTTAGGTTATGATTTGGAGGAGCCACAATCAAAGAAAATTAAAAGCCAAAATATTTTCTTAAGCACATGATTTTTCCTATATGATTTAAGAAAAGAAAAACAACTAAATACAATATTAATGATTCAAAATACAGTCAATCAAGAGAAAAATGCTTTCAAAACAAGCAATGTAAATAATAAAAAGGGATGGTATACGTCGCCAGCTTGCTCAACTACTTTACCACTAGAAGTTCCAGTCATCGGACCAAGATATAAGAAAAGAGGACCCACCGAGAAAGAGCTCTAGGCCAGTATTTTTTGTGCCCAAACCATTGTAGAATTTTCAAAAGAAAGCAGCAATAAAGGAAGAGAAGAGAAAGAATTACAAAGACAAATGGAGGAAATGGAAGACAAAGATAGAACAACGATGGAAGATTTTGAAGTTGTCAACTTAGAAAATGAAAGCGACCCCAAAATACTAAGGGTAGGAAAGTAATTATCAGATGAGGAAAAAGGTCTAATGATAACTTTCCTTAAATCAATGTTACTAAATTTTGCCTTTTCTTATAATGATATGCCAGGATTAGATGAAAACCTCATTACTCATAAACTCCTAATAAAAAAGGACTTCAAACTAATAAAACAAAAGCTTAGAAGAATAAAATCTAAATGGGTTCCCAAGATTAGAGATGAGATTATTAAACAATACAATGTTGGATTTCTAAAAGTAAGTCACTACCTTGAATGGTTGACCAATATAGTACCGGTGCCAAAAAAAGATGACAAAGTTAGGATGTGCGTAGACTACAGAGACCTTAATAAAGTAAGTCCAAAAGATAACTTTTCTTTGCCCCATATTGATACCCTAGTGGATAGCACAACTAGATATAGTTAGCTTTCCTTTATGGATGGGTTTTCGAACTATAACCAAATCAAAATTGCACCGGAAGACTAATAAAAAATATTTTTGATCACTCCATGGGGTACCTTTTGTTATAAGGTCATGCTATTTGGGTTGAAAAATGCTTGAGCTACTTATCAAAAAACAATGACTGTTATTTTTTATGATATGATGGGTAAAGAAGTTGAAGTTTATGTAGATGACATCATTATACGTTCTC
Organism: Annona cherimola; assembly: GCA_030490835.1. Classification (NCBI taxonomy): domain Eukaryota; kingdom Viridiplantae; phylum Streptophyta; class Magnoliopsida; order Magnoliales; family Annonaceae; genus Annona; species Annona cherimola. Next base: position 63,502,519 of record CM059973.1, on the reverse strand, counting down.
ATTTTTTTGTTAATGATTTAGAAGACTTTAAAAAATTATTTGATAGGATGAAAAAATTTTAACTCAAATTTAACCCAAGCAAATGCATTTTTGGGGCAAGAAAAATGTGATTATTAGGATTTATTTTAAGTGAAAACCAAATGCAAGTAGACAACACAAAAGCCAAAGCTATCTTAGAAATGCCCTCGCCTAGAACTGAGAAAGAAATTTCGAAGATTTCTAGGAAGATTACAGTACATTAGCAGATTTATTTCACATCTAACCTTAACATGTGAGCCAATATTCAAACTTCTAAGGAAAGATTCTACTAAAAAAATAGACAACAGATTGTCAATTGGCTTTCGATAAAATCAAAAATTAGCTCTCAAATCCTCCTATATTGATGCCACCTGCTTTAAATGACCCAATAATTTTATATTTGTCAGTTACACCAATAACTATGGGAGGTGTACTAAGGCAATATAATACTAGCAAGAAAAAAGAATTATCTATTTATTATTTCAGTAGAAAGTTCACCTCTACTGAAATAAAATATCTAGAAATAAAAAAAATATATTTAGCTTCGGTCATGGCTATTTTAAAATTAAGACAATACATTATGTCAAGAACAATTTTGTTGATTTCTAAGCAAGATCTCCTTAGGTATTTGTGTCAAAAAACCGCTCTTACTGGAAGAATGGCCAATTGGCAATTAGTTCTCACCAAATTCAATATTATCTATGGGTGTGTTTGGCAATTGACAAAAAATATCAAGTTAAAACTTTTCAATCTAAAAATTTTCACTTTCCACAACTATCGTATTTTTTAATAATTTTTTTACATTTTTCTATCATTTTTTCATATTTTCCTATACAACTACCCTACTTTTCAAACATTTTTACACGACAATCCGAACAACCAATCTACCTATTTTAACTTTATCATCTTTACTGTTCATCATTATCCCTATCATATCACATCATTTGACAATTTTTACTCTCCAAAACTTTTCATCAAAAGTTTTATTCATTACCAAACACACCCTATATTATGCGAAAAGGCAATCAAAGGACAAGTGTTAGCTGAATATCTAGCTGCACAAGCCTTACCAGACTACCAACCTCTATTAGACCAATTTCGAGATGAGAATATTCTAGTTATAGAAGAAGAGTCAGAGTCTACACATTGGAGTTTGTATTTTGATGGTGCGTGAAATATGAATGGTGGAGGAATAGGAATAATGTTATACGATCCTAAAGGACTACCTACTATGATAGCAAAGAAAATTATGTTTCTATGCACCAACAATGTTGCAGAATATGAAACATGTCTAACCGGTATAAAAGAAGTTGATGATTTGGGGGCAAATAAGTTACAAATATTTGGAGACTCACAATTAGTAAGTAATCAGTCCACAGGAGAATGGAAAACTCGGGATGAGAAATTGAAGCCTTATCAAATTGCTTTAGCCAAGTTAGTATGTCAATTCAAAGAGGTTACTTTCTCATATAACCTAAGGAATCAAAATCAATTAGCAGATGCTTTAGCCAGTTTAACTTCAGTTATAGAAATCCCATATGGATTGACTTCACAGGAAGTTAAGTACATGTAACAAGACCCAGGCCATTGTTTATCTATTGAAGAAGAAAATTTTGCAAATGACAAACCAAAACCATGGTATTATGATATAAAGAAATATGTTAAAGATCAAACTTTTGAAGAATATGTAAGTTCCATAGATAAATGCACTATTAGGATGTTAGCTTATCAATTTGTAATAATTGGTGATGTGTTATACCGCAAATCGTACAACTAGTTATTACTAAGTTGTGTAGATGAATAAGAAGCTAAGGAAATAATGAATAAGATACATGAATGAGAATGTGGCTCCCATATGAATGAAATGATGCTCGCTAAGAAAATTATACGCCAAGGTTATTATTGGTTAACCTCAGAAAGGGACTGTGCCCATTTGGTTAATAAATGCATCAAATGCTAGGAACATAGGAATCTTATTCACACTCCAGCTAATGAATTACACAACATATCTACACCATGACCATTCTCAACATAGGGAATAAACATTATTAAAAAATTTTCACCAAGATCCTCAAACAACCATGAATATATTCTAGTAGCCGTCGAATACTTTACTAAATGGGTAAAAGCTACTTAACACCAGTCATGTTATTAAATTCATAAAACATAACATTTTGACAGGATTTGGAGTACCTAATGTTTTACTTAGTGATAACGGGACAATTTTTACATGCCAAAAAATGAAACAATTTCTACGGCAATATAAAATTCAACATCATAAATCAAGTCCCTATCCACCATAAGCCAATGAGGTGGTAGAAGCTGCTAATAAAACTCTGATTAAAATATTAGGAAAAATGGTAGAGACCTACAAGGATTGGGCCAACAAGTTACCTTATGCCCTATGGGCATACAGAACATCAATTAGAACCACTACAGGATTTTCCACTTATGCGTTAACCTATGGGATGGAAACAGTGTTACCAGTTGAAGTAGAAATACTAACTTTGAGAATTTTAAAAGAAAATGACATAAGTTTGGAAGAATGGATTCATGTTAGACTCTTGCAGCTAGATCTTTTAGATGAAAAATGGATAAGAGCATTATCTCACATGCATGCTTATCAACTGCGAATGGCAATAGCGCATAATAAAGATGTATGATATCGCGAATTCTAAGAAGGTGATTTAGTATTGAAGAAAATCTTTGTGCCTCAACCATCAAATAAAAGAGGGAAATTCAGACCCAAGTGGGAAGGGCCATGGATAGTAAAAGATGTACTAGATAATGGAGCATTGATAGTGTCATGATATGAGGAATCTACAATAGCAGAATTAGTAAGCACAAAGCATGTAAAGAAGTACTTTCAATAACCCCTTAACTAGCTTTTCTTACATTTTTTCTTACAGATAATAAGTTTCTAGTATCCTATGGTTAGCTAGATAAATACTCTCACTTGCATCATTTACGTTTCTTAAATAGCTGAACTTCTCACGCTACCATTCTTAAGAGAGTGTGCTTTGTCCATTGCATCATTTTTTCAGATAGTTAGCTCGTTGAACGCATACGCATCTATTGCATTACTCTCTTTTTTTTCAACTAATTTGCATGATTTATAATTGCTATATTTTTATATAAAAATTGTATTCAGATCAGGTCATCAACTATTATTTTTTCCATAGTTTTTTTTTTAAAAAAATCTCATTTGCTTTAAGTTGTTGTATAAAATTTTTAAAACAGTAACTTCCTTTGCATTTAGCTGATGCATGGCCTACCCCACATTACCTGCATTAGCTACCATATACCTTTTTTCTTATTTAATGTGATTAAGGTCATTACACCATTTCTCTATAGTTATCTCATAAAAAAAATTATTATTATCATTTCAAAAAAAAAATGGCATGCAAGCTAAATTACAAAGCTAATAGCTTTTTCCTGCATAGTTGTTGAGATATAACATTACGCCTATAAGAAGATACAATATACAAGTCCAAGATCAACAAATATATAGTTAAACTAAAGCAAAATATAATCATATACTCTAAAAATGCACTTATCATTATAAAGGTTCCTGACAAGTGTTAACATAACACGACACACTTCAAAATTTACATGTATGTGAAGAAAAGAACCGTAACATGAATCTTGCACTTTAAAAGCTTCCCAAAAGAAATAAAAAATATAAAATCAATACAAGAAGTCTTAAGAGTTCAATGTTCATGTCATACACTTTGTCCAAAAAATACAAAAAAACCAAAATCAATTGTTGGCAGAACTTGCATGGCAGTAGATGCGAACGGTTCCAAAGAAATCTTGTACCGAGATAGCACTTCATGAATAGAGGAGAGAACACTTGACAATTGCCTAATGGAGGAGGCAAAGTAGGTAATTTGCACTCTCAAGTCTTGAATTTATGCTTCTAGGTGAGGAGAGACCATCATGGGCACACTAATCTCTATGACTCCTTCTTCAATATCTTGAGGAACTTCATGAACTTTAGGAACTATGTGACCCATTTTCTGCAGCTAGCCAATTCTTATAATTTAAGGAAGATTCAGGCAGTCTAGTAAAGGTTAGTCCAAATTCTGTAGTAGATAGACTAAAATGCCAACCATTAAGTATTCCATCTGTTATAGCAGCCCCACTATACTCAGTAAACCTAGTATAGACCCCACTCATAATTGGAACACATTGAAAAATACCAAATTGACGAAGAAATCTTTGAGGATTATAAGAACAATAACCTGAAACTCCTAATAAAGTAAAACACTTTTAATCCCTACAACATATAAGTGGGTCAATAAATAACCAAGATGCTCTCCAACAAACCCTTTCTTCGAAAAAGTTAGATAAATGAAAAAGTAAATCTAAAGGCAAAGGAGACCACTTAAGGCTTAATAAGGTACTGGTAAGATAAGGGAGATGGATCACATATTCGGGGATAGGTGAAATACATCCCAAATGTTCCATTAACTAGACCTGCAATGGAAAAGAGAATTTCAGCAATATGCTCATAAGAAAAATAAAATATAATGAGTAGTTTAGTATCTAAGCTCATTTTATTCTTGGAAAAGTATAGATAAGGAAGGCATTTCAATATCCCTCAACCCATAAAAACATTCTTAACAAGGGCATAACCTGAAGGAAATCAGCAAACAAATCAAAAGATCCTCTTTTCAGATTTAATAATCTCCAAAGTGACATACAAAATCTCATATTTTATAATCCAGGAAGCATTCAAAGTTTCAGATTTGACAACTGCACATTGGCATGATTTCATACTTGATAATCTCAAAAATGACATACAAAATTTCAGATTCAGAGTTTCAGATTTGATAACTACACATTAGCATGATTTCAGACTTGATAATCTCAAAAACGACATACAAAATCTTATATTTCATAATCCAGAAAGCATTAAAAGTTTTACATTTAACAATTGCACATGGGCATGATTTTAGATTTGATAATTTCAGAAATGAAATACAAAATCTCATATTTCATAATCCAGGAAGCGTTCAAAGTTTCAGATTTAACAACTACACATGGGCATGATTTCAGATTTGATAATCTAAAAAATGACATACAAAATCTCATATTTTATGATCCAGGAAGAATTCAAAGTTTCAAATTTAACAACTGCACATGAGCATGATTTCAGATTTGATAATCTCAAAAATGACATATAAATTTCAGATTTCATAATTTCAAGGAAGTATGCAGAGTTTCAGGATTAATAAATTCACATTGGCATTTCGGATTTGATAATCTAACATACAAAATTTCATATTTCATAACCTTAAGGTAAACGGCAAAGTTTCAGGTTCAACAATATCACATTGGCATGCAGAAATTCGGATTTAAAAATCTCAATGTAATATACAAAATTTCAGATCTAATAACTTCAAACCAGTATGCAAACCTTCAAAGAGATTATAGTAAGAAGGATCCTAGAAGGAGGAGCTTAGCAATTTATGATGAAAAGAATCAATAAACCAATCAAAGGTCCCCATTTTTCAGATTCAACAACCTCAAACAGCATGAAAATTTTCAAGTATAGCAACTTCAAAGCAGCATATAAGATTCCAGGTATGATATATCTAACTTCAGCACTTATATTTTAGACTAAACTTCAAAAAAATTAGATTAAAGGCAGTACATATTATTACACTCTGCAAAAAAAAATTCCTGCCACCATGACTTAGAAAAGGACTCATGCCTCAAAAGAAACAAGTCAAAAAAAATATAACAAAGGCAGCATAATTAGAGATAATATGTGCTATGTGTAGGAAAATGTCATGCCTCATCGACAAAAAAAAACATATTAATACTTACTTGCAAAACAGATAGGCATCCTTGTAAAGGGTTAGATCCCTCATGAAACTGGGTCAATCCTTCATTAATTTCAGCTAAAACACTAGGGACAAGAGGTTTTCTCAATATGGTCAAATGCACAAAGGAAAAAAGCTGCAATTTTAGAAAAATATCTGAAGAGAGAAGAATTTCAGCAAGAATTCCTAAAATCAAAGCGTTTCTGCATGCGACACCCCTAGGAGTACCAGGATGCTCTCTACGAATAAAGAAATCCTCATAAAACAGATCCAAAGAAATAACATGGGAGTCATTAGGGGCAACCAAATCATATCTCCTAGGATTTGCATTGAACAAATAAGTAAACAAATCCTCACCCATAGGCCCAGGGGGTAAAACTGAAACATCCCTACAGAGTGGTAACCCTATAAGCTTAGAAACTTCCTCTAAGGCAGGGGAAAACTCTACATTTTTAAATCTAAAAATCCCTAAGGAATCCAAAATCTAGCTACAGTTTCTAATAAAGGATAATTTAACACAACCCTAGTCAGTTCTAAGCATTTTCCTATATGAAAAGAAGCTAACTCAGCCCTTTCAATGGCTGACAAAGTAGCCACCCACCTAGACAATCTTTGACCAGCAAAAGGGACACCCAAATTAGGATTGTTTCCACTATATGAGGAAGAACCAGACAAAATAGGATGAATACTATTCATTTTTCCCAAAAGAAAAGGCTTAGAAATAGAAAATAAAGCAGGCAAAAGAAAGGTAAAAGGAGCAATAGAGGAAGAGCAGAACACGTGAGGATAGATGACAGTGAAGACACAACAGTAGAGTATAAGTAGAAAAAAAGACTATCAAAGTAATAATAAGTGAATAGTATAATAAAAAAATCAAACAAGGCCAGTCATGTCAAAAGTAAGCTCATCATAAGTCAAGGGATGCATATAAGTTATTGCATCACAGATTAAAATAATACTAATCATAATAAATAGCCTTCATGATTATAAAAAAGTCATTATGGAAGTACTAGTATCAATGATCATTAGTACTTTTCTTTAGGACATGCTTACACAAAAGAGAGCAACTTATGCCTAGTCAAGTCAATTCATCATGACAGTACTTGCTCTCATTCATTATAAATATTAATACACCACACCTAAGCCATAGGACATGTCCCATCAGCAGTACTGATAAGACGTTTCTCTACAATCATTATTTATCCAGGAAAAGCATAATTTTGGACATAAGTTTCAGAATTGAAAGCTATAGGACATGTCCCATCAGCAGTATAGAAATACCATTCTCTACAATCATTACTTATCTAGGAAAAATAGAATTTTGGACATAAGTTTTAGAATTGAAAGTCATAGGACATGTTCCATCAGCAGTATAGAAAAATCATTCTCTACAATCATAATCTATCTAGGAAAAGTAGAATTCTGGATTATTAAACAAAGCTGTTAAAATTGAAAGTCATAGGACATGTCCCACCAACAGTACAAAAAAGACAATTCTCTACAATCATTGCTTATCTAAAGTAAAATTCTGGATTATTAGGCAAAGTTTTAAAACTAAAAGCTTAAATAGGAATAAATTATTTAATTGCAATGGGTTGACATTGCAGAGATAAAACAAAAAAGAAAATTGAAAAAAAACATAATTAGTTAAGTTATTAAGATAGATGATCATAATACAAAAATTTTAACAAATCACAAATTACAGATGTTTAAGGGATCCAAAGAAGATGGGAAGGACTAATCATACTTAGATAGTCTTGGATAGACTTAATTCAAAAAAAAATCAAGAAATTGTCATCACTACAAATTAGAAGCACCAATGGATGAATAGAAAATCTGAGCATTAGTTAGGAGGCCCTGAATGATCTCTTCAAGATACAAGTAGTCACATAAGAAAAATACCCCTTGAAGCAAATAGGAAAATATACTAATTAAAGGAAATACATTCAATGCATTCACTAAAGGCTCAAATAGGAGTAACTTAATACCAGGATAAAGAAGAGAAGAGAGAGAGAGGGAAAGTAAATTTTGAGTTGCCTAAACATAAGTAAGATGATTAACCATTATCAAAGTTCATTAATTAAAAAACTAAACTCTCCATTATTGATTGACCAATCAAAATCAAACGTAGACTATACCATGAGTTATCAAGTAACAAATCTGCCAAAAGTATATCATAAGACAACCCGTTTAAATCCTAAACATAAAGGTTCCATCAAAGTCTAAACATCATTCCAGGTTAAGTTAATATGAAATAAAATAATATAAATAGTTAGATCTGTCTCATGACAGAACCCATGGCAAATTGACATGCTTTAACACAGCCCCTCACAAGTAAACTTAGTTCACCTTTATATCATCAACAAAAAATACGTAGCATGAATCTAGCCTTAAACTGTTTAGGATAATTAGCACACAAGAAATTACATATTCTTAATTGATTTAGAGCTACACAAAACTGTTAGGCATATATGCATTGTTAACTGCATCGAATCAAGTTAAATATTCAACATTGGCCCACAGATCATACTTTATCTAGAGACAGATATATTTACAAGCTAATAAATCAACCCATCTTGACATACATAATCAATAGAGCTAAAGAAGTTATCCCTAATAGGGATTCAAAAACAGCAATCACATTAACTAAAAATGAAGAGTAAATTACAACTTATGATTATAAGAAAATTGATAACTTATGAAACCAATGTATATACATATAATATACAAAATTTGAAAAGAGAAGCAAAAGCAAAAGAAAATAGCAATCCGGTATAGAAAAAGAAAAGCTAGGAGGAAACATGAGATAAGATTTGATCGATGGAAACTAGATCTGCTAACACAAAGATAGATCTACATAATGCATCAAGATTGAATAGTAAATGATTCAAAAAAAATGAAATAAAAAGGAGAGGAGTGATTTCACCATCCCACGACGAATCAAGCTATAGGGAAACCCAATGCAACAACCCACAACACCAACAATAGGCAACAGCATCACAAGATCTTAACAAAAAGAAAGGAGACATTAGATAAGGAAAATAAATTAAAGATTAAACAAAAAAACCATCTGCCATTTTCCACATTTGTACGTTCGATCAACGATTAGCAGCACAAGAGAGGAACCCCAATCTAAATGGGGGAAAACACATACGAAGCTCTAATCGCGGCAAAGGAAAAGAGGCATCAGGACAAAAGGTTTACCAGTGACAGATTGGCAAAAGAAGATGTGAGAAAAAGGAGATCCCAGTAGTAGGAGAAGAGAAATCTCGGCCGACAGCCCTCCAGCATCATCTCTTTTCACCTGTCGTCCAGCCCTTTGGCCCCCTAACGCTCCAGCCAGCATCGCCTTCTCTCTGGCCACTTAGTGCCCCAACGCTGACAGCAACATGCTAGAAAGAACACTGGCAGCAGTATGCCAGACACCCGGCGGACAACAGCGTGAAAAAAAATCCATTTACGTTGCCCCTTTTCGCATTAGAACACTCGATCGATGGATGATGGTTCCCAGTGGCTCCTGTCTGGCCGTCCAACACTCCAGCATAGCTAATCTACTCTCCAATCGTCTATTGCCCTAATGCCAGCAGCAAGGGAGAAGGAAAACCTAGCCTTTGGCGACAAGAGGGAAAAAAGAAATGAGTTTGATCGCACAACCTAACCTTAAGAGCTCCCTTGTGTATGGTGGTCTGCGTGAGTACCGCAATCGCTTTGCCATCACAGCGATCGACTCATCTGAACCGCCCATCTAACTCTAGATTGCCAAAATGAGTAAGGTACATCATTTACCCTTAGCTTCAAGTGAGGCAATTTAGGCAAATTGTAGATTTTAGCATGATATTCATTTTAAAAAAAAGAGAAGGGAGGAAAATTTAACTTTACATATAAAAAAGGAAAATTAATAATAATATTATTAATATTATTGCAAATCCTTTAGTAAAAACATATACATATAAATATAAGCAAGTAATGAGAAAATCAATGATTAAAAAAAAGAATGAGAGGGATAAAATATATATATATATACATATGAAACAAGAAGTGAGAAGTAACTACTAAAATTTTTTCATGACATGCGTAAAATTCAATAGCACAAAAAAAGAGAGATCTCATATGAATATCAATGGACATTGGTAGATATAAGAATAATGCAACATTTTCCCATCCAATGAGACATCTACTAATATCATTATGAAAAGTGGTAAATTGTATTTAAAAAATAATAATATATCTAAAAAAATCCCTAGATGTCCTGAAATATGGTGAAGGGAAGAAGAAAAAAAAATGAAGAAAAAAGAAAATCCCAAGATATCCTGAAATATGGTGAGGGGAAGAAAAAAAAAAAGACAATCCCTAGATACCCTGAAATATGGTGAGAGGAAAAAAAAAATCCCTAGATACCCTGAAATATGATTAAAGAAAAGATAATAATAATAATAATAATAATAATAATAATAATAATAATAATAATAATAATAATAATAAAATACCAGGTACCTGAGAATATGGTAAAGAGGGGAAAATTGCAATACACCACCATTTTGATACTACAGTTAACTCACTTGGATTATTCGGTAAAGTTTCATGTATCTAAACATCTACCAATTGATAGATCACATACTCATGTTCTATATAATTTTAAACACTTCATGAAAAATTATCATCAATACAAATTAAATGAAATCCCTTGTCTTAAAATATAACCTTAAGAATTTTACAACTTTGCTATTCACATAGTTAAAAGAGTTAAAAGTTATTAAGATAATAAATCTATATAAAAAAAAAGGATCATGAAAATTCATAAGATTACAAGAAAATGTCCTATGGAGAAATTATTAAGGGTATTCCAAATAGTATAAAATGTAAGAGGGTAGGGTAAATTACAAAAGTTAAGAAGATTATACTAAGCTACATAAAAGAGAGAAAATTTTATGTGTCAATCATACCTTCTTTAATGACAATGTTCATTATCATCAAAGAAGGGGGGCAACTGTTGACACCTCACATAAATATGAAAATTAAATTTTCAAATGGGCTTACTACTATTTGGTGCACCCATTTAAGGTTTTGTAGATTCACATTTGAATTTTTAACCCATGTATTTGCAAACCCAAATTTGTGTAGGATCCGTGGGCCTCCAATGCTTTAAGCCCACTACGAAGTAATGACCACGAATCCATATGGCAGATCAGGAGCAATTTGCATCAAAGACGAAATAAAGAGTACTTTCTCTAAACAATCGAAGCAAAATCAATATAATGAACGGTTTGGATTAAACAAATAATTAATATTTTATAAGGTTTTAATGGTCAAAATAAATTTAACCCTAGAAAGAGATGGATTTGTAATATTTCAAATAATGAGTAAAAACTACTAGATCCAACCCACTAAATGAAAATCTAAACCATTAAAACCTCCAACACGTCATTCCTCTTTGCATCAACTTCTTTTCCATTCTTGTTTTTTAAAAAATACATATCAAAGAAGACCCAACACGTTACTTCCCTTGTGCATCATCTCCTTTTCATTTTTTTTTTTAAATCAAAAGACAAACCTCCTGCACATCATCATCCTTACTTTTCAATTTTCATTAAAAAAATCAGCTCGTTATTGCATCATCCTCCTTTTCATTTTTCTTTTTTTATAAAAAATATTAAGGGAAAAGAGTCCGGACCACCCACAGCACTTGCCCTTTTGGAGCTGAACATACTGCGAGGTAACTTCAGAGTTCTTTGTTGTTCAACGGAAATGTCACCACGAGTTATTCCATGAAAATTCTGTACTGTGCCTCTCTTACTGTAGAATGTGGACATGCATTTCAGCATCTGCTTTTATGGATCTGGTGGTCCACAAACCAATGAGCTCTTGAAGAAACGTATTGGTGAATGTTTTGATGAAGTGATTCTTTAGTCTTTTGATTTTTAGCCATACATTTTTTTTTAATTACATTACAAGGTGATAAAGCTCTCCTTTGGATTCAACACTAGAACCTTACACTCGCACACCTAGGGTGTGTTTGGTAATGAATAAAACTTTTGATGAAAAGTTTTGAGGAGTAAAAGTTGTCGAATGATGTGATATGATAGGGGTAATGATAAGTAGTAAAGAGGATAAAGTTAAAATAAATAGATTAGTTGTGTGGATAGTTGTGTAGAAATGATTGAAAAGTAGGGTAGTTGTATAGAAAAATGTGAAAAAATGATTAAAAAATATGATAGTGATGGAGAGTGAAAAGTTTTAGGGTGTGTTTGGTAACAACACAAAGTTGTCACTTTAAAACTTTTCAACTTAAAACTTTTCACTCTCCACAATTATCCTATTTTTTAATCATTTCTTCACATTTTTTTTATACAACTACCCTACTTTTTAATCATTTCTACACAACTACCAACACAACCAACCTATATATTTTAACTTTATCCTATTTATTCATTATCATTACCCCTATCATATCACATCATTTGACAACTTCTCATATCTACAACTTTTCATCAAAAGTTTTATCCATTCCCAAACACACCGTTAGATTGAAAAGTTTTAAGTTGACATTTTTTATGGATTGCAAACGCACCCCTAATGTGATATTACTAGGCTATGCCCTGGTTCGCCTAGCCATACATTCTTTGGTTGCCCACAAAACTGACAGTCGTATTCATATTGCTATTGAAATGCCATAGGTGCATTCTAAATCATTTTGTTCATGACTGCTCATGGCTCCAAACCAGTGATGTATCCTGTTGTTCCCAGCTTGCAGGAGTTGCCTAATTTCTTCCTTCATCTGCAGATTCTGTAGCGGAAGGTTCATCTGAACAAGATGTAACAATTGAATTGGGCAGCAATGTGGGCAACAAACTTCACAATTTCAACGAAGTCCTTTCCTTGATGACCAATGCTAAAGAAGTTTGTGTGGCGATCGCGTGGGACTTTTGTTTCAACATGCTAAAGAAGTTTTTAAGTGCTTTTTAAATCTTAGGGCATTTTGTTTTTAATAAAAACTTTTTAATCTAAAACTTTTACTTTTCATAATTACCATATTTTAAAATTGTTATTTTTCACAAATGATACAACTACCATATTTTTTAATTATTTCTACATAACTACTCATATAACTAACTTTTCTATTTTAATTTTATTCTCTTTACACTCCATCATTACCCATATCATGTCACATAATTTTCTATTAGTTTAACAACTTTTATACCGAAAACTGTTCATTCAAAAGTTTATCACTTCCCAAACATATTGTTAGTTTTTTTTTCCCTTAAAACAAGTGTAGCCCTTTACACATTTGGTTCTAACATGAAATGAACAGAACAAATGTAACTTTGGTTCTGTTTTCCAATAAATGAAGTAGATGCTTCCTTGTTTCTTCTGTAAATGATTTTCAAGCAATCAGAATTATTTAATCTATTTGTTGAGATTTTACAGATTATTTGAATTCGTCGGTGATCGCCAAATGCTGTATTTATTTGCTTCACAACGGTCAACAGTGGGCTTAATATTTACATGAACTGTAAACTTATATATAAAACGGACTGTAAATTTATAGGTGGCAAGTACCATGGGCATGAATAAGTCTATATGAAAGTCCATCTGGCACCAATTGGCCTCAAAGGATTTCACCTCAGCTTGCCCCCTTCGGAAAATAATAATAATAATAATAATAACGAGGTGACAGTTCCTGTTACTTTTTCCTACTTGGGGCAGTTCTACCAAGTGAATTCATCTTATGATCTTCAGCACAACATACTCCACCTGCTGTTTCAACGAGGTCAATTCATTGCATTCGATTTAAAAAAACATCATACTCCACATGCTGCTGTTAAAAACACCTACTCAAGGTTTGTCCACATGGCAGGTCAATTCATTGCCTTCGATTTTACATCTGTTTCAACGAGAACTAATTTTAAATTTTGACAACATGAAAGAGAGTCCGAAGTATGCTCCAAGCCCATAAAAATGTAAACAGTGCCCACGAAGTCGGATGCTAAAAATAGAAGATACCAGAAATAAACCAAAGAGGTGGCCACAATAGCTCATTTGGGTTAGGCACCATAAAGAGGCGACCACAAAATATCCTGTACCTTTTATGCAGTAATTCTTCCAAAAGTAACTTGATTTTGCTCACACGTATTTTGCTTCTTTCTTCCTTCGACAAAGGCCGACCTAACTTATCTTCTAATGATGCAACATCTTCCATCTTTCTCAAGGAGCCAAGCTATTACCAGGGAATGCAATAGCTAAGATATTGCTCACAAATCTTAGTTATGGGTATTTTAAACCCCACCCACATCTAGAACATTGACAAGGCATTGCGTAATAATCCTATAAAATTACACTCCATGTTGCAGCAAAGAAACCATAAACAGCATTCATGGATGATCATTCTTTTTCAGAATTCTTTTTTTTTTTTTTTTTTTTTTTTTTTTTTTTTTTTTTTAAATGAAACTAGTTCACAATTCTTAACTTGTATAAAATATGAAAAATTGCTGCTCTCAGCATAGATATGGTGAAAGCAAGAAACAGACAGCAGAAATCACATTCTTTCTCCACAATTCTTTGAAGAACAAACTAAACTTTAGAGGCCATGGATCTGAACACTGTCATGTGACATTGAAATCAATGCCTGTTTCAACAATAGTGCACGCAGTTAAAGCACCAGGATTTGAGTGAACATTGGGCTATTTACATTTACCAATTAAAAACCTAACATCGTTTACACTCCCGAAAAGATTAAATTAGGCCTAACCTGCTTAGATACATCATTTGATCTTAAACAGAATAACGTCCGGAACCCACTCTTCCAGAGGGCACGAATATGAAGAATGGTCAATCCCCCTAGAATGCAGTTGTCTAGAGTACAAGCAGGTGGCCTGAGGAAAACTTCCGTATCTGAAGCTAGTGCAATTTCAGAGATTTTTGTGTAAATTGGGGGCCAGATGAGCGATCTTGAGCGCTGGATTGGGGTGGGGAGGCTCCGGACAAGCGATGATTAAGGCCGGGTGGGTTTGAACAGCAGAGGCGAGAGGAGATTCCTGATCGAAACCCTAACCCGATTAAACTGGAGGTTGGTGGCTGAAAGCTGTTGGCCGGAGCACCAACCTCCAGCAAGACGAACGATGCGCCAGAGCCAAAGGCCGTTGTCATGACGGTGGGAGATGGAGGAGGAGACGACGACGGAGCTGGAGGAGAAGAAGCGAACGGCGAGAGCATTGCAATCTCTGACCGAGGTAACCGCACTCACCAGCCGGATGAGCAGGGCATAGCTTGAGGAACTGCAAGGGTGACTCATATCACGCCATCTAACTGTTCTATTTTTTAATTATTGGTATATAATTATTTACACAATTTATTTATTTTAATTTTTTTGAATTTTCATCATAAACCCTATCATATTAAATTATTTTTTATTTTAAAAACTTTTATAGTAAAAATTTTTCATTCAAAAATTATATTCGAAATAATCCTATGAAACGGAATTTCATTTGGTTTCGTAGTAGTGATTTCGTAAAACATTTTTCGTTTTTTAAAATATTAATCCTTGATAGAAAATTTAATTTATTTATTATACTTTACATCATTCGTTTAGATTGGAGACCAAGTTTCATCCCAATCCAATATGTGGATAGGCTACATTTGTTAAAAAATAAGTGCATTCATATGTAAATTATAAAAAATGCTTAGATCCATTCATACATGTGTTACAATGTAACAATACTTTATAGGATCATTTATCTACATATTATTGATATTTTAGATGGTTTAGATGTTAAAAAAACTACTTTGAAGTTGATATTTTAATATTGAATCATTGTATTACGTTGATTTTACACATTTATAGATGAGACCTATATACATTGATATTGAAAAAATAAAAGGGTTTCCAAAATAATATAAATGATGCTAAATACAATGCATGAAGTGGATTTTCCATTAACCATCAAGATTTTAAAAACTTAAGGGGTTGCATATAAGAGAGATTTCATAGAAGCGTCACTAAAGCTCTATAACTTCCTAGACACACTATATACTGAAGAGTTTTTTAATACTAAAAATTTTTTTTAACTAAAACTTTTGAATTTAGGGTATGTTTGGCAATTGATATAAAATGTCAAATTAAAACCTTTCAATTTAAAACTTTTTACTCTCCACAACTATCATATTTTTTAACAATTTTTCACATTTTCCTATACAACTACCCTACTTTTCAATCATTTTTACACAACTATATACATAACTAATCTATTTATTTTAATTTTATCTTCTTTACTACTCATCATTACCCCTATCATATCACATTTTTGGACAACTTTTACTCTTCAAAAATTTTCATCAAAAATTTTATTCATTAATAAACACACTCTTAAATTATTCATGCTATGCAACTATCCTATTTTAATTATTTCTTCACTTTTTCTAACAATTATCCTATTTTTCAATCATTTCTGAACAATTATCCGTACATCTAAATATATCTATTTTAACTTTATTCTTTTTAATAATAATGTCATAAAATTTCCTTGTAAAATATTAAAGTAGTTAAATAAAAACTTGGCTATTAATAATTTGTAGTATATTATATTATGTAATCATTAAAAAGAAATTTGGTTAGGAATAGTTGATGACTTTCGTGTTTAGGCAAACAAATTTTGATTTGGTTGCCAAAACATTATTATGAGCAATGAAAATTTTCCTTATCTTGAAAAACATTGTTATAAGCCAAAAAGAATTTTCTTCATGTGCATATTACTAAAATTTTTTTAAACTAAAACTTTTCAATCTCCACAATTATTATATTTTTAATTGTTTATTTAGATCTTTGTATACGACTATCTTATTTTTCAATCATTTTTATATAATTGCTCATACAACTAGAGGATTTTTGCAAATATGCTAACAAGGTTTGACCAATATTACACTAACGTTCTCGAATTTATTGAAAGTGCAAATATGCTAATAAGATTTGCGAAAAATTACAAGCATGTCATTTTCATTAAGATGCTGTCAAGATTTTTTGTAAAATAACAATAATATCTTTCAAGCCAAGTAGTACACTTAATTTTTATTTTATATATTTATATATAATTATTTTAAATTTTTTTACAAATATGCTTGCATTGTTTACAAAAATTGCAAGTCTAATATTTGAGTTAAAGGATATAATCATTATTTCATAGGAAAATCTAATGGCATATTAATGAAAGGGATACGCTTGTAATTTTCTATGACTTTGTGACATATTTTCAATTTCAGTCACTTAGAGACATTGATGTAATATTAGTCAAATTTTATGGGCATATTTGCAAATTATCCAAAAACTTATTCATTTTACTCCTTATCATACCATATTATTTTTTTTATTTCAAAAATTTTATATTAAAAATATTTCATCCAAAATTTTATCACTTTCTAAACACACATTACATCTAAAAGTATTATCATAAGTAAGAAAATTTTTCTTTACACATATTTTTGTAAAAATAAATTCTCCTTGCTAATGAGGGTTGCAAAAAATGAATTTTTTTTGTAATGAATCATTTATTTGCGTAGTAATGATATTTTAGATGACCTGGATGTTGAAAATATAATACTGTAATTGATATTTTGTATTAAATTATTTTATTGTGTTGATTTTTTACATTTGTAAATAGAGCCTTGCACATTAATTTTAGAAAAATGAAAGGACAGTTTTCACGATAACATAAATAATGCCAAATAGAATAGTTAAAATCGATTTTTTTTATCAAGTATTAAGATACTAAAAATGAAAGAAATTACATAAAATGTGAGTTTCATATAAAAGCAAAACATGTTGACAAATGGTTTAGGATTCAAAACATATATTCTAAAATTAAAAAACTATTGAGAATAGGCAATTGTGCAGCTCTTTTTTTTTTTTTTTTTGTAGAATATGCCTTGAAAGGAGGTACTACAGAATATGTCTGGTGGAATATTCCTCCATTAGTTGAACATTTATGTAATGATTTCAATTTTTAAAACGGTAGCTCAGATAATTTAACATCACCGAATCCTCCAGATGATTTGGAGTATTGGGTCGGAAGTTTTGCCATCAGAATTACATTTGTTTTGTCAAAAAAAAAAAATTAAAACTAAAGACAAGCTTGACATAAGTATTGAATCATTATCGCATAATTAATTACTTCAAAAAAATTATATAGAAATAGTTCACTATCACATGATTATTTACATAGAAACAAGCACTGTCACATCATTAATTACTTGGTAGTAAATAAAACAACATCTTTTTGACTTCTTAAGGCTTAAGAGGACGTTTGATAATGTGTAAAATTGTGGAATCGTAGGAAATGGTGTAAAATAGAAAAGAGAATATTTTGAGAAAGGTGTGATTGATAGAAAATGATAGGAGGTATAGTTAGAATAAATAGGTTTGTTGTATGTAGTTGGTAGGAAAAATGATTGGAATGTAGGGGTAAAAATGAAAAAAATAGTGTAATGATTAATATTAGAAAACCAAATACTATGGAAAAACTATGGTTCCTATAGTAACATGTTACCAAACGTCTCCTTAGACTTGAGACCTCTTACCAATAACTATGAATTTAACCACCCAAGCACAATGAATAATCACATTAAATTTAACAAAATAATATTTTTAACTCTATAAACTTCCTTAAGTTATCCTTCCACTTTTTTCGCCTACCTGCCGGCTCCATGGCAACGAACCACCTCATTAATTAGCATCAATTTTCTATTTTATCATGTCACCCAACTGGCAGATTACAAATTCAGGGGAAGTGTATTTAGGCAAACCTCTGCCTACTTTTGAACCTGAAAAAATTGTATCTTGGATTAATTATTTCATAGTAAGTCATGCGCGAGATATATGTATATCTTGTTATTTTACACATATCATCTCTACCGTTGGTTTATCCCGCATAAATGCCAACCGTAGGAATTGCATTTATTGCCAAGCAGAACAGTAGCCGGTTAAGCTGACGTGGACAGGGTACTTCAATGCACATTAAAAATCTCCAAAAATGGTAAAAATTGATACATAAGTTAAATACACTTGGGATAAAAAGTTTATGAAAAAATTTTCAAAATAAAAAATAAAAAATAAGTGTATGCACCCGGAAGCATAGGAGCATGCTCCATTATTAAATGCAAAAGCTGTAGGAGAGAGAGAGACTCTTTTCTCCAAAATCTGTCCAACATTACTAGTGTGTAATGTTGTTGTCACAACCGAACCGTTCAAGTCACTGATTTTGGTCCGACGGTTTAATCGTTTTTAAGAATATTGGGCCGGTGTATTAGTATTTTTGTAAAAATATATTGTAGATTTTTAAGATAAAAACTTAAAAATTTATATATGAAAACAATGCAACAATTTGAGATTGTAAACATAATTTTAAAAGTTAGAAAGTGTTATATTTACCTGTGTGTTGTAAATTATATCCATGTCAAGTTGTCAACAATGAATTCTGTTGTTGTTTATGATCTTGACTATTGTAAATCAAATATGCCTGCAAAAGAAAAACAAAAATAAAAAGGAATATTACAATAGTTTTAGTTGTACAATTATCTACAAAATTTTGAGTGAATAACATAAAACCAAATCAGAAATCTACATAAATATGAGAGTAAATAGAGTGAAAGTCATTAACAAAGTCACGATAAAATCCATTAAACAAACACAAAAAGTAATATTATAAGCTCAAATAGTTTAAAACACTTATTTGTCTCAACAAGTCTAGAATTGATAACATCCTTAACACAATTTCTTGAAACATTTGAAACAACAAATAAACAAAATAAGCATCATTCTAATTGCAGAATCATTTGAACAGAAAAATAGCATTTAACATTTATTTTGCAGTGATAGCACAATCGAATAAGCTGTTGCATTAACAAAGTCACCATTTACCAACATATCCGACCAAGACAGTTAATGAGGAAACGATGAACAGACAATGAAATAATTAGCTAAAACACGTTTGCATGATCCAATGAATAAAATTGAAAGTTAAACAAATCACCCAGGAATTATTCAAGTAGCCCATGTTGTGTGGGAAGCTAATTAAAAGCCGAGCATTATAATTACTACGGAATGTCGGATGCTACAAGGAGCGGCGAGCAAGGGAGCAGCAAGGCAAGCGGCTTCACAGCAAGGAGCAGGCTGTTGGCGAGTAACGAGCAGCACGTACAGGAACAACGCACGCTGAATAGCTAGCAGTATACCTCGAGCAAAGAAACGCAGACTGTGGCAGATAAGCAGGGCAGATCTTCACTTGCGCAGAGGAGCAGCGGTGGCAAGCCAGAAGAAAATCACTGCCAAAGCGAAAAATGCATACCGATTTCTTGCAGTTCAGCAATTGTAAGCGACTAGAAAGTGATGATTGATAAACGAAATCATGCAACATAAGGGAGAAAGGCCGGCAGCAGTGGGAGCAAGGAAGATGGGCGGAAAAGTGAGAGTGAAAGGGCGCGGGCGAATTTGGCGTTTTACGAAGGTCGGGAATCCGGGCCGGTCGATCAGTGAGCCGACTTTGACCCGAATTCTTTTTGGCCATGTGAAATTAATATATTTTTAACTCGAATTTAAAAATAAAATCGGGATAAGTCGACCATGTCCCGGCTTGAAGAGTCTGACATGTCACGCATATGTTAATTTATTAAAAATTATAAGCCTATATTTAAATATTATTATTATTTTCTTTCAAAATTCTCATTTTTTTATAATTAACTTTATCAATACTAGAAGAATCAATTTATTCATAAAATAGTATAAGAATCAATAAAAGAAATTTATACATATATAACTCTTATGTGTAATTGTATATTAACCTATTTTAATAAATTTATACTATATTTTCAAATGTTTTGTTTTTTTAATTATGTATTTTTAATAATTAGTGAAATATTGAAGCATATAATATTTAAATTTAGTACAGATGTATACTTATGTTTTACAGGTATATAAATTTTTAAAATTATCTTATTTGATTCGTATTTTTGACCGGACCTGCTATCTCGAAATCGGTCTGATACTAACCTTAAGTTTGTCCCCGAATCTATTAAAAAAAATGACGGTTAAATTGACCTTGTCCCAATCCGATTAAAAAAAAAAGTAAAAATTTAATTTTTAAAAAGTATAGTCAAGATTGGACAAACCTTGACGTACAGATTCCCACTCTTAGTTTTAAGGATTCAACGAACCGGCATAAAAGAATACAGGTCTGATTGCCAGTTTAACCGGTTCGTTCTGATTAGATATACTTGACTCGGAACCGGGATTAACCGGACCGCTGCAGGCACCGGTTGGCGGTTGGACCGGCCAGCATTACACCCACTCCTGCTTCACCTTCAACAGTTGGAATGCCAAATGCTTGAAGATGTGTCTTTGTGGCAACCTGCCACAGCCTTCACCTCTAACCCATCCTTCCCAACCAACTACACCATTTCATGGCAAGTAATAGATTGGGCACACGAACATCTGTCGGTGGCACGCACCCATTTCTAGCCCTTCATCTCATGCACGCCCGCCCCCACCGTGTATTCTTGGTTGGGTATTTCTTTCTCGATGATAGTTTAATTCAAAAGGCTTAAACATTTTCTCCCAGCTTCAGCCTTGCGAATCCGACCACGGAATCCTCCGATGTCGCGCAGAACATCTCTTCCCTTGTTGGCAGGCCCATTACACGTTTAGATGGTTTTCTTGACAGCTTGGGCTTCTTCTGACTCGGGTTCAAAGGCGAACTCGTTCAGGATCACCAGCAGAATCTTCTCATCGAGTGGTAGACGGTCCACCTCTCCATCGTCGACGGTAGACTCCATGGTAGCCTTGGTGAATAACAAGTTCATCTTGTTACCTGTGCATGAATCCTTCGTGAGGAAGAACGTGCGAGCTTGGGATCGCTGGGTAGAAGCAGCTTCATGATGAGGAACAGCGACTTCGGGCCACCGACGTTGATCGCCACCGGCTCCTTCTTCTTCTTGGGGCCAGTGTTCACGTTGATACCTCCTTCACCGACGATGACACAAGTTCCACCACCAGTGCTGACTCCTACACCCTTGCGGCCTACCCGGTGATGCTGGTTTCGCTGTGTGGGTTGCCTTTTACAGCCACGACTCCGCCCTCGTGAGCATGTATGGCGGTGTCGCCCTTAGGTTTTTCAGGATGTACAGGGACTCCTTCCTTGCCTACGTCTACGCTGATGCCATTTGAGCAACACCCACAGCATCAGCATGAAGAATATTTAGGATGTGTTCGGTGGGACGCTAAAAATGTCAACCCAAAATTTTTAATTTAAAATTTTTTATTTTTTATAACTATTTTTTATAGTATTTTTTCATATTTTTCTATATAAACAATCTCACGTCATTTCTAGACAATTATTCGTACATCTAATTTATTTATTTTAACTTTATTTTCTTTATACCTTATTATTTTTCATATCATATCACATTATTTTCCATTAACTGAATAACTTTTACCATGAAAACTTGTTATCAAAGAATTTTATTTTAAACAAAACACACTTTTAGTGGAGCTTGAACTGCATGCATGTTTTGGCCGATCAGATAAATGTTGATCAATACCCAGTATCTGTTATTAAATTGAACCCAAACAACAGCCAAATTCATAGCCCACTCGATACAATAGTTAGGCAAGGTGCAAACGATACTCCTAGGCTTTGGGATTTTCGTGCCCCGTCTTCTCTCTCCTCACAACCACGCATTAACTCTCCGCATCCACGTCAGCGGCTCGTGCCTGACATCGGCATGGCTTTTAATGTGAAGCAACGGCTGGATTTTCATCCTGCCAATACCAACGGTGGAGATTACATGTCGTAAAATAACATTATAAACGACACGGCTCATATAATCGGACCCAATACATGCACGGCCAAAGCAGCATCGATAATAATCATTTGAGAGGCCTGATTTTATCCAACTAGTCACAAGTTTCATAACTCGCGACATTTAAATCTGATCCGTCGATTAGTAAGAGAGAATAATAGCCATGGATGCATTATTTAATGTGGTCGGATGCAAAGCTATAAAAGTCAGAGACCCAGCCTGACATGGAGCAGCTGTAACTGCTGGAGAGAGAAAAAGTAGGGAAAGCCACCCCACGCATCCGATCGAAGACATCAGAGCCCGGCAGGAGGAGAAAAAAATACCGGGAGAAAAGGAGATGGCTGCCGGAGAAGCTATCGTGATTAAACAATCTAAAGATCCAAATGGAAGGCTATATTTCACATTTTTATTGTTTATCAGCATGATAAGGATGAGTGAACCTGACTCGCAGTCGATCATGGTATAGTTAAGCTCTAACGCCCACTGCATACCGAACAGGACATCGACCTCCATTAAAAGGGTCCATGATTCCATATCTTGTCTAAGATTTTGCTTCACAGAAGGCTCCCCTGCAATCTTTTATATGACTGCGCCGAAACCCATTTTCTGCTTGTTCAAGCAAAGTCCCGCGTCTACATGAACCTTTGCCATTCCACTTATAAGCTTTGAGTTGTGAGAACTAGGGTCATCAGAAATGAAATTGCCAATTTGTGTCAGATGGAGTTGAATCAAAGCTGGGTGATGGCATGTGACTCTGTCTTCGTCATTCACCATCCATGGTCGGCTCTCGATCAATGCATATACTACCATCCTTGCCAATGAAAGTCTAGCCAAATTTTGAGCCTGAAAGATAGATGGATGCAAATGATGCATTTTTCTCCTTCCCATATTGTCTTCTAGTGCTTTCCCGGCTTTGAAGCTGCTTTGTTTTCTCCAACGGTGGCAGCTAGTTTTTTAGTGTTTTCTTCTCTTCCGCATCGTCATCTACTGTTGTCTTGAGAAGCATCGACTGTAATGACTGAAGACTTGGAGAGGTTTCTCTCTCCACCGATGTTGCTGCATTCAATGCAGTACAGAAGACCTGCTTTACGTTAGATATTGCCTGACTTTGGCAGCTGCAAGAGGCGCAACATCAGGGACGTTTGTTAATGTGTAAAATTGCGGTATTGTGGGAAATTGTGGGAAATAAAAAAGAGAATATTTTGAGAAATATATGATTGATAGGAAATGATAGGGGGTATAGTCGGAATAAATAGGTTTGTTGTATGTAGTTGGTAGAGAAAATGATTGGAATGTAGAGGTAAAAATGAAAAAAATAGTATGATTGATAGAGTAATGGTTGGTATTGGGAAACCAAATACTATGAAAAAATCATGGTTCCCATAGTAGCATGTTACCAAACGTCTCCTAAATGTCATTTCAACGGCTACAAATCCTCCCTTATATCCAACGCTTCAGGTTGGAATGTTGTAAGTTAGTAAACTTACGATTACTTGCATGTAATCACGTCTCATCATTTGAACCCAAATGTCTAGTCCCTTCCTACAACTAGCGATTGATTTGAGAAGGCCTTCCTATAAAGGTCAATCTATCAAAAAGAGGTATGGACCTAGACATCTCTTGTTCCTTTTGTCACCACGATATTGAAGATTCCATGCTTTTGTTTTGGAATTGCTGCATAACAAAAGAGGCACTTGCTAGCTAAATCATACGTAAAGTATCAAATAGAATAAGTAGAAATCTGCAAGATATATTAATTCAATTGTGCAAGGCAGATTCAAATCATACTGTAGAAGTTCAAAAATGGGCCTTCACACATGTAAGGGATTTGTGATCGTGATTCTTTAATAGGATTGAGACCTTTGGTGGTTTTGAAAAAAGTAAGATTGTTGTATAAATAAGATCTTAGAGAATTTGAGAAGAAGTAGAGTTGTGGTAGTGATAGAGATCTTGAATCTTCTTGAATATGGACTCTCCATCTTTTATAAGCCGATAAGACTATTAGTTGTGATCCCATAATTTTCGAAGATTTTGTAGGAAAGTGGGCATCGAAGACTGATTCTTTTGGGAAGTGGTGGCAACATGAAGAAGGGGATGAGGGCATGTGTGAGAGGTGGTTTTGATCAGACCTCTACACTAGCCCCCTTGTCCCTCCTTCTCTCTTTTTTCCTTTGCTTTTTATGCCCTTTGTTAATTGGATGTTTTTGAATTTAGGCAGGAGAGAATAGTTTTTGTTTGTATATGACTTTTAAATTTTAAATATTTGAAGTGAATTGGTCAGTTACATTGTGTGTTGTGTCCTGACGGCTAGTCATTATTGTAGTCTCGGGCCATATTTTGACGGTTCATTATAAGAGAAGCAGTTACTTTTATGAGTAAAATATTGTGATCTTGAGAGGAAAGGCTTCTGTCTGTGCTTCTCTCTGTTCATTATGTATCTTGCTTACGTAAAAGATTGCAATCTTGTATCTCTCTACTCTGTATATATCTCCCTTTGGTAAAGCGTCCATGCGTATTGATCCACCACAAGTAATATTGTTGGAGTTTGTGGGGGATGAGTCACACGCATCACGAATCATGGCTGCATACTATGTTCTGAAGAGGTATGTTTTGATTGTTCCATTTATAGCTGATAAGGTGCATGAAAATCCAAAGGGACAATGGCTAATTTTGAAGATATATTTAGGATAAGTATTCAGTTGCCAATAGATGATTTTGCATGGAAAGTTTTAAACGTATACAATATTTTCGTAGCACAACTAACACCTAACGCGTGTAATTGGATACTAGCTTTTGAAATGTTGGGGAAGAAGCACAGGATCTTGATGAATTGGAATGCATTTTCTTATTTTGCTACATTGATGAATTAGGGAAAATACGGATCTTGCCATTTCACACCAGCATTGGGGGCGGTGACACTAATTGGAAAGGTGTCCTCTGTTTATAGAGGCCAAAAAAGTAGGTACTTCTATGTTCGGATGACTGAGGGGGATTGGGGGTTCCTGTGGATTAGAATCTTAATCCTACTGCTGAAATTATGTCCTTGAATGATGCCGAGACATGGGTACTGAATAAATTATTGGGGCTATTAGAAAGGCTGGTCAGTGTTTTGAAGCAGGAGATATTAGCATATGGTGTTATTGTGGAGCCAGGCAAAGATGAAGACATGCAAAATGTGACCAAAGTTGTTGGGGACTCAAATGTTGAGTCTGTAGCAAAAAGGGGCAATTAGACAACTCAAATTGAAAAAAAGGGACAAGATCTACTGAAGCAAGTGAGATGTTCATCGTGGATGAGCAGATGGAGGTGAGGGAGAAAGATTTAGATTCAATTGAGGTAGAAAATATTGGAGGGGACAGTTCTGTGTAGGAAAGTATTCTTGAAAAGGAGTTTACTATTATAGAAAAGGAGGATGAGGGAAAAAGTCAATGACCATGGCTTAGGCCATCATGTTAGTTCCCACTTGGAAAGCATGCTCCCCCATCATCACTTAATGATGAAGGTGTGTGTTCGGAGATACTAAGGGGTAACGTCTGAATGTTTGAAAAAAGCACATGTTGATGGCATAAGTTCTCTCGCTCTAATAGAAGCTCATTGTTGTAATATGGTGAAGAAGTTAAATAAGGCGGAGGAAGACTCGTAGGTGTAGATAGGCATAAATAATGATTTAGTTAAGCCGACAAGGAGAGTGAAGTCTGAAGCGGAAGGTTTAAGAGAAATATCAGTAAAAATCATGGCAGATTTCAAGAAAAAATTACATGTTGCTAATGTTGAGAATAGAAGGCAAACGAAGGGATATGATATATTAGAAGGCCAACACCATAAGTTGGAGGAAAGCAATTTGGTGTTGGAGGTACAAGCGAAGCTTAAGGAGGAAGAGATAGAAAGGCAAGGTTACCTTGTCAGCTCAGAGAGAAGATCTTGAGCGGACCTTGTCTATGTAGAAAGCAGAGCTTGAGCACAAGAGGATAGAATTTGGAAAATGTGCTACAAAAAGGATTTTAATATTTGTATTGACAAAGTATTGCGTATTGATGCAAGTTTTGATGTTTCAAAGTTAGTGACTATTATATTTCGAACATTGAAGAATAGGAGTAAGAGATGGGATTTGAGGACTCTTAGTTTTATTTTTATATATGTACGAGCAACGGGGCCTTAGATGTTATTGGAGTGGATGATATATTTATGGAAATGGTGTTACAGGCACAAGACTTGTTTTACTTAGTGTGATTGTATTGTTTAGATCTAGTTTGTAGGAGGATCTTGTCCCTTTGTTTAGATTATGAAACCCTTATAATTTAATGAGGTGTTATAGCTTCTTTATTTGGGTTGTCAAATCATTTTGGTTTGATGTGGCTCTCATTGCCTCGTATGTTTTGGGTCATTGGACCCTTTTTATTTGTTGGGCTGTTGTAGCCCCTTTGTAGGGGTCATTAGACTATTTTAACCTAAGGGGGCTGTTGTACCCTTTGGTTATGCATAAAAATATCCCAAATGTTGAGTGTTCCATACCTTGGGTATGGGTTGTCCTTTCATTATTTCTAATTCGTATGTCCCATTATTAAACGATCTTCGTGTGTGAAATGGACCATCTCAATTTAGGGAGATTTTGTAATGATTATATTTTCAGGAAAACATTCCTTTTTGTAGGACTAAATTGCCAACGAGATGAGTTCTTTTATTTATTTATTTGTTAAAATAATGAGCTAACTAATGTTGATATAGGTAAGCATTTGTGTAGCATCCTCTCAAATTGCTTCTAAGAGATCTAGATTTTCTCTTTATATTTGGGCATTGGCTGTTGATGGTATTCTAGAAACATGATAGTTTTAATGACAAATGTCAACAGGAAGAATTACTTTTGTGTCATGTACAAGTTTGAAAGGGATGTAGCTTGTTGCTCTTCTAGGGTCGTGTTATAAGACCAAGTACACTAGGAAAGACATCTACCTAGTGGTTGTGTTCCTTGTGTAACCCTTTTGCAGGGCCTCTTTGAGGGTTTTATTAGTTTTTCAACTAGTCCGTTGCATTGGAGATATGCAATAGAAAAATTTGTGCTCTATGTTGTTTCTAGTACAGAATTTCTTAAAGTGTCGGTAATCGAATTGTTTTCCATTGTCTACGATTATATTTTGGGGTAAGCAAAATTGGCATATTATTTGATCTCATATAAAAAAGATTATTTGATTAGAGATAATAGAACTAAAAGCTTTAGCTTCTACCCATTTTGAAAAATAATCAATGACAACAACTATAAATTTAAGATTTTTAGAGCAATAGGAAAAGGTCCTACTAAGCCTATGCCTCATTGCTTAAAAGGTCATGAATCGAAAATGGTTGCAATAGGGTAGTAGGAATATGGGAAAATGGGTTATACCTTTGACATGCAATGCATTTATACACATAGTCTTTTGCGTCTTTTTGGATGGAGGGCCAGTAGAATCCTACACGAAGAATTTAGTGTGCTAATGTATGTTATCCTAAGTGATTGTCATGATACCCTTGATAAAGTTCTTCCAGAATAGTAGGGACTTCAAAGGGTAAGACACAATGAAGAAATGGGGTGGAGAAATATTTTTGATAAAGTTCTCCATCAATAATTGTATAGTGGAATGCTTGTTTCCTTATGCATTTTGCTTGTCGTCATTGGGTAGATGATTATTTGTGAGAAATTGAATAATAGGGTCTTTCTAAGAGGGAGGGGATGTGTCCACATTATCAACTTGGCAAAGGGTAATGCATGGCTGTTTTAAGTGGTAAATGGGTATCGGTGTTTCAAATGAAGTGTTAGTGGCTAATTTGGCTAAAGTGTCGGCATGGATATTTTGCTCTTGGGGTATTTTCTGAATGGAGAAGTGGGAGATTTATTTAATAAGGTCCTTACAAAGTCAAATATAAGAGATCACATCGTTGCCCTTTGCTTTGAAGTTTCCTTTGACTTAATTGACTACTAAATTAGATTCAGAGAAAACGTTAAGACATTTTACCTTAAGGAATGAAATGATATTAAATTCTTAGAAAAGAGCTTCATATTCGAAAACGTTGTTAGAGGCATTGAACAAAAATTGAATGACGACTTCTAGTTTAGTTTTGTCTAAGGTGAATATGAGAAGGCCAACTCCACTACCCTATTTATTGGATGCTCCATCTATATATAGTTCCCATTGTTCCGCCATAGGCGTGGTAATGTCTGTAGCAACACGTTTATTAGCTCTATTGGGGCAAAGGGGGATGTTTTCACCTTCTTCGCAGTTGGGGCCCTTTGTAAATTCGGTTAATATATTGGCAAGTGCTTGTCCTTTTATTGCTTTAAGGGGTTAGAATTGTATATTAAATTGTGACAACTTCAGTGCCTATTTCATCATTCTTCTTGAGATATCGTGCTTGTGTAAAAACTGTTGCAATGGACAGTTAGTATAGACAATGATGGTATGGGCTTGAAAATAGTGACGTAATTTCTTTGAAATAATCAAAAGTACGAAAAGTTGTTTTTCCAACAAAGAATAACAAGTTCCTGTATCCTGTAAAATTTGACCAACATAATATATGGAATGCTGGATCCTTTTATTCATTCCCTTTAGTACAAGACTAATGTATTGTTTGAAGTTGATAAATAAATAAAAAGAGTTTCTCCTGTAGCTGGCTTGATTAGCAAGGGTGCTTTTGAGAGGTACTACTTCAATTCTTGAAAGGTAGATTCACATTCTACCTTCCATTTGAAATCTTCAGTTTTCCTTAGGATCTTGAAGAAAGGCAAAGTTCTGTTAGCAGATTTTGAAATAAATTTATGCAATGTGGCAAGATGTCTTGTGAGTTTGTGTATGTCTTTTTTACTTTTTGGTGTATCCATATCTATTATGACCTTTATCTTAGTGGGGTTTACTTCAATGTCCTTCTCTGAAATAATAACTCCTAAGAATTTGCCTTTGGTTACTTTAAATATGCACTTTTCTAGATTTAGTTTCATATTGAAATATCGGACACTGGTAAAGGTTTTTGTTAAGTCTTTTATATGTTGTATGAGATCTTTGCCTTTGACTATCATCTCATCGATATAGACCTTCATATTTTTGCCTATTTATTGTGCAAAAATCTTATTTACCACTTTTTGATAAGTAACACTTGTATTTTTAAGCCAAAAGACATTACTTTATAGCAGTATTTTCCTTCGGGGCAATGAAGGAGATTTTTTCTTCATCTTCTTTGGCAATTCTATTTGATGATGTCCAGAAAAGGCATCCATGAAGCTAAAGATATTATAGCCTACAGTTGAGTCAATTAATTGATCAATATTAAGTAATAGGTAACTATCTTTTGAGGTAACTTTATTAAGTTAGTATAATCTATACATATGCACCATTTGCCATAAGGCTTAGGTACTAGAATGGATAAAAGCTTGCTTATCTCTTATGTGAATCTCCATTGTCTGTTAGATTTAAAGTTTTTTCTTTTGTTTTATTAGCTTGATTTCCAAGTCTATCTTTAGTTTATGATGGAGTATTGATGGGTGCAAACCTGTTAATGCTAGGGCATTCCATGTAAAAATGTTAATATTGGCATGTAAGAAGTTTGTCAAAGTGATTTGAAAGGAGGGATTAGTTGATGTACCTATTGTGACGTGCTTAGGTGTTGTATCCCCTATGTTGATGGCAATTGTGGGCTCAACCTCATTAGATGATGGTGGGGAATCAATGGGCTGCTTCCTTTTATAGGCCGCCAAATAGCAATGATGGATCATTTTTTAATTTCCTCTTGCAACACCCTCTTATGCAATTGTAAAGAACTTAACATATAGATGATAAGTAAAAACAATGGTTTGTAGTTTGTTGAGAGTTGGGCATCCTATGATGGCATTGTAAGCAAATGGAATATTGACTACTAAGAAATCAACTTCAATTATGGTTTATTGTGGTGCAATCCTAATTGCAAAAGCGAGTGTGATTAACCATTCTATGGATACTTCGCCTCTCATGAACCCAATCAAGGGTCCAGTGTGAGGATACAAATTTTTCTTCAACAACTTCATCTTATCAAAGGCTTCGATGAATAGAATGTTGGTAGAGTTACCAGTGCCAATCATGATTCGACAAACTGTCCAATTGGATATGATGGCATTCATGACAATTGTATCATCATGAGGCGCGTGCAGAGAGTTCTCTCCGCTCGTATAAAAGGTGTATTCAGACAAAGGGCAGGGTCTTTTGCTAGATGTTACCTTCGAATATGCATATCTCCTATTTCCAAAATGGGTGTCGCCTCCACAAGTAAGGCCTCCACGAATGGTGCAGATGATTCTATGTGTGGGAGTGTTCGATGAAGCTCATTGTCTCCCTACTGAACTTGATAAAGATCTGAGGGTCTTTTAGAGTGTACAACATGACTTATAAACTGTATTATGAAATTGTCAGATAAATAATTAAAGGAGGCTATTGATGCTGGGGACAAACTATGGAACCATGCTTTAGCTTTTCCCTCTAAAGTGCCAATAAATGCTCGACACTTTATGTTATCTAATAAACACATTAGGTTTGTATTAATCCAAAAGGTGTCAACATGGTCCTTAGGGTCCGAGTGCCCATTGTAGGGTTTCATGACCTTGAGTTTGAACTTGTGAGGAAGAGACTCTTTTATAATTTCAACGGTGAAAGGCAAGTAACCAAAAGTGTTGATGAACCGCAGCAAAGGAGTAGTAGATGTGTTATTGCCAAGTTTTTGTTGGGTTTTGCATACCGGGGCCGCCCATTAGAAAGGGTGATGAAGAGGTTGATTGCTTTTTAGCTTTCAATTCGCCAATGCAGTCATCATCTCTTAGATGTCTTCTTTGGCGATAATGACATTGGGCCCAGAGACCTTTTTTACACTTTGGTGTGCATCACCCCTTTGTGATCGCCCCTTTATGCGTCATTCTCCAAATCAGACACGGTCCGGTTGTGCTCCACAGTAGAAAACAAAAGAGTAAAACGAAGAATGAGAAGATACGTAGCAAAGGAAAAGAATAGAAATGAATTTCTAGCCTCGTTATAGAAGTCTAAAAATGAGCCCTCACACATATAAGGGATTTGTGACCATGATTCCCTAATAGGATTGGGAACTTTGGTGGTTTTGAAAAAAAAATAAGGTTATTGTATGGATAGAATCATAGAGAATTTGAGAAAAAACAGAGTTGTGGTAGTGATAGAGATCTTGAGTCTTCTTAAATGTGGACTCTCCATCTTTTATAAGCCAATTAGGCTATTGGTTGCGATCTTATGATTTTAGGAAATTTTGTAGGAAAGTGGGCGCTGAAGACCGATTCTTTTGGGAAGTGGTAGCAACATAAAGAAGGGGATGAGGGCACATGTGAGAGGTGATTTTGACCAGGCATCTACACATACCTTTGCCCTATTCTTGGTGACATGCTAGAAACTATAGCAATGCAGAAACAAGCTTTTAAGACAAGATGAACACTGGCAGGTGTAGAGAATTTTTGTTAAACTATCAATCTGCCCAATTGCTAAAAAAGTGTGTTTCAATCACAACCTAATCATGCCAAATGGAAGCCATCGTCTCATGATAAGGTAAAATTAAGGGTGTGTTTGATAATCAATTAAATATGTCAAGCTAAAACTTTTCACTTTCTATAACTATTATATTTTTAATCATTTCTTCACATATTCCTATGTAACTATCCTATTTTTTAATCATTTTTACACAGCTACCTATACAACTAACTTATCTATTTGAACTTCATTCTTTTTACTCATCATCATTACCCCTATTATCTCACATTATTTTTTTCATTTTGACAACTTTTATACAAAAAATTTTCCTACAAAATTTTACCACTTTCTAAACACACCCTACATGTGGATGCTGAGAGAAAAGAATATATTGATTTATGTGATATAGGTGTTGCTATCAGAAACTCATTAAGAGAACTCATAGCTTCCAAATGCTGGAACCTTGCCAGTAAGAGTTTCTATCTTACTGTCGGTCCTAAGCCCAGATAGAAATCGAGGGTTGGTGTGTTAGGTTGGTAGGTGGTGCTATAAAAATCACCGCCACATCTCTTAAGAATTCTGAAAATATGGTAAAAGTCGTTAATACTAGGGTGTCCCCTGTAAGAAACGCGCTGTAGTGGAGGCTGACTATAGTGAAAAATGAATAAGGGTTGCTAGGGCATTTCCCCAAAAGCGATGTGCTATATTAGAGCTCGGATATAATGAGAAATAAGAAAGGGATGCTCGCCACAACAACGTCCGATTGTGGTGAGACATCGCCAAAGGTTTCCATACCTTCATGGGCTTGGTTTAAGGAAAAAGGTGGTGCCAAAATATAAGGTCCGTTTTGCCTCATGGAATATTAAGACTTTTTTAAGAAAAAGTATAGAAGTAGCATATGTTATGAGAAAGAGAAAATTTAATGTAGCATGTCTTCAATAGACTAGGTGGAAAGGAGAGAAAGCTAAAAAAATTAATGAATTTGAATTATAGTATATAGGAAAAGATGGTAATAGAAATGATGTAGGGATAATAGTAGAAAATAAATTTATAAATAAAATTGTATATGTCAATAGAGTAAATGATAGAGTTATTCAAATAAAACTTGTATTAGGTATAGAGGTCATAAATGTGATTGGTACTTATGCACCACAAGCAAAATTAGATGATAGAATCAAAAAATAATTTTGGGATGACTTATATAGTATAACACAAAGGATACTTAACCAAGAAAAGGTTGTGATAGGTGGAGTTTTAAATGGACATATAAGAAAGGAGAATGTAAAATACGAGAGAAGTCATAGAGGTTTCGGCTTTGGAATAAAGAATGAAATGAGGAATATCATTTTGGATTTTGCTATAGCACATGATTTGGTTATGACAAACACCTTATTTCAAAAATGAGATAAACACTTGATAATTCTCAAGAGTGGAACCAATTTTAGCAAAATAAATTTCTTCCTCATAAAAAATTGGGTAGATCCATTTGTATTAATTGCAAGGTTATCACAGGTGAGAGCTTAGCCATACATCAAAGATTATTCATGATGGATATATATACATAAAAAGAGTTAACAAAAACTAAAGAAAATATAATTTTAAAAATTAAATGGTAGAATTGAAAGGGAAATAACATATAACTTTTTAGTAAAAGAATGATAGAAGAAGAAAAATGGGACATACAAGAAGATAGAGTAGAATCAATATGAAATAAAATGACAACTATCATAAAAGAAGTAGGACAAAGTATTGTAGAGATATATAAAAATTCTAGATCCTCACATTAGGAAACTTGGTAGTGGAATGAGGATGTTTAAAAAGCTATAAATGATAAACAATAAAAGTTTAAAACATGGCAAAGAAATAAAAATGATACAAACTTATAACAATACAAAACTATCAAAAAAAGCTATTAAAAATATTATTAGCAATGCTTAACACAAAAGTTATAACAACTTATATGACAGATTAGAAACTAGACAAGATGAAAATGATATTTTTAAGTTGGCTAAATTAAGAGAAAATAAAGGCAAAGATTTAGCACATGTTAGATGTATTAAAAGTGAAGACCAAAGAGTTCTTGTCAAAGATGATAGAATTAAAGAAAGATGAAAAACTTATTTTTATAGTTTATTAAATGATACCCTAAAAGAATATTTAACATTAAATATTAGTTTAAATAGAGAAGAAAATAGTAATATCAGTTTTTTTCAAAAATTCGAATATCTAAATTAAAGAAACCTCTAAAGAAAATAAAAACAGGAAAAGTGTTAGGCCCAGCTAATATACTAATTGAGATATGGAAGTGCATGAGAGATGTAGGTACAACATGATTAACAAATTTTTTTAATAAAATTACAAAAATAAAGTTAATGCCAAGTGATTGGAGGAAAAGTACTATAGTTCCGATCTATAAAAATAAGGGAGATATTCAAAATTGTGCAAATTATCATAGAATAAAACTAATAAGTCATATTATGAAATTATGAAAAAGAGTAATTGAATTTAGACTAAGACGGGAAACTAATGTATCCAAAAGTCAATTTAGTTTTATGCAAACAAGATTAATCGCTGAAACTATTTTCTTAATTAGATAACTATTTGAAAAGTATAAAGAGAAGAAAAAGAACGTATACATGATTTTTATTAATTTAGAAAAAGCATATGATTGAATACCAAGAAAGTTAATGTAGTAAGTGATGAAAAAAGGAATTAATAATAGATACATTGATATTATTAAAGATATATATGAGGGGGCTGTTACAAATTTGAGAACCATAAGTGGAGATGCTAATATTGTTTTAGTTAAAATAGGTTTACATGAAGGCTCAGCCTTGAGTCTTTACATTTTTACCTTAGTAATAGATGAAATTACTTGACATCTACAAGAAGAAGTACTTTGGTATATATTATTTGTTGATGATATTATTCTAATAGATGAAATTAGAAAATAACTAAATTTGAAATTAAATAGGTGGGTAGATGTTTTAGAATCTAATGGTTATAGAATAAGTTGCACAAAAACTGAATATATGAAATACAATTATAATAGCAGTGAGAACCCAGATAAGGAATTAATTAAGATTTTAAAACAAGTAATAACAAGAATTAATCACTTCCAGAATCAAAGATAAATAGTTTAAGAGAACGAGAAAATCGAGAACGATATAATACATAGAATTCAAGCAGGATAGAAGAAATGACGAAGTACGTTAGAAATTTTATGTGATCATCGAGTTCCAGTTAAATTAAAAGAAAATTTTTATAAGACTGCGATTAGACCTGCTATGCTTTATAGGGCAAAATGTTGAGCAGTTAAAGAACAACATACACATAAAATGAACATAGCGGAAATGAAAATGTTAAGACGGATGAGTGCATAAATAAGAAAAGAAAAAATTATGAATGAAATAATTCAAAAAAAATCTAAAAGTAAGACCAATTTATGATAAAATAAGAGAAAATAGATTAAGATAATTTGGTCATGTTAAAAAGAGGCCTGAAATGGCACTGGTTAGGAGGACATTGTCTATTAAAGTAGAAGGTGGTAGGAGAATGAGAGGAAGACCAAAAAAATGAATGGAAGTAATTAAATAAGATTTTAAAATATTATAAATTACTGAAAAATTTAGTCTTAAATCGCCAAGAATCCTGTATTGCATTCTAGGACCAAACATATAGATCTTAGACACCATTTCATTAGAGAACATGTAGAAAATCATGACATATGTTTGGAATTTGTTAGAACTGAGGATCAAGTTGCAGATATTTTTACTAAACCCCTAGCAAGAGAAGCATTTTATAAAATTAGAAATGACATGGGAATGATTGAGCTCACCTAAGTAACAAAACAACAAATACTATAACAAATGGTATCAGCTGGTAAATCAAGTGGTATAAAATCTAACAAGAAATAACAATTGGTATCATGTCCAACAAGTAGTATCTAAAATTAGGTTAAGCATAAACTCAGGGGGAGCACCCATTTAGGGGGAGCTAACCCACCTATCTCTTTGATTACCCTCTAATCTTTTTGATATATTGACAAAAAGGGGGAGAGAGATTTAAGGAGAAGAAGAGTTTTTGAGTTGAAAAATTGAGTAGAAGTCTTAATGATTAAAAGGGAGAGAGATGATTAAAGGGGAGAGAGATGTAAGAGGAGAGTAGGATAGAATGGGGAGGAGAGTAGGATATGCTTACATGATATTTGAATGTTCTATTTGCATGAGCATAAGCATGATTTTAAAATGCAATATGAACATATTTTTTTAATGAAAGGTATCCACTCAAATCGGTTTTGTCAATCATCAAAAAGGGGGAGATTGTTGGAAATATAGCTAAATCCATATTTTGATGATTAACAAATCAATTTGAGTATGTCTTGGCTACTAACAAGTTTGTGGAAATGTTTAAGGAATATTCATTTGAAGAAAATCAAGTATGGAAGCCAAGTCGTATACCAAGTCGACTCCAAGATCGACTTCAAGAAGTCAAATCTGTCCAGAGCTGAAAAGGGGAGAAGAACAAGTGAAGTCGCAGGCCAAGTCGACTCCAGGTGCGACTTAGGAAACCAAGTCGCAGACGAAGTCGACTCCAGCATCGACTTCAAGCATCCAGAGTTGAATCTCGAAGCAGCAGAATATCGAAGTCGCAAGTGAAGTCGACTCCAGTTGCGACTTGGGTGAAGTCGCGAACGAAGTCGACCCCGAAGTGCGACTTGAGGTTTTGGAGATTCAAAGATACTGATTCAAGCTTCTTTCAAAGTTCAAAAGATGCAATTTCAAGATTAAATGATTTCAAGATCAACTCAAAGCCTCTCAAGTCCAAGAAAGGAAGCTTCAAGGCATTCAAGATCAAATCAAGTCTAAGGCTTGCAAATCATGGAGCTAATGAAAGCAAGACTCAATGATTCAAGACATGAAAAACACAAAAGAAGCAAAGGCATGATGAGACAAAGCATCTCGAAATTATTCAAGTTCAGAAAATCAACTGGCGAGGTGAAGTCGCACACGAAGTCGACTCCACCTGCGACTTGGGTCAAGTCGTGAACCCAAGTCGACCCTGACTGGAACTTGAAGTTGCGACGGAGAAGCGAAGTCGCACCCAAAGTCGACTCCGTCAGCGACTTGGGTGAAGTCGCACCCGAAGTCGACTCCACCTGCGACTTGGGTCGCAACGGTCGGATTTATTTTCGAACGTTGGCGCATTAAATGCACGCCACCAACCTTCTAACGTTCGGATTCCCTCCAAACTTATAAATACAACCCATTGTGAACGAAGGAGGAATAAGAGGATCATTAAGTGAGTATAACTCATATCCATAAGAGCTTCAAAGAGATCAAATCACTCAAGGAGGAAGAATTGTGTTTCAAGTTGCAAGAGCTACATTCAGAAACTTCAAAGCCATCATCTACAAGTTCTTCCCTGCGCTAAATCGTTTCTACACACCTGTAAAGTGTAGTTTACTTTTATTGTTTACTTGTTTGTGTTGAACTTGATTTAGCTTGCGTAGCTAAGATCAAGAGGTAGCAAAGTAGTATGTGATTGGAGTGTGACTCATCACCTACTTGTGCTAAGTGTTTGATGCCCCCTAGAGATAGAATCTAGAAGAGAGCAAGAGGCTCTGGTTGTATATGCCCCCTAGAGCTTTGAATCTAGAAGAGAGCAAGAGGCTCTAGTTGTTGATGCCCCCTAGAGCTAGAATCTAGAAAAGAGCAAGAGGCTCTAGTTGTATTCGCGGAATACAATAGTGGAACCCAAGTCACAAGGAGTGTGAGCTTGGAAGAGTGGAATAGGGAGGTTGCCCGAACCACTATAAAATCCTTGTCTACTTGCTTTTATTTCTGCTCTCTTTATTACTTTGCTTTCCATTCAGTTTCTTCATTAAAGGGGATTAATTCTACAAGGGGTTAAGTTTTTAAGTTACCAAAAGAAATTTTTAAGAACCCAATTCACCCCTCCCCTCTTGGGTTTTGCCATCTATTCGGGACCCAACAAGTGGTATCAGAGCAGGTCTTTGAATTGAACCAAAGAGATCCAACCTTATGGCATCCCAATCCACTTCCGTTCCCGCTTTTGCTGAAGGCCAATCATTCACAAGGCCACCCTTGTTTGATGGGAACAACTTTGGCTATTGGAAGCTTCGTATGAAGCAACTCATCATGGCTACCGATATGGATTCTTGGATTGCTATCCAAGATGGTGTGATTTTGCCTACAGATGACAAAGCTTCCAAATGGACCGAAGAGGAAGTTAGAACCGTCAAGAGCAATGCCAAGGCAATGAATTCTTTATTTTGTGCTCTTACGGCTTCGGAGTATGATAGAGTATCTTCTTGTTTGACTGCAAAAGAGATATGAGATACTCTAACATCTATTTATGA
Source organism: Annona cherimola (assembly GCA_030490835.1). NCBI lineage: Eukaryota > Viridiplantae > Streptophyta > Magnoliopsida > Magnoliales > Annonaceae > Annona > Annona cherimola. The sequence goes on along the minus strand of CM059973.1, from coordinate 63,463,970 downwards.
AGGAACCTCCCAAGTCCAAGGGACTAGGAGAAACATTTTGATTGGAGAGTTTGAAAATTTCAGAATGCTAGATACTGAAAATATTTCTGAAATGTTTGCGAGATTTTCTAAAATTACTAATGCTCTAAAGGGTCTTGGAAAAGCTATTTCTGAATCCGAGCAGGTTATGAAGATATTGAGAGCTCTACCGGATTCATGGACTCCAAAGATAACGGCAATTGAAGAAGCCAAAGACCTCAACACATTGAAGCTTGAAAATCTTATTAGCTCACTCATGTCACGTGAGCTAATTAAGAAAAGGAATGAGGATCAACACAAAGGCAAAAGAGCAATTGCCTTAAAAGCTACACAAGACACGGATGACACCTCATCCTCTCAAAACGATGACGAGATGGCCCTACTCACAAAACGATTCAGAAAATTTGTGAGAAAAGGCGGAAATTTCAGAAATTTCAAAGACAGAAATTCCAGAGAGAAAAAGGAAGAACCAATCAAATGCTATAGATGCGGGGGCGTAGGACATATGCAAACCCAATGTCCTACACCGGAAGAAAGGTCAAAGGGAAGAGGCATGTACGTCAATGAGGAGACGTCATCAACATGCAGCTCTTCAACCGATGACAACGGTGCGGCCAACTGTGCAAGAATATGCTGCGTAGCACAAATCGAACAAGAAGAAGAACTGCTATGCTTGAACACGACGGAAGTTTTGGAAGATCAATCTACCTCAACAAAATACACAGAAAGTGAAGAGGTAACTTCCAAACTTTATTCTCAATCAAGTTATTCTTCTTTTCATGATTGCCTCAAATGTGCCGAATTAGATGAACTACAAATTGCATATGATTCATTGTATGGGGAAATCAAAAAGCTAGGAAACAAGTTGACATTAAAAAGAAAACAATGTAACATTGTTATCATTGAAAATGGAAAACTAGCTGAAATGTCAACAAAATTGAAAGAAGAAAATGAATTGTTGTTGAAAGAAGTTGAGAAACTGAAAAAGGAGAACGAATCCTTGAATGAATCATTAGTAAAGTTCTCTAATCCCGGAGAAAACGTGAAAATGTTTCTGAACATGACTGCTCAAACAAACAAAAGAGGTCTCGGTTATTATAGATTTGAGCAAAATGAAAGTGGTAAATCTAATGTGCCAACACTTGGAAAACTTCAAACCAAAACTGTACCAATACAAAAGCCACAAAAGAAAAATGTTATGTGGACTAAGAGGCCAACATTTGAACCAAAATATACTTGGAGGCCTACTCCTAGATTACCAATGGCTTGCAACTTCTGCAACAAGATGGGTCATAAAGCCTACAAATGTAATTTTAAGAAATTGTATGACAATGGTGCAAGACTAGTTTGGGTTCCAAGGAACACAAGATTTGGGCTTTCTAAGTTAGAATTACGAAGATTGAATCATTTTACTAACCCAAATGGACCCATAAAATGGGTACCAAAGAGATAAGATTTACTTGCTTATTTGTTTAAAGGCAAAGGCAAACAATGCATGGTTCATGTATAGCGGTTGTTCAAGGCACATGACTGGAGAAAGAAATTTGTTTCACAAACTTAAGCCTTGCAACGACGGAACGGTTGCCTTTGGTAATAATGAGAAAGGTAAAATCAAAGGTAAAAGAAATATTTACAGTAGCTCAAATGCATGCATGGAGGATGTTTTGTTTGTTGAAGGACTCAAGCATAACTTAATGAGCATTAGCCAATTATATGATAAAGGATATAAGGTTGTGTTTGAATCATCTATATGCAATGTATTTGATGATGAACAAATCATGTTTAGTGGAAAAAGACATGGAAATGTATATTTGGTTTCACTTGATGAACTAAATGGTCAATGTCTAATGGCCATTGATAATGATCCATGGGTTTGGCATAAAAGGCTTGGGCATATAAACATGAGAAACATAAAGACCCTATGGAAAAAGAGTTTGGTAGAAGGCTTGCCTAAGTTGAAATATGACAAAAATAAATTATGTAAGGCATGTCAATTATCTAAACAACCAAAGATGCCTTTCTCTACCAAAAAGGAGATTTCCACCACTAGGCCGCTTGAATTGCTACACATGGATCTATATGGGCCATCCGACATTTTAACCATTGGTGGAAAGAAATATGTATTTGTAATTGTTGATGACTTTTCAAGATTCACATGGATAATTCTTTTAGCTAGCAAAGATGAAGCCTTCTCTATGTTTGCAACGTTTGTAAACTTGGTGGAAAATGAAAAACAAAGTACTATTATGACTATAAGAAGTGACCATGGTGGTGAATTTGAGAACAAACGATTCATAGAATTATGTAATGAAAAAGGAATTCATCACACATTTTCTGCACCAAGGACTCCACAACAAAATGGAGTAGTGGAGAGGAAAAATAGAACTATACAAGAGATGGCTAGAACTATGCTAAATGAGAGCAAATTATCTAAGAAGTTTTGGGGTGAAGCTGTAAGTACAGCTTGTCATGTATTGAATCGAGTTACCATTAGAGCAATCTTGAAAAAGACCCCATATGAGCTATGGAAAGGAAAGAAACCAAACATATCTTATTTTCATACTTTTGGATGCACATGTTATGTTCTGAACAATGGAAAAACCAACTTGGGAAAACTTGATGCTAAAAGTGATGAAGCAATATTCCTTGGTTATTCATCAAATAGCAAAGCATATAGAGTTTTCAATAAACGAAACCAAGTTGTAGAAGAATCCATACATGTTGTTTTTGATGAAACTAACCCATGCTTTAAAAGAAAAGATGATCTAAGTGATGCAGATGACATAACAAGCAATCTTGAAAAATTGCATATGGAAAAGCAAGAAGAATCCATGGAGGAAAGGGTAAGTGAAGGTAACAATTCCTATAAACCTCCAACTGATTTAAAATTCAATCATGCACATCCAATTGAACAAGCTCTTGATGATGAAAACTGGATTATAGCAATGCAAGAAGAGCTAAATCAATTTGAAAGAAATCAAGTTTGGCACCTTGTTCCTAGACCAAATGATTGTACTATTATTGGCACCAAGTGGGTCTTTAGGAACAAATTAGATGAAAGTGGACTTGTAGTGAGGAACAAAGCTAGACTTGTGGCAAAAGGATACTCACAAGAAGAAGGAATAGATTTTGAGGAATCCTATGCCCCGGTTGCTAGATTAGAGGCAATTCGCATCTTACTAGCTTTTGCATCTCACATGAACTTTAAATTGTTTCAAATGGATGTCAAAAGTGCATTTCTGAATGGTTATATAAATGAAGAGGTGTATGTTGAGCAACCACCTGGATTTGAGGAAAAAGATCAATCTAAATTTGTATACAAGCTAACCAAAGCATTATATGGATTAAAACAAGCTCCAAGGGCTTGGTATGATAGACTAAGAAAATTTCTGATTGATCATAACTTTCAAAAGGGAAAGGTAGACACCACTCTGTTTATTAAGTACAATGGAAAGGATATATTAATCATTCAAATTTATGTTGATGATATCATTTTCGGTGCTACTAATGAGTCTCTTTGTCAAGAGTTTTCTGAACTTATGCAGAAAGAATTTGAGATGAGCATGATGGGAGAGTTAAACTTCTTTCTCGGACTGCAAATCAAGCAACTAAATGAAGGAATCTTCATAAACCAGTCCAAATACATCAAGGAGATGCTCAAGAAGTTTGGCATGGAGAACAGCAAAGGAGCAAACACGCCCATGAGCTCCACAATCAAAATGGACAAAGATGAGAAGGGAAAATTAGTTGATTTAAAATTGTATAGAAGCATGATAGGTTCCTTATTGTATTTAACTGCTTCTAGGCCAGATATTCTGTTTAGTGTGTGTATGTGCTCTAGATTTCAATCATGCCCAAAAGAATCACACTTGGTAGCTGTGAAAAGAATCTTTAGATATCTAGTAGACACTACCAATTTAGGACTATGGTATCCAAAGGGCTCTAATTTTGATCTAATCGGCTACTCGGATGCGGATTTTGCTGGTTACAAAGTAGATAGAAAAAGCACTAGTGGAACATGTCAGTTTCTTGGAAGCATGTTGGTTTCATGGTTTTCAAGAAAACAAACTAGTGTTGCTCTATCTACGGCGGAAGCCGAATATATTGCCGCCGGGAGCTGTTGTGCTCAATTACTTTGGATGAAACAGCAACTTAGGGACTATGGCATGGATTTCAAAGATATACCTATCAAATGTGATAATACAAGTGCCATTTGTCTAACTAAGAATCCTGTATTGCATTCTAGGACCAAACATATAGATCTTAGACACCATTTCATTAGAGAACATGTAGAAAATCATGACATATGTTTGGAATTTGTTAGAACTGAGGATCAAGTTGCAGATATTTTTACTAAACTCCTAGCAAGAGAAGCATTTTATAAAATTAGAAATGACATGGGAATGATTGAGCTCACCTAAGTAACAAAACAACAAATACTATAACAAATGGTATCAGCTGGTAAATCAAGTGGTATAAAATCTAACAAGAAATAACAATTGGTATCATGTCCAACAAGTAGTGTCTAAAATTAGGTTAAGCATAAACTCAGGGGGAGCACCCATTTAGGGGGAGCTAACCCACCTATCTCTTTGATTACCCTCTAATCTTTTTGATATATTGACAAAAAGGGGGAGAGAGATTTAAGGAGAAGAAGAGTTTTTGAGTTGAAAAATTGAGTAGAAGTCTTAATGATTAAAAGGGAGAGAGATGATTAAAGGGGAGAGAGATGTAAGAGGAGAGTAGGATAGAATGGGGAGGAGAGTAGGATATGCTTACATGATATTTGAATGTTCTATTTGCATGAGCATAAGCATGATTTTAAAATGCAATATGAACATATTTTTTTAATGAAAGGTATCCACTCAAATCGGTTTTGTCAATCATCAAAAAGGGGGAGATTGTTGGAAATATAGCTAAATCCATATTTTGATGATTAACAAATCAATTTGAGTATGTCTTGGCTACTAACAAGTTTGTGGAAATGTTTAAGGAATATTCATTTGAAGAAAATCAAGTATGGAAGCCAAGTCGTATACCAAGTCGACTCCAAGATCGACTTCAAGAAGTCAAATCTGTCCAGAGCTGAAAAGGGGAGAAGAACAAGTGAAGTCGCAGGCCAAGTCGACTCCAGGTGCGACTTAGGAAACCAAGTCGCAGACGAAGTCGACTCCAGCATCGACTTCAAGCATCCAGAGTTGAATCTCGAAGCAGCAGAATATCGAAGTCGCAAGTGAAGTCGACTCCAGTTGCGACTTGGGTGAAGTCGCGAACGAAGTCGACCCCGAAGTGCGACTTGAGGTTTTGGAGATTCAAAGATACTGATTCAAGCTTCTTTCAAAGTTCAAAAGATGCAATTTCAAGATTAAATGATTTCAAGATCAACTCAAAGCCTCTCAAGTCCAAGAAAGGAAGCTTCAAGGCATTCAAGATCAAATCAAGTCTAAGGCTTGCAAATCATGGAGCTAATGAAAGCAAGACTCAATGATTCAAGACATGAAAAACACAAAAGAAGCAAAGGCATGATGAGACAAAGCATCTCGAAATTATTCAAGTTCAGAAAATCAACTGGCGAGGTGAAGTCGCACACGAAGTCGACTCCACCTGCGACTTGGGTCAAGTCGTGAACCCAAGTCGACCCTGACTGGAACTTGAAGTTGCGACGGAGAAGCGAAGTCGCACCCAAAGTCGACTCCGTCAGCGACTTGGGTGAAGTCGCACCCGAAGTCGACTCCACCTGCGACTTGGGTCGCAACGGTCGGATTTATTTTCGAACGTTGGCGCATTAAATGCACGCCACCAACCTTCTAACGTTCGGATTCCCTCCAAACTTATAAATACAACCCATTGTGAACGAAGGAGGAATAAGAGGATCATTAAGTGAGCATAACTCATATCCATAAGAGCTTCAAAGAGATCAAATCACTCAAGGAGGAAGAATTGTGTTTCAAGTTGCAAGAGCTACATTCAGAAACTTCAAAGCCATCATCTACAAGTTCTTCCCTGCGCTAAATCGTTTCTACACACCTGTAAAGTGTAGTTTACTTTTATTGTTTACTTGTTTGTGTTGAACTTGATTTAGCTTGCGTAGCTAAGATCAAGAGGTAGCAAAGTAGTGTGTGATTGGAGTGTGACTCATCACCTACTTGTGCTAAGTGTTTGATGCCCCCTAGAGCTAGAATCTAGAAGAGAGCAAGAGGCTCTGGTTGTATATGCCCCCTAGAGCTTTGAATCTAGAAGAGAGCAAGAGGCTCTAGTTGTTGATGCCCCCTAGAGCTAGAATCTAGAAGAGAGCAAGAGGCTCTAGTTGTATTCGCGGAATACAATAGTGGAACCCAAGTCACAAGGAGTGTGAGCTTGGAAGAGTGGAATAGGGAGGTTGCCCGAACCACTATAAAATCCTTGTCTACTTGCTTTTATTTCTGCTCTCTTTATTACTTTGCTTTCCATTCAGTTTCTTCATTAAAGGGGATTAATTCTACAAGGGGTTAAGTTTTTAAGTTACCAAAAGAAATTTTTAAGAACCCAATTCACCCCTCCCCTCTTGGGTTTTGCCATCTATTCGGGACCCAACAGTACCTTGTCATCTTTGGCTCCCCTATGTAACTAGGTTACATGGAAGTGGTCCTATGTAATCTTCTTAATTTTTAAGATATTAATGATTAATTTAGAATCTACTTTATTTATTGTATTTAATATCATTTATTTATCTAGAAGACTAAGTTTTATCCAAATCAAGTATGTGTGCATACGCCAAATTTGCTCAAAAAATATATTTATTTGTAAATTTTGAAAAATGCTTAGATCTATTCACACATATGTTAGAATATAAAAATACTTTATAAAATCATTATCCATATAGTAGTGATATTTTAGATGGTTTAAATGTTGAAAAAATTACTTTAAAATTGATATTTTAGCATTGAATCATTTTATTACGTTGATTTCACACATTTATAGATAAAAAACACATATAGTAAAATTTAAAAAATAAAAAGAATTTCCAAAATACTATAGATTATGCTAAATACAATGACTGGAATGAATTTTCTATCAATCATTAAGATTTTAAAAATAAAGAGGGATACATAGAAATGGAGTCTCATAGATGTAGGACCACATTATATTTTTTGGTTTAGGGTCGTCATCTAATGCTCTGTTCATTTATTTATTTAGCAAAGTTTTAAATATACCCATTAATTTTTTATTATAGTAAATTATAGGGCCAAATTTCTATGAAACTCCCTCTTCTGTATAATTCATCTATTTTTAATATACTAGTAGTTATGGAAAATTCACCCATCTATTGCATTTAAAATAATTTATATTATTATGAAAACTCTTTCATTTGTTAATTATTATTATTATTATCATTATTATTACTATGTATAGGCCTCATCGATAAATATATATAATTAACACAATAAAATAGTTTAATGCTAAATATCAATTTTAACGTAATTTTTCAACATCTAAATCATTTAAAATATTACTACTATGTGGATAAATAATTTTATAAAATATTATTACATTGTAATACATTTATGAATGTATTCAATTACTTTTTCTAATATACATTCAAGTGTATCTATTTTTAAGCAAATTTGTGACCCATACACATACTTAATTTAGATAAAATTTGGTCCCTTAGTTAAATAAGCAATATTAAATAAAATAAATGGATTGAATTGTATATCAATCATTAATATTTTAAAAAATGAAGATGTTATAATTCACATGAAACTGCTTTTATATAACCCGGTTTTATAGAAGTCGAGTCCTTCATTATATGCCTACATATTTTCAGTATCTCCTCTCATACCCGCAAATTTAGAGTCCATTGTTAAATTTAATTAATAGAAATATGAAATGACTAGTGTACTATTGCAAATTAGCAGCAAGGCATGAAAAGTGGAAGTAATGAAGGTCAATGTTTTCACAATCCCAAATTAGTAGGGGTATAATAGCAATTTGACAATATGTGTGTCAAAGAAAGTTGCTAATAGATTTTAATGGTGTATGAGAAAATTTATGGATGTGAGAAGAATTATTGAAAATATATATGTATATAAAGAATTATGGTCAAAATTCATGATTATATTGGGAATTTTACCATTTATGGGTACATGCAACTAATCATTCGAAGGAATGAATATATTTTTGAGTTTCTTTTTAGCTTTTAACTTATTTGTCTTATTGGCATCTTTTACTTACTACTTGATGACGAAGTGGCTGACGTGAGTGTCTATAAAGTTTCAGAGCAAAAAAGTCCGACATCAAAGTTGGGTAGAGTTAATAGCTTCGTCTTGGAATATTCTTTTGTCATGTGCCTAATTATCCAAGGTGGGTGACCTAGTGTAAAAATAGTGTTCTTGTACTCCTGGGGACCACTTGTTTTTATACCCAGCATCTTTAACAGATAAAATCTTTTGCTTTGTGTTGCTCTAATGGATATTTTTCGATTTGCGTTAACATTTTTATATTTGTTACTACTTGATGGCCAAGTGAAGAGAGTGTTAGAGTAGAAGGTCCAAGGTTCCAAGTTAGGTAAAGGCAATGGCTTCGTCACCCATCCCCTGGAGTCTACCTTCGAAAGAGGAGGGTTGCGCATTCGTTCTGGGCGAGGGACGGGAGCTGTGGAAGGGGTGCCAGACACAGGTCGAAGGAGCTTGAGGGGTCTTTCCATCTTTTTTCCTTCTGCACATAGCCCAGCAATCCAATCGCCGTCATGATTCCGGCTAGATCGAAGGGTTGTTTGCAGTGGCTGTAGCAAACATATTTTGCAGCTGAGGTATTTATTGACTCCCCTTAGTCTATTTTCAAGGATTAAGGGAATTAAAAGAGAAATGACATAAGAATATAATGATGTATTTCGAAAATGAAAAAAATTATATATAATATAAAAAGTTTGATTGAAATTTTTAAAAAAATCTTTAAAATGGAAAATCTAATCCTCTACACGTCCTATTCAAGCCGTTCCGATCACTTTTTATAATAGAATCTAGCCACCATATGGGGCTAGCATGTTGCTGGAAATGTAACTTTTTTTAACAAAATGGAATAAGAACATTTTCAAAAATTAAAATAAAATACTGAAAAAGGTCTAAAATTTAACTTCGCAACAAGAAGATATAGATGAAACCTGGATTTTTATAAAAGATAAAAAGTAAATGAAAATAATTTTTTGGCAGGCCACGTGCAGTATCGTGCGTGCGATGGACACATGGAATAAGTAAAATTAAACTAATAGAATTATTTATTTTATATATTAATTTTAGAGAGGCTAATTCAACATCTAAATCATAAAAAATATTATTCTTTTAATGATGAATGATCTCATAAATCATTATAACATGTTAATGTGTTTGTGAATAAATTTAAGTATTTTTATAATTTACACACGGTTATACACATTTTTTAAGCAATTTGGACTCATCAATATTGGGTCCGAAATAACTTTTTTTGATAGGTAGTTCGAAATTTTTTTTTTTTTTTTGAAACCAGTTCGAAATAAATTTTAGTACTATAAAAAAATCAATGATCTCAAACAACGTGAAGAGTAGAATTTTAATTTCATTATCACGCCGTGCTCCATGTAAGAGGACCTCTGTTCGTCCGAAGTGGGACCTTTTTTTAAAAAAAAATTTTTTTACCAACATTTACATGGTTATGACAGAGACAGGAACAAAAAATCGCACGCTACACACGACACGGCAAATGACGATCAACCCTTTTTATTACCATCCAAGTAAGCTCGCAGAGAAATGAGCAGCAATATTGTGGTTTTTCTTTCACTCCTGGGCAGCTCTTATCTATTATGATTGAGAACGAGAAACAGAGTGGACATTTCAGAAGCCCGAATACACGATTATAGCCAAACACACATAGAAAGTAGATGCTACGGGGATTAAAATAACACGAAGAAATACTTTCTTTTTCTTTTTTTCTGATTAAGAACACGAAGAAATACTAGAACGCCAATTATTCTGAGCAATCAACGACCCATGCTCTGCACTGGTGGGGGCAAAGACGTTATCCCTTGGCTTTGCTTATCCACGTTTCCTTGCCATCCTACAGACACCCGATTCACAAAAAAAAAAAACACGATCATGATCAGGAAATGGATTATCGTCATCGTAGCTGTTGATTAATTAATTACGAGGGATGGATGTACCAAGTGTCATGTCGAATCCGCGGTTCTTGAGCTCTCGATACATCTGGCACAGAGCGCAGAGCTCGCAGAAGCAGTGAAGAAGGCAATCGTTGCATGGGGTTGCCTGCAGCGAGTACTGCCTCCTCATCTTCTTCCGATAGAAGCAGGAATAGAGGCAGGAATACCCCGTCGTAAACATGAACATCAGGTAAAGCGCCCCGCACGCCCCGCATGCTGCCGATTCAAACCAAACCCACATCAGATTTTACCACCTGCTACTGCCAAAAACACACCCGTTTCCACAATCCCAATATTAATTTAAAAAGCTAAATACGAAAGGATGGACCCTCACAGCTCGATCCCCTGTCGATGATCTCTGCAACCTGACCGAATGTGACGCAAGGACACCAGAATGTCATGCAACCTGCAGAAAATTCATCAAGATCTGGGTTTCATACAAATAACAGAATATACAGTTGTGGTAAATAAACTTACAAGTAGAAAAAAACGAAAATAAAATTTCTAGTGCGTACAGTTGCCAACATCGTCACAGCAGTCGCAGAGGCCGGTAGACCATGGAGTTGGAGGTCCGGATTTGATTTGGAAGGTGCTTGGGACGCCTGTCGCCGAGCCAGGCGGGGGCGCATTTGAGTATTTCTGGTGCTCGTTGCTGTTGGCCGGGGGATACATGGCACCGTCAACAACTACAGTGATGCGGTTGGACGAGACGGGGAGAATGAGATGATTTCGATGCTTGTGGGTGGCTGGAATTTATAAGCAAGGACTACGTTTATTGCAACTTCATTTTTATTATTTAAGTAATTTGCAAATACTCCTACTTAATTTGACCATAATTGCAAATATATTCATGTAGTTTAAGAAATCGTAAATAACTCTACATAATTTGACCATAATTGCAAATATATCCACGTTATTATGATATCATTACTGCACCGTCATGCATAAGTGGATTTACAAAAAATGCAAATTACGTGAGTATATTTGCAAAACCTTAATTTTTGAAATTGCAAATATACCCACATAATTATATATCTTTCCAAATGTATCCACACCTTGACGATGTACTATCGGCGTCGTAACCACGTAGATATATTTGCAATTATAACTAAACTATATGGGATTGTTTATAATTTCTAAAATTATATGCGTATATTTGTAATTATGGTCAAACTAAGTTGGTTTCTTTGCAAATCAACCTTAATACTTTGATTTTTGATAAAAAAAATTCACTTAATCTATTATATTTGCATTATTTATATTTGCATGGAAACCCTCTTATTTGTTTAATGTAACTGTACATGGGATCTATCCATGAATTTGTGTTAGTATTATTTTCAACATCTCAACCATTTAAAATATCACTATATATACATTTCAATATATTGTGAATGGATTTAAACATTTTTTTAATTTACACATGATACATATTTGATTTGGATAAAACTTAATTGACTAGCTAAATAAATGATACTAAATATAATAAATAAATTTGTTTTTACATCAATCATCAACATCTTCAAAACAAAGCAGGTTCTACAAAATTGCTTCTATGTAACTGTAACACCCCATTCCAAGAATTACTCAAGAACTAGTTAATGAGTACTACACAATCTAAGAAAAATTTGGCAGCATCTCCCCATAACATACAAGGGGTAATATGGAATACATGACCTGATATTCATAACATTTCAATCTGTAACATTCAATCCTATTTATATACTTGCATCTTTATATAATAAGAACATTCATATAGAAGGAAATTATTAAATATTTTCCTTACACATCAAACAGATATAATAGTCATGCATATGTGCATCAACAAGGATTATAATCCAATTTGAAATACCAAATACATTATAGTTGTCAAAGCGAATCCGCCTAAATAATTGTCTACATATATGATTATCAAAAAGAGCACAAATCTAAAAGAACTGAAATTAACATATTGTGCTATGGTCTCTCATGTTTGATCTTCAACTTGTCCCATCCTTAAGTTCCCCTTCTGACCTGCGATCTAAAAGCACAATAACAAACGATATGAATCTAAATAGACCCAGTAAGTAGATAGTGGTTAGCACAAAGTGAAAATAAGTATAATGATGGATACTCATATAGTGATGAAGCTAATACATATGGGTCCAATACCCACTCCCAAGATCGTATGCATATAACCATACACACAAATTGAACAACACAACCAATCATCTACTCATGTCCATCAAGGGCCATGAACAACCCTCTTCTCATGTCAATCAGGGGCCATGAACAACCCTTACAACCAACTATTTGAGATAACACATCATACATAACAGACAATGAAACACGTCGCAAACCACGCATACAACATCAACACAATTCAGATTCAACACATAGATCTGTCACACAAGCATTTTATCAAACATATGATAGGTGCGAAATGAAAGAACCTTCAATTCATACTCTCGATTGGGGCAAATCAATTCACGTCACATTCCAACAATATAAAAACTGCTAAGAAGTCTTTTACATCATAGAAATCGCACATTCAAAGTAAATTCCCCATGAACCCTAACTGTTAAGAAACCTACGCCTAATACCATGGAGTCGTCAGAAGCTATACATTCCCTCTAGCCTCACATCGCGTTTAACATAAAATTTCATCACTAAATCTAGAAGGGGCGACATCTACTTACCTTGACCGTGATTCCTCCCAAGACAGCGACCCTAGATGTGGACTGCAGAAATTCGGAGCCTTGGAGCTTCCTGGACTCGGATCTATGACCTTCAAGGTAGTTGGTATAGTTTCCCTCAAGAGATCATGGGTGGTTCAAACTGAGTGGAAGAGAAAGTAGAAGAGGAGCGAAGAACCAGAAGAGGAGAAGAAGAAAATGCGGTCGGGCGCGAAATGGGAAATAAAGCCCTAGAGCGCAGGCCGCTTATGTTAATAGAATCCATTGAGTCGGGTCGGGACATGGGTCGGGTCCAGTCGCAATTAGTAATTTAATTTTCCGCTCCTACAACTTAATAATTAAAAATTTCTCCGGGGGCGCTGCCCCCTTCACCCCCGCTACCTGACCGGTCAGGTCGAACCCCGTACCTACTCTGCGAAGGAGAAAAATAGTTATAGTACTTAACAATGACACACTAATCATACACGTTTAAATTTATACTTAGTGTGCTAAGATCATAATACATGCATATATGCACTATATGTTCCCTAGATACTATATTCATATATGTTATGCATCCATTAACATTATAAAATCCTAGTGGCATGTTCATAAGTTATCTCATAAATAGAGAAGGGTTATAATGAAAATAAAATAAAATAAAATACCTAGTCCTTACAGTAACCCGATAATTATATGAAGAAAAAGCCTTTAAGTAAATAGATTTATTGACTATGGACTAAAGAGTATACAAGTAAATAAAACTAATCATGATTACAAATTACTTACAAAAACTTTGTCACTCTTAGTAAATATCTTTGATATGAATTTAGATCTTAATTACCTGAGTATTCCACTTTTTCTATTATTATATTTATATTTTGATTATTTTTCATACAACTTACCTATTCATTCAATCTTTATTACCTTTGCCTGAAATCATTATCCCTATCAATCTCATGTTACGTTACTTTCTCATTTTTTAAAAATTTTCCATGCTTTTATGCTAGAAAATAGTAACTCAACGTAGCGTGTTGCCATTGGATGCTCTATTTTCCATTTTCATCTTTAATTTCAAAATTCTTGAAAAATCTCTATTACCCCTAATTACATTGTGGTAGTAGATCCGAGCATCAATTTTGAATAATCTGTCAATCGTCAATATCCTGACGCCACTTAATGGGCCCAGCAAAAAAGCTAGTCTCTTATGAATGATTCGATTAGGGTGAAAATAGGAGTGGGTTGGAGTATATCTAACCCTGACACTACATTTTAAAAGTCGTGTTTGATGCTACTTTTTATACAGGGTCAGAAAAAGGTCGGTCCGACCCTCACCTTTCTTTAATAGGTCTCGGAACTAGGGGTGTAAATCGAGTCGAGTTGATTTAAGTTGGGGTGAATACAACCCTAACCCATCTTTTAAAATCTCAACTCAACCCTATTTTTCACACCTTAATCCAACCCTATTTTAATTCTATAGAAATCAGTTTGGCTCAGATTAGAAATTCGATTAATAATTATATAACATTTAAATATATTTTTCTTAATTAAATCTATTTTAAATATAAATTTATATGAAAGAATAAAAATTAATGCTTCTTATAGGAATATTTTTCCAATTTATGACTTATACAATAAAATAGTTGCTAAATAATGTTATTTCAAATCAATAATGATAGTTAATTCGTATATATTATGTGCTAGTGTATGACTTTTTCTAACAATCGATTATATTTTATACTAATATATGAATCGGGTTGGGTCGGGTTAACAATCATCTAACGAAACCAACCTACTTTTGGAATTAGGTCGGTTTAATTTGGGTTATATAACCCATTTCCAAAATGCTTAACCCAACTTTAATATAAATCGGGTTGGGTTCGGGTTGAGACCAACCCTATTTACACCCTTATTTGAGACAAACTTCGGTCGTTATCGGGAAAAGAGTCGGGTTGAAAAAGTGAGTCAAAAGTTTAAAAATTTATATATTAATATAAACTCATATCTACAATAAATTTAAAGGTTAAATAATTCAATATTCTACTATTTAGTGAGTAAAACACAATTGTCATAACAAAACATTAGTAAAAAAATTTTAAATAATTTCTTTTACAATTTAACCTTAATAAATATGTGTATCAATTTTAGAAAGGACATTGATGCAAATTTTGAATTACAATTAAAATTGCTAGTTTGCAAAATAATAATATTCATTCTCATATGATATAAATAATATAAATAATATATTTTATTTTATTAATAAATAAGTAAATGAGATAACTTGAATAACATCTATGCAATTAAGAAATACAAATTTATCAATATAAATGTGTTATAAGGTTAAACATACATCAACATAAATAATATTTACATTAATAAATTATAAAGTTAAACATATTTATCTAGCAAGACAACATTCACATAAGTCATATAATTTGCACAATGTTCGCAATCTCTCCACAAGTGCAAGGTTACAGATTGTAGTATATAAAATATCGATTGCATAATGAATTTAGGATTTAACACGTTATTTTTAAACGCTTATATCAAACACAAAGAGAGTAAAGTGAAATGAAACAAATAACAAAAGAAGAATGTTGTTCTTAAGAACGCAGAATGAGAAATTTAAAAGTTAAGGAATGCGAATACCTAGGATCTAAGGTTTCACATGCAACATCTGCAATTGATACATGAAGTGTTTATTTAATCCGAATATTATGTGTTAAAGCAGAATATGTTGGTCCCGAGTTTATGATGATTACCCAAGAGGGGAGGGGTGAATTGGGTATTTTAAAAATTCTTTGCTTAAACAGAAGTTTCCCCCTTTTTGGAATTAATCCCCTTAATGAAACGATCAGTAAGTTGGAGAGAAATAATGTAATAGAAAGAATATAACATAAGCAATCAAGCCACTACAAGAGACAAGCATTTATAGTGGTTCGGGCAACCTCCCATACTCCACTCTTTCAAGTACACACCGGTTGTGGCTTGGGTTCTACTATTATATTTATAATACAACTTAGAACAACAACTCTCTTCTAGATTCTAGCTCTAGGGGGCTTGTACAATCTCAGCACAAGTAGGTGACGAGTTTCACTCCAAATACACATTACTTTGCCTTCACTTGGTTTCGATCTTCAATACCAAACCAAGTGGGAAAAATAAGTAAACAATGAAGAAAAAGATCTACACGTTACAGATTTGTGTAGGCAGTTTCAAGTATGTAGAAGAACTTGTGGAAGTAGTTGTTGATTGAGCAATGCAGCTTTCAGCAGTTTCAATGCCAAGTTCTTCTTCAAACTTCTTATAGATCACTTTAAATGCAAGAGAGAGTGGAAGGTGAGCTCATTCAATATTTTTCCAACTTCATTTACGTTCACTTGATTCTCCTTAAATAATGAGAAGTGAATTCAAATATTTGGTGGTAGGTGGTGCACATTTAATGCGCCAACGTTCAAATTTTTCTGAACGTTGCGAACCAAGTCGCATTTGGAGTAGACTTGGCATGCGACTTCATTCAAGTCGCAAGCTAGAGTCGACTTTGGTGCGACTTCACCCAAGTCGCAGGCTGGAGTTGACTTCGGGAGCGACTTCAGTCTTCATCTTCAAATCTCAAGTTTCAGGTTTAGGTCAACTTGGTCTCGGACTTGACCCAAGTCGCAGGTGGAGTCGACTTCGGATTCGACTTCACCAGCCATTGATCATTTTTGGAACTATAAGGTTTTGCAAGTGATCTGTATGTTTTTTATATCTTCTTTCTTCTTTTGAACTTCATTAAATGTCTTTGTTTGTGTATTATTTTGCTGAAGTTGAGCAATATACTAGTCTCTTGAAAGATTCTTTCTTGTGGCCTTGATTCATGATAGTCATTTCTCCTTGGTCTGGTTATTCAATCTTTAACAAGAAATTTCTGAATCATTATAAGGTAGCCATATACTTGAGTCGCAGGCTTGGGTCGACTTGGACTTCGACTTTACGTAAGTCGCATATTCGGGTTGACTTAAGATGCGACTTCAACTAAGTTGCATAATGGAGTCGACTTTGAAAGCGACTTAACTTTGATATTTCGAAGTCTTTAGCAAACTTATACCCAAGTCGCATATGGAGTCGACTTGAGTTTGTGACTTCACCTAAGTCGCAAACGGAGCGACTTTACCTGTCTTCGAGTCCTAATTTTCACTCTGATGATTTTATGTCACTTGAAGTCGATTCTGGAATCAACTTGGGTGTCGACTTGACCTAAGTCGATGGCTTAGTCGACTTGGGGTTACGACTTCACCTGCTATCTTTTGAATCTTGATTTTATAAACCTTTGCAACACTTAGCAACATCATTAGTACTTAAATATTTCTCAAATTGAGTTGTTAATCATTAAAACATGGATTGTGCTTAATTTGCCTTAAATTTCAACAGAACAATCCCTAAATTATCATTGCACATTCTTTCAAAACCTACAAGGCGTAACCCTAATATATTTTTAACCAGATATTCTTATGGGATTAAGTTAATTAGGATTCATTAAGTTTTGTGTCCGTTCATAGGATTTCTGAAGGTTATCATGTCTATTCTCATGGTCTTAGTTTTTTAGGTTTAATATCTTGATTATAGTATATTAGACTTTCACCTCTTGGTTCATTCACTTAATATATGAAATTATGTTGAAGTGTGGTACCATACACCAAACAAGCGTTAAGAACATAAGAAATCAAATTAACATAAAACACCATAAATAATCGAACAATAATATCTGCTATATTGGACGAATGTTACATCTTAAACCTTAGATAACGAGTTTAGCCTGATAGTTTATAATTAAAATTAAACATAAAATAATATTATATCCAATATTCATCATAAACAGAAAAATAAAAATAAAAAAGAAAGAAAAGAAAATCTTATTGATCGGAAGTCCCGATGGTGTCTTGACCACTCCAAGTAACTCATCGCCTCGCTTCTCACATCGTCCTCTTCAACTCTTTTCACTCCCAGACTTCAAACCCGAGCTTCAAGGATGTTCTAAGATATTTTGATCATTGTTTTGTTTCCTCTTAATTCTTCAAAATCATTGAATTGAGTGGGCCTTGGCCATCGTGTTTCAACTCTCCAAGAATTGCACAAGTTTTGCTCTAAGTTTTTTTATTTTACACATGTCGATTAATCATGAGCGTTTTATGGTAAGAAGAACTAAATCGATCAAATGAGATTCGAATCATCTTAAATTCTCTAATTCTTATCCAATATTATCCAAAATAAATAGTATGAAAGTGACTTAACAAATTCCCTACACTTGAACGTTTGCTTGTCTTCAAGCAAATACATCAAGTTAATTCACAAAATTTCAAGAATTAGTCTTTCAAAAACTTTGAGCAAAAAGTGAGTCTAAATGATTAATCAACTATAAAAAATTAGAGAGAATATTAAATGAAAAACTTTGAAACATGACACTTATCAGGAATCCCAATCAAAAATGCATTCTCACTCAATTAACACTATACACACTGTGACTTTTTTACTTCTAATCGTTTGGAGTTCAAAATTCTCGCAATAAAAACTCCTAAATCTTAGATATGCTCTCCTCTTTAATCATATTATTTCAATATACATTTAGCATTTCAATTCTCAATGGTAGTGATACAAAAAAGCACAAGTTAAATTACCTCACTTATATCTTATCAAATTCTAGCATCCAAACTTCCTCCATTGACTAACTTGACTAGATCAAACATTAAAAATTAAGAATTGAACCATCTTTACACTGATTTGAGCCTTTTATGCAAGTAGGAAACAAAATAACCTCCACACTTAGTCCTTTTATTTTTTTGAGAGCCCGTTATTACCCTTGCTTAGAATTTTTTATCACAAGTCTAGCAACGATTTCCCTCACCATATTTTAGTATATCACTAAGCGAGTTTTTTCAATGGGAGTTGTTAACTTCCCTATAATTTGTTGAGGCTTTGAAATTACATACTTACTAAGCAAATTCCTGCAAGATACCATTTGAAAAATTCAAATAAAAAAGTATCAAAATTCTAAAAATAAAAACAAAATACTCAATCTTAATTTAGATTATCACCAAACTTGAGATCCATCAACTCCTCTTATAGCATCATCTTGTTGTAGTTTCCTGTCAAATCATTGATACTGTTAGTGTCTAAAAATGGGTCCAAATAAAATAAGAGAGAAATTTTTAAAAAGTTATGATTATCAATATCTATCTCTTTAGGATTTGCACATTGTTCAACTTCTCCCTATAAAAAAATAAAGGATAACTTGTAGCTCAAATGATATTGATGACTTTTCTGTGCCAGTTTCTTCAGATAGATTAATCGTCATCTCTTTCTCACTATTTTTATCTTGAGCTTTCTCAAGATTTAACTGATTTTGAATTTACTTTTTGTCATGATCCAGTACTTAATTCTCATTATTCAGAATGACTACATGATATGCCAGGTTTTACATTTGCTCTTGTTTATCTACACGCATCTCATGATCTACTTGATCCTCATCACTCGAGATAATTTCACAATAATTCCCAAAAAAGGTAGTAGAGTCCATGCATGGTTAGCTAGGATGCTCGTCAAAATTCTCATTTGAATGATTGTCTCATTGTGCAACCTGCTTTCCTAGTATTAGAACAAGATTTTTTATTTGGGCAATTTCCTTATCAAACTACTGCAGTTATTGTAGCACTTGTTGTTGCATTTCCTCCTCTTGTTTAAAAATCTGTTTTAAAATAAAAATCTATTTTAAAATACTATCAATATAAGATTTTTTCTGTTAGTGAAACTATTTGTGGAATGAAGGAGAAATTTTTTTGAATATATTCTCATAGTAAATTCATGGGATTGAGGTGGAAAATAGTGTTATTTAGATTAAAAGGAAAGATTATCATACCAAGAAAATTTTAAATGTGCTGGCCCATCAGGATTGTCAGTGCTTGAGATAGAATTTTCAACAAGATATGAATTGTCATTGTTATACAAATTTTATTGTTCATATCCCCAATCTTGTTGATGTAGTTTATTTATCATTGAAGTCTCATCTCCATATGAATTGTGCCTGCGTATTTCCATAATTAATTGATTCGCTATATCATAAAACTCATAAAATGCCCTAGCGATCATCTTATCATCATACTATTGATTATCGTGTGTCATCAAATCACTTCTAAAAAAGAAAAATAAGAAGAATTATCTAAAAAAAGAATTTACAAAGATAGAGTAGAGAAAGAAAAGAAAAGTGCTTAAATACAAAGTATATTAAGAAGTTCAATCATACAAGAAATTCAGGACTTAAGACATTATTTTTAAATACTTATATCAAACATAAAGAGAGTAAAGTGAAAGAAAATAAATAATAAAAGAAGAAGGTTAATCTTAAGGATGTAGAATAAAGAATTTAAAAGTCAAAAGATGGGAGTACCTAGGATATAGGGTTTCACATACGACATCTGCAATTGATACATGAAATGCTTATTTAATCCGGATATTATGTGTTAAAGGAGAATAAACCCTAAATTATCCTTGTACCTTCTTTCAAATCTTACAAGGTGTAACCCTAATATATTCTCGATAACTTATTCTCGTGAAATTAAGTCAATTAGGATTCATTAAGTTTTGTGACCATTCATGAGATTCCTTAATGTCATCATGTCTATTTCATGGTCTTAGATTTTGTATTTAATATCTTAATTGTCATATATTTGACTTCCCCCTCTAGGTACTTTCACCTAATATATGAAATCATGTTGAAATATGGTACCATAGACCTAACAAACATCGACAACACATGATATCAAATTAATAAAAAATGCCTTAAATAATCAAACTATAATATTTGTTATATTAGACACATGCTACATTCCAAACTCTAGATAACAAGTTTAGGCTAACATATTTGTAATTAAAATCAAACATAAAATAATATTGTATCCAATATTTATCATAAATAAGACAATTAATATCAAAAGCAAGAAAAAAGGTGAAAGTCTATTGATCGAGACAATTGATCAACAACCTCGATGGTGTCTCGATCGCTCCAAACAACTCACCGTATCGCTTCTCGCCTCGTGCTCTTCAACTCTTCTCGCTCTCGGACATCAAACCCTAGCTCCAAGGTCGTTTTTGTTCGCAATCTCACCGCAAGTGCACGAGTCGTAGATTGTAGTATATCAATATCGATCCACAGGGAATTCGGGACTTAAGACGTTGGATCTAAATACTTTCTAACCAAATAAAATAGGTAGAAAAAAGAAACGTTGATCTGTAGAACATAGAACGGGGATTAGAAATCACAAAATTGAGAACATCTAGGATCTAGGATTTCACATACATCTTCTGCAACAAATACGTAGAGTGTTTACTTAATCTGGATATTATGTATTAAAGGAGAACTATCCCTATATTATCCTTATACCTTCTCTCAAAACCTACAAGGCGTACCCTAATCTTCTTAACCGCCTATTCTCATGGGATTAAGTCAATTAGAATCCATTAAGTTCTGTGGAAGTTCATGGAATTCCTCAAGGTCATCATGCCTATTCTCATGGTCTTAGATTTTTAGGTTTAACATCTTGATTTTTGTATATTAGACTTCTACCTCTCGATTCCATCACCTAATATATGGAAATCATTGCCAAAGTGTAGGCCTTCACACCAAGCAAGCATTAAATCACAATATATTAAATAAACACACAATATCAGTCATAAATGAATCAAATCACAATATTTGCTACATTATATGTAAACTACATCCTAAACCCTAGATTAAGGATTTAACCTAGCATGTTTATAATAAAAATCAAACATAAAATAATATTATATTCAAAGTCCATCACAATAAATCAAAATAGAAGAAGAAAAGGAAAACTTATTGATTGGAAGCTCCGATGGTATCTCGACCACCTCAAGCAATTTGCTACCTCTCCTCTTGCCTCGTACTCTACGCTTTCTCTCACTCTCTGGACCTCAACCCAAGCTCTTGGGATGTTCTCAGATGCCTTAAGATGTTCCCCACAAGTGTTTATATAGAGGTGAGGGGCGTGAACAGTAACTTAGCATGAATAGTAATTTGCGCATGAACATTAATAGTGTGCAAATAGTAACGCATAAACAACTACAATGCGCAAACAGTAACGCATGAATAGTATGCTCATAAACAGTGTGCATGAATAGTGCAACACATGAACAGTAACTGTGTATGAATAGTGCCTTGCTTGAAATGCAGTTTTGCTTCGAATTTGAGTGTTACATTTGTAATTTACTCTCGCTTTCATCGGCGCTTATCAATTTGTCCATGTTGTATACCAAAATTGCACGTGTTCCTCCTGCTTTACACAAATCAATCAATCATGAGTGTTTTATGCTTTATAAGGCTAAATCAATCAAAATACGATATAAAATATGTTAAACATTCAAATTCTTCTCAATTAATAACCAAAGTTCATAATATAAATGTGACTAAACAATTCTAAGATATTTTGATCACTATTTTACCTCATCTTAATTCTTTAAAATATCAAATTGAGTGGGTCTTGGCCATTATGTTTCCACTATCCAAGAATTGCACAAGTTTTGCTTTTTTTTTTTATTTTGCACATACTGATTGATCAACAGTGTTTTGTGGTAAACAAAGCTAAACAATTAAAATGTGATTCAAATCATCTTAAATACTTTAATTCTCATCCAATTTCTATCTAAAATAAATAGTATGAAAGTGACTTAACACACATTGTGGGTTAGGATGGGACAGGACATGGTCAACTGCTTGACCTACTCCACCCCATCAGGTCAAAATCCTTGCTCCAACTTTCTATAAAATCCAAGCGGGATGGGCAGATCATGGATCAACCCAACCCTATTTTTCATCCCCAGGTTCGATGCAATGTGTCTTAAGAAAGGGAAAAAGAAAAGGTAAATTAGATGTCTCTCACCTAATGTTCACGACATTCGAGGTTGGCTACACTTATAAAACCTAAATTCTAGGGGGTGTTTGTTAAGATAAAAAAAAACTTTTCAAACTAAAATTTTTCAATATAAATCTTTTCACTCGTCACTGCTATCCTATTTTAAAATTATTTCTTCATTTTTTCCTACACAACCACCCTACTTTTCAATTATTTTTACACAGCTACATATATATCTAACTTATCTATGTTAACTTTATTATCTTTATTCTTCATCATTACCCCTATCATATTATATCGCTTTCTGCTATATCAAAAACTTTTATACTAAAAAATTTTCATCAAAAATTTTATTACTTCCCAAACACACCCTAATGTTAATTTTAATCTTATTTGTAAAATTTAAATCTTCACTTTATTTATATAAATTAAGTTCAGGCTAGAATTCAAGTTGGCAAGTTTTTATAAGTTATGAATTACAAGTTTAAAATTTTATATTATTATAAACTAACAAGTCATCTAAACAAAAATAGTAATACACAGCCTAATTAAATTAAAGTAATTACATTTTATGAGGGCCCAAAATATGACTGTGGCCAAGTCATCAAGTAAGCCAAACATCACAAAATCAACCACAAATAGAGTTAAATATTAGAGTTTGGAAACTATAAAACAACCCAGAAGGATTAGGCTATAGATCTTAAGCTATGTCGTAGAACATGTTCCCAAGTTGTGAATCTTAGACCATAACCATTATAAATTGGGGTTGTTGGAGGAAAAATACTAATTTGCATCAAAAGCTAATAACTATAGGGAAGATAATGTATTAAAATAATTTCAAGTTGAATCCATGGTTTGTAAGAAACTTGAATAAAAGAACAAAAATGTGAAATCTAATAATTCTAGAACAAATTCTAACTTAAATTTTGAATTGCCACCGAAAGAAAATGGATTATTGAAAGTGAAGCAAATCTAAACACTACAAAAAAATTGAAAGAAAAAGTTAAAAATCTAAAACTGGTTGAGCCATGAACATTCCCCTTTGGAACTTTAATATGAAATGTAAATAAAATAAAAACAAATATGGAATCTAATGATTCAAAAATGAATTCCATATTAAGCTGCAACTGAAAGCAAATGTATTTTTGGAAGTAAAATAAATCTAAACACTAAAAAAAATCCAAAGAACAAATTGAAATCCTACAATTGCTAGAGCCATGAGTCTAATAAAATGAAGGTAAATTACGTTTTATCAAGGCCTTATATATGACTATGATAAAGTCATCAAGTATCACAAAATTAACAAGAAAAATAACAAAATATTAAAGTTCAGAAGCCATGGAGCAACCCAAAAGACTTTCTGTCGCAAATCGTAGGCCATATTCTCAAGAACCTTGTCCCTAGGTAGAGAATCTCATACCATAACGATTATAAATTGGGGTTATCAGTGGGAGTTGATAGGTGTTTGTTATAAAGAACACTATAGTCATTGATTTAAATACCCATTTGCATAAAAAACTAACAACTATAGGGAAAATAACGTAGCATAATAGTAAAATTAGGTTGTATCTATAGATAGGTGATGAAATTTTGAATGAAACTTGAATAAATAATAAAAAAATTAAATCTAATGATTCAAGAACAAATTCCATCTTAAAATTTAAATTGCATCTAAAAACAACAAATCTAAATACTATAAAACAATCAAAAGAAAAATCGAAAATCCTAAAATGCTCGATCCATGAACATTCCCCTTAGTAGTGAATATAAAACTCAATTGGTGGTGAAAGGCTTTGGTAAGAAGAAAAGCATGACCTTTGATAAGATTTTTGCTCCAATCGTGAAGATGTCTTCCATTCTAGTTGTTATGGATCTTGCTGCAAATCAAACCTTGAGATTGAGCAATTAGATATTAAGACATAATTCCTTCATAGAGATTTGAAAGAAGAAATTTACATGATACAACTAGAAAGTTTTGAGATAAAAGGTAAAGAGCATTTGGTTTGTAAGTTGAAAAAGAGTCATAATGTCTTAAAGCAAGCACCAAGGAAATGGTACAAGAGGTTTAACTCCTTTATGAGAAGTAGTGGCTACAAAAAGACATATGCAGATTGTTATGTACATTAAAAGATTTTCTAGAAGTAATTTTATTATCCTTCTGCAATAAGAGAAAGATCGAATCAATAGTTGGAAGTAAGAGTAATCGAAGTTATTTAAGATGAAGGACTTAGGACAAGAATAATAAATTTTAGGCATGCCTGCATGTTATGATAGGCAATGTAAAAAGTTGTGGCTATCACAAAAGAATTATATTGAATGGGTACTTGAAAAGTTTAATATGAAGGATGTAGAGCTTGTTTCTGCATCAGTGGCTAATCATTTCATGTTGAATGCTAAGAAGCATCCAATTATAGAGAAAAAAGAAAAGCACATGGCTTCGATACAGTATTCATCTATAGTTGAGAGTCTCATATATGCTAGGTCTGTACCAAGTCAAACGTAGCTCACACAGTTGGTGTTGCTAGCATCTTTCCAATCTAAGCAAGGAGCATTAGTGGATCTTCATATATTTAAGAAGCACTGCTAGTGTGCGTTTATGTTTTGGTGGTGAAAATCCTATGTTGGAGGGATATATAGATGAAAATACGATAGGTGATTTGGATCACAAAAAGTTTACTTTTGGAGGGGGAGATTGTTATGTCTAGCACGTGTGGTCACTTAAAACAAAAAAAATGATGTCTGCTGTCTCCCTCTTTCATTATGCAACTTCCCCCTCCCCCGATTTTAGCAGACGAAAAAAGAAAAAAAAGTTTCAAACCCTTGTTGTTGCTAGTTCTTACTTTGGGAGATTTTCAAAGGAGTTTGTTTTATTGTTTCTTCTTCAACAAAGCAAGTGGAAAGAAATTCAAACTAAGATGATTGGTTGATGTGGTTTTCTTGCTTGAGGAGGATGAAGAAGATAAGTAGAAAGAAAGGGGAATCAACTTGCATGTAATTTGGGGCATTCAAAGGGGACATTTGTTATTTGATAAGGTTATTTTCATTTAGATGATTGTGAGTTGATTGATTTTCTATTTCACAAGGGTTGGGTATATTGCTACGATTGTCATTATATTCCTATCTTTCATAGTAAAATTTTGCTTTTCTTATCCCATAGTTTTTCCCTTTCTCTTGAGGAGTTTTCCATTTAAATGTTTGTGTCTTATTTTGTGGATTGATTATCATTTTATCTTTGTTGTATTGTGATTGGTAGGAGATATTGTGGCTATTTGTTCCATTCACACACATTAAAAGGTGATTTTTTTGGCCTCTTGACTTAATGCACATTGCTGCAATTCTAGTTTGCCTTGCATATTACCTCCTTCAATATGGGAAAATTGGCACAGAAATAGATTACATGCATCAACTGCCATGTCACTCACATCTTGCCAAGGCTAGAGGAGATGAATTCGTTGATGGGATTGCTACTAAGTTTCTTAGCTAGATTTAGTAGCCTAATTTAATGGAGATTTTGCTGCCATAGATTTCAAAATTGTGTTCTTTATCTCGATGGGAAGATTGAGTTCACTGGTGACATAGTTTGAAGCAATAAATAGAACTTAGAAGTGATAATTAGATGACTATGGGATTCCTTACTTGGGCAAGTGTTGCCATATTCATGAGCGGGATCCACAAATCATTCATGTCAACAACATTAGTAAATTGCAACACAAACCCTCAAGTGATTGGATTCGATGGTGGATTTTTTAAGATAGCTGTTCTCACAACTAAAAGTTTGATATAAATATAAAACATGTATAAAATTTTCATACTATTATACCCTCAGCTTACTTATTGCTTGTCCCATGAAATTTTAAAATCATAAAATTGTTATTAATTTTAGTGATTGTAAATGGTGAATCTCATAGGAGTCTGCTAGAGGGTTGAGATGGGTTCAAAAGGGATTGACAGAGGGTCTGGGAAGAATCCCAATGAGTCAGGATGAGTATCAAAGGATATGAAATAAAACCCGATAGTTTAGGACAAGTCCCAGAGGGAATGAGACAAATAAAAGGGGGATGTGAGATGAGTACCCGAAGGTTTCATCAAAGGGGTAGGACTATAATGTAAGATTAATTAGAGGGGTAAGAGTTGTAGAATGAGTAGAAGTCTATTCTAAGTAGAGTCCTTGTGGAGGTACGAGAAATGATCTCTTATTTATAGTAATATTGTATTGTTCGGTTAGAGTGGGAGTGTACCCACATTTGTAACTCAAATCCCTTGATTTTAGGAGAGATTATAAGGATTAGTGGTGGATGGTTAGGGAGCATGACTCTTTTTGTGGAAAGTAGTTTTGAATTGGTGTTTAACTGACATATCATTCCACATGTCAATTTGTGACTGATTGATTTAACATTATTTTATTAAAAGGTATACCAACACAAGCCCCCCATTTATCATTATGTTCGGGGTGGTGACTGAGGGATTTTTTTTTGAGTTAAAATTTTTTAACTAATAAATTTAAATATTGTAATTAATATCTCTATAATTCTAAGGCCAAAATGACCCTTTCATAATAATAAGACCAAGAAAATATGCAGCAGTGTTCTAGAGTTCATTTGTATTGCCCTGTTCATAGCCATCTGTTAGTTGGAGAGTTCTAAGAAATTTGTGTTGGAAATATGTGGAAAACAAGTTAAATCTATGTTTTGATGATTAACAAATCAATTTGAGTAAGTCTTGGCTACTAACATGTTTGTGGAAATGTTTAAGGCATATACACTTGAAGAAAATAAAGCATGGAAGACCAAGTCGTAGTCCAAGTCGACCCCAAGATTGACTTCAAAAAGCCCAAACTGTCCAGAGTTGAAAATGGGAGAAGAACAAGTGAAGTCGCAGGCCAAGTCGACTCCACTTGCGACTTGGGAAGCCAAGTCGCAAACGAAGTCGACTTCAAAATGACGTTTCCTTCCAGAGTTGAAGTCAAGAACCCGAAGTGCCGAAGTCGCACCCCAAGTCGACTCCACTTGCGACTTGAGGTGAAGTCGCAGACCAAGTCGACTCCAGTAGCGACTTGGAGGCGTCGTTTTTCGTCCAGAGTTGAAACCAAGATCTGGGGGCACCGAAGTCGCAGACCAAGTCGACTCCAGCATGCGACTTGGGCGAAGTCGCAGACCAAGTCGACTCCGGCATCGACTTCGATCGGACAGAGGAGAAATTTCAGAAGACAAGCTGGATTAAATGATCTCAAGATCAACTTAAGATTCTCAAGTCCAAGGCAAAGCTCCAAGCATATTTTCAAGATATGAATATTAATGAATCAAAGGCAAAATCAAACAATACAAAGTCTCCAAGATTCACAAGGTCTTCAAAGAAGAAAAACAATCCAAGTTCATGCAAGATGCATAAACTCAACCATTCAAATCAAAGAACTTGCTCATGAATGCAAGAATCAAGACTCATGGATTCAAGACTTGCAAAACATGGAGCTAATGAAAGCAAGACACAATGATCCAAAAAGTAAAACAAAATGCAAAAGGCATGGAGAAGACTAAGCAAAAGAACCAAGCATTCCAAGTTCTCAAGTTCACGAAATCAACTGCCGAGGTGAAGTCGCACCCGAAGTCGACTTCTCCTGCGACTTGGGTCAAGTTGATGCCCAAGTCGACCCTGACTGAAACTTGAAGTTGCGACGGAGAAGCGAAGTCGCACCCGAAGTTAACTCCATCTGCGACTTGGGCGAAGTCGCATCCGAAGTCGACTCCACATGCGACTTGGGTCGCAATGGTCGGAATTTATTCGAACGTTGGCGCATTAAATGCGCGCCACCTACCTTCTAACGTTCGGATTCCCTCCAAAATTATAAATAGCATTCATGGTGGACGAGGGAAGCAGCTGAGAATCATTAAGTGTGCATAACTACTATATTCAAGAGCTCTAAAGAGATCAAGCCATTCAAAGAGGAAGAACTTCACTTCAAGTTGCAAGAGCTATATTTCAGAATCTTCAAAGTCATTACAACAAGTTCTTCTCTGCGCCAAAACTGCTACTACACAACTGTAAAGTGTAGTTTTCTTATTGTTTCATTTATTTGTGTTGAACTTGATTTAGTTTGAGGAACTAAGATCAAGTGTAAGCAAAGTAGTGTGTGATTGGAGTGTAACTCATCACCTACTTATGCTGTAATTTGTTGATGCCCCCTAGAGCTGGAATCTAGAAGAGAGCAAGAGGCTCTGGTTGTATATGCCCCCTAGAGCTAGAATCTAGAAGAGAGCAGTGGCTCTAATTGTATTGAGAGAATACAATAGTGGAACCCAAGTCACAAGGAGTGTGAGCTTGGAAGAGTGGAGTAGGGAGGTTGCCCGAACCACTATAAAAATCTTGTGTGTTTGATTTATTTATCTGCTCTCTACATTATATTGCTTTCCATTTCGTTTCTTCACTAAGGGGACTAGATTAATCCGGGGTAAAGCTTCTGTTTAAGTTGTAAATTTTAAATTACCCAATTCACCCCTCCCCTCTTGGATTTTGCCATCAACTCGGGACCAACAAGTGGTATCAGAGCAGGTGTTTGAGTTTTTATCAAAGAGATCTATTATCATGGCATCCCAATCTACTTCCGTTCCCGCATTTGCTGAAGGCCAATCTTTTACAAGGCCACCATTGTTTGATGGGAACAACTTTGGTTATTGGAAGCTTCGTATGAAGCAACTCATTATGGCTACCGATATGGACTCTTGGATTGCAATCCAAGACGGTGTAACCTTGCCAATTGATGAAAGAGCTTCCAAATGGACCGAAGAGGAAGTAAGAACCGTCAAGAGCAATGCTAAGGCTATGAACTCTTTATTTTGTGCTCTTACGGCTTCTGAATATGATAGAGTATCATCTTGTCTAACCGCTAAAGAAATATGGGATATTCTAACATCCATTTATGAAGGAACCTCTCAAGTCCAAGGAACTAGGAGAAATATTTTGATAGGAGAATTGGAAAACTTTAGAATGCTAGATACAGAAAATATTTCTGAAATGTTTGCTAGATTCTCTAAAATTACTAATGCTTTGAAAGGTCTTGGAAAAGAAATTTCTGAATCGGAGCAGGTCATGAAGATTCTAAGGGCGCTACCCGAATCATGGACTCCGAAAATTACTGCAATAGAAGAAGCAAAGGACTTGAACACATTGAAGCTTGAAGACCTTATTAGCTCACTAATGTCACATGAGCTAATCAAGAGAAGAAATGAAGATCAACACAAAGGAAAGAAAACTATTGCACTAAAAGCCACCCACAACTCAGAAGAATCTTCCTCCTCATCTCACAACGACAATGAAGACATAGCACTGCTCACTCGCAAATCCCGAAAGTTTGTGAGAAAAGAAAGAAATTTCAAAGACTTCAAAGAAAGACCACGACGAGTAAAAAAGAACGAGCCAACCAAGTGCTATAGATGCGGGGGCGTAGGACATATGCAAACTCAATGTCCTACACCGGAAGAAAAACCAAAGGATTATCAAGAGAGGAGAGAAGGACATGAACGAAGAAAGTATCAAAAGCCTAAGGGAAGAGGCATGTATGTCAATGAAGAGACTTCATCAACAAGCAGCTCTTCAACCGACAACAACGAGGCAGCAAACTGCGTAAAAATATGCTGCATGGCACGGATCGAACAAGAAGAAGACTTGTTATGCCTAAACACAACTGAAGTTTTGGAAGAACAATCCACCTCAACAAAATGTACAAGCAATGAAGAGGTAACTTCCAAACCTTGCTATTCTCAATCAAGTTATTCCTCTTTTCATGAATGCCTCAAATGTGCTGAATTAGAAGAACTACAACTTGCATATGATTCATTATATGAGAAAATCAAGAAGCTAGGAAACAAGTTGACATTGAAGAGACAACAATGTAACTTCGTTATTATTGAAAATGGATAACTAGCTGAAAAATCAACAAAACTAAAAGAAGAAAATGAATCATTGATAAATAAGATAGAAAAATTGAAAAAGGAGAACGAATCATTAAATGAATCATTAGCAAAGTTCTCTAATCCTGGAGAAAATGTAAAGATGTTTTTGAATATGACTGCTCAAACAAATAAAAGAGGTCTTGGATATTATACATTTGAGCAAAAAGAAAGTGGCAAATCGAATATGCCAACACTTGAGAAATATCAAACCAAAACTGCACCTATATACAAGTCACAAAGGAAAAATGTTATGTGGACTAGAAGGCCAACATTTGAATCAATGCATACTTGGAGGTCTACTCCAAGATTACCTATGGCCTGCAATTTCTGCAATAAAATGGGTCATAAAGCCTATAAGTGTAACTTTAAGAAATTATATGACCATGGTGCAAAATTAGTTTGGGTTCCAAGGAACACAAGATTTGGGCTTTCTAAGTTAGAGCAACAAAGGTTGAATAATATTACTAACCCAAATGGACCCATAAAATGGGTACCAAAGAGATAAGATTTACTTGCTTATTTTTCAGATTTGTTTCAAGGCAAAGGCAAACAATATATGGTTCATGGACAGCGGTTGCTCAAGGCATATGACTGGTGAAAGAAGTTTATTTCACAAACTTAAGCCTTGCAACGACGGAACGGTTGCCTTTGGAAACAATGAGAAAGGTAAAATTAAAGGTAAAGGAACCATTTACAGTATTTCAAATGCATGCATGGAAGATGTTTTGTTTGTTGAAGGACTCAAGCACAATCTAATGAGCATTAGTCAATTATGTGATAAAGGATACAAGGTTGTGTTTGAATCATCTATATGCATTGTGTTTGATGGAGAACATATCATGTTTAGCGGAAAAAGACATGGAAATGTATATTTGGTTTCACTTAATGAACTAGATGGTCAATGTCTAATGGCCATTGATAATGATCCATGGGTTTGACATAAGAGGCTTGGACATGTAAACATGTCAAACATTAAAACCCTATGGAAGAAAAGTTTGGTAGAAGGTTTGCCTAAATTGAAATATGACAAAGACAAAATTTGTAAGGCATGTCAATTATCTAAACAACCTAAAATGCCTTTCTCTACCAAAAAGGAAATCTCCACCACTAGGCCACTTGAACTGCTACACATGGATTTATATGGGCCATCCGATATTTTAACCATTGGTGGAAAGAAATATGTATTTGTTATTGTTGATGATTTTTCAAGATTCACATGGATAATTCTCTTAGCTAGCAAAGATGAAGCTTTCTCTATGTTTTCAACTTTTGTTAATTTGGTGCAAAATGAAAAACAAAGTACTATTATGACTATAAGAAGTGATCATGGTGGTGAATTTGAAAACAAACGATTCATAGAGTTATGTAATGAAAAAGGAATTCATCACACATTTTCTGCACCAAGAACTCTACAACAAAATAGAGTAGTTGAAAGGAAAAATAGAACTATACAAGAGATGGCTAAAACAATGCTAAACGAGAGCAAATTATCCAAGAAATTTTGGGGTGAAGCTGTAAGTACAGCTTGTCATGTTTTAAATCGAGTTACCATTAGAGCAATTTTGAAAAAGACCCCATATGAGCTATGGAAAGGTAGAAAACCAAATATTTCATATTTTCATGCTTTTGGATGCACATGCTATGTTTTGAACAATGGAAAAACCAACTTGGGAAAATTAGATGCTAAAAGTGATGAGGCAATATTCCTTGGGTACTCATCAAATAGCAAAGCATATAGAGTATTCAATAAACGAAACCAAGTGGTAGAAGAGTCCATACATGTTGTTTTTGATGAAACTAACCCATGCTACAAAAGAAAAGATGATTTAAGTGATGCAGACGATATAGCAAACAATTTTGAAAAACTGCATGTGGAAAAGCAAGAAGATTCCATGGAGGAAAGGGTAAGTGAAGGTAAAAATTCCTACAAACCTCCAACAGATTTGAAATTCAAACATGCCCATCCAATTGAACAAATTATAGGGAATGTGTATGAAGGTGTAAAAACTAGAAGGTCAAAGCAAAATGTTTGTGGACAATATGCCTTTGTATCCAAAATCGAACCTTCTAATATTGATCAAGCTCTTGATGATGAAAACTGGATTATAGCAATGCAAGAAGAGCTAAATCAATTTGAAAGAAATCAAGTTTGGCACCTTGTTCCTAGACCAAACGATTGTATTGTTATTGGCACCAAATGGGTCTTTAGGAACAAATTAGATGAAAGTGGACTTGTAGTGAGAAACAAAGCTAGACTTATGGCAAAAGGATACTCACAAGAAGAAGGAATAGATTTTGAAGAATCCTATGCCCCGGTTGCTAGATTAGAGGCAATTCGCATCTTACTAGCTTTTGCATCTCACATGAACTTTAAATTGTTTCAAATGGATGTCAAAAGTGCATTTCTGAATGGTTATATAAATGAAGAGGTGTATGTAGAACAACCACCTGGATTTGAGGAAAAAGATCAATCTAAATTTGTATACAAGCTAACCAAAGCATTATATGGATTAAAACAAGCTCCAAGGGCTTGGTATGATAGACTAAGTAAATTTTTGATTGATCACGATTTTCAAAAAGGAAAGGTAGACACCACTTTGTTTATCAAGTATAAAGAAAAAGACATATTGATCATTCAAATTTATGTTGATGATATCATTTTTGGTGCTACTAATGAAACTCTTTGTCAAGAATTTTCTGAGCTTATGCAGAAAGAATTTGAAATGAGCATGATGGGAGAGCTAAATTTCTTTCTTGGACTGCAAATCAAGCAATTAAATGAAGGAATTTTCATCAACCAGTCCAAGTATATCAGAGAAATGCTGAAGAAGTTTGGCATAGAGAATAGCAAAGGAGCAAACACCCCTATGAGCTCAACAATTAAAATTGACAAAGATGAGAAAGGGAAAATAGTTGATTTGAAAATGTATAGAAGCATGATAGGATCTTTGTTGTATTTAACTGCTTCTAGGCCTGATATCTTGTTTAGTGTGTGTATGTGTTCTAGATTTCAATCATGTCCAAAAGAATCACACTTGGTAGCTGTGAAAAGAATTTTCAGATATCTAGTTGACACTACCAACATAGGACTTTAGTATCCAAAGGGCTCTAATTTTGATCTAATCGGCTACTCGGATGCGGATTTTACTGGTTACAAAGTAGATAGAAAAAGCACAAGTGGAACATGTCAGTTTCTTGGAAGCATGATGGTTTCATGGTTTTCAAGAAAACAAACTAGTGTTGCTCTATCTACGGCGGAAGCCGAATATATTGCCGCCGGGAGCTGTTGTGCCCAATTACTTTGGATGAAACAGCAACTTAGGGACTATGGCATGGATTTTAAAGATATACCTATTAAATGTGACAATACCAGTGCCATATGTCTAACCAAGAATCCAGTCTTACATTCTAGGACCAAACATATAGACCTCAGACATCATTTCATTAGAGAACATGTAGAAAATCATGACATATGTTTGGTATATGTAAGAACAGAGGATCAAGTTGCAGACATATTCACAAAACCCCTAGCCAAAGAAGCATTCTATAAAATTAGAAATGACATGGGAATGATTGAGTTAGGCTAGCATAAACTTAGGGGGAGCACCTGTTTAGGGGGAGCAATCTCACCTATCTTTTTCTTTACCCTCTAATCTTTTTGATTTATTGACAAAAAGGGGGAGAAAAATAGGATTTGAGGAAGAGAAGAGTAGATAAGTTTGGGGAGAAGAATACCATATGTTTGAAAGATTGCATGAGCATATGTTGAATGATTGCATGAGCATAAGTATGAAATGCAAAAATGAGCATGTTATTAAGTTATTGAAAGGTATACACTCAAATCGGTTTTGTCAATCATCAAAAAGGGGGAGATTGTTGGAAATATGTGGAAAATAAGTTAAATCTATGTTTTGATGATTAACAAATCAATTTGAGTAAGTCTTGGCTACTAACATGTTTGTGGAAATGTTTAAGGCATATACACTTGAAGAAAATAAAGCATGGAAGACCAAGTCGTAGTCCAAGTCGACCCCAAGATCGACTTCAAAAAGCCCAAACTGTCCAGAGTTGAAAATGGGAGAAGAACAAGTGAAGTCGCAGGCCAAGTCGACTCCACTTGCGACTTGGGAAGCCAAGTCGCAAACGAAGTCGACTTCAAAATGACGTTTCCTTCCAGAGTTGAAGTCAAGAACCCGAAGTGCCGAAGTCGCACCCCAAGTTGACTCCACTTGCGACTTGAGGTGAAGTCGCAGACCAAGTCGACTCCAGTAGCGACTTGGAGGCGTCGTTTTTCGTCCAGAGTTGAAACCAAGATCTGGGGGCACCGAAGTCGCAGACCAAGTCGACTCCAGCATGCGACTTGGGCGAAGTCGCAGACCAAGTCGACTCCGGCATCGACTTCGATCGGACAGAGGAGAAATTTCAGAAGACAAGCTGGATTAAATGATCTCAAGATCAACTTAAGATTCTCAAGTCCAAGGCAAAGCTCCAAGCATATTTTCAAGATATGAATATTAATGAATCAAAGGCAAAATCAAACAATACAAAGTCTCCAAGATTCACAAGGTCTTCAAAGAAGAAAAACAATCCAAGTTCATGCAAGATGCATAAACTCAACCATTCAAATCAAAGAACTTGCTCATGAATGCAAGAATCAAGACTCATGGATTCAAGACTTGCAAAACATGGAGCTAATGAAAGCAAGACACAATGATCCAAAAAGTAAAACAAAATGCAAAAGGCATGGAGAAGACTAAGCAAAAGAACCAAGCATTCCAAGTTCTCAAGTTCACGAAATCAACTGCCGAGGTGAAGTCGCACCCGAAGTCGACTTCTCCTGCGACTTGGGTCAAGTTGATGCCCAAGTCGACCCTGACTGAAACTTGAAGTTGCGACGGAGAAGCGAAGTCGCACCCGAAGTTGACTCCATCTGCGACTTGGGCGAAGTCGCATCCGAAGTCGACTCCACATGCGACTTGGGTCGCAACGGTCGGAATTTATTCGAACGTTGGCGCATTAAAT
Organism: Annona cherimola; assembly: GCA_030490835.1. Taxonomy (NCBI): domain Eukaryota; kingdom Viridiplantae; phylum Streptophyta; class Magnoliopsida; order Magnoliales; family Annonaceae; genus Annona; species Annona cherimola. The sequence goes on along the minus strand of CM059973.1, from coordinate 63,428,257 downwards.
GCGCGCCACCTACCTTCTAACGTTCGGATTCCCTCCAAAATTATAAATAGCATTCATGGTGGACGAGGGAAGCAGCTGAGAATCATTAAGTGTGCATAACTACTATATTCAAGAGCTCTAAAGAGATCAAGCCATTCAAAGAGGAAGAACTTCACTTCAAGTTGCAAGAGCTATATTTCAGAATCTTCAAAGCCATTACAACAAGTTCTTCTCTGCGCCAAAACTGCTACTACACAACTGTAAAGTGTAGTTTTCTTATTGTTTCATTTGTTTGTGTTGAACTTGATTTAGTTTGAGGAACTAAGATCAAGTGTAAGCAAAGTAGTGTGTGATTGGAGTGTAACTCATCACCTACTTATGCTGTAATTTGTTGATGCCCCCTAGAGCTGGAATCTAGAAGAGAGCAAGAGGCTCTGGTTGTATATGCCCCCTAGAGCTAGAATCTAGAAGAGAGCAGTGACTCTAATTGTATTGAGAGAATACAATAGTGGAACCCAAGTCACAAGGAGTGTGAGCTTGGAAGAGTGGAGTAGGGAGGTTGCCCGAACCACTATAAAAATCTTGTGTGTTTGATTTATTTATCTGCTCTCTACATTATATTGCTTTCCATTTCGTTTCTTCACTAAGGAGACTAGATTAATCCGGGGTAAAGCTTCTGTTTAAGTTGTAAATTTTAAATTACCCAATTCACCCCTCCCCTCTTGGGTTTTGCCATCAACTCGGGACCAACAATTTGTTCTTATGGCGTCTGTGAAAATGTTTGCGGTTGTTCAAACTGAGATTTGAAGGTGAGCGATCAATACTTTAAGAATTAAGAATCAGAGTTCATTGCTGCACTACATGAGATGAGGTTATAGAAAACCCATCAAATTCCATTTGATGTGAAGGTGATTCTTCCATTTATCTTGGATAGGCTTAAAAGGCATAAGAAGGATTGTATTTTTATTTTTTGAAGATATGTTGTAAATAGGTATAAGGATGAGTTAAGGATGTGTTAAATGTTTATGGGATATGTTCTATACAGTTGTCTATAAACTTATAGAATTTGTTCATGATTTTTTAGTTATTGGGGAGGAAATAAGAGGTAAAAATGAATTAAAATTTTTTTAGTATCTTTATGGTATTGGTAAAGGTCAGAGATATGCAATTTGTCATTGTATGCAGGCAGAGGAAATGCAAAAGGGAGTACGAAAGAACTCTAGAAAGGCATGTGGTTTTATTTACAATTTCAAAGAGGTCAATCTTGGGGGGGAGAGGGTGCCAAAGGCAGGGAATTAAAACTGCTAGAGTAAAAATTTATCTTATCGATGGAGAATGAGGAGAATGTTTGGAAGATAAAAGGTATAGTAAGGGAACAAACGGTGGATGCCCGCAGAAAGAAGATGATGGAAGTAAGGATGCTGACTACTAAGGGAAAGAAGGACAATATTTTGGAAGTTGTTGCGAATAGGATGGTTTCGAGGAGAAGAAGAAAGAGGGAAAAAAGAAAGGTTATTACTGGTATTTCAGATTTAATAGATGATGAAGATAAACCCTCAAAAGGGAAAGAGGTAATAGAAGAAGCTCTAAAGAGGGCTAATGTGAGCAAAGGGAATATTTTGTGCTCTCCTATGGAAGATTCTAAAATGTTGATAATGGTAATATCAAGGGTGCAGGCGGAAAATTCCTAAGTAGTTGGTGCTAAAGTTACTCCAAGTTTTTTCTGCAAAATTGGTGAGTGTATATAGACTCTATTACAGACAACATTGGAGTTTGTTCTAGGATTCTGAGTGCAATAACCCCAATAGAATGGGAAAAGAGGTAGAATGAATCGATAGATGTTCGTTGGAGTCATATAATGAGCACCATAGTTGGTTGGATAACTTCCACTCATTTTATGGATCTCAATTGTAAATCTTGGAGAAAAGGAAGTAGTTTTGAAGATGAAGTAGTTAGTAAGATGTCTACAAAATTAGAGGCAATAAAAGAAGATTAGGTTAATGTTGTATAAGATGGCGATATGAAAATAAATGGAGCACATGTGGAGGTGGAGAAGGCTAATGTAGAGTTGGTTGTGGTGAAATATGAAGTATAGAGTCTAGCTTCAGAGAACACAGTCCTTCAGCTACAATTGAAAGAGATGAAAGCAAAGAAAATGAACCTTGTTAGAAAGGGCATTCAAACATGGATATGATAACCATGTTGCATGTGTCCTAAAAGTCAAACCTGATTTTTACATGGACGCCTTGGCGGAAGGTTCAAGAAGCAATGAGGATGCCACAAAAGTTGATGGCGAGGAAGAGGATTGTAAGAAGAAAAAATAAACCTCTTTTTTAAAGACAATTGTGGATGAATGTAAAAAAATATTAAGACATTGTGGCAGCTATGTGATTATTTGATGAAATCTTGTGTATAAAATTATTTGAAATAAATAATGTCTCAAGAAGAACCGAATAATTTTTCTGTTAGTGATAAAAGGGATGCAAAAGGTTCTTATATTAAAGGGTCATAAAGGGGCGGATTGGCTGGACGCAAATGGTCCATTCACTAGAGGGCTGTACAGGGGCCATTTTGGGGACACAAAGGGTCTATTTATTTGAAGATTATATAGGAGCATTTTCGGGGGACACAGAGTGTCCGTTTGTTTAAGGGCCATACAGGGACCATTTCAAAGGACACAGAGGGTCTGTTTATTTGAGGGTCATACAGGAGCTTTTTTTAGGACACTAAGGGTCTATTCGTTATAAGGTTGTACAAAGGCCATTTTGGAGGACACAAAGGGTTCATTTGTTGGAAGGCCACAAAGGGACCAGTAGAGGGGACGCAGAGGGTCCTTTGTCGAAAAGCTGCAAAGAGACCAGTAAAGGGGGCACAGAGAGTCCTTTTGATGGAAGGCCGCAAAGCAGCTAGTTTTAGATTATCTATAGAATATACCTAAGTGTTGCATATTTCAAGTTCGTGAAATTTTTGTAATATCCAAAAGTTTGTAACTCATATGTTCTGTGATTGACTCAAAAAGGGTCGTCCCAATTTAGGAAAAAATTTTAAGGGATAATATCTGTGGAATAATTGGCTTTGCTCAAGACTAAGTCACCAACTATGTATTGATGTGATTTTAACTTTTTTAGTATATTGACTTACTAATTGTTATTAATAGAAAGACACTTTTCAAGTTATTGTTTCTCTAAGCTCATGAATAAAATCTAGGGTTCCTAAATGAATTTTTAGATTTTTTCCTCACGTACATGAGTGGTTTTAAATTTTTGTTTGTAATTTCAATGGGGAGCATAGCTTCAATAAAAAATAATAAGATAAAAGGTAACATTTTTGGCTTGGTTTAGTAATTTTTTACTTGCATTGGGTCAAATGGTAAGACATTGTGTTCAAGAAAACTCATCGAAATGGTAGTCCAGCAATTTTTAATGTCGGTGACAGTTTGTATTTGTACAGGAAGACTAGATTGTGAGAGTTGGCAAATGGGTAATGATTTATTAAAAATAGAGGTTAGATGCTAGTTGGGCTAATGTATCAGCCTAAGTTTTTTTCTATTTTTGGGATTTTTGACTAATGAAAGATAAAAATTGGGAAGCTTGAAGTTTGCAAAAGTATTAAGTAGTTAAGCATATCCCTGTCTTTGGCATTATAAGTATCTAGCATTTGATTGCCAACAAAATTAGAATAAAAAAATATAATCACACCTTTTACCTTAAAGTATTCAAGGAATTTTACCCATCATATTCAATTATATTATTTGATGCATGGAAGTCGAATTGTATGGTGTAAGACGAATTCTCTCTTGATCATGAAGGACTATGCTAGCTCCACTTTTGTCTTTGTTAGATGACTCGTTTGTGAAACGCTTCCATATGTAAATTATAGATAGATGAGTTTTTATTGCTTGGTAAGCCTTTATTTTTATAAAATCCAATAAAACATAAACCAAGAACCTAGCCTTTTTTGGCTTGCTGAGGTTAACTTCAAATTATGATAAATTTATTATCATTTTAGGTAGCAATCAGAAGTAGCTGGCCTTTAAAGAAATCTTTGAAGAGATTTCTTAGTGTAGACAATAATAGCATGAGATTGAAAATAGGAATTAAACTTCTTTGAAGCTAATGATAAAGTAATCAGATATCTTTCGAATACAGAATATTTAATTTCAGTGTTATTCAATACTTAACTAATATAATAAATCGGCTTCTTACGAAAGAAATATTGCCCATACCAAGAGTATTGCCATTACTGTCTCTATTACCATTGTTTGGGATGATGTCTTTTACAGAGGACGTATGTCCAAAGCTGAAAGAAGATCTCGCCATCTAAGTTGTTATTATAGCCATGAATGTTTTGAACTTTCCATGAGAGACGAGAGCATCTTTATTATGACCTTGACTTCCAGAGAGACCCTTGTTTTGTGGAAAATTGAAGGGGAGGGGGGAGTTACATTTCAAATATTTGTCAAAAAGAATTTGAGGATATACAAAAATGATGTTGCTTCTCACAGGCGGCGTCAAATATAAGATGAAGAATCTCACATACGTCTGTCAAAGGGTTGAGATAGGCTCAAAAGGTATTGATAGAGAGTTTGATGAGGATTCCGATGAGTCAAGATGAGTTTCAAAGAGTATGAAATAAATCTTAGATGGTCTAGGACAAGTCCCATTAGGGATGAGACGAACAAAAGGGGGACATGAGATGAGTCCCCAAAGGTTTCATCAAAGGGGTTGGGTTGTAATGTAAGATTAATTAAAGGGTGAGAGTTATAGAATGAGTAAGAGTCTAGTCTAGATAAAGTCCTTGTGGAGGTAGGAAAACTGATCTCTTATTTATAGTAATATTATATGTTCGGTTAAAGTGGGAGCGGGCCCACATTTGTAGCTCAACTCCCTTAATTTTGAGAGAGATTATAGGGCTTAGTGAAGGTTGATTAGAGAGCGTGACTTCTTTTGTAGAACATAGTTTTGAATTAGTCTTTACCGGACATATCATTCCACATATCAATTTGTGATTGGTTCATTTAGGGTGTGTTTGTTTGGGGCCAAAACTTGTCAATTAAAACTTTTCAACACAAAATTTTTCACTCTTCATAATTACTCTATTTTTTAATTATTTTTTCACATTTTTCTATACAAACTACCCTACTTTTCAATCATTTCTACACAACTACTCATACAACTAACCTATCTATTTTAACTTTATTCTCTTTACTCCTCATCATTACCCCTATTATATCACATCATTTTCTATCAATTTGACAACTTCTACCTCTAAAACTTTTCATCAAAAGTTTTACCTCCAACCAAACACACCCTTAATATTATTTTATTAGAGGTGCACACCTATAGTAATATAATTCATATGTAAATTTCATAATTAGCTTATATGAGTAAAAGATTTTCTCATGATGCATATAAATAACACAACATCTATGTATTCTAATTAACAAGGAGGTATTAAATAAAATAGATCATTTACAGCTCGGTTAATTTAGATAACATTCAAATCATAATTATGGTAGTGATAGTTCTTCTATGTTTTTTTTCATTTTTTTCCTTCGTGATTTGATGAAAATATCTATACTTTGTTAGGTACCAAAGCCCATTTTTGGTGATAAGAATCTAGGTGCATGATTAAAAAACTATTTTAAAAGTTTTGAATTCAACAAGAAGAATCTGAAAAAGAGTGCATATTTCCGTATTCATTCAAAGAGTAGATATCTTTAGATAGATTCGCAGCAATTTAACCCATGGCCTCCAATAATACATAATTTTTGCAATATTTTTTATGCAAAATCCGTTATATATTGTACAACTTGAATATGCCTCAATACATTTGAGACCTATACCTTGTTCATATTCATCATGGCTCAATGGATTTCCTTGATCATCACTACTATCTTTGAATAGACTGAATAGTCATCTGGTAAGAAGTGTATAAGTATTAGGGAATCACTCTCCACCTCCGCTTCAAGTTTAAGATTTTTTGTTTTTTTGTGGACTTTCCTTCAGAGTCTGACATGAAATTTTACTCTCTTTCAACAATTAAGGCCTGATTTAATAAGTTTAGGAATTTTGTTAATGACATAGAAATAAGAAATGATCATGTTAGCCCCAGCTAAGCAAGAAGAACGATCCTGTTAGCCAAGACTAAGTAAATGTCTCGAAACTCATTTATAACATTTTTTTCTTTATACACTTGTTCACTCAAGTGTATTGAACATATAAACCTATTTTACTATTTTTAAAAATGTTATATTTTTTTAGATTTTAAAACACCCATATATATATGCATTAAAAATACCCTTATCTTTAAAAATATTAAAAAATATATACACATATCTAAAAATGGTAAAACTAGGTTTATATGTTAAATACACTTAAATAAATAAATGTATGAAAAAAAAAAGTGTTGTAAATAGATTAACAGGACCACTTCTTGCTAAGCAATTTAATCCATTTTAAAAAACTCATTTACAATATTTGTTTCGCTTTTTCTTCATACACTTGTTTATCTAATTCTATTTAACATATACACCAAGTTTTACCATTTTTGAATATGTGTATATATTTTTTAAATATTTTTAAAAATTTATGTGTATAAATGTATTGAAAATACTCATATATTTAAAATTCTCAAAAAATATATACACATATTCAAAATTGGTAAAACTAGGTTTATATGTTAAATATACGTAGAAAAATAAAAATATGAAGAAAAAAGAATATTGTAAATAAGTTTTTGAGGTGGGGTAAGCATGATATTTGCTTAGCCCACGCTTACATGATCACTTCTCCATAAAAATTAGTAACTACTAATCCTAATGATAATAAAAATTACTTGAGAAGAAAAGTTACATCATCTTGCTACTTATAAGTTTCACTAGTAAGCAAGTGAAGCGCTATTAAGCTTTAGATGCATCATTAAAAAGTTTTCATAAATATAATTAACTATATTTACTTCTTTAAATCACTAAAATTAGTGAATCGATCTTGATTTTTTTAAAATTTTAAATATTATTATTGCTACAATTGTTGTTATTATAAGAGTGTGGCAAAGTGCAATTCAAACAAACACACTCCCAACTTAAATATCAATGTCCATAATAACATATGCAAATTAAATATGACAAAACTAATAAACTATGTGCCTATAGGAACAAAATGTAAGTAATAAGAAACCTGAAGAATTAATATCCGTTGATCTAAGCATTGCTATCGTTGTACTACCACAACATTTTGTCCTCATCTGCTTCTGTCATGAGATTATTTTTAAAGATCTAAAATTTGTCTCTTAAGTCACTAGGGGTGCCACCCTGGTGGTAAACCATGCGCACAGCCCAAGTGGTTGGCTTCGTTGTAATAATATTTGAGATGTATGTAAATATATCAATAAAAAATTCATTAATGACGTGTAGTAATCATCATCTTGGTTTGAGTATTTTATTTCTTTGAAAACATTGATCTTAACTAGCCCACAAAAGAAATATTCATCAGACCATTTTCGTAGTTGATGTTCACTTTTGTAGTAACAATAATTAGCTATCACAATAACATTTTGAATGAGTCCTCGTCAAGTTTTCACTAACCAATATGTAAATGAGGGAACTACCGATATAGGTTTCAGTTGTCTAAAATCAAATTTCTCATAGATGAAAAAGGGTAGGAGGTTCACACTTTCTTGGAGATTTAAAAGTGCTCTACAAAAATTATGCCTCCCATGTCACAAAAGATGAGAGGTTCACTAGGGTGTTTCAGTTTCTGCAGTAACTAAAGCAGTATCTTCTTCGGATTATAATGAGGTTCTCTGTTTTGCATGCAGCTCTTTGAGAAATGTTACAGGTTCACACTTATCAGCGTTGATGTTAGAGGTTAGTTACAAGTAATGACCTAGAAAATCATGTATACAGAAGGTCATTCTACATGGTTTCGTGAGTGACTTGCATGTCAATTAACGCTAGCCCCCTAAAGGCCCGGTGAGGGGCATTAAGTCACATAAGAGGTCATAACTTGGACCCATGCCAGGTAAAAGGTAGCAATGGATGCGTTCCTTGTGAGGACTGCACCCGAGGTTACGCTTGAAATTCACTGCTAGGCATGCATGAGCTAATAGAGGCTGAAGGCCTGGACAGCACAGGGGATCCAAATCTTAGGCCTCGTGTTGACAAAATTGACAAAATAGGCATGTTTTACAAAATTCAGCAAGTTGGTACATTGTGTAATTTATTTAAAGTTTTGTAAATGATTATAAATAGTGGAACTCGGCGACCCTATCTGAAACCCTTAATATATATTTATGTATAAATCTTTTATATAGAGGGACTATTTTTAAAAAATCAAAACCAAGGACTGATTTCAAAACATTACAAATTTCTTTCCAAACCGCAAATCAATAAATCGCTGCCAGCGGTTTTCGACGAAACAAAAGGGGAAAAAGAAAAGGAACACGAACATGAGAGAAGACAGAAGTTATATAGACAGAACGGGACGAAGAAAGAGATAGCATTAGGGTAGATTTTAATTAGAAAGAACTTGAGGTTGGAAGATTTGGGAAAAAGATAGTGAAATTTGAGGTAAGCAATATATTTTCAATTTTTCTTTTTTATTGCCTTTATTTAGTATATTGTAATGGTATGGAAGAAATTTAATATGAAATTGAAATATTATAATTAGAAAGTCTAAACCCTAATAGGGTAGAGGAATGAAATTATTCCATGGAGATCAAATACGAGCCTGAAACTTAGATGGATGATTTTAGGAGGACATTTTTGTGATGAAATATAATTATTGTTTTAAATATTTGAGGCAATGTGAAAGATGGATGTCTCCAAATAGGTGTTTAAAATTTCATAATGAGGAAAATAGGGTATGTGAGGATGAAATTAAAGAAAATTATTTCTGAAATATTATTTAATATTATTGTTATTATTATTTTGATGTAAATCATAGTGAAAAGATATTAGAATCTTGTAAAGCCTAGAGTTGGAGATTTGAAAATTTGCATAAAAGATAAGTAGAATTTTTCACTTTTATTTGGATATTTATTTTTACGGGCAAGAATGTTTGTGATGATTTGGATAGTTTATTTGAAATTTTTATGAAAACTTATTTCTTCATATGTATGATTTTCTTCACTTTAATTATTTAATTGAGTTGGGTAGTATAAAAAACATATTTTGAGCTTATGATGAATTTATAAAAAAATTCTTTAAAACAAGCAAATTATTTGAGTTCGATGGCGATGTTTTAAAATAAGCATATGAGCATGAGCATAACGTATGATTACATTGTGCATGTTAAGCATGATATATGATGATTCTCTGGATAAGTCAAAAAATAAAATGAGTTACGGTATGGTAGGTATAGTCGTGTAAAATGTTTGATGATTAGGAGTCTACTTGGTGCGCCGGGGTGACATGAATGATGATGATGATGAGGATGAGTTGAGCATTTACTTTGCATGAGCATTTGGAGTATGAGTGTTTGAATGAGCATAGTATGCTCACATATGAATTTTAAAGATTTTTGATATTTGAGTTATTATATGGAAATAATGTTTGTTTGATTTAATATTTGAGTTTTATCACTATCCTACTTGCTTAGTTGATTGGACTCATGATTTCTTACATTAATATTTTTAAATTATAGAACCCATGTGGGAGCCTAACACAAGGTTAGTGATCGACAGGAATGAGAAGAGATCTCCGTCGGTATACATGAATTATTATCCTAATTAGTAGGAAAGATCAAATTAACCCTTTTTATGCATAAATGAGTGATGTAGTGAGGACTGCTTAAAGCTCATTTTACTATGTACTGGATATGTGGTTATTTATATGGATGAATTGGAAGAGATTTGGATAAATTTATTTTATTTAGCTTTTATATTTTATGTTATGTATTATAACTAATAGTATGATATAGGAATGCTTGTACAAAGTAATTCCGTCTAATTCTTCAACCTTATGATTCTTGAGAGATGCTCCCAGATTTTTTGGTAAAATATAACACCCGTTGCCTAAATGTGGAAGTTAGTCACCAAAGCGTTACACCCTAAAAACATGATTGAATAGAGTTTACCTCCCCCACCTCCCCACCCCAAAGTAAATCTTCATCTCCTTTGCTGTGAGCGTAATTTTTCTCAACACCTTAGTAGTAGTTGTTGGCTTGCATCAATTACATGTTTGTTTTTAAGTTTTAATAATTATATTTTCACTCTCAAAAGGTGTTAAAATTTTGTGTTTTCCATCCATACATATAAGATTTTATTGAAATTGCACGTTTATTGTGATTTTGCAAAACTTGCATTCATAACCACAAGGTTTGCTTAATTACGGGGGTATCACTCAAGATTTGAAAATGGCAAAAAATACCCATGTAAACAAAAACTATAGAATACAAAAAATATTTTAAAACATTAAAAATATATTTTTTAAACTATTCCCTGCATTCAACAGATCTCTTTAATGTGAGTAATATTTAAAAATAATTTTTTATTTTAATGATTTTTTCATTTTATAATTTTACTTGTTTATAGAGATACTTTTTGTCAATTTCTAACACTAAGGGGATGTGTAGGAATATGTAAAATTGTGGGATTGTGGAAAATTGTGAGAAATAAAAAGAGAATATTTTGAGAAATGTGTGATTGATAGAAAATGATAGATGTATAGTTAGAGTAAATATGTTTGTTGTATGTAGTTGGTAAGGAAAATCATTGGAATGTAGGGATAAAAATGGAAAAAATAGTGTGATTGATGGAGTAATCATTGGTATTGGGAAACCAAATACCATGGAAAAACCACGGTTCCCATAGTTACATGTTAACAAACGTCCCCTAAGTGATACGCCTATAAATTTTAGGCAACCCTTATAGCCATTTAGCAAAATCTGCAAAAGTGGTTACATTTTATTTTATTTTATTGATGGTAAAAAGTAACCACATTTTTGTCCAAACCTTAGGTATAAATGCAAAAATCCCTTAAAATTTTGAAATATATAATTCTCATCAAAATGATTTTTAACATCGTAATAAATATTTATTAGTAGAAATAATAAATGGTTTAGATATTAAATTATTCTTAAATTTGAAAAAAATCAACTGGCCGCATTAAATCATTAAGCATTTTTAAACCAAACCAATTGCCGACCCATGTATAATATCTGCGCAAAGGCTCGGATTTTTCATGTTTTCTCGAGAGAGCTTTTTGTTGCTACCACAAATATTTGTGACGTGATTTGCATTTTTCTAATTCAATTTAATTAATTTAATTATTTTTTGGGTTATTTCCAAATATACCCACAACGTTTGACTTTAATTCCAAATATACACACTACGTTTCTAAAATTCCAAATATACCCACTACATTTATATTTAATCAAAAAATGTTCATTCCGTGAATTAACGTCATTAGAGAATACGTAAAATTACTAATATGCCCCATCAAATTTAGGACACAATCGAAAAAATTAAATGTTATAACCCACTAATGCCCTAATTGCACATGAATTCTAAATTTCAAGCATCTTAATTTCATTTTCTTTTTATTAATTTTATCGTTTATTATTTTACAATAGGGGTATTTTGAGTATTTAAAAAAATTAGAGTTATTTCCAAATATACCCACTACATTTTACCTTAATTCTAAATATATCTATTATGTTTCTAAAATCCCAAATATACCCACTACGTTTGCATTTAACCCCAAAAATGTCCATTTCATTAAATACTACCGGTTAAATTTTTAAATACCCAAAATACCCCTATTGTAAAATAATAAATAATGAAATGAATAAAAATAAAATGAAATTAAGTTACTTTAGATTTAAAATTCATGTGCAATTAGAGCATTAGGGAGTCATAACATTCAAATTTTCTAATTTTATCTTAAATTTGGGGGGCATATTAGTTATTTCATATATTCTCTAACGGCGTTAATTCACGAAATGGACATTTTTAGGATTAAAAGTAAACGTAGCGGGTATATTTAGGATTTTAGAAACGCGGTGGGTATATTTAAAATTAAGATCAAACGTAGTGGGTATATTTGAAAATAACTTAAAATTTTAACTAACAGTTCTTTATGGAATGAGCATTTTTAATATTAAATGCAAACGTAATAGGTATATTTAGGATTTTGAAAATGTAGTAGGCATATTTGGAATTAAAATCAAATATAGTGGGTATTTTTGAAAATAACTTTTTTTTTTTTTCCCACGGAGAGAGAGAGTGCGGTGGTGGTTTTGAGTACTGATTTGGACGTGTGCTCTGCCATCACGTGTTAATTCACCTCCTTAACATGCGTACAATAGCGTCGTTTTCATGGCGCATTATATATGTCCGATTCGACCTTGTCCCCGCACATGCCAATAGCCTTTTATCTGATTTTCTTCCCTCAAATTAAATTTATGTAACTCCTTGATTTAGGTGACTGTTTTTTTAACAACGTTTGTTTACTTACAGCACCAAAGAATTATTTAATCAAAGTTTTGGATGGATTGTACGTATTTAGGGATATTTGTTTACGCTGAAAACTTTTCAATTAAAAATTTCTTATTTTCATAATTATTCTGTTTTTTAATTATTTTTTCATTCTTTCCAATACAACTACTTTATTTTTTACTCACTTCTACATTACTACTCATACATCTAACATATCTATTTTAATTTTATTCTCTTTACTTTTTATTATTACATCTATCATATCACATCATTTTCTCTTATTTAAAAAAATTTTATATCAAAAATTTTTTATTAGAAATTTTATTATTTTCCAAACACACCTTTAAAATGATTTATATGGATATGATATCTTTTTCACATGAGGCCATTGGATGGGATGAGATGAAAATGTGATGGAATATTGGATTCCCAAACCCTTTTTCAGATCCAATACATTATTATATATAATAATCTTGACTTTTCATTAAATCTCATCCCATTCCGTCGAATTAGATGATATTAAACAGGCACGTAATTTATTTCGGTGTCATATAATCCCCAAGGCTCTGTCATTTTCAATATAATTTCGAATTTTCTCATTATAATTTCGAATTTTCTCATTAAATCTCATCCCATTCCGTCCAATTGGATGATAGTAAACAGGCACGTAATTCACTCCGGTGTCATAGAATCCACCAGGCTCTGTTATCATGCCCATTAATCGGCAGCGTGCCTCTGCCTCGAGGTCATCGTAATTTTCGTAATTGATAATTTCTAGCGATTGCATAAAATCACAAAATTAATTAATAAAGAAATAGCAGCCATGCTTCAAGATCAAACATGCTCATTGATTGCTAGTTATCCCATTAACAATTTTTTATCAGTATTTTATAATATGACATCTTGGTATTACAATCTAGCTCGTAACTCACAGAAGATTATACTTCTATCTATATTTCAGGGGAGATGAACCTTCCATAGTTGAAACTCTGCTGCCTATGACCTGCCCGACATGGGGCATTGTGAGTTGCCAGCCGAGTTGACGCCTTGTTGGCATCCCATTAACAACCTTAATTGTGAGAATTAAGGTGTTGAAACAAAAAAAACAAAAAAAAAAAAAGAAATTCCATCAAAAACTTTTTGCTTTCACTTTTCTTTATTTTTCAATCATTTTTAATATTTTTTATGCAATTATCTTATTTTTAATTATTTTTATACAACTATCTTATTTATTTTAGTTTTATTTTCTTTACTTCTCATTGTAATCTCTATTGTATTATATTATTTTAGGTAATTTACATATATACTCATATAGTTTAACGCTAATTGCAGATATACCCACGCAGTTTCACAAAATACATATTACCCCTACATAGTTTCACCAAAATTGCATATTACTCCCACACCGTTACCTACCGTTAAGATCGGACATTATATTTTGAAAAATGACGAAAATGTCCTCATTGGTATACATAGTTTTATGGGGGTAATATGCAACTTTGGTGAAACTATGTGGGGGTAATATGCAATTCCTGAAACTATGGATGAGAACATTTTCATCATTTTTTTAAAATATAATGTCAAATATTAACAGCAGGTAGCGGTATAGGGATAATATGCAATTTTGGTAAAACTATGTGGGAGTAATATGCATTTCGTGAAACTATATGAGTATATCTGCAATGAGCGTCAAATTATGTGGGTATATATGTAAATTATCCTATTATTTTTTCTTATTTGAAAAAACTCTTCAACCTAAACTTTTTTCTCAATTTTTCTCACTTTCCAAACACGCCGGAACGCAATTTTAATAATTGGGAAAAACGCGCTAGCTAGCAAGCTAAATGTGAAACATGAATCAAGTCGCACAGCCTCCATATATTATTCAAGGCTTAAATCTTTTGGTTATTATCATGAATGGCCCCAAGAATACTAAAGATTTCAGTCGAGCAATAATTGTTCTAGGTCCAACAGAAATGATGACATCTAGGCATGCATACATAACACAAAGATGAGGGGCCCGAGCGATGTGACAGCTACACATTCGCATTAGATTTGGAGTTATTCCAGCCGATAGGCAGAGGTATATAATTGAACTTATCCAAGTGATCTGATCTTAACATGATAGATCTGGTTATAATCCATTCTTTCAACTTCATGTGGAAATACAAATTTCCATTTGGTTAACATATATAATTTTTTTTTTATCAAAGTTAACATGTAAATTTAATTTTTTGTTTCCCATGAAAACGATGGCTCCGCTATATCTAATTCACACATATATCAAACTTTACAAGTTTTGGTATGTGTAAATATTTTTTTTTATGATTTGTGAAAATAAACATTCTGGGGTAAAAATACTCAAATACTCCCAAAAATATTGATTTTTGAAATTCATAAAGATCACATAAACATATCCAGAAATTGTAAGATTTGGTATATTAATTAAATACATTTCGACCAAACTTTTCATGAAAAATAAATAAATAAATAAATGTCTATTAACCTAGGATGAAGAAATCATCATCCAAACAATATTGTGAGAGTATATATTGAGGTGGAAAGACCCGTATATACAACTAGCAATCATTATAAGGAATAATGGATGAATTGCTGTGGTGGCATTGGTGACATGTCAAAATATATAAGGTTTAACCTCACCGAATGATGATGCTCTAGAATGTTTAGATGGTGATCATACTCTAGTAAACCACTAGCTCATTCAGGCATATGCATCAGTGTGGCTTGATTTACCTGCGCGATTGGTGAGGCCCCCTACAACAAAGACTGCCACAAAACAGTGGAGAGGCCCCCGACAACGGCTGCCACGATCATACAAGACAGCAGCAACTGGCCCATGCCAACATGATTTGCACCACCACAGCAGAGTCCAAAACTGTGTCCTATCCTTCGAGAACTCAGTAGTTTCTAACATCGGACTTCAGGCACTCACGCAGCAGTGTCCACTACCTCGGCATCCGACCATCCACGTGGCCCTGTCTTGCATGGCGTAACGACCCTGCTCGCCAGCAACCCTTCCAACTAGCGGTGACTTTCTAGAGTTGTGATCTTGACAGGAATTCAGACCGGTCCAAAATTATTATTTTTTATTTCAACCTTTTGTTATAAATATGTTAATATATATGTATATATATATATATAACTTTAATGGATCAAACGAGTTAAGGGGATTAAATAGGTTAAACATATTACTAAATGTGTTGACGAATTATAAAATTTCAACTTTAATCCATTTATTTAATTAAACGGTTGAACGAATTAGAAGATTATAATTCATTTATTCAAAAATTCCAACCTAAATCTACTTATAAACAGGTTGCATGAGCGATTGATGAGTTTACCATAACTATTAACACACCTAGTGAGGAAGCATAGCCCTGTGCTCCCATCGGCGCAAAACACGGCCCGTTAAATATGCACAATGATCATATATATAAATGGGTTGGTCCTTAGTTAAGTGGAGTCCGATTATATGTATCATAGTGTATTTTAGGCTAAAATACAACATTCATTTATTTAATTAGACAAGGGTATTTCAATCATTTAAAATTGTTGAAACATGACTAAAATACCTTCATATTTAAAATTTCGAAAATGAATATGCACTCATCTTCAAAACTTAGTTTATAAATTAAATATATTTTTTATAAATATATTAAATATATCTTTTATTGAAAAAGATTACATATCTAAATTAACATTTTATTTAAAAATTAAAAATTAAAAAATTATACTATTTGGATTGGTCAAAAATGACCTCATTTCAGTCTAAAATTCATCGTTTGCCGTATTTAAAGGAACATGATTATATACACTATAATATATTTTAAGCTAAAATACAATATTCATTTATTTTATCGTATTTTCATTTTTATTTGGTTTTTTCTTCATAAATACATTTTTCTAATCGTATTCAATCTATATATGAAGTTTTCTAATATGTTTTATTTTTAAAAAATCACCAATTTCAAGGGAATGTTGTATTTATATAGGGGTGGGAATTGGGGCGGATCAACTCATGACCCGGCTTTGAACCGACCCGTTTTTGGTCGGGTAAAACCAATATATTTTTTACCCGGTATAGGGATGAGTTAGAAATTTTGACTCAAATTCAAAAATAGGGTCAGGTGATCGACCATATCCCAACCTGAAAAGTTTGACTCGCCCCACATATATTAATTTATTAAAAATTATAAGCTTATGTTTAAATATTATTATTATTTTCTTTTAAAATTTTCACTTTTTTATTATCAACTCTATCAACAATTGAAGAATCAATTTATTCAGAATGCGATATAAGAATCAATAAAAAGAATTTGTACGTATATATTAACCTATTATAATAAATTTATACTATATTTTCAAATGTTTTATTTTCTTAATTATATGTTTTTTAATGATTAGTGAAATATTGAAGCATATAATATTTAAATTTAGTATAGATGTATACTTATGTTTGATAGGTATATAAATTCGGAGCCCAATCCTATGCACCCGGGTGCATTCAGCCTCGATGCACCCGGGTGTACTACACCTTTTTTTTTTTTTTTTTTTTTAAAATTTTTTTTTATACAATGGTTAATCTAGGTTTATTTAACATATGTATCAATTTTTACTTTTTTGGAGACTTTTAGATAATTTTTTTCGATTTTTAAAAATCAGTGGCATTTTCGGTAATTTTAAATTACCGAAAATGCCACTGATTTTTAAAAATTAAAAAAAAAAATCTAAAAATATCCAAAAATAGTAAAAATTGGTGCATATGTTAAATAAACATATATTAACAGCTTCATGAAAAAATTTTCAAAAAAAAATAAAAAAAAATAGGTGTAGTACACCCGGGTGCATCGAGGCTGAATGCACCCGGATGTATAGGATTGGGTTCCTATAAATTCTTAAAATTATCTTATTTGACCCGTATTTTTAACCCGACCCGCTATTCCGAAACCGATTCGATAACAACCCGAAGTTTGTCCCGAAAACTATTAAAAAAAAGTGAGAGTCAAACAGACCTTATTCCGACCCAGTACAAAAAAATGGTCAAACTCAATTTTTAAAAAGTAGGGTCATGGTTGGGTAAACTTTGACCCGGTATGGCCCACCTCGATTCCCACCTAGAAAAGTGTGTACGGTAGATGTCAGGTATACATCGATAGGATTCCTCCTCTGTGGTATATATGCTCAACTGTACCCAACTTTTCTACCTAAACAAAAGCCAGACTAATTCCCACAATTAAGTCTTATAAAAAATTCTCACAGTTAAGCTTGTTAATAGGATAATTATCAATTAATATGCATGTTTGATCTTATAGCATGGCTGCTAATTTTTTGTTGATTAATGCAGTGATTTTTTTACGCAATCTCTAGAAATTTCTAATTACAAAAAGTAGCTGACCTCGAGGCATGGCTCTTCAGGTGTGTCCGGGGAGTAAAAAAGATTTTTGGATAAAAAATTTTTTAGGTAAAAAATTTTGAAATTGAAAGAAATGATGTAATACGATAGAAATAATGAAGAAAAGAAAAAATATAAAATTAAAATACATAAGTTAATTGTATATGTAGTTCTATTTTAAGATGTGAAGAAACAATTAAAAAATAAAATAATAGTCGAGAGTGAAATGTTTTAAATTGAAAAATTTTAGTTTAAAATTTTTTTATATAAACAAACACACCCGAATGATAAAATTAAGTTGGAATACTAACATTTAAATTCATACCATTTGCTTAATGAAGAGAATAAATTTCATCAAAATTAAATTAAAGAATTTTATGATAAAATCAAGATGGACACTAACATTTAAATTCATACCATTTATTAGTCAAGAGTATAAATTTCATCAAAATAAAATTAAAGAATTTTATAAATGGTTAATGTTGAAAGGGTCAAGCCAATAGAAAAGGACAACTTTGGTCGATATTTATACCTATAACTTCAAAAACAATTAACTTACTATACAGACGAATCATTTGGTGGGATGGGTTCAGATTGGGACCCAACCGGCTAAGCTAAAAATAGAGAGGATTTGCTGCATTCGTGTCCGTGGGAAGACAATCAGATGAAAATCCCTGGACACATCGCTATCGTATGCGGTATGCACGATAACTAAAGAGCGGCGCTAATCGCGCTTGCTGCGAATTCACACCTGATGTGCTCTCAAAACAACCACTGCAAATACCACGGCAAGTATTTGAGGTGGCAACAAAAAGCTCTCTCGAGCAAACATACTATATTTATGCTTAAAAAAGGGGAATCCTGTGTACTTAGGTTTCGTTTGGTAGCGTGGATTATAATGGGATGACAAGAAAGTGCAAAAAGTTTAAAAAAAAAAAAGAACTTTTAAAATTATGTGCATATTATAATATATGATATGCGAAAGTTGAAATAAATAAACTAGTTTTAAAAAAATTAAAATATAGGAGAAAAGTTGAAAAAATTAAAGATGTTTGATAGTTAAGATGTGAAATCATTTAGAAGAGAATGTGTATGAGAGAGAAGAAAAATATGGAAAACATTTACACGAGACTACCAAATGTGGCTGATTAGTTACTTGTTCTTTTGTGTATTTTTTTATTTGTAATTATACACAGTAACATCTGATATTATAATCAAGTATCTTCACAATCCTCATACTATAAAGGACCTTTTATAACCCTCATACCATGAGGGATATTTTGTAAATACCCCCCCACCCAAGAAAAAGTCTATAAAACTCCCTTGGGGAATCAAAAACACAGACATGTGGCTTCAGCATCACTATCCCTGACTAGGGAGGCAGCACCCCGTTGGCATTTTTTTTGTTTATTTGATTATTCATTAAAAAGAAAATATGTAATCTGAGGTAAAAGTAATCAATTAAATTTTAATAACTTAATTTACCCTGCCTCTTCACTTAAGCCTTTCTTTAGAATAAACAATATAAACTCCAAATTGAAGATTGATAAGATATTAAGGTAATAAAATCTAAACAAAGTTGAAGATTGGCTTTTGTCACGAACAACAACAGTCATGGACGATAAAGATTTTTTGCAAACAGAAGTTCGTGAGTGTAAACGCGTGCACTTATAAAATCCATAATTACAACGTGAAAGTTTTTTAAAAGGATGAGAAAAATAAACGCAGATAACCAAGAAACTAATATAAAAGATCTTGTATATCCTTCTGGCCTTCTGTACTTATTTTATTTAACAAGTAAGAAACTTTTATTTCCGTTAGATAGATAAATAATCTATTTACATTCAGTTTATTTATTTTTTTTATTTTTATTTTTATTTTTTTGATGAAAGGATAGTCTCTGTCCCTACTCCCTCTCAATTTGAGAGGGGAGAGGGACAGAGGGATCCCAGAGATTCATTATCAAAAAATTGTCTGTACAAAGTTTTCCGATCACGGCTTGGGGTGGAACACCCCACCACAACAGATGGTCCGAAGTTGATATCGAGACTATTTCGGCTAGGGAATGCGCAACGGCATTTCCCTGCCTTAACACATGATGAACTGAAAAGAACTCATACATAGTGAGAATCGATCTGATTTCATCAATAATAAGACCCACCGGGGAAGAGATAGGTTCCTGGTTGGACAGATAGTTGCATAATAATAAGAAGTCGGTCTCAAATAGCGCCTGTCTGATGTTAAGTTGAGTAGCCCATTTGATTCCCAAAAGAAAGGCAGTCACTTCAATAAGTAATGGCTCCCTCGCCCCTGAACGCTTCCAGCCACTTGCTGCAATATATGAACCCCTTGAATCTCTAATCACGGCGGCGCATCCGAATCCATCCCGTTCCTTTAGGCTTCGGGCATCCATGTTAATCTTGACAAACCCCTAGGGTGGTTTGACCCATCTGGTTACCATGGCTATATCCAAAGACCCCGATTGGACCAGCAGTTTTGCCGTACGGTGTTGATTAAGGTACTCCGCGCACCAAGCCATGGTTCCCGAAATTTGTGGTTGAGCTCCCTCCTCTCTGAGCTTGTTCCGTAGAAACCAAATCCGCCAACAGCACAGGATGAAGAAGGTCAGATCATCATGCCTCTTCTCACGCACACAAGCATCCAAGACTTCCTAGACCGTCAACCCGAGGGGGTCCACTCTAGCAGCCATTCTGCATACTCCGCTGGTCGCTTCACACCTAAGGAAGAGGTGATTTGCGTCTTTAGTATCGTTCCTGCAAAAAACGCAACGTAAATCAACTGCAATGCCCCTATGATTGAGATTTAGCAAGGTGGGAAGGGCATCCTTTGCCAGTCTCCATCCAAAAATAGTGATTTTCGTTGGAAGTTGCATTCGCCAAATTGCCTTGAAGATCCCCGGGAATTCGGGGGAAGCATTTCCAGAGCATAACAATCTATACGCCGATTTGACCGAGTAGGCCCCATTGGGTTCATGAATCCAGTACATGCAGTCCTCCACCGGTCCCTCCGGGATAGGGATGGAGTTAACCTCCGTCCACCGATCCTCGCCCAATGCAGCTACCACGCACTCCCTTTTCCAAGATTTGGTTGCATTATCGATGAGGTGGTTAACCGTCATGTCCTCCGGCATTGATAATGGGAGGGGTCCTACTTTATGTGCTTTAGACTCCAACCAGGTATCAGAGAATACCTTCACCCGATCCCCCTTGCCAATCTGTCATCTGCAGCCCGTCTGGATTACATCTCTCGCTTTCAAGATACTTTTTCAAGTAAAAGAGTCCGATGGTTTCTCTTTGCAGTTCCATATATCCGTATTTGGGAAGTATCTGGCCTTTAAGACTTTATGACAGAGGGAATGGTTACATGTTACTAGTCTCCAGACCTGCTTGGCTAGAAGGGCGTAGTTAAATTTGTGGAGGTCCCTGAACCCCATTCCCCCTTCACACTTGGGCTTGCACATTTCCATCCAAGCCACCCAGCTCAGCTTCCTTTTTCCATCTTTCTCTCCCCACCAGAATTTGCTTAGCATCGCATTGATATCGTTACAAAATGATTTGGGCATTAAAAATATGCTCATTGCATATGATAGTATTGCCTGGGCGACCGCCTTGATTAGCACCTCCTTCCCTCCGCCCGAGAGCAACTTGCCTTTCCATCCTTGAATGCGGTTCCCGATACGATCCTTAATGCCCTTGAAGATTTCCGATTTAGTTCTCCCAAGCCAAGCCGGGAGACCCAGATATTGGTTAAGATCCTGCCCAGCAGAGCCTAATAGCTGAATCAACTGAGTTCTGGTGTGGTACACAGTGTTGGGACTGAATATGACGGCCGCTTTGTCCACATTTACCATCCGACTTGAGTAGCTTGCATATTGGTTTAACACTTCGAGCAAGCACCTAACATCCCTTTCCGTCGCCCTTAGAAAGATAATGGTGTCGTCTGCGAATAGCAAATGGGAGATCGTCGGGCCATTTTCCTTGAGTCGGATTCCATGAATAACTCCACTAGCAATCGCCTGGTAAATAAGCGCCGATAGCCCCTCCGCACACAAAAGAAAGAGGTAGGGGGATAGTGGGTCCCCTTGTCTTAACCCTCTCTGGGGTTGGAAGTATGGAGATTTAAATCAATTGACATTCACACGGTATGAGACAGTTGAAATGCAGCTCATAATCCAATTCACCCACACCGAGCAGAAATTCATAGCCACCATAACCTGCTTTAGGAAGTTCCATTCCACTCTATCGTACGCTTTAGACATATCCAACTTGATAGTCATCTCGTGCTTGCGTCCCTTCTTTCTCTTGTGGAGGGAATGGATTGCTTCATAAGCTATTAGCATGTTATCTGTAATAAGCCGTCCCGGGACAAAAGCACTTTGTTCTTCCCCAATGACTTCGTGGAGAGCCATCTTGAGCCTATTAGCCAAAACTTTAGCCAAGACTTTGTATACCACATTGCAAAGACTAAGTGGCCTGAAATGAGAAAGGTTTTGAGCTCCCGCCTTCTTCGGAATCAAAATCAAAGTGGTGGTGTTTAGATCCTTTGTGAGTTTTTATAGTTGGTCCGGGTTTCTTTCCTCCATGAATTTTTTGCACCATTTGGTTATGTCGCTACCCACTGTGTTCCAGTGTCTTTGGTAAAACCCAGTCGACATCCCATCCGGCCCGGGGGCTTTGGTAGGCCTCATACCTTTGACCACCTTAATAACTTAGGCATAAGTGGCTTGGTTAAATTTTGCCTTTGATTGTTAGAGATTCTTCTGGAAATAACATTCTCTAGCCATGGCGCCTCCGAGTGTGTAGATGATGAGAAGACCTCAGAGAAGTGCTTGACAGCCAAATCCAAGAGCTAGTCCTGCTCTCTTACCCAATTACCATTCAGATCCCTTAACGCCTCAATGGTATTAGTTTTTCGTCTATTAGAAGCAATCCGGTGGAAAAAACTGGTATTCCTATCTCCCTCATGAAGCCAGTGTGTCTTTGCACGCATCCTCCATAATTGTTCTTCATCCTCCAATAAAAGATTGATTTGGAGTTTGATTTTTTGAATGGCTGCATCCCTTCGATTGCTTGGGTCTTTGCATGAGAGGGCCTTGACCTCTCTTTGATTCTGCTCAATCCCTTTCCGAAGATTTCCCCTCTTCCGTCGATTCCAAATGGAGAGTTCCGAAGCAGTCCGCTCAGTTTTCTAGCATAACTCTTTAGCAACTTTCATTTCCATCGGGGGCTGAGCTTCCCAAACTTGGTTTACAATTCTAGTGGCCTCCTCATCCCTGTTCCAAAATAATTCATATCTAAATTCTCTTGGCGGTTTCCTCCTGTCGCTATTGGAATCAAGAACCAGCAGTAAAGGACAGTGATCAGAAGTTGGGGCCTGTAAGTTGATGAGTTTTGCATGAGGATACAAGTTAAGCCATGATGGGGTGGACAGTCCTCTATCCAGTCTCGCTTCAACCCTATATCGTCCTCTTCTATTATTTCTCCATGTCATTGGCGCTCCAGTAAATCCCAAATCAAGCAGATTGCAGCAATCCATAGATTCACAAAAGCAATCAAATTTATTTATTTGTTGTCATTATTTTTATCTCGTTGATGACTACTATTCTTTCGATATTTTGTATAACTACTCTAATTATCATTTTCTACCTTTATTTTTCCTACTTTTTCCAAAACCATTCATCTTGCTTGAAATGATGGTTGATAAATTGTAAATAAAAATTATTTAAAAGAACATGTATACGCGTTAAACTTGACGTAGAAGTACTTTTATGGAATGTAGAAGTTTTTCATGGTTATGGAATATAGAAGTTTTAATAGTATGAGATTTTATGTTTTATATTTTGGATGGTTTTGGAGATGATAAAATGACTTAATACACTAATCTTGAGTTTTTTTCAATTAGCATTTATACATCATAATAACTGATATTACAATCAAGCATGTTCATAACTCTCATATTATGGAGATAATTTTCTGTAACACCTCATACCAGAGAAAAAATTTATATATACCTCCAATAACATAGGAGAAATTATAAAATACTCTCACTCCAAGACGGGGAATCAAACACCTGACTCCCACAGGAGTTACTACCAGGCTACCCCCTAGTGGCTTTAATCTTGATTTTAAATGGACTGGTAATTGAATTTGTTGAAGATGTGATTGATTTTATCGTATTGATAATTCAATTTGTTTTAATCTTACTTAATCAATGGAATGTGTAGTTGAGATTATCTTGATGTCTAGCCATGTAATTGATGTCTTCATAAAATTATCTCTTTATTTGTAATATCAAAACAATTTGCAAGAAGTTGAACTTTTTCTTGGAAAATTGTTTATCTTGAATAGAATCATGTGGAAAATGTTCTTTATGAATCTTAAATGATAAATAGAATATGTTATGTGTTGATAAATTTGATTTCAGGGTAACTGGAAGTTAAATTATATAGGACTTGTTATAGTTTTGGATTAATTTGAAATAGATTAAGCATGAATATTTATTTTAAGAAAAGTTGGAGGATAATAGCGTTCTAAACCCTCTAATTTTGTGTATTTGCATTTTAATCCCTGAGATTTGCATATTAGCATTTTAAACCTTGTGAAATTTAATTCTTTATACTTTAGACCCTCCACCCTAATAGTATTAAAAAATGTCATTAAAATCTTATAAATATCTAAAACACCCTTTGCATTTTAAACCAAACTTCACAAAGATTAAAATGCTAATATGCTAATATGCAAATAATGATTTTGATGGTGTTTTTAAATGCCATAAGTAACTTGAGGGCTATGGATTTAAACTCAATTTCATATGATTTAAAATGCAAAAGAAATTTTGGAGATTTTACTGAATTTTAACTACATTTTTTAATGTCCTTAGCATGAGGGTCTAAAATGTAAAGAACTACATTTCACAAGGTCTAAAATGCTAATACACAAACTTCATGGATCAAAATGCAAATGCAAAAAATTAGAAAGTTTAAAATACAAATTAACCAAAAAGTTAGAAAAGGAAGTTTTTGAGAAAAGGTTAACTCTTTCAATAGCACAAAGTCATTGATCATGAAAAAAAGTAAACTGTTTCGACCGAAAAAGTCTGACTATTTTCTGGACAATAAAATTTTTACTTTTGATAAACATGATCTTTTTGGTGTTTTATTACTATCTCTTAAACTATATTTTAAGGGAGAATTTTGTGTATAAAAAGGATCTCGAGATTTTGCTTAAGACATTGAGAAAAATCCAAGTAAGAAAGTAAAAACTCCAAGAGTTTTCTTATGCGTGAGAGACTTAAATGAAAAGTTAAAGATATTGAGAAAAATTCGAGTGAAAAAGTAAAAAACTCCAAAGTTTTCCGATGTGTGAATGACCTAAATGAAAATGTTAAAGTTACTAATCTCCTGAAAATGTTGTTGTTATAGTTTCTGAGCTACGATTTGCTAATTATTTGAAAAAGTTTTTGCTCATGCATATGTGATAAATTGATTTGCTTTTCGTTTAATATTTTGTTTTCTATTTTTTTTATGTTGATGGGTGATCAAGTCAAGAAGAAAGTAGATTAAGACGTTGATTACTTTATAAGTCACTTAAAGCTTACTACCAATTAAGAAAAAAATTAAACAAATTATAATTTATATGTTCAAGTTGACTAATAGAACTTAAGTCTTAACTACTTTAAAAGTGGAGTCTGTTTAGAATTGACAAAATTATTATAATTGTTTTATCTATGTAGTTTAGATTTGTCACTATGGATTATGCTTGTGCTTATCTCCCATTATTCTATCCAAGTTCCTTAAAAAGTCATTATGTGGGACAAGCGAAAAAGTTTTTATATATTGTAAAATTATTTTAGTTTTATAGTATATTATTTCATGGGACAAATTTTTTTTGTTTTGATATATTAAATTAGGCATGATATTATTAGCCTAGGCTAAGTAATTACTTAGCCCATGCTAAAAAATTTATTTTAATTACTTTTTTTCTTTTTCATAAATTTGTTAATCTAGATATATTTATTATATAAATCAAGTTTTACCATTTTTGGAGACACCTATATATTTTTTTGAATTTTTAAATATAAGAATATTTTAGACATTTTTAATGGGTGAAAATTACTAAAGCAACACTACATTTATAAATCATCAAAAAATATACATGTCTCTAAAAATTATAAAACTTAATTTATATAATAAATATATCTAAATTAACTAGTTTATAAAAAAAAGCAAAAAAAAAAAAAGTTTTAATAAATTTTTGGCATAGGCTAAGTAGCTCCAGCTAACAAGATCATGCTTTCTCACATTAAGAAGGTACGATCATATTAGCCTAGGCTAAATAATATTTTATTAGTCTACGCCAATAAATTTATTTTTAACTATTTTTGAATTGTTTCGTAAACTTGGTAATTATATGTTTTTAATGTATAAATCTATTTTTACTATTTTTTGATATATGTATATTTTGTTGGCTTTTGAAGATATGGGTATTTTAACCATTTTAAATAGTTGAAAATTACTAAAATAACTCTGTTTAAAAATCTAAAAAAATTTATATATCTTTAAAAATCGTAAAACTTAATTCATATATTAAATGCATCTAAATTAATAAGTTTATAGAAAAAAGTAAAAAAAAAAAATAAAAAGATTTATGGATGCGGGCTAAATAAAGCATTACTTAGACGAAGTTAACATCATACATCCATGTTAGATATGTTCGGTGGTTTAGATTTTATAACGTCTGTGTGATGTCAGAAAAAGTGCACTATTACATTTGCATCATAGTTGTGGTCCAAATTCAAATTCTTTATTTTTTTTTATCATCAAATTCAAATTCTTTATTGATTGGACTGCATGTCTCTTCTGCAGTAACGTTACAGTTACAAGATTTGTCGTGAGTAGAAAATGAGTGGGGCTAGGAACGTCTGGACTCTGCTGTGGTGGTGCATATCACGTTGGCATAGGACAATTACTGCTGTGCTGCACGTTTTGTGGCGGTTGTTCTTGGGAATCTCGCCAATTGACAAATATTCGAGTTAGAGATGGAACAACAATTCATACTTGACACTTTTGTCATGGGTATTTTATATAACATGACAAATGATATTAGAATTAGGTACATTCACCGTCCTCACATTATTGAAGGACTTTTCTCACAAACATCCCACTTTAGGAGGAATTTTTGAATAAATGCTAAGGGAAATTGTAAAACCTCATGGAGAAGATTAATGTAAAATACCCTTCACCAAAGAAAGGACTCGATACCGCGTCGTTCCTTTAAAATTCAGACGGCAATTCATATTCGTCACTCGTTTGTGAAAGATAGATCAAACCACATTTATATATGTGCCTGATTGAGCTATTGGTTGCCTAGAGTATGATCACCATCGTATGCTCAAAACCCTTAAAATATCATCACTAGGTGGGCCAACCCTATCTTGACATATCTGTTGGAAATATGTAGAAAATAAGTCAAGTCTATGTTTTGATGATTAACAAATCAATTTGAGTAAGTTTTGGTTACTAACATGTTTGTGGAAATGACTTAAGGTTATAAATTTGAAGAATATGAAGCATGGCAAGCCAAGTCGATCCCCAAGTCGACTCAAGAAGCGACTTCAAGACGTCATTCCCTTCCAGAGTTGAAATCGAGAATGAGAGGTGCCGAAGTCGCATCCCAAGTCGACTCCGCTTGCGACTTGGGTGAAGTCGCAGACCAAGTCGACTCCAGCATCAACTTCGAAACGTCACTTCCTTCCAGAGTTGAAATCGAGAACGAGAATTGCCGAAATCGCATCCCAAGTCGACTCCAGTCGCGACTTGGAGGCGTCATTTCTGTCCAGAGTTGAAACCGAGAACAGGGGCTACCGAAGTTGCATCCCAAGTCGACTCTGCATACGACTTGGGCGAAGTCGCAGATCAAGTCGACTCTGATTGCGACTTCAATACGGAAACATGCAGATCACGATAAATGGTAGATTCAAGAGTTTCAAAAGAAGATGAAGGTAGAAGACAACTCAAAGACTCAAGACTCAAGACATGAAGTCAAACGTAAGAACTATAAAGAGTCTCAAAGGAAGAACAACCAAACAATAAAGAAATTCAAGCAAGCAATATATTCCAAGATTCAAGTACTCAAGAACTAAAGAAAAGGAATCCAAGGTATTTTATGTAAAGAGATATAAGGGAGAACATTCAATATGAAGAAAATCTAATGATCAAAGTCATCTCTGAAGATTTCAAGTTCATCAAGCAAGCTGTCGAGGTGAAGTCGCACCCGAAGTCGACTCCACCTGCGACTTGGGTCAAGTCGAGGACCAAGTCGACCCAGTTAGGAACTTGAAGGAGTTGCGAACTGGCGAAGTCGCACCCGAAGTCGACTCCATCTGCGACTTGGGCGAAGTCGCACCTGAAGTCGACTCCACCTACGACTTGGGTCGCAACGGTCGGAAAATTTTCGAACGTTGGCGCATTAAATGCGCGCCACCTACCTCCAAACGTTCGGATTTCCTCAACAATTATAAAAGGCATTCAATATGAACGAGGAGGGTAGTTGAGAATTCATTAAGTGAGCATAACTCCGATCTTTAAGAGCTTCAAGTGATCAAGCCAATTTTTAGAAGAAGAACCTTGCTTCAAACTGCAAAGAGCTGCTTGCTGAATCTCTAAGCCTACACTACAAGTTCTTTTCTGCGCCAAATCTGCGTCTACACAACAGTAACGTGTAGAAACTTACTTTTGTTATTTCTTGTTGTATTGAACTTGATTTAGTTTGGGTAACTAAGATCAAGTGTAAGCAAAGTAGTGTGTGATTGGAGTGAAACTCGTCACCTACTTGTGCTGTGGTTGTATATGCCCCTTAGAGCTAGAATCTAGAAGAGAGCGGAGGCTCTAGTTGTATACGCCCCCTAGAGCTAGAATCTAGAAGAGAGTGGAGACTCTAGTTGTATTCGCGGAATACATAGTGGAACCCAAGTCACAAGGGGTGTGAGCTTGGAAGAGTGGAGTAGGGAGGTTGCCCGAACCACTATAAAATCTTGTGTGTTCATTTTTGTTTCTGCTCTTTACATTATTGCTCTCATTTTGTTTCTTCATAAAGGGGACTAGATTAATCCAGGGTAAAGTTTCTGTTTAAGTTGTAATTTTTTAAATACCCAATTCACCCCTCCCCTCTTGGGTAATTGTCATTAACTCGGGACCAACAATATCACCAGTCAGTGCCACCATAGAAATTAATCCATTATTCATTATAATGATTTCTAGTTGCAGTTGACTACACCATAATTATTATATACTCTATCTGCACCTAAATATTTTCCTATATATACATACACATGCATGCATTGGAATGTACCAATTCAATTAATTATCCATGCCTAACTTGGGCCATATCTTTATGATTTTGTGAAAAATAATTCATTCATTAATAACACTATTTATTTTACTTAAAACTAGAAATCATATCAATTGGGATTATGTGCATACTATATCTTCTAAAAAGGCATAAAAACATGTACGAATTTAGAAAACAACTAGAATTTAGAGTCACATCTTTTAAAAATGTATAAATATATATAATTTTAAAAATTATTTACATATATATACAAATTTTAAAAAATTGTGAAATTATGTAAAATCATTAATCTAGAATATGATAAATATTCTAGATGGTTTAAATATCGAATTGAGACCTTTTTTTATGAAAAGGATACACAGCCCTAACCCGGTCCCCCTGCAATTTGGAAAGGGATCGGGCAAGGAGGATCCTGGGTTTCATTTCCCAAAAAATTATCTATACAAATTTTTCCCAAAATTTATTGGGGAGGGTGATCCCACCAAAAATGATGATCTAAAACAGAAAAGGACATTAAATCTGCTAAAGCATGGGCCGCCGCGTTTCCTCACCTGAGAACATGATGAACAGATATGTGGGTGGCCCTGGAGAGCAAAACCTTGATTTCGTCAATTATGACCCCCACCAGTGCATGAACCGGTTCATCTGCAGTCAAAAAGTTACAAAGAAGGAGGGAGTCCGTTTCGATGAGAATACGCGTAAGCGAGAGCTAGGTAGCCCACCTGACTGCCAACAGAAAGGCATGGGCTTCCATGAGGAGGGGCTCCATATTTCCCCTTCGTCTCCATCCCTGAGCAGCTATAAAACACCCTCTAGAGTCCCTGACAATCGTAGCAAAACCAGCAAAACCTCCATTTCCTTTGTGGTGCGCTTAGTTTCACTGAGGAAAAGTAGACAGGGAGCTTTCTTCCTGACCATGTCCAGGAGACACCGAATTGCACGTGGGTTCCCAAGCCCACGGCAATTCCATGCTAAGATAGTCATATCAATTGAGGCAGGGCTGAGAGCCCGCCTCAGCCACTGCCTCATCCATAATGGTCTCCTCTGCCTTCCTCATCCTCTTGGAGGTGTTTTGGCGTTCATTTTGATCAGCTAGTAAACCCCTCTTAGTAGGTTTCCCCCCAGTACCCCCCCCCCCCTTGACACACATTTAGGAATATCATTCAGACCCCTTGCCCTCCTTTTCTATCTTCCTCCCCTTCCATGCTCCCTATCCCTCCCCCATGGCTGCTGTTTTGGAGAATTTCCTTCCGCCTCTTCGTCATTTTGGTTGCTAATCAACCTTGTGTCTCCCTTTGTAAAACTCTGACGCCCCATAACAGCACTGGAAGGAGGTAGTTGGCTTCCCTTACTTCCTTGGTCTTCCTCCCCATCTGCTCTTTTAGGATCCCCGTCCACTTCCCACACATGCAGGGGCAATCCCCTAATCTCCTCCTCAAGCCGTGGCCCGTCCTTCCCCACCTCCCATTGGCAGTTTAGTCCCGCAGGCTTCCCTGTTGATTGCGTTGCTCTTTCATCACTTAACACCCTCCCCTTATCTTGTGAATTTGAATATGCAGCAGCATCTGCCCCCTCCGGTATGATTTCCTGCATTCCTACACCTCAGCTGGGTTTCTACCCCATTCCATATCTGTCACCGCTACTTCCCTCTCCTGTTTGTGAAGGAAAACAACCTGCATTCAACTGCTTCTCACGCCTGTTCTTAGGTATCGATTGCTGGCCCACATAGGACGACTCCTTACTCGGGATGGGATTAGGTTGTTTGGGAATGGCATGGACCTGCATAGAGTTGTCCATCCTCACAAAGCAGCTCTGCCCCACAGGTTCTTTGATTTGCATCTGTTTGTCCCCTTCTCCTTCCCATGGAACTCCGTTCACTGGTTGGCTATTTTGATTTTGCCGTTCATCTTCCCCCAAATACTTCATTGGCAGCACCCTGTTTCCCCGATCAGCCTCAGTTCTCAGTCGCATGGGCCTTGCTCCCACTTTCAAGTAGCTTCCATATGGCATATCAGATTCAACCATCTGCGTCTCCTTCGATCTGAGAATGGTGCAATCCTTGTATGCGTGCCCCATTACCCCACAGTAATAGCAGAAGATCGGTAATTTTCCATACTGAAAGCTTAGCCATCTTCGTTTTTGGGCTCCCACCTGGATAAACAGGCCCCTTCGTAGTGGTTCCCGGCAGTCCACCACCACCTTGATCTTGACTTCAGTTTCTGATGCCACCACCTCCTCTAATTGCTCAAAAGAGTTACCAATTCTCTGCCCCAATTTGTCTTTGTCCACGATGAACGGGATTCCAGAGATGTTTAAAGAGCATTACATGGGCATAGTCGATCTCTTCCCAGAGGTCTTGAAGAAGGACAATGCATCTGTCGAACAACCATGGCCTGCCCGCCATGATTCTCTCTTTATCCACCTGTTCAGTGAAGACAATCTTGAACAAGTTGTCACCCATCTCGACAAAACGAAATTGTCCTGTTGTTCTCCATAGCCTTCTCATCATCGCCTGAAACATGTCCCTATTGTATGTCTTCGATGTCCAGATCGAGCAGAGCACAACAGCATTCTCGCCCGGTTGAATCTTCCTCATTTCGCCGATTGAAATGGCCATGGTCTGAAGTTCGTTGCCGAGAAGATCCAGCTCCGATGGGTTCATCTTCTTCGCTGGCCTAAATACACTATGAGCTTCCAGCTGCCAAAACCACCCGTGTCTTTCCTTACCAATCACCACCAGGGCTCACCCCGGACTCCCCGCCAGAGACCCGCAGCCACTCACCACCCTACCACGAGCACGACCTGGTCGCCGATCGGGCAAAAAACGGGGGAGACTTAAATATCGAATCGAGACCTTGTGGTTCCTTATAATAAATAAATTATTTTAATGGATTAAAAATTATTTTTAAGTGAGTTTTAAATTTGAAAATAATGAAAATTATGAATTAATATTACTTTTTATACTAATTGAGAATTCTCCACCTTTTGTCATCTCTTTGGTATTATAATACTCTAGAATACCATGCATGAGAGCAATTATGTGTTCGGTTCAAAAATGTACAATTTTAATTTTTTTGTTTTTCTTTCCATAAAATTTTTATTTCAATTACATTTAATCCACATAAAAAATTTTACTATTTTTGAAAATGTATATATATTTGAATTTCAAATATAAGGGCATTTCAATAATTTTAAATTACTGAAATACCAAATGTTTAAAATTCTAAAAATATATATACATATTTTCAAAAATGGTAAAACTTATTATATAAATAAATATACTAGAATAATAGTTTTATGAAAAGAAATTTTAAAAAATTAAAAACAAATACATTTTTGAGCTAGATGTATGATTACCATCCCTCATCTCTTTATTAAAGTGGATTTTCTCCTTCGTTAGTGATTTTTCCTGTCAAAGTTTTTTCACTTACATCCTTGTCTATTTTATTTGTTTCTACATTACTTTATTGTTACTGAATTATTTCCTGGCAAGTTAAATAAATCCAATTTGGTGGGATAGGTTCACTAAGGGACGTTTGGTAATGTGTAGAATTGTGTGATTGTGAAAAATGAAAAAGAGAATATTTTAATAAATATATGATTTATAGGAAATGATAGATATAGTTGAAATAAATAGGTTTGTTATATGTAGTCGGTAGAATAAATAATTGTAATGTAGTGAAAAAAGTGAAAAAAACTAATGTAATTGAAAGAGCAATCACGTAACAGAAAATACCAAATGCCTTGAGAAACTAAATCTGATGATTTTTAACACTTTCACATTAACCAACATGCCCCAAGATCGGGTTAGAACGGAGAGGATTTGTGGCGTTCAGGTCTGTGGCGATTGTTGTGCCATCCAAGGCCACGCTCAACCGAAAAGACATACATAATGCGCTTTGGCAACGTGGCGATTGTTGCAGGGTAAAGAGCGGCGGTCATCCTACGCCGCTATGAATTCACGCCAGGTGGCACAACACGTCCAAATCAGTGCTCTCAGAACAGCCACTGCAAATCACCCCCAAAATATTTTTGATGGGTTCCCCAACGTGTAAAATTGTGAAATAATGAAAAATGATGGGTAATAAAAAATAATATTTTAAAAAATATATGATTAGTAAGAAATAATAAGAGTATAATTATCTCATCAAAAAAATAATAATAATAAGAGTATAATTAGAATAAATAAATTTCTTTAAAATAATTGATAAAAAATAATAAAGTGTAAGGACAAAAATAAAATAAGGGTGTGTTTGGGAATGGAGAAAACTTTTGGTAAAAAATTTTACAGAATAAAAGTTGTCAAATGATGTTATATGATAAGGGTAATAATGAGGAATAAAGAAGATAATGTTAAAATAGATAAGTTAGTTGTATGAGTAATTATGTAGAAATGATTGAAAAGTAGAGATGTGAAAAAATAATTAAAATATATGATAATTATGAAAAATTAAAAGTTTTAAATTGAAAATTTTTAATTTGACATTTTATTGTTGTTGTAAATCACAACCTAGATAAAAAGGTTGAGAATTGAAATCTCGTACGCACGCGGCACCTTTGCCCTTTTTCCCATGCTCTGCTTTAAATCCGAAATTCGAGTCATTTGTGAATATCTGATACGTGAGTTGGTGATTGGTTTCGTTTACGAATGCGTACCCATGCGCCCCTTTGCTTCTTCCGTCTTAAGAACATTTTTCAGGATGTATTTGTAAAATGGTAAAATTTTGAGATGAAAAGTTTTTTTTTTATAAAAATTTTTGAAATGAAAAAAAATAATATGATATAATAAT
Source organism: Annona cherimola (assembly GCA_030490835.1). Classification (NCBI taxonomy): domain Eukaryota; kingdom Viridiplantae; phylum Streptophyta; class Magnoliopsida; order Magnoliales; family Annonaceae; genus Annona; species Annona cherimola. The sequence goes on along the minus strand of CM059973.1, from coordinate 63,394,268 downwards.
AAGAAGAATTAAAAGAATAAATTAAAATATATAGATTAGTTATATGAATAGTTATATATCAACAATTGAAAAGTATCGTAGTTACATAGGAAAATGTAAATAAATGTTTAAAAAATAGAATAATTGTGGAAAGTAAAAAGTTTTAAATTAAAAAATTTCATTGTTAAACAAACACACCCTTAAATCATCTCTAATGCTTGTGTACCCTTAAGCCTTTTTAATTCTAAATTTTTAAATATCTAAACTATTTATGCAGATTTATTTTTTTATAATGTCAAAAATTACATAAATAAAATTATTTTATATGAAATATTTATTTTAAAATTGTAATAGTTGTATCTAAAAAAATATCTAAAAGTCTCCAAAATTATTAAAAATTTACATATATGTTAAATACACCTAGATTAACAGTTTCATGAACAAAATTTCAAAAAATAAAATAAAATAAAAGGTGTAATACACCCGAATGCATAAGATCGTTGTCCCCAATTCCAGCGTTGCCAGCGCGCCTAATCATCACTGTCAGACTTGCATGTATTTAGTCCATACATCAACATTCACCTTTTTGGATTTTTATATATTTTTCTACAATTGCGAAAATCAGACATTTTCGTCTCATTTAATGTTAAATAGGGTTAAATATTAATTTTAAAATTATAATACATAGAAAATGAAAAGAATATATTATATAAATTTTCCTGTAGGTTCGCACAAAAATGAAAAATAAAATAAATAAATAAAAAGATAAAAACATTGGAATGCATCAAGGCTATGTGCATATGTATGTATTAAATCTGAACCAGTTACATACTTATGCATTGAATTGAAAACTTTAAATCATAACCCGTGCTAATAAGATAGCAATTTTTTATTTTTATTTTTGTTTATATAACGAATAAGAAAGCTAGTTTAATTGGGAATACTTGTGTGAAATTTTTCTTCTATGTAATTCTTTTCCTTTCGAATATCTTAATATTTGATAAAAATTCATTTTATCTATTATATTTAATATCATTTATAGCACCTTGAAAATTCTTTCATTTATCTAGTATCACTACGTATGAGTCCCATTTACAAAGATATAAAATTAACATAATAAAATAGTTTAATTTTTTCAAAAGTTGTATTTTCACTATCTAAACCGTCTAAAATATCATTTGTATATGAATAAATGATTTTATAATGTATTATTATTTACTAATATATATGTAAACAAATTTAAGTATTTTCATAATTTACACATGAATACATATATATATATATATATTTAAGCAAATATGACTCATGCATATATTTGATTTAGATGCAACTTGATCTCCAAGCTAAACAAATGACACTAAATGCCATAAATGGATTGGACTTTCTATAAAGCATTAAAATCTTAAAATTTGTAGAGATTACGTAGAATTGCTCCTATGTATCCCATGTACATTATATTGAATTATTTCAATGGTGTCATCCCATTTTAGGTCTACTTAATAATTAAATCAATACCGAGTTTGATTGCTAAATTTAGTTTTGTCATACCTTTTTGTTTTCACGATCTTATATCTATCCAAAATGTCCTTCCTCTTCTGCATTTCAATTATTGCCGGAGTAGATACAAATTGATGTTCCGACAACTCCTTCTATGTATCCAATGTATATTACACTGAATTATTTCAATGGTGCCATCCCATTTTAGGTCTACTTAATAATTAAATCAATACGAGTTTGATTGCTAAACTTAGTTTTGTCATACCTTTTTGTTTTCACGATCTTATATCTATCCAAAATGTCCCTCTTCTTTTGCATTTCAATTATTGCCAGAGTAGATACAAATTGATGTTCCGACAACTGCTTCTATGTATCCAGTGTAAATCAAATACCGAGTTTGATTGCTAAATTTAGTTTTTTCATACCTTTTTGTTTTCACGATCTTATATCTATCCAAAATGTCCTTCTTCTGCATTTCAATTATTGCCGGAGTGGATACATGTCCTTCTTCTGCATTTCAATTATTGCCGGAGTAGATACAAATTGATGTTCCGACAACTGATTCTATGCATCCAGTGTGAATCAATATCGAGTTTGATTGCTAAATTTAGTTTTGTCATACCTTTTTGTTTTCACGATCTTATTCTTCTGCATTTCAATTATTGCCGTAGAAGTTACAAATTGATATTCCGACCAATCCACCCATTAGGCTGTAATAAAATATATTTGAAATTAATTTATTCATACAGTCTATATAAAAATTAAGAATACATCAAATATTATATATTATTTCAATCAAATAAATCATAAATGATTATATTAATACGAATTATATATTTTTGTAATGAAAAGGGCGTTTCTAATCAGTTTCTAATCAGCCTTAACCAATATTTTGATGAGGATCAAAATGTATGGGAATAGTAGAACACCGCCACTCAATATATTGATAAATCATTGTCCTTACCTGGCATCTCAGTTAATTTAAGTTCATTATTATTAATATTAGATTTTTATATACAACAAATATGTAACTTTGTATTTTTGTATTTTTATCACCAAATTTGAATATTTTCATAACAAATTAAATAAGTCTTTATATTTTGCAAAATATGTAAGATATTACAAGATATAGTTGATAAAATACAAAAAATATAAATTGTTAATGGAGGCATTTTTTGATATAAACTATAAAATTTTGATTTCATGCTAGTCGAATATAATTTTTTAAAATTAAGTTTAGTAATTCCAATATTACATGATAAATTATGGTTATTTTATGATAATTTTTTATTTTCTAACTGAATATAAGTTCTGAGAAAAAACTAAAAATAAAATATTATAAGTAATACATCATATTTAGCCGAAACATTTTAAAAAGCTCTAATTCCATGTTCCGCAAGAATGCAAGCTCCACGCATCAGGAAGTAGGAGCCCTTTTTATTTTTTTAAATTTTTAATCGAGATATCGGCCCAAGTTAGATCTAATAACTGTCAAATTTTCTATTTTTTTTGTTTTAAAATTTTTAAACTTCTAAGATTGAAAATAATAATTTCGAATAAATGCAGAATTTTAACAGTCATATATATGCGCCTAGATTTTAATTTGGAGTGTATTTGTGAAATGATAAAAATTTTAATGAAAAATTTTTAGAGTAAAATTTTTCAAAATAGGAGAAAATATGAGACATAATAGGAGTAATAACGATGAGTAAAGAAAATAAGTTAAAATTGATAGGTTAGATATACAGATAGTTATTATAAATGATTAAAAAGTAGAGTAATTATATAGAAAAATAAAAAAATTAAAAATAAGATGAAGTTTGAAAAAAAATTAGTTTAAAATATTTTTTTAAACAAACACCTTTTAGAAAATAGAAAAAAGGGCTTCATTGCCTAGGACCATATATGGAACCTCCATACTTTTTTTTGTATAATAAAACCAAAAGTGCCTCCCTTTAAAGTCCCAATGGGAGCTTTCATGCGAGAGTATTAATGGTCATGGTCAATCCATCAACTTGCTCATTAAACCCGTTTATCAATGAGTTTAGGTTGGAATTTTAAATAAATAGGTTGTGATCCGTAAACCTGTTTAACCATTTCATTAAATAAATGGATTAGGGTTGAGATTTTATAATCCGCCAACCTGTTTAGTAACCTGTTTAACTCATATAACATGTTCAACCCATTTAACTCATTCAAGTCATTAAAGTTTATATATATATATATAAACCCCTTTGATTATTTTCTTTTATTCTGAATCTTCCTCCCGTTACCTAATTTTTATTTTCCCACAGTTGTCTTAATTTTATTTTCTTGTTACTGTTCTATTTTTATTTTTCTATGCCGAAAACACTCTCTCGTCTCTCTCTACAAGATTATCGTCTACTCAAATCTAGGCTTATAGGTCATCTGTTGTATAACTTATTAACAACCCGCGAACCAATTTATTAAATGGATTGTAAATGAGTTAAGGATGAGATTTCTTAAATAGGTTAATAAATCTATTAGAGTTGAAATATTTTAAATGAGTTAGGATTAGGATTATGATTAGGCTCCAACCCGATCCATTGAAACCCCTACCTCAACGGGACCATGCTTGTTATTACGCTATTAGGAACCTGTATAAAAATTTATCATTAACATGTAATCAAAACAAGAAATTTAGTTTAAATGATATATTTATTTCCATTTAAGAAATCTAATTTAAATGATATTTTATTTTTAATTAGACAAAAATTTTATTATTTATATTAAAATTTTCTGCACTAACAATTTATATTTTTGTATTTTACAAATATACCTGATGAAATTTTGTAATTTTACATATTTAACAAAACTTCAAAGTTTATAAAGTTTATTTTGGAAATACTTAAACCCGACACGTGAACAACTAAATATGCAAAATAATAAAGTCTATTATATAAAAGTATAATAATAATAAAATTAAAATATCGTTCACTTTTCGCTTTATATATGAAAATTAAATATTTAATCATATACTTAATGGTATAGATTTAAAAATTTTAATAGCACAATCGATTGGTATAATCACTTGCAGTTTATAGATTTAATTAAAATTTGATGACTAATATATTTTCAAAGATTTTCATATAAACTATATTTAAATTATTTTAATACTAAAAATCTATATTATATTTCAAATAAAATTTCTTATACCTTATAGGCGATCATCAATTTAAGTTCTTCACGAACGAGACGGGACAAGGTTGAAAGGAGGTTGAGATGTAATATTACAATAAATACTGATATTTTTAATTTCCCAACAAATAAAACCTATTTTTTCTCATTTCATTCCATCATAAAACATCATCATCCCATCCCATTCGAATCTAACGAAATGGCATGTCCGACCTCACGCTGTCATGAGCCACGACGTTGTTAGTGCCACCTGTGGGGGAGCATGCTCCTATGCTCCTGGGAGCATGCTTTGCTGCTCTCGGGCGTATATATCTATTTTTTTATTTTAAAAATTTTATAAAATTGTTAGTATTTAATGTATGTATCAATTTTTACTATTTTTGGATATTTTTAGATTTTTATTTATTATTTTTTAAAATCAATGGCATTTTAGTAATTTAAAATTAGCTAAAATGCAACTAATTTTCAAAAATAAAAAATAAATATCTAAAATACTCCAAAAATGATAAAAATTTACACAGATTAAATATACTTGGGCTAACAAATTTATGAAAAAATTTTCAAAAAAATAAAAAAAAATAGATGTATGCTCCCTCAAGCATGCAACACTGCATGCTCTCGAGAGCATAAGATTACATCCCCCTGTGGGCTGGGGGTTTGGACCAGAGCGTAACATCCATCGTAAGTGGGAAACAGGGAGCCCCTTTGTTGAAGAAAAAATAATAATAAGAAAATAGTCTTCATTAATGGAATGCAGGATATGATTGATGACATTTATGGTCAACCGCTTAATGGTAGTACTAATATAAGGCGGAAGAGGTGTTGAGTTTTTCGTCACCGGAAGAATAGAGCAAACGGGGAAGAAAAAAATTTTAAAAGTACGCTTGCACAGAATTTTTCTTAGTTAATCTCAACGAGTTTATAATATATGCAACTTATATTTAAAATCTAATTCATTCATGATACTTTAACATGATTAATAAGCAGTAAAAATGCTATTAAAATATTTGGTATTGTAATTTTACTTATTTAAAAAAAGTTAGCAAATAACGGTACAAAATTCAATACCATAAAATAAACAAATTTTTTAATATAATCAGAGAGTTATGACCGTACAATAACAAGATAATCTTTTGAAAAGCTTCCCTACAAAATTTCAGCTTGATAAGAATTAAAGATCTCTAGATATAGTGATTTTAAAGGACATTTAGAGTACTGATTATGTATTTTAACAAGAAAATATAAAATAATTTTATAAAAAATACAGATATAAAAGTGCTAATCTAATCTGTTAAAAACATTCTTCGAGAGATTTTACAGTGTGTATGATGAGTGGCTTTAGTTAAAAATAGTTTAGATAGCTATTTAAAGAATATTTAATTTTAACTTTTTATTAAACTCATATATTAAATCTGTTGACTGAAGCATTGCTTTGAGAAATTGACCGTTCAAATTAGATAATATAATTTTAGAAACTTACTCCTTAATTTCATATTAGATAGATATTTCCATTGAGAGATCCACACTATTTTAATTAAAGAATGCAAACCATTGAAATAAAAATTAAAAAAAAGTTGAAGCTTAGGGACTAGTGGGCTAGGCCTATCTGGCCAAAGCCCATGATCTAAAGAGATCAAAAGCCAAGTTTACTAGTTTAAAGCCCACGCATCTCAAGCCCACAAAAAACTAAGCTCAGCCCACAACAACATAGGCCTACCCAATATCTAAAGAGATCAAAAGCCAAGTTTCCTAGTTTAAAGCCCACGCGTCTCAAGCCTACAAAAAACTAAGCTCAGCCCACAACAAAATAGGCCAACCCTATATGAACCAAGCCAACTCAACTGTGCCAGCGCAGCGTACAGCCTATGATTAGTGGCCATCGCCAGCCAGTTACCAGTGTCGGTAACCAGTCAGCCAAAAAAACGAAAAAATACAAAAGATTATGAAAAATTCTAAAAAATTAAAGCAAGTATTTAAAGGTAAAAATGAGTCTAAGTTTATGATTTTTCACAAAAATAATAAGAAATAAAATTGTTTGAATGTGGGTTATAGAAAGCGTTGAGTTATAAATTGAATTAAATAAATTAATAAATAAGAAAAACAGAATTTTGTACATTAGTGAGTTATAAATTGAAGAATAAATAGGAAAATGATATTTTGATCAAATAAAATTATGAAAAATTTTGGGAAGGTCATAAGTGAAAATTTAAGCAATATTTATAATGAATAAAAGAGAAATAATGAACATGTTGTAATCAAAATTAGGGTTAGAGACTTCAGGCTACTCCAAGAATTCGACAATATTATGTTAAGTATTAAGATTTATCTTCTATTGAGATGTTATGGAGTTTAATCATTTATCAAGCTTGGAACTTTTTTTAACTTGGTTTATCTAAGCATGAGTATGATTATTTCAAAATATTCTTAATCATGTTACTCAATGAATTTAATTAATGCTTTGGTCATAATGCATGTGCATAATGCATACTCGTGTATTAGGCTCACCACTAAGTTGGTAGTCTTTAAGTAGCTTCTCGAGAATATAAAACAGTGTGATAGTATTTGGGTAGTAACCTCAAGGGTATAAAAAAAAGATAAATTAACTCGCAAATATGTAGCATAGTTACACCAAGTATAAGTGGATGGCAAAGTCCACAGTGTAAATACATGACTTAGAATGAACATATGCATACACAAGCATAAAATATGTCTAACTTTTCATTAATTAAAGTTTGTGGTGCACAAAAGACAATATATATCATATTTTTTTGAAAAACATATATGTCATATTTATTTTCAAAAATCAAAATCGTTCAAAAATGAATTAAAAATATGATTTACTTATTGAGCTTCTAGGTTACTAAGTTTTTTTTTAGTGGAAAAATAGATATATAATGTTAGGCTAAAGTCACCATTGATATGGAAAAAAGATGAAGTCGATAGAGCAAAGAACAATAAAGCTTAAATTTTATTGATTATCTTACAATATTTATTTGTAATAATTATGGACACTAATTATGTATAATGACTCCATGAGAGTAGACTTAAAATGTATCAATTAAACTATATACAGATTTGTATCTTGGTATTTATTTTCATCTTAAGAGATTTTATTTATCAAGTATTTTTAGCTCTGACCCAATAGATCCTATCTGTGGCACCTTAAGGTGTAGGATATTACAGGTAGTATCAGAGAAAATTTGAAATATATCCTAAGAATATAATCACATTATTAGACTTAGTAAGCGCAAAGCTAAAGTAAGATTAGTGATCCTAAATAATTATAAGTGGTAAGTGTATATTTAATGATGTATGAGCAGTGAAGCCACCCAAACATAAGTACGAAGCTGGATGTGCAACTATTGTTGAAGCAAAAACAAGAATAAATGCTAATAAGAAAATCTGAGCATTTCAGATGAACGAAGGGTAGTGTTTAGAAAAAGAATCGGTAGAATATTCCAGTAAGGAGTTTGAAGAAGAAGCATCCACAATAAATTTTGAAGAAAATTGAAAAGAAGATTAGCAAGAAAGCACAAAACTGATATAGAGGATGAAGCAAGAATTCAAATCATTAGTGACAATGATGATATCGAACTCCTAAATAAAACATAGTAAGTCTGATTACTCTTTTAGTGATGATGATATAAACTTATTTGATTAGCTTAAAGTTATATTCAAAAATATTACAATGGTTTACTGCTTTGAATAATATTTTCTTTTGACTTATCGCATGAGTATGAAATTATTTAGAATTTATGCAAATATAGAGACATCTCTTGAAACATAAGTGTTATCATATTGGTTATGTCGTAAAATAAATTCATCCTAAGTATGCTTAAGATTAATAGTATGATGTATGAAAGAGATCCCACCCAAGGGGAACAAGGGAAAGTAAGTGGTTATGGATGAACCACTTTCGCAGTTAAGAAGTATAACCTATGTGTTGGTGAGAGGCAAATTGGTCGATGGACCCATACTAGAATCCCAAGGCAGAGGATTCTTCCTTAGCACATGCAAATGGCCACTATAATGGAGGTCTAGGGGAAAATAACAACCTGGAGATAAAGCTAATGGGGCATCAAATGTAGGACAAACACAAGGGGTTGTAGACATCAATACTCAAGTGATAGGTATAGTACTAAGACCATAGCAAATTATGGAGCAAATGGCAACCCAACAGGTTTGAAAAAACCCCCTACCAAGGGGGATGCTTTGAAAGTCGATGCACATAAGAGAGTTATGGATGATTTTCTAAACATGCGACTCTCACTCTATCAAGGAAATCTTAACCACATTAGTGTTGAAGAGCAAATAGAAGAATTGGAGAAAATCTTTGATTTACTCCAATGCAATGAGTAACAAAAAGATCTGATTTGACACACACACATTGAAGGGCAATGCAGCTAAGTGGTGGAATATAGTAAAATTAAGCACCCCTAATTGGCAACAAATGAACTGGGGGGATTTGCTCTTGCATTTCAATAAAGCATACTGTCTAGAGTTAGTCAAGCAACAAAAATTGCTAGATTTTGAATAATTATATCAAGAAAAATCATTAGTTGTTGAGTATATGACAAAATTCATTGCTTTTTCTAGATTTTCTCCATGGGTTCTAACAAACCCTACCCTTAAAATCCATAAGGTTCATGTAGTTGCACCCTTTTGTTCAACTGCTGCTAGCCGACCACCATTTCCACCATTATTCTAACAAAATGAATCAAGCAAGGATAGTGGAAATGAAAGATAATGAAATTTAAGCTTTTTGCTTAGATGGTGGGATGAAATCGCATAAGAAGGGCAAGATGCAATATGATAAAAAATTATGGAAAAGAAGTCATCAACTCCATCATGTCTTACTGGTGGTAAGAATCACCTAAGAGAATGTTAAAGGGTAATAGGGAAGTGCTTGAATTACGAAAAAATTGATCATTCATTCAAGGAATGCATAGGCAAAATCACATGCTACTGATGTAAATAAGCAAGGCATCTATTGAAAGATTACCCACAAATAGTCGAAAGCAAAAAAGCAGTGGAGCAGCGAACATTGCAAGTGAGGACATTAGCACCACCAGTTCATGGCCTAGAATAGCATATGTAGATGTCAAATCTAAGCATGTTATGACTATTATAGAAGTCTAGGCTGCTTAAGATAATGTTTCTTATTGGTACATTATTTATTTACTCTTATCCTGCTAAAGTATTATTTGATTCTAACACTATACATTCCTTTATTTTTAGGACATTTGTTGCAAAATATGCAATAGTGCATGAAAGTATGGATAAGATTGTGAATATGGAATCCCAAGTGCATAAGCTAGCAAGCATAGATAGAATTTGCAAAGCATGCCCAGTCAAAATAGGAAAAATAAATTTAGAAGCATACTTGATATTGTTTCCTATGCACGATTTTGACGTAATATTGAAAATGGGTTGGTGATGATAGTTGTGATGATTAGAAAATTATCTTTAAAATGAAAAAGGTATAGAGGTGGTAGCAAATAAATTTTAGCGAGTCAAAATTATTTCTGCTATTGAAAGCTGTAAAGTCAATAGACAAAGAGTGATGTGCGTATTCAATTTTGATTGTTGATATGAACAAAGAGACTTTATCTCTTGAAGAGATACCAATAGTGAAGGAATATTCTAAATTTTTCTTTCAATATCTATTGCAAATTCTATCTCTCTAAAGAGATAGTTCTTGCAACTCAATAGCAAGAACATCAAGAAATTCTCACTATTGGCATCTCCTTAAGAGATTAAGTCTCTTTGTTTATATCAATTATCGAAACTACATATGCTTGACATCCTTTGTTTATCTACTTTACGGCCTTCATGACATAAATAATTTTGACTTACTGGTATTTATTTGCTACCACCTTTGTTAGCTTTATTATTTTAAAGATGATTTTCTGATCATCACAATATATTATTTTCTTCTACTTAGGAAACCAATCCATTCCTAATATTATATCGAAATCATGCATTTATTACTCTTATCTTGATTGGACATGCTTTGCAAATTTTATTAATACTTGTTAGCCTATGTATTGAGGATTCTACATTCACAATCATACTCATGCTTTCATGCACTATGTGTATTTTACAGCAAATGCACAAGAAATAAAGAAACACGTTGTGCAAGAATCAAATAATATTTTACCATGATAAGAGTGAATCAGCAATGTATCAATACAAACATCATCCGTAGCAGCTTGGACTTCTGTAGTAGATATAACATGCACTCTAGCATCTATCCTCTACATGTGCTGTCCTGGGCCACGAACTAGTGATTCTAGTCATCTTGTGTCCTCATTTGCAGTGTTTGTTGTTCCACTACTTGTTTAATTTTAGCTATTTGTCTCGATCGATGCCCTGCCTATCCACATCTATAACATGTGATCTCACTTGTGCATTCTTTGAATGAATGACCTATTTCCCCACTTCAGTCACTTCCCTACTGCCTTCCAACATTCTTATAAGTGATTTTTATCATAAGTAGGGTATGAATCAGTTGACAGCTTCTTTTCCACCTTTCTTTCATCATATCGCGTATTGCCCTTCTTATGAGATCTTATTCTACCATCTAATATGGAGTTGTCAAACTTTTTTCCTTTGCGGAAAGCTTGAATCTCATTATCTTCCATCTTCACCATCATTACTCAATCCACAATGCTAAATATTAGTGGAAATGGTGGTGGGCTAGCTGCTGTCAAATAAAAGGGCGCAACCTCATATTAATCTTACAAATTTTAAGAGAAAGATTTGTCAGTACCCCAAGAATAAATCTAGCTAATTCAATGAATTTTGCTACCTAATCAACAACTGATGACTTTTCTTGATATAATTGTTCAAACTCTAGAATTTTTATTGTTTAACTAACTCTAGATAATATACTTCATTGAAATGCAAGAGAAAATCCTCCTAGTTCATTTGTTGCCAGATAGAGATGCTTCATTTCACTGCATTCCACCACTCAACTGCATTACCCTTCAACATGTGAGTGGCAAATCGAACCTTTTGTTGCTTATTGTGTTGGAGCAAATCAAAAATATTTTCCAATTCTTCTATCCACCCCTTAGCACTCTTATGGTCAAGATCTCCTTGAAAGCATGGGGGGTTGCATGTTTTGAAAATTATTCATAACTCTCTTATGTGCATTGGCTTTCATAATATCCCTTAGCGCATACCCCCTTGCTAGAGGGTTTTCTGAAATCTGTTAGGCTATTATTCGCTCCATAATTTGTCAGGCTCTCGGTATAACACCCATCACTTGAGCATTCTTGTCGCAGCTCCTTGTGTTGTCCTTCATTTGACGGTCCACCAAGTTCATCTCTTGGTTGTTATTCTCCCATAGAACTCTATTATAATGGCATATGTGTGTTGAAGAATAATCCTCATTGCCTTGGGATTCTAATATGGGTTTATTAACCAATTCATCTCTCACCAACCTACAAGTCTTGCTTCTTAATCGAGAAAGTGATTCACCACCATCACTTATTCACCCACCACCACTTACTTTCCCTTGTTTCCCTTGGACGACATCTTTTTCCTACATCATCCTATTAATCTTAAGCATATTTATAATGAATTTATATTTCAGCATAACTAATATAATAGCACCCATATTTTAAGAAATATGTCTCCATATTTATGTAACTTCTAAATAATTTCTTACTCATGAGATGAGTCAAAAGAAAATATTATCCAAAGCATTAAACCATTATTATGTTTTGTAAAATAACTTTGAGCTAATAAACTAAGTTTACATCATCGTCGCTAGAAGAGTCATCATACTTAAGACCACTATGTTTTATTTCTATTGGTTTCTACTCTATTTCTAAGAGTACGAAATCATCATTATCATTATTAATTTGAATCTCTAGTTCATCCTCTTTATCGCTTTCTTAACTTTTTTACGAATCTTCTTTTGAATTTTATTCAAAATTGGTTGTGGGTGCTTCTTCGAATTTCTTATTGAAATATTCTAGTGGTTACTTCTCTACATGCTTCCCTTGGTTCATCCCAAATGCCCACATTCTCCTATCAACATTTGTTCTTGCCTTTGCTTTGACACAAGTTGCAAATGAATTTCTGTACTTATGTTTGGGTGGCGTCATCACTCCTACATCATGAAATATATATTTACTGCTTATAATTATTTAAGGTCAATAATTTTATTTTTGCTTTGTGCTTACTAAGTCTAATAACATGGTTCTACTTTTGAAATGTATTTCAACTTTGCTTTAATCCATTTGCAATACCTCATATTTAAGGCGCCACAGATAGGATCTACTAGGTCTAGGACGAAAATAATATGATAAATAAAATATCTTACCATGGAAATAGGTATCAAAATACAAAATCATAAAAATTTAACTGCTATATCTTACGTTTACTCCTCATGAAGTCATTATACATAATTGACATCTATAATAATTATAAATAAGCATTATATGATAATTTTAATAAAATCTAAGCTTCATTGTCCTTTACTATGCTAATTTCACTTTTTTCTTGTCAATAGTGGCTTTAGTTTAACATTATATCCTTTTTTAAAAATAAAACTATGTGAGCTAGAAGCTTTGTAAGTAAATAAAAATTTTTAAATTTAATTTTTATAACCATTTTAATTTTTGAAAATAAATACAATATATATGTTATCTTTTGTGCACAACAAATTCTAATCAATTAAAAATTAAACATTTTTATGGTTTTGTGTTTATATGTTCACTCTAAATTATGCATTCATATTGTGGACTTTACCATTTACTCATGCTCTCATGTAGTTGTGTTGTATATTCATAAATTAATACATCTTCTTTCGTAACCTTAAGGTTGCTATCCAGGTACTATAACACTATTTTATAGTCTCGAGACACTACCCAAAGACTATCTGCTTAGCAACAATCCCAGTATCCGAGTATGCATCTTGAACATGCATTATGACCAAAGCATCACTTAAATTCATTGAGTAACATAGTTAAGAATATTTTGACAAAATAATGCTTGTGCTGGGATAAACCAACTTGAAAGAAAGTTTCAAGCATAATAAGTTATCACACTTGCTAATCTTAATATAAAGAAAATCATAATATTCAACCTAATATTTTCAAATCATACTTTGGGTAAAAATTTACTTACCACCAAGTAAGGTTTGAAACATTTTTCCAAACTCCTGAAGTAGTTTCTAGTTTCTTTCCCTAATTTCATCACAACATAGTTATTACTTCTGTTTATTTCTTAGAAATATTACTTAAAATTTCACTTATGACCTTCCCATAATTTGTATAATTTTGTTTGATCAAAATCTTGTTTTTCTTATTTTTTCTTCAATGTATAACTCACTACTTTCCAAAATTCCATTTTTTTTCTATTTATCTATTTTTTCAATTTATAATTCATCATTTTTCATATTACTCTACCTTTAAAAATTTTTACTTTTTTTTTTGTGAAAACCAGAAGTTTGGACCTATTTTTGCTTTTAAATACTTGCTTTAATTTTTCATATTTTTTGTATTTTTCTCTTTTTTCTAGCCAAGGGGTTTGCTGGTTGTTGGCATTGACAACTAACTGTTGGGCAAAGTGCTAGGCTGGTACAGCTGGGTTAGCTTGACTCCTCTGGGCTATGGTTAGTTTATTGCGAGTTTAGAATATATGAGCTTTAGACTAGTAAGCTTGCCTTCTAGCCCCTTTGGATTATTAGGCTTTGGTCATATGGGCCTAGCCCACTAGTCCAATAGCTTTAGTTTTTTTTTATTTCAACAGTTTGCATTCTATGGATAAATAATTTAGACCTCTCAATGAAAATGTTCGTTTGATCCGAAATTTTATGAATAAGCTTTTGAAATTATATTATGTAATTTGGATTGTATATTTCTCAAAATAATACTTCTGTCATAAAATTTAATATAAGGTACTCAATAAAGTATTAAAATCAAATATCTCTTCGAAAAACTATCTAAACCAATTTTTAACTGAAACTACTCATCATACACACTGTAAAGTTTGCCAAAGAATATTTTTAATGGATTGGATTAACATTTTTACATATATATTTTATAAAAATTATTTTTTATTTTCTTCTTGTGATATGTAATCACCACTTTAAATATTCTTTACAATCATTATATCTAGAAATCCATAATTCTGATCAAGCTAAAATTTTGCAGTAAAGTTAATCAAATTATTATCTTTTTGTTATACGATCATGACTCTCTGATTATATATAGAAATATGTTTATTTCATAGTATTGGATTTCCTATCATTATTTGCTACCCTCTTATGAAATAAGTAAAATTACAACACACTTCTGCTACCTACTAACTACGCTAAAAATATAGTTTAGATCTAAGATATAAGTTGCATATTATAAAATCAACAAGATTAACTAAAAAAATTCTATACATGTGTACCTTTAAAAAAAATTTCTTCTTTGTCTCTATCACTGTTTGCTCCACTCTTCCAACAACAAAAAAAACCTAACTCACCTCTTTCTCCTTTTTATATTAGTAGCACTAACAAACAGTTGGCTATAAATGTCATCTACCATCTTCTACCATCTTCCATTCCATTAATAAAAACCATCATTTTCTTCTTCTTTTTATTAACAAAAAGGACTCCCCGTTTTCCACTTATGGTGGCTATTATAGGTAGGTCCGATTCGAGCTCGAATCTATCCTTATCCTATTTTTATAAATTTGTACATTTTCCTATTTTAGGTCAAGTTAGTTCTAAATGTACATTACTCTATTTTTTTAAGGTCGATTCGGTTCCAATTCCAAATCAATTTTTAGTCTTTATATTATATTTGAAAATTATAACCCTAATATAAATTTTACTGAAAAATTTATAATCAATGTGAGAATGGTATAGTTTTAAAATGCACTTATGAGATACATTATTTATAAATTAAATTATAAATTAAAAAATTTTCTATAATTTAAAATATATATTTTGTCTCTTTAAAGATATAATATATTTCATAAAAGAGATATTTGGGTAGGTTTCGGGGACTTAGACTGTAGAACTTACCCTACCCTATTTACACTGTATTTTTTTATTTAGAATCTACCTTACCCTATAGGTAGAAAAATATGAACATACCCTACCCATTTTAGGGTACTCAAGAGGTCAACCCATATGTACTCTACGCAAATTGCACTCCTACACCTAGTTTGTCATAGTACTACCTAAGGGTAGGAATCGGGGGTAGGTCAACCCATGACTCACCCCAACTCGATCCTATTTTATACCAGACGGTGGGAATATATACCCATCGAGGTGGGGCGAGAATTTAAGATTTTTCTGAAATTGCAAGTTGGGGGTTGACCAATCGGAACCTGGACTTTCTCGTACCATTTTGACCCGTCTGACTTACCAACCCTCCTAACTTGGTTCTTCAAGTTGTAAATAAAATTTTGAGCGATGTATGTTTTATTCACTTGTTCTAATATTCTTTTTTTATTTAAATAATGATGTTTTACTTTAACTAATTATTAATAGGTTGAAACAAACAATATTTAAATTTAGCATCCGTATGTTTTTATACTTAATAGGTTCATAAATTTTTAAAACTATCCCGCTTAACCTGTGTTTTTGCCCAATCCATTGTCCCGATACCGACTTGAAGTTTATGGACCTACTAAAAAAAAAGTAAGGGTCAAACCAACTATCCCCTGATGGAGGAAGCATGTTCTCTATGAAATCACCATCCATTTTTTTAATTTTATTTACATACACATGCAATCGTTGGATGTTGCTGCTCTAATGTGTTGTCAGGAAATATTTATTTTGGTGAGATTTTCAAATGGAGAGGGAAGTGAAAAATATAATATTTTGAGAATCGTGTAAATAATGAGAAATGATGGGGATAAAGTTGGAATAATGTAAGAAAAAAATAATTAGAGTATGGGGACAAAGTTGGAAAGAATAGTATGGTTGGATAATTAAATCATAAAGGATAATATGTAGGAGATTGAAAACCATAAAAAACCATAAAGTCCAGTAAGGTCTGCCAACAAAGCATTGGCTGGGTTTTGTTGATAACCGTTGAACAAATCAAACAAAGGTTAGTAAGGCTAGAGGCTGCCTTTATAAACCTGAAACAACGGGTTAGGATTGCCAGTAAAAACCAGCAATTCATTTTGTGGTGCGTTCTGGGGCATGGTATACATTTTTATAACAGTGATGATAATGTTAGTGGTTCGTCCACACTTAGATGACCAACAGATTGACATCAATTTGTAAAAGCGTGTACGTGCATAAGAGATCCAAGGTTTGAAATGCGACTGCGGCATTAGCTACTTCCTAATGGGATGGGGGTATGGGGGTTGGTTTGAAAAAACTGTTTTTTATGTTAAGAATGTAAAAAAAAAAAAATGCACCAAGATTGAGAAAAGTAAATGTGAGGCGTCAACTCCCCTGTGAATTTAACTCTGTTGTGAGCTCATGCTCACTTCAAGAGTTGACCCCACAAATACAACTCCACGGTAAAATTGACCCCTCAATGGGATATTTTATTTTGAAATTTAAAAATAAAAAATAAGGCTAAAATTCAAAATAAAATACTTAAAAATATTAAAATTATATATATGATACATTCATGCTTGGGCTCACATAAATATATTTTAAAAATTTTACAATAAAATAAATTGTGCTTTCCAAAGAGTGCACAGAATCATCTTTGATATTTAATAGGAGTTAGGTTTTATTTAACGTAGTAGATATTGATGCAAAATGTTTAAAAACTCATCAGCATAAATACAAAAAGAAAGTTAGCATAAATTTAGTTATTTTATTTTGGAGTTCACATAATTGAAAATAATCTTAAAGCTAATTTACGACTTCCAAGAAACTAGTTCACAAAAAAGGTTAAATATCTAACACTAGAATTATAGTTTAGGGTCTGTTTTGGAAATTTGCGATAAGAAAAAAATTCCATTACTTTCCTCCTCTTCTAATTGATTTGATATTTTAGCTACCTAATAATTTTTACTTTCATTGATTATTATTTTTATTTTTAATAATTATTTCATAACTTTTCTATTTTATTTGTATTCTTATTACTTCTAATAATTACCTTATCCATCAATCACTTTTTTAAAAAAAAATTCCCACATTTTTTCTTTACTTTTTATTCGTTACCAAACATATCTTTACCAAAATGTTTACCCATAAAATGAAATACGTTTGCTAAAAGTTTGAGCTTAATAATTATTTTTTAGTTTTTTCCAAAAGAAGTTGCAATAGGATCACTTTTATTGAAGAACTCCTCAAGTTATTTGCTAATAATCATTTTCTATGGGCTAGTAGCAATGGACTTGCAACTATATGTTTCCTTTGCGTCATATGTGTGCAATCATATATGACTTTCAACAATCAAATTATTTTTTAAAAAGGAAAAAATATTCTTGTGTTGAGAAGACCACATTAGAGTGAAATGGCTTAGACTTTTGGGCCTCTCCAACCTAATGTTTGGTGTGACTGATAATAATAGAAGTCCATAATTATTTCCTTAAGGGCTATTTAGGAGGCGGAATGAAATGAGGATGAGATTAGATGAAAAAGTATCATTGTGAATTAAGATATAAAATGTTATATATTGAGCCTGAAAAAGTAATATTAAAATTGAATAAATAAGATTATTATGTATTCAAAATGAGAACAAATTTTATATTCGGGTATCCTTTTCACAGAAGGTTAGGAGCCTCGGGCTGACGAAATTTTGGATTGGTTTCAGAAGCGGGGCTGAGCCAGCCCAACCCGTTTACCATTGTGGGTTGTTTAGAGTTCAAGTAGCCGTTTGAAGATTCACCGATATCCTGCCTGGTACTGTTTCTTTTCTTTCTTTCTTTTTTCCCGTATTTTCTTGCCGTATTCAATCAAGAAAGTGAAGTTTTCAAAGGCATGCAAATTTGTACATTCCCCCATTTCCCATTTTTTAATAATAATTTCGAGTGATTTAAATGAATGAAGAGCTTTGACATTTTTAGCTTTGCTTGCATAGATAAGAACCAACATGTTTCATTAGAGGAGCTTTCGACAAGAAGATGTCAATTGATTATAGGAAATTTATAGAGTTTCATGAGTTTAATTGTAAAATGAGATGAAAAATGTTACACTAAAAGTAACTGTCAGAACAATTTCTTCAAAAAAAAAAAAACCAACATGCGTCATTCTTAACAACATTGTTTGTCTTCTAAGTTTCTCATTTCAAATAAGTCCAAAAAACATATCCTTTATTTTTTAAAAAAAAATTATACTATGTTAATCCATGTATATTTAATCCATAAATCAAGTTTTATTGTTTTTAGAAATGCGTATATATTATTTTGGATTTTTAAACATAAGAGTATTTTATCATTAAAATACCCATGTATTTAACAATGTAACATAAATATATACATATCTCCAAAAATGATAAACTTGGTTTATATATTAAGTATACTTACATTAATGATTTTATAAAAAATTTGAAACACAAAAAAAAATGTCTTTTGGACCAGTCTGACCGGTCTCAAATGAACAATCCCATATCTTAAAATTTTATTTTAAATTACTTATCAAAAAATATCTGTATTATCTGAAAAAATGTTATGTAAATTTACCAAATCATTCGTGTTTTTATGTTTCTTTTGACGTATTTTTAACCTGAATTTATTTTCACCCTCTGGGCCTAATAATCCAAAAAGAAAATTCAGATTGAAGTTGAGGAAAGTGGTTGGACACATGTTGACTCCAACCTTGCATGTACAGCCGTAGTACTGCCAGTATAACATCAGCCTTTTAATTCCCACTTGCTGATAAACAAGGTAAGCAATGCCAACAGGCATTCTCCCATCTTACTCTTGTAGATGCTTTCTCATTGGCTATTCAACCAAAACAAGGGCTACTCAACTACAAATGGATCCACAACAGGAAGTCAAAAGAATCAGACCCTTGGAATTCATGCATTGGGCCCACTCCACCTGGCCGATCACATGGCTTACCTATTTTTGTCAACCATGCCAAGCCTTTCTCTAGTTAATTTTAGTGGACATCCCCATGAAAGTCAATGCACAAGGTGAGTTATAATCCCCTGATCTTCTTCAATTCAGAGGCAAAGAGAGTGGGGGGAAAATGGGAAGGCCTCCAACAGCAGCACATGCAATTCCTTCCCCTTATCCTCCCCCAACTCAACAAGAAGCCCAGACCATCAGCAACCCACCACCCCCAGCACAACTCTACCCCCCACCACCGCCTCCACCTCAACCTCAACCTCCTCAGCCGCCGGAACAATACCCTCCTCCCAATGCCAATGTTCCCATGCCGCCATCCCCTCAAAAGCCTCCGGTTGTGCCGTCAGCATTGCCGCAAGTAAATGTCGTCGCTGGTGTGCCCGCCACAATGCCCCCAGCCAATATCCCAGTGGCATATCCACCTCCATCTCCTTTGCCGCAGGCCGTGCCCACCACAGTGCCCTCTACCAATGTCCCCGTCGCATATCCGCCTCCATCTCCTTTGCCACAGGCTGCCGTTTATGGGGTCAACACCGCCGTCATGAATGGTGCCAACATGGGCATGAATGGGTCTAATTTTGGCACCAATGGTGGTGGCAATGTCATGAGTAACAATGGTGCTAAGGCCTTCTTTGGCACAGGGACGTGGACCACCGGGCTCTTTGACTGCCTGGACGATCCATCCAATGGTGATCTCATCGATCTTTCTAACCCTCTTCATCAGCTCAAAATATTCTTGTCCTTTGGCATCATTTGCTAATGTGTTTGGTTGTCCTTCTGCAGCTATTGTAACGTCTCTGTTTCCATGTATAACGTTTGGACAGATAGCTGAGGTTCTTGACGAGGGCCACTCAAGTTAAGTCTCTGTCTCTCCAAGCACACAACCAATCAAACAAATAAAGAAATAGTTTTAGATAGATTCACCAAGCATGTTTGGATTAGATCATTCATCAGGTGGGATGCACCCTTTTCTGCCATTCATATTCTCAAATTTGTGGGAATGTGGCCACAAGTTCGATACATTCACAAACGATCAATAGTTTTTAGTTGCTTTTGGGATATATGAATTTTCATTGTTCTTCATCATTTGCGACAGACGGAATATCAATCATATACAGCCAACCAGATCTCAAGCTTATGAAAAATGGATTTGAGGCTATCTCTGGACCTTTTTTCTGTTTTCTTTGTTTCTTTGTTTCTTTTTTTTTTTTTTTGGCATAATGGCCCGAATTTTTTCCTTTTTTCAGCTTGTGGTACAAGCGGGACAATCTACTTGTGCACCTTTTGTCACTCATCACGTAGGTATCGGCAGAAGCTGAGGATGAAGTATGGATTAATAGAGGCGCCAATATCAGATAAGATGGCCCACTGCTTGTTCGAATGGTGCGCCCTTTGCCAGGAATACAGAGAGCTTGCCAATCGTGGACTCCATCCAGCACTTGGTAATTGCTGATTTTGATTTTGCACTCGTGCATATATACATGATCATATTAAGGCCAATATCAGTAATGAATAGCATACATGGCCCAAATCATAAATAAAACAAAAGGAAATTAATTCCGAGGCCCAAACGGACACTACAACAGAAGTTATTACATGTATGCACCTTTTCACAACCAAATTTCAATCCCACTTGCATTTTGAATATAAGCAGTGTGTGTGCGCATTTGTAAGATTGGGGGAACAAATGTAAACGGCAACTAAATATGTGATTTTATTTGTCTGGATGCCTCGATCTGATTTTGAATCTTAAACCTTTTATATATGCACACACTCGTATACACTGGTGCATGTCAACCACGTAGTCATCTGAATGTTGGCAAATATGTGATATTTAGTTGCAAGTAATATGAAATTGGTGGCATTTGACTGCCACGTTACCACTCTTAGGTTGTTAAGTATTTGTATTTGGGACCGAATTAATATACATAACCAATTTAATCTATATAAGCCGAACAATGATTATATTTATTAACATTTCTTGTAGTGGGAACCTTAGAGGCCGAGCTTAATTTTCATGCCGTTCACGATATTATTAAAAAAAAAAAAATCATGCCGTTGAATTTACTATGGCTGTTGTGGATTTTATTTTTCCAGTTCTTGATGCTCTAGGCACACTTCACTTGCCACGCCAAACTAGGAGTATCTCACCCCCAAGCTGACGAATCTAACACGATATATAATAGAATTGGATTAGGCACTTTTCAGAAAAAAGTGCATTTTAGAAAAAAGTAAGTTATATAAAACCTAATTTCAAAAGTGAATTGGTTAGGTTAAATGCTTTTCAACCCAACGTGAGCCAATTTGATATATTAATATAAAATATAATAAATTATTAAAAATAGTCATACATTAGTACATATTACATAAGAATTAGCTAGACATCACTGCTTTTGAAATAAGATTATTTTACGATTATATGAATGTAAACATAAATTGGACGGCATTACTATAAAAAGAATAATTTTTTATTTTTATATAAATTTATATTTTAAAATAGATTTAATCATGCAAAATATTTTTAAATATTATATATTTATTAATCTCATTTCTAACCCCAACCAAACCAATTCTATAGGGTTAAAATAAGATTGGGTTAAAGTATAAAAAATAGTGTTAAAAGTAAGTTCGAATTGAAACTTTATAAAATAAGTTATAGTTGTATTTATCCCAAAGCGAGTCAACTCAACCCAATTTATGCCCTTATGCCAAACTTTCTATGGGCTGTGAGTTCTCGTTAGTGAATACTCATCAGAAGGTTGTGGGCTCAAAAGCAGTTCATTCACCAAACAAAGTCCGGCAAAACCGAGGATTCCATGTATTTGGCAAACGAATCTGAAAAACTTGTCCTTATGCTAAATTACGGTTAAAAAAATAGAAATGCTATTTAAGTATTCCGGAAAAGCAGATAAGTCCTGCGCTTCATATTTTATATAAAAAAAAAGATAATTTACAGATATTCAGTCATAGATTGACTATAATTGCAAATATATCAATTGGTTACTCATGCCAAAAACGCGCCATCATAGCATTGTATATTTACAAACATATACAAATTATATCAGTATATTTGCAAGTTCAAAAACCAGGTAGGTTAATTTTGCAAATATACTAAAATAGTATGTATACATTTGTAAATACTTATATTGTAATAGTTTAGAGTCATGATAGCGTGAATATAATTGTAATTATATTTAAACTATATAGATTATATTATAATTTTTGAAACTAAATGGTTATAACTGTAATTATAGTTAAACTATAAAGTATTTTTGAAAATTATACTGTAAAAGTAACACTACAAAAATTTGAATTTTTAACAACTAAATTTTTTTTTCTAAAAGTTAAATTGTGATTGTTAAAGAAAAACTATTTGTCAATCATTTATAGCATATGTCAAATAGCAAACATTAAAGAAATTTGATTACCAATAATTCATAATTTTTATACTTAGGTAACTAAATTTTAGTGTGGTTGTCAAAACATTATTATAAATAAATAAAAAATTCTTTAGTTATAAAAGCATTACTGTAAACCAGCAAAATTTCTCTTACCTATGAAAGTATCCTCATAAGCAAGAAAATTTTTCTCTACATGTGGATTTTCTTTACCCATGCATTTTACTTCTGATAATTTTTCATTATTAATAAGGGCTGCTAAAAATGTATAATGTAAGAATGAAATAATGAATGAAAAATACCAAAAAGTCAATATATAAGTTATTCATCTACCTTATATTAAGGTTGTATTTATTTCATTGTAAAATCTTTCATTCGAAACTTTTAATCAGAGACTTTTCACTCCTCGCAAGTGCTTCATTTTTAATTATTTTTTCACATCTTTATATTAAATTATCCTTTTTAAATTATTTTTATATAAATAACATACAACTAATATATTTATTTTAATTATATTCTTTTTATTTTTCATCATTATCCCTATTATATCACACAATCTTCTCTTATTTAAAAAAATTTTACATCACATCTAAAAGTTTTATTACTTTCCAACCATACTTTAATTATTTATCTATCTTATTTTTTCATTTTTATTTTTGTATTGTAATTAATTTCTCATATTTTTCTCCACAATTATGCTATCCATTTTTACTTTTTTTGCTATAATATGCATTGAAATTTCAATGAATCCAGTTGCAAATTTCATATCTATTTATTTTTTTGAAATTTTTTATAAAAGTCTTAGTCTAAATGTATTAAGTAATGTATTAAGTTTCGTTATTTTTGGAATGTATATATTTATTTTAAAAAATAGGGGTATTTTAGTATTTTAAAAATGACTCAAACTCTCTTAATTTTAAAATTAAAAAATATATACATATTTTTAAAAATAGTAAAACTTAATTTATAGGTTAGACATACATAAATTAAATGTTTTATTAAAAAATTTCAAATATATATATAATTTGCAGCCAATGCATCGAAATTTTGGATGCACTGAAACATTGTCCTATGTTCTCACGTTACCCAAGTGGTAGTGGCCCATGCATTTATGGCCAGCTACAGCCTACAGCCACCTGATACTATTACCTGGCCCCTACATATGCAGCTGCTAGCTAGCTGGTGGAGGGACCATGACCAGGCTAGTTACAGGGCTGAAACTTTTTGTAATGGCTGAGGTGACGCGCGAGTTGCCAACCCCGTCTGACTCATGTAAAAGTTCCACGGGTAACTTTCCACAGATGCCTACCGTTGGTCTCGCCCACGCGGGGCTGTAACCAGCCGGTCCGGCTATATGGCCATGAGACTTTGAGACGCACCTCGTTAATGGTCATCGTTAATTTATTAATTATTCACTTAATTTATATATAAATAAATTTGAGTCGAGATTTTTAAATAAATAGATTATGATCAGTCAACTCATTTAATTATCTAATTAAATAAAAGAATTATAGTTTGAATTTTATAACTCATCAACCTATTTAGTAACTTGTTTAACCTATATAACTCGTTAAATACATTTAACTCACTAAAGTTTTATATACAAAAATATAAATGTCTTGGTTATTTTTCCTCTCTAAGTCTTCCTTCCATCACATAATTTTCATTTTTCTGTGACTGCCTAAATTTCATTTTCCTATTACTACCTTGCTTTTATTTCTTTCGCACTGAAAACATCTTCTCGTCTCTTCCTGCGAGATCATTGTCTACTAGAGTCTAAGCCTTTAGGTTGTTTTCTTTATAACCCGTTAACAACCTGACAACCCGTTTATTAAATTAGTTGTAAATGAGTTAGGGTCTGGGGTTTTTTAAATGGATTAATAATGGATTATAGTTGAGATATTTTAAACGGGTTAGGATTAAAATTAGAATTAAGTTCCAACTCATTCAACCTAATCCGTTAACACTCTTAGACCTACCACTTTGCTAATTGCTATACTGCCCACCTATGAAATTCTCAATAATTTTAAATGTTATACACCGCTAGGATATTCCTGAAATAAAATCTCTTATTTCTTAAAAATACTTTTTCCATTTTCAAAAATTAACTATTTACTTTTTTATTTTCAATATAACTTTTCAGTGTTCTAATACATCTTTTCCTATTTACAATACCCTTCCATCTCGAATTCTGGTTCTATCCTAATCTCCTCCAAGATTTAAACGGCTCTATTTATGAGATGTCCTAGATGATCTAGTGTCTTGAATGAGATACATATGATATAAAATTTTTCCATTTTCAATATAATTTTTGGATTCGCTATCCAAATTTTATACATTCCCAACGTACATTATTACATATTCATCCATTTTAGCTTACAAGTTGCCAACGAGTTTTTGATGGATTGAAAACTGTTTGAAGAATAAAAATAATAATGATATATTATTCAAAATATTGGCACTATCTGGTAATGTGGATAGGGAGGAGAGTTGAAAAGTTAAAAAAAGAATATTTTTGAAAAATATAAGAGTGATACAATATGTTATAAATAAAATAAGAATAAATAACATAATTATGTGATAAAATGATTAAATATATGGATAAAGATGAAAAAAGTAAGGTGTTTGGTAATTAAATTTTTTTGAAAAACGTGTGAAAAAAAATGGGAAAGTGTTTACAGCCCACACTTCTTACCAAACGATGTGATAATTACAAAAAATAAATAAAGACTTCTAATGCTAATTATTTATATAAACTTAAAAGATTAAATTTTCATATTTATTTTTCGTTGAAATATTGATTTTATTATCGATGATTAATATAACTTATAAAATAAAAACCAATAAAAATGTTACGTCTTTTACTTTATGATTATAAACAAGCTGATAATATCAATGGGTTGGATCGAGTTACAGGTTAGAGAAGTTCAGACCATGATCAACCAACTCATTTATTTACATGGTTTAAATGATATATTACTTTTTGAAAAATCCCAACTCTATTCTGCCTCTGATTGAATTTGGTTAGTCAGTTCATAGGCTGACTCTACTAAGTAATAACCCGTTACAAAAATCCAAACTAAATGGCTCCTGTTCTGCATATATCAGTAATTAAATATGAGTCTACAAATCTTATAATGTTTTAGGGAAAATTGGAAAAAAATATGTTTTAAAATGATTTGGGAGCCTAAATAGCATATTCGCATATGCTGTTATTCTTATTATAGATATGTAAACTCGATCTTTCGCTACTGGCTGTGGCAGGTTGGCAAGGAAATATGAATGCAGGGCTGCAAACGCAAGACAACCAATTTGCCATGGTACCCCCCATGAATCAGGTGATGAGTTAACACAGCTGAATTCACCTTCATGGATTGATCATCGACTCAGATTCACCTGCCACCTCCTGAATTTGCCTTACTTCGGGGTTGTTGTTGTTGTTGTTATTTTAATTACTTCTGTTGTTGATCCTTTTTTGCGTTCCGTGTACTTGAGTGAACCAGTTGTAAAAATATCAGGAATAAGAATCATCCCACACAAGGAAGCGATTGTGTCGAATCCTCGAAATATGCTGTATTGCTTGCAAAAGAGATATATTCGTGCAACTTTGCTTCTTTATAAGATTGAAATGTGATCTTCTACTCATAAGATAGGAACCTGAAAATAAGATTTATTTTGCATCCTTGTTTTAAAACAAACTAGTCGTGAATCTGCCAGGACGTCGTGGTAAACCCAGCCATGGGTTCAAATCACGTCAGCTTGATTCTTTCATACGTCTTCCCCAATTGGGTGGGAGTTTTAATATTCTTCGCAGTGTGAAGGTTCTATACAAATTTCCCATCATGTAAAGGTTGACGGAAATATTCCCTCCATGTTGTAAGGATTAGAAATGTTCTCGATTGTAATATCAATTATCATATTGTATAAATTCCAATAAAAAAAACTAACTGTGATTATGGCTTAGGTCGGTTGGTTTTACAACAGGGCTCATATGCTCTCATGTTTAGGGTTAGATGTTTGTTGTGACGGCAAGACGTGGTTTCCTTCATAAAAATCTTGTAATTTAAATAAAAAAAAATTAGTCGCTCCCACTACCAGTAAAAAAGCAAGCACGCTATTTCATTCGTTTACTAGCCTTTGATTGAAAGGTTGTTGTTTGATCACTTGGAAAAGGAAATCAAGGATTGAAATTAATCAAATGAATTTGCTCGTGAAATCGCATTCTAAGATTTGACATTACTTTCTAGAGCAACCCTTCTATATTTTGGCCAATGTACGCAAGGATACATTTGGAGGCTTTTTCTTTCTTCCGATGATCCATAGGAAATCCATTACCTTCATTGTATTTAGTACCATTTGTGTAATTAGACAATTTTCTTCCAAATTAAAGATGTGCATGAAATATATTTTCTTAAAAATATATATTCGTATGTAAATTATCATGAAAAATACTTGGATATATTCACATATGCATTTAGAATATAATAATATTTTGTAAAATTATTTATCTACATAATAATGATATTTTAAATATTTAAATGTTGAAAGTGCAATTTTAAAATGGTGACCATGCAAAATGATATTAGCTGAATGTTATGATTTCAATCGCAATATAAATAATGATAATTATAATTAATTGAGTAATTTTTTTATCAATCATAATGGTCATGAGAAAAGTGGATGGAGTTAAGCGGAG
Source organism: Annona cherimola (assembly GCA_030490835.1). Lineage (NCBI taxonomy): Eukaryota > Viridiplantae > Streptophyta > Magnoliopsida > Magnoliales > Annonaceae > Annona > Annona cherimola. The sequence goes on along the minus strand of CM059973.1, from coordinate 63,366,542 downwards.
TTTGATGGCAGTTAAATTCTACATGAGGAAATTATTAGATTTCAGCCCTCGTATTATTTTTTAATTTAGCTTAGCTTTTATTTTTTTTTATGAACGCTTATCTATTATATTTATTATAAGTTTTTTTAGCTAGGATAAGTCATTATGATTGTGTACGTGGGTAGGCCATACTTGAATAAAAACTTGAGATTTTTGCATCTATACATACATAGTTTTGGCGAAATTACAAATGTATCATGAATTTTAACAAAATTGTATTCACACCTACGTGGTTTCTCAGACATTAGAGGTGCATCACATTCCATCACATGCCGTTTGAAGCAGTTGTAAATTTTTTTATTTTTTATTTTTTAAAAATGCCCACATATATCATTTACAGATATGCATAGGAGGATGGAAAGTGTATTTGCAAATGAAGGCTTATGGAGAATGTGTGGTTGTAATCTTTTGGATCTGGATTATCGATGCCTTCATCAGCATCTAGGTTGGAGGCTAACAACATGGGGTAAGATTACTTGCTGGAGATAGTATAGATGGTGTAAGATGATGAATCTCACAGAGCATCCGTTAGAGGAGGTAATCTCAGAGGATTCTGACATAGGGCTGAATGAATCCCAGTGGGTTCTAACAGGGGTTGAAACAAATGCAGAATTTTCAACACCAAGCACCTATAATTTCTATGGGTTTAATGACGCATTGGCACACTCAGATCAATTCGCAGGTTTTGATTATCAAATGCAGGAAATGGATAATTCTTATTCAACTTACTGCGATCTATGTGGAGGCGAAGGACATTTGTCAATCCAATGCGTGTATTATTCAGTGTCCGTGGGCTATTATGAGAATTCAAATGATATACAGGACTACCATGGAGACTTGCAATCAAGGAATATGATGTCTTTCGATTGTCCAACACAGGAAATTGAGGAGCCATCACAACCTGAAAGCAAGCCATCTTTGGAAGACATGTTCATGCAATTTATGCAACATCAGATGCAATTTAACGAGAACATACAGAAACAAGTGGAGCAATTGGCTACCGCAATCCAATGTCGGCATCAAGAAGAGTCTTTCAGTCATAAAGAAGAAATTTAAGAAGAAGACAAGTTGGAACAGGGCTGTGAAGTCACTCCGAGCAGTAATGAAGATACATCAATCGATGTGATAGAGCAACCTATAACTCAATTCATTCTTAAATAATTGGCCGAGCCAATGGAAAGCCAAGAAGTAAAAGAGAAAATTGATGAAGAAATAGAGGTTGATATAGTGGAGAAAGTTGAAAATTATCATATCAACATGCCTCTAAGTTGTCTTCCTGAAATTCAAGTGCAACAATACTTAAATGATCAATGCAGAGCCTTGAAAAGCAGCGTCTTGAAGCCATCATTTATTTAAGACCCTGAAAACCTTTTCTATAGTCTCTATGAAATTCATGAAAAGAGGCTAACTGATCCATTTGAAGAGGCTAAGAATAGAGCTGAACTTCCAGTTCACAATATGCATGGAAGGAAGTTCGATAGAGCGGGAATTGACTAATCATAATGGGACATCGGGCTGAAGACGATAAATTTAGCGCTGAATGGGAGGCAACCCATTACACTTTTTTATTTTTGTTTCAAGAATAAAGTAGTCATCTCCTAAGGCAAGGAAGGACAGGATTATCACGCTCAAATATGGACTTTCAATCCACTTTCAAGTTGATAAATGATGGAATTAAGGAGTTTCAAGTTTATATTCATCATTCAAGACAAGACAATGCAGTTGGAGTGAGGTCCCGACCTTAATTTTTGGTGCCCGGCGCCAAGTTTCGCAAAAGAACATGTTCTAGCAAGTTGGGATCAGAGAAATGGGCCCCGACACCATATTTTTCAAGGAAATAACATGTTACAACTTTTGAGTTAGCAAGTTGGCGCCCCGGCGCCACCCCCCTGCCAGCATAAAAAAAAATAGTAAAACACAAGTTTTCAGCATGCTAACTTCAACTGGCCATAACTTTTGATCCCGGAGGAGTTACGGGAGCTACCACATATCAACGGAAAGCATTTTTTGAGCCTGTCGACATAAAAACCATGGTTTGCTTAGTTGATATCATTTTCAATATCAAAATCCTCCATCTTTGCATATTTTGGGTAGTTGAAGTTCTACGCAATTTATTTTACTGCTTTTAGTGAATCACCTATTTTGTTACTATAAATAAAAGGTGTGCAAGTGGGTGGTTTACATTTCTCTTATAATTGCGGGCATGTGGATGTGTTGCTTGTGGGTAAATTTTTGGTTCAAGCTGTTCCATTATTTTTTCTGTGGCTAAGAGTTTAAAGTGGTGGGGGAGGAGTTTATGGACTGCACTTGTGGTATCAATCATATGACTTGAAATTCGAGTTAGAGAGTCTGAGAAGAGCTTCTATAGAATATATTTTGAGTGTAGAGTCCTGGACATTTGAGCTTGCATTGCCCCTTTCAATATTGTGCTGCTCGATTTCTTCCTTCTTCCTATTTGTGATGTCACTCTCAACCGCTCCCAACCAATGTGAGGATGACCGACTTGGAGAATCTAATGGTAGCCCAAGCTTGGTTTCTACAGTTGTCTAATTGGGCTATGGAGGCGCACTTTCGAAGACTCATGGAGGACCGACAGATTGATATGGAGGCTTTACCACCATTCCCATCGATAACTCCCGAGTTTCGAGCCTGTTTTGGTCAATTTTCACATAAGCCTAGTGAAGAAAGTGAGTGCGACGACGACGACGACCTAGGGGAGTACCTGTCCTTTCCATTTTTTTATGATCATGTAGGTTTCATGTAGTTGCATGCATTGAGGACAATGCATCTCTCAAGTTTGGGGGAGTGTATAATTTTTGGTCGTAGGTTTGTTTTCCATGTTTTGTTTAGATTGCATATCATGTCAAATTTTTCCTGTGAAAATTATCTTGTTTCAATCCATTTTGATGAAATATGTGCAAGGTCGAGAAAAACTTTGACTTGGAATTGAATTCATGAAAAATTGGGAATTCAGATTAAGGACAATGTGTAAAAGCAAGTAGTAAGTAACATGTGAATGAATCATGAGAATCTCATAGTACATTGTTATAATTTAATTCTATGCTAATCTTTTCAACTAAAATGATAAGAATTTAGTTAAAAAAATGTAAACCACGTGCTTTAAGGGAATTAATGGTATCAGAAATGGTAATACTTCACAAAAATTTTCTTGCATGTTCAGTATCCCTACCAAGTTATCAGAACAATAAAAGGGGGTGATTGACCTAAGCTAAGTAACCGGAACTTGGCATCAACAAATGTCAATGTTCGCGTAAAAAAGCAAAGGAAAATCACAGTAAGAACGCTTTAAAAAGAAAACTTTCCTTAAATACCCTGAAATATGGTGAGGGGAGCCAAAAAAAAAAACTCTAGATATCCTGAAATATGGTAAGGAGAGTTTTGCAATAAGTTTGGAGGAGGAAAGAATGTGCGGTCAGGCAAAATGGAATCCAGTGAATGATTACCATGTTTTTTGACTAGTCAGTTTAGCTTAAACTTTGGTTCACCTGTTTTGTATTGATGTTCTAACAAGTTTCTTTTGATCAAGAGGAAGATTAGCATGTTGAATTATCACTTTGTACTAGGATTACTATCATCTACATGTGACTTGGTTTGCGAATGATAAATGAATATGCATGTCCTATTTTGAGAAATGGATGATTTTTCAAGTTTAGATTATTCTCGATCATGTTGAATAGATAAATGGATCGATAGAAGCATAATGGGAAGCAGGTTGATTTGACGGAGTCCAAATTCATTCATTCATTGTGTTTGCACGTGTTGCTCGAAGACTAGCAACATTTAAGTTTGGGGGTGTGATAACTCATAAAAATACGAGTTATCATGGCCTATTTCAGACTTTTTTGCGCATTAATCAAAGAGATTAGGTTTAGTTTACATCCATTTAGCTAAATTTGCACTTATTTTGCATTTTAGGAGTATTATGTAGTTTTTATGCATTTTTGGTATAAATTAGGCATTTTTAGTTCATTTATTTAGTTTCATTTATTTTTACAGGAAGGACAGAGAATTACAAGCACACAAGCGAGTTGAATGCAGAACAGAGCCAAGTGAAGGAGCATGGGATTGGAGCCGCCAATTGGCGCATAGGTGCCATTCTACAGGCCTTTGCCAGAATCTCCAACACTTCACACAATTTATTGCATCCAGGGAGTTGGCGCCTAGGCGCCAAGGCATCAGATTTCAAGAAATTCTAAAAGGTTTCTAAGTTACATAGCACACAGAGAGTTGGCGCCTAGGCGCCACTACGCATCCGTACGCGCGCGAGTTTCTGCACATGTGCTGTGCAAGCTACCCATTATAAATAGAAAACTAGGGTTGCGTGCAAGAGAGTTCTGCAGGCCATAGAGGAGAGACCAAAATAGGGAGTTGTTGCTATGGAGAAAGGGAGAAACACAAAAGCTTCAAGGAAGGAGAGAAGAGCATGTGGAGATCCAAGCTATCACTGCAAATTCATTGAATTTCATCTCCTCTTCTCATCTATCTCTTCCTATTTATTATTCTCCTTGCTTTGGATGATTGTAACTTGATTTTAATGGGAATTGAAGTCATGTTTATGGGCTGAACCTTCCTATGGTGGGAGATATGTAGGATTTGAACTCATAGTCTATGTTATTTGGTTTTCTTATGCTTGAATTGATAATACTGTTGTGCTGTGACTTTTGTTACTTGAGATTACCCTTATATATCATGCTTAATGCGTTTACAAGCTTTGCAACCTTGTGGATTGATCGAATATTCATATTCATGCTTGGAAAAGTAGGATTTGAATAAGATCCATATATAAGGCACAGGTATTCTAGCTCATGTTGTGTTAGATGTTAATATGGATAGGAATATACCTATTAACCCTGTGTAATCATGATTAGGTTATATGGTTATCAACCTGGTTTTACTTGTATGCATGGGAACATAGCACATAACTAAAACTTGGTTCGGTTTGTATGTGTTGGAAGACATATATGAATATGAATGAACCTAGATTAGTAATCTCTGCACAACTAACTTAATTAGGACCAAATGACATAACTATGATTCGATGACTTCATATTCTCACCTATCTTAATCATCTCAAGGCAATCTCGGCAATATCCATCCCAGTCTGGTCATTTACTGCTTTGTTTAGTTTAGTTTAATTCAATTCTTTAAAAGCAAACTCTCATTTATTTTACCAATTCACTTAGACAATTGAGATTTAAGGTGCTAATCCATTTAACACAATCCTCGTGGGAACGATACTCTACTCACTCTTTATTACTTGATCGGCACGTATACTTGCGTTAAAACGAGCATTTAATTAGACATATACGCAGCTCGTCATAGACCACTCCACCGATCAGATAGTCTCCATATCCTATCTCGGCATTCCTATTTGCCAAATCTCAAATTCACGATCACTTTTTTTGATTCATTGACAAAAAGGGAGAGAATAGTTTGAGTGAGTTTCTAATTTTTAGACAGGAGTCGAGTTATGGGTTGGGTAGTTTATATACATAGGTTTGCATTTCCTTTTTGTATTTTGTTTGCTTATATATGAAAAAGTTCTTGTTTATGCTTTGAGTTGTTGTTCTGCTTATGTTTTTGTTTAAGATGATTATGTTGAAATGAATAACTATATGCATGCAACTTGTTGGAAAATAAACTAAAAATGAAATGCAAATGAAGTTCATAAGATCAAATGGCATATTCAAATGAAAGGTATAAACTCAAATTGGTTTTGTCAATCATCAAAAAGGGAGAGATTGTTGAAATCAATGTCAAATTAAGCAAAAATCTATGTTTTGATGATTAACAATTCAATTTGGGTAAATGTTGGATACTAACATATTTTGTGAAAGTGTTTAAAGGATATAAAAATGAAAAATCTGAATCTGATAGATCAAGTCGCAATCCAAGTCGACTCAGTTATCGACTTGAGTCAAGTCGATACCCAAATCGACCTCAAAAGCGACTTAAAAGAAGAAAAACAATTCAGCGCTGAAAATTGATCCAAGGCAGACGAAGTCGCATAGCCAAGTTGACTCCATCTGTGACTTGGGTGAAGTCACAGACCCAAGTCGACTCCAGCATCGACTTTGAGAGCCCAGACCTTCCAGCGTTGAAACTCGAATCCAGAACAGGCAAAGTCGCAGAGTCAAGTCGACTCCATCTGCGACTTGGGTGAAGTCACAGACCCAAGTCGACTCCACCATCGACTTCAGGAGTTCAAAAGTTCTAGCATTGAAATTTGAATATGAAACTAGTGAAGTCGCATAACCAAGTCGCCTCTACATGCGACTTGAAGTGAAGTTGGAACCCAAGTCGACCCAGGCATCCGACTTGAGTCAGATTGAAGATAAATCAAATCCAAGACAAGCGTATCTACATGATAAAATCATTCGAGACTATATTATGATCAAGGAAAACTCATTTGGCCATTTTTAAGGATTGAAAAATCAAGATTATCAAGGTTGAACATGTCAAAGCTTCAACAAAGATCAAATGCATCAGTGGAAGAACAAATACAAGATCAATATTAATCCAGCAAGTTGATTTTCAAAGATTTCAAGATCATCAAGTAATTACAGAAAGCGAAGTCGCACCCGAAGTCAACTTCACCTGCGACTTGGGTCAAGTCCAAGACTAAGTTGATCTGAGGAAGAACTTGAGGTGTTTGCTGGGGACCGAAGTTGCACCCCTGAGGTCGACTTCATCTGCGACTTGAGTCGCAATGGTCGGAAAAATTCGAACGTTGGCATATTAAATGGGCGCCACCTACCTCCAAACGTTCGAATTTACTCCACCATTATAAATATGCATTCAAGTGAACGTGCTAGAGATTAGATAGAGCATTAGCTGAGATTCAATAACCATCATCTCCAAGCATTAAGTGATCAATACAAGTTTTCAAGGGAAGAACAAAGCTCCAACTTGATGCATGCTCTAACGCTGTTCAAATCTTTTCTTCTACAAGTTCTTTCACGAGCTGAATCTGCCTACACAATTTGTAAAGTGTAGACCTTCTTATTTGAATTAATATTTGTATTTGATACTTGGTTTATTATTGGGATTTTGAACCAAGTGAAAGCAAAGTAGTGTTGTGATTTGAATGGGACTCGTCACCTACTTGTGCTGTGATTTATACACGCCACCTAGAGCTAGAATCTAGAAGAGAGCTGTTACTCTAGCTGTATTTGAGAATACATAGTGGAACCCAAGTCACAAAGGATGTGAGCTTGGAAGAGTGGAGTAGGGGAGGTTGCCCGAACCACTATAAAAATCTTGTCTACTGCTGTGATTTACTTTTCTGTTTTTATTGTTTTATTACTCTCCATATGTTTCATTTGTTTCATTAAAGGAGATTAAATCAAACAGGTGCAAATTTCTGTTTAAGTAAAAATTTTAAAATACTCAATTCACTCCTCCCATCTTGGGTAATTGCCATAAATTCGGGACCAACACATTGAATGCGTGTCACCTATCTTCCAACATTCAAAATAATTTCTCTCTATTTAAAACACAACAAGGAGAGTTATGAGGGTTAAAAAAAAGAACATTCACTAAGCTTTTATCTTCTCTCCCATAAGCATTCAAGTGCTCATTAACTGCTCCAAAAGAAGAACTCCATTATTCATTGCAAGAGCTGCCATGTGTTATCAATCTCAAGCTTTTGAAGAGTTCTTCTCTGTGCTAAAATCTTCTCTACACAATTTGTAATATGTAAACTCTTCTCTCGTCTTAATTTCTTATATTGCTACTTGGCTGTTGAAGACAAAGGCTAAGTAAAAATAAGTAGTGTACGATTTGAGTAAAGCTCATCGTCTACTTATGTTATGATTGCAAATTCCCATAGAGCTATAATATAAAAGAAAGCAAAAGCTCTAATTGTATTTCTACGAAAATAGTGAAATTCGAGACATAAGAGTGTGTTTTTGAAAGAATGAAGTAAGGATGGTTGTCCTGAACCACTATAATCCTTGTGTCTAATATTTGTAATTTTGTTTGCTCTATTACTTTTCACATTATTTATTCAAGTGGACTATAATAAAAAAAGTAAAATTTTAATTTACCAAAGAATTTTTAAAGAATCCAATTCATCTCTCCCCTCTTAGGTTTTTCCATAAACTCAGGACCAAGAAAAAATTTTTATTCCAAAGTTTTATCACTTTCAAAATACACCTATAATATTTTTGATACTTTAGTGGGCAACTTTAGATACCATTAAAATTATATTTTATACGTATATAAAATTTTCTAAATTTTAATTTTTTAATGCAACCTCAAGCTATTCAAAAACAATAATAAGGATAGTTGGACAAAGAATTGCATTATCCATTTATATTATTTGAAAATATCTTAGAGTTGTGCACTTGTTTAACATTCATATTTTACATTTTTTGAAAAGAAAACTCTTGATCCAGAAGTTGAATACATTAATTCTTTTACTACAAATATGAAATTCAAATGAATGAAAAAGATAAAATGTGCATCTTAAAGGCTATAACATTATGTGAGGTTGGCTACCAACTTGAATGCAAGCTTAGTTATGTGAACTCAATGATGGCAAATTGCAAATCAAGTGATAAGTTTTCCTGATTAACAATCAAATTAAAATGGATTTTGATTACTAACACATTTTAGGTTAAGCATGTGAAAAATAATGAATAAATTTTTTAAAGATTTCAAGGAATGCAAGTGCAACACATCTGAAGTTGTAGGTCAAGTTGACTTCATATGTGATTTAAGTGAAGTCACAACTTAAGTCGAATTCAGAAGTGACTTCAAACGCGAATTTGGAGAAAGATTTAAAAGAAAGTAGTTAAGTGAGAGTGAAGTTACAGATCAAGTTGCTTTCATATGTGACTTGTGCAAAATCATTTCCAAAGTTGACTTCCAGAGTAACTTCAATAAAGACTTTAGAGACATAAATGAAGGAAGGGAAGAAGATAATGTGAGCATTCGAAGTTCACCCTAGATGCAACTCGGGTGAATTTATATTCGAAGTCAACTCCAGATGCGACTTGGGTGAAGCCGCACTCGAAATCAACCCCATGCGCAACTTGGAAAATCAATTCAAGAAAGATGAAGTTACTGCAAAGAAAAATCTATTTGAGGTCGACCTAAAGTTGATCTCAGCTATAACTTGGGTGAAGTCACATTCGAAGTCGACCCCAACAATAACTTAAAAGACATAGAGAAGAAAAATTTTGTTGGAGGAAAAACTTAAGTTGAAGTCAGTGGCCAAGTTGACCTTAGCTGCAACTTGGGTAAAGTTGTGAGCTAAGTCAACCTCATATGCAACTTCGGTTGCAACGATCACAAGAATTCAAAAGTTGACGCATTTAATGTGCATCATCTACCTCCAAATGTTCAAATATCTCTCAAGATTATAAATACTCGTGAAGAAGAGTTAATGGAGTTATCTGGAATATTCATTAAACTTATTACTTTTCACTTACTTACATTCAAAGTTCCATAAAAGAAAAATACAAGTCAAGTTCTCAAGCGTGTCATCAAAGCATGTCAAGTTATATTTGACATAAGTTTGTGGAACCTAAGATAAAAATGTATGCTTGGAAGTGTAGAGTTGGGAGGTTACTCGAACTACTATAAAATTTTTAGTGTCTCCTTGTGCAATTAATCTCCATTATTTCTGCTCTTTTATCTTAACTCTACATGTTTCATAGAAGGAAAATTAATTTACAAAGGGGTAAATGTTTAAATTGAACATATTTTTAACAACCCACCTCTCTCTTCTTGGGTTTAGTCATTCAATCAGAACAGATAGGTTAATAGCTTGAAAGCAATATTAGTTACCAACTATTTTCTAGTTATAATTAGGGGGAGAGGATGGGAGACATGCTTCAAGCAGAGATTCAACCTTAGGTGGTTGGTATGAAAGCAAGTATGTGTTTCCAATAGGTTGCACCTAGGAACACGATGTTAGCTAACAATTTAAGTTGAACTAATAATTTAAATGTGATGCAAACTAACAACTTGAGTCTACTTAACAGCTTCAATGTAATGCTATGTAACAACTTAGGAGAGTAAATAGGTTAGTTTAACTTAAACCTTACTAATCTAACCTAATTTATAATAGATTAGGTTAGACATTTTTTAAAAAATAAATTACATGACCTAATTTGAACTAACTTAATTTCAAAATTGGGATAAAGGTTGGTTAACTCGACTTGCCTCATTTCATATGCTAATGTAAAATATAATCAATTATTAAAAGATCACTATATAATATCAACCATGTTAATCTTTATTTTCAGATTGACATGTGGAATCAAATAATACACAGACATTAATTAGACATCATTATTTTGAAATAAAATTACCCATGATTTTGTTGTTATATAAATTATAATTTGGAAGGTATTCATGTAAAAAGAATTAATTGTTATTCTTTAATATATTTTAAGATTAATTTAATTAAGTAAAAATATTTTAAATATTATATATTTATTAACCCAATTTGTAATACAAACCAAACAAATTTTTATATATTTATTTAGGATTGGGTTCAAGTTTAAAAAATAAGATTAAGTGTAGGTTGAATTAGAGTTTTGCAAAATAAATAAGATTAAAATTAGGTTTGAAAAGGCTTCAATCCAAGTAAATTCAATCCGATCTACACTCCTACTTAGAATTGACTGATAGTTTGAATGTGAAGCAAGATAATACATTTAAGTGCAACTAACAACTTGTGGCTAATAGCATAAGATTGACTAATAACTTAAATTTAGTGTTGGCAAATAGCTTAAATGCAACATTGACTAATATCTTGACTATGATATTAGCTAATAACTTGATTTTGACTAACAACTCGAATGATATTGGCTAACAACTTGAGCGGAACTTATAGCTTAAAATATTAAAACTACTAGATCTGATAATCTGATACCACTACTAGCTTTAATATATAAATAGCTATATTAAAAATTGAATATGGGCCTATCAACCTATAATATTTGAGTAAGAGGGAAGCAAGGTAGTAAGGGGTTGATTGCCTACATTACATTCTGAGATCAAAGATTATGGTTGCATTAATCACAATCTTTTAAAAGTCTAATAGACAACTTATGATGACAAAATAACAAAAATTCACATTTATCCTATTAAATTTTGTCATCCCTGAGCCAAGTAACTTGAATATTTTTGTCAGAATGAATAGCCAAGTCGCCTGGAGCTTTGCTTTAGAAATAACTCTCCTTTTAGAGGCCATCATATCTTAGCTACTTAACTGACGAATTCCCTTAAGGACAAATAGCTGGAAGGATCTAATATAAGCATTAGTTTAACCATAATAATCCTTGCCTAACTAAGGGTGGGATTGATTACTTAAGACTCATCATGATTTGAGAGGTTGATTATGAATATTAAGCTCATTTTGATGATAACTCGGTGACATGATTTTCTCTTTCCTCTTTTTAACATATTTTTTATTACAGTTTGACATCTTAACTATGAGTTTGCTTTTTAACTATTATGTTTATATTTTAATTATTTTTAATTTTTTTTTCAAATGACTATCTTATCTATTTTATCTTTATTTTTCTTAAATAATTACTCTTATCAAATCACTTGTACGGTATTGCATGACTATTTTAAACATTCAAAATTTTTAACAAAATTTTTCACTTTTTAAAAACCTTTCATAATTGGTCCTTACTCATAAAGTTGAGGATATATTGCCAGTATGCGACTAATGTAATTGGCAAAGAGTCTCATCTTAAGTGTCGTAGGTTTGGGTTTTGAGTTTCGGGTCGAGTCAAAATAATGTCTCCATAGTTACTTGGTAGCAACATGGTTAGACTTACACTCATGAAGCCAAGATTAAAATATGTGTTTGAGTTGTAAATAAAAGAATAAAAGAAAGTTAAATTCGACAAAAGTTTTTAGCATAAGAAAAAAATGATATAATGTGATATGCGTAGTATATTTTTTTGATAAAAAATAGTATACTTATAGATGCTATAAATGATTAAAAATATAATAGATATATGGTGTGTTTGTTAATGAGTAAAAATTGTCAAGTTAAAACTTTTCAATTTAAAACTTTTCACTCTCCACACTACTTTATTTTTTAATCATTTCTTCACATTTTTCTATACAACTATTCTATTTTTCAATCATTTCTACACATCTACCCATACAATTAACCTATCTATTTCAACTTTATTCTATTTACTTTTCATCATTACTTTTATCATATTACATTATTTGACAACTTTTACTCTTTACAACTTTTCATCAAAAGTTTTATTCATTTTCAAAATAAAAAAAGTAGTAAATTAGTGCGTGATGCAGTGGCTCACACCATGGCGTGCGTGCGTGATGAACTCCAATCTAGAAGGAGGATAATCTCTATGCTTTGTAATAAAAAAAAAGTATTAGATGAAAAATATATTCATCGGTGAATACAGAACGCACATGGAGATGATTTTCAACAATAGCGCACGGAATCATACCGAAATGTGTTTACGTACGGTTGGAATTTGGATCCGCGTGGGGCCCAGTTTTGAATGGGACTTCACAGCCAAGGGTGAGATCCGCTCCGTGACGGGCGGCGGCACCAACGACGATAGAGAACAAGGCAATGTGACAGGCGGGTGCCGTGGCGGAGAAGCATTCCATCATACGACACGACACGTCATCAACTGTCAGCAGCTGTACTTGTGATGCGCGGCGTTTATTAGGACACAGACGGCCAGAGAGAAGGAATATCAAAAACAGAAGGGAAGAGAGCTTTCTTCCAAGCCAAGCTGATCTGCTTTCCATCCGAGCCCGTCCGCGCACGCTTCTCCCCTCCGCACGTGCTACCCTTCACTGATCATCAACAAATACACGGCTCCGGACCACTCATCCCACGTGCTCCCACAGCGAATTACACGGTCCGAGATGAGCTCCAAGAGAAGAAAATCACCATCCTCGCTTCGGCGGACTCTTTCCTGCTCCTCATCTACTGACTGCTGCTGCCTTTGTAGTAGCATATAAGATGGGCAAAAGACAAGGCGATGATGGGAGAGCGAAAGCGCCATGCCCCGTACGTGGCAGAGATTCGAGCCGTCAAAAGGTGGGCCCCGCGAGCGCAAGAGGACAAACGAGGAGGAGGAGGGACGAAGAGGACGACGACTGAGGGGCCTTTTCCCGAAAGGGTGAGGGCCAAGGCATCGGGAGACTAAAATCCAGCCCAGCGGGCAGAAGAAGCAAATACAGCAGCGCGCAGAGAAAGAGAGAGAACAGCAGCAGCGCAGCAGCAGGGAAAAGAATTAAAAACCGCAAGTCTTGAAAATCAAGGAAAGAAAGAGACAGAGAGGGAAAGAGAGGTCGGAGAAAGTAGGCGGCCGTACCGATACGCTATCCGCAGAAAATGATAGAAGAAGATCGTCACTTCCTCTTTTTCTCTCCTCCCTCGCTCATCCTCCTGTTCTTCTTCTTCTGCTTCTCTATCGAGAGCTAGCTTCGGAGCTGTGCAGGCCTTGGACCGATTGGCTCGGAGATGGTGAAGCTGAGTTGGTAGGAACTAGGAAGGAATGCATCAGCAGCAGAGCTTCTTGTCGCGCAGCGCCTCCTTTTCTGTGGAAATGTACACGTCATCTTCTTCCTCTCCTTACTCTCGGTATTTTTTTTTCTCTTCTTCTCTCTTCGCTGCACGTGTGCGCTTGTCCAGCCTGTCGTCACGTGCGGGTCCCACCGTGCGAGAACTGCGAGTCATCTGGAATTTTGGTCGGTGTGGTGTGAGTAACGGAAATCTTGTGGCTGAAATGAAAAACAGGGGCGTCGATGCAAGGCTCTGTCAGTCTCGGATTTCAGATCTTCCGGAGCTGGAAGACGCCATTAACTTAAACCCAAGTACGCTTTTTGCTTGATAATCACATTCCATGGTTTGGTTTTTGATAGAACATAAGTTCTAAGCCCTTTCTAGGCTTGATGATTTGGCGGGCCTTCGATTGCAAGATCTTTTTCCGGAGTTTGTTGCTGGCCTTGCCTTAAAAATGACTTCAGAATTATTATTTTTTTCTATTGGAATATATTTACATACATCTCAACACATATTACACTGAAGGAGGCACGAGACATTCTTACAAATACGGAGACATGTTACACTGAAGGTCTGGTCTGGGATATTCTTATAAATATGAAGACACTGCGCTACTAAAGGTCTGAGACATTTTTACAAATATGGAGGCACCGCTCTACCAAATAATCAGAAGACACAGCAGGTCTGAGATATTTTTATGAATCCGAAGACACTGCTCCACCGAATAATTAGGAAGACACAGCTTCCAATAATCAAACTGGAGACCACTGTTCCTACAAACAACCGGACGGGAGACCACAGCTCCCACTAATAATTTTTCCTCATGTCTAGCCGAAATCCAAATGCTGGATTCGAACTCACAACCAGCGCTGCTCAGATTCTTATAATGCCCGCGCTGACCGAGCACGGCTCGGTTGGTGACTTCAGAATCTTAAATAGTCTTATTTTTATTTTTACCAACAAGCAAGTGGCACTCTTCATTTGCCCTGTTTCTGTTGGATTTCTCATTTGGTCTTTCTTTCTTCTAGATCCCGCGTACAACTCAAAGGCTGGCAGTCTGGCTGTGGAAACTTCATCTTCATTTCACTTTGGAGGCCTACACACGGTATGTGTATGTGTACCTCTCTCTCTCTCTCTCAAACATACATACACAATATGCATTTGCATGCGCAACTCATTGAGTGATTCAATACGATTTTCAGGTATTAACACCAAGAAGCGGCCACCCAATTATCAGTTACAATTTTTTGCATTTATTTTATAATTTTAGACTGGAGTTCAGATTTATTTAGTAACCATTCTCGTGCAGAACATAAGATCTTTGGAGATGACTTCTCCAGCATCAGCAATCGATTCCTGCTGCTACTCTATCGAAAAGGGCATCATGCCAGTTGCAATTCCACTGACCAATGGCCATTTTGAGAGTTGGGGTGATTCTGGCATGGCAGATATCAGTCCACGCACTGACACCTCCACAGATGTCGAGACAGATGAGAAGAACCAAATGGTAATGGTCTTTTTTTCCTTTGTTCTGAATTGTGAAGGTTGTGAGTGGGTAATTTTTGTACTTGATGGTCAATATGTCGACTGAAAACAATTTCCTTTGATGTTAATGGAAGCTAATACATGTATTTTCTATGATCTGAAATACTAGTGATCTTGTTATCTTATGTCAGTCTAGGGCTGGTCGGCATGGCACAATTGCTTCTTTCGATTCAATTGACAGATCAAAGGATAAAACAGGAGATCAAAAGGTTCTAGCAAATTTTCTTGATTGAACAGAAATAATTGGTTAATTATATCTTTTCTTGAGAGCTTCAACTATTAACAGTTTAATGAATTTTCTGTTCAGATGCTTCGGAGACTCGCTCAGAATCGGGAGGCAGCAAGGAAGAGTCGATTACGGAAGAAAGTATGCCTACTCTGTTATCATCTTTGGGTCGCAAATCAAAGTGACCAAGGAACCTCCTAGATGGACGCCATTTTTATGATAAATTAGACTTCGAACATCCACATTGTTTAAACTTATTCGTTTTTATCATACTATCAAAAATCATCTCAATCCAAATATTAGGTGGGTTATGCCTGTAAAAATATTAATGATTATGTTTAAATTATGAAAAAACTTATATTCAGCCATAAATGCATTAAACTATATAATAATTCTTATAATTGTTCATCTATTAATGAAGAATGTTGTAGAAAGTTTAGATGTTGAATTAGTTACTCTGACATTGATATATAAATCAAATATTTTATTAGATTGATTTTACACATTTATCAGATGGTGGTCATCCATGTTTTTGATTTAGATGAAACCCGGTTTGCTGGCCAGATAAATGATTTTAAATGCAATAAATGGAGTGGATTTCTCATCATTATCAAGTTGGGCCATGTTTTAACTGGTTCAAGATTGCTGGAAGTGGAAACCATTATCTTTATCTGAAGTGCACTACGGTGCAATTTCTGAAGTTATGCATCTCTCCATGAATTATGTGCTATTGGCAAGACATTGCATGGACAGTTAATTGACATAGCCTTAAATTTCAAATTGTTAAATAGTTCAGTTTCATACCAAAATGGCTCTTCTTAAAAATATAACCTGGACGCATTCCAATCTTCTAAGCAATGTGAGACTTACTTACTACCCACACCATGCCATCTCTAATGTCCAAATCCAACAAGAAAAATGGAAACAAAAGTCTAAGACCATCTAACAGATGAGATAGCAAATAAATTGGATGAGCTTGGAGTTGATGCTTATATTATTTATGATGGGCTAGGTCCAAATCAAACTAACCAGTCTATTTAGTAGGCTTTCCTATGTATGTTGTGTGAAAGTGATTGAATATTGGTTACCCTTTCCTTTTAATAGGCCTATGTTCAGCAGCTTGAGAGTAGTCGACTGAAGCTGGCACAGCTTGAACAAGAGCTTCAACGAGCACGACAACAGGTACAGTATAGTTTTTCACATTTGAAATATTATCTGTCTGTATTTCAAGAAATATTGGAGCTTCAGTCTTTGTTTCAATGTAGCGAAGTTTTTGTTGTAAATTCCACTTATCTGTTTGGCACAGGGTATTGTTTTGGCAAGTGGTTGTTTAGGCGATCAAAATCATACAATGGGAGGAAATGGTACGCTCTACATTGTTTGCGTTTGTTTATTTGGTTCTAGTATGATAAGCAACTGAATAAATTTGCATGCAGTGCTCCTGACACCCAAGGTGGTAGATCAGTAAGTACAAGCAGACTTATTTCTGATTAAGTTTCCTATCAAATAAAATTTCAGGAGCTTTGGCATTTGATCTGGAATATGCCCGGTGGCTTGATGAACATCAGCGACAAATCAATGATTTGAGGGCAGCTTTAAATTCTCATGTGGTTGATAATGAGCTGCGCATGCTTGTGGATGGTGTAATGGTGCACTATGATGAACTTTACAGGATCAAAAGCATTGGTGCGAAGGCTGATGTGTTCCACATGCTTTCAGGCATGTGGACAACTCCTGCAGAGAGATGTTTCATGTGGTTGGGCGGGTTCCGATCCTCCGAACTTCTTAAGGTGACTAACTTCTATGCGTTTTTAAACATAAATCTTAAGCATGTGAATGCTTTTGTAAATCCTCTCCATGGCTGGTGATATGTCTCTGGTAAGATGGATCTTATTGTGAAGTTTTTTGGTTTTAAAACCAGGATTCTTGTCATGCAGCTACGTAGTTGATATAAATATGCAATGTTGATCTTATTTATGGGATCAATCACTCACTTCTATTTCGCAAATTTTCACCTTAGAGAACAGGCCTGATTTGTAACCAGGCATGTCCCTGGTAGGCCCACCAGTTCTTTTTGTGCAGTGGCTGTGATGCCTTTGTAAATTGATGACATCTTTAGCATAGTATATCTTCATCCTTCATCTGGTGTTTGATTGAAGCTGTGCAACGGTTACCTTCAGTTGCTTGCAGGCCAACTAGAGCCATTGACAGATCAGCAGTTGATGGGCATATGCAATTTGCAGCAGTCGTCTCAACAGGCAGAAGATGCCTTATCTCAAGGTATGGAAGCATTGCAGCAATCTCTTGCTGAGAGTGTTGCTTCTGGTTCTCTGGGCCCTTCGGGTTCTGGGGATGTGGCTAATTATATGGGTCAGATGGCAATTGCGATGGGCAAGCTCGGCACACTTGAGAACTTCATTCGTCAGGTATGATACTTGAATTTCCATATAATATATCTTCCCAATGTATTCATGCGCTATACTCTTCTCAGACTGAGGAATATGATGCTGTGAAAATGGCTGAAAATAAAGTAGCTGATGATCGCCCTATCCTTACAGTTATTGGGCCAACTACACCATAGATAACCAAGCATAGGATTGTGTTGCAAGATACAGTACTTAAAGATGCGAGTGAAAATGGCTGAAAATAAAGTAGCAGATGGTTGCCCAGCCCACACAGGTTGTTGGGCCAACTATACCATAGATAACCAAGTTCTTCATTGTTTCATAACTTCCGGTAGTCTAATGCCTATTTTCTTTTCATAGGCTGATCTTCTCAGGCAACAGACATTGCAACAGATGCATCGCATATTGACTACACGGCAAGCAGCCCGGGCATTACTAGCCATCAGTGACTACTTTTCGCGGTTACGAGCTCTCAGTTCTCTCTGGCTGGCTAGACCGAGGGACTGAAGAATGCAATTATGTGAGGTGCTAGCCATACATTTTCATGTTGTTGCTAGTATTTGGGTGTTAAAGTTGCATAGGGATCAAATGATGATCAATGCTGTTCATTCTTAGCTGTTTAATCTCCATGAATGTGAAATGGAAACTGCAACTACTAATTGGAACCAAGATTGAATGGGCGACTCATTGCATACTTGCCAACATTTTATATATGAGGAAACGGACTCCGCTCTAGGCATTTCCACATTCAAGCCAAAAGGCGCCACGCTAGATGGGCATGGGAATGGTTACTCCAGGGCTGAGTAATTGCTGGCCCCGAAGTGTCATACATGTAAAACCATGTTCTTAGCATGTCGTTTGCCTGCTGCAAATCTTCTTTTCATTCTCTCTGGACTTGAATGGCACTGCTGGAGAGTATGTATAGTTATTTTATTACCATGTCTTTCCAAGTACTGCAGATTAGTTTTATGCATTAGAATACTCATCGTCTATGTAGCCCCTATGCTGCTTGTCAGTAGGAGGGAAAATGCTTAAATGAAACTGCGTTTCGTAAAGTGTGTATTACTTGCATATTTGACAGGTCTACTTTGAGAGGTAAGGGAGTGAGGGACTAAAAGGGTATTAGGCCAGGTTTAGCATTTTCATTCTCACATTGTAGGTTTCGACTAAAAGGGTATCTAGTTGGCAATGATAAAAACCACTAATGGTTGGAAAACACACTTGGAAAGATATGCCTTCCGATTTCGTAAGTGTGATTTATGAGTTGTTAGTACTTTATAATTTCTATATTTATTGATTGTTGATCCTTAAAACTAATATTACAAAGAAGGGAAAAAAAAAACAAAAAGAGAAATAATAAATAAGGGATATTTGCAGATGACCTCCCAAATTTTTGAAATTTGCAATTTATGCGCCCACAACTTCTGATTCTGTAAATGATCCCCGTTTCAATTTTGTTTACAAATGACCCCTCGATGTTGAACAGTGTTTGCAAAACCTTTGAAAACTGGTTAAGAAATCTTAACATTCCGCATAAAATGAGCAATGTTCGTAAGGATGTTGGAACTAGTTCACCCATTTGCACTATTTTATGCCATCAATCTCATTCATTTGTTGTTATTACTTATTTAACATCGCTTTAATTCATTTTAATCTGGAATTTGTGTAGGCCGCAAATAAGATGAAAATTCTTTCGGGGTTTGTATTCACTCTAAAACTAAATTTATTTGGTGGTCTGTCTATATTTATTTTTTAATCAAATTAGTATATTCTTAAGTATAACGATGCAAATGCGGCTCCCTTGAACCGCGGCTCTCCATAATTATTTTGTTAATTCATTTCTTTACATCTTATAGGGTGTGTTTGATAATTGATAGAAAATGTTAAATTAAAACTTTTCAGTCTAAAACATTTTAACTTTCCACAACTATTATATTTTTAAATTATTATTTTTATATTTTTCTATACAATTACTCTATTTTTCAATCATTTTTATACAATTATACCCATAATTAATCTATTTATTTTAACTTTACCTTATTTACCATTCATCATTACCTCTATCATATTACATCATTTGACAACTTTTACTTTCTAAAACTTTCCATCAAAAGTTTTATTCATTACCAAACAAATCCATACAATTATTTTATTTTTTAAATATTTTTACAAAACTACCTGTACAATTAACTTATTTTAATTTAATTTAATTTATTTCTTATAATTATCTTTATCATATTACATGATTTTTTCTATTTTAATTACTTTTATACCAAACACAAGATGCGTGATCATTTACGATTAGTCGTAGATGGCAGTCATAACACTTATTTTTAAAAACTTTCTTGAAATGTTTTAATTAAGTAATTAATATAAATGTACATTATTTATAATTAATTTTTACTAATTTTGAATGTGTATATATATCTATTTTACATTAAATACACATTTTTACCTTTACGAAAATGACCATAATATCCTTGTGTTCATAAGTATAAAATAAATATATATACACCTTCAAAATTGATGAAACATAGTGTGGACATCCTTACCTTAGAGGAAAATTACATACAAAATAAAGCAATAATATATAAAAATATATATACAAGCCCATCTAGAAGCTGGTGGAAAAATCCACCAAGATAGCTACAAATGGACTCATAACTAATAGCCCATAAAGAACCAGTTAAGCGGGCCAAAGAAATCAAGCCTACCAGTCTAAACGGGCCCATGCAGTTTCGACCCGTAGGAGCCAAGCTCCATAGCAGCAGTCCGCTTGAAGCAAAAGCCTTCAATAGGCCTTCATAGCAACAACCCATCAGAAAACAGGCTCATCCAGTTATGGCCCACAGGAGCTAAGCTCCAACAAGCACAACCCACTGAGCAAAGCCTCCAGCAGCCCACCAGACTTCTCTACTATTCAGCAAGCCCATGAAAGCAAGGCTCCAGCACAGCCTAAGTCCAACAACACTTGCCAACAAATGACGCAACTAAAACGTGGCAAAATATGTTTTATCCAACAACCCCAGTGACTACCAGTAACATGCTATTACCCAGAAACATGTGGAGAGCTTCCCACGTTTTAGTAGTAACTGGAATCCTCTATAAATAGAGGACCATTCCAGCAGAAGAGGACACAAGAGACATCCCAAGTGGAGAGGGAGATAATAAAGAAATCTCTCATGCATTCCATCTTCCAGCTTTCTCCAAATTTTTGTTTCTCATTTTTTATTTCCATTCCGTGATCCATGTAGCTGCTCTGGATCAAGCAGATTGTTGCTGTAATTGTTCGATCTAGAGACCGAAATCCTAAACTCTGTAAGATTAGTACCTTTTATTCAATGAAAAAGATTTGATCTTCCCTTGAAGATCAGTGACAACTTCATCCAATTTTGCAAGTTTCTTAGCAATTGCGGTTGTGCATACATGTTGTGATTTATTTGATTTGTTACTAACAATTTTAGTGTTATGAAGTTACAGTTGGTCTCGTTCATGCCATTCAACCACTTCTAGCAAGATGCACCGCTTTTATGGTAAATAATCCATAGGGAAATGACAACACTTTGATATTATGTAAAGACCAGTTTACTAACAGATTATATTGCCTAAGAATGTAGGATTTCAAAGCATATATTGTTGGTCCAAATGCTTGAGATCCCCAAATTCGAGCTCAGGTCCATTTTCTGGGGAATATACTAATAACTTTTTTGTTTAATGACAGCTACAGGTCCAAGCTCAAATTTTACAAGGATAGAGAAACGCCCTAGCCATTCGTAGCGCTCGTATGAGGCGTCACACATAGTTTATAACTAATGGGATCCACTTCTATGAAATCTCTTTTATCTTTAATATCTTAATAGTTGATGTGAAATACATTCAATCTATTTTATTTAGCATCATTTTTATTATTATGAAATTTTTTTTATTTGTTAAAGTATCCTCATCTTATATGTGAGGGATGATCATGTGCGATATATCGCATAGAAGACAACGATGCTATATGTCAATCATTGTCGTCCGTTTAAAAGAAGCCGTTGGGGCTGTTGGATGCCGCCGCATGATTGCCGCACATTTTTACCTTCGGGAATAGATAAAATTTTTTGATAAAAAGTTATAGAGAGTAGAAGTTGTCAAATGATGTGATATGATAAGGGTAATGATAAAGAGTAAATAGAATAAAGTTAAAATAGATAGGTTAGTTGTATGAGTAGTTGTGTAGAAATGATTGAAAAGTAGAATAGTTGTATAGAAAAATGTGAAGAAATGATTAAAAAATAAGATAGTTGTGAAGAGTGAAAAGTTTTAGATTGAAAAGTTTTAACTTGATAATTTTTACTCATTAACAAGCACACCCTTAAGCTCTTTTGACATGCATTGAATGCATGCTTCAGGTGGCTTGTGACGTATGTGAGGAGAGAAATATTGATGGTAGCCATCTGGAGCCATCTGAAAAATTCAAGAGAGCTGCCTAGCCAGTTAGAAGAAAGTAGCAGAGAGTTGAAAGAAATTTACGGAAAAAAGCAGCTTGAAAAATCTAGCAGACGAGAGATCAGCAGATGGCCAACAAATTTGTTTGAGTATCCAACAGAAATATATCACAATTGCCAGTCCAAATCCAGCAAAAAAATTAGGTGCCGAAAAATCCCAGTCATAAAATTAGATGCCAGAAAAATCACGGCTGCCGACATATCAAAGCTATCGGAAAATCCTGTAGATGTGCGGACTGTGTTCCAAATAAAACCCACTTCAGGATCGTGTAGCCATCATCCTCAGGAATGAAACAAAAAATAAAACCCACTTGTATCATTCAGTGCCTATTGTAGGATTTACATATAGGAAATCATACCAACGATGCAGTTAGTGAGAGCATAAAAACTTTGTTCTCCAAATCTCTGCATCTAAAATGAGGAGTGGCCACCACAAATTCTGGTGAAATGGCAAAATTAAACACTTTCTCATGATTTTAATATCTAAAATTGATTTGTTAATCTCTTGCACACTATCAGAGTTTGTATTTGTTGGTCTCGAGTTTATGGTAAAATCCAAGAAAGAATGGGTGAATTGAGTCCTTTATAAATCTTTAGTACTTTTGAAACTTTAACAATTTGTGAGTTTAGTCCCATTGAATGAAAATATAGAGAGTAAAATAGAGAGCAAAAGAGATCAAAAATATCAACACAGAATTATAATGGTTCGATACAACCTTTCTTACTCCACTTTTTTAAGAAACACAATCTCTTGTGTTTTGGGTTTCGTTATTTTAACAAAAATACAACTTTGTTCTCTTCTAGATTATAACTTTAGGGGGCCTTTACAGCAATAACACAAGTAGACGACGAGTTCTACTATAATCACACACTACTTGTCTCAACTTGACCTTGGTCTCCAATACAAAGTCAAATATTTAATACAATAAGATTAATATGAACAGAAATGAATCTACATTTTACAGATCGCGTAGGACAATTGAAGTGCTTGAGAGACTCTTGAAAACTTGAGAAAGATGATTGCTTTTAGCTCTTGCAGTGGAAAGTGTAGGTCTCTCTCTTCAGAACATTTAATGCTCAATAGATTGCTTGAAGGAATGATGGTGTAAGCTTAATGAATGTTCTAGTTAACCTTCATAACTCCTCTTGACGTCCTTTAAATAAATGTGAAATTATTTTGAATGTTGGAAGGTAGGTGACATGAATTTAATCCGTCAACGTTCAAATTTTTATGACTGTTACGAGCCAAGTCGCATCTGGAATTGACTTCGGATGCAAATTTACCCAAGTCGCAGACTGAAGTCGACTTGGGGTATGAGTTCAATCTTCTCCTTTCCTTTCCGAGAGTTTTGCTCATTGTGTTCTTCTTCAAGTTCCATTTTAACATCAACTTAGTCTGGGACTTGATGCAAGTTGCAAGTGAAGTCGACTTGGGTCGCAACTTCACATGACATTGTGCACTTGAAACTTTAAATTTTCATAATTTGCAAACTTGATCTTTGAATCTTCATGTTTTAGTCTTTTTATCTTCAATTTTCATTTGGTCTTCAAAATGTAGTCTCCTTTGAATTAAGTCTTGTACTCGAAACTTTAATTCTTTATGGTTTGCATTCTACTCCATTTTTTGATATTTGAGTTCAATTCTTCGAGTCTTGAATTTCTCGGCATTAAGTCGTGTACTTGAGTTGACTTGGTTCTACAACTTGACCCAAGTCACAAGTGGAGTTGACTTGAGTATATAACTTCGATATATGTTGCATACTTGAACCTTCAAATTCTTCATCCTTATCCTTGAGTTGTCCAAGTCTCGTTGCTGAGTTAACTTGATATGAGACTTTACCTAAGTTGCATGTCAGAGTCGACTTGACTTTTTTAGATTCCTTATTGATAGCTTGAAGTCTCCTAAGTCGTAGTTGGAATCAACTTGGGTTGCGACTTGAACTAAGTTGTAGTTGGAGTCGACTTCGATTGCAACTTCACTTGCTCACGCGTCCCCACTTTCAATACCGATAAAAAAATGACCCTTTAAGTCGATCCCTGAGTTGACTTAGGAATCGACTTGATTTAAGTTGATTTGTCATATCTTGTTTTTGAAAAATTCTAACTGAAGATTATTTTACCAAACATATTAGTACCTTTAAACTCTCAAATTTTGGTTGTTAATCATCAAAACATGGGTTGCTTTTGATTTGCTAATTGAGTCTACAACAATATTTACTTTATTCTATGGCATATGCCTCGTATATATGAAGCTTGGAACGTGCGGGCCATGCTTTTTGTGCACTGTTTGGGCTCTCTTCAAGATAAGGAAAGCTATTAACTCAAAAAGTGCAATCAAGTCCATATCACTTGCAAAATCAATGATGAAAGCTGCTGCCAGTGAAATGTAAACATGCAAGTATGACGGAATGCTATGTGCTCTTCCTCTTGGTTTTTTTGTCGTTATCTCTCCGTAGTAGTCCGACGAGAAGTTATTTGCATGTAGCACCAAACTGGATTGGGGTTGGAGTTGCGTAGGAAGAGCCGTTAGATGGAAAATTTAAGTGATGTCTTATCTTTGGCGCAGTCGAGTAGTGAATTTCTTTGGCTGCGAATTTCTTTTAGCTCTCTTCTAGCGAGCTAGGCAACTCTCCTCGAATGGCTCGCAAATGACTTCCTTCGATCGATCGATCGATGTCTCTCTCTCTCACAGGTAAGGGTGCAACTCGGGCTCATGAAACTTGGGTTCACCTCAACTCTAACCCTAACCCTATTTGTAAAACTTCAACCCTAACCCTAACTCTAACCCTATTTGTATACCTCAACCCTAACCCTATTTTTGAAATTCGGGCTCGGGTTGAGTTTCGGGTTGACATTCTCCTATTAATATGTCTTTGTTACTCATCCTATATATAGTTTTTATCACAAACCTGTTGTATGAAAAAGTTTTAAAAACAGTTTATTATATGAAAGGAAGAAAAATTCAAATACTTGTTTTGAGCCTTCTCTTTGCATCAAGTGGAATAATAGCTATATTTTTTAGAACGTAGAAGTACAACTGTTTTCCATTCTGCAATTTAACACAAATATCACAATTATATACATCAATATTACCATCTAATTATAAGATAAACCTTATCATATCAAGTGCAATAAAATAAAATCATTCAAAAACCATAAAATATCAAGTCGAATAAGATTATATTAATTCAAGCATTCAATTCCAAATTACAATATTCAAGTTAACTTCAAGTCTACAACACAAGTCTTAAGTTCGAATAATCAAATTACAACAAACATTACAACCTCATGTCTGAGTCCTTGTATTCTGATTCGATCATCCTGAGGATTGGATAGGTTGAGCATGACTCTCCATCCTGTGGGTAAGGTCTGTTCAGGCCTCAATTTGATGACGGTTTACCTAAAAGCTGACCTAGTGCTGCCTGAGTAATAAGCAGCCTGAGTTAAATTTGACCACTCTTAATCAACATCCAGCTAAGTTATTGTTGTTTTAGGCATGGTGTTCTTGGCAGTCAATGTCCTGAACGGTTGTTTCTCAACTGAAATTGTTTCTTGGGTGGTGGCATTCATGCTTTGGATGCAAGGGTACATGAAAAATTAGTGACTATGGGGAAAAATTGTTTTTGCTGGTGAACGTAAGTTTTAAGACGGTCATTTGGACGCACATGGACGAGTTACAGAAAAATGTACAAACAAAAATTACCTGACAACTTTCTCTCAAAATTCTTGACTGTGGAGAAATTGCACTCAACCTGAAAAATTTTCTTTCTTTTTCATTTGTTGTTGGATCCAACAACAGGTTCTAAAATGCTGCAATAATAAAACAGGAGAGGGACATTGATCAATAAAATGCGACACATCAAATGGATTCTTTTATGTATATATTTTTTAAGAAGAAAAAAAGCCTAAAAGCATCCCTATGCATATCCAAGTTCTTAACATAAAGACTTCGGGAAATTGACAGGCTACTACGAAAACATAGGTCTAATCAAAGAAACAAAGAAATGACAACTTTTGTAGAGATTTCAGTATTGGTCTTGATGAACTAAAAGAAGATCAGAGAAACAAACTGAGTAGCTAGAGCAGCTTTGGCCAACTGTAGCATAGATAAGATGCATGCATACAAGTAAAATACCACCATTACAATCCAAATCAAACGAGAAGAAGCAGCATACATGGGAGATCTAGAACCCAGATTAGCGGCACCACTTGCAGGATGGTTGTTGGTATATTGGACTGAAATAAATCCTTCCCCTATTGCTAATGCATACTTGGAAGACTGGGCATTTGGGTGGCCTCGAGAAAACAATCCTGAAAAGACAACCTTCAGGGTCATGGAAATCTAGTATAAAAATAGTCCACTCATCCACCAATGCAACTTCTACCAATTAGGAACTAATTGTCCAACAAGCAGAATCAAGAGTATAATCAAGTTGTTGCGCTCTTTGCCATCTGGTTTGAATGACTATGAATCTGATCCATCCTATGCTACTCAAGTAAGCACATTTAAAAGCATCATGTTCCCATAAAATTGATAAATAGCCTGAGCTGGGAGAGAGATCACTCGTCATGGTCCACAACCAAAGTATGAAATTTATTACTAATTCTTGTATGTTTCTAGATGTTCACCAAATGGTGATGCTCTCAGGACTGTAAGAATCAATTATTTAAGGAAAATGCACTATAGATTCATCTGGAAGCTATGTATCTAGATGCTGATAAGAGGGTATTTCTTCAATGTAGGGACACTGCCGGGGCTGATGCGGGAAGCTGCCGGCGCAAGAAGCCACAGACTGAAGGACGCAGTGCTGCCGCCGGAGAAGAAAGCCAAAGCTCCAAAACCCTTCACACATCCTGTGCGGCGAAAGGGAATAAAAATCCCCAAAGCTCCCTGCCGTTTTCTTCAACTTCGGAGAGAACTTCCATTCCACCGGAACCAGCTTTCCGCAACCCGATCAGAAGCTTCAAGTCTTCCATTTTTTGCAAACCCATTACCTCCGGCATCGTTCATGCAGGGGGCCAGTAGTCAGCAGTCGGTAGTCGGCACCGAAGAAGACGACGCACTCCGCGGAGCAGACACAGTCGGCAATCGGCAATGCAGGGGGCTAGTGGTCGTCGGTCGGCGCAATCGACGACGCACTCGACGGAGCGGACGTAGAGGGGCAGGGCGGCAGGCTGGAGCGGGAAGGAATGGGGGACATCAAGCTGTGACCGAGCGGGAAGTCGATATTAGGGCGCCATTTTGGGAAAAACCCATCTTATATGGCTACTGAAATCGGGTTCGGGTTGAGCGGGTTAGGGTTCTTATCAACCCGGACTCGGACCGATTTCAAATCGGGCTCAGGTTCAACCCAAAAAATCGGGTTCGGTCTCAGCAATAGCAGGTTCTAACATTACCTAAATCTGGGTCGGCGGGCCGAGTTCGGGCCGAACCTGGCCCAAGTTGCACGCATACTCACAGGCATCACAGGTCTCTCTCTCTCTTCCCTCTCACAGGCAACCTGAAGCATGCATTAAATGCACGTCAGAGGAGTTTGAAATATGCTGCGGGTCGTGCGACGGCATCGAACGGCTCCAGCGACTTCTTTTAAATGGACGACCACGATTGACATATTGCAACATTGCCTCATGTACGATATTTCATATATGATCACGCTTCCATCTATAAACGTGTAAAATTAATATAATAAAATAATTTAATATTGAATATTAATTTTTAGACATCTAAATTATTTAAAATATCATTACTATGTGGACTAATGATTTTATAATGTTTTAATGCATTCTAATATGTATGTGAACGGATCTAAGCGGTTTTCCTAATTTACACATACATACATTTATTTTTGAGCAAATGTAACCATGTGTATATTTAATTTGGATAAAATTAGATTTCTTAGTGAAAGAAATGATTTTAAATACAATAAAAGGATTTAATTTTACTTCCTTCAACTATGACTACATGGAAGTACTTCTCCGTAACCTATAGTTACATAAAGTAGAATCCATATATATTTACATTAATAATTTTATTAAAAAAATTTAAAAATAAATATTATGACTGGTCGCATGGGAAAAAGATAGGAATATAGAAATAAAAACAGAAAAAATAAGAAAGTTAAGTAATTAATGTTGACTTTTTTGTATTCCTCATTCTTCATTCTTATGTTACCCAACGCACTCTAAATTTGAAAGGGTTCGAAGTGAATATTGTATTATAATTTATACGCGATAAATACATTGTGGGCAATCATTTGCAAAATCCGAAGTCATGAGGCAAAATTGCAAATTTAGTAATGTGGGGTAATTTGAAAATATTCCTAAAAACAAATAAACAAAGAATGGAGATCAAATTTTTTCTTTAAAAAAAAAATGTAACCCCACTTTTTTGTAGAATCTAATGGAAATCCCTAACTCGATAGATCAAAAAATCAAAATGCAGCGTCAATGCTCAGTTCAAAGCCATTAGCAGAATATTTTCGAAAAAAGAAAAAAGAAAAAAAGCCATTTGCAAAAGCCGTTGGATGTACATCCCTTTACAAGATGGAAGACAGGTGGGTGCTTCTATCAAAAGATATCACTTAATCTGCGTTGTTTAATAAATTACAACGTTTAAAAGAAGTCCCGGAACCCAACCACGTGTGCAGCCACGTAGGATTTGGGCAAGATTTTCGCAGCTCGAAGTCCATCTGGTGTTGCAACTTGCAACTGTGCAAGTATGAGAGTACAAATCTCACAAGGTTGAAGCACCTATATGCAATATCTCTACTTTTCTTGCAAATAGACTAATAGAGGGACTTTATTTTTTGCCTCAAACAGAAGCCATAACATTGTATTGAAATATTGTTTTATTCATTCTTTCAAGCGGAAGGTTGTTTTATTTTCATATCTTATTGCATGAATCGACTCAACCAGAGTGAGTTTGGTCCCCCACCTAAGATAATTATTGATTAAAATTTTTTCTAACCCGCTATCACTAAGGAATATTTTCCAGCACAGAGCAGACGTGGAGCTCATGTATTGAAGTCCAGTTGATTATGAAGATGTAATTTATGAACATTTCTAATTAAATCCCATTTCTGGAGTCTAGATTTTACAAAAACATTCTTAATTGTGTTTAGGGCTTGGATTGGATGAGTGTAGGATGAGAATTTAGAAAGTAAGTGTATTGGAAAAGGATAAAAAGGTGTATTCGGATTGGATAAAGGCATGTTGAGAAATGTAAAATTCTATTACAGAATCATCCTATCCTATCCCATTCTAGTATAATCTTAGCTACGAAGAGACTGATCCATCGACAACTCCTCGAATGCCGTGGATTTGGTGATTTATTTCTTAATCCATGTGCCTCAAATCTGTTGCTTGCAGAGTGTACTGATAGTGATTTGTTTTCTTATTCTGTTTCTCCCTTTTTTTAAGTTCTCTAGGGAACAACTCTTATTTGGAATATGTTCACCAAATCAGAGGAATAACTAACCTCCATGCAAGGTGCTCAACACAAGGCCCAAGGGAGGTGCAAAGTCAAGGTCATGGGGAACAATAATGACAATCTTTTCTCATGCAGAATTGCATTAGATTCAAAGAACCTAAATTCATTACATTTTAAAATATGCTGTTTGCATCTGCCTCCCCCTTTTCTCAAGATTTCACATTTTTATCCTTAATTATTGATTTTCTAAAAGGGGAACGATCTTTATTTATTTATTTATTTGTTTTTTTTTAAAAAAAATTCTCTATAGTTATGCATGATATACGAGCACCCACACGGGATCGTTAGGATTTTGTAAAAATGCTCCTATGAAAGCAAAAACCGTTGATTAGATACTGGCTCATCTCGAAACAATCATAAGGCATGTAATAATGTTATATTCTATTTGAGTTATGTAGTGACTAGGGAGTAGGTACTCTACCAGAAATTGTCGTTTTTTGCAAACAAATTCATAAGCGAGAGCATTTTTTTTTCAAAAGCGTTATGGGTTTAAAATTGCAAAATCTCAAATGGGTGAAGACTTCGATGCAAAATAATCCTATATAATAAAATATAATTATTTTGATACCTTTAGGTGGACGTCAATTCATATGACCATCTAACTTGGTAGGTAATCAATTTGGTTGGGCAGATTATCTTCAAAATCAAGGTAGCACGCAATTTCCCCAATAAACGTTCTGAATTGGAGCAGGAAAGGATAAAGACAGATGAACTTAGACAAAAAATGGGCCAAAATGCCTCCAAGCTATTTTGGAAGACATTTCTATTTTGTAGCAGCCGTTCCTACAATTTATACGCCGGCAGATTGGGAAGCACGCTTCTCATGAATGAAGTGGCGGGAAGAACGTGTATGAATGATATGGATTTTAAAATTAATATTTAACATTAAACTGTTTTATTATATTAATTTTAATATTTTTAGATGTTCAATGCACAATAATACTAGAAAATGATGGATTTTTAAAAACAATTTAAACAATGTTAAATATAATAAATAAAGTGAATTTCAACTACGGATGTGGGAAAAATGGTTGAGGTTACGTAAAAGCGGAATATTACACTAGTAAAACTCTTTACTTTAAAGTGTGCCGGGCAATCATGAAAAATTGTAGATTTAAAACTTTCTACTCTCCACAATTATTGTATCTTTTAGTTATTTATTTATATCTTTTGATACACCTATTTATTTTTCAATCATTCTTCTATAGTTACTTATGTGATTAACTTATATATTTTAATTTTATTCTTTTTACACCAAATTTTTTTTTTTTCAAAAGTTTAATGAAATTCAAAGATCAAACACACTTTGAATATCCCCTTCTTACTAAAAACAAAAGATTGGTTTAAGCTCATGTACAGATGTACTGAGTAAAAATAAAATAGCCAGCCATGGAAAAGCCGCGCAGCAACCACACAGGCACCCGAGTAGATTCCATGGTCCGGAACCCAAAGTAAAAATTTAAAAATAAAAATCTCCTTCGCATATTGGTCTGATTCACATTCTTTTCTTATCCAATTAACCATTTCTTTCCACTGATAAACACAACATTGACGGCCCCAAATAATTTGGAATAACCCAAGTACTTTATTATTGCATGCAGCTACTGATGACACTTATTATTATTTTCCTTTTTCTTATTACATATTACAGAGAAAATGCTTGCCATTTACAGATGAATGAATACGGGAATGCATGCTTCAGTTTCATTATGTACAGGAGCAAGAAGTTTTCTAGAGTGCTTGTCGGTTCTTTCCAATTCTATGCTCTGTGGTTCTTTCTCTCTGCAACAGATTTAAAAAAAAAAAAAAAAAAAAAAAAAATCAGTGCCCAGCAACTAATATCTGGATTTTCAGAAGATAAAGCCCCCAAATTCATAGATACATCTGGAATTAATTACCCCCAAGAAATGGAAAATAAAAATTACTCACTGGCTTTTGGTTTTC
The DNA here is from genome assembly GCA_030490835.1 of Annona cherimola. Classification (NCBI taxonomy): domain Eukaryota; kingdom Viridiplantae; phylum Streptophyta; class Magnoliopsida; order Magnoliales; family Annonaceae; genus Annona; species Annona cherimola. Next base: position 63,334,858 of record CM059973.1, on the reverse strand, counting down.
TTCTGTGCTTGGAAGAATGAGGGATGAAAACCCCGGTTCCACCGCTCTCCTTGCGATTCAACCACCCAAATGACCAAATCTGCAATTTGCAACATTGAAATATGAGATTGGCCGAACCAATCACCCCCAAAATCAACCGAATTGATCTTTTGGGTGCAAGCCCATGTCGTCAATCCCCTCATCGAGGCATGAAACAGGGGAAAGACAGAATCAAATGCAGTAATTGAAGGTCTGCTCTGCTCTTACGTACGTTCAGCATGTTGGGGTCTTCAGCAATGAGAAGGGGAACTCCATGCACGTTGGGGCTGAGGCAGGAACTCCCATATTTGGAAATTTCCTTGGAGAAGCCATCAGTGGAACTTGGAGATCTCCTGTCTTCTTCGGATCCATTCCCTTCTTCCTCTTCTTCATCCATCATCAACGAAAGTATCCACCTTTTCAGATCTTCATAGAAGAAATCATCATCAGCCCCACCAATCCCATACTCTTCCATCTCTGCTGCTACGTTTGCCTGCCAAGACTACTGTAGAAAAATGCACGAAAAATGGCTCATGCATGGAATCTATTTATAAACCGCGAGGCTACCCTGCTGGTTAACCACCATTTTTGCCATCTTATGCCTCCCCAATTTATTGTTTTTTCCCCCCATATTATAACCGGTCTACCTTCCGAAGGTTTCGATATTCGAGCCACGTCCTTGTTTTTGCACTATGCACTCTGCATTGGATTTTCCAAATTTTTAAAAACCATGTATTTAAAATTATTTATTTAGTCAATCGAAAACTTTTATAATTCATAATGTTAAAAAATATAATTATAAAAAATCTCGTACAATTGCATTTTTTATGATTCATATAAAACTCTAATTAAAATAATTTGTGATACAATAAAATTAATTATATTAATTGAAAAAACATGATTGATGGTTTAGAACTTTAAAAAAAAAAACTAAAAAAAGGAATCTAATGGGTTGCATATTGCCCCTTATTTCATAGAAGAAAAGCTCATATATTAATCAATTGGTAGTCAAATTTATTCAATTCATGCATGTATCAATTGAAATAAAAACGGTCCAATATTGTTTGTGATCGGTGGGCCAGTCACCACTATATAGAATAAAATAAACAGCGAATGACGAGTGGGGAGGTGGGAAAGGTAGGCGTTATGGAGGGGAATCAGAGAGACGTGGAGGGATGAACCTGGCGCCGTACGCCATCTAGATTAACCGTTCACGTTAGAAAAAGAAAGAGGACATTCACATTCACGGCTGTCGCATTAGTTATTTTCAGCTGCCCTTGGCAAGTTTTCAATCGCCTCCTCGGGTTTTCATTATTTGCAAATTGGAACATTTTAGATTGGGGTTGCTCGTTGCCTTATTTCAAGATTAAATTAGGTTGAAGTGGATTTGGTAGAGGTGGAATTTTGTATTTTGCATGAGCGGTAGGTGAAATTTCCACCCACCCGCTGTTAATTGGTTCAAGAATGCATTAGATACCAGCATATCTTGTTACTATTGCCCTAAGATTGAAAAATAGACGTCATCTGTTGAATTGTACTTTAAAATAAAAATTGACGTGGAAACACAAATCATATCAACAGGAAAATTAAAGGGTATGGTACGAAACACATTTTTTCACACCATTTGATACTTTATCAATCATAACTCTATTTTATGTCATTATCGATTCTTTGATATTTTTAAAAACTTTTTTATTGGTACATTCTCGAGGAGCCTGATTATATAACATTATGATGTATTTTAGGCTAAAATACAATATTCATTTGCTTTTACAATTGCTTATATTTTTTAATTTTTCTTTATGAACATATTTACCTAAATATATTCAATATATGTGCACTGTTTTGTTATTTTACGATACTTTTATATATTGATTTTTGATTTTTTTAAAAATTAAAATTTTTAAGGGGTGAAATGACACAAATGCCCTTGAAATTGATATTTTAAAAAATTAAAAATAAATATGTAATATTGTAAAATGACAAAACTTTGTATACGAGTGAATACAATTAGGTAAATATGTTTATGAAGAAAAAAATATAACTAATTATAAAAATAAATAAATATTGTATTTTAACTTAAAATACATATTGATGTATATTATTATGTTCCCATTCTCTATTGTACTTTGTACTATATATATATATTTTTTTATTTCACCCTCTTTCAATTACATGCTATCCAAACAAAATTTATAACTCCAAGGACTGCAGGATTTTAAAAACTAGCATGAACCACCTGACATTTGTGCGCACAGCGCTACCAAGTAGTCACTTGTGAGTTCAAGTCTCCTATGGTGGGAGGGTTTCGGCTATGTAGAAGTTTTATCTCTCCTAATATAGATAGGGAACTTTGTCTCTCATGAGCTTATGTGGGCGATTATGGTTTCCCAGAAAAATGTGCATGACTGTAATATTAGATGTATTAATGTACAATACTAATAAAAAATAGCTTGTATTTTTGCAGGCTCTGTTTCTTCTGTGGCTATCGTGCCATATAAGCGGTCATTGCTTGACCTGTATTTGGTTTTGTGCACATGGGCACGTATGTATTTAGGTTCATGCAATGTAGAAGTCCAAAGTCGAGACAGAAGTATATATATTTAATACTAAAGTCTAATGATAATTTTCTTTTCATGTTGCGGGACGAGATATAGTTCACCAACTTCTGGTTGGATTGAATTATTAATATATTTTCTAGATTAAAGGGTGAGGATTAGTCAATATGCTTTTGTCCAATTTGGGTAGTGAGTATAATTGGGATGTTTGTTCTATTGGAATTGGGCACTTGGTGGTGAAAAATGGAGTAATTAGCAAGTTTAATATGAATTGATGATATGACTTGGGAGAGATGGTGTATAGATGAGCAGTGGTGTGAGGTGCATCTCTTTCTTTTCTTCACGTTCTTTCCCTAGTTCCCCAGTCTTAGAAAGAACTAAATTAAAAAAATTCAAGGAAGAAATTGACATGGCCGTGACGTTCGGGTAGTTAACATCCCGATTCCCAAGCAGCACAACTCAAGCATTATCACTAATTAACTCATTATTTGTAATTAATTCATATATAATCAATATTTTATAAGAGAGCCACTGATGGTAAAATCTTTCTTACCAATTGGTTTTAATAAAGTGTGTAATTAGACGACTTACATGTGGTGTCTACACGTATACTATTCCTTCTCAAGACCCGGACGAAGAAAGGTTGGTTGAATTCAATAACAGATCCTTGCCTTTGATTTCTGTCATGAATCGGAGTGATGAGAAGCCAACTTAGCATCGATTTAGACTTGTTTTCTGGACGGAGAACGCTATGAAATGATCAGCTGTTCTTTTAACAATATGGAAGATGATCAGTTTTTCTGATGTCAAGAAGATGATCGGTTTTAGGTCAGCTATCAATTTAGACTTTCTTAAGTTAGGGTAAAAGTTAGGGAACCGTTCATCTACGTCTGGTAGGACATGGACCAGTCCAAACACTCGTTTAAAATTTTTTTTAGTATTTTTAAAAAAAACATTTAATCTAGATTTATGAATTACAATTTTTATCCTTTTTAGATTTATATAGTTTTCTTTAATTTTAAACACACGGGCATACTCCTGTGCCTGAAATTCAAAAAATATATGCACGTATCTAACAATAATAAAAATTGGTTTATAGATTATCTGCCTCTAGATTAACAACTTCAAAATAGTTAAAAAAAAAAACTTAGGAATGGGTTTTAGAACCTGTCGAAAAAAGATCAACTGCCTTTAAGTTATATCATTTTTAGGGGGTTTTATCATTTCAAATTGGTTTGACATAAGGCCATTTTAGATAAGTTCAAAATATTTTATATTTTTTCAAAATTTATTTAAAACTGTTAACTAGGTGTATATCTATAAAAAATTTATTATTTTTGGATATATTTGTTTTGAATTTTTAAACATAAGAATATTTTAGTCATTTTAATTTAAATAGTTGGAAATGACTAAAATATCTCTATATTTAAAATCTAAGATAAATATATATACATCTTTAAAAATAATAAAACTTTAAAAATAAAAGTATGCTTTTGGCCTGGTCGCAAATCATCTTACTTATGACGGAGCATTTTTTTTTTGTATTGGGAAAGTGCGAAGGAAAATATTTTAAAATTGTGAATTACGCACTATAGTAAATTGACACATTTGACATGCTTGGCCCCGCACTTAGAAGATTTTAGAAATTCAATTCATTATTGGCTTTATCATTACGTATACCAGTCATATTTCATGCTAGCAAAAAATAAAAATAAAAATAAAAATGACATTTAATCAAAATTTCTTATTTGTTTGAAAATTATGAACTTTTTAAATGTTTATACCATCTAAAATAATATTTGCATATGTTAGGGATACCCATAATGCACGTCAATCTCTCATATGACCTGACATGAGATAAGACCCATAATCATTTTACTGAAGCTACTGAACTTAGTGCATATAACAACTCAATTCTTGATTCAGTTGACATACAACTGTAAGGAAGCACTTAGAAAATGTTGCATGTTCAACTGCTGCGTATGCAAACGAATCTCATTCTTATCACATCTTTAATTAATCAGAAGTGTTCTCTTATTAGAACTAAGATAACAAAAGTATCATACAAATAACCTTAAGCCAGTAAGTATTTTTGACATAAGGAGTTTTCATTCATCATATATGGTATACATACTTGAATCCTATCTTTCTCCCATTTGGTTCTTGTCATTTTTCTACTGGCTTGAGTATTCGAATGCATAAATTAGGGAACCCTTTGTCATAGTTCTAACATCTATAAAAATAGGTTACGCTCCTTGGTCAACTTTCAAGATCCTACTTGTCCATGGTGCACGACTCTATCATAAGTTGTGTCATCTATGGAACAATGTGAAACTATACTACGGTTAGAGATGAAAATCACAACTCAAAACTTGATCACTAAGGGGTGTTTATTTTAACATAAAACTTTTCTCTCCCTACGACTTTCTTATTTTTTAATTATTTCTTCACATTTTTCATATAAACTACTATATTTTTCAATGATTTTTATATAATTATCCATACAAAAAATCTATCTATTTTAACTTTGTTCTCTTTATTCCTCATTATTATTTCTATCATTTCACTCCATTTCTCTCATTTAAAAAACTTTTGATTCATGGTGCAACCATCTCAATACATATTACAATATAGGCTTGAGACATTTTTATAACTTGTAAAGAGAGACAACGAGCTTTACCTATCAACTTTTTTCGAGAACAAACCCCACCTGAATAAATGGGGAGACCAAAGCTCCCAAAGAAATGGAGAGACAAAAGTTCGCTATAGAGCTATGCTTGAGGGGATTTGACTCCTAGACTTGCTGGAAGCAAGCCAGCTGCTCTCACCAATCGGGCAACTACCCCGTTGCACAGTTTTTTATTTTAAAAAAATTTTATTCAAAATTTTTATTACTTGCCAAACACACCTTAAAAGAATAATTTGGACTAACAAAACTTGGGAAACCAATTTACTATAAAGCCCTTACATGTTCTGCCTATGGCCATATCCTTGGAACTCATAGCCTCAATCTAGAAGATGACAATGACTTGTTTGCAACAAGCTTTGTTGATGTTTTATCAGTAAGTTTTGCTCAATGTAAGGCATACAAAAATAAGGTGTGACAACCTAGATGGTCTTAGTTCTCACATTAAATCATGTGATGAAGGCACAACCATCTAATGGAGGAAATGTAGAGGGATGCATGTAATTGATAGGTCAATACCACTCGTCTAGCAAAAGGGTAATAGGTTAACATCAGTTTTATCTCAATTTAAAAACTTTTATACAAAAAATTTTCATTTAAAAGTTTTATTACTTTCCAAATATATATGAGTAAACTCATTCTCTATTTAATCAAGAGCTGAAATAAAAAAAAAATAAAAGCATAAATAAAATTAAAGCACCAATCATCTAACGTCTTGTAATTTCTAGCATATTTTTCATACAAAAAAAATGATCTTCCACTTACCTTTGTTAAATCGAGACTGAAGATGAAGGAACAAATTCACAAAAATCCAACATAACCTTCTTCTGTTCTACTTACCCATTCTCAGCAAAATATCACTATGATAATTTTTTAAGAATCACTCCCTTACAGACTTCTCTTCCCCCTTCTTATTCAGCTCTCCATTGCTCTACCCACTCCCCCTTTCTTCTTAACAAACCTCACTTCGAGCCAGCACGAAAGAAGCGGTCCTTTGATCGTATATGACAAAAGTGGGCCTCATGGCAGTAGAGAAAATAATAATAGTAATAATATAATTAATATTATTTATGAACACTCGAACCCATGACACCCCAGTATCCCTTTCCCTATTCTAACCATTTAGCTAATACTCTTCCTAAGATAATAACTCAATTATTATTTCCTATACCCATTTCTTATGGTCAAACCTTCAACCGTCAAAAAATCAACTTGACACATCAACCTTCATGTCAAATAATATACTTTTGAAAAGTATATATTACATTAACTCTATCTAGAACTTTGTAGTTCTGGAGGAAGAGAACATAATAGCATATATTGCCTTTTTGATGTGGTTCACTAATAAGATGAATCCCATAAGAAGTTATATGTCTAAGTCTATTGGCATCACTTTAATATCAAGAACATGGATAATCACTTAGTTTATAATTAGGAGTGTAAATGAATTGTATTGGGCGAGTTAAAGTTTAAATCTAATCCTATTCTATTTATACTTAATTTTAATCATTTTATTAATCCATTTACTAAATCTCAACTCCAAAATCCATTTATAATGCATTCAATAAACCAGTTAACAAGTTGTAAATAAATTTATCTGTTAAAACTATATAAAATAATTAAACTAGACTCTTGAATGCTAAAAAATGTTAATATCTTACAAATATATCTAATAATAATAAGAAATGACATATAGGTAGTACAAGTCTCAATATTTCAATGGAAACTTCATAAGTCGCAACGATTTCTTCTACACTAATATAAAAATCTTAAACACAGGTTGTTATTGGGTTAATGGATTAAGAGGATCATTATATAGGTTGATGGGCTGACAACATCCAACTCTATTCCATTTATTTAAGTCAAATGGCTGCTAAGTTACAACTCATATGGTCATTGTGTAGTAAGAAGACCGATGGTTATATGATAAAATAGATATGATATGTAGCTATTCCTTACTAATATCTCTTTTAAGCATCCTTGAAAGGACATGGTCCCAATCATTTTTTTTATGTTGATGTGCTAGTGTAGCACAACCTCATGAGCATGTGATGCTCATAAAGATGGTTATCGCTAAATTTAAAGTGAAATAGAACATGGTTTATATCAATAGCACCATGGCTATATTGTTCAAGCTTGCTTCTACCAAGTGAATATCCCTAAAAAACAACAAAAAGAATTCTCCAATAAATCATTTAACTTTTCAGCATTCTCAATTAGAAGCATTACTCTTTCAGTAACATTGGTAATAACCAAGGGAAGATACGATTGGTTTATACATCTTAGTGGGAGATGTCCTGTATGAGTACAATATGGTTTTGAGTTGCCCTATGCTGACTCACACTAAAGTAGTAGGGTTAAAACTATTTGATTGTAAAAATGTTAACCTTGAGGAAGGAATCAATACCTTCAAGGAGGATCACGAAGTCACTTAGGAGTGCTCTGTAGGCACTCTTGACATTAATAAAAAAATTTTTTTGCAGGTGAATACTCTCAATACTCATGAGAACAAAAACATATACATAGAACTAATTGAAAAGCTTCTTAGGTATTTCTTGGAAGAGCGAAATCCTAATAGACAAATTTAGTTAGACTTCCTTTTATTAGAACAACAACATGATTGATTGCTAATTTAAGAACTTAGGATTTGTATTAACTTTTTATAGTAGTAGGGTGAGTTTGTAAATTGATAACTTGATGCAAATCAAGTGCTTGTCATTAAGAGCACTATGATTACCAATTTAATTAAATTAGCATAAATATATTTGTGACGCCCCCAACCCGAGCGTCACATCCTGAGCCTTACTTTAGGATCGTTATTGACTGGTAAACGTGATCAGAATTATTGCCCTGTCACACAGCGGGATTTAATAGATATTTATCCAGTTAATTACAATTCCTTAATAATTAATTTTATAATATTTTTTTCATCAAGTACCCATTCAAGTCATCTTTGACCTAATATAAACATTTCATATCAGATATAATCATAAAAATTCATAACATGTTCATCATCCATAGTCACTTATTCATAAAATACAAGTCGTAACATAAATCACATAGGATCATAAAATATCAAGTCATATTATATTCCATCACCATAAGTGTCACTTAAAATAAATCATCAAGTTTTTCCATTCTTCCACGCCCAAATTTTTGCTCATTGTTCTCCTCATATCTTCACCTGTCTATGAGTTTGGAAAACAAAACGTGAGTTGTAAACTCAATAAGCAAGCTGTATATTTTTCAGGCAATACATTTTTTAAGGCATATTATTTAAAAGCATTTCTCTCAATTTGGTTATTTAAAAGCATTTCTCTCAATTTGGTAGGAAACACTTATCAAGTGATCAACTACCTGCACAGCAAAAACCTTTTTACTTAAAATATCTTGGAAAGCAATTATTATACCCCCTCGAGGGTATATCATGATAATGTGATGCAATGCATGACATCATAGGATGAAAGCTAGCTAAATGATCATCCGTCTTCATCTTCTCCCATTTTAGGGAGGCGCCGCCGGCCCTTGGCCTATCTTAGCGACTTGGTCACACTAAAGGGGGACAATCTGTCTGCTTACACCTTTCAAGTGGACCTCATGCTTTGTGCACATGAACCATTCTTGACATGCTAGTATGATTTTTCTTACATAAATTCATAGGACAATATTTTTCGTAAACATTTAACAAAGCAGTTATGTAACTCAATTAGCAAACACGTATTGAACTAAGGAATGACCATCCTTAAATACCATAGAAATAAATTCAAATATCATTTGTTAAACCAATAAAAGCAGTTGGAATATCATTTGCAATTATTTTAGGATAATTTAAGAAATAAAATCATTTAGAAAATTTTGTTTGCTTACCTTGGTCACGTGAGCTTTCTGGATCTACCTTTTCTTTGCCTTTGGCTTTGCCTATACATATAAGAATGATATACCATTCATATAAATTTTATTTGCTTGCATTCAACTTAGTTTTCTAACCCATTTTCGTTGATATTCATGACCCATTTGAATTCCAAGTCGGGTGTACATACACAACATACTTATGCATCAAACCATTCATTACACCACATGTTCAATTCTCATATTTAGGATAACATTTATACATATCATAACACATTGATTAATCATTCATTAGACACCATATGAAGTAATAAACCTCCAACTTATCATTTTTCACATATTTTTCATAATTTACATATTATGTTTATCCTTAAGCACTTAGTTAATGTCATAACCCTCATATATTAATCTCAAATTTTGGGATCACCCAAACAGCAACATAATCTACGTGTTTCATCACATTTTTCATGCATTTTTTCATTTTGGAAATTCATATAAAACATTTATCATTTTCTCATACTTATCTTTTCATATATGTTTATTTTATAACACATAATTCATGTGTTTCTTAAAACATTTTAAATCACAAACTTGCCTTCTAATTCAGTGTGATTATACACCTTAATTAAAACTTTATTTAGTGTATTTTTACAAAATTTTAATCCACCAATTATAGGGTTCCGAAACAACAACTTTGGGACCCATTTTATACACTTTCAACGTCCCTTTTTGTTGCTTATCTCTAAACAGATTTTTAATCAGTGAATTTCAGCAACTGATCACACTTTTTTTAACTAAAATTTAGGGTATTATCACATGTTTAAAATCCATAATTTTATTCCTTTCAAAACAACACCTTATATTTTGGATACTCTTTTCACTCCACTTTGCATGTTTCTACATGTGCCCTAAAATTCCAGATTTAAGGCAAACTTAATCAACTTATTTTAGATGTCTAAACATCTTAGATTTAGAGTATTTACCCTCTAAATCATTCATAAATTATTTAAGCAAATTCATGTAACATATACATCACAAAATCATGGAAATCAAGTCATATACATAACCCTAAATCTCATTCTTTCTAAAATTCATAACTCATGCTTAAATCAGTATATGTATTTTATTAAATCATGATTCATAGCCTAATCATGATATTATTTCAAAACAGCAACTTATTACATGGATTTAAGAAGTTTCAAAATAGATTATCAACCGATGTCTTTTTCTATCATCCACTTCAACTTCTTAAATCATAAAAATCCATTCATACCATTTAATACCCATTCAATACTCTAATTAAGGGTGTCATAACTTTGCCATTAAGGGTTCATTATGAACCATATTCACGTTTCAAATTTTGAAGTAGAAAACTTAGAATTAAAGAACCTAATATATAATGTATACTTATTTAAATTGAGTCACACTTAAGCCCAACTTCTCTAGCTTATTTCCTTTGCTTCTTTTCTCTTTTTCTCTCTTTTTCTCTCCTTTTTTCTTGGCCTTTTCCCTTGCTGGAATGTGGACGTGTAGCTGCTGGTTGAGGGGTTTTTGCTCCTTGAAATTTTCTATCTCCAAAATCATATATGTTATGGACGTCCCCCTTAAGTAATGGCTGAATTTTCCAGCTTTGTGGGCCCCATTTTGCACGTGATTTGATGTTATTTTAATACATATTTATCTCCCTTGCTGACATGGAAAAACGTGCTCTATGTAAATTACATTTTACCTAAGTAAAAATTCATCAATTATCCATAGCATTAATAATCGCAATGTTGTCCACCTGAGCACGTCCGCTTCAGTTACTGTTTTGCAATTTTTTTTCACAAATTGCAGCCTTAATTAATGGGTATTTATACACCCTAACTATTAAACTACTTAGGTATACATTTATCATTTTAAAAAAATCAAGAAAAATCAAATAGCCAGCCTTTGGACGGTCCATATTGCAGCTCACTTTGCTGTCCACTTTTCAATGTCCCTTTTCAGTTGTCATTTTGCATTTTTTTCACCATCTGCAGCTTTAATTTAATGGTCATGTAATCACCCTAGTATTTAGCTCAATTAGGGGTCAATTTAGCATAAATAAAAAAATAAAAAAATCCAAAAGCCTGCCATAACCGTCCACCTCTCTTCCATGCTCCAATGTTGTCCACTTAATGATCATATCAAAATGGCCTTGATTTGATATTTTTGACCACGATTTTCTACCCCATTTAAATACTTATGATCCCTAGCTGACTTAGGTATATATTTTATATGAAAAAAAATTCACAAAAGTCCAAGTTAAAGGCTGCTTGGACGTCCCATGTGTGCCACCCATGCTACACTCTCTTGAGCTAGTGTATTAGCTCCAAAATCAGCATTTATTCATGAGATATTTTCATGAATTTTTTCATTTTAGTAATTCATAAAATACCCTGCAATTTGCCTCCTTTTGACACATCATTTATGCATTTAATTATTTACTTAATCACTTTAACTTTCACATAAATGCATGTTACTTTAAGGGGTGCAAAAAGTCAAAAGATGTATCCCATTTTCGTGCAAGCCTTATCCCATCATCATTAGCTTGATCAAATACTTTCATAGCCTTGATCTCATAATTTTAACCGTTCAGTTCAAATTTCGTCTCATTCCGACTTTTCTAGCTCGAAATATGATCATTTGAAGTCATCCTTGGATTTTGGATGGTAATACTCGATTTTCACCCTAATTTCATCAATATTTTCATAATAGAACTTTTCCATAAGGTTAAGCACGAAATTATGTGCTTTCCTTTCAATTTTCATCTTAATCCGCCTTATAGGCGACAAGCTGTGAATTTTCTAACATTCTCCAACTTAACTCTATATTTAGCCTCTGAATTTTCATTAATCACATTATGAAAATTAAATCAATAATTTTTAATCCTCGTTAGGCCACTTTAATCGCATTGACCCATATTGACTTATAGTGATTGATTTATCATCATTCATAGCCACTGACCTAATTGCGACAATTTATCAAAATTGCAAATAATTCATTCATAATTAAATTAAATCATACATGAATCATTCAAATGCATATACATGAATCTTATGTAGGTCAAGGTTTCACAATATTAAAGTTAACATTATGCAAAAGGTAGTGTAAAATAATTATGAGTCGTGTACAATCCATCGAGAGATAATAAAGTTTTGAATTATTTAAAATTAATATGCTTTGCAACAAAAGAGAGATAGAGAGAGAAAAGAGAGAAGTTAGAGAGAGAAGGGAGGAGAGAAGTTAGAGAGAGAACAAAGAGAAGAGAGAAAAGTTAGAGTAAAAGAGAAGATAAGAGAATAGAAGAGCTAGAGAGAATGGAAAGATTGTGGTGAGAAAAGAGAAGAGGGAGAAAAAAAGAGAAGATGTAAAAGAAAGAGAATGATAGAGAAGGAAAAGAAAATACAACTAATTAATAACAATGTAAATTAAATCTAAATTAAGAAAGCAATTAAAGGACTGCATATATAAAATTTAATCTACGAAAGCAAAAAAATGCATTAAATTTAATCTAAAAATTAAAAAGTAAGAAATAAAATAGGAAAATTTAATTAAAATTACAAAGAAAAATTTAACAACTACATAACAATAAAAGCAACTACAAAGCAGTAAAATAAAAATTTATATCACCCGAAGCAAAGAGTAAATCTCCACTCCGAGCCACTTATTATTGCTTATCCCACTTAAAAGGATTTCAAGATAAGGAGCCGTCTTTTTATAAGTTATCCCAATTGGCGACCTGGGATTCCTGATTTCCATTGCTGGAAACTGCCTGTCTGCTCGTTGCCTTTGGTTGCCGCTATGCTTGAAATAGGTGGGACGGGCTGATGGTGGCGTGCTGAAATTTTGCTTGAAGATGTTGCCACACTTTGTTGCTGCTGATGAATGTAAGAGGTCGATCGGTTATTGGGCTAATTAGTGGCTATTGGACTGTGAATGGATTATGCGGCCATGGATTTGTTGTGATCTTGATGATGCTTGAATTTTCATTTGCTTCTTGGAATAAATTGCCGACTTGCAGCTTGAGCAGCTTGAGTTGGGGCTGCGGAAAGTTTAATCAGAATTGCTGCTATGGTCGGAATGGATGGCTGAATGGATTATGCGGCCATGGATTATTGATGGATGGCTAGAAATGTGGCCTGCAATTGTGCATGGCTGCTGCAATTGGTTGGACGGTTGTTTGTAGAAGGGTTGGCCCGTTTTTGAAGATGAAGTTACCGATTGATTGCAGGTGTTGCTGATTGGATGCAGCTATAGCCGGCAAATTTCGTGGATGTTGGTGGCTGAGATTTTTGAATTTGTAGATGCCTTGTTTGAATCTAAAGAGGGCTTGCTGCACTTTCAGTGCTTATGGTGGTTTTAATGGTTGCAAGGATTGGAATTTTGGGAGCTGCTCGGTGGGTTTGGAAGCAGGACCTGAGATAGTCAAAGTGCTCGGTGACTATCTCAGGTCCTGCTTCCTATTTGGAAGCAATTGGCAATTTGCCTCAATAGGAATCAACCACTACCCGGATATGGGTTCGACTTACTTCGTCAAGTCGTGGGGTTGAAAGGAGCCTTCAAGAGAATTTTTTTTTTTATGAGTTAAGTGAAAGGGGTAAATCAATATTGAATGGGCATGTGGACTGACTTATGCATAAATTGACATGTATGAAAGGTAATGTAAAGATAATCCGAATATTTCATGACTTACAAATAGAGTAAAAAAGATTAAAAAAAGTAGTGGAAAACAACTAAAATTAGAGTGCATGAGATCATATAGTAGCATAGCTTGTGTTTTAAAAATATGATCCATCTTGTTGCTAAGGGGGCATTCAAACAATGGGATCACACAAACCTATGTTATTAAAAACACGACCCACGTTGTTGCTGTCACAGAATACAACCTGTGTTCTAGACAGTAGACCATTCCATATATGTGATAACACATGGCAATGTTTTGAAAAATGCGACCAATATTCTAAACGTGGGTCATATAAAAGGAGTGTGAACTCATTTAGGTATTTTAGATTTTCTCCTCCTCCTTTTCTCCCTCCTCCCTTCTCCCTTTTCCACCGTTCAACTTGACTTTAAATCATTATAAAGGCCTCCTAAATCACACTCGAGATCATCCACTTACGTGAAAGAGCTAGAACTTTGGAGATTCAAGCTAAGATTAGAAGATTTTGGAGAAAAATCTTAATCTAGGTAAGTAACTTTTCCAAACAAATCTTAGATTTGAGATTATAAATAAGTTGTTTAACATGCTCTATGGACGTTGTATTTTGATTTCTTTTGTTTGGGCATATTTGGATCATGGGGATGGAATTGTTGGGACTTGAAAATTTTGGTTTAAATTCGAAATGTAAGTTATGTAGAAGAGATTTTTCATGATAATATACCGATCTACTCGAGTTTGTTTCATTAATTATGAGATTTATGAGTTTTTTTATATAATGCATATTATACATTTAATAAAATAAAAATGTAAAAGTTAATGTGTTAAATTCATATATAAATTGATGTTTAACTTCTAATAATGTGGGCAACTTATTATTTGTGATTTGAGTTATACTTGATTGTGTTTTATACAACTTGGAGTATGTGTCAACTGGATTTTTTTATGCATTAGTGTTATCCTTGATGCATTGGCTTTGCATGGGCATGTCAAACTAAGTATGTGTAACATTGGCGTGACGCTCCCAACCCGAGACATCACATAAAGCCTTACTCTAGGATCATTATTGATTGAAAAATGTGAATCAGGATTGTTGCCCTAATCACGCGGCGGGTTCTTAAATTGAATCTCGTCCAATTTTTTTTTCCGTTTCATTCCTTTTCCTTTCACCACATCATCTCTTTACACTCCACTTCATTCATTTTAAAAGCAATGATATACTTGTAATTTGTTACACATAGCATTTTCAAAATGCTACTTGGTTCCCTTTCCTTATACACATTTTCATCATCTCACCTATTGACAGTTGTCATCAACTACACATATCATTTATAAATTTTATATTGTTCCCTTACATTATTGGTTTTATCAACCTGGCCATGCCATAATCATGTAAAATATATTCATCTTCAAATATTCAACATACATATTTGTATACATACATTCAGTCATCAGTTCACATAGAATTTAGAACTTTCAATAAGTTCACATACATTAACATACCTTAAATATTTCAGTCATACCGTTCCATACATCGTAGCTAACCATTTTAGCACACACATGAATACCATGTTATATCTTTCCTCAAATGCTCAGGTTCTTTACTTTTTGAGCTTTGTTGTACCTGTCTAAGGTTTGAAAAAATAAAACATGAATGAGAACTCAATAAACAAGCATTTCATAGTTAGACAAGCATTTTCCTGTAAAACATTTTCATAAACTTCTTTATATATATATATATACCTTTTTATATCCCACAACTGGGCTTGTCAAAGGCGATGAATATGCATATAAATCCTTTTAGGTAATTCATGTTGTTCTTAAATGGACATATTTATGTCTCAAGACATTTTTATATAAACCCAATTTTTCCAGTGGACATTTTTATGTCCTGAAACCTTTTTCACATAAACCCTTTTGGCAGTGGACATTTTCATGTCATAAAACATTTTTCCACATAAATCCTATTTGGCAATGGACATTTTTATGTCCTAAAACATTTTTCTTGTAAATTATTTTTTATAATCCCATTTTGGGGCTTGTTTAAAACAAACAAAGCATATACATGTAATCCTTTTTCATGAATGCATTTGCATAGAAAGCTTTTCATCTCAACTTTGATATTTACACTTTTTATGTAAAACACCTTATTTTTAAGATAAAATTTTTCATATAAAGCTCATATACCTCATTTAGGGTAATTTTTTTTGCATAAATAATTTCATATCCAATTTCTGGGTTTTTCAAAAGCAAAATATATACAAATGCATTTCTCCTCATCCAGTAGTGATACTTACCAAGTGATCATTCTATCTTTTAAAAGAGAATCCATCATATAACAACACACTAGCCAGGTAGTCGTTCCTTGAACCTGCTCCCATCTCAAGGAGGGCGTTGCTGGCTCCCTGCCTTCCCTTAGCAACTTTGCCATATGTAAAGTGGGTCCCGGTTCATTTGCAACCGTCTCTACAATTGACCTATCCATTATTCTGGTGCATCATATATCATAATATATATCCATATGCTAGCATAATTTCATGAAACATCACAAACCTTAGTCCATGTCCTTTTTAGCAACTTGTAAAGTGGGCGTACCCACTTTAATATATTTGAAATTTAGTTTTAGGATGAACACCCTTAAATAATTCTAGAAATATTTAAGTAAAATATTTTGATAAGTATTTGTAATATTTGAGAAAATAATATTTTTAAAAGTGTTGCTTGTAATGAATCGTAAAATCATCATTATAAAGGGATTTTAAAGCATTTCAATATTCATGACAAGAATTTTTTTCTCACTAACATTTTCTTTAGCAAAGGATATGCATCATCTTCCTTTAACTACCCTGGTATCTTATGTTTGTCCACCCATCATCCTCGTCCTTTTTATGTAAGCAAGAACTTGCATATTCTTTGAATACTGTTTTGGCAAGCAAAAATCAATTTATTTTGTACAGATAACTTATCGGGTTGGCCACCCTTAAACCTTTTTTAGAAACATCCGTATAAACATTTTCAAGACTTTTTCCTATTTAAAGAAAATCAAAACTTTTCTAATAAACCATTTCAACCAATAAACTATTTTCAAATCATCGTTTATTTTAAATGTCATGTCAAAGAGTAACAATTTCTTTCTATAAATCGAATCCGTTTTTTTTCTTTCATAAACATACTGGTTTTTCACAAAATCCTATGGGAGTAAACTCAAAAACTTATTTGCAACATTATTTTATGCAACAGTCAAAAATCCCATTTTTCTTCATAAAATCCTTTAAAAATAGCATATTAAAGAGTGCGTTTACTTATAAGCAATTCTTAAAATCATTAATGTAAAACATTTCCAATCTTTGCAATACTTAAGATAAAATAAATATTTTAAGGAGCGTTTTTTGCTTACAATGAAGCAATTCTTGAGGCATTTCATTAAAGCCATAATTTTCAATATATGTGTTTGCTCACTTGTAAGAAATTTCTTAAAAGCATTAATATAAACACTTTCAATCATTTCAACACTTTAGATGAAATTAATGTTTTAAAAAGTTTTCTTGCTTACTTGTTATAGCTCCAATCCCTTTCTTTTGCCTTCTCTTTGCCTTTGCCTAGGTAAATGAAAATAACATTTTATTTATATTCATAAAATTTTAAATACTTGCATCCCTTAGGGTTTTCCAACCCACATGAATTTACAGTGAACTATCTTAACCCACTTTTCTTTCAAGTTGGGTGTCAACTTTTCTAATTCATCCATTGGTGTAACGTGTGATTCCATTGCTGTTGGCCCCGAGTTTATGGCAAAACCCAAGAGGGGAGGGGTGAATTGGGTTCTTGAAAAATCCTTTGGTAAATTAAAACTTAACCCCTTATAATTTCAATCCCCTTGATGAAACGTGATATGAGATAGAATGAGAGGGTGCAAATGGAATATAAAAATGTAAACAATCAAACCAAACAAGAGACAACGATATATAGTGGTTCGGGCAACCTTCCCTACTCCACTCTTCCAAGCACACACCCGTTGTGTCTTGGGTTCTACTATTGTATTTTCAATACAATCTAGAGCACCCGCTCTCTTCTAGATTCTAGCTCTAGGGGGCATATACAACAATCACTTGTTGGTGAGACCAACTCCAACCAACCAAGTCCAAACGATTGGTGAGACAAACTCCAACCAATCAAGCAAAACCCGTTAGTGAGACAAACTCAAACCAACCCCCTGTTTTGCTTCTTCTTGAATTCGGTCTCCAATACCGATTCAAGGCAACAACACAAAATAAAATAAACAAAAGAGAAATTACACTTTACAATGTGTATTCGATTAAGCACCGGAAGCTCCTTGTCATGTAGATGATAAACTTGGAAGCACACTTGAAAGTTGTAGCACTTGGAAGCTTCAATAGTTATTCAAATATCTTCAACACACATGAATATAAGAAGATGAAAGCTCAACTTGTGTTTTCCTCTTTCTTTCCTTCTTCTCTTCTTCTCTCCACGTTCATTCTTCAACGGTATATATAAAGAAAAAAAGGTTCTAGCCGTTGGAGTGGAGGTTCACGCGCATCTAGAGCTCCAACGTTCGGATTTTCGACCATTACGAGTTGAAGTCGCAAGTGGAGTCGACTTCGGATGAGTGGAGTCGACTTCGGATGGGTGAAGTCGACTTGGGATGCGACTTCGCCTTGTAAAAACTTGCTGTCCAGAATTTTGCCTTCGAAATTGCAGGTGAAGTCCACTTGGGTCTGGAACTTCACCCAAGTCGCAGGCGAAGTCGACTTGGGATGAGACTTCACTTTGCTGTCTGTCCGAAGTCGCAGGCGAAGTCGACTTGGGTCTGAGACTTCACCCAAGTCGCAAGTGAAGTCGACTTGGGCTGAGACTTCACTTTGCTGAACTTGCAATTCATGAACTAGAACTCTTGAAACTTAAATTATTTCAAATTCTCATTTTCATACACATAATTAGAGACAAAATATCTGAGAACACTTAGACAAATGTGTTAGATCCTTTTTAATGATATTTCAATTATTTGTTAATCATCAAAATCAAATTAACCATTCTATTCGATAAGCACATGATCAATAATCTCAACAATTGCAACCATTCTTTTAATTTTAATACCCTTATTTAGGGTAATCTTTCACATTCATTGCAATCATTAAATTTAACTCAACATATGATAGTTTAATACATCTCTTTTATCATTTCACACCTATACTTTACATTTTCACATTAGTGCTCATTCAAGACATTTATTTATGAGTTAGGGCTATTAATTTAAATCTTGAAATTTTGAGATTTTATAATTTTCTCAAAATAGCCCTATATTTTCTCATTTTACCGTATTTCCTTCTCATTTTCGCACATTAGCTATATATACATGTTCATTCCCCTTCCTTGTCATCTATACCTTTCATGCACACCCTTTTAATCACACATGTATTATGTGTTAAGCAAGTTCATCTAAAACAGAATTTTTTCTCTCTATTTTGGCTTAGTTTAAACACTTATTTGCACATTAATTAGGGTATAATCATATAATCAAAGTTCCCCAATTAATTTTTCCAAAACAGTAACTTTTCTTTCATGAAATTCCACTTGGGACGTCCCCATCATCATGCCCTATAAAACAGATTTTTACATTTTTATTTTTAGTCCTTTGGACATCCCATCTTGCTCCATATTTAGGGTATTTTACCCTTATGATTATCCATATAACTTATTATTCAAGTCATGCATCATTTCCACCCTAAATGAATGAAAATTTCACCTAGTTGTTAAACCAAAGTTCTACCCAACAATGGTCCATCAAACATGCTTGGTTTAACATAAATTAGACATGGAAATAATTCACATAATCAATACATAATATATGCTCAAAAAAACAACTTAAATCTGAAATAAATTAAAATTTCAGCATGGTTATCATGTTCATAACAACTCTAAATCATACATATCCTTTTCTTGATGCTTGAATGGAATCTCTCATTTCATTTAATATTTAATAACCCTATCAAGGGCTTCATAAATCATCAACAAATATTCATAAACAAATCAATTTATGAATCATTACCTGAGCTAGAAAACTTGAAAATTATCAAAACCAAACTTGGTTTAACACCTACTTAATGTTGTTAGGTTTTGATTGCTCCTTGCCTAACTTATTTTCTCCCCTTTCTCCTCTTCTTTTCCTCCTCTTTTCTTCTTCTTTTCCTGCTCCTTTTTCCTTCTTTCTTGGATGTCCAACCTGTTGGACCTTTTTTTTTTCTCCTCAACGCTGTCCAAAAGAAGCTGCCCCTTCTTTCCTTATATATTTCTGAATTTTGTACCCCTTAAATTCCACCTCATTTGGGACTTAATAATTCCCATATTTATCCCTTAAATGAGTTCTCATGTTATCCCTTGAAATTCCTATTTTTTATATAATTTTTAATGCAAAAAATCTACCCATTTTGCTCATGTAATCACGTCCACAACTGCCCCTCCATTTTTGTCTTTTTGTGAGCACAAAATTGCCCAATGTTGCTTCCCATTGCACGTCCCTGCATACAGCCCCTTTTCATGCATTTTTTCAAAATTTTGAAGTTGTAAAAATTGCTCAAAATTCACTCCTTCGGACACCTCATTTATACCATTAATTTTTTTGACTTTTGCATTAATGAAACGCCACTTTTTAATAGCGAAAAGTCAAAGGGTTTTAACCATAAGTGGTTAAGCATTTTTTCATGATATTTAGGTTAATCAAATCCATTCATATGATAGAACACTTTATTTTGACCGTTCATGAAAATTTTCATCTCAAAATGACCTTTCTAATGCAAGTTATAGTCATTTGAAAATGTCATATCAAATTTGATGAAATAAAATATTTATCACCATAATTCAATCATGATTAACATAATTCATACCATTCATGAGGTAGAGCACGTCAATATGTGCTTACCTTTCAAATTTCACGTCAATCCGCCTTATGTGCTTCAAGTTATAAATTTTTCAAGTAATAACTAAAGTGATCCCATAATTATCATCAATTAATCACAATTAGTGGAATAATTAACCATGCCACATCATCATTTTCATACCTCGTTTTGTCTTTTTATGCACATTAACCCATATTGGGTAAAAGTGATTAACTTAGCTACTTCACTTAACCATTTACCCTAATCTTAGTCATCTAATTGAGTCATACAATTAATATCAGTTAAATGCCTAAATTACATGTAGGGGTCTCAAATTGTTCTGGGTATCACAATTGGATGCATGGTGGCTAATTTTAGCGATATTATGATGGTATGGGAACTGAGTTCCAAGCTTGGAAGTGGGGTGGGTGGACCCTCTTGAGTCGATGCATGAGCCATTCATGAGTGGACGCATGTTGAATAGTTGAGTAAGTTATATTCTTAATAGTGGCATGCCTTGAGGCAAGTCTAGTGTGCTTTTGTGTGTGTTGCATGATAATTGACTCTAGCATGTACATTCATGAGTATTACCTATCCATGGTTAATTATTATGATTTTACTTTTTATTGACCGTTATTTACTTACTAAGTTTATCAAAAATTCATGTGTTTTATCATTATATTTAGATGGTAGGACGAATGATGAAGCTTAAGATGGGGCTAGGGAAGAGAGCACCTCTAGAGTTGTAACTTGTTAGACGTTAGGGCTTCTTCTTTTGTTTTTAATTTCCTTGGATAATTCATTGACTATGATTTTTTCAAATATTATTGATTCAAATGTTGAATTTGATTCCATGTATTATATATAAGTTGAATATTTTATATTTGTATTTTTTGGAATATATATACATATAGGTGAGTGACTCTTATATTTACATGGGTGGTAGAATGTGGTATAAGATCTATATTATTGTGATAGATGCGATTATATATTTGTAATAGCATTTATTACTTGATATGGATGAAGGTGTCCTAAATAGGCTCTACAAATGATGTACTCGATGTCATCCCCTCATAACTCTAGGGGAGGTGCTGCGAGATTTTAGTTAGGCCACACGACACTCATTGATTGGTTGTCATAAATGTTAGGCCAAGAGTGCTACACAAATCTTACTGTAAAAAAATATAGATGTCTTGCATAGGCATCCTAGTGAAATGTTAGGAATCCTTGAATAGATAACTTACCACTACTTATTAGTTAACTTAACAATAAAGCTCATCAAGTAGAAGAAGCAACATTTAGTACAAAAGTTCGTGCTATCATAATTGAAAAGGTTCGTAAGCTCCTCAAGGTAAGCTTTATAACAAAAAACTTGTATCCAAAGTGGCTGGCTAACAAGGTAATGGTAACAAGTCAAAAAATAAGCAAAGAATGTGTATTAACTTTACTTCATTGAATAAAGTCAACCTAAAGCATAAATATCCATTCCCCAATATTAATTAGCTAGTAGATTCATTGATGGGACATGATCTCCTTTGCTTCATAAACCCTTCTCCGAATATCACTAAATTCACTTAATAGAAGATGACTAAGAAAAAATAACATTAATCACAATATGATACACAATGATATTATTTTATATTAAAAATGCAAGAGTGAAATGTACCACTGAATGATCAACAAGATCTTTTGGAGGAACTCCATCAAGCATGATCCAAAGGGTAACCATTACCATTGAATTGCGACTAACATTATTCAGAACCTAGGGTTTCAATAAGGAGGCAAATGAGCAAGGACTCATAATGCATATGGACATCCTAAATATTTAATTTATAAACCTAAAAAATATAAATATAAGTTGTACAAAAGTTCATGTGGTATTGATCCATTTTGCACTAAATTGATTTATAATAATTAATCCTTGACCGATTATAACTGAATCAATATTTTTTCCTTTCTAGAATTTATTATAAGTTAATTTATGATCAAAAGACTTAGTCTATATAAAATGCAAACCCTTACACACATCATAGGTAGTGATGCAATTACTTTCTATGCAATGTCTAAGACTCTCCTAGGCTCTCTATCCTTATTTTATAAGAAAATATTTAATTTAAGAACTCTTTGGTAAGATATAAATGGAGAAAATGGAATAGAATGAAAATGATTGGGGATTGGTGGGTTCTCATTGATTGATCAAAAATCTACATTATTCATTCCGTTTAGCACCTTTTGTTTAGTCTTGGACCCAGTTTCATCCGCAATTAAAGATATACGTGAGTCATATTTGCTTAAAAATATTTTTTCCATATGTAAATTATGAAAAATGCTTGAATTCATTCATGAATGTATTAAAATATAGCAATATTTTATAGAATCATTTATCCACATAATAATAATATTATTATATAGTTTAGATGCTTAAAATATAATTTTGAAAAAGATATTCAGCATTAAACCATTTTATTAGATTGATTTTATATATTTATAGATAATGTTATACATAATGACATTGGACAAATGAAGTGGTTTCTCTAACATTATAAATTATACTAATGCAATGGATACAGTAGATTTATGCTTAATCATCAAGATGGGAAGAGTGGATGAGATTACAGAGAAGTGAGGCTACACAAAAGCATAATTCATTAAAAAATATATAAGATGTTGAACAATTAATATGTAAATTAAATAATAGTAAAAAGTGTGAAGAGAGTGAAGGTTTTTCTAAAGCTTTTCTTACTTCCCCAACAATATTTAGAAATTTTCAACTGCACACAAAAGAAGATTTTGATAAGTTGCCTTGGGAACATTTCACATTTTAGTAAAGTAAAATATCAAAAGCAAAATTTAAGTAGCTTTCTAAGCCTATATATAGGAAAATATTAGATTGCATGTGGACTATACCATAGTCACGATGTAGTCCACTATAATGGGGCACAATTGATTATGACATTTACATTTACCTCACTCATTGCATTAATAATTAAATTTGTTTAGTGGCATACCAATTTTTAGCTAAATCAAATATGTGTATGAGTCTCATCTTAAAATATTACAAAATCAGCTTAATAAAATATTTTTGAACTAAATATCAAATTTTAAGTTATAATTTAATATCTATATAGATAAATGATTGCATAAAGTATTACTATATTTCAATACATGTAGACTACATTATAATAAAGGTGTAGTCTACTGCAAAATAGACCTCACACATGTTAAATATAAATTATGCTTTATATAATAATTTATCTATGTATAAATCTTATTTTCAATAGTTTAAATGTTAAAAAATAAATCAAAGTCAAACTGGTTTATTATATTGATTTTTCACTATTTTGTGGTTTATGTTGGTCCCGAGTTAATGGCAAATACCCAAGAGGGGAGGGGTGAATTAGGTAATTAAAATTTTTCAACTTAAACAGAAACTTTACCCTGGTTTAGTTCAATCCCCTTCAATGAAACAAAAAGAAAGCAATAAAAGTAGAAATATAAATCAATGGATATGATTTTTATAGTAGTTCAGGCAACCTTCCCTACTCCACTCTTCCAAGCTCAAACCTCTTGTGACTTGGTTCCACTATGTATTACACCAATACAACTAGAGCCTCTACTCTCTTCTAGATTCCAGCTCTAGGGGGCATAAACAACACACAGCACAAGTAGGTGACGAGTTCCACTCCAGTCACACACTACTTTTCTTACACTTGATCTTAGTTACCAAAACTAAATCATGTTCGATACAACAAGAGAGAATTAAAGAAGGTTTCTACACGTTACTGATGTCTAGAGGCAGATTTGGCTCAAAGAAGAACTTATGAAGCAGACTTAATAATTCAGCAAGCAGCTCTTGGCAGTTTAAAAGCAGAGTTCTTCTTCTAAATGTTGGCTTGATCACTTAAAGCTCTTAGGAATAGGAGTTGTGCTCAATTAATGAAGTTTCAGCTGCCCTCCACGTTCATCTTGAATGTCTTATATAAATGGCGAGAGAATTCGAAAGTTTGGAAATAGGTGGCGCATTTAATGCGCCAACGTTCAAAAAATTTCTGACCATTACGACCCAAGTCGCAAATAGAGTTAACTTCGATGCGACTTCGGCCAAGTCGCAAGCTGGAGTCGACTTCGGTGTTGACTTCTTCCTTCAGCGAACACTTTAAATTCCATTCTAGGTCGACTTGGTTCCGGACTTGACCCAAGTCGTAGGTGAAGTCGACTTCGGGTGCGACTTCACTTTCTTAGCTTGGTAGTTGAACTTGAAATTCTTTGGAATGACTTTGCTTGCTTAAATCTCTTTATATTAGTTGTTCTACCAATATTTTTATTACTTAAAACTCAATATATTCATCTTTACGCTTCATGTCTTGAATCTTGAAACCTTGAGTCTTGGAGTGCATGAAAAAAGTCCAAATGTATGATCTTGATCCTTCATGATGAATACATGCAACCTTGCTTGCTTTGAACTTGATTTAATCTTCATTTGGCCTAAGTCAAATGCTTGAGTCGACTTGATCCTCAACTTCACTCAAGTCTGGCATCGAGTCAACTTGGTCTGCGACTTAGCTCTTCAAGTTCTGCGCTGTCAGTCTGAAGTTGAAGCCGAGGTCGACTTAGTCTGCGACTTCGCCCAAGTCGCATGCGGAGTCGACTTCGTTTGCGACTTAAGCAG
Source organism: Annona cherimola (assembly GCA_030490835.1). NCBI lineage: Eukaryota > Viridiplantae > Streptophyta > Magnoliopsida > Magnoliales > Annonaceae > Annona > Annona cherimola. The sequence continues at coordinate 63,309,504 of CM059973.1, read as the reverse complement.
CTTTGCTCCCCGATTTCAACACTGGACAAAAAATGCCTTTTGAAGTCACTGCTAAAGTCGACTTGGTCTGCGACTTCACCCAAGTCGCATGCGGAGTCGACTTCATTTGAGACTTGGGCAGCTTTGCTCCCCACTTTCAACGCTGGACGAAAAATGTCTCTTGGAGTCGCAGCTGGAGTCGACTTGGGGATCGACTTTACCTGTCATGCTTCGTATTTCTTATTTTTATATCCTTAAACATTGCATAAAATATATTAGTAACTAAAACTTACTCAAATTGATTTGTTAATCATCAAAACATAGACTTGGTTTATTTTGCCATTGATTTCTACACACGTTTCCAACAATCTCCCCTTTTTTGATGATTGACAAAACCGATTTGAGTATATACCTTTCAATGTCTTTTTAAAAAAACATACTATTTTATCTTGTTTTGGTATTCTTAGGATAATCACTAGTCTTTTGCATTTTGATCTTAATGAAGTTAACATACATATTCGATTTTCAACATTTGCATATTTCATTTCCAATAATTCACAAATTAAAATCATTCATACAAGCATTTCATCATTCATTCAAAAATAGAACCTAAGCAGAACAAACTTTTCATATGATCAAGACTCAAATCTTAATCTATTCTCCCCCTTTTTGTTAGTTGATCAAAAATAGGGATGACGAGCTTCTCAGGGACATCCGGTGGTGGAGCGGGTTAATCCTCTGAGAATGGCGGGAGCTGCTCTCCCTGAACTTGTGCTCCCCCTCAACTTGTGTTCCCCCTGGACATAGACTTTTTCAAGTTCATTTCTCCTATCTTATTGTTCCTAATTTAACTCGATCATTCCTATATCATTTCTAATTTTATAAAATGATTCTTTGGCTAGAGGCTTGGTGAATATATCTGCAATTTGATCTTCTGTTTTCGTATATTCCAAACAGATATCATGATTTTCTACATGTTCTCTGATAAAATGATGTCTTAGGTATATATGCTTTGTCCTAAAATGCAATACTGAATTTTTAGTCAAACATATTGCACTAGTATTATCACATCTAATAGGTATATCTTTAAAATCCATGTCATAATCCTTAAGTTGTTGTTTCATCCAAAGCAATTGGGCACAACAGCTCCCGACGGCAATATATTCGGCTTCCGTGGTGGATAAAACAACACTAGTTTGTTTTCTTGAAAACTATGAAACCAACATGTTCCCAAGAAACTGACATGTTCTACTAGTGCTTTTTCTATCTAACTTGTAACCGAAAAAATTCGCATCCGAGTAGCCGATTAGATCAAAATCAGAACCCTTCGGATACTAAAGTCCTATGTTGGTAGTATCTACTAAATATTTGAAAATTCTTTTTACAGCTACCAAGTGTGATTCTTTTGGACATGATTGAAATCTAGAGCACATACAAACACTGAACAGTATATCGGGTCTAGAAGCAGTTAAATATAATAAAGATCCTATCATGCTCATATATAACTTTAAATCAACAGGTTTACCTTTCTCATCTTTGTCAATTTTAATGGTTGAACTCATTGACGTGTTTGCCCCTTTGCTGTTTTCCATGACAAACTTTTTTAACATTTCCTTGACATACTTGGACTGGTTTATGAAGATCACTTCACTTAGTTGCTTAATTTGTAGTCCAAGAAAGAAATTTAGCTCCCCATCATACTTATCTCAAATTCCTTTTGCATAAGCTCAGAGAATTCTTGACAAATGATCTCATTAGTAGCACTAAAAATAATATCATCTACATAAATTTAAATAATTAAAATATCTTTTTCTTTATACTTAATAAACAGAGTGGTGTCTACCTTTCCCTTTTGAAAGTCATGATCCATCAAAAATTTATTTAATCTTTCATACCAAGCCCTTGGAGTTTGTTTTAATCCATATAATGCTTTAGTTAATTTGTATACAAATTTAGATTGATCTTTCTCATCAAATTCAGGTGGTTGTTCAACATACACCTCTTCGTTTATATACCCATTCAAAAATGCACTTTTAACATCCATTTGAAATAACTTAAAGTTCATGTCAGATGCAAAGGCTAGCAATATGCGAATAGCCTCTAATCTAGCAACCGGAGCATAGGATTCCTCAAAGTCTATTCATTCTTCTTGTGAGTATCCTTTTGCCACAAGCCTAGCTTTGTTTCTCACTACAAGTCCACTTGCATCTAATTTGTTTCTAAAGACCCATTTTGTGCAAATGACAGTGCAATCATTGGGTCTAGGAACTAAATGTCATACACTGTTCCTTTCAAATTGATTTAGCTCTTCTTGCCTTGCAATAATCCAGTTTTCATTATTAAGAGCTTGATCAATAGTTGTTGGTTCAATTTTTAATACAAAAGCATATTGTCCACAAATATTTTATTTTGACCTTCTAGTTTTTACTCCTTCATAGATGTTGCTAATAATTTGCTCAATTGGATAAGCATTTTTGAATTTCAAATCAGTTGGAGGTTTATAGGAATCATTACCTTTACTTACCCTTTCCTCCGTGGAATTTTCTGGCTTGGGCTCGGTTTCCTCTTGTTGCTCTCGTTGTTTTACTTTTGAATTCTTTGATGTATCATCTGCATCACTTAATTCATCCTCCTTTCTCGGAGTTCAATTAAATTCATCAAAAAAACATATATTAACTTCTCTACAACTTGATTCCTTTTATTGAAGACTCTATATGCTTCTCTATTTGATGAGTAATCAAGGAATATTGCCTCATCACTTTTGGCATCCAGTTTTTTCAAGTTGGTTTTACCATTGTTCAAAACATAACACGTGCAACCAAAAACATGAAAATATGAAATATTTGGTTTTCTACCTTTCCAAAGCTCATATGGTGTCTTTTTCAAGATTGCTCTAATGGTTACATGATTTAGGACATGACATGCTGTACTTACAGCTTCGCCCCAAAATTTCTTGGATAATTTACTCTTATTTAGCATAGTTCTGACCATATCTTGTATGGTCATATTTTTCATTTCAACTACTCCATTTTGTTGTGAAGTTCTTGGTGAAGAAAATGTGTGGTGAATTCCTTTTTCATTATATAATTCTATGAATCGTTTATTTTTAAACTCGCCATCATGATCACTTCTAATGGTCATAATAGTACTTTATTTTTCATTTTGCACCAAGTTTACAAAAGTTACAAATATAGAGAAAGCTTTATCTTTGCTAGCTAAGAGAATTATCTATGTGAATCTTAAAAAATCATCAACTATTACAAATACATATTTCTTTCCATCAATGGTTAAAATATCGGATGACCCATATAGATCCATGTGTAGTAATTCAAGTGACCTAGTGGTGGAAATCTCCTTTTTGGAGGAAAAAAACATTTTAGGTTATTTTCACAGTTGACATGCTTTACAAATTTTATCTTTGTCATATTTCAATTTTGGCAATCCTTCTACTAAACTCTTTTTCCATAAGGTCTTAATGTTTGACATGTTTATATGCCCAAGCCTTTTATGTCAAACTCATAGATCATTGTCAATGACCATTAGATATTTACCGTCTAGTTCGTCAAGTGAAACCAAATATATATTTTCATGTCTTTTTCCACTAAACATGATATGTTCTCCATCAAATACATTGCATATAGATGATTCAAACACAACCTTGTACCCTTTGTCACATAACTGGTTAATACTCATTAGATTGTGCTTGAGTCCTTCAACAAATAATACATCCTTCATACATGCATTTGAAATACTGTAAATGTTTCATTTACCTTTGATTTTACCTTTCTCATTGTTTCCAAAGGCAACAGTTCTATCGTTGTAAGGCTTGAGTTTATGAAACAAACTTCTTTCTCTAGTCATATGCCTTGAGCAACCACTATCCATGAACCACACGTTGTTTACCTTTGCCTTCAAGCATACCTGAAAAATGAGTAAATAAAGCTTATCTCTTTGATACCCATTTTATGGGTCTATTTGGGTTAGTAAACTGATTTAATCTCTGTTGTTCTATTCTTGAAAGTCAAAATCTTGTGTTTCTTGGAACCCAAACTGATTTTGCACCATGGTCATATAGTTTCTTAAAGTTGCATCTATAAATTTTGTGACCCATCTTATTGCAAAAGTTGCAGGTCATTGGTAATCTAGGAGTAAGCCTCCAAGTATGTTGTGGTTCAAAAGTTGGCCTTCTAGTCCAAACAACTTGTTTCCTTTTGGGTTTGTAAATAGGTGCAACTTTAGCTTGATTTTTCCAAAGTTTTGGCACATTTGATTTGTTGTTTTCTCCTTGCTCAAATGTGGAGTATCCAAAACCTCTTCTATTGTTTTGTGAGGTCATGTTCAGAAATATTTTCACACTCTCTCATGGATTAGAGAACTTAGTTAATGATTCATTTAAAGATTCATTCTCCTTTTTCAATTTCTGCACTTCTTTCAATAGCAGTTCATTTTCTTCTTTCAATTGTATTGTTCTTTTTGCTAGTTTTCCATTCACAATAATAATGAAATTACATTGTTATTTCTTTAATGATAATTTATTTCCTAGTTTTTTTATTTTCCCATATAATGAATCATACGCTTGTTGTAATTCCTCTAATTCAGCACATTTGAAACATTCTTGAATAGAAAAATGAGTAGATTGAGAATAACAAAGTTTGGAGGTTACCTCTTCATTACTTGTACATTTTATTGAGGTGACTTGCTCTTCCAAAATTTCCGTTGTGTTCAAAGTTTCTTCTTGCTCAATCCGCGCCATGCAGCATATTCTTGTACAATTTGCTACTTCAAAATCATCATTTGAGGAGCTACTTATTGATGAAGTTTCTTCATTCATGTACATTCGTCTTCCCTTAGGCTTTTGGAATTTTCGGCTTTCTTATCTTTTCTTCTTTTCTTGACGATCCTTTGATTTTTCTTCCTGTGTAGGACATTGAGCTTGCACATGTCCCATACCGCCGCATCTATAACACTGTGTAACCTTCTTTTTTCTCTTTTCTTGGTCTCTCTTTGAAGCCTTTTAAGTTATTTTATTTTCTTACGAACTTTCAAAATTTTCGAGTTAACAGAGCAATGTCTTCATCATCGTTGTGAGATGAGGAGGTGGACTCATCCGAGTTCTGAGTGGCTTTCAATGCAATTGCTCTCTTTCCTTTGTGGTGATCTTCATTTCTTTTCTTGATTAGTTCATGTGACATTAATGAGCTAATGAGGTCTTCTAGCTTCAACGTGTTTAGGTCCTTGGCTTCTTCTATTGCAGCAATCTTCGGTGTCCATGATTCTGGTAGAGCTCTTAGGATCTTCATGACCAGTTCAGATTCGGAGATAGCTTTTCCAAGACCTTTCAAAACATTAGTAATTTTTGAAAATCTAGCAAACATTTCAGAAATGTTCTCAGTATCCAACATTTTGAAACTTTCTAATTCTCTAATCAAAATATTTCTTCTTGTCCCTTGGACCTGAGATGTTCCTTTATAGATAGATGTTAAAGTATCTCATATTTCTTTGGCGGTTAAGCAAGAGGATACTCTATCATATTCAGAGGCAGTAAATGCACAAAATAATGAATTCATGGTCTTAGCGTTGCTCTTAACAATTTTTACTTCCTCATCGGTCCATTTGGAAGCTCTTTCATCAATAGGCAATGTCACACCGTCTTGGATTGCAATCCAAGAGTCCATATCTATAGCCATGATGAGTTGTTTCATATGTAGCTTCCAATAGCCAAAATTATTCCCATTAAACAATGGTGGCCTAGTAAATAATTGACCTTTGGCAAATGTGGGAACGGAAGTGGATTGGGATGCCATATCAAAAGATCTCTTTGGTAAAACTCAAATACCTGCTCTGATACCACTTGTTGGTTCCGAGTTAAAGGCAAATACCCAAGAGGGGAGGGCTGAATTGGTTAATTAAAAATTTTCAACTTAAACAGAAACTTTACCCCGGTTTAGTTCAATCCCCTTCAATGAAACAAAAAGAAAGCAATAACAGCAGAAATATAAATCAATGGATAGGGTTTTTATAGTGGTTCGGACAACCTTCCCCACTTCACTCTTCCAAGCTCACACCTCTTGTGACTTGGGTTTCACTATGTATTACATCAATACAACTAGAGCATCTGCTCTCTTCTAGATTCTAGCTCTAGGGGGCATAAACAACACACAACACAAGTAGGTGACGAGTTCCACTCTAGTCACAAACTACTTTGCTTACACTTGATCTTAGTTACCAAAACTAAATCAAGTTTAATACAACAAGAAAGAATTAAAGAAGGTTTCTACACGTTACTGATGTGTAGAGACAGATTTGGCACAGAGAAGAACTTATGAAGCAGACTTAATGATTCATCAAGCAGCTCTTGGTAGTTTGAAAGCAGAGTTCTTCTTCTAGATGTGGCTTGATCACTTAAAACTCTTAGGAATGGGAGTCGTGCTCAATTAATGAAGTTTCAGCTACCCTCAACGTTCATCTTGAATGCCTTATATAAATGGCGAGGGAATTCGAACGTTTGGAAGTAGGTGGCGTGCATTTAATGCGCCAACATTCGAAAAATTTCTGACCGTTACGACCCAAGTCGCAAGTGGAGTCGACTTCAATGCGACTTCGCCCAAGTCGCAAGCTGGAGTCGACTTCGGTTGCGACTTCATCATTTTGCGAATACTTCAAGTTCCATTCTAGGTCGACTTGGTTCCGGATTTGACCCAAGTCGTAGGTGAAGTCGACTTCGAGTGCGACTTCACTTCCTTATCTTGCTAGTTGAACTTGAAATTCTTTGGAATGACTTTGCTTGCTTAAATCTCTTTATATTAGTTGTTCTACCAATATTTTCATTACTTGAAACTCAATATATTAATCTTTACGCTTTATGTCTTGAATCTTGAAACCTTGAGTCTTGGAATGCATGAAAAAGGTCCAAATGTATGATATTGATCCTTCATGATGAATACATGCAACCTTGCTTGCTTTGGACTTAATTTGATCTTCATTTGGCCTAAGTCGAATGCTTGAGTCGACTTGACTCTCAACTTCACTCAAGTCTGGCATCGAGTCGACTTGGTCTGCGACTTAGCTCTTTAAGTTCTGCGCTGTCAGTCTGAAGTCGAAGCTGGGGTCGACTTGGTCTGCGACTTCGCTCAAGTCGCATGCGGAGTCAACTTCGTTTGCAACTTCGGCAGCTTTTCTCCGCAATTTCGACACTGGACGAAAAATGCCTCTTGAAGTCACTGCTAAAGTCGACTTGGTCTGCGACTTCACCCAAGTCGCATGCGGAGTCAACTTCGTTTGAGACTTAGGCAGCTTTGCTCCCCAATTTCAACGCTGGACGAAAAATGCCTCTTGGAGTCGCTGCTAGAGTCGACTTGGGGATCGACTTTACCTGCCATGCTTCATATTTCTCATTTTTATATCATTAAACATTGCACAAAACATATTAGTAACCAAAACTTATTCAAATTGATTTGTTAATCATCAAAACATAGACTTGACTTATTTTGCCATTGATTTCCACACATGTTTCCAACATTTTAGATATTGAGAAAAACTCTAAAGTTGATAGTTGCATCTAATTGGTTTATTAAGTTGATTTTGTACCATTTATAGATAAAGCTTACATGCATATACAATTTGAATGAAAATTTGTAAGTTATTAAAGTAAATAGTTAAAAATATAATTGGTAAATTAGATGTCAAATTTGATGATGGATTGGGCCGTATTTGCAATGGGTTGCACCATAATTATGGTGTAATCTAATTGCACTTAGATAATTTTCGTGTATACATATAGTGATCTTGCTTCTATATACTAGGTTAAATAGTAGTCTTATATAGCCCTCTTTATTTTTAATATCGTAATGATTGAGAAAAAATATTTTCTTCATTTTTAATATTTTGACGGTTGATGTCTATATAAAAAGCAATTTCATAAAAGAAAAACCATTGCCGTCTAATTCCATACGGTTACCTGTACATTGGGTGAGGTACATGTTATTTATTTTAATTTTCTTTAGTTTATTTGACAAATATATGGGCTTCATATAAAAGCTTATATTTTCTTTTGAAATTTAAGGTTGTTCGGATAGCATGAATGAGATGGAGAAATAGGATGAGAATGTAATCATCTATATTGGCATGAGAAAAATTATATTAAAAATGTAAAAAGTTATATTGGAATGAGAAATTATATTGAAAATTTAAAATGTTATCTTGAAAATGAGAAAGTTATCTCATTTTACAACTTATTCAAGTTTCTTGAATGATGCTATACAGGGTATAACCATGTAGGATTGATATTATATGTGCACTAGTGTGATCTTCACTTCAAGTCTGTAAGGTAAACAATAATCCCCATGTAATAAAAAAATTTCTTAATTGCTACCTAACAGTTTTCATAGGGAAAAATTACTTTGGGTTGCTTGGACATTTAGGGATTGACGACCATATGGAATCAAACCCTATATATATAATAGTGGGTAATGACCTCACATACATATGTATTGAAATCTCAATGCATACCAATGGTTCAACCCTTTGTTGTTATTTATTTTTACTTTCTTTTGATTTTTATATGAGTCTATATGTAATTTTTCATATACTCAAAATTATTATTTTGTGCGGATTTTTTAAATTAAAAAAATTAATCATTTTCATCCCCATTTTACAAGGCAAAAGCTATTGATTTTTGAAATTATAAAAGACATATACGAAATTCAGAAATAATAAAATTTTCGTGTATAAGCTAAACACATGTTGGGTCACATAAAAATAAAAAGAAAAAAATTTGAAAAAATTTCAAACCATAAGCATGTACGAAGGTTTCAAAATACTTATATATGTTGATATAAAAAAATACGTACATATGTATTTGGATCATTTACCCATGTACAGTTAAAGGATCATGCTTGTATGAAACTGAGTATTGCAATCTGAATGCTCATGTATGCTTGCAAGAGTACTGCAGCTCATTGCTAATGCACGTTTTTCCCATTAATTTTTTTGATTTTTTAGGATAATTCCTCTTATATTCATAATAATTGCAGATAATTCCTAATATACTCATAACATTTCACCATAAATTCCTCTCATACCCACCCTGTTAAAACTATCGTTATCTATCCCATTGAAAATACGATTTTGTCATTTTAATTTTTTTCTAATTAAAATAAATCAACTTTAATATGACTTTCAAGTTATTTAATATCTTGATTTACTACCATCAATTGAATCATGTTAAGGTTAAATTACTTCAATTAAAAAATTTTAAATGGGCAAAATTGTCTTTTCAATGGGGTAGATAACAGTGGTTTTAACATCGTAGATATGAAAGAAATTTAGGGTAAAATGTTACAGGTATAAAAAGAATTTATGAAATGTTGTGAGTACATTAGGAATTATGTGCAATTGTTATGGTTATAAGAGGAATTATCCTTTTTTTATATAGGTAAGATTGTTTTTCTTTAAAAATTTTATGTTTTAAATTTTGTTCAATATTTTTAAATTTCAAAAAAAGGAAATCTTACATTTTTCATGTGCTGGTACATGAAAAATTGAAAATTTTCCTATTTTTGAAATTAAAAACTATTAAATAAATATACAAAATTTGAGAAGTAAAAAAGACATGCACCACATATTCATATAAAAAATAGAATTTTTTTTTTTTTCGGAGAGCTTACTGAGCTTAATGCTTACACAAGCATTCAAGTATGCCCCACGCTTACATTGTCTATTTTTGCGCAAACCATTAGAATTTGGAAAAAGATTGTACGCCATGTTGAAATTAATAAAAATTGTTGTCATTGGCACCAAAAAACCAACAAGGGCCCACTCCCGTTGGAAATGCAGGAGCATAATCCTCGCACTCCGCAAGACCACCATACACACACCTTCCCCATTGCGGAACTGCGGATTCTGCCGACGGGTGAGGGCACGGAGGGCAAAAGGAGCGAACGCTGCTGCATTTCCGCAGGCAATAGACAACAGAGAGTGAGGTAAGAGTGGGGGAGGAGCACAAGAGAAAGAGCCGGAAGATGAACACGGACATAACGGCGTTGGCGAAACCGGAGTATCCGGTCATCGATCGCAACCCTCCGTTCACGAAGACCGTCGCCAACTTCAACTTCCTGGATTACTGCCGTCTCTCCACCATAACCGGCATTTCCGTCACTGTCGGATACCTCTCTGGTCTGCCTTCCGCCTCCCTTCTCCTCTTCTTTTGTCATACGGATTTGCATTTTTGATACTTTTCTGCGCGTTTGGTCGCGTTAATGCAGGCATCAAACCGAACATCAGAGGGCCGTCGATGGTGACCGGTGGTTTGATCGGCTTGATGGGCGGATTTATGTACGCTTATCAGAATTCCGCCGGCCGCCTCATGGGCTTCTTCCCCAACGAAGCTGAGGTAGCTCGTTACAAGAAAAAATAAGACTTTTGATCTTTTCTCCTGTTCCTTATCCTTTTGTTTAACAGAGAAGTGATAGATTGGGCGTTTTTCCTCTCTTGATTTACGCTTAATTATGATAGTGGCGACAGATGTTTGTTTGATTTCACTCAAATGTGGTGATTGGATATTAGTAATGAATCAAGTTGGGATTTTGAATCCGAAGACTTGTTTAATTAGTTGATTTTGGGTCTTAACTTTGGAGATGAGGTCTTTGTTCTGGTGATGTGCGTTGCTTATTTGATAGGACTTGTTGAGGAATGCAGCATTGTCTCCAAAATCATCTTGCTTCACACTTGGGCTCCCTGTCGTGGACTGCAGGGAGCATTTGTGGCTTCATCTGGAATGTAGACCAAATTAATTACGGCAATGGGTATTTGGGTGAATGCCTGTGATTATGGGTTTAAAAATGGTAGTGGGTTTTTCTTTATGTAACTTGTTGTCAATATCCAAGAAAAATAAAAAATAAAAAAATGGTGGTGGGTGATTTTAGTTGTGGCCGAAATGGATTGCGTGAGTCGAAACCTTGATGTGATGTGTGTGATTGTGAGGGACGTATAAATGAAGGAGTGGAAGTGTCAAAAGATAAAGTGAAGAAGAGGGGAGTGGAGAACTTAGTCTTTTAATTATATTTGGGAGATGCTAGTATTTATATTATTGCTGGAACACTTCTTGATGGCTGCACAGGCTTGAGGGTCCTTCACCGTGCTATAGCTGCATCAATTATTTTAAAAAAATTATTTTCTTAATTTATGTTTTGACACTCCCCATGATCTTGAGAAGTATTTAGCTCTCGAGTTGCTCCCTGAGGTGCATGAATCAAAGAAAATTCTTTATTGAAATTGTTTCTGTGGAAGGATTTGTGAGTGGCCCTTTGTTCTTGTGAATTTGTTATTTGATTTCATCTTTTTCTGCCAGTTCTTGAATAAACCGATGTTTTTGTTCAGTATGTTTCATTTGATTGTAGAATACTGGATTTCTTGTCATTGCTCTGGTTGAGACATTATTCAACTAAACGTTTGTAGTATCTTGGATCGTTAATGTTATTATGAAGATCTTGTAGAGTTCTCATAGGTCATGTTGCTTTGATATACCAAAAATAGACCCTAATTTCTACGCCTCATATATGTATGAATTGGGCGCATGAAAACATGATCTCCGTCACCTTCTAAGAAGTAAGAATATAAGTTTCTGTGTCAACAACTTTAGCCTGAACTTTTCTTGGGCTGGAGTTATCTGCAGGTAGAAAACTGCCGAGTGTTTGTACCAGATGAGTCTGTTGTTTGACAATGGCTCAGTTTTTGGACTCCATTATGGCAAAGAGAAAGTAAAAGCTATTCAGAGTAAAGGAGGCCATTTGGTTCCTTCTGCTGAAAATTAGGACAACCTACAGTTCTTGACATTAATGAACCCATGTTTATAACGATTATTTGAATGATCAAATAGAAGGTAAAATGAGAATGGGAGTCTTGATGGCCTGAGTTTGTGCAGTGTTAAGGGTTTCACTAGCTTATCTTTAAACCTTAAGGACTGGAAGCTATTCTAGTTCTTTTTATTGTTGCTTGAGAGATCATAAAATCCAGAAGCTAGCCTAAGAAACTTCTTGTGAAAGCTACCAATGTGAGGGTAAATTTCCAATGTGATTGCAACTTACCAGTGCATCAAACTTTACCTGAAGATTATGCTTTTTTTTGTTTGTTTGTTTTTATTTTTCTTCCCTTTTTATGAATTTCGTTTGGAAAATAGTTGGGGAGAAATGCTGTGGGTTTGAGATCTTCAATTTAACAAAAGATTAATTTATGCCATGAGACCTGCAAATCATTTGCATCTTGTTTGTTAGTTAAACTAAGAAGCTGCATCTTTAAATTCTTATTAGTTAACAAGTAAGGAATAATTTATTTATTTATATTCTTTTGAGTGAAACGGAGTTCGATGTTAGTTCTGTTACCTTTCTTGAATCATAAAAAGAAGAAAATTATGTTGCTTCATAAATCGTTATGCTGCGAATTTCTGGTCAATGGTGATGAGGATACAAATACCTCGTATTAGAGAACTTGGGATCTACAGATTATTTTTATTTTTATTTTTTTTTGCGGGTTGAAGAGTTTAGGAATCTAAGAATAATAAGCTGGGCTTGCCTAATTATGAGGCTATTGGAATGGCTTATGTACTCTGTACTTTTTTTTTTTTTTTTTTTTTGTGTGGGATTAGTGTGTACCGTATACTTAACCTTCTGGAAGTGTTGTATCATTAGTGGCAATAGATGTAGTGGGAGTCTGGGGAACCATGTGCATCAAAACATTTGCAAGTATAAACAACTGGAAAGCATTTGCTAGAGAACTCTCAAGCAGTCGGCTAAAATGTAGAATAGGCAGTTTAATGAAGAGATAGGCAGGTTGCATTTTAGGAGTGCTTAAACTTACTGGCTTGAAAGTGACCCTAACGCATACTAATGGAAGTTATTTCACCGAACTTGGGCTTTCCTTTGATTCCATATTCATTAAAAGAGGAGAGGGCCTATGAGTTTGAATAGTTGGTTTATGTCAAATATTGGCTGAGTACCTTCTTCTAAGGAGGTCTAAGGTGATTTGTAAAGGGCACATATTTTCTCCCTCTACATGTTGGATAAATATTTTTGTTGGGGCTGTTGTTGCTCAATTGAGTCCTGAAAGGTGAAGTGGTTCCATTTTTTCAAAGGTTGTTTGGTCAAAAGTTCTATGATTGCTACAGGACAAATCATTACATTGCTGTCTATGTCAGCTGGTTTTGGAGATTGGATAGCGCAATGTGGCTTTTATACTTCTAAATGTTGCTGGTTGGACTTACTGGGTACAACTGTGACGTGCTGCTCTTCTTGTCAGTGAACTAGAAGATGACCTTAACAATAGTGTCGGTTTTTTTTTTTTTTTTTTTTTTTTTTTTTTTTTTTTTTCTAATATGTATTTGGATAAGACCTTAACAATAGCTAACATATGCTAAAAAGTTTACTTTCAGCAACAAAGTTTAGCATTGGAACAATATATGGCTGCGAGTATGGCATTAAGCTCTTCAGGTTGTTGTTGTTGTTGCTGCAAACAAGCTTGAATATGGTTGTTAAAAATTGTGAGTTTTAGAAATCATTTTTAGGCTCGTTGCAAAAAATTGAGGAGCCTGTTGGAATAGGGTTACTTATAGTGAAGAATTTCTCATTTTCTTTAAGATTTTGCAATGGACTCATAGCAACAATCTGGCAACCATATTAATGGTAAATTTAAAGGAAACAGAATATCTTAAGGAAGACTATCACAACTGCATATCAAAGAGTGGTGATGTGGATGATACCATCTTCATCTTGGAAGAATTGGGCAAGGATCTGGGCAACCAATCCTTACTCATAGCAGCAACAATGTGACCAAGGGCATCTCAGTATAGGCGGATGGGAATGTAGAGAGGTTGATGTGGGATCCAAGGGGAGAGAGGCCCAAGCATCTGATGAACTCATTTTTGTTTCAAATCATTAGGAATGGATACAACTTGATTGGGAGGTGGGGTCTTGAGATTTTGACCAGAGCATACAAAATTGGAGTGAGCACAGATAGAGTGAAATGTCAGTCGTGTGAAATTGCAGTGGGCGGAGCCACTACATCAGCTACAATGTAGGGTCTATCAATGATACCTAACTAGTATGACTATCTAATTTCTTAGGGAAAATTTCACATATACACATGAATTTTACCTCTAATTCCAATTATACCCACATTTTTTTGAAAATTCTTATCTATGTATTTTACTTGAAATTTCACTTATACTCATACAATTAGGAATTTGTTAAATGAGCCATATTAGCCCTGTAAAATGATGAAAATGCCCATCCTTAAGTATAATTTTATAGCTAAAAATTCACATTCAAGTGAATTTTTTAGCACTTCTACAACTATAAAGTCATATATTATTTAAATGTAAATCTTTAGTTTTGTGCAAACTAATTTCAAATTGTATTAAGACTTGGGCATAGTTGTCATTTTATTGGGATGCTAACAATCCCTTTAAATGATGTAGGTATAAATGAAAATTTAGGCAAAATACGTGGGTATATTAGGAATTTTTGAAAATTTGTGGGTATAAGTGGGATTAAAGGTAAAATTCGTGGGTATGCATGGCACTTGCCCAATTTATTATGATTTGGTTTCTATTTATGGCTAATCTAAAGAAAGAAGAGATGAAAATAATCACTTCTCTGGTTGATTTCTATTACTGTCAAATTCTATATAAATCAGTTAGACTCACGTGCGGTTGTAAACTTGTAATGGAAGCAGAGTAGGACGGTTTATGAACTGCATTCACTAAGAAGGCATTTTGCGTACCATGTAGCTAAAGTGTAAAAATCGAGTTAGCAGAACACATTACCAGGTGTTTTAGCCCTTAGATTTTCATCATTTAGGTCGTGTGTAAACAAGTAGATCGTGAACTGCACAAAGAACCATCCTAATCTGCTTCCAATTGTAGAACTTCTATCAAAGCACGGATCGAGGCCTTGTTTGGCCCTATTAGCATTGTTTCAAAAGTGCTTATTTGGATTAATAAGTACTTTGTATGGAATTCTGTAAGCAAAATAGCCTTGAAAAGTGCTATTAGAGGAAGCAAGTGGAAACTGCTTCCACGTAGAAGTGTTGGTCTATTGGGTAGCCAGCGAGACCAAATGAAGCCTGAGACATTTGAATTTCCTTCCCTATATCCTACTTGTTTGATCATGATGTACATCAAATTCCACCCCATGTAACTTCGATTCTCCCTCACTGTTACCTTTCCTCAACCGATGATGCCTGTACCTATATGGAAGCGATTTAGGATAGTGATGCTATTGTCCCAGGGGTGGCAGTGGCCGCCTCTGCTATCGCCACATTTCCTTTCTTAACCCACTGCCTGCCAATAGACCCTTGGCAGCACAGGAGGCACCACTGTCGTCTTGAGACGATGACGCTGTTGTCGTAAGTTGCTTTTTATAAATATTAGCTTGAAAGCAAGCAGTGAGTGCCATCACTCCAAGGAGCAGTAGTGGGCCTATTGGCTAGCTGGTAAAGAGAGATTTGGTTGTTCGGTAGTAATGGAGAAACACCTCAGGGAAGCTTCTATTTATAAGACTCGGGGCCATTGGTATTCTGCAGAGAGAAACGTGCTTTCTCAGCCATGTATTAGTCTCCATTCGGCCTTGTGTTCGCGCCCGTGATTTGGAGAAGCATTCCTGCAAACATGGATTTGTATTTTCGTATTCGGCTGAGACTTTGAAAACTCTCTTTTACCTTTTGAACCATGCAATTTTACTCTTCATTGTGCAATTTAAGTAAGCTAGATTTTCAAGCTTCTCATAGCTGTTGAAAATTATGTGTCTCACTGAACCTCTGGAATTATGCTACTTAGTCAAATAGAGCCTCGATTCAAGCACAAATCTATTAGTTTCTTTGTTAGGTTTTTCTGGTTGCACTTGAAAAAGCCTAATTTAGGCTCTATTTTTCCAAATTGTAACAGTTGCCCGATATCTAATGTGGAACAAGATTTTCATAATGTTGGGAACTTACCTAAAATTGTGCGACTAAGGATATAAAGTCAGAAGTTTTGTTTTGTTTTGTTTTGTTTTTTTTATCATGTTACCCATCTTGGATGACTAGGCAACTCGAAGAGGAAAACTACATGGGAGTGGGGTAACAACGCAAATGACTCTGCTTAACTTCTTAATTCATGAAAGTAGTTTTTAAAATTTTCAGGTAGATAGGGAATTTTTTTTTGGTTGAAAACGAAGAGGGAATTCTAGATTCACCGCAAAGGCCCTCAGAAACGCAGTGAAACAAAGCCTCCCAAAGTTTCAACATGATTTTAGCCTTCACGAGAAGGCCCGGTTGAATTGGGAACTGGTCCAGCCAAATGAAGCCTTAATAACTGGACTTTAGTTGAGACCTAGTCCTTGTTCGGCGCTGCTGTGAGGAGCTTGCTTTTCCTACCAAATAATTGGGTAGGCGCTTCTATCGAAATATATTTTTGTGTTCACTCAGTATGCACTTTTTACCTCTTACTCTTCCCTAAAAGCGAAGCAAAAGTCTATCATTCATTGAAATAGCCATTTGAATTTTTTTTTTTTCAATCATGGTGCTAGATTAAAAAGCAAAGATCTTTTCGAAAGGCATAGCCAAACAAGGCCGAATTCGTTTACTTGCAGCCTCACTTCTGCCATTTTCACCCCCACAAAGTCGGTGCCAGTTTGTGATTTTTTATTTTTTACATATGGCTTAAGCTTCGGTGTTTTCTACAGCTCTTGTTAGGATTCGGGCTTGTTTGGCCGGGTGGTTTAAGTACCGCCCGTCCGTGGTTGAATGCTTATTTTGGCTGTTTCGTGTATTTTGACAGAAGATTTTCAAGCCGAATTTAAGGGATTTTTGTAAATATGTCTACAAAATTTAACTAATATTGCATCCGTACCTTAAATTTTCTGAAATTGTAAATATGCTCACAAGGTTTGCATAAATTTACAAGTGTGTCACTTCCATTAGGATGCCCATAGATTTTTCGTAAAATGACGAAAATGCACTTTACACCAAGTAATATACTTGCAATGTTTCCAACTATTATAGACATATATGCTATTTTATTATTTTATGTATTTTACCTATATTATTCTTTTACAAATATACTTACAATATTTTCAAAAATCGTAAGTGTAATACTTGGCTTAAAGGAAATTATTATCATTTTATAGAAAAATCTAACGGTGTCATAACAAAAGGGACACACTTGCAAATTTATGAAAGTCTTGTGGGCATATTTGCAATTTTGGTAAACTTAGAGACAGATATAATATTGATTAAACTTTATGGGCATATTTGCAAAAATTCCTAAAAGCTAAACATTTATTAAAAAGCGATTGATTATGTACTTTATATTTGTAAAGTGTACAACCAAACTTTGTATAGTCCAACTTTTTTCCTTTATTATACTTAAGTGCTTTTACTACACAACTAAATATAAATTTAAACGGGAATTTTTTTTACGCCCGTAACATTTGCACTTAATTCTTAATGTACTCATAACATTTTACTAATTCCTCTTATGCCATTAATATTTGACCTTAAGTTTCAATTATACTCATACCATTAACACAATCACTATCTACTCATTGAAAAGAAGATCTTGTGTTGGTTTTCAGTGTATGGTAAACTCAAGAGGGAAGGAGTGAATTGTATTCTTTTAAATTTCTTTTTGATATCTTAAAATTTAACCCCTTGAAAATTAAATCCCCCCTGAATGAAAGCTTGGAGAGTAATAGAGCAAGTAAAGTAGTAATAATAGACGCAAGAAGTTATAGGGGTTTGGGACAATCTTCTCTATTCTACTCTTTCAATAACACACTCTTGTGTCATGAGTTTTATTATATTAATCAGATATACACTTAGAGCTCTTGCTTTCTTTTAGATTACAGCTATAGGGGGCCTTTATATGAGTAAGCGATGAGTTTTACTCAAATTTTACACTACTTGTCTTTAATTGACCTTAATCTCCAATCACGAAGCTAGGTAGGATTACAAGAGAATGAGTTAAGAGAAAATTCTACACGTTACAGATGGCGTAGAGAAAGTTTTAGCACAGGAAGAACTTTGAATCGCTTCAGAATGATGAAAAGCTTTAGCACTTGCAGTAAATATTGCAGTTCTTTGTAAAACACTTAATAATCACTTGGTAGTTTGTGAGTGGGAAGGTGAAAGTTTAATAAATGCTCTAGCTAACCCACATAACTTTCCTTATGCTTTAAATAGAGGGAGAGTTATTTTGAATGTTGGAGGGTAGGTGGTGAGCATTAAATGCATTAATGTTCAAATTTTCTGACCATTGTGACTCAAGTCACACCTGGAGTCAACTTTGGGATGAGATGAAGAGTGAGCAAAATGGTCAGTGGCCCTAGAGGCATGTGGGGAATAAGAAGCATGTATGGGAGGTGAGGCTGGGGATGGTGGAATGAGTGATGGCTGAAGTTGGGAATGATGAGACTCTTGTGAAACAGGGGTCTCCCCCTCAAATGGTGCATCCGCTGGTTCTGGCTCAACTGGAATGCCTCCCCTTATCCTTGCATGAAGCTGAGCTGCTCGGAAAGACTTAATGTCTATCTTCATTTGAGTCAACAAGGCTTTGTTGATGACATTGGTGAGCTTTAGTACTTCAAAAGGCTCATCCTCAAGATCAACATGGTAACTCTCAAGAATCTTAGTAATCCATGTTCCATAGGGCAATATCCCTTGGGGATTGTCCTTTTCGAGATCTAAGGCTTTCAAAAACAGTCGGGGCAAGTTATCCTTATGCCTGTTTGCTACTTTCCATAAAATTTTAGCCTCTTGAGAGTTGACTTGGTTTCAAAATCCTCCTCTAGGATAGATGCAATGGGCTATCAAGAGTCTCAATACTCTCAAGTGAGATGACAAATCCATATAAGGTACGAATTTAAGGCCTGGATGATATTTGTCGGTATTTGTCAACTGATTATAAATCCTAGTGAGAGTTAGATCCTCAGGTAGTGGGTCTTCATGGCATGAAATTCCAAGTATACTCTCAACTCTTAACAAGGAATTTGATTTACATACTCCATGACCTTGACCAAGGTCAATTTCGATGCCTTTTACAAAGGTGGTGAGCTCTTCTTGGTTCCATAGGTAATACAACTTCCTTGTCAAGTCTGTATAGATCTTTCCATTATCTTTAAATAGAGTTGTCCATCCTTGAAACTCTAACAATTTCTCTATCTCAAATTCACTCTTTTAGGAACTTAAAGTTTATAATTTTTGGAAGAAAGGTCTTCCTCTCATAGAAGTGTTCGTAGAATTAGCTATATTGTTGTTCGTTTTTGAAATGCAAATTTTTAAAATATTCAATGGGCATTTTAAAAACTTGGCCCCTAGGTGTAGGAGTTCCTCTCCTTTTTCCTACAACTTCTTCTTCTCCACTTATTTCCTCTTTAGGAATAAATATAGAGGGATTACCTTCCCTAAATCGGGCCCGTCAACCTGTGGAAGTCATTGCTTTATCCCGTGCTTGTTTAGAAGGAGTTCTTTGTCATTGTGGGATCTCTTGTCGAGCATTGGAGTGTGAGGGGCGAGAGACAGATAGTTTGGTGGGTTTATTTTGGAGCCATTTCTTTGTAAGAGATGAGATAAATGGGATGTAGGTAGGGATCTCCTGAGGAAGTAATGGACTCTGAGAGAAATTGGTGAGACGAAACAAAAGAAATGAGTTTTCAGAGCTTAGGAAGAATGAAATGGAGGAAATGAGTGTTTTCATGCTTCAACAGTTTTCTGCACTTCCTTTCCAGTAGTTGTCTCTTTGCTTTAAACTTTAATTTTCATCTGGGAGTTGACTTGGTTTTGGACTTGACTCAAGTCTCAAGTCACAAGTGAAGTCGACTTGGATTGTGAATAATATGCTTTTTTAGAACTTCAAGACTTTTTGAATCATGTGCTTTGATATTTTTGCTCTTGTTCTTTTAGATTTCAACTCTTACAGTTTTGCTGACGACATGAACATAAAAAGAATTTATGATAAAATGTTATAGGTGTGAGAGAAATTTATAAAACATTGTAGGTATATGAGGAATTAGGGACAAATTTTATGAACATGAGATGAATTTTTCCATTTAAAAACTATTTGGTTCGGTGGTAGCGGCCTTTTATTGAAAGAAAGAAAAAATGAATTTTTACAAATATGCTTACAAAGTTCGACCAATATTATATCCGTGTCCTTAGGTTTACCGAAATAGCAAATATGCCTATGAGGTTTGCATAAGATTACAAGTATGTCCATTCTATTAGGATGCTATTAGATTTTATTGTAAAAAGATGAAAGTACCTTTTAAATCAAGTAATATACCTACAAAGTTTCTAACTATTGTAGCCATATTAGCTACTTTATTATTTTATATATTTTTACTTATATTATTATTTTAAATTTTTACAAATATGCTTACAATATTTGCAAATCTTGTAAGTGTATTATTTTGCTTAAAAGACATTATTGTCGTTTTACAAAAAATCTAATAGTGTCATAAAGGAAGGGATATAATTGCAAATTTATGCAAACTTTGTGGGTATATTTGCAATTTCAGTAAGCTTAGGGATACAAATGTAATATTGGCCAAACTTTGTAGTCATATTAGCAAAAATTTCAAAGGAAAAAAGTTTTCTCAGGTGCACGATTTTACATGGCAGCCTGTATAGGCGATTCACAGGCTACCAAGAATAATTTTTTACACATATGTCACCCCATTTTTATATGAAATTTGGTAAATTTTGGTAAAATTTGAGAATTGTAAGTTAATTGTAAATTGGATTGTAAATTGAGTGAGGATCAACCCAATTGGATATTTCTTACAAGTAGGTTGACATTTTTAAGAATTTCGGTTTAAAGTTTAGAATTAATCTAATCCAATTTCAAGATGAGCTCTGATTCGACAAGGCCGACCGCGTGTAACCTATTTTTTAAATTTTTTTATAAAGCTAGGTGTATTTAACACACAAACCCAAATTTACCATTTTTGGATGCTTTTATGTATTTTTTATTTTTAAATAAAGTGACATTTTCATAATTTGTGAGTCAAAAAATTACGAAAATGTCACTGTGTTTAAAATAAAAAATACTTAAAAGTATCAAAAAATGGTAAAAATTAGTTTATGGGTTAAATACACCCAGCTTTACATGTTTATAAAAAAATTAAAATGATAAAAAATAGGTTTTTTGGTTGATGGGGGCAGCCACGTGTCCCGCCGCACCCGATCACCCCTCTTTCAAGACAAGGTTAAGTTGAAACTAAATTGCACCTCGTACTGAATTTCAACCCAATGTATTTATAAATTTCCTAATTTTGTATAGATAAAAATAAAGTCATTTTTAACACTTACATCTCTTTTAAGTCTTTAAAATAATACGTTAACGGGTCACTATCTGGTGCAGTCAGCCGCATTAAGTAGAATGTGATAGGCCAGAAATATATTTTTTTTTTAAAATTTGAATTCTTTTATATGTATGCCCCAATAGATATTTTTTAAAAATCAAAGTTTAGGACATAGATAGAGCACATGTATTCATACCTTGAATTTTGATATTTCACAATTAAAATAAAATATCAAATAAATTTTGAAAAAGTAAAAAAGTTTACATGTATTGAAAGTGAGAAAAGTTGCATTAGAAATTTAAAAATTATATTAAAAATTTAAAAAAATCTTGTACCATATACGTCCCATTTCAAGATCTTTTGGAACTCCTTCGACTTGAATATATGAAATTCGAAGTATAAAATTACGAAATTAAGGGTGTGTTTGGTTACACTTAAAACTTTTCAAATAAAAACTTTTACTATTCACAACTATTCTATTTTTTAATTATTTTTTCATATTTTCTTGTACAACTATGTTACTTTCCAATCATTGATGCATAATTATCTATGAGAGAGGCTTCTATATATCAAGATGTACTAATTCACTTTGATAATCTCATCTAGCGGAGGACTTATCTTAATGATTTCATTAAATCCAATCCAATCATTTTATTTAAAACTACTGTTTTATTTAAATACCAAAATTATATCAATTAAAATTATTTATATGTCACATCTTTTAAAAATGTATAAAAATATGTATAAATTTAGCAAAATCACTTGGATCCATATATCAAAGGTTTAAAATATTATGAAATGGTTTAGATATTAAATTAAGATTTCATAGGTCCTTATAATAAACAAAATCATTTTTAATAGATTTAAAGTCCCTCTTAAATAATTGTTAATTTTGAGAACGAAGCAAGTTATAGATTAAGATAAGTTTTGATATCTAAATGAAATAAATAGTGTTAAATATAAATAATGCATTAGATTTAACAAAATTATTAAAATAAAACTTAAATTAAATGAAAGTACTGAAGTAAATTGATACATCTAGAGTACTGCAGTGACTTATATTTTTTAACTTTAGAGTGTATTTGGGAAGTTGTAAAACTTTTGATGAAAAGTTTTTTATGTAAAAATTGTTAAATTAGTAGAAAATGATGTGATAATGTAGGGGTAATGATGAGGAGCAGAGAGAATAAATTTAAAATTAGGGTGTGTTTGGTTGGGGGTAAAACTTTTGATGAAAAGTTTTTGAGATAGAAGTTGTCACATTGATATAAAGGGTGTGTTTGGTAATGAATAAAACTTTTGATGAAAAGTTTTGAGGAGTAAAAGTTGTCAAATGATATGATATGATAGGGGTAATGATAAGTAGTAAAGAGGATAAAATTAAAATAGATAGGTTAGTTGTGTGGATAGTTGTGTAGAAATGATTAAAAAGTAGGGTAGTTGTATAGGAAAATGTGAAAAAATGATTAAAAAATATGATAGTGATGGAGAGTGAAAAGTTTTAGATTGAAAAGTTTTAAGTTGACATGTTTTATGGATTGTCAAACGCACCCAAAATGATGTGATATAATAGGAGTAATGATGAGAAGTAAAGAGAATAAAGTTAAAATAGATAGGTTAGTTGTATAGATAGTTGTGTAGAAATGATTGAAAAGTAGGATAGTTTGTATAGGAAAATGTGAAAAAATAATTAAAAAATAGAGTAGTTATGGAGAGTGAAAAGTTTTAGATTGAAAAGTTTTTGTTGACATGTTTATATCCCAAACAAACACACCCTAAATAGGTTAGTTGTCTCGGTAGTTGTGTATAAATAATTGATAAGTAAAGTTGTTGTATACAAAGATGTGTAAAAAATAATTAAAAAAGAATAGTTATGGAGAGTGAAAAATTTTAGATTGAAAAATTTTAACTTGAAAATTTTTATAAATTGACAAATACACCCCAGTTATCCTTATTTATTTATAGTCATTATTCCTATCGTACGAATATACACGAGCTTTTCACCGCGCAATCAAGCAAAGGATTTCACAGTTTCCATCCAATTATTCACAAAGTTGTCAGGGAAATTATTACTGTTGCGGTCAGCCCTGACACTTAGACTGAGTGCCCGGCTCTGTCCTTTTATTTATGGGCAATGAAGGCGCAGCCAACTACACAAGCTACTGACACTGGTTAATATTTTTTTTTGCCGGGGTACTTTACGAAGTTAGTTCAAAAATAAGAT
Source organism: Annona cherimola (assembly GCA_030490835.1). NCBI lineage: Eukaryota > Viridiplantae > Streptophyta > Magnoliopsida > Magnoliales > Annonaceae > Annona > Annona cherimola. The sequence goes on along the minus strand of CM059973.1, from coordinate 63,285,972 downwards.
GGGATAGAAATTACATTTTCCTATGCATTTTTACTCATTAACAACATATTTTTGCTCAACCCAAATACAAATTTACTCATTTTCAATATATCTTTACTCATTTTCAATACATATTTATCCATTCTTAATATATTTTCATCTTAATTTTTTTTCTTATTCTCATTTCATCCCCATCTCTAAACTGCTTGAAGTTGTAGTGGAGTTTACCATGCTAGTTATTAAGAGTGCAATTTGGGTCGAGTTGTAAAGGTTTAAGTGAACCTAAATCTTAATTATAATATTAGAATTTGGGTTCAAGTTAGGTTCATATCGGTTTGGCATTGGTTACAAGTTGATATTCGAGTTACTCTCGTAGAAGTTGAAATTACTGATAGAGATAACGAATTTTTTCAATATTGTTGCATTTGTTCGTGAATAATTTACTCGTAAATATATTTATATGACTTATAATCTCTTTGATTTTTATGAAAATTAGTCTTTTAATTAAAAAATAATTCTAAAAACAACAATTATAATGAATTTACCCCTACAGGTCATGGACAAGGGCGTAACGCCCACACATCCATGCTTCGATCTCCCCTCAATGGGAGTGTGAAACTTTGTACCCCTGTAGTGGGGTGTTTAAGGATTTGAGGTAATTATATTTGTTCCCCTGAGTGTGAGGATGGTTATAGATGTCTCTTCATGGTAAGAGTTATGATGAGCTTGATTTGTAATGTCAAATTGTAAAGTGTGAATAACACTAATAAAAACAATTTACAATTAAGCTTTCACACATTTTTATAAATTTTCAAAAGAGAATTACAAGCTCCCAGATATTATTCTGGAGATAACAAGTTACGCCTAATAACTTTAGACACAAAGCTCTACCTATTAAATAAAGAGACATAGCTACCATTCGAACTTAGGTTGGCTGCTTGGCTGCCTTGAGACATGATAAATCGGGCAAACACCACCACTTAATATTGGTGACAAGTAAAAGTAAAAAAAATTCTCAGCATACATTTTAACATGATTCAATCTTTAAATATCTCATTATATTATGACTACTACTACTTCTGCATTTTATTTTATTTTCATATTTTCTATATGACTTGACTGTTTTAACTTTATTTCTCCTACTTATAGTCATTATATCGCTCTCATTTTTTCATTTTTCACTTTTACTTTTGTATCTTCCGAAATGTATCTTAAACTAAAATGCATATTCTTTGGGTTTAAAATTCCTTCGGGGAGATATAAAAGTAAAAATAAGAAAGTTAGAATGAAATTTTTTAAAAATAAAATAGTAATGACATATAATGGAGATATTGATTATCATTAAAAAATAAAATTAAAATAGGTAAGATAGTTGTATAAGAAGATGTGAAAAGTAATTAAAAATGTATAAATATTAATATAAAAATAAGATAGTAGTTAGTTAAAATATCAAATCCTATCAGTGTGAGAAAAAGTGAAAAATTCTTTTTACTTACAACAAAGTTTCATCAAAATCTGGTTTGTACTCTTATATGGAAAAGATATAAAACAATGTAATAAAGTTGATTGACTTACCTTAAGTTTAAAATTATATTTTCAAGACATAAACTGTCTAACATATTATTTTTATATGGATAAATAATTTTATGACAGTTGTGTTTGAGAAGTGATAAAATTTTTGGATGAAAAATTTTAGGTGTAAAAATTTTTGAATTGAAAAAATGATGTGAAATGGTAGGGGTAATTATGAGGAATAAAGTGAATAAACTTAAATAAACAGGTTTGTTGTATATATAATTGTGTAGAAATGATCAAAAAAGTATGATAGTTATATAAGAAAACGTGAAGAAATGATTAAAAAATAAGATATTTATGGAGAGTAAAAAGTTTTGGCTTGACCTTTTTTATTTATTACCAAATACACCGAAAATATTATCATATTACGATCTATTTTTGAATGAAAGTAGCCATTTTTTTATCATTTACATATGACTAAAAAGCAAGTATTGTTGGTCTTAATGTATTTACGGTAGCTCAAGAAGGAGGGATGAATTGAGCTCCAAACGTTTTGCTAAATACACTAAAGCATGTTTGTGGAAGATAAAGTGCAACAAGAAGAAGATACACAATGTCAAACTTAATAAATCCAACACCAACACGTATAGTGGTTTGGTCCAAACCTTAATGACATACTCTACTCCTTGAGACCATAATTATAGGTTTCACTGCACAAAGCAAGGTATAATATTTATTTGATTTCATGATCTCACTAACAACTCATAGGCTACAACTTTTATATCCTCACGAATGTATAAAACCCTTTTTGTATCCTCACAAACGTATAAAACCCTTTTTGTTAAAAAGAAAATACGTAAAATGAATGCTTCAAAACAAGCATAATGCTTCAAACAAAAAAATTTGTATAATAATATAAGGGCTTTTTCCAAATATACCCATTATGTTTGACCATATTCCCAAATCTGCCCACTACGTTTCGGAAATCCTAAATATATCTACTACGTTTTGCCAAAATCCTAGATAAGCCCACGCCGTCAATGACCGTTACGTTCAACAATGGAAATGTTGTACAATTGCTGCTAATTTTTCAAAAATGCCCAGATTGCCCTTGACGTGAGTTGTAAAATTTGAGCTCGGGTTTCACTTGAAGAAAGCAGTAGCGGGAGAGTGCCCAAGGAGGAAGGAGTTGTGCATCATATGACTGGCCATTTGAGGTATTCATTTCATTTTTTGATGCTTTTGGGCATATCCGAAATTGAAATATCAACTCCGGACGTTGGATCTTAGAGCTTGCGATATGGTATTTCCTTTCATATCATTCCACTGAATTCGATAGTAGTCTGTCATAAATGGTATGGATTATGCCAGCCATTGCGCAATGGTTTCATCAATTAAATCCCACAATGATATTTTTCCTTCCGTCTATATTGTTGTATTTTTGGTATTTTTTCCCGTTGATTTCAAAAATGATAATTTTTTCCTTCTGTCTATGCTATTGTATTTTTGGTATTTTTTCCCGTTGGTTTCAAAAATGATAATTTTTTTCTTTTGTCTATGCTATTGTATTTTTGGTATTTTTTTCCAGTTGGTTAGAAAAATGATAATTGCAGAAAGGATGCATTTCGTTCTTGTTACAATCCATTGGTTTCCATTGGATCCGTACATGGTGATGAATTTGTGCACAACTGTTGCTACTTCTCTAGATATGTCATCGAGAGGAATGTATGAATTTCCATGAATTAATTAATATTTATTTTTATAACTTTTGCTACTTCTCCAGATATGTCATCAAGAGGAAAGTCGACAGGTTTTCCGAATTCCCCCTTTTCGATTTAGCCCTTTCTCTTGGGCAGATGCGTCATTTCCCTTTCTTAGTAATGCCGTTTCTAAACGTCACTGACGGCGTGGGCTTATTTGGGATTTTGGCAAAACGTAGTAAGTATATTTGGGATTTCCGAAACGTAGTGGACAAATTTGGAAATATGGTCAAACGTAATAGGTATATTTGGGAAAAACCCATAATATAAAGCAAATGCATTAAAAGTTAGAGTTACTATAGTGCTGAAATAACTCCAAAGAGTGTCGATTGAGCTTTGAATGTTGTCAGTGTTAAGATACAAAGAGTTCTTGGGGTGGTTGGTTAGATCTTTGATGAAGATGTGTAAATGCTAACATCGTAAGAACTACTTCTTGTTATTCCATATTTACCTTAGTAACGTCTTTTATATGATTTGGAGCCCATAGGAATATTGTCGTGGTGGTAGTTCAATGATTGGATTTACATTAAATTCACATTAGCTGTTGTCCACCAATTTATTAGAATTGACCATTGTGTAGACATTTGAATTTGCAAGATTATTTATTTTCTTGAGCATGATTTTTCATGAAAAATTTTCCTAAAACATTTTTCACTAAGTCAACCAGAGATTTCGATATCATATTTGTCCAAAGAAAATTTCAAAAATTCAAAATGTGAACTGTGGATTTGAGACATTTTGTCTCTATCTCATTCCTTCTACAGATCTTTAAAAACTTGACTTTAGCATGTTTTACGTATGCATCTTCTATGGACTAATTACTTAAGCAAATTTGATGAAACTTGGTCTAGGTTATCTTCAGTATATGAATTAAAGATTCCATTTTTCAATTTGAAGACTACAGTTTAAGGTATTCAGTTGTGAATGAAAACATTTATGCTTTTTTGCCTGCAGTCTGATTCAGTCTGATTCACACAATAGCTTTTGCAAGTTTTTATCATCTTCTATAGACTTTTAGAACTTATAAATTTACAATAAGTTTAAATTCAAAATAAACTCATCTAGAAATATCATTTATCCAATATTTGATCATAAAAACATGTGTAAGAATAGCGATATAAAAAATACACTTAGGGTGTATTTGGGAAGTTGTAAAACTTTTGATGAAATTTTTTTTTATATAAAAGTTGTTAAATTAGTAGAAAATGATATGATATTGTAGGGGTAATGATGATGAGTAAAAAGAATAATTTAAAATAAATAGGTTAGTTGTATTGGTAGTTGTGTGGAAATAATTGAAAAGTAGGGTTGTTGTATAGAAAGATGTGTAAAAAATAATTAAAAAAGAGTAGTTATGAAGAGTGAAAAGTTTTAGATTAAAAAGTTTTAACTTGATAACTTTTGAAAATTGTCAAACACACCCTTAATCAATATTGTTAGTGTTCTTAAATGTCAATCCTCTTTTTGTTTGTCATCATTAATTAGAATGAGTAATATTAGCCTATGTTTTGGATTCAACAAGTATTACTCATCCAAAACTAATATTAATGTTATTTCGATCTTATAATAACGAAAATAAGATTACAAATAGGATTTTAGGACTCTATGGAAGGATGTTAAAAAAAGGATGCAAATAAGAACAAAATTTTTTTTTGACAATGAGAGATTAAAGTGATATGATAAAAGTTACAATCAATAGAAAAGTAGAATACAGATAAGATAAATAAAATAGTTGTACGAAAATATTTTAAAATGATCGAAACATAAAGATAATGATGAAGAAAGTGCATAATATTTTTGATATTTTTGTATATACATCATGACATTCTCATATTATAATGAAGTCCATTAACAACCTCACACAATGGAGGAAATTTTTTCCTAAACCTCCACTATAGGAGAGAAATTATAAACCTCCACAAACGGGAGGAAATTATAAAACCTTCATCACGGAGGATAACATGTAAAACTCATATTTATTAGAGGTACATTTAGCAGCACTTGAACAACCAACCACTGCATGCAGGCGGCAAATGTTACCACGACGCCTCATGGCAAAAAAAATTCATAATTGGGTAGCTAAGGTATTAAATCTTTTGTATAGAAAACATAAGAATATTTTTTTAGTCATACCAAATCAAGTCTTTAGTTTTCTGGTGGTACTAGTTTCGGGCAATTGCAACAAAGCTTTTTCTTTTATTTATTTATGAGCTATAATTTAATGGTGCTGAGCAATGAAGATTTAAGTGTTTCAACTCACTTTGGCCCACTTTTATTAGAAATCAAAATCAAACTTACCTAATCCGTTTAGAATAAATTATTTAATTAGTTAACTAGGTTTCATCCAAATAAAAAGGAAAATTTCATCTTATACCCTTAATATTTGTCCTTAATTCCTAATATGCTCAATGTTTCATAAATTTCTCTCACATCCCTAATATTTGCTTTAAATTCCTATCATACCTGCTCCATTATCTATCCCACCGAAAAAACAATATTGTATATCCTAAATTTTTTAATTAAAATAATTCACTAGTAAAGGACTCAATCAATAATGGTAAATTATTAAATAGTGGCATCAAATGATTCACTATCATGGTAGGGTTGAGTCATTTTAATTTTTTGTTGGGGAGAACCATCTTTTCTATATATGGGGTAAATAATCACATGTTGATAGGTTGAGTATAATAATAATTTAAGGTGCAACTTTAATAAGTATAAGGGAAATTTACTAAACATCATGGGCATAATAAGAATCAGGCACAAATGTTGTGAGTATAAAAAGATTTTTCTAAAAAATGTGCATAGTAAGATATGAAAATGTGTAAAATTAACTCCTATACAGTGATTTATTATTCTTCTATTTTTGACTAGGTATGCCCCACTAAGAATCTAAATTGAATAAATTTTGATACCATAGTAAACAAAAACGAAAAACCAGGGTCGGTTGTATTTTTGTCTCGTTGTCAAACCAAGCTTAAAATGGTAGTTCTACCAGATCTTCAATTGTCCCGACGCAATTGAATTATTTTTCTTTAATAATTTGGACGGTGCGCATAGGCTACTAGGTTCATATAGATGAGCTCTCCTTGGGTTATATATAAGTGTTTCTAATTTCTTTTTAACCCTTCTAAAATTTAAGATTGTGATGTTTGATGTAAAACATAATTTATTTATCAGATCTAACATTATTTATTTAGTTGGAAGACAAAATTTTACCCAAATCAAGCATATTTACTGAATACATTTGTTGATATGTATATATTTATTACGAAAAAAGATTAAATATATGTATTAGAACATAATAATAATAATAACTGATCATTATCTACACAATAATAATATTTTACATGGTTTAGATGTTCAAAATATAACTTTAAAATCAAATTTTATTATTAAACTATTTTATTATGTTAGATTTATATATTTTTTATGGAACTCATCGATGATGATATTAAACAAATGAAAGAATTTATATAGTAATATAAATAATGCTAAATCAATAGATTGTGTGAATTTCTATCAAGCATTAACATATCGGAAGGGCTAACATACAAAATGAGTTTCAAAAGCATAGCCCTATGCCATTGCAGTTATAGCCCAGAGGTTGGGGATGCGGGCAGCATTTCTACCCACCCGTGTTCAAACCCAACATACTATGGTGTTTATGTATAATATGAGAGTTGGGAAGTATAGTGTTTATGTATAATATGAGAGTTGCATCTTCTCAATTATAGATGAGAGTTTATTGTCTCCCTCAATCGCTAGGTGGAATGTATTGTCTCCTGATATGTTAGATGAGAGCTTGTTATCTTCCTTAGGCTTGATTGCAATATCTAAAATGAATTGTTTGTAATGTATAAATCAAAAAAGCATAGCCCCATAAAGATTATACTATTTTTTATTTTTCATTTTATATATAATATATCATTTTTATCTGATTATTACAATTCGAGACCATAAGTCCTTATAATTTTTCTTTATAAATTTTCGTACAATATCAAAAGGAGACTAAAACTCCTAAGGGAGACAACTACCAACAAAACCCTTGTGGGGGTTTTGGAAACAATCGACCTTGGCCAACTGAGTTAGGCTTGGTTAGTTTATACTATTTTTATGATAAAATAGTTAACACATAAAAAATACATGTTCATGCCCAACTTATCGTTGGTCCATCACAAGACAAAGAGGCATGATCTTCACCGACTAGTCTGAAATACGGTGATTTCAGACCAGTTAAAAAATGTATTTTTTTGAATTTTTTTTATAAACATGTCAATTTAATTATATTTAATCTATAAATTAAGTTTTACCATTTTTGGATATATGTATATATTTATTCTGGATTTTTAAAAATTCAAAATAAATATATACATATACCCGAAATGGTAGAAGTTAATTTATAGATTAAATATAACTAGATTAGCATGTTCATAAAAAATTTCAAAAGAACAAAAAATGCATTTTTTGATTCGTCTGAAATCACCGGATGTCAAACTGGACAGTGAAGATCAGCCAGCCAAGATAAATTAGCTCAACAAATATTGATTATTGTTCCCCATATTATTTTAATCTAATTCCAATTTCTTTTAGGTTCCATTAAATGACTAATTTCATTTTTTAAATTAATATTGTTGTATTATTTTTATTAGATGTAAATAGAAATAATTTTTGCATGCTAATCGTAGTGGACCATAACGATTCTTGAAGTTTAGGAACTTAAAATTAGTTGACAACTCAAACCGCAAAAAAGAGAAAACTATATGAGATGCAGGGGCCCAATTCATGGGAAGTGCTTCTCAAGTTTTTCTCATTGGAAGCTTCATCTTCATTGTCAATATAGGGTGGATCCCAATTCATGGGAAGTGCTTCTCAAGTTTTTCTCATTGGAAGCTTCATCTTCATTGTTAATATAGGGTGGATGGCTACGATGCATTTGGTCAATTCATGGGAAGTACTTCTCAAGTTTTTCTCATTGGAAGCTTCGTCTTCACCATCAATATAGGGTGGATGGCTACGATGCATTTGGTCATTTTCCGAAGGTGAAAAAATCACAAGGGAGCATCGAATTCGGTGCCAGACCCGCGCCTCTCCCTCTCTCCCTCTCCCTCCCTCCCCTGTAGGGATTCATATCGTATACTCCCGGAAGCATGCAGCACTACATGTTCCCGGGCGCATACACCTATTTTTTAAAAAAAAATTTTGAAATTTTTTTTACGATAGTGTTAATCTATGTGTATAAATTTTTACCATTTTTGAAGTATTTTATATATTTATTTTTTATTTTGAAAATCAGCGGCATTTTAGGTAATTTCAAATTACTAAAATGCCACTGATTTTTAAAAATCCGAAATAAATATCTATAAATCTCCAAAAATGGTAAAAATTGATAAATACGTTGAAATGCACTTAGGTTAACAAGTTCATGAAAAAATTTTAAAAAACAAAAATTAAAAAAATAGGTATATGCACCCAGGAGCACAGGATCAGCATCCCCCCTGTAGCTCTCCATCTTCGTTCCTCCCGGTCTCTTATGTCTTTCTTGTTTTGTTTTTAACCAGCTGCTGAAATTCGGAGATGGTTGATTTTTCTTGGTCGATGGAGGAATTCGATAGAGATCGAAGCTCAAACTAATGGCAGAAATGCTTGGATTATTGGGCTAATAGATGAGAACCGCTTGAGTGCTTGATGGGAGATAACCGTGATTTGTTCACTGGCTGCTTATTTTGAAGATGGCAGAGCTTGAGGATTATGGCTGCTGTTGGTGAAGCAAAGAAGGGGCCGGTTGAAGCTACTAAATCTTGCTTGGATTCGTGGCGCAGGGGCTGCTGCACTTGAAGGCAGTGGCGGAAAAGGGTGGCTAAGATGGGCATTACCGTAGGTGGTTTTCAGGAGCTCGATTGCTACTTAGGTTGATGCCATAAATAGGTGCAGCTAGAGGCATGGTGGAATTTCTTCCGTCCAATTAAATGCAGTTGCTAGTCTTTGCATCACTGCCTTTTTTTTGCAATTTGGGCCGGTTGGCAAGATTGTCGTTCGAAGCTATAGATTTGAATTTGGGGCGGTTGAAATGATGGCATGCTCGGTTCCGGCCTTATGCTAATGGTTGCTAGTGGTGGACGATAAGTGCTTCCTGTTTTGTTATAGCTAAAATTGATGGGCAGATGAAGGGGAATGGCTAGCACTATAGAGGATGCTACTATTGTCAAGAATTTTTGGGATGGTTGCTGCTAGAATTTTGCTATCGGTTTGTTTGTGGCTTGAATTTCATGGCTGCTGGCCGCTGGAGATGGTTGGTCGATTGGGAAAGATGGAATGGGGAAGATAGAGCACTAGATTTTGGTGCTCCAGCGATGCACGCTGACACACACACACATATATAAATCATTCAAACCATTGATTAGGCAAAAAAATCGTGATTTAATTATTGCAACAACCCTATTGATGTCATTAAATTACTTTTAAAATATTTACACAATATTATCCTCTCAAAAATGTTTATACTTTGTATAGATTTGAAAGGCTTAATATTATTTAATTAAAGTAATAATTTATTTTTAAAATAAAATTCAATAGTTGATATGTTTTTGAAAGAGAAAATTAATTCCATCTAGTAGTCATCATTGGAATCTATCTCTCTACAGATGTTGTTAAATTTTTTAACCTCATTTAGAAGATTTTTTTAGAAATATTTGCTTATATAAAAATGTAAAAACACAATATTTATATTTAAATATTTATATATTATGTTAATTTTAAATAATATGTTGTAACATTCTACTTCAGAAATTTCATCATATATACTATATATTAAATTCATGTTATAAATTGAACATTTAAATTGAAGTCAAAATGATTATCTATTTCAAATTAAAATATTCAAAATAGGTTTGTTATTTATCTTAACTTAAGTAAATATTTATTTTTATTTAATCTAATATTTTCAACTTGAGTATTTTTTATTAAAGAAATTTTATGCATATTTAATTCATAGATTAATAGCAATACAATATTTTAGATATTTATGATTTAAAAGCAATTAAAAATAAGACAAGTAATGCAAGTATGAATTAATTTAATTCAATAATTTATTGAATTTACATAAGTAATAGGAATATTATTTTAGATAAATTGATATTGATTTAATTTAATTTAAATTAATAATTATTTTTATTTCATTATTTTAATTTAGATTATGTTATACGTTATTAGATTCTATTAGATACTGTTAGATATTGTTAGATTTTGTTAGACGCGGTTAGATATGTTAGATATTGTTAGATATTGTTAGATACCATTAGATGCTGTTAGATGTTGTTAGATTTAGATAAATTGAATTAAATCCTATTAAATGAGTTTTAATTAATATATTTAAGGTATAAATGACCTTATAAGGAGCCTAGGAATATATTATAGGTGTTAAATAAGGATTATCATATTAATTATAAAAATTAGATATTGCTAGATTCTTTTAGATGTTGTTAGATAATATTAGACGTTGTTAGACATTGTTAGACGCTATTAAACATCATTAGATGCTATTAGACGTTGCTAGATTTAGATAAATCGAATTAAATCATATTAAACGAGTTTTAATTAATATATTTAAGGTATAAATGATTTTATAAGGAGCTTAGGAAGATATTACTGGTGTTAAATTATGATTATTATATTAATTATAAAAATTAGACATTGTTAGATATTGTTAAATATTGCTAAATAATATTAGACATTATTAGAGATCGTTAGATTCTGTTAGAGTCGCTAGACATCATTAGACGTCGTTAGACGCTATTAGATGAAGATAAATTGAATTAAATCTTATTAAATGATTTTTAGCTAATGTATTTAAGATATAAATGACCTTCTAAAGAGTTTAGAAACATATTACAATGTTAAATTAGGATTATCATATGAATTATAAAAATTAGATATTGTTAGATTTTGTTAAATATTATTAGATGTTGTTAGATGTTATTAGATGTCATTAGACATCATTAGATACTTTTAGACGCTGTTAGATTTAAGTAGATCTACAAAATTATATTAAACATGCTCTAAAACATGTAACAAAAGCATAAATAATCTTATAAAGAGTACAATGATACATTATGATTGTTAAATTACAATTAGCATGTGTATAATAAAAGTTAGATATTGTTAGATTTTATTAGATGCTGTTAGATTCTCTTAGATTCTATTAGACATTGTTAGATATCGTTAGATCCTGTTAGATATTGTTAGATGTTGTTAGATTTGGTACTATTCCAGAAATTTTAAAAAAATTAAACTTTTAAAATTTTTTAAAAAAATAAATAAAACGTTATTCTTGAGAGTACTTTATCAACATAAATTTTAAACAAATATAATAATTATTTGATATATAAAATATTTTCTCAATTTTATCAATTACAATAAAATCTTAATAAAAAATATTTTCAACATAAATATTTTTAAACAATATCAAAATTTGAAAAGTTATATATACATATGCTTTGGTAGTTGATCTATCAATTGAATGGACTAGATTGAAATTTTAAACTAAATTTTATCAAAAAATCGAACGTACTCACAACTTAAAATGGCCACAATGCTCTTACTTCCATTTTTTTCTCATTAGAAGTGCTTCTTGCGAGTTGGGCCCCATGAAATGCATGCCTTTCTTGATAACTGAAATTAATTGGCTGACTAGTCAGCTCGTAGAAAACTGAATGCAATGCACATCTTTCCCGAATTTCTGAAGAATATATGAAGATCGTGTCTTATTTTCCACCATGGCCTTGCCTGTCCAAGGCTCTAAGCCATGGTTGTCACTTGTCAGCCCGACGACTAGTCGTTCTTTACTTTTTTGCCTTGTCTTTCATTTGTTTGAAGTTATATTTTATTTTTCACTAATTTAAAATAGGGAGTTACATCGATACTAGTTATTGCTTCCTATTTTGGCCTACACTTTGTTGATTAGGTTAACTACTAATCTACTCATTTTCTTTAACATCATCAGTTTTTATCATCGTAAAAAATCATTTAAAATGTTTACAATTATACCTAACATTTGAAAATCACTTGGATCTATTTAAAGATTCAATAGAGCCCCCAGCAAGAAAACGGTATGTCCGGGTAAGATTCTTGTAATATTTTTGGGAACATTTATATTCGTAAGAAGAATATCTTAGATGGTATGTATTATGCAATATATATGATGTATTAATAGTTAATAGGTTTAAAAACATTTATAAATGGGATTTTTTACATATATGCATACAAAATTTGACCAATATCGCAATCATACCTCTAAATTGGTTGAAATTGCAAATATACTCTCAAAGTTTGTATAAAATTATAAGTATATCTTTTCTATTAAGAATTTAAGAAGCTAATAATTTTTTTTGTAAAATAACGAAATTATCTTTTAAAGTCAAGAGATATAATTGCAATTTTGTAAGGACATTTTTGTTATTTTATAAAAAATAGAATGACATCATAATAAAAGAGAAACACTTGCAATTCTATGGATATATTTGCAAGTTTGTCAAACTTACGGACGTGAATGCTATGTTGGTCAAACCTCGTAGGCATAACTAAAAACTTTCCTATATAAATCAAACAATTTTATTATCTATGTTGATTTTCCACTTCTTTACTCTTATTAAATGCGACCCCCGCTTCTATATAACCAGGGTATATAGAAGCGGTTCCATGTAACCTTCAATTTTTGAAAATTTGATGATTGACGTAGAATCTAATCATTCATTATATTTAACACTATTCGTTTAGCTAGGAGGCCAAGTTTCTTCCGAATCCAATATGTGTACAGGCTACATTTGCTTAAAATATGTACATTCATGTGTAAATTAAGAAAAAAGCTTAGATCCATTCACATATGTATTAGAATGTAATAATACTTTATAGAATTATTTATTCATATATTTATGATATTTGAAATGATTTAGATGTTAAAAATACTACTTAAAAATTAATATTTAATATTAAATTATTTTACTACGTTGATTTTACACATTTGTAAATGGGGGCCATATAAAATAATACTAGACAAATGAAAATATTTCTATAATAATATAAATGATGTTAAATATAATGAATGAAGTAGATTTTTCATCAACCATCTAGATTTGGGGTGCAACTCGGGTTCATAAAACTCAGGTTCACCTCGACCCTAACCCTAACTCTAATCCTATTTGTAAAACCTAAACTCTAACCCTATTTTTGAAAATCAGGTTTGGGTTGAGTTTCAGGTTGGAATTTATGTTGATGAATTTACATTTTTATTTAAAAGCGATAAGTTTAGAATTTCATAAATAATAATAACAAATCATGTAAGTAAATATAATAATATATAATCAAACTACATATTTTTTAAAAAATAGTAATATAAAGAATTTTTTAGAAAAAATTACCATAAAAAATAAGATAAAGGAAGAAAATTAATGAATATAAAAGTAAATGATAGAAATAAAAAATAAATATAAAAGAAAATAACATATTTTATTTATAATAAAATTACAATATGCCAAACATGTATTCAAATATAGATATAATAACATAAAATATAAAAAATATAAAGAAATATTTTTTAAATAGTATACATATAATATATTTTATAATAAATATAAAATGGGAAATCGGGTTCGGGTTCATTTGAACCCTAATCCTATCATAATTACAAATCGGGTTCGGGTTATGAAAAAGCAAATTTCAACACCATTCAAAATTGGGTTCGGGCTCAACCCGGCCCAAGTTGCACCCCTAATCTAGATGTTAAAAACAAAGTGGGTTACATAGAGTAGGGGTTTCATAAAAGCGCTCTCTTATTAAATGAAACCCACATAAATATAAATTTTGATGACATTAAAATGACATCATTCATATGATCTAAAATCATTTATTTTAGGAAAATTCCTCTCGTGCTCATAACATTTGCCCCTAATTCTTTATATACCCACGATATTTCATTATTTCTTCCTATTCTCATAATATATCATCCTAAATTCCTCAACATAACTATTATTTTTTCTTATGTAAAGATGATTTTTTTCACCTATTTGAAATTTCCGAATTGAGACAATTCAACCCTAATATGACTCAATTGCTAATAGTAAATCATCAATATGTTCCATTGATTGACTCAAAAGGCATACTAAAGATGAACTATTTTAATTATAAAATTTTAGAGAGGCAAAATTGTCTATTCAATGAGTAGATAATAGTTTTGTTAAAAGCATAAGAGGAAATAGTAAAGCGTTGTGGGTATATCAAGAATTAAGTGCAAATGTTGTAAGTATAAAAGGAATTTTATCTTTGTTTTAGTATGATAGTTAAAAATTCAAGTTTTAGAAGATAAAAAAAATCAAGTTTTAAGTAGGCCATACCCTTTTAAAAGATATAGATTTCATATGTAAATTATGAAAAATATATCTATTTATATATGCATTAGAATGTTATAATATTTTATTATTGTAACAAAACTTGTTATATGCGGCTAACTCTTGTAATCAACTTGTATTTGGCTATATGTAGCTAAATCCTATATTAGTTGTGGCTAAAGTTTTATTACTTTTTGTAGCAAAACTGTCACGCATAGACCTAGAAAAGCGACCATTGGGTCTGACGTACAAAGCACACAGACCTAAAAAACGTCCGTTGGGCCTATGAGCTATAGGCCTCACAGCATAATATTGTCCGCTCTGGCCTGACAGCTTAGCTGCACAACTTTAAAACGCATCATACCATATCGAACTTGAGACTACTTATAAACTACTAAGAACTTTCTTCCCTTTTCGATGTGGGATTCGGTTTTGAGCTATTACAAGCCCCCAGCTTCCGCCTAGTTCGTCCTTGAACTACAACCCATATTGAAAAGGGAAGAAAGTTCTTAGTAGTTTATAAGTGGGTCTCAAGTTCAATATGGTGTGACGCATTTTAAAGTCATCGGCTAAGCTGCCAGGCCAGAGCGGACAATATCACACTGTGAGGCCCATAGTCACAAGCCCAATGGACACTTTCTGGGTCTGTGTGCTCTATGCGTTAGGCCGAATGGTTGCTTTTTATGGGTCTGTGCGTGACAAGTGGTATCGGAGCGGCTCCCCTCCAGTAGATGTGGTTCGCAGAGTTGAAACAGTGAAAGTTAGGGCTACAGGCTTCGGGGACGAACCAGAAGGAAGTTGGTGGGCTTGTAATAGCCCAAATCCAAATCCCATATCGAAAAGGGAAGAAAGTTCCTGGTAGTTTATAAGTTTGTCTCAAGTTCAATATGGTATGACACGTATTAAAGCCATGCGGCTAAGCTGCCAGGCCAGAGTGGACAGTATCACACTGTGAGGCCCATAGCCCACAAGCTTAATTGACATTTTCTGGATCTGTATGCTCTGTGCGTGACAAAATTGTTATAATTGCATTGCATATTACTTTTTTGTTGCATTTGATGGAAAGAATGACTACATTTAACTAAATTTCATCACTCAAAAGCAATTAGGTATTTATAGCTAAGTAATTAATTGTAGGAAAAATACATCAAATATAGCTAAATATTTTTTTTGATGGAAAACTTGTATGTATTCACACCCCTTGGGAACAGTTCCAAGACAAAAAAAATTAACAATGTTACTTGGTGGGTTACCCCACCAGGTTTTACTTGTTACAAAAATATGGGCAGCCGCATCGGCATAACACACTTGTTATCCTCCCTTAAAACATGGGTGAAAACAACAAGTTCAAAAAACGGCACCACATACCTAATTTCCAGATTTTAAGGCCCATAGTTGATAAAATTCAACTATCATCATTAATCAAACTTACCAAAATGCTTGAATCAGACTCCAATATCAGTCTTTTAATGTTCAGTTAAGTCCCTATTTGATGTCGTGTAACATTACCAAGGCTTCCATATTCAAAGTGTCTTCCACTCTTTCAACCTTCTAGCACTGAGCCCCCAGGAATTCTCCATTGGAATTATGCAGCACTACTCCCAAGCCCATACAATTCTTGCTAGCTTAACCCATGCCCATCCACATTCATCTTCAGGACCACCGTAGGGGGGTCTTGTCCTTCTCGAAATTAAGACTGGTCTACCTTTAAGAGCCTCCATTTCCTGATTTGCAAAGCCAAGACAATCCAAATAATCCAGAAAATGATCAAAGAGATTATCCAAACCTTCTTGCATACCAATCATCCTAGTTTGATTGCGCAGAAATAAAATTTTCTTGCATAATAACATAAATAGCATCGACCTCTTCTTATCAAGAAACCTTGTTAGATTGCTAAGGATGCACTTGATTGCTTTTCTAGGTGTCCAGATCATCCTATCCTCAATCAACATTCTTCTTGCATTGATGATCTCTGGACAATACACAAAAAGATGGGATTCGTCCTCTCTTCTATTCCCACAAAGATAGTACAGAGGTTCCACATTTAGGCCCCCCTGATTAAGGTTTGCCTTTGTTGGAAGGGCTTGTCGGATCATCCTCCAACCAAAGATTTTTATTTTTCTTGGGACCTTGCATTTCCAAATTGCCTCGATAATCATCTTCTCACATGGGTTGAGGGAACCCTGCCACGGACCTGTAAAACAGCATGGGTTAGCAATGGCCAGCTTGTAGGCTGACCTAACCTTAAAGAGGTCATTTGCCTCCAATTTCCAGAATTTCTGATAATCTCTTAGCCAGATTTCCCAGATGCAACAATGATGAAATCCTTGTTCCAAGATTCATTCTCGCCATCTGTGAAGTTAGCAACCTTCACATTCATACTTGACAAATGAGAAGGAAGGGGCCCTGCTCGTGGAATTTTCTCCTCAAGGCATGTATCTTGGAAGAACCTAATTTGTTTTCCATCTCCTAATCTCCATTTGTCCCCTGCTGCAAGGATTAATCTAGCTTTAAGGATACACTTCTAAGTGTATGAGTCTGAAGGTCTTTCCACATACTCCCAAATGCTTTTGTTTTGCATATATTTACTTTCAACACCTTATAGCACAGAGACTCCAAGTTTGTCACTAGCTTCCATGTTTATTCCGCAAGCATCGCATAGTTGAAAGCCCTGAGCTTTTTAAACTCCATTCTCCCATCATGTTTTGGAATGCACATTTTCCTCCAAGTCACACAGCTTATCTTCCTCCTACCTCATTTCCCCCATCAGAATCGACTAAGAAGGCCATTGATCTCCGACCTAAGACATGCCCTAGTTCGGTTTATCCAGGTGCTATTGAAATTCATTTGTTCCATAGTTGTGAACAAAAATTCCCATTCAATTATGTTATAAGCTTTTGACATGTCCAACTTCACAGTGACCATCTTCCTCTTGCCTTTCTTTTTCTATCTGAGATAGTGTATTGCTTCAAAGTTATGAGTATATTGTTCGTTATGAGTCTGCCTGGTAAAAACACACTTTGTTACTCCGAAATGACGCATTGAAGGCATCCCATCAGCTAGTTTGCTAATAGTTTTGTAATGATTTTGTAAACCACATTGTAAAGACTGATTGGTATGAAGTCATTTATCTTCCTTACCCCTTTTCTCTTAGGTATAAGAATAATAGTAGTGGCATTAATGTGTTGCATTTGGACCTCCCTTTGGGAATTGTCCCCCATATCCACAAATGATTTGCACAACTTGAAAATATCATCCTTTATAACCTCCCAATGGTGCTAAAAAAACCCCCACCGACATACTGTCAGGGCTAGGGGCCTTGTTAGGGTTCATAGCCTTGATCACCTTCTCTATCTCCACCATAGTAACAAGCTTGGTCAGAGATTCATTGTGTTCGTCCGTGATGCGACTTCACTCCAAATCAGTGATCCTTTCCAATTCATGAGGTGCAGTGCTTTTGAACAAGTTACCGAAGTAGCTGAAGATTGCCTACTCCTTTTCCTGATCCGTGCACTAGTTGCCCTCCTCATCCTTAATTCCCTTCAAAAGATTACGACGACGTCATTTTGATGCCATCCTATGGAAAAAACTCGAGTTTTTGTCCAAAGCTTAGCCAATGTGATTTTGCTCATTGTATCCAAATCAACTCTCAATTTGCAAGAAGAGAATTAATTGCTCTCTTCATCTCCCTCAAAGCCTCCACATGTCCAGTAGTTAATGTCACGACCCAATCCTAGGGTTGTTGACCACCCTAATTGGGCGACAAACCCTGATCGGTTATGCTTCAATGAACTTAATAATCAATACTTCATTCAATAACATCCAAAATTAATCACAAATATCCACTGAGTTAATAAGAATAATTTCTATTAATTTATTACAAGCCAACAAAAAAAATAAAATGTCTCTATTTCACCATCTCAGCCCTTTAACCCGTACTATTGACCAGATGGTCCCGCTTCTCCCAAAATTTAAATTATTCAGGAATGAGTTAAATAGCTCAGTAAGCAAGAAATAAACCATGTATATAATGTTGTATAACATCATGAAAGCATCATAGGAAATGCACAAACTACTGACCCAATGTGTAAGGTTATCCACCCTGCTACAATAGAGCAAACTCACATCCTTTCAGGGCACAACACATAGTCCACAAAGGGACATACCACAACCCTTTAAGGTTCACACTGTCCATGAAGAGTCATTCCAAAATAGCCTTCTAGCATGCATAGGACCTAGAAAAATAAATAAAATCAATACACATATCCTCGAGGTCCCACATATATAATTCCATTCCACTTGGCAATAATTATGATGCATCACACACACTATTCTCACTTAAGCATTGTAACAACTATCTCAGCCCAAATCAATATTTTACTAACCAAAATAATGTGTCATCCATATTTAATTGGGTGAACCAACTCATTGAATTTAATTAAATAAATTTAAGAAGAACCGTCATCATAATTATCAAGTAGTCAAATTATCAAGACGAACATCCCTAAATATTTCACATGACACATCCTGCTATATCAATTTATTTCCCAATATCCACTAGTACTAATAATATTCATTTTATTATAACATGTCATACCCTATGCCTTATTAGCTAAACAAAATGTCAGCCTATACAATTTAAAATTGTTTATAATGAGATATATTACAACATTGAATAATTAATTTTTATTACATAAATTAATTATACAACTTCTAAAGTATATAAATATATACACAAACATCCAACTAGCATTAATTCACATTTATAAATATATACCTTTGTTAATAAATTAGTTATTAATTTTTTAACATTAATATCTCATTCCATAAGTTAATTTCAAATAACTAGCGTATATTATAAATTTAATTATATAACTGTTTACTCACATATACAATTTATATATTTATTTGATTATAGAACCCACAGTGGCAATATATATATTAGGTATGTTTTATTAACTCAAAGCAATTTAAAAATCAACCGGAAATATTCAATTTTTACATATGTGTAGGAGCTCATAATAACGCTGACAATACATACCTATAAATATACACAACCTGTTTATATTTTTATTTGACAAAACTGAGAAATATACTATACATGTATTTAATAGAAAACAACAGTTTCGGAAAGGTTGCGAATATAAGATAATATATTATGAGAGGCACCCGTCCAGGAGCTTTTAGGCTTCCACAAGTATATATTATATATAAATATATCTTAAGGAAATGAACTGGGTCCTTTGAGATTTCCAATTCCGGTTAATGTATAATATATATATATAATGGGGACGCTTAATATACATCTTAACTAGCTGCACCCATCTTATCAAAAATATATTCGTATGTAATACATCATATATACCGGGTGCCTGATATATTAAATTTCCGTCTATATATATACATAATTTATATATTAATTTGAAGTGTCGGTTTGGAGATTTTTTTAAGCTCCATCATAAATGTATATGGTATATTTTATATATATAATGCGTCAATATGAGTCCCTAAACGTTTCCCTTTTTTTTCTAAACTTCCGTAAATATACATATAAAAGTATATATTTTATAATATACAACCAGTGCTGGGGGTTTTACATATTTATTTTACAAATAAATATATATTTTATTATGTATAATCATACTTTAAAGGTTCTCCAAATTTCACTGAACTAATATAAGATATTATTATATGATATACATAACCGACCCTCTGATTCAAATTGGCACATCGGTGTACATATATATTATATCCCCAAGTACCGATGCTAAAGATTATATATATATATTATTGAACTTCCATCACAATTAATAATGTATAATGTTTATAAACCTGCACCCGCTGATGAACCAAGCTTAATATATATATATATATATCATAACTAAACTCATTATCATATCTAACTGCACTTCCTTCTAAAACAGATACTAATCCATACAATAACGAATTCTATTCATATACTAATATATCCAGCAATTTATCCTACTGGTACATGGCCACACCCACATAAAACCTACATTGATTCCGTCCAGTGCACTTCATTGAATATAATTCTTATTTACATTCTATGCGTAATAACTAGGACCTAAACTAATTTACTTATACCGTTCATTAGAAAAATATTCAACATATATGGATTAACTTGCAAACGAAAATATTTGATGGATGAAATATTATTAACCAGAAATATAGCACACATCTATTATATTTTTATACAATTATGGAATGAGTAAAATAACATTCTTCCCCTATATCCTTGTACCCACCGATAATAAACAATATAATATATGTTATATTACCACTTGTTCATCAAAACTTGCCATTCACAGCACATCTCGACTTCACGACTTATTTTATCTCAATCACATATATATAAATATTGCAGAAAATTTCCCATTCATCCTTACGCATATATATTTCATTTATAAAAAATATATGTTCTCAATTGAGTCGTTGCCACCTGAGACATTTTCTCTACTTGTTTATACATTCACCATTAAATTCACAAGGAACAAATCATAAGAATAATTTTATATTTAAACAAATACTCTCCTATCATCAATCATCTCGTAAAAACATTCAAAAACTTATTTCACTAGATTACCTCATAAATAATTTAATTTTCATTAATATACGTAGTTTCTAAAAGAATTTAATTACTTCTTTACTTATCTTTTTGTGGAACTTACGGAGGGATTTTCTGAATGAAAAATATTTTGTTTTCTTCCCAGTCTCAATCCGCAACAAATTCCTTCTTTCCTTAGCTTTCTCTGTTCACCATTTTCTTTTCTCCTAAATCTTTTTCCATTCATACGTCTCCACTTTCTCAACTCCTCACTTAATCGTAACCTCCCATTACTGTCTCTAACAATTAATTTTCAATTTTAAAATTTAAAAATCAAATCTTATCTCTTTGTGGGTCTCATATAGATTAGTTGCTAAAAGAAAAATTATCTAATTTTATTAAGATGTAATTCGAACCCACTACCTCAAATTTATTTGCCATAATTTCTAACCATATTAGCATTTTAATAATTTGTTAATTTAAATTACAAATTAATTTAATAAATATATTTTAGATTCCATTTTTCTTAAAATTATAATTACCCACCTTAGTCAATAAGTCAAAGTCAATGAGTCAATCCGGCCACTTCAGCTATTTTTACTGACACATCATACGGTCAAAAATTCAACGTGCCACGGCAGTATGCCACGCCAAGTCAACGTATTTAAGTCGAGTTATTACAGTTAAGTTTCTAATCCCAAAACTTGAAGCTTCCTCTGTTTTTCCACAATCTTCTGTTTGATATTACCATTTACTTTCTTTATTCCATTTCATCAGTCTGGAACCGTAATTTGATATCTTTGTTCTCACCGCCTCAAAGATGGAGCCTCCACGCCGAGGGTTCATACCCCACAAGTCCTGCAACACCTTCCTTGCTTCATTACTTTTAGCCCAAAATAACTCGTAGCGGAATACTCTATGATGCCTTCTTTTCCCAGCTCGGGCATTCAGGATCAGCATAATTGGGCAGTGGTCAAAGTACGTCGAGCTCAGGTGACTGATTTTTGCAAAAGTAAAAATATTTAGCCAATCCGAAATATAGCTAAATATTAAATATGCAGTACATATGACTAAAAATTAGCCATATAAAATAAAATGTTTTTGGATGTTTCTCCGCATATTATTAATGTTTTTAGATGATGCGCATATATTTTGTGTTGATGAAGCTTGATGCCTTGATTAAATAAGTAATTACAGATTCAAGCATATTCACGAATGAGATGAGATGAGATAAAAAAAAAAAATTGTTGTTGAATGTTAAAAAAGAAAAAATGTTAACAGTTGAATGAGAATTGAGAACAGTCGTAGCGAAATGGAAAATCAAGATTTTAATTTTTGAAAATCAAGAAAGTGGATCCAACATTTTTATTTTATCAGCTCCACTTGCAGCAAATTTCACCTTGAGTCATTTACAAGGGGTAAAAGTTGGTTTTGGTTTAACCCGAAACTTGATCGTTGACCTCGATTTCAACTAATTTTAAAACGTGATATCATCTGTGATTTGCAATGTTTTTAAAACCGGACCGGTCACTGAACCGGTTTTGTGACTGGTTCCCGGTTTTTCCGGTTCAACCGGATCGAACCGCGGTTGGACTGGAAAAAAGCAACGAACCAAGACATGACCGGTTCACGGTCCGACCAGTCCGACCACCTGGTTCGGTCCGGTTTTCAAAACAGTAGTAATTTGCTCATATATACACTTAGTTTGACACTAATTGCTAATGTACCCATATTGTTTCACGAATTGCGTATTACCTTCACAAAGTTTTACCAAAATTACTTGCTTATCCATATTAACAGCTGACATTTAATGGAAGTATATGGGCTATTAAATAAAAAGATAATTCATAGATATACCTCCTTAGTTTAATGTATTTACTGATATACACATCTTATTTCACTAATAGCATATCACCTCCACAAAGTTTCACTAAAATTGCTTACATACCCATGACACTTTTTTATCACCTGAACTATTAATGCATACATTAAAAATCTGAATAATGACAAAAACGACCCCATTTAAGACTATATTAAAATCTCATGGTTTATAAAGCAGTCAGTTATGCAAGCGGAAGTGGCTTAATAGAGGGTAACGAGTCAGCAGTTAACATAAGTACGCAAGTAATTTTGGTAAAACTTTGCGGAGATAACATATAATTCATAAAAACATGTGGGCATATTAACAATTAGTATTAAACTAAGTGGGTATATCAGTAAATTACATTTTTTATTTAACAACCATTAAATGTTAGCCATTAACATGGGTACGTAAGTAATTTTGGTGAAACTTTATTGGGTAAAATGCAATTTGTGAAACAATATAAACATATCAATAATTAATGTCAAACTAAATGGGTATATAAGCAAATTATCCTATCATTTAACTGAAACCAAATTGAAATAGATTCGGTCTTGGGTTGATGGAAATCCAAACCCAATTGTTATACATTTGTAAATTATCTTTCTAATGTCCCCTTTAATATATAAGAAAATATATAAAAGTATTACAACTTTTACCCATTCACACATTAGATAAACTATTATATATTTATATATTAATAATAAAAGTGAATAGCCCTAAGATATTTACATTCACCCATGTAATATTATTTTATATTAATTTTTAATAAAAGTAAACACCTCGAATTTGTTCATCTATTGTAAATCTTCAAGAAAGTAAATTATTTCATTATATCATCAATAGAAGCAAAACCATATTTGTCTATTCTTTATATTAATATAATATTATATTATTTAGTATTAAAAGATACACAACTTCTATTGGGATCAGTATTCTAAACTCATTAACACCTTTGTTACATTATGCTCGTGCAATAAATATCAATAAAAAGTACCATGCACAATACTTAATTGCAAAATAAAAAAATTGTACCTTTTATTCCTTAAAATAAGGCTAAAAATCTAATTAATGCAAAGAGAAGATCTAAACACGATTTTTTAATTCTTAAATACTCTTTCATTTTTTTTGCTTTAAAATAGAAAATTATTATCTTAAACTTTTTCTTTGATGATGAATTCGAAGTTGAATAAGTATATGATAAACAATAAATACGTGTTATTCAATTTGAGCCCTCTCACAAAGTTAGAATTTGGGTTTATAAATAAGGTTAAAATTATAATTAGAGCCGAGGTTTTAAAAAGGGTAAATTTCATATATACCCACATAGTTTCATCGATATTGCAGATATACCCACGTAGTTTCACAAATTGCATATTACCCCACATAGTTTCACCGAAATTGCATATTACCCCCCACGCCGTTAACTGCCGTTAATATCTGTCGTTATATTTTTGAAAATGACGAAAATGCCTTCATCCATAGTTTCACAAAATTGCATATCACCCCCATGAAGACGAGGGCATTTTCGTCATTTTTGAAAACATAACGGAAGATATTAACGGCAGTTAACGATGTGGGGGTAATATACAATTTGTAAAACTACGTGGGTATATCTGCAATATTGATGAAACTATGTGGGTATATATGAAATTTACCCTTTTTAAAATAAGGTTAGAATATACAATGATGTGAATTTGAGTTTTATGAGTGAGCGCCAGTTGCACCCTATCCTTTTCGCCTAAAATATTACTCTAAGGGTAATTTGTAAATATATTTGCATAGTTTTATTTTAATTGTAAGTATATTCATATAGTTTTAAAAATTACAAATAATTCACAAGTACACCCACACTTGTTATTGCACCATTATAATGTAATATATTTGCAAAGATATATAGATCATGTCCATATTTGTAATTTTAAAAATTAAGTGATTATATTTAGTTTTTGCGAATATATCTATATAGTTTGCATATCTTTGCAAACTATATCATGTCATGATGGTTTGTATATATTGACAAATATTGTTAAAATATGGAAAAAAAATTGAAAATAATCCTCACGTATTTTAACTACAGTTGCAATTTCTGAAATTATATAAATGTATTTGTCACCAAGGTCAAATTATATGGATATATTTACGAACAATCCTTTGATCATGATTGTATGAATGTGGCGTGCCGACACGACCGTGCCCATAAATCTAGGAGCGATCCGAGCGGATGGATACCCGTCATTCTTCCCGTCAGTTTCAATTCACGTGCTCGTGGGACCGCACGTACGTCTTCCGCACGCCGCAGTCATGCGTCGGGGCCACCGCCTCAATCCAGTAATTCGAAACAGACGGATGCAGATTAGCCATACATGCCTCCAAATGAATGTGCACCGTATGTCACCCTTTTCAAGATGTTTATTTAATTGAGCTGATGTGTTACCATTTGGATGCTTAAGTAGCCGACACCGGCGGGTAGAGCAGTACGAGTGGTAATTTTATGATGATAGATGCAGTGACCACATTTCTCCATTTTGAAAGTTGCTTGTGCTTGGTAATTCATAGTGAGTGGTGCTCTATTTGATTAATTAAATGGTGCTCAATTCGATGGAATGAAATTAAAATCCACTCCCCTTTTTATTTAAAGGTATAAATTTTACATAACAAAATTATGTTATTTTTATAACATTTTGAAAGTAGTTAACTTAAGGTCTAAACCCAAGAAAATCAACAATTTTCATCATATTTTAGCTATTTTACTTCGTGAACGAGTGTTAATATAAAGTATCATGACATTATAATGTATTTTAATTAATGTGAGTACTTTTAATAATTTAACCTAACTATATATTTTTTAAGTATATATTATCCAACCAAGATCCTATCAAGACAAAACAATTGACATTATCCTACGTGACGGTTGGATTTTGATTTCGTCTTTAAGATGACTTCGTTTATTTTAAGCATGTTGCATCCTGATTAGGCTGCGCTACCTAGGATACCCCATCTTCTGTTTCTACAGAAGACCGCTAGAATATCCTGTAGAATATAGAGGGCCGTTCATTTGCGATTCATGATATGGCAGACCTCATAAAATACTAATTTATCTAAGTGTATTTGATATATAAATTAATTTTTTTTCATTTTTGAATATGTATATATATATTTTTAGATTTTTTAAAAATAAGGATATTTTAAATACATATATACACATAGATGTTTAAAAATCTAAAAAAAAAATAGACAAAGATACTCAAAAATGGTAAAACTTGTCTATGTATTAAATATGTTCAGATAAACAAGTGTACGAAGAAAAAAGTAAAAAAAAGTTGTTGTAAATAAGTTTTTTAAGATGGGCTAAGTGAGACTTAGCCCGGGCTAACAGAATCACTCCTCATTTTATATTTATTTGTATTTAAAAATTATCAATTTCCTGGCTATTTTAGTCCATTTTACCCTTAAAATACTTGTTTTTTAAAAATAAAAAATATAATTCGAGAATGCGGTTTCGAAAATTGTGCCTAGCATGGGATCGTTTAGTCGCCCTTTTTGATATTTTGGGAGTTTTACTTACGATAATAGGGAGGAGTGGTCTCCAAAAATTAGCATGCTTCCATGCAAAGGTTTCATGAACACGAGTTACATGTAAACCGCGTCCAGATTGGCACATGAAAGAGTCCTCTTTTCATTTCATTTTTAAAATTCAAAAAAAGTACAATGCACCAGGGACAACGCTGTCTAGATGCATTGAATCGGTAATCTTTTTTTGCCCCGAAAGTGATAGCTAGGGACCGCTACCGACGGGATAAGAAATAAAGAGTGATCGGCAAATACTACTAAGTTTAAATATAATTATAAATATACTAATTTCAAAATTATAATAATTTTGTATAGTTTAATTATAATTGTAAATATATTTTGGCTGTTATGACACTATTGTTGCACCGTCATGACATTGGTATATTTATAAAGATATGCAAACTACATGAATATATTTGCAATTTTTAAAATTAATTAGGTATATTTATTTTTGCAAATATATCCATATAACTTGCATATTGCGTGAAAATCAATCGAGCTTACATATATTGCCTTTGAAATTGAAAGAACTTATTGACAGAGATACAGTTTTGTATCTTTTTTCCCATTCACGATACTGTATTTATGCAAGTAGCTAGAAATTCCTAGGGGTAATGAATTGGGTTAACAACCATTTGTACCATCAACAAACCCTCAAAGCACATTGATAGATAAAAATGGTTGTTCATGTGCGAGCCATCCAAAAAAGGCAAATTATTGTCATGGATGTGTTTGGCAATATACAAAAATTTTCTAATCAGCACTTCTTAATTTAATTTTTTTTTATACTTTCCATAGCTACCTTATTTTTAATATTTTTAATATTTTCATGTGCAACTTCCTTACTTTTTAATTATTTCTATAAAATTACTCTTACAACTATTAATGTACCTATTTTAACTTTATTCTCATTATTTCGTATCATTACCTTATCATGTCATATTAATATTTTTCATTTTGAAAGAAAAAGCAGTACAAGTAATATAACAACAGAGCACGTTTGAAAGAGAAGTCATTTGAAAAGTCTGGAAAAGACATCGAGTTTTTTTTTTTTTAATGGAGTATATTTACAACATATCTCAATTCATATCACATTCAAAGTTCTAAAATAATTCTAACAATGTTTCCAAAGGGAGACAACAAGCTCCCAAATATCAACGGAGGAAACCACCAGCTCCCAACCAAATAAGGAGGACCACACACATGCCCCCACAGAGATTTGGTTCGAAATCCCCACCTGGGATTCGAACACGCACCGGTGGGAACGAAAGTTTCGTTCCGCACCCGGCGACCAAACGAGCGCCGCTCGTTTGGTGACATCGAGCTTTTGAAGCTCCAATATCTCGAAATAACTTGAACGAGATAAAATATTCATCCTATTTTTTAATTACAAATAGCCACACATTGCTGACTATAGTCAGGTCATCAACAACTAGTTGAACTTTCGATTTGACATTGCATTAAGAAAGGATTCATAAGTATGTATATATATATTACATATTTAGCTAGGTATAAAACTTTTTAATCTAAATTAAACTTTTTGCTCTCAACAATTAATTTATTTTTTAATTATTTCTTTACATTTTTCTATACAACTATCTTAATTTTTAATAGTTTATATACAACTACCCATAGAATTAATCTATCAGTTATAACTTTATTTTCTTTACTATTCATCAATACACCTATCATATTGTATTATTTTTTTCATTTTAAAAACTTTTACACTAAATTTTTTTTATCAAGGTTGTGTTTGAGAGGTAATAAAACTTTTGGATGAAAATTTTTGATATAAAAGTTTTTAAAATGAAAAAAAAAATGATGTGATATAATATGTATAATGATAGTAAACTAGTCTTCCCATGTCCCTTACCAAATTTTAAGCTATTGAACATTGTAATCTACTGAATTTTAAGTTGACAAACTTGGTAGGTATCGTTGCAAGTGGTGACATACATCTAATATCTAAGAAACTGTGATGGTATGGGTGCAAAAACTACTAACAATGGTTAAAACAATCTTATGGACAAAATTTTTTAAAATGAGAAACTGATGTAATATGATAAAAGTAATTATGATTAAGAAAATAAATAAAATAAATAGAATTATTTTTTAAAAAATGTAAAAAAATGATGAAAATATGGATATAATGATTGGAAATCATATCACATCCAAAGGGGCTCCATAAAGTGGGGGGAATCTTTTTTTCCTTGTTAGCAAACGAATCTACATGACTTATTCCAAAAGAGAACTTGAACAAATATAAAATCTGTATTTTTTTCCCATTTTTTAAATACCTAATATGGAAGTAGAATGAATCATTCCGCGACAGGAGACTTAATGGAGTGTTGATCAAGCGGTCAGGATTTACTTGTTAAAATCCAAAACGGTGGTACTTCATGTCTCTCAGCAATTTCACCATATGATTCTTATCAATTTGGTGTTCCTATCAAAATGCTACGAACTGATAATGGCATTGAATATATAAATTATTCATTCTCAACTTATTTGAAAAATAATAAAACTTCGTACCAAACTACATGTGTTGGGAAACTTCAACAAAATGGACTGGCTAAAAGTAAAAAACGACATATCTTTCATGTCACTCGGGCAGAAACGATTATATTGAAAATATTTTAGATTGATGCTATTTTCACCCGTTGTTATTCGATTAATGGGCCTCCAAGTCAAATTTTAAAAAATAAATATCTTTTATCAATTTAAAAAGCCAACAGCTTAACTTACCTTATCTAAGATTATTTGGATGTCGTTTTTATGTTCATATGAAGAATTGTGGAAAGTTTAAGTATTATGCCAAAAAATGTATTTTTCTAGAAATTCATCAACCTAAAAAGGATATAAATGCTATGATCTTGTTGGATAGAAATTATTTATTTTCAATGATGTATGCTCCATTAAAAAGTACTATGATTTTCTTCTCATAATGATCAAATTCAGTGAGAGAAATATGAAGAATTAGCTCCTAAGGGTTATATTTCGCTTTCCATGATACCCAAGAAAGATATCGACAACAAAGGAGCAAATGAATGGGATATAGAAAACCAAGAAAATAGTGAGCACACTTCCAAAATTTGAGAAGAACATACTAAAAGAGTTAGCAAACTAGTGAATAATTGTCCTGTAGTGTGCTCCCTTCCATTCTTCCTTAAATGTCATCTAGTATAAAACCTTCCTCCAAACAATAAAATTTATATATATATATTAGACTATTGCTAAACTTATTTAGGAAGATATCTAGATAAGAAATGTTATCTTCTGGACTACTAATGACTCTCATATTGAATCACCCAAATTTACGTGGGAAAATGCAAGGAAGGAGTACTCTAAGGCTCTTAATAAAAATGATACGTGGAAAATCTTAGCAACGCTTGTGGGATGAAAATGAATGCATAAAATAAAATATAAATGTGGTAGATCAATAAGAGATAAAGCTCAACTAGATGCTAAAAGATTTACTCGAATATATGTAATATCCCGCATCGGTTAGAATGAAGGAGAGAGTTTAGGCTATAAGTAAAGGTTATGGTTGAATGGTCTAAGCGCCTTTTGACTGTTATCAGTATTGTCCGCTTTGGGTCTTGCGTCTGTACGGTTTTGTCCTTTTAGGCTCACCCCAAAAGGTGCCTTAACTATTTAACCTGAACCTCCACTTATAACTCAAGCTCTCTTTTTCATCCTAACCGATTTGGGATGTTACAACCATCCCCCCCTCCCCCCAGGGCTCCAGCGTCCTTGCTTGATAAGTTCTCACTAGACATATCATTAGGATATAGGAATTCGGCTCTGATACCATTTTGTCACGCCCTGACTAACAGTTGCAGGTATTATCCGCTTTAGGCTTTGTGCCTGCATGGTTTTGTCTTTTTGGACTCACCCTGAAAGGCACCTCAACCATTCAACCAAAACATTCGCTTATAACCCAAACTCCCTCCTTATTCTAACTTATGTGAGATGTTATAATATTTAAAATTAATTATAGAGAAATATTTTCTTTTATTGCCAAAATAAACAATATAGAGATCTAATGTTTGTACCGGTCAACTACGGATGGTCCTTGTTTGGGATAGATGTCAAGGTTGCATTTTTAAATAGAGATTTGTAAGCAGATATTTACATGGATCTCTCGCCAAGTCATCCTTTAGAAGGAGAAGAGGGAATTGCATACAAATTGGAAAAAAAGCACGATATATGGCCGGAAGTAATCACCATGAGCCTGATAACAAAAAACTGAGCATTGCTCTTTTAAACTATAATTTTATTGAATGAAATTTGGACTCTTCTATATTTGTTTGAGGAAATATTTATGGATCCATAGTTATACTAAATTATTTTGACGATACAGTTGTAATTAAAAATAATTTAAAAGACATTGAAGAACCAAAATGTTAATTTAGAACCCATTTTGACATAAAAGTTCTTAGAAAGTATAAATATATTTTTTTTAAGCATTGAAATAGCTTACTCATCTGGAGGATTATTTTGTGTCAAAGAAAATATAGCTTGGACCTTTTCAAAGAGTTGAAAAAAGATAGAGTTAAGCTTGTAGATATTCCTATTGATTATGAAGTCAAATTTATCGATCACGGAGAGGCCTTATAAGATATAAGATGATTCCAAAGATGGTTAGAAAGTCTCATATACTTAATGATCACAAGATCATATATTATATATGCAGTAAACTTTATTAACCAATCTACGCATTCTCTCGTAGTTGAATACATGAAACTTGCTCATCGGATAATTTAATACTTGAAATTAGACCTCAGTACAGGAATTGGATGAAGGCTACTGGACAAAATGAAATGCACACATGTTGAATTTATAGGATATATTGATGCAGATTAGGCTAGAGATCAAGAGGATAGAAAAATCAACTAAAGGCTATTGCACCTTTGTAGGTGCTAATTTGGTTAATTGGAAAAATATAAAGCAAAGTAATGTTGCAAGATCCATTGCAAAAGCTATATAAAAGGCTATGGCATTAGTAACTAATGAGTTGGCATAGCTTCATTTAGTGCTATAAGAGTTTAGATTTAATCCACGAACTCAAATGAGGTTATTCTATTATAATAAAGATACAATATATGTCTATTTTAATCCACTATTTATGAAAGAACAAAAGATATAAAAGTAAGTTATCACTTTGTATGAGAAATTAGGGGTGTAACTCAGGTTAGGTCGGTCCTGTAGTAGTTTACCTTACCCTTACTTATTTGCAAAAGTTTACCCTACTCTACCCATTTGCCGGTTCAGTTCCTAACCTATCCTATCCTACCCATTATTCATACTATCGGTTCTGATTTCAGTTCTTTTAATATCTCAACTATAATCTTTTTAAAAAATATTTCAACAATATTTTAAAAATATAAAACAATGCTCATTTACGTTTGAAAATCCCGGGTATATATGTTACTATTTACATTATTACATACAAATATAAAGTATAGACTATCACAACCCAATCATTAAAACTGCTAATATATTAATCGTAATTCACAAGTTTATTTATAAAAAGCCTTTGTAAGTCAATAACATATATATAAAAAACTAAATTGGTTTTTTACTTCGCAATCTACAACTCTATGGACAAGATCCATTTGAATTCAAATTTATTAAAATAAGTGTGCACACAGACATCATAGACAAAACACAATACATACTATATAATATATATTATATGCATATATAATTATATCCATGCATGTTAGTTCTGGTTATATTGTATCTACTTTACCTGTATCTATTTGAGAGGGTAGATAATAATTTGTACCCTATCCACGCCTACAGATAACATTTTGTATCATACCTTACCCGAATTAAAGTCGGGTCGGTGGGTACCTTATTTAAGTTGCACCACTATGGCAAATAACCCCCTATGAGAAATAGTACAAGCACAACTAATATTTACTTCTTATTTTCAAAGTAGAGATTAACTTGCACAAATCCTCACCAAAACCTTGCCACAAAAGCAATTCAAATATATATTATCCCCAGTTAGTCTCAATTGATATCTTTGCACCAACTTGGGGTGTTAAATATCTAATATGGAAGTAGATCCAATTATACCATATTTGGAGATTCAATGGTTGTTACAGCAATATTTCAATGCATTATGATGTATTGAAATTTCAATACAATAGGGTGAAAAACTCTATTTTTTAAAATATTTTTTGAAAATATTTTATAAAATTGTAATCTAAGGATATTTAACTTATGTATTAAGTTTTACTATTTTTGGGATGTATAAATATATTTTTTATTTTTTAAAATGGGGTTTTTAGTTATTTAAAAATGACTAAAACTTCCCTTATTTAAAAAATATATACACATCTTCAAAAAGAATAAAATTGGTTTATAAATTAAATACACCTAGATTAATAGTTTTATAAAAAAGAATTTCAAAAAAATATTTTAACAAATGAGGTTTTATAGCATGATGAATTGCAATATGTCAGGATGCATTGAAACATTGCTCTAATTATTAATTGTTCTATAATGGGTTGTAATTGTTGTGTAATTAGCTACTGACTGCTCCACCATTGATGTAATGAGTCTATAAATAGTGGATTAGAACGTGGTCGTATGCTCCCAGGAGCATTAACCTCTCAATGCTCCTAGGTGCATACACTCATTTTTTAATTTTTTTGAATTTTTTTTATAAGATTGTTAATTTAAATGTATTTAACGTGTGTATCAATTTTTACCATTTTTGGAGTATTTTAGATATTTATTTTTTATTTTTGAAAATCAGTGGCATTTTATGTAATTTAAAATTACTAAAATGCTACTGATTTCAAAAATAAAAAATAAATATCTAAAATACTCCAAAAATGGTAAAAATTGATAGATATGTTAAATACACTTAGATTAACAATTTTATAAAAAAAATTTCAAAAAAAATAAAAAAAACTAAGTGTGTGCACTCGAGTGCATCCAGAGTTCAATACTCCCGGGAACATACGACAATGCTCTCGGTGAATCGAAGTAGGCTCAAAAGTCATTGAAAAACATTGTAGGCTCAAAAGTCATGGAAAAACATTGTAGTCTCAAAAGTCATGAAAAAACATTGGTTCTTCCACCGTAAAGTAGGTATTAAAGTCGAACCACGTAAAATTTCTTGTGTTTTTCTCAGTGTTTTTTTTTTATTTCAACACTATTCATGATATTGTATTTATACAAGTAGCTATAAATTGCAAACAATATTAATCAGTTTGGAGTTGAGCGAATAACAATTGTTTGAGCTTATTTAGATTTAAGCCGTCATTTAGCCGCATGGTAAGTTCGAGAAAATTTGGTTTGTCAAGTTTTCTTGCGGCGTTTGGATGGTCTGAAAATTTGCTTTGCTTTCTAAAAATTTGGAGGTAAAAATGGAATATTGCTGTTTGCAAGAAGCAAAATTACTCAGCTTCGGCAAAAGAACGGCACGTTCAGTTAAGCTTCTGCTATTTAAACGCTACGCCAAATAAATTCTTCATCTACCCGACTTATTCTACAGTTTAGACTTGGTCAACAGAAATGAAAGGATGCAAGACAAATTCACAGTTCCTCAGAACTCATCCATCTCTCTTCCCTGGTTCTGTTCGCTCTTTATTTTATTTCTTGTTCTATTGAAATATTCTTGGCATGTACAAAAGCATGCTTATATATTTCTTTTGCAATCGAGGTGCAGCAGTTGGTTCCACATATAGCTAGGGGCATTCATCACTTAGAACTGGTTATAATCAATTAACCAAAGTTGGCCTTGAGATCATTTTTTTAATCGAAAGACTGCATATTTGTGGGCAAATTCCTCGAAGTGATAATTGCCCTATATATTTTGTATTTCCCACTGATTAATTAATACTTTCCGATCATGAGTTCATTACCTGGATTTTAGTATTCAGGCAACCAAGCTGGGAATTAAAACCTGTATCACATAGTAAGTTGGTCATCAGGTATTCTGTCAAGACCATCACGACCGTTTCAAGGTTAATTCGAACCCACTCATCACAAGGACAAAAAAAATGAAAGCTAGCTGCATGTTATATATTTAAGTCTCAGATCCACCACAGCGAAACATAACAAAACGTAGGAAAAAGATAAACCACAATCCCACATAGACGCCCATTTCCCTCACATCTTATTTAGTGCATATGCAACGTGAGTTGGGGATACATAAACACCAGCTAGCTAGCTAGCAAGCAAGCGCGTTTAGTGGGGATGGTTATATGGGGGAGGCTTGTAGTAGGGAGGTGGCTTCTTGAAAGACGGAGGCTTGTAGTAGGGTGGTGGCTTCTTGTAAGGCGGCTTCTTGTAAGGAGGTGGCTTCTCCACAGGAGGGGGCTTGTAGACTGGAGGTGGCTTAGGCTTTTCAATTGGAGGGGGTTTGTAGACCGGAGGTGGCTTGTAGACTGGAGGGGGCTTTGGCTTTTCAATGGGAGGAGGTTTCTTGTAGATGGGAGGTGGATTCTTCTTCTCAGGTGGCTTGTATCCATAACCAGCAGCAGCAGGAGTGGCGACCAGTGTCACCACTCCAAGGAGCAGCAGCAGCAACTGGGGAAGGAGGGACATCTTGAGTTGGTGCTTGCAATTGTGGAGAGGAAGCTCTATTTATAAGAGATTGCAGCCAATGGTAGCTTGACGCGTGTCCATGGTTGGTGACACTGTAATAAGAGAGTAAATCTCTAGGAACCTACCTACTGACCGGGAGGTGTATGCCAAAACTGAAGTGTACAGGTCCACTTATGTAGGCTCTTCTTGGACAGTTGTGCCTTTTTTCTGTAGGCTCTTTAATTGCCAGTGGAAGTAGCCCCACTTATCATAACTTCATTTCAAATGTTCACAAGGACAGCCAGTCCATTTACTTGCATTATTTGTGAGCAATGTTTTCTAAACGGAAAGGTTAATTGAACCGTATTAAGTCCAGTTTAGGTTGGACCAGTCCAACCGTTGTGTCTAAACCATTTTGAACCATTGTATTAATATCAAATAATTAGAAAATACTAACTTTAAATTTATTTGAAATTTATCTAAAATATTAAATAATTACATACTACCATATTTTTTGTGCACAAAATAAAACATATATGATAAAAATATAAATCAAAGTAAAATTTTTTATATATTGAATGTTGAATTTTAGTATCTAGTTTGTGTTTTCTATTACGTGTCTTATATTTTGAGTATTTTTGAAGGACTTATTATGCTTATTTTAGTTATATGAGTTTGAAATTGCGTATCGGTTTCGAATAAGAGTCCATAAGAGTTCTATTTATAGGTATATTAGTTATGGATTTAGTGGAACCTTAACAGGGTTTCTGTTGGGGGCCCTAGAGAGAATTGTCAGTGATCTTATTTGTAATGTGTGTGAGATATCTAGAAAATGAGTGTGAGATATTCTTTTTTTATATAGGAAATGTAAATCATTCTTAAGTATATCTCTATAACTTATTTATTATAATGGATCATTATCTTTCTCCTGTGATTTTTTCTTCTCAGTTCGAAGGATTATTCAAGTAAATTTTGATGCTCCTTGTGTTTGCTCTTGTTGTTATTTTTTAATTTAATTTTATTATTTGTGCTTCTGTTGTGACATGTATCAACCTAAATCATATTTCCTAACAAGTGTCTTCATACGTTAAAGTATAACAACTCATGAAAGAAATATTCTCTTTTTAACATTTGCTGCATATATTTGAAGTCATAAATGCGTAAATACATGGGCAATGGTAAAAGAAGCAGTGGTTAAGTCTTGTTGCTTGCTTGTTTGGATATTTGGACGGACCGAACAGCGGTTTGACCTTTCTATGGTCAAACCAACGGTTTAACCAGTTAAAGTGATTCTCAACAAATGCCAAACCTTGGTTGAACCGGCCAGGGAGATTTTAAAGTTTCAGTTCGAGCGGTCGGATCGTCCGGTTAGATTCGATTTTTGAAACACTTGTCATGAGAATCGTCTAATATCTGAGAACATTTTGATATCCTTGATACAATGTGTTCAATATACACTGAAAGAAAATCAACTTTTTGCAACAAAGTTTCAGCAACAATTAACTATTTATATTGGGATAGATACTAATTAATTTTACTGGATGCAAGTTGCAACAAACAACCATTTAGCAACAATATCAAAAATAGACATTGTTAATGAAAGCATAAGTTTTAGTAACAATTTAACAAAATTGTCACTACAACTTTTGTACACTGAATTTAAGAGAAATTCCAGATGTACGAATAAATTGTATTCCTAATTCCAAATATCATAAGGACTTTCAAAAATTTCACTCAGACTCATATATTTTGCCAAAAATATCATTGGTACCAATACCGTTAATGTCCTCCCAAACAAGCAGTATGTGCGAAATAATGAAAATGCCCACTCAATCGTCTTCTCCAAGCAGCGAACCATGACTACTGTTTAGCTCCAGCCCATCAACAACACCCTCACTCTCTTGAACATAACAACACCTTCATGGCTGGGAACCTCTTTAAATCCTTGTCGTTTATGTAGAAACCTGACCACCAATTTTTGTCTCTAAATACAACATCAATTTGTAAATAAATCTGAGTGTGCTTGGGAAGTGATAAAAATTTTAGACGTAAATTTTTTTAAATTGGTATAAAACGATATAATATGATAAGGATAATGATTAGGAATAAAAAATAAATTTGACACAGATTGTTTAGTTGTATGGATAGTTTTGTAAAAATGATTGAAAAATAAGATAATTATAAGATAGATATGAAAAAATAGTTGAAAAATATGATAGCTATGAAGAATAAAAAGTTATAAACTGAAAAATTTTAACTTGAAAAATTTTTGGTGGAGCTAAATATGCTCTCAATTAATTCTTTCATTAATTAGGCTACACATGACTATCTCTATGTTTCTTCTCACAGAGGTGGTACTTAAGAAAAATAACCTATGGCAATCATGGGACTAAAAAAGGTATTACAACCTAAACATTCATAGATACTGCGACTATTGATCCACAATCTTTAAAAACTCGACCAGCAGATGCCCCTTCAAAATTAGGGGTCGATTTGCAACCCAGTGGCGAATACACGAAAGATTTATATGATCGACGATTCCATCCAAATTGTGAAATCTTCTTGCGGATTCGTTTGCGTCTGACAATTATTTTTGGAGCAACGGAGCAGCAATTGTTATGATTTGTGGACGTTGAAGGAAACAGATAGTGGCAAGAGCCACTGATGGGAAGGTAAGGGTAATTTTTGTCATTTAAAATATTTAATTTGATAAATTGATGCATAGTTATAAGTTGGACTTCGTGCAAGATACGCGGGTTATAAGAGGAACCTTTAAAAGTTTGCAAATATATTTGAAATTAGGAAAAAATTCATGGGTATATCTAGGGTTTGCTCTTAATTTGATGATAATTTTTTTTATAAGTGTACATTTACATAAATTTCAATTTCTATTATAACGAAGCTTTGAGACATTTTTATAATTTGTAAAAGGAGACAACAAGCT
Organism: Annona cherimola; assembly: GCA_030490835.1. Taxonomy (NCBI): domain Eukaryota; kingdom Viridiplantae; phylum Streptophyta; class Magnoliopsida; order Magnoliales; family Annonaceae; genus Annona; species Annona cherimola. Next base: position 63,247,844 of record CM059973.1, on the reverse strand, counting down.
CCACTTATCAATTTGGGAGAGCAAACTTTCACTAAATATAAATGGAGAGATCATAGCTCCAATAATCAATGCCCACGGGGATTCTATCCCATGCTTTCCGCATGGTAGGCTAATGTTGTTGCCAACTGGACAACGGCTTGGTTCTAATTTTATGATAACTTTTAAGAATAATCTAAAGATTAATTTTGGCTGCTAAAAAAGAAATTTCTTTTAGTAAGCTACAAAAGGTTTTAGTGACCATGTTGTAAATTAGAAATTGTAGTTTTAATGACAACATTTTTTAACGTATTTGATGAAAGGTTAGTTTTCCAATGAATATTATTCTTGAAAGCTCTTTAGCAGTGTCTTTAAAAAGTTAGTTTTTGCAATGGATTTTACATCATTCGTTTGTATAAAATATTAAAAGCTAAATATATATATATATATATATATATATATACTTGTAAAGAAAACCAAAGGAAATAGCTACACTTTTGAGATTAGAGGACCTAAAAACCTCAAGGTGACCCGCCACTGGCCAATGTCAGTTGCTGTCGACCTAGGCTGATGCCCAACCCATTTAAGTCATATCTTGACGTTTTTTTATTGGTACAGTATGATATATGATATTACACTGGCCAGTGTCAGTTGCTGTCGACCTAGGCTGATGCCCAACCCATTTAAGTCTATCTCTTGATGTTTTTTTATTGGTACGGTATTATATATGATATTACAATTTGGCCTATTCATCCCAGAGACAATAAGCTCCTATTTATCATCCCGGTAGACAAAGCTACCACTGATATGAAGCTTATTATCCTCACGGAAGACAAAGCTGCCACTGATATGAAGGGAAACACAGCTCCCGCTGCATTTGTATCCTCTTAGCCACTGAAGAGTAGAATGCCCGCCGATTGCATATGTGGCAGTGGGCGTTACCACCAGGATAACGACCTCTGGTGGTGATGAGTCATCTCTTGACGTTAATTAACCTCAGTACGGGCAATGTTTTAAAAACCAGACCAAACTGGGTGGTCGGACCGTGAACCGGTCATGTCCCGATTCGTTGGTTTTCTGGTTCAACCGCGGTTTGACTGTCAGTTCGCACCGGTTGAACCGGAAAAACCGGGAACCGGTCACAAAACCGGTTCATTGACCGGTTCGGTTTTTAAAACATTGAATACGGGTGTCACCGCCAGCAATCGTGGAATACCAGTTAACACTAATTTATAACGCTCGTGCGCATCACCCCTTTCCATTGTGCATTATGAGAAATAAAAGTTTAACCTTCATATTGCCTAAGATATAAAAGTTTAGATATGTCACACTTTATGATTACATTTTCCCTTGTTATTATTCTTCTTAAGGTATGGATAGCCTCATAAGCGAAAAGTTTATTGCCCGAGACGAGCCTTTCTGGTAGAAAGCTTATTCATTTCTTATCATGGTTTCCAAGTATTTCTTCAAGGTGTATTTGGAAAGTGATAAAATTTTTGAATGAAAAATTTTTAACGTAAAAGTTGTTGAAATGAAAGAAAATGACTTGATATGATAGAAATAATGACGATGAACAAAGACAACAACGCTCAAATAGATAGGTCACTTATATAGATAATTGTATAGAAATAATTGAAAAGTAGGATAATTTGTATAAAAAAATGTGAAGAAATAATTAAAAATTAGATAGTTGTAGAGACAGAAAAATTTTAGATACAAAAATTTATTAGCCCGTATTCTAGATAACACTTTCTAAATCATATTACAAAGGTTGACTGGCCTAAAGTCGATACACCTTTGAAGTTCCCTTTTTCGTAGAAACGAGAACAACAATTATATTATTGATCTTTAGGAATAGGTTCATCTGTTGCTCATGGGAGTAGCATTGTATAAATTCATTGACTGTCTTGAAACTATCATTACACACCGTACCTAGTGATGTTGGCAAAAATTGGCCGGCATTCCATCGGGTTTACACAGGACCTCCTCCCTTCGCAGTGGTTTCATGTGATCCTCTCTGTCCCTAATAGTTAACTTCTTTTCAACAGAATTCACAATTCCATCTAGATTTGTTAGATACTTAGTGCCATGGATCAGTAGGCAAGAGTGACATATTGATTTGACAATATATATATTGGGAGTCTCCCGTGCAATCAGTTGTTGAACTTCCATTTTATTTTTGCAAAGATCCAAACTTCTATTGTTTTTGAAAGTATTAATTTAGCTTATATATTAAAAATTAAGTGAATTGAAAATTTTTAGAATTAATAATCTTTAAAATATAAGTATAAACAACCTCATGTATTTACACTTGTTATGGAGTACATATAAATCTAAGCAATATGTTCTTCATATCATGCAAATTATAATATGACTGATGGCTTGGATTTAAAAGAAAATATTAAAAATTAAAAATTAAAAATGGAAATAATATTGGCTGTATATTCAATTATTTTTACAATTGATTGTATATTACATACTAGAGTGCGTTAGAGTGAATTCGGTTCCACTATAATTAGGGTGCGAACGACAGTAAAGGAGGCCCGCATAACTATGAAATTAAGATATAATCTAATCATTGTATTTATAATTATTAATTTTAATAGGATATCAATTTTTTTCCAAATCAAACATGTGTATGGGCCGTATCTTAAAATAATAGAAAATTAATATAATAAAATAATTTAATATAAATACAAAATTTAAAGTTTTATTTTAACGTATGAACTATCTAAAATATGACTTTTACAAGGATAAAAATTATATAAAATATTATTGCATTCTAATACATATGGGGCTTATTTTGACGTCGACTACATCATAAGTCTGCACTTGATATGTGCTCTCTCTTTTTCTCCATACATATAGGAATATTATTAGGTATATTTTTCTTGCATCATAATAGTTGTGTAAGATGCCTTTCGACTTTTCATGTAAGTGGGATAAATCTAGTTGCTAAGGCAGCAAGTGGGTGTGTGCATTTGTTGTGTGTAGGGGTCGAAATCACTACGGGCCGTACAGGGTCAAGGTTTGTTTAACTTTGACCCTACCTTTTAAATTTTATTTGACTCTATTTTTATACCAGGTCGGGATAAAGTTGGTTTGACCGATATTTTTTTAATGTCCCAGGAAAAACTTCAGGTTGACATCAAATCGATTTTGGAACAGCGACTTAGGTAAAAAATGCAGGTCAAATAAAATGATTTAAGAATTTATATACTTATCAAACATAAAGATACATCTATGTTAAATTTAAATGTTATATGCTTCAATATTTTACTAATTATTAAAAAATACATCATTAATAAAACAAACCATGAGAAAATATAATATAAATTTATTAAAAAGGTTAATATATAATTATATGTAAGACTTATAAGTATATGTGCAAATTTCTCTTGTTGATTTTTTTATTATTTTCTGAATAAATTGATTATTTTATTATTCATATAGTTATCTATAAAAATTGTGTAAAATTTAAAAGAAAACAACAATAAGAGTTAAAAATCGGCTTGTAATTTTTGATGACTCAATATATGTGAAATAGGTTAGGACTGTTCGATCGAGGGTCAAAATTTCTAACCTTTCATATACTAAGTTAAAAAAAAACGTTGGTTTTATCCGGTAAAAAACGAATTGACCCACCCCAATTTCCACCCTAGCTATATACAAGTAGATATGATAAAATGGAAAATGATGGCAGTGTAGATAGGTGCAAGAAAATTTAGGAAAATTACAAGGGGTTTTATGTGAGGGAGATTTTGGAAGTAGAAAAATTACAATACGTTGTATCTTTTTCTAGAATTGAAAATCCAGAGCAGATGAGATTTTAGGAAAAGAACACATCATGCAAGAGAGATTTTAGCATAAGAAAGGAGAACTTATCTATAGAAGAGGAGCTATTGTTGTGCGCATCATCTTGGTATCAATTTTCATTTTTTTTCTCTTTGTCAACCGACAAACTAAGCATCATTGGGTAACCCATCTTCCCTGATCTCTCCAGCACCCCATTGCTTTGATTTTCCATTCAAGCTATTGCTATGCCCTAGTTTGAGTTTATTGAGGCTTCTGATTTTTGTTAAATCAGGGCTTATGAGGGACTATGGGAGATATTTTTATTTTTAATCAATCCGTACTTGAATGTAGACCAGGTGAAAATCAAGTATTCTCTTAGTTGTGGCAGGTTCATATCAAGATCGTAGAAGCGTCATCCCTAGGTTTCCTCTTTACTTTTCCTATAAAAAGATGATTAATTATAAAATCTCGTGATTTTATACTAAAAAGAGTCCTATTATATATACTACCATATAATCTCGGCAAAAATATATCATTGATTTATTTTTACAATTATTTATATTTTTAATTTTTTTGTAAACATATTTTTCTAAGTCTATTTAATTGATATACCAATTTTTGTCCTTTTAAAATACTTTCACATATTTATTTTAATCTTTTAAATTCAACTTTTTAAGGGGTAAAAAGACTTAAATGCCCTTAAAATTGATGATTATTAAAAATAAAAATAAATATGTAAAAGTATTATAAAGCAGAAAATTTTAGAATATAAATTAAATACACTTACTAAAACATTCTTATGAAGAAAAAAATAAAAAATCTAATTAGTTATCAAAATAAATGAATGATGTATTTTAGTCTGAAATTATACATGCATTTTTAAATTTATTTTTACTTTGTCCAATGAATATTATAAACAAAAGAAATTAGGTTAATATCTAAATTGGGTATTTATCCATGTAGAGCTTGAGTGCTCCTGCATGTGACAAAAGAATATCGTGAGAAAATACATACAGTGCTGTGATTAAGTTCCCATTCGAACAATTCGATTTTAGTTTGTTGACCGCAAAAGAGAAAGATGAAAATTGAGATAAAGATGATGCGCATGACAACAACTCCTCTTCTATGTAAAACAACTTCTCTTCTACCAAAATCTCTCTTGCATGACATGCTTCTCCTAAAATCTCACCCACTTTGGATTTTTAATTCCTGTAAAAGATATAGTGTATTGGAATTTTTCTATTTCTAAATCTCCCAAACACAAACCCCTTGCAATTTTCCCAAAATTTTTTATGCCTATCTGCCCTAATGTCATTTCCCATTTTGTGCTATCTACACGCACCTACAAACACGCGCGCACACAGTCGCTACCTCAGTGGTTGGGATTCATATATCCTGTCTACATGAAAGGCTAGACAGCTGGGTTGCACTACTATTAGTGTATGACGAATGTACCTAATAATATCCAATACATATAAAGAATCCTTCATGTGCAATTGCACCATGATTGTGATATAATTTGATACAAAATAAGTCTCACATGCATTAAAAATGTAATAATACATTATTTAATCCTTTATTAAAAATCATAATTTATATGGTTTAGATGTTGAAAAATACAACTTTAACATTGATATTTATATTATTTTAAGATGAGGCTTATACATGTTTGATTTGGATGAAATTAATATATTATTAAAGTAAATAATCTTAAATACAATGATGGAATACATGTTAGTTTCATAATTAAGTGGGCCCTATTTTATAACATATTGCACCATAATTATGACATAATTTGATTGCACTTAAATATTTTCCATGTGTATAATATTTGATTTCTATACATCAACATGTAGTAATTCACTTTGGTACACCTATCTAGTTTGGGACTCATTTTTATGATTTTGTCAAATTTAATCAATCAATTATATTTAACGCTTTTTATTTTACTAAGATACTAAAAATTATCTCAATCCATAATTCGTATCCTTCTTAAAATTAACAATCAATTAAGAGTAATTTTAAATTCATTCAAAATGATTTGTTTATTATAAGGATGAGGTCTCAATATAACATCTAAACCATCTATAATATTCACCCTTTCTAGATTTATGATTTTGTATGGTTTTATAATAAAGAAGTAATCTCGTTAGTACTTAGCCCACCTCAAAAAATCTTTTAATTTTTTTAAAATTTTTCATAAATTTGTTAATATTGATGTATTTAACATAAACACCAAAATTTTACGTTTTCAGATATATATTTTTGATTTTTTTATGCGGGATATATATTTTTATTTTTAAATATAGAGGTTAGCTAAAATACTCACGTGTTTAAAAAACTTTAGAAAATATATACACATTCAAAAATTATAAAATTCATTTACATATTACGTACACTTAGATAAACCGCGTATAAAAGAAGGGAAAAAATTTTAATGAATTTTTTTAGGTGGCTAATTAAGTCATTACTTAACCTAGGCTAACAGGATTATTTATCTTTATAATATTCTATAACTTTGATATATAGATCTAAGTAATTTTCTAAATTTGTACACATTTTTATACATTTTTAACATATGTGATATAAACATAATTCCAATTGATATCTTTTTTGATTGGGCATACAAATTACATTTTCGTTTAATATTTTAATCAAGTTCAAAGGAGACAACGAACTCTCTCCTATTTACTTCTATGTAATTTTAAGGAAGACCAAGCTCCCCATAAACCAAACAGGGGATCAGACTAAGGACCACATAGCCATTTGGCCAATGTCCCTACCAATTAGATGACTTTAGTATCTAAGTGAAACAAATAGTTTTAAATATAATGGATGGATCTAATTTAATAAAATCATCAATATAGAGCCTAAACTAGATGGAAATATAGAAGTGAATTTGTACTTAAGGATGTATAGAATCAAGACTTATGTGTATATGTATATATAAGACCTTATCCTATACATTTATGTGTACATTACATTATGGTATATTTGGCTCAAAGTGTGTCTCACATTTAGTTAAATATATTGATATTTTATACAATTATTTATCTATATATAAATTATGTCTTTGATAGTTTATATGTTAAAAAATAAAATAAACAATTTCGAATACAGTTAGTGGAATAAATTATAATTTTATGATCATATAAGGTCCATTTTGAGCTAACTACGCCATAAGTTACAGTACTATTAAATTATATGGAACCAAATTACATAGAAATGATTACATATAACTCATTGTAGTTCATAAAATGGTGATGATTGATACAAAATTCAATCAATTTATTATATTTTATATAATTTATGTTTCTAAGAGACCAAATTTCATTCAAATCAAATTAGTACATGGACCACGTTTGCTCAAAATAGATATGTTTATGTTTAAATAAAGAAAAATACTTAGATACATTTCCATATTTATCAAAACATAATAGTGATATTTTGGATCATTTAGATGTTGAAAATAATACTTAAATTGATATTTAATAGTAAATTATTTTATTACGTTAATTTTACACATTTATAGATGATGCGTATTACAGTGATATTAAATAAATAAAATAGTTTTCATGACAATATAAATAATGCTAGATATAATAGATGAATCAAATTTTTCATCAATCATCAAAGTACTAAGAAATGGAGTTAAATAAAAGAAGGGTTTCATGAAAGCATTTTCACATATATGAAAAATATTTAAGTGTAATCAAACGGTGCTATAATTACGATGTGGTCCGCTATAAAATGAGTTCCATTTGATCTTAAAATTAACATATATTCTGCCCATTTTATTTAGAATTATTTATTTTAATATTATACTAATTATTATCCAAATCAAACACATGTATGGGTCAAATCTTTTTTTTTTATGAGAAGTATGTGTAGAATTTTACTAACAATCAAACGAGTCTAGGTACAAAAGATTTATAAGAAATTCCATCAACATTATTTGTCACATAAAAAAGTGAGCAAATGCTTTACTCAAAGTAAGAACATGACTAAATCCCATGACTTGGAAGCATTCTGCACTTTTCTTGATGGCCTGAAAGATAGAGCCAATAGCCTGCAGAACATTGCACTTGTCGTTCAAAAAGTTAATCAGTGGTTAGGAGTAATTCTCCACCTCTAGGCTATTTACCTACATTTCTTCTCCCCATTGAACTGATAGCCCAAGCTTCCATAGATAGAGTATCAGTTACACCATCCCTTCTCCATGTCTTAGCAGCTAGGAACCTACCCATCGGATCTCACAAAACTGCACCTATCCCCATACATTCCTCCCCCCCAAGGTTTTGATAACTCTATGAGAGTAGAGTTATCAAGGTTCATTTTATACTCATTTTATAAGCTTATAATTCATCTCATTCTAGGTTATGTAATATTAATTTAATCATTTAAGAATGCATTTACTTATTTTTTACTTTTTATTGTAAGAAAAAAAGGACAACTTCCATGCAAATTCAAAACAAAAAGAGGATAGAATGAAAGAGAAAGTTTGACACAAGTAAAGCCTAGAATTTCGAGTTAGCAGGGTTGGTGCCTCGACCTTAGGACTGTCATATAGGAAAAATTTAGAAGCAATCAAACAGGTCGATTTTCAAATAACTTGGAGCCGTGGCACCAAACTGTTGACGTTGCAACACCAGATGCGCTTGTGTGAAAATTTCACACGTGTTGCACTTCATTTGCTTGGGGGTTTAAGGGTCCAACCCATGGAAAGTTATTCCTATGAGAAAAAAAGGAAGCAGGGGCATTGCAGTAATTTACTGTGTAAGTACATTTGTTTGAAAATGTGAGTATGTTTGGTTTTTTAATAAAATTTCTATTATATGTATATAAAATCTCAAACTATTCCATTCATTTGCTAGATCAACCACTGAAATATATGTGGACATAATCTTTCATTATTTCACATTTTTTAAAAAAAATTATGTAGAAATAATTATTTCTTAATAAGATTTTAATATAATTGGTAAAGTTGAAAAATATATTTTATATAAGGAGTTGTATTATATTATTTAAAGTTCATATAATTAAGGTTCTCTCAAAAGTAACAATTTCAATATTTATTTCTAAATTTTTAAAAATTTAATAATATTTTTTATTTTTCAATTATAATATAATCTAACAGCATTTAACGACATCTAATAGCATCTAACAGGATCTAATAGCATCTTACAGAATCTAACAGTATCTAACGACATCTAACCTGATCCAACTTTTGATATTCATAAATTAATCTTAATTTAACACTGGTAATATAATCTTAAGCCCACTATAAGGTCATTTATACCTTAATTACACAATTTAAAACCTAGATAATATGATTTAATGAAATCCACCTTAATCTAATGGCATCTAACAGCATCTAATTTCATCTAATAATATCTAACAGGATCTAACAGCATCTAACAACAGCTAACCGAATCTAACTTCTGATATTAATAAGTTAATTTTAATTTAACACTTATAATATGATCATAAGCCCCTTATAAGGTCATTTATACCTTAATTACAAAATTTAAACTAATAGAATGTAATGAAAACCACCTTAATCTAATGACATCTAACAATATCAAACGACATTTAATAGTATCTAACTGGATCTAGCAATATCTAACAACATCTAACGACATCTACCCCAATCTAACTTTTGATATTAATAAGTTAATCATAATTTAACACCTGTAATATGATCCTAAGCCCCTTATAAGGTCATTTATACCTTAATTATAGAATTTAAAACCCAGATAATAGGAATTAATGAAATCCACCTTAATCTAATGACATCTAATAACATTTAACTGCATCTAACAACATGTAATGACATCTAATAACATCTAACCAGATCTAACTGCATCTAACTGCATCTAACAACATCCAACCGAATCTAACTGTTGATATTATTAAGTTAATCCTAATTTAACACCTGTAATATGATCTTAAGCCCCTTATAAGGTCATTTATACCTTAATTACCGAATTTAAAACCCACATAATAGGATTTAATGAAATCCACAATAATCTAATGACATCTAATAACATCTAACTGCATCTATCAATATATAACGATATCTAACAGCATTTAACTAGATCTAATGACATCTAACAACATTTAACAACATCTAACCGAGCTAACTTTTCAAGTAAATAAGTTAATCTTAATTTAACACCTATAATATGATCTTAAGCCCTTTATAAAGTTATTTATACCTTAATTACAAAATTTAAAATCTAAATAATAAGATTTAATAAAATCCACCTTAATCTAATAACATCTAACAACATCAAACTACATCTAACAACATTAACGACATCTAATAAAATCTAACCGGATCTAACTACATCTAACAACATCTAATGATATCTAACCGAATCTAACTTTTGAATTTAAAATTTCAATTTATAGAATTTAACGGTTGTAATTAAATTTAACAATATTTAACCTCATCTTACTACGTTTAACCACATTTAACCGCTTCTAATTTTTTATATTAATAAATTAATCCTAATTTAACAATAGCAACATAATTATAGGCTTCTAATTAGGTCATTTATATCATAATATCAGAAATTAACACACAACTCTTAAGTTAATTTAATAATTACATATTTTTAGATTGGTTAATAAAATTATTTTAAACTAGATGAAAATAGTTATTTTGATTAACTTATTTTGTATCTACATTAATATTTATTGTAATATCATATTATTGATTTAAATTAAATTAAATCAATATAAAATTATGGATTTAATAAATATTTGTATTAAATAGAGAATTTATAAAAAAATGTTCAGTGTTGTCTCTAATTTTATAAATAAAATTATCTGGAAACAAAGCTTCACTCAAAATGATTAAATTTTTAATGTATTCATACTTGCGGTACTTATTTTATTTTGAATTTTTTAAATCATAAATATGTAAAATATCATAATAGTAAAAATCGTATTGCTCATATCATATTGCTGTTAACATCTGGGTTACGTTTGCATAGAATTTTTAATAAAAAAATTATACAGGTTAAAATATCGAATTAAATAAAAGCAAATATTTACTTAAATTAAAATAAATATCATATCAATTAATCAAATATGATTAATTTACTATATTGAGCTATTTTGAAACCTTAGTAGGTTAAATTTATAAAAACCTACAAAATTTCACAAAAAATGATGTGCTTGTAATGTTAACGTATAGATGCAAAATTATAATATTAGATTAGTAATAATTAGCATGATTACGTTAATAAAGGTGCTTGAAATAATCATATTTTAGTACCCTATGGTGAATATGAGCTACAGAACACCTGCAAAAGTAATTCGTGGAGTTTTTTTAATCAACATGGCTGAAAGGCGGAAAAAAATATAAAATAAAAATTTGTGGGTTGGGTGTACACGATTTCTAATTGCACCATCGGAGCAACATTTCGGTGCTCCATTACCATCCTTGCGAACTGACGTACGAGAGGAGCCATGGCAGGTATGTGAGTTTTTAGATCTTCATATCTGCAATCCGCTTTCATCTAATCAGAACCGACTAAGAGAACGACGTTCTTAAAAGGATGTCCCCACCATTTTCCTCATTTTCGGTCATCCACGAACAACTACGATAATCAGAACCGACTAAGAGAATGACGTTCTTAAAAGGATGTCTCTACCATTTTCCTCATTTTCGGTCATCCATGAACAGCTACGACCTTCAAGTCTCGCGCCAACAAAGGGAAAAAACTCATCTTCAAACTAAATCTGATTGCTTGCTCCGGTAACCAGCTACGATCCCTAAGTCGGGCAACCTGCATTCTTTCAGATCTAGCCCCTGCCCACATTCTTCTAGATCCAACCTCTATCGCCTAGTCCTTTTTTATTACTGCCAATGAGATCATCTGCTGCCGGTGAGAATATTTGCTGCCAGTGAGATTGACATTGCTCCCCTCCGCAAATCCGCCACCGCGACCATGAGCACCCAAATTCGACCCCTCTTACGATTTTTCCAAAGTTCCCAAAATGCCCGATCTCATCCTAACCGTTCAGCAGAAATCAATGGTGGATTTGCGGCTTCCCCTGAGAAAAATGCAGGAATGGCTTCCTCTGAATTGGGGCTCAGGGGTTTAAATACTTCTCTTAAGATTTCATACATAGAAGTTAGGGGGCACGAACTGGAGCACAGGAGACGAGAGGAGGGATTTCAAGAAAGGAAGGGACATCAAGAAGGAGAACAAATTGTATGGAGGATTCAATTGAGTTTCATCTTTTCTTTCTCTTTATTATTTTATTTTTTCTCTTTATTATTTTATTTTTATCATTCTCCTCTCTTTGGATATATTTGAAGGAGATTTTAATGGAAGTCTTAGTTATGTTCATGGGCTAAAACTTGTGTTGAGATATTATGATGATCTAGAACTCTTAAACTATGCTTGGTTGATTACTTATGCTTGAGTGAATTTATAAATTTGATGTTATATGTGGTTTTATGAGATTACCTTTACATATTGTGTTTAAGGCTTCTATAAGCATGATAAACTTATGGATTGATGTAACATCTAGATCTACACTTGGAAAAGTAGAATTTAAATAAGATCTATATGTAAATCATAGGTTTTCAGCTACTCATGGTGGTTGGATGTTATATGGATAGAGATATACCTATTAAACTTATGTGATCAAGTTTAAGTTATGTGAAAATCAACCTTATTTTACTTCGTTGCATGGGAACATAGCAGTTGACTAGAACAGAGTTAGATCTATATGTGTTAGAAAACATACATAAATATAAATGAACCTAGATTACTAATTCTTTACACAACTAATTAATGAGGAACCAACTTAGCGTAGTTGGAGTCAAGGAATTCATAACTCCCATTTATCTATTCATCTCATTGAGAATCTTCATTAGTTGCACCCCCTATTATTAGTTAATTCTCTTTACTTTTGATAAAAAATTATATTTAATGAATAATTCATAATTAGCAAGTGGAATCTTGGGTTTTACTACAATTTAACTCTCTTCCCTTATGGGAGCGACACTTTATTTACTCTTTATTACTTGTTCAATATGTATACTTGCCTTGAACCGAGCAAAATAATTAGACATATACGCAGCTCGACAAGTTTTTAGAATTAATGCTCACATTTCGTGTGTAAGCGAGAGACATTTATCAAATTAATGCTCACATTTCTCAACATTAGTTGGTTATACGGATAGATTCAATTATGCTTCGGATAATCCATATATGTACTCAACCAACATGAGTTATTCAGAATATCCAACAGATGCATGGGATAACCATGGAGACCTGCAACCCAAATACATGATGTCGATGGATTCTTAAACATATCAACTAGAGGAGCCATCACCGCCTGAAACGGTATCTCTTTGGAAGATATGTTGATGCAATTCATGCAAAGTCAAATGGTGTTTAACATAAATATGGAGAAATAGGTGGAACAATTAGTAGTTGCAATCAAAAGCATACAACAAGAGTCTTCTTTAGTTGATATGGAAGGAGACTCAAATGAAGGTGTGTTAGAAGAGGGTAGCGAAGTCACTATAAACATCGATGAAGAGATATCAATCAATGTTATAGGCTCTGCACTTCAAAATATGCTTAAACAAGTAATCGAGACAGTGGAAAGCAAGGAAAGTGAAGAGAAAGTTAAAGAAAAAATAGAGGTCGTGGCAAGGAAGAAAGTTGATAGTTATCTTATCAACATACCTTTATTATGCTTTCCCAAAATCCAAGAGTGGCATAACTTCATTGATCAATAGGCACTCTTGGAGAGCAGCATATTGAAGCCACCTAGTCAAGCCCTTAAAGAACTCTTTTTTTGCCTTTGTAAAATTATCCATTTGAGGAGGCTAAAAAGATATCTGAACTTCCGATGTATAACCCATTTGGAAAAAATTCGATAGAGTAAGAATTGGATGATTCATCTATGGGACGACATCAGGCTGATAATATTACACTTAGCGTTGAATGGGAGACAAATCGTTACTCTTTTTGGTAGAAACTTTTTGGGTCTAAGACATGAGTCAAAGATCAATCTTCATTGTCTTGAAGTGTAGGATTTTCAAGAAGATCACAATTTTTAAGAGCATACAGGTGTAGAGGATTTGATATTTCTAATTGTCAACTCTCTTTAATATTTGCATTTTGATCTTAAGAATTCAAGTTCAAGCATAATTTCAGCCATTTTGGTGCAAGCAAAGGTGTAAGTGCATTTCAAAAAAGTTGTAGCTCTTTCAATTCTCATCTATTACATAGTTGAAGTTTCTTAATAATTTTCCCAGCCATGCAATTTTCTTTAACCCCCACCGTAGACCACGCATCATGGACAATGGTGTGTGTTTCTTTGTGTTTTGTCTAGAAGTACTCAAATCCTAAAACCGTCTTTGAGGTTCTTTTTCTAAGTGCATCCTCAGATCAAACTGCAACATGATTGGGCAATGGTCCTAGTAAGCAACCCGCAGATGAAAAACCTTAGCACAAGAAACAAATCAAGTCAATTGGGTTAGCCTTCGATCCAGCCTTGCTTCCACACAAGTTCAACTGTCTCTGATTATTTCTCCACGTCATTGCATTCCTCACAAAGCCTAAGTCCATAAGATCACAAGTAGTAGTAGCAGCTTCCTTGAACATATCCATTTACCTTTTTGCTTTGAATCTCCTACTATTAATATCAGATGGGTATAAGATTTCATTGAAGTCACCCAGCACAACCCATGGACCAAGGTTCTAACAGTCCAAGCTCTTCAAAACTTCCCAAGAAATAGGTCTTTTGCTTACCTTTGGGTTGTTGTAGAAGCTCGTGAATCTCTATGGATTGATTCGATTGCTGCTGCATATTGTGGTTTCGATATGGTTTTTAGAATAGCTAAGCACACTTACTGCCCATTTCTCCCTATAAAGCAGCCTAGTCCCCTCCCTTTTTTCATCATAGTCAACGGCTAAACAGCTGCAAAATTTTAGTTACCTCCTAATAACTTTCATTTCCTTCCCCAACCTTTTTGCCTTGCATAGGAAGACAATCATGAGATCTTTTTTCTTGATAAGATTAAGAAGGTTTCGAATTGATCGGGGTTCCCAAGCCCCGACAATTCCAAGCTATGTTTGACATTTAATCTTGGTGGGGTTGAGGGTATTCCACAACCTCCACATGAAATTTGCTTCCCAACCACTCCTTCAACCATGGTTTTGGGTCTCTTGCCTAATTTCTCTTCTAGCATTGACATTTTCTCCTCCTTGCTTGTTATCTTCCTTTTCTTTAGTTTGCACTTTGTGTGGAGACAACCCAGAGCCTACAATCATCAGCTTTGCATTCTACTCTATACTGCTTGGTCCACCTGGGGTTGACATAAAACCCATCACTAGACCACATCTCTGGAGCTTTCAAGCTGCCCTAGTTTGTTGTGTTATCCACTAGCTGGGTTTCTATGATTTGCTTAGCACATGCTTTGTTTCGATATGTCTTTTTAGCATCTTGATAGTAGGGGTGGGAATCGGGTCGGGTCGGGACGGGTCAGGGTGTGCCCAACCCTGACCCTACCTTTCAAAAATTTGGTTTGACCCTTATTTTTTTCCGGGTCGGGACAAGGTTGGTTTGACCCTTACTTTTTTTTACTATGTATTGGGACAAAATTCGGGTCAGGAACAGGTCGGTTTCGGGACGACGGGTTAGGTAAAAAATACGGGTCAAGTAAGAAATTTTTGAGAATTTATGAACCTATCAAGTATAAAGGGAAATTTATATTAAATTTAACAACTATATGCTTCAATCTATTACTAATAAGACAAAGCAAAACATAAATACTTAAATAAAACATGAATATTTATTCATCTATATAAGAACAAGTTAATAAAACATACCTCGTTCAAAATTCTGTTCGCAATTTGAATATTCAACCACGAATAGTTTGAACTCATTCCATGTCTTTTGTTGTTTACCTTCAACAAAAATAATAATGATATCACAATTAAATGCAAGTATTTAAGAATTTTGTAGAAATCTAATCCATGAGAAATTCTAACAATTAATCGATAATATGTGATTTTACCAGCTAATGAATTCAAAAATAAACAAAAACAACAAGGAATAATATTTAAAATAAAAAACAGAAATAGAAATCATCCAATCAATTGTCCTATTTGATCAGCATTCTAAAATAGAACTCAAATAGTCAAATTGCAGTAGACAACCATTCATCAATTCTAACAAGACCATCCATTCAAGCAACCAAGCACAAATCGGAACACAGAAAAATGCATCCAGAATTTCAATGTTATACCCTTGCTGGACGATAAATTTGGACCGCAGATCTCGACCGCAGATCTGGACGGTGACGATGGAGGAGACAAATGCTTGCTGGACGACAGATCTGGAGACGACGATCTGGAGAAGACGATCTGGAGGCAAATGCTTGCTGGACCGCAGATATCGACCGCAGATCTGGAGACGACGATGGAGGAGAGTAAGAGACGACGATGGAGGAGACAACTGCTTGCTGGACCGCAGATCTCGACCGCAGATCTGGAGACGACGATGGAGGAGACAACTGCTTGCTGGACGACAGATCTGGCTCGCCGTGGAGACGACGATGCTTGCTCGCTGTGGAGACGACGATGGAGGAGACGACGATGCAGGCTGCTCTGCTCGCCGTGGAGACGACGATGGAGGAGGCTGGCTGCTCTGGTGGCGACGGCGACGGAGACGACGCTGGATGCCGGACGCCGGACGATGCGAGGCAGCGAGAGAGAGGGGATTCAAAAATCTGGAGCTCGGGCTCTTCAGTTCGGGACTTCGGGACTTCGGGGGTAGCAGGTAGCTGCTTAGCAGCTTATGTTTAGGACCTCGCTGGGTGCGGGTCAGCGGGTCGGGATCCGGTCGGTCCGCCCCGACCCGTATTTTGAACATCTTCTTTAACCCTCAACCCGACCCGTCCCGGTATAAAATAGGGTCGGGACGGGGCGGGTCACGGGTTGACCCGCCCCGATTCCCACCCCTACTTGATAGTCTTCCTTTCCTCTATCATTTAGGTGTCATAGGTGTGCTCTTCTTATATCCCTTTTAGCGGAAGAGAAGATTTTAGCTTTCAACAAAACTGTTAAAGGTTCATGTGTTTCCTTTACATCATTCCTCCATTCCCAACCTTCTATTTAGGAAACCCCTCTTTCCTTCCTTCCATGAATTTTTTTGACTAGCTCTTCCTCCCTACCTCGTAGGTAACTCCCTCCTTATTCCTTCTGTCTTCCTGTCCCTACCTCCCTTTATTATCTCCTACCCTATCTTCCAATTCTGACAAATGTACTCTCCTCCCCCCATTTGATGACTCCTCCTCTCTTCCCTTCTACTTCAACCTCTCCCTTAGCAGATTCATTTGCCAAACATTTTCCTTCCCCTTACCTTCATCCTACCTGTAGCCATCACACCCCATGTTCTCTCCTACATTTCCTACTCTTTCCAACTCTTTCTCTCTCGAGAGTGATTCATCCCCTCCTCAAACCTATTAACAATACCCCAACCTCTACGTTTTCTATTCTCCTCGTCCCACACTATAAGCACCTGTCTTCCATTATTGCCATTTTCTTTCTCCATGATCACCATTTCATTGTTATTCACATCAACCATTACTTCTTCATCCCATGGTGCACATACCCACTCATTATAATACAGCTTTGGAAAAACTCTATTTCTTTATCCTCCCTCCCCCTTCAACCCTATTGGTTTGAATCCTACTCTTAGAAAGCTACCTGTAACATCCCACATCGGTTAGGATAAAGGAGGGAGCCTAGGATATAAGTGGAGACCGCTACTAATTTTATCGAGGCGACTTTTAGGGTACATTCAGGGTACCCAGAAGGACAAAACCGTGCGTGCTAAAGCCTAAAGCGGACAATACCTGCGACAGTTGGGCCGGGGCATTACAAATGGTATCAAAGCCGACTTCGAATATCCTGCTGGTGTGTCCAGCGAGAACTCATCTAGCAAGGACACTGGAGCCCCAAGGGAGATGAATGTAACATCCTACATCGATTATGATGAAGGAGGGAGCTTGGGCTATAAGTGAAGGCCGCCATAACTCTGTCGAGGTGCCTTTTGGGGTACATTCAGGGTACTCAGAAGGACAAAATTGTGAGGGACTAAGGCCCAAAGCGGATAATACCTTCGACAGTTAGGCCAGTAACATCGTACATCAGTTAGGATGAAGGAGGGAGCTAGGGCTATAAGTAGAAACCGTTGGTAACATTGTCGAGGTGCCTTTGGGAGTACATTCGGGGTACTCAGAAGGACAAAATCGTGTGGACTAAGGCCCAAAGCAGACAATACCTACGACATTTGGGCCGGGGCATTAATAGTATCAGAGTCGAATCTCGATATCATGCTAGTGTGTCCAGCAAGAACTCCTCCAGCGATGACGCTGGAGCCCCAAGGGGGTGGATGTAACATCCCACATCGGTTAAAATGAATGAGGGAGCCTGGGCTATAAGTGGAGGCCGCTGATAACTCTGTTGAAGTGCCTTTTAGGGTACATTCAGGGTGCCCAGAAGGACAAAACCGTGTGGGCTAAGGCCCAAAGTGGACAATGCTTGTGACTGTTGGGCTGGGCCGTTATGCTACCGTAAGGCATGTTGGCTTCTACTGTTTCCTTCTTATCTTCATTTTGATCATAGTCTTTGAAAGCATGACCAATTTTTCCACATAGGTAACAGAAGATTGGTAGTCTTTCGCACTGAAATGAAATCCATCTCATAGATGAGGTGCTGCATTTGACAAATATTCCCCAATTTAAAGGTTCATGGATCTCAATCTCCACCTTGACTCTCAGATCAGCTCCATTAGTCTTAACTTCAAAGAAAGACATGCATGTACCCCCAATAAGGGATCCAAGAACTTCCTTGTCGACCAAAAAAGGAACCTCCTTTATGAACAGCCATACTGGGGTAGTTAAAAAACTCAATCTCATCCCTCCTCATTACGTTCTCCAAGTCCATCAATAACAATTTTCTATCATATAGCCACGGTCTACCCTTCATCACTGGTCTTTGTCCTCCTTGTTGCCAAACAATATTTTATATATATTCTTATCGATATCCGAGAGCCCAACTGTCTTTTTAGTTTTCCACAGCCTTATCATTGATGCCTTAAATAACTCTTTGTTGTAAGTCCTCGATGCCCAAGGGGAGCAGATGATTGCAGGATTTCTATCAAACTCAATTACAAGGAACTTTGATAGCTTTATAGATATTGTTCAGATCTCTTTTGCCAAGAGTTATTCTTTAGCTAACGCCAATCCTACAGTCTCTCAATCCCCTAAGTTGTTAGGTTGGAATGGATGTTAGAATAGATCAACCCATAGCCTTAAGGCCCAAAATCATTTTTTAGGTTTATGCATTATAAGTGGTGTTAGAATAGATCAGTCAAATTATAAGCAGAAGCCCATTTTTGGTTATGACTCGGGGATGAATCAGATTGAAGTTGATGGACTTGTAATGGCCCAGAATTGAATCCCATATCAAAAAGGGAAAAGATTTTTTGAGAGTTTTTAAGTGGTTCTCACATTAAACACAATGTGACATGTTTTAAAATCATATGGTTAAGCTGTCAAGGTAGAGCTAAAAATATCACATAGTGGGACCACCATGGGTCCAAAATCATTTTTCTTAATCTGTGCATTACACTATATATATATATATTTAATATATAAACTAAGTTTTAATATTTTTTAGAGATGTGTATTTTTCTGGATTTTTAAATAAAAGGTTAATTTAGTAATTTTCAACCATTGAAAATGGCTAAGTAATGGCTAGTAGGATCATGCATTATATATATGGGCTCCATTTTTATATAACCGAGTTATATAGAAGTAGTTTCGTGTAATCCTCTTCACTTTTAAGATGTTGATAATCGATGAAAAATTTAATGTATTAATTATACAAAATCAATATAATTAAATAGTTTGATGTAAATAAAAATTTTAAAGTTGTTTTTTTTAATATGTAAATTATCTAAGATATAATTTATAATGGATAAATAATAGTATAAAACATTAATATATTTAAGTGAATGCAAGACCAATTTTAGACCAAATGTATTATAAATTATGGTGTATGTAAATGTACACGATGATATGTCATATATGAAATTAATGAAGGCAGTGAGTTGGTAGGTGGTAATATATATTATATACATGAATCGGCCCCGATTGGGTGCTTGCTAGCTATTACGACATTGCATTAACCTGTGCTCGATCAGATTTAGTCTCAAGACCGCGGCGATCCTTGTCGAGAAACATCCGTTTCTCCCTCCGTTTTGTCAACGTTTTGGTGATTTGAGGGCCCTCCCTCGTTGAAAATGGGATATTGAATAGAAGAATTGAATCTACAGATATGCCAATTTGAACCGTTGATTTGAAGGACCACCCGTTGAAAATAGGATGTTGCCTCTCCCCCCGTTAGACGAAAAGGACGCGTGTCTGCATGGAAGCAGTCACCCGCTGGGGTCAGTTTTTTCGGCAAAAATTAAATGCTTGAATGTTTGATTCCATGACATTTTTTAAAAATTAGGTACACGTCATATCCCCATGAATTTTATATTTCATTTATATAATAGAAGTTATTATGTTAACTCGGACTAAGCAAATGTCTAACTCTTGTTTAGCTCACTTCAACAATTCATTTACAATACATTTTTTATTTTTTCGTACTCTTGTTTGTCTTAAGTGTATTTAACATACAACCAAGTTTTAATATTTTTGGATATGTATATATATATTTTTTAAAATTTTATACACACTTATGTGTTTATAAAATCTTAAAAAAATATGCACATAAAAAAATGTTAAAACTTGGTTGTATGTTAAAAACATTTAGATAAACAAGTGCAAGAAGAAAAAAAATTAAAAAAAGTATTGTAAATGAATTTTTTGAGGTGAACTAAGCTAGACATTTGCTCAGCTTAAACAACAAGATTATTCGTCTTTATATAAAATTCTATCTATGTTCATTTACATTTCAATTAATTTTTTATAGAAATATACAATCTTGTAGGAGTTTTAGGAAATATTTTCATGCTCTCTTGCTGCACCAAATTTCACTTAATATAGCTAATTTTTTTAACTACATGTTTAAATATGGTTGCATTAAAATTTTAACCACAAAATAGTGGTTGCATATGCTGATCATTTCTCGTTCGATTAGAATGCGAAGGCAGACGTAGTTTAGATTGAAAAATTAAAGAAATAAAATTTTATGACATAGAGTGCATGAAGAGCTTTTCTTCTGAGAAATTGAGTGTAATTTACAATTCCTTTGGGCTTCTTAATTAATTTAAAATTTTTTAAAGATCCAAACTATGCATTATGTTCAATCTTTGTTTCTCTAAGATCCTTTTTCTATATAATCTTTTCAATTTTTAATATCTTTATGCTTAATAAAATATTAACTTCATCTATTGTATTTTTTGCATTTATATTATTATAAAAACTTTCAATTTGTCTAACATTACTATGCATGACCCATATCTTCAAATAAGTAAAATTACTGAAATAAAATTAGTTAATATTAAATATCAATTCTAAAATTTAGCAAATTTTAAATTCTTTTAGTATTTTATTCTAATTCTTGAAAATGTACGAAAAGAGAATGGAAACATTTACTAATCTTCAAAAATCAAAATACAATACCAACAAAAACTTAGAAAATGATCAAATCTCGAGGAAGAAATATACAGGTGGGGCCAGTACATTAATTTATAAAAAAGAAGAAAATAATTTAGTATCGCCGCCGATTGAAGAAATAAATGGCTAGCAGGACTAGTCAACCCCAAGCTAGCATGCAGCTAATGGCATCAAGTACATGAATTTACCTTTAAAACCATCGGAACCAATTTAGTATTTCTTCTTCAGGATGAAATTTAATTGTGAAGTATTAAATATTTGTGCTACAAGAAGCGCTTTATATTAGCATTGATTGGACTCTTTTACATATGTTCTTCTAAATTCAATCTACATTATTGGGGTTGTTCGGACGTCTGTTTCATGCATTTATTGGTTATATAACTGAAAGTGATTTTCTACCGCCCATATTCTTTGAAAGTTCTTACCAACTTCTTCCAAGTTCAAACGCATAAAGGGGGTTGGGAAAAGCACATGCGTATGTATCTAGTTATTAATGGACTATTTGTATCCATAAAACATGGAATTCCAATACTAGAGGGGTAAAAAATAATAAGGGTCTGTTTGGTAAAGCTAAAAACTAGCTTGTCATTTTGCCTCTGCCGATTGTCTATGCTCTGCTAGTCGTACCAGCCATTCCCATGGATGTTGTCAACAACTATTATTGCTTGCTTCCGGCTGGCATTCTTATCCATTATGGGCTAAAAGAAATTAATGGCTTTAAAGCCTTAATTTTCACGTTGTTGCTGGTCCGTACGTTGCCTTTCATGTTTCTAATTTTCACGCTAGCGAAAAAACGTCACAAAAATTTCAGACTTTCCCAAACAGTCCCTAAATTATGAAAAAAGATAAATCCTAACGACCAGTAGGAAAAACATAATAGTACTTCTAAATTGAAAAAAGAATGTATCAATAATAAATAAGGTTTCACCGTTACATTTGCTTCAATTGGTAGAGGTAAGTAAGTTGCTCATTCACTCATTGATCATGCATCAATAGACAGGAGTAATAATTATACATGATGGGAAGACCACCAGATTGTATTGCATAATTTTTAAGCAAAAATCGTAATATTTTTAATATCATCATAGGTGTGTTTGTTAAGAAGAGAGAGAAAAAACAATAATTACAATGCAAAAGTTAACACTTCAACTACTGTAATTTTTTTTAAAAAAATTTATGTTTGTTTCAATCATTTTCTTATATCTTTCTATATAATTGCCTTATCTATTTCTATTTTTTATTCTCCTCTAAATAAACACAACCCAAACATACTCTTTTTCCATTTTCCACATGTTTTTTTGGACTTTGTGAAAAATGACTTTTTAATAAGGAGGTATTTGTTTACATTTAAAAATTTTAAAATTTAAATTTTTCAATCTAAAATTTTTCATTCTTTATAACTACTATATTTTTTTATTATTTCTTCACTTTTTCCTACACAATTGTTTCTATACAGTTACTGATATATCTAACTTATCAATTTTAACTTTATTTTCTTTACTTTTTATCATTACTTCTGTCTTATCATAGTATTTTCCTTTATTTCAAAATTTTTTACCTCAGAAATTTTTAATCAAATATTTTATCACTTTCTAAATGTACTTATCATCCTTATCATCAAAAAATAAATAAACGAATAGAGTTTAGATTTTAAAGAAAAGAAAAAAATCACCGTCATTCCTCTGCAATCCATTTCAAGACTCACTTTAACAGCTCGATCCCTCCATATCCCACACACAACAAGCATTATTTAAAAGAAAAGAAAAGAAAAACCATCGGATTGAGTGAGGGAATTGACCACAGATTAAAGCGATTTATTCAACGTGAAATGCTACGAACGCTTTAGAGACGTGGGTGTACGGAATTTAGTTAAAAATTAAAGAGAGAGGAGATGATTACGCACACGGCTGAATTAAATGTCCAATTATTATTTCCTGGACTAATTAAAACGGCAACGCCCACGCTGGCGTGATGGCTAGACTTTGCGTGTTAATGTCCCTCTAAAGGGGCGTGGCTATGATTGGAGCTTGTGTCCAGGAAGTATAGATATGAGATTACATAAGAAGAAGAAATTATCTTGTTAGGTAGGACTAAGCAAATGCATTAGTTAGTCTATTTTAAAAAATTCATTTATAATATTTTTTATTTTTTTTTTATACACTTATTTATCTAAGTGTATTTAATATATAAATCAAGTTTTACCATTTTTGGAAATGTGTATATATTTTTTAAGATTTTTTAAAAATCTCAAAAATCTATGCATATATCGAAAACTGATAAAACTTCGTTTATAAAAATCTCAAAAATATATACATATATCAAAAATTAATAAAACTTCGTTTATATATTAAATATACTTAGATAAACAAATATATGAAGAAAAACAAAAAAAAAAATTTTGTAATTTGTAAGAGGTAAGCTAAGTGAGACATTTGTTTGGTCTGAACTACTATGAACATTCATCTATAATAATATACGAGAACTTATTACCATAAAAAATAATATACGAGAACTTATTATCTCTAGTATGAATGAGATTTTATAATTTCAGATGCACATTGTAAAAATTAATAAAAACATAAAATGCGAAATTAGTGGCCATAAATTGGCAGTATGCATCATATCGTTGCTTAATGCGCCACATCTATTGAAGCATTTTCTTCATATTCGTGGACAGGAATCTTCCAAATACTATGATGCACGAGCAAAGAAAATTTTGAAGAAAGGTACGTGGCAGACTTCTGTCCTAATTCAGAGAAAATGAGGGTTCGCTTTTATTCCAAAGTTCTACATGCTGGTAAATGGCCGAACGCGAACCGCCAAGGCTGGCTCGCATACCGTAATTAATCCCACTGGGATCAATTTGGTAGTCCTAATCGAAGTACCGAATTTCTTACGGCAGAATTTCAAGGGAAGGTGGGTTATAGACTTCCTGGCCATTGCAGTTCAAATAATTAAAATTTCATAATAGTAGTTGTCCACTCTTTCATTCAAATGGCCGTATGATGACCGCCACGACTCGCTTTTGCTTCTAATTAGTTGGTAAAAACAATAAATTATAAAAAAAATTTCAATTTAAAATTTTTCACTTTCTGTGACTATTTTATTCTTTTAATTATTTTCACATCTTTTTATACAAGTATCCTACTTTTCAATCCTTTTACCCATTATAATTATATTATAATGCATATTTGCATTTATCTAGGTATTTTTCATAATATATGTATAAATATAATATCTTAAAATAAATGTGGCCTACATGAATATTCGATTTAGATGAAACTTGATTTCACAATAGAGTTAATGAAATTACATATACCGGATGAAATGAAATTAACATCAATTATCAACATAAAAAAATAGCTGAGCTAGGTTACATGAAATTGCTTTTATATATAACTTGGTATATAGAGATGAAGACTAAATACATTTCAAACGGAGATGCTTCTATGAAACTTCATTCATTTTCAACATCTAGGTAGTCGATGAAAAATTCACTTCATCTATTGTATTTAACATCACTTATATTATTATATAAACCTTTTTATTTTTCCAATATCAAGTATACAGGCCCAATCTACAAACATGTAAAATCAATGCAATAAAATAATTTAATATTAAATATCAATTTTAAATAGTATTTTCAACATCTAAACCATCTAAAATATCATTATTATATGAATAAATTTTTCTATAAAGTATTATTACATTATAGTATATATGCGAATGGATCTAAGCATTTTTTCTAATTTATACATGTATGTAGCTATTTTTAAGCAAATGTGTCCTGTGAACATATTAGATTTGAATAAAACTTGATTTCATAAGTAAACAATTGATGTTAAATATAATGAATGAGTTAGATTTTTCATCAAACATCATAATATTAAAATTTAAAGGGGTTACGTGAAACCATTTTGATATAACTTAGTTACATAAAAGCGGATCCGCAATTTAAATATAATTTAGACGAAAATTTTTTCAAAAAAAATATAAAAAGCAGGTATTGATGCAAACCTCATCTGTAAAAAGATTTTTAAATCATTCCCCTGATTAATTTGTCTCATATTGGGAGTCATAAGCTGGACGAATTCACACGGCTTTTTATAGTTTTTCATGTTTCGGTCTCATACATATCTCTATATCAAGTGTCGATTAAATAAATGGTAATGAACCAGGATTGCACGAGCAAGTCCACAGGCCCCGACTTTTCGGATTCGGACTTTTTTCAATATATATATATATATAGTCAAAAAATATATTTTTTTGTTTTTTTTTTAAAAAAATAATTTTATAAACATGTTAATCTAGTTATATTTAATCTATAAACCAAATTTTATCATTTTTAGATATGTATATATATTTATTTTGGATTTTTAAATACAGGGGTATTTAAGTCATTTTCAGAATATTTAAAATGACTTAAATACCCCTGTATTTAAAAATTCAAAATAAATATATATACATATCCAAAAATGGTAAAATTTGGTTTATAGATTAAATATAACTAGATTAACATGTTTATAAAATTATTTTTCAAAAAAAATTAAAAAAAATATATTTTTTGACCGGTCGGAAATCACCGGATTTCCGACTGGTCGTAAATGATCAGTCGGCATATATATATATATATATATATATATATATAGGGATATGATCCAGTGCAGTCGGACTGCACCATATTTCAGTGCAGTCCGCTGTAAAATGGGCCCCACACATATTAGATCGTAATGAAACTTTATACAATCATTTATCCATATAAAAATCATACTTTAGAAGGTTTAGATGTTGAAAATATCACTTTAAACTTAATATTTACATTAAACTATTTTATTACGTTGATTTTGCACCATTTTAAGATGGGGATCACACACATGTTGGATTTAGATGAAAATTGGTACACTAATAAAGTAGACAATTCTAAATACAATGAGTAGGGAGGATTTCCCATTTATGATCATGCGGGGCCCATAGTGCATGGACTGCACGGTGCAGTCGCATGCACCGGAACAAATCCCATATATATATATATATATATGAAACCCGGTCGTGTGCAGTCGGACTGCACCGTAATTTCGGTGCAGTCCGCGGTAAAATGGACCCCACACATGTTAGATTGTAATGAAACTTTATACACTCATTTATCCATATATAAATCATACTTTAGACGGTTTAGATGTTGAAAAAACCAATTTAAACTTGATATTTACATTAAACTATTTTATTACGTTGATTTTGTACCATTTTAAGATGGGGACTATATACATGTTGGATTTGGATGAAAATTGGTATGCTATTAAAATGAACAATTCTAAATACAATGGGTGGGGTGGATTTTCCATTTATGATCAGGTGGGGCCCACAGTGCAGCATGCACTGGAATAAATCCCTATATATATATATATATATATATGGGAAACGATCCAGTGCATGCGACTGCACCGTGCAGTCCATGCACTGTGGGCCCCACCTGACCATAAATAGAAAATTCACCCCACCTATTCTATTTAGAATTATTCACTTTATTACCATACCAATTTTCATCCAAATCCAACATGTGTATAGTCTCCATCTTAAAATAGTGCAAAATCAACGTAATAAAATAGTTTAATGTAAATATCAAGTTTAAAGTGATTTTTTCAACATCTAAACCGTCTAAAGTATGATTTATATATGAATAAATGAGTGTATAAATTTTCATTACAATCTAATATGTGTGGGGTCTATTTTACAGCGGACTGCACAGGATCGGATCTCATATATATATATATATATATTTAAACCATTATTGTATTCACCGTGTGTATTTATTCATGTTACCAAAAGCAACTTTTATTGAAAATATAAATATGTAAATTTCAAATTAAAGTAGATTTTTAGAATCATGAACAAATAAATACCTAGAAATAAACATAATAATAAATGGTTTAAATTTAAAAAATGATATAAAATAAGAAAATGAAAGAGGACGCATGGAAGCGTAAAATACCTATGTTAAACGCAACAAAAGGTTTTAAGAAAATGAAAGGGATGGTTTGGATCATTATTCTTAAATAAAATTTCCAGCTGATTATTAGTTTTTGCAAATTGGATTGTTTGATAGGTTTCTGAATTCTGTGATTAATTCGATCACGAGGGAAGCCTCGGGCAAATACCGCTCCAGTACTCGTGACAAGTACGGGTTCCCTCCATAATTAGAATAAATCACGTACGCTAGGGCTGCTAGCTAGCTAACCTTCTGTCGGCAGAGATGAAAGGGCATGATTTTTCACCATTTCACTGCTATCTTGCCAGCAGGCAGTGAAAATTAGAGATCCAGCTATTTCACTGCTAGCTAACCTTCTGTCCTTTCCGAACATTTTCAAGGCGCCACGTTCGCCATTCCAGTCGTATCACTAATGGGATCCAGCTACCGCTTGTTAATTAATTAAACAGTCCCGGACATGCCGCGTACTTTTAAAATTTAATTTGCTCCTCTTCGTGCAAGAGCATCCCATGCAACCGTCCTCAATTTTTGAGTTCTAATCTTTGGAACTGATCATACGCTCAGCTCAGATTGTAAACGAAATAATTAACGTTAAAAATCAATTAGCGGTGGATCAACCATGAGAATAAGAACTCGCAGAAGTGCTAATTATATTATTCATAAGAAACAAGGAACTATCAACCTGATTACATGCAAAGCAAACTCAATCCAAGAGAAAATATTGAAACCCTGCAACGGGATAATGACTAACAAGCCACTCCCATTAGCTCTTATTTCTCTGCCTTCTGAATCCATATGTAGACATACTAGCGCGATGGAGCACGTTGATTTAGTGGGGATGGTTATATGGAGGAGGCTGATAGTAGGGTGGCTTGTGATGATGAGGTGGCTTGTAAACTGGAGTTGGTGGCGGCTTTGGCTTCTCAATTGGAGGTTGATAGTAGGGTGGCTGGTGATGATGAGGTGGCTTCTCCACCGGAGGTGGCTTGTAAACTGGAGTTGGTGGCGGCTTTGGCTTCTCAATTGGAGGCTGATAGTAGGGTGGCTGGTAATGATGAGGTGGCTTCTCCACCGGAGGTGGCTTGTAAACTGGAGTTGGTGGTGGCTTTGGCTTCTCAATTGGAGGCTGATAGTAGGGTGGCTGGTAATGATGAGGTGGCTTTTCCACCGGAGGTGGCTTGTAAACTGGAGTTGGTGGCGGCTTTGGCTTCTCAATTGGAGGCTGATAGTAGGGTGGCTGGTAATGATGAGGTGGCTTTTCCACCGGAGGTGGCTTGTAAACTGGAGTTGGTGGTGGCTTTGGCTTCTCAATTGGAGGCGGCTTGTAGAATGGAGTTGGTGGGGGCTTGGGCTTCTCTACTGGAGGAGGCTTGTAGACTGGAGTGGGTGGTGGCTTCGGCTTCTCAATTGGAGGTGGCTTGTAGACTGGAGTTGGTGGGGGCTTGGGCTTCTCAATCGGTGGAGGCTTGTATTCCGGGGTTGGAGGTGGTTTAGGCTTCTCAATGGGTGGAGGTTTGTACTCTGGGGTTGGAGGTGGCTTAGGCTTCTCAATCGGTGGAGGCTTGTATTCCGGAGCTGGAGGTGGTTTAGGCTTCTCAATAGGTGGAGGCTTGTATTCCGGGGTCGGAGGCGGCTTTGGCTTTTCAATGGGGGGCGGTTTCTCATACGGTGGTTTCTCATACGGCGGGGGATGATAGATGGGTTTTGGTGTTGGTTCTTTCTTCTCAGGTGGCTTATATTCATAGCCAGCCTGTGAGGGAGTGGTGAGTGCCACCACCCCCAGGAGAAGCACTAGAAAATGGGGTAAAAGGGACATCTTCAGCTGTGTGATGGCATAGCTCGTAAGCGTTGCAGGTATTTATAAGGGAGTGGTGCCAATTGCAAGCGGACATGTGTAAGTGGCAGGTGACATCGGTGTCGCACCTTGCTGTAATTAGGAATGCTACATTCATATATATCTTCCATGTGTACCACTAATTTATTGTAGTAGCGTTAAGGCCCACCGCTCTTTCCATGGCTCTTACTCTATTTTCAACCGATTTGGTTACTTGAGGTCCACGGATTTGAATTTAAAAGGAAGGCTGCCAAATTAGTGGTTAATGGACAAGCTACAAACCGTGTATTGTTTATTTCTGTTGATTGCCGACGTTTATGACTTCGATTATCCGATCGAGTGATGATATCTGAAATGCTTCCACAATCTTTCTAATTATAATCTATTCTTTTTGTATATCTTTCTTCTTTCGATGATCCATTTAGTACTTGTTTCGATCTATTCTACATATATGTAAAATTACCCGATTTATTAGTCTCTATTAATTATCGTCGACAAGAGCTCAGAATAAATATTAAATTATTTCGGAATTCTTTCGAATGGCTGGGATAAATGGATGCATCCG
Organism: Annona cherimola; assembly: GCA_030490835.1. Classification (NCBI taxonomy): domain Eukaryota; kingdom Viridiplantae; phylum Streptophyta; class Magnoliopsida; order Magnoliales; family Annonaceae; genus Annona; species Annona cherimola. Next base: position 63,218,011 of record CM059973.1, on the reverse strand, counting down.
AAAACCAAATAAAGAAATAGAAAAAATTCGATCATTGGTGAAATTTTAGAGCACATATTTCTAATTAATGTTATCTTGCATTAGTAAAAGGAAATTTCTTTATAAAAAATTAGAGTTTTTGCAGTAGCTTCCTAGTCCAATACAAAATAAGAAGCACTGTTAGCAACATAGACCCCATTTGAAAATTGAAGCTCAAGCTTCACGTTAGGATTTTATCATTAATTCTCTAAACTAGCGGAGGGTGATCAGGTGCACCCCGGAGCATTGAGCCTCAATGCTCCTGAACTCATATATCTATTTTTTTATTTTTTTCAAAAATTTTTCATGAACTTATTAATCTAAGTGTATTTAACATATATATATATATAAATTTTTACCATTTTTGGAGATTTTTAGATATTTATTTCGGATTTTTAAAAATCTTTTAAATTACTAAAATGCCACTGATTTTTAAAAATTCGAAATAAATATCTAAAAATCTCCAAAAATAGTAAAAATTGATATACATGTTAAATACAATTAGATTAACATTCGTGTAAAAAAATTTAAAAATAAAATAAAAAAATAGGCGTATGCACCCGGGAGCATTGAGTGCACCTGATCACCCTCCTAAACTATCAGTAGAATTATCTTAGAAAAAAGACGAAATAAAATTATATCCTCATAATCGGTAACATGTTCAAAATTATTACAATCATGCCCACGAAATAAAAAGTAGTGTGATTTCCAAATGTACCCAATTAGTTTTATCATAATTGCAAATAACTTCGCATAATTTCATCATAATTGCAAATATACCTACGCTATTACGACGCTATTATTTGACGATTACGATGTGAATATCTTCGTAAAGATATGCAAACTATGTAGATATATTTATAATTTTAAAAATTAAGTATGTATGTTTAATTTTTGCAAGTATACTCATATACTTTGCATATATTTACAAATATACTCACGCCGTAATAGTACAGTAATGACACAATAACGGTGTAAGTATATCTGTAACTATGGTTAAATTATGTGCGGTTATTTTTTATTTCTGAAGTTGTGTGGGTATATTTCCAATTACAATGAAACTAAGTAGTATAGCTGCAAATTATCCTAAAAAGTATTTACAACCTATCTCATTAAAGTTAACTCATAAAATAAGTATGAAAATAAATGCTGCAAGCTGTCGCCACCAGTTTATGGGCTCTTTAGAAATAAAAAAAATGGATAAGTTAAAAAAAAAAACTTAGTTAGGATGGAGAATGTCATCCAATTAAGATACTAATTAATAAAGCGTTTCCTCTTAGTTTTCTCCATTTCCTTAATTTTTCTCTAATGTGTCTCGTACATCATTTCCCACGTAGTATCTACCTAGAAGTATTAACTCATGGGCATGTGGACTAAGTACGTAGTGCCTAAATTCCTTAAACTTTTATCATTAAAATTTAAAGTTTTAGGCCTTTTAAGGTTGAGGTGTGATTTTATTAGGCCGGCTCAAAAATATATATTTTTATTTTTTTCAGGTTTTCCATGAATATGTAAAGTTAGGTGTATCTAGTTCATAAATCAAGTTTTACCATTTTTAGATGTTTTAAAGTATTTTTTATTTTTAAATGCAGTGGCATTTTTGTGAATCAACTAGATCAAGGTGCTAGTGAAGAAATTAACACCCTGATTTACTTGCTCTTTGTTTGATCATCATCAACACAACGTAACATAAAACAATCTTAAAAGAAAAACAATCAAATCAACACATTTGTATGAGCAACAACACTTGCATAAGTTCTTCAAGATTAAGCTTTTATAACTTTAGCAACAACTCTTTCAAGATCATCTCTTTAATCTTCATATTCTCCTTAGAGTTTGCTTCATACAAAAATGTATATTTTTCCTTGGCCTTGATCTTCGATTTATAGCTAAAAGCCCTCTCTTGAAATTCAACTTAAGAAATAGAAACAATACCCAAAAGAGATCAACCAACCTCATGTACACAAATTCCGTATGTTTTGCTTATTCATAGAAAATGTCTAACTTTTTGCCTCAAAATAATCAACTATTTTGCATTTAGAGAGGTCAACAAGTTTTGGTTGAATTATCAGACGATTTTTTCAAACATCCAACATTTCCCCTGTTTCATAGAAAAAGAAATTTTCTCTATAGCTCCCAAGGCTTATTCACATCATCCATCCAACTTTGAATTAAAGTCAAGATACCATGAATTAAAATCAAGCTACCAAGATTAAGTAAGACTGGGTTTTCATAGATACTTCAACTCTATCACATTAAGAGTACGACCAATCACCAAATCATATGAGTATGATAGAACAAATAACAAGATAAACTTTTAATCATACATAGAACCTATCAACAAAGATAGGATCAATTTAAATCAAAATCACGTAAGTCTTTTTTCATTATCAAAATCGTCGATCACTAACTGCATAGTCTAACATGTATTTTGGAACTTTGGCATGTATATATTTGCTAAAGGCAACGACCTTATTTTACATCAATAAAGATTATCCGCTTGGCCATATGTATATGTGAGATAGAGGTTTAGTGTTTTGACATGTAGATGTGATGTTGATGATTATACTATGAGGATGAATGTTAATGATAATAAGTTCATATGCATATGTGGTTATGGTTGTATTATGGATATTTTCATATAATCAATAATTATATAGGTCCAATAAGTTATGAATCTTCGTTATACTCCATTGATTCTAAGGAAATACTGCCAAATTTTTATTTGGCCCTGCGACACCCATTGCTTCCGAATATGGATGTTGAAATTAAGAAGGCCCTACACTATTCACTAATGAAGATTACACATACAAAGCACCTAATCATGAAAGGCCTTAAACTACTTCATCAAATCCTTTTACTAGGTAATTAAGGTTGCAATTACTACATTTATCTTTTAACTTAGAGCATCTGCCATAATATTGGCCTTCCTTGGATGATACTGAATTGTGATATTATAATATTTCAATAACTCTAGCTCATCTTTGTTCCTGAAGGTTTAACTCTTTTTAGGAAATATATACTTCAAAACTTTTATGATTCATAAATAGTTTAGTCTTATCACCATACAAATAGCAGCACCAAACCTCTAAAGCAAACGCTACCATAGCCGACTCTTTGTTATGACAAGCGTAATTTTGCTATCTTGGCTTTGATTGTCTTGGAAGATAGGTTATTATCTTTTCTTATCACATCAGTACGCCTCCTAGACTAGTTCTGGAGGTATTATCCTAAACTATATAACTCTCTCCATTCATTGATAGAGTTAAATAGGTGTTGCGTTCAAGCAGTTTGTTAATTCTTAGAAACTTTTCTCTACTCATTTGTCTAAATGAATTTTGTAGGTTAACATAGTTAAAGACACATGAATACCTTAGCAAATAAATACTTGCTAACCAAAATTCACATTTCCTATGCTTGACATAAAACTTCTTTTTCGCTCAACACTTACAGAACCTCTCTTAGCTTTTGCTTGTGCTCTTCCTTCCCTTTAGAGTATAGAAACTTGTCATCGATGAATGCTATGAGACACCAGTCTAAGAACTAATGAACCATTGTCCATTAGATTCATAAAGGTTTTCAATGCATTGATCAGTTCATTAAATTCCCAAAAGTTTTCAGTGCATTGATTAGTTCATTAGATTCATAAAGTTGTAAGTGAATTGGTCAATCCGAATGACACCACTAGAAAATCAGAAATGACCATACTAAGTGTCAAAGATTATTTTTTATTTGTCATCTTCTCTAATTCTTAACTGATGGTAATCTGACCTCAAGTCTATCTTTAAAAAGATAGAAGCTTTGTTACTGATCAAACAAACGATCGATGCATAAAAGAGGATATTTTTTTCTTAATTTCCGCCTTCTTTATTTGTTGATAATCAATGTAAAATCCAGTAACTCGGACAAATAAATTCAAAGTGTAATTGTAACTCTCGCAACTACTCTTTCAATTATCTAAGTTATGCTAGCACCATGTAATAAAGAGCTTTCAAGGTTGATTTGGTTGTCAAAATTAGATTACTTACAAAATTGACCCCTCAAGTCAATGGTAATTCCAATAATTCCTTCAGAAAAATATATAGAGCTTTTTTGACCAATGGAATACTCTCCGGTCCCTTCATGGTTGCCACAAACAATCCATAATATTCTTATTTGAGTTTCCTCAAAGCTTATAAGGTCATGATTAGATATGAAATCTTTCTTTTGTTTCCCTCAAAATGCGATTGTAATCTTTTATGACTATGGACTAATACTTGTAGCCCAAATGGTTGTCTAATCCGAACCCAAAATTGCATCTAGGTTCTTTAGGGGCATCACTACTAAGTCAAACTGTATAACCAATCTATTGATATCAATATGAAATGTATATCATGCTCTCTTAATCGAAAAGTTGTCTTCCATTAGTGATGTAATTATTAGTTCTTATACCATTGGTCTCATTTTTTTTTATTTTTTTTTTTATGGGTATATAATTACATGTATCTCAACACATATTATACTTGAAGATCTGAGACATTCTTACAAATCTGGGAACACATAACGTCCCAAAGAAATCTGGAAGACACAGCTTCCAACAGCCACCTAGGAGACCACCTGCTCCCACACTTTCCACCCGGGAGACCACCTTGCTCCCACACTCTCCACCCGGGAGACCACGCTCCCACGCCTATACGGGGATTCGATCCCCCGCCAGCCGCAGCAACGGTTGTCTGCGCCGCAGCTGGCGACCAACCGAGCTAGCCTCGGTTGGTATACCATTGGTCTCATTAGTACCTTGATTATTCTGAAAAACTCTAAAGCAATAAATGACGAATTTGCACTAGTGTCAAATAGTGTTTACAAACCTTTATAATACTCGTGACTCCATCTGCAGTATTTTTACTTGGACAGATTTAGTGCAAAAACATTTGCTAATTGTCCAATCCCTAGGTTTTTCACATTCTGCTACTGCCCAGCCTGTCTACATGCTTGCTTGTTCTAATTCCGAGGTTGTGCTTTAGCAACAGTGTAGAATCTTGTTGTGTGCCCTAACATTTGACATAAGAAGCATATTACTACCATTGTCTAGTCAATGATCAACCTCTCCACATTTATTGCAAGCTCTAAACTAAGATAATAATGTCGTTGATGGTATCAATTAAATCAAATACGCTTTTTAATTGTCGTTTTGCTTCTTGGATCCTTTGCTCTTGGACCCCTAACCTACTAATATCCAAAATATTTGTAATTGTTTCTTACTTGAAGATTCTCCCTAAATTGATTTCTTCAATCTCTTCTTTACAAACATCTTGCTGAGATGAGTAATTATTTTCTCTACCCACATCATTTGATACCATGGTCTCACCATACATCTCGCATGGCTAAGCTATCATTATATCTCTAATACTCTAATCGAGAATATTCTAGAATTTGCAAATTTAAGCCTGGTCAACTACTACTAAGTTGAGGGTGAAGCATAAGAAGATGAAGAACTTGGTTTTCATAATCAACTATAAACATCTCTTCTTGTTTCAACTTACAAATTTTAGAGCTTTCATGAGCTAAATATTGGTCAAAAACTTTGTATAGGAGGCATTTTGAGAATCTCTGCTAGGTCACTTCTACGTGTTTACTCTCAAAGATTTTCTTGTGTCTGCCACCAATGAATGCATATTTGTCCATCTTGAACACAGCAAAAAAACACCTTTATTTGTCTGAGCACTCTAAGAAATCGAAAATCTTAATGATAACCAGAAACTAATTCTTTATTGTCATGTTATTATCCTCTAAAAAAAGATGGAGGATGCTCCTGATGAAAAATTCTAGCATCCATTTGACCGCTTTTCTCTTTTAAGATTTTCTCAGCATGGTTACTTCTACATAACGCAGTGGTGGATCGAGAATCATCTACGTCACGTATTGATGTAGTGGTCTTGACCATCCTCCACTGGCTCTTTCCTCTTGGTTGAGTGTTTGTGCTAGCCTCTTCTAGTTTGTTATTCATTCTCTTTACTAGATGATAATTTTGCACCCACAAGTTGCATTTGTCTCTTAGTTCTAAGGATTTCCGTTTATCCTCCTCTTCATCTAATTCAACTAAGCTAACATTCTCTCAACATAACTCTTGAATCAAACTTCATGTTATGTCAACCAATTATGGAGTATCAGTAATGTCCCAGGGTTGTGGTTGGTGCTAGCTACTCCTCAAGGTGACTCAGATTCCTCTACAATTAACTACATTATATCTTCTTGTATTATGTTGACTTCTTAATGCACCCTCTAAAGGTCATTCACCTAAGTCGTTTATCCTTGTGGTGGGTGAATTCTTTGGCTTAACTTGTAAGGTACATTCACTTGGAGTGTACCCACTTGGGATGGATTAAATCATTGACTTAACTTTTATTTCGAGTTACCTTATGGAATGTTTCCATTAGAGGCCATATCTTTGAAATAAAAATAACACGTCTTAGATTCTTGCATAGCCATTACTCTGAGAACATGCATATCATTCCATAGGAAAAAATATTCATCATAAAAATACTTTATGTCTATTACTCAAAACAAGTTTATTACAACTTGGAAACATTTGATTTCATCTTAAATGAGTATAACTCAAACTCTTTTTTTTTTTTTTTTTTTTGTCTCTTAAGACACTCCTCGGCCTTATGCTTGGACTACCTATAGATATTATAAACTACCTAATAATGACAATCTTTTGCCTGATGCTTACTCTGCATTCATCTAAAGAATGTATTTGGTTGAAACACACATTTTTTGTATGTGAAAACTTGCCTTTAGGGCATTGTGGTGGCTTTTGAGTCAGACTACTTCTGGGTGTTGGTTCTATATTCGACATTGCAAGGGTTGAGGAAACGGCTCATCAATATGTTTAGAACAAGCACCACTAAAGCTAGAGGATGTACTGGCTTTTCACTAGATGACCCTAAGTTTACATGTGGCTCCTTCAATCCATGATTATCAGCAGGCTCATTATTCTCTTTTGGGTTATGATAGACCTTTCTCTTTACTTATCCTCATCTCAAATTGTTTACGAAATATGAGTTTTGGAATAGCTGCCTCTTTCTTCACTTCCTCTAATATCTTGGGAGGAACATTAGCAAATCTTCTCTTAGCAGGTGTTTCCTGAGTCTCTTTAGTCGGCTTCTAGAATGTTTCTAACTTTTCTCTTAGTGTAACCAACTTTGCATCTTATTATACTAGCTTCTCTCGGAAAGATGAACGTCTACTTCCATTCCAAAGTTTTCCACGTGTATGCAAATGGCCGTACGTAACCACCATGACTGGTTCGCATCCTGTAATTGATCCCTGTTGGTGTTTATTTGGTAATTGGCACTACTAAGTTACCCAATTTCATACGGCAAAATCTTAAGGGAAGGTACAACAGACTTCCCGGCCATTAATTACTATCCGAAAAATTACTTAAATAAAAGGGTATTTAGAAAGTGATAAAATTATTGGATCGAAAATAGATAGATTAATTATATGGATAATTTTGTAGAAATGATTGAAAAATAAATTCATTATATAGGAATATGTGAATAAATTATTTAAAAAATAAGGTAGTTGGAAGAGTGAAAAATTTTAAATGGGCGTATTTGGAAAGTGATAAAACTTTTGATCAAAAATTTTTAAATTGGAAAAAATGATGTGATATGATATGGGTAATGATAAGAAGTAAAGAAAATAAAGTTAAAATAGATAAGTTATTATATAATTAGTTGTGTAAAAATGATTAAAAAGTAAGGTAGTTATATAGAAAAATATTAAAAAATAACTAAAAAGAGTATAGTTAAACAAAATGAAAAGTTTATATTGAAAAAGTTTTATGCTTTCCCAAATAATCCTTTAAAAGTGATATGAAAAGGGTAATTATGATAAAAAGTTTTTGGCATAAAATTTTTGAAACGAGAAAAAATGATATGATATCGTAGCGGTAATTATTAAGAGTAAAGAAAATAAAGTTAAAATAGATATATTAGATGTACGAATAATTGTGTAAAAATAATTAAAAAGTAAAATAGTTTGCATATGAAGAAGTGAAAATATAATTAAAAATAATATAATTATGGAAAGTGAAAAGTTTTTTGTATAAACAAACGTCCCAAAATTTTTTTGTTATAATCAACCATGCCCAAAATTTCATAATAGTTGGTGCTGGACCATTTGGCAACTGAGAGGAACCTAACATGAATGAATTATGTTATTATTACAAATGGGGTTAGTGAAAATTAATGGTTGTATTTTTTCTCATTTTGTATCAAAATTTTAATACTTAAATCATTTATGACACCCATCTGCACATATTTAGTAATGAAAAAATTAAATATTTTACTTTTATATATTATTTTAATTTTCATAATTTCATATTTATTCTCGAATCGTGACATTAAATATAACTAAAAAAAATTCTCTTCAAAATAACCTTTGGCATCATAAATATGTAATTTATATCTTAAAATGGTTTAGATGAAAAAATTGAAAAAAAAAATACAAAAAGTAGGCATTTGTACAAGCCACATCTATAAAAAGGTTTGTTTTTAATCATCCTCATTAAATTTCGAGACTTAATTTATGAAACTCGACCTGGCCGATACCATGTCCTCATATGATTGTCAACTCGACCTGACTTGATTTTATATATCAAAGTAAAATATAGTAGATTATTAAAAAAAAGTCATATTTTAACACATAATACTTAGGAATTAATTAGACCTTATTACTTTGAAATATGATTATTTAATAATTATATTATTATAGAGGTCATAAATTGAAAAATATTCCTATAAAAAGGAGTAATTCTTATTCGTTCATATGAATTTATATTTTAAAATAAATTTAATTACGCGAAGTATTTTTAAATATTAACCTGATTTCTAACACGAATTGAACCCATTTCAATAGGGTTAAAATAGTCAAAGTATGAAAAAAAGGGCTGAACTTAAGGTTGAATTAAAATTTTATAACGTAGGCTAGGATTATGTTTATCCAAACCCAAGTTGTCCAAGTTAATGAAACTGATCAATTGCTCAAATTGTCCAAGTTAATCAACGTTAAAGAATCAATTAGCCATAGATAGATCATGAGAATAAGAAGTCTCGGAAGTGCTAATTATATTATTCATAAGCAATAAGGAGCTATAAAGCTGATTACATCCAAAGAAAACTCAATCCAAGAGAAAATGAAATCCTCCAGAGGGATTAGCTCTTATTTTTCTGTTTGCTGCATTGACACGTAGACGTGCTAGCGCGATCGAGCACCTTAATTTAGTGGGGATGGTTATATGGAGGAGGCTGGTAGTATGGTGGCTTGTGATGATGAGGTGGCTTCTCCACCGGAGGTGGCTTTGGCTTCTCAATTGGAGGGGGTTGGTAAACTGGAGTTGGAGGTGGCTTTGGCTTCTCAATGGGTGGAGGTTTGTATTCCGGGGTTGGAGGTGGCTTAGGCTTCTCAATCGGTGGAGGCTTGTGTTCTGGAGCCGGAGGTGGCTTTGGCTTCTCAATCGGTGGAGGTTTGTATTCCGGGGCCGGAGGTGGCTTAGGCTTCTCAATGGGTGGAGGCTTGTGTTCTGGAGCTGGAGGTGGCTTAGGCTTCTCAATGGGTGGAGGCTTGTGCTCCGGGGTTGGAGGCGGTTTTGGCTTTTCAACAGGAGGTGGTTTTTCATACGGCGGGGGATGATAGATGGGTTTTGGTGGTGGTTCCTTCTTCTCAGGTGGCTTATACTCATAGCCAGCCTGAGAGGGAGTGGCTAGTGCCACCACCCCCAAGAGAAACACCAGCAAATGTGGGAAAGGAGACATCTTCGGCAGTGTGATGGCATAGCTCTTCAGCGTTGCAGCAATTTATAAAGTAATGGAACCAATCGTAGATGGACATGTGTAAGGAGTAGGTGACATCGGAGTGGCACCTTGCTGTAATTAGGAATGCCACATTCGTATATCTGTCTTCCGTGTACCATTGAGCCATTGTGGCTATTAGCGTTAAGGCCCCTCGCTCTTTCTATAGTTCCCACTCTATTTTCAACCGATTAGGTTACTTCTGGTCCACGGATTTGAATTTTAAGCAAGGGCACCAAATCAGAGGTTGATGGACAAGATACAAACCAACCATGTATTCCGCTTGTTTTTATCTGTTGATTGCCGTCGTTTATGACTTCGATGTTCTGATCGACTGATGACATCTGAAAATGCTTCCACACTGTTTCTAACTTTTTAAAAATATATCTTTCTTATTCTTTCGATGATGCATTTAGTACTTGTTTCGATCTATGCTATGTACATGTAAAATTACTCTGTTTAATGGTGTTATTAATCATCGTTGATGAGTGTGACTAGCTATCCTCGTAACTATAGTGATGAATGATCCTGTTAACCATGGCTAAACAAATGTCTTACTTAGCTTATCTCAAAAACTTCATTTACAATACTTTTTTTTTTTTTTTACCTTTTTCTTCATACACTTATTCATATAAGTTTATTTAACATATAAATCAAGTTTTTCTATTTTTTAATATGTGTAGTTTTTTGAGATTTTTAAATTTATGTATTGAAAATACCTCTATACTTAAAAATTTCAAAAAAATATATACATATATCCAAAAATGATAAAACTTTGTTTATATATTAAATACACTTAAATAAATTAATGTATAAGAAAAAAGAATATTGTAAATGAGTTTTTTGAAATAGATGAAGCAAGACATTTGCTTAGTTCGGGCTAACATGATCATCTCTCTACCATAGTGGGTTAGTATTGAACCCGATATAAAAAATAGGACGTAACAACAGAAAAGAAAAAAAAAATTACTTCTAATTTAAAAGATGATCTCAAGCTTGACATGGTATGATGCATTTTAAAATCATTTTACTTGGCCAAGGTTAAAATTTGACCTATGTCACATGAGTTGGGTGGGAGATCAGGCTCTTATTGGGTGGAATATATTGACTTCATCAATAAAAATTCTTCACAATAAAAAATATTATTATAAGAAAGCTCATCTTTTTAGCCCCCCAAAAAACTGTTTTTATTATTTTTTACATAAACTTATTTATCTAGATATACTTAATATATCAACCAAGTATTTTAGCTATTTTTAATAGTTAAAAATGACTAAAATAACTTTGTGTTTAAAAATCTAAAAACATATATGCACTCTCCAAAATAGTAAAACTTTGTTAATATATTTTTTTTGATGAAAATAGTTATATATCTCATTCCTAAGCTCCCAAAAAATCGATGTCCAGATGATTTATGATGGCATTTATCCCACCAAGCAACACTTTTATCAGAAATTGATGTTGCGTAGTCAACTAACATGTGGGCAACCATATTCCCATTCCTTAGAATATGTAAATATTATATGGAGTGGGTTGAGCTAGCACAGAGTCGGATTTCCTATATTAGAATGCCCACTATTGATAAAATGGGGCATTCGTCATTTAAGTAACTAACTAGTAAGAGGTAGTCACTCAACAATTCTAGAAGCCATAGCTTCCATTGTCGGTGAATCCATTAGTCCATCAATCCTCCATCATTATGCAACTAAAAAAGTCCCATCTGCATTATTTAGAACTACATCAAACCGCATTCTATCTTTGAGAGCATCCAGCCATCCATCCACATGATTTTATGCTAATTAGCTTGCACTTTTATCCATCTTGGTGTTAGGCCCCTCTGCGTTAAACCTGTTCCACCTACTTACTACGCCAATCTATAATCCTGCTTGTAGTTTCTACACCCTTCGGATATATTATCAAAAGATGGCATTTCCCCTATTTTTCTCATCTGATTCCTTAACCAAAGCCTCTAGCACGATAAGATAAAGAATTTGATCCCATCTCTGTCCCCTGGCCCGCCAACTGTTTAAAGATGCAATCGACAGCTTTCTGTGATATCCAAATCTCTTCATGTTTTATAATTCTACCTTTGATTTGTCTTATCTTGTAGAAGAAAATAAAGAGCTGCTTTGCATCTTCCTTTGTTTTGTTGCAAAATATACAGCTAGGGCTCAGTGATACCTCTCTGTTGTAAATTTTTTTTGGTGGGCCAAGTATCTTTAAAAAGCCTCCATTTGAACATTTAACTTTTGTTAGCAAATTTATACGCCAAAGCTTCTGGAAAACCTACTTCAGTGAATCCTTTGGATGTTCTCTCCTACACCTATTTGCCCTATAAAAGAGCAAAAGTTAGCCTTTATTGTCTTATACGCTGATTTTACTGAGAACCTTCCATCACCTTCTTCCTTCAAGAACCACTTATATTCTATTTCTTTGGATTATAAAGGGATTAGACTTACTATTCTCCGTCTATTTTCTCCTACCACCATTTTCACCATATCACTTTTCCAACATCTTTGTGCCTGATCAATAAAGTATTCCATCTTCATATCTTCATTAATGAATTCAGGAAGAGGGCCTTCCTTACGCAATTCTCTCTGTATCCATCTTTGAAGAATTTGACCATTCTTCCATTTTCAAGCCTCCATCTTCCCCTTCCAAAATGATATACCTGTTGGTTTTGAGTTATAAGTTCAACCCTAGATGGGAAGGGTGAATTGAGTTATTAAAAATTCTTTGGCCAAATAAAATTTAACTCCAGATTTAATCAATCCCCTTGCATGAAATGTAAGGAGCTAGGAAGAGAGCAATAGAAGAATAAATGCAGCAATAACAAAGGGTACATATAATTATAGTGGTTCAGACAACTTCCCTACTCTATTCTTTCAAGCACACACTCCCTTGTGTCTTGGTTTCCACTATCTCAATAGATATTACAACTAAAGTCTCAACTCTCTTTTATATTTTAGCTTCAGGGAGCCTTTAAAACAATTACATAAGTAGATAACAAGTTCTACTCCAATTGACCACCACTTGTGTCTTTCCTTGATCTTAGTCTCTAATATCGAGATAAATATCCTAATATAATAACAATGAATAAAATAAAAGAAATCTACACTTTACAAATTATATAAGATAATTGAAGCATTTAAGTAGACTTTTGAGAATTTGAAGAAGATGAGAAGTAGGATGGTTGTAGTTCAGTAAATAGTCTTGCTAGCCCTCATGACTACCTTCTATGTTTTTTAAGTAGCTGGGAAAAAACTTGAATGTTAGAGAATAGGCGACAAGTATTTAATGCACCAATGTTCAAAAATTTCCAATCTTAGTGACTCAAGTAGTATATGAAGTCGACTTCGGTTTGCAACTTGACCCAAGTCGCAGGCTAAATCGACTTAGCTTGAAATTTCAGTTCTCCAATTGCTTCCAGAACATGATTCTGCAACTTTTACTTCTCAAGTTTCATTCTGGGTCAACGTAGACTTGGGACTTTGAGCTTTGACTCCACTGTTCATTGAAATATTTAAACTTCAAATCTCATTTTTTTAACTTACTTTTCTCTAAGTCTTGCTCCTAGGTCGACTTCAATTGACACTTGACCCAAGTCATAAATGAAGTCGACTTTCGCACTCAACTTCACTCCTGACACTTAGCCGATTTTCCATCTTTTCTCTCAAGACTGCAAGTCTCAGAGTCTGAGTCAACTTCATGTCTGATTTTACCCAAGTCGCAAGTGAAGTCGACTTGGCTTGCAACTTCACTCTTCAAGAATTTCAACTAAAGAATTCTTTAGTCACCCGATGCACTCTAAGTCATATGTGGAGTCGACTTTGATTGCAACTTCACCTTGGTTGCAGGCTGGTCAACTTGGGGTGGGCTTCAATTGCCAATACCTTGCGCTACTCCAAGTGGCATTGTGATAACAACTTGGGTATCAACTTAACCCAAGTCGATGCTAAGGTCAACTTGACTTTGCAACTTAAGGAATTTTCTTTTGAATTTTAAAATTCTAACTTCAAACATAGAGTCAAACACATTAGTGACCTTAATATTCTCAAATTTGATTGTCAATTATTAAAACTTGAGTATGCCTTGATTCACAACTTATTTGGTTGAGTTCACAATACCTGATTTTTAACATGTATTTCACGTATAGGAATCTCGTCCCCCCCCCTTTTGTAGTCCTAAATGTTCCCCCCTTAAAGTACTTGGCCCTTGACACTCTATAAGAAAATGAATTGGTATTATAAAAAGGTACCAGAATTGCTTTGCTAGAAGAGCCTTGTTGAAGGCTCATATGTCTCTAAAGCCCATTTCTCCACTTGCTTTTGTTTTACACCCCTCTCTAATCTACCCGATTGATTTTCCTTTTACTTTGATTTTCTCTCCACCGAAATTTATTTAGCTATTCAACTCCATGCAGAAATCCCTTAGGAGAATAAAAAGACTTATTGCATAATATGGTATGGCTTGAGCTAAAGATTTTATCCATATCTCTTTCCCCCGGAGGAAAGAAGTCTCCCTTTCCACCCTTAGACGTTCCTTCGTATCCTCTCCTTCAAGTATCTAAAAACTGCCTTTTTTGATCTCCCCAACCAGCTGGTAGACCCAAGTATGTGCAAATCTCATTTCCTTTTGACCCAATCTACCTCCATGTAAATCTAGCCTTGTGTTGGCACTAAAGAAGAAAGATGTCTTATCTGAGCACTCCTAATAGTTACTTACTGCTTTTAGCATCTTCATGACTTCCTCCTAACTTGCTTTAAGAAAAGTAGTGTGTCGTCTGCAAAGAAAAGATGAAAAATGCTTGGCTCATGGGGGGGAAGTCTCAACCCTATTAGTGCTCTTTTCTTTCTACCAGTTTTATGACTTCATCCCGTGAATCTGATGCTCGTTGTCTTTTGAAATTGCATAACTCAGATTATTTCTCTTTGATTTCTTTCTGAAGATTACCCCTTTTATATTTATTCCATTCCATTAGTCTTTTCCATGGTATTGAAGTTTCCTATTGATCACTTCAGACATAGATGAACTGCTTCCCTATTGTCTACCCCAAGCACTATGAGCAACATCATTGGATCTGTGTCTCTTGCCAAAATAATTCACATCTAAAAAACTTTCATGGATTCTTTGATCTTCTAACATCCAAACACATCATGGTGGGGTTGTGGTTTGATGAGGCAATTTCCAGATGGTAGAGCTTAGCAGAAGAAAACAAACAAAGCCAGTTGGGTCTTATTAATTCTTTATCCAACCTTGCTTCTAACGTATCAAGACCTCTACAATTATTTTTCAAGTTCATACTTGGACCCATGAACCCCACATCAATCAAGTTGTAACCATCAATTACCTTCATGAGTGAGTCCGTCTACCTCTTTGACCTGACATTCCTGCTAGGGGTGTTCACGGATCAAGTTGGACGGATTGGAGCCTAATCCTAATCCTAACTCATTTAAGATATCTCAATTCTAATCTATTTATTAACATATTTAAAAAAACCTCAATCCTAACAATTTACAACCCATTTAATAAAAAAGTTGGCGAATTATTAATGGGTTGTATAGCGCACGACTTGAAGGCCTAGACTCTGTCGAATGATGATCTCAAAGGGAGATGAGAGAATATTTTCAATACACAAAAAATGAAAATAAGTCAGTAACAAAAAAATGAAAATTGAACAACATTGGAAAAATATAAATTACGTGGTGGGAGGAAGATTTAATGAAGAAAAATAATCAAATGGTTTACATTTATATATATAAACTTCAATAAGTTAAACGAGTTAAATGAGTTGTTACTAAACGGGTTGACGGGTTATAAAATCTAAATTCTAATATGTTTATTTAATTAAATAGTTGAACAGGTTGGTAGATCATAACACATTTATTCAAAAGTTTCAACTCAAACCCATTTATAAATAGTTTGGATGAGCGAGTTGGTGGGTTGACCATGACCATTAACACCTCTAATTCCTACCGATCACTTTAGTGATGCTAGTTATTTCATTAAAATCTCCCAAAATGGACTAAGGGAGATTACCCAACTTTTCAAGGTAATTTAATAGATCCTAGGACTTAGCTCTCCATTTAATTTTTTGATTTCCATAGAAGCAAATTAGCCTCTAACTTGTTGTCGATCTTTTATATGTCACTTCCGTATTAATGTGGTTCTTTAAATAGCTCTTCGGCTGTACCTTCCAATTGTCCTTCCATAACATTGTCGAACCCCCTTTCCTATTAACACAATTTACTATAATACTGATACTAAACTTTAATAGCCTTTTAAATTTATCCATCTTCATGCTTGTCCTCTTAGTTTCACTAAGGAAGAAAATTTTGGGATTTTTTTCAATCATGACAAGAAGATTCCAAATTGTTTGCGAGTTCTCAGGATCACAATAATTCTAAGCTATAACTAATATTTAGGCTAGGCAGGGTTGAGATGTGTTCTCAGCCAACACCTCATATCTTTGCTTCTTGTTTCTTGGTTTCCATTTCTTCCCCTCGTTGCACTCCACTAATTCTTCTATCATCTGTCCCCTTGCAATTATTTTCCACTTTTTGTTTGGTTTTCTCATTGGTTCTTTTTGCATTTTCTATTCATTCCTAACCCATAGGATCCTCTCACTCATTTCTGCACTTACCTTCTCTGTTATCTTTCTTCCCTCTATCTATCTTATAGTTTTTTCTTCTTTATTAAGACCCTCTGCTGAAAGGTATGGTGTCACTTCTTCTCTTAATTTCTCCACTCCTATTCCTCCTATTAAGATTATTTGCATTTGCTCCTATCCGCTTACCACCCCCATATCTCTGGCCTATCCCAGTAACTATACCCATCTTAACATGCTTGTCATGTTCTCCCCAATCTCCATTGACTCTTATTTCCTCTTCCCCTTTCTGCTCTGCTATCCCTATTCTTGTGCTCAAATTAACCCTTATCTCATTTGCTTTAAAATTTTCAACTTTCACATGTATGTATAGTCCTTTTGCCCCTTGACTTATCATCACCCTCTTCTCTTTATCATACTATGTCCCTTTGTTTGTGCTTCTTTACCCTCAATTTTCTTGAAGCCCTACTTCCTATGCCAATCCTTGCCCTCCCTTGTAACCTCTTCTTCCCCATCAAATAACCCCTTATCACTCTCCTCTCCATCAGCTCCAATCCCACTTAGTTTTTGCTTCTTAAGATAGCCCACTTCTTGCCCCCCATTTCCTCCACCCCTTTTTTTAACTTGCTTAACCATCCTTAAAGCTCTCCTACAGCCCACTTGGCCAGAGTTTGTGTTTTCCCTCTTGGTTCTTTGATGGCCGCACATTTTTTTGTGATTTTTTTATCAATAATTGATTTAACTTACATTGTGACAGGTGCTCCTTTTCCTCATCCTTAGAGCTTTCTACCCCTTGTCTTTGCAATCCCTTTATTTCTCCTAGCACAAGCCTTGCCTCATTCCTCCCACTTACTTCCCCTATCTCTCACTTTTCCTTAATGATTCCTCCCCCTCTTCATTTGTATCCATGTCAATCTCTATATCAATATCTTAATGTCCATCAACCAGTTTTGTCAAGTGGACTTTAGGAAAGACCCTGCTCCCTTGACTTCCCTCCCCCTTCAGACCTAGTGGCTTGAAACCCACCCTCAATAAGCACCGATATGGCATGTTAGCTTCATTTTGCTCCCTATACCCTTTAAAACTGTCACACTACTTATCAACATGTCCAATTTTCCCACATATACAGTAGAAAATTGGTAGTCTTTCATATTGAAATGGTACACCTTTTCGTCAATGATTTGCATTGCATAGACACCCCATCCTAAGCAATTCTTGAACATCTAATTCCATTTTTATTCTCATGCTCGAGCATACTTTTAAGAATCTTTTAAGAGAATTTTTTATGATTGCGCTTAACATTGACAAGAAAGGGTATTTCCTTAATCAATAATCAAATCAACATCCAAATAGGTCAACTTCCTATCTTTCAATTGGTCTATCAAGTTCTTTCATTAAAATAAACTTTTTGTCTGAATCCTATAGGATTCTCTCCCGATCCTTCTCCAAACCAAGTGTGATTCTATATCGATTATCATCCACCTCATCAATGACAGTTATGGTTGTTGTTTTCCATGGTCTTCTCAACGTGGCCTTGATTAGTTCTCTATTGTAGCTATGATTCATACATAACAAGCATAAGATGAAGTGTTTACCTTCCGGGTCAATCATTAGAAGCTCGTTTATCTTAATTATCAAGGTTTGGATTTCCTTTAGTGGCAAGTCTTCCCCTTTTAGAGCCATTTTATGGTAGATTCACCTCACTATTTATCCAAAGCTCTTCTCCCTTCATAAAAGCCCTAACTGATCTAACGCAATGTTGATAACCTCCATTAAAAATCACATGCAAAAAATTGCCTGAGCAATCTCACTCAGGGAGGAACTAACTTGGTTGATATATTAAATACCCTTAGATTCATAAATTTATGAAAAAATAAAAATACATTTTTTAATCATGGCTTATAAGACATTTATGATACAATCCATCCCACACTTCACATGCATGCAAAGACCTTCTGATTTATTAATGCACGTGGGAGTATACAAGGAGCACTTGTAGATGAAAAGGAGCCTTTCTAGACCCAATGGTTAAGGACTAATAATTATAACTTCATGTATTTCCTTCCGCAGGTAGCTCTCCTATTCGTTTCTCATGCAGTAAGAATTCATTTTTCATGATTTTCTCTTAAAGGTTTTGAACTTATCTAAACTTCATTTTCCACGCCAAAGAAAATTCTCTTCTTGTTTCACATTCAACCTTAAGCGACGACCTTCTTGCAGTGGGTCGACGCTTGTTTGTGCCATGCACCATCAATTTTATTCAGTATTAATTTCTAATTTTTGTCCTATGGCGACATAATACTTTGAATGACATAATATATAAATAATGGTGAACGATTTGGTGAAAATATTTAGTTTGAGCATCACTAAGGTGATTTTATAAAATCTAAATCGTTTAATATATTTACTATATCATATTTAGTCAACAAATAAAAAGCTTCTCTATAAAATAATATACTATAAAATTAAAATCATTGGATATATACTAAAATTGTTAAAACTTTCAAATCAAGTTTGATTCATGTATATTTTTTTTTAAATTATTTTTATTTACAATTTATTTCAAATAAAATGAATGATTTGTATTCTAAAAAATCACGTTGTGGATTTCAAATCAAGCTTTTTTAACATTTGTGGAAAATGAGAAATGTTAATTAGTTGTCGATACTGAAATTTTTTATGCAGATTATCTACATTTATATTTTATAAAATTGAAGAATGTATAATATCCATACAACTTTAGATTATATTAATGCTTAATTTATAAAATTGGCCCAATTTTATAAATTGTGGTAGCTCGTAAATTAGGTGACTTCCGAAATGGCCTAACAATATTTTTAATTTTTAAATTTTTTTATACTTATATTGCCCCACTAAGATCTTTTATCTTGTAAAATATTATAATTTTATGAATTTATTTAATAATCCTTAAAGGGCTTTTCTTCTATGTGCCTAGTTGTATAGCAGAGATCATGCACATAGAAGCATATTTTGATGATTACTATAAAATTTACTTCATCCATTATATTTAACACCATTTGTTCAGTTAATTAGAGACATTATTAAATTCAAAGATGTGCATGGGCTACGTTTGCTTGCAAATGTTTATATTCATATATAACTTATGAAAAATGCTTAGATCTACTCACATCTGCATTAAAATGTAATATACTTTGTAGAATCATTTATGCATGTAAGAATTATGTTTTAAATGGTTTAAATGTTGAAAATAAAACTTTAAAATTGATATTTAGCATTAAAACATCTTATGATATTGATTTTACACATTTGTAGATAGGGCTTATACCCAATTATACTAAACATGTGGAAGGATTTCTATAATATATAAATGATGCTAAATATAATTGATAAAGTAGATTTCCTATAAATTATAAATGGTTTAAAAATAGATGACATTACATAGAAGAAAGGTTTTATAAAAGCATAACCTTAACTTAAATGGTTAAAAGTTTGGTTTATAGTTGAAGTGTTTAGAATTAAATAAAATAAATAAAAGAGAAATAATCTTATTTTCATCAAACTTGGTCCATGGGGCCTACTAGTTGATAATATTCAATTTGAATTTATAAATCTTAAGCTTAGTTTGCTTCAACGAAAATTTCTTTTCCTGGTTAAGCAAGGAAAGAGAGGTCACACACTAGATAACACCTAGTTGACACTAGTGTGTGGGGATGTGTAGCAGAGATGGAATCACCACGTCATTAGGAAATGTGATTTGGGTTGAAATGGATTTATAACGAAATCATATAATAAAACAAGATCAAATAAACAACAACAAAATTACACACATAATATATCAAGATTTACTAAAAAAATCCTTCAATATTGAAGAAGGAAGGAAACAATTACAAGGGACAAACAATAACCTACCATAATAAACAGGTTATAAATATACAAAACAAAATGACTCACATTCGTTCTCTAGATGCTTGACACAAATCCCAAATCATAATACTTTGATAACGCTTCTCATGCTAGGTTGAGACACCGTATAAGACTCCATTGAACAACAAGATCACCCCCACAAGACACTAAGATTTATATGAAAAATCATTTAATATAAAAGAATGAAATAATTACATGAGAGAAATAATAATCTATTATGGTAAACAGGTTATTTACATACAAAAAAATGACTCACATTCATTCTCTAGATGCTTCACACATATCCTAAATCAAAATACTCTGATAAACTCTCTTGCACCTTATAGGACTTCATTGAATCCCTAACTAATATACTTATAAATACAACTCCTATGGGTATTTACTTAAAACAAAATACACACTCTTTTAAATATTCACCATGCACTCTGACATGCAAAACTATTATGCAAATAATTTATACATAGAATTCAAGACATAACCCTAACACCCCTTATATCTTTTCTGCCAAGTAAATAGAAGAACATTATTATTGTGCAATTTAATTTTTAGATACATTAGAATGAAGGAATGTTATTGAAATAATAATTGATATACTTGGTTGAAGTTCGCAACAAAAGGAATAAATTAAAAAGAACTAGATTATCAATTTAATTTTGTGTAATACTCAATTAATTATAAATATCGGTACTATTTTTTTATTTTTTATTAAGAAGCCTAGTTGTTCTCCCTAACCCATGTGACTCAACCAACTAGACAAAAGGAGAAGATGGTAGTGAAATGACCTAGCCAATCACACAACTAGAAACATCTTTACAAAGAAAATATTTATTTAAGTGAATGGCAAACATGTCTTGGATGTAATTAGAAGGAATGTGATATATATCTTTGATATGTTTTCTTGGACAACTTCAGCTATCGATGTGTAGGTGATAGGAATTGTAGTGGACAATGAACAAACATTAAATAGATATTCTAGTGAGATATTCATTACAACAAGTACTATTTTATTTATTTACTCCTTGGACCATGTGGTAAACATGTATTAAAATATGTGATTATATATTGCAACAGAAGCCGACTTGTGGTTATTTTCAAAAGTCTTAAATTAGCAAGGGCGGAGGGGTTGGAATAAGTATGGGTGAAAATCGGGGTGGGTATGAGCTTGCTGTTAAGTCATTTTTATACTGAGTATTTTAGATATGAATTGAGTGAGAATCTAAGTGATTAAGATGATTTGAGTCATATTTTGATTGATTAAACTTCATATGATACAAATCATTCATGTTTGTTTAATCGGTGCAATACTAGGTAAAACCAGTTCAATGCACATCTATTTTAAGAAGATTTGGAGCATGAGGACCAAGACCCATGTGATTTGATGATTTCTAAAGATTAAAAGAAGGTAAAACGAGGATCAAAGCAACCTAGGATGTGTCCAAGAAGTTTCGAAGAGAAACGGGGCAAAACGGGTAAAGAATGGGTAAAACTGCAAATTATTTCCATAGCACTGAAGATCAACATGGCCCAGACCGTGTTGTATACTGAAAATGCAATTCTAGTGTGTTTCAAATTGAGTGTGCAAGCCCCTTCCTTGTACTCTATATACAAATACTTCATGAGAATGTCCAAAGGCATCCTAGAACATGGCTTGAGCTAGGATTTGAGGTCTCGGAGCTAAAGAAGGCAAGTAGCATGAGGTGAGGAGTGAAACGGTGAGTTGTTCAAAGTGTACAAAACACCATTGAAGTTAAAGTCAATAAGCTTTCTTTTCTTCTTACTTTTTGAGTTTGATTGTTTTGTCTGAGATGAATTCTAATACAATATTCTTTTATGTTTGGATTTTATTATGAACATGATAGGCTAAATCTTTAATCTAGGGTTTATAATGTAGCATGTGTACAATATAATGAATATTATGATTTTTTATTTATTTATGAAGAATATTAGTTGTTAATTTAATATCTTGTGTTCTTAATATTTGCTTAGTGTATAGGTTTGTGTTGTGGCATGATCCCATGTATTAGGTGATGGAACTGAGAGGTGGAATTCTAATATACAATAAGCAAGATGTTAGACCTAGAAATCTAAGACCATAAGAATAGACATGATGACTTTGAAGAATTTCTTAAACTTTCATGGGACTTAATAAATTATAATTGACTTAATTCCACGAGAATATATGGTTAAGAAGATAGCAAAGAACTTGATTCCTTACACCTGGGTGCACTTAAGCTCGGTGCACCTAGGTGCATTTAATCTATTTTTTAGTCTTTTTAAAAATTTTTTATATAACTGTTAATCTAAATGTATTTAACATGTATATCAAGTTTTACCATTTTTGGAGATTTTTAGATATTTATTTATTTATTTTAAAAATTAATGGCATTTTTAGTAATTTAAAATTACCAAAATGCCACTGATTTTCAAAAATAAAAAACAAATATCTTAAAATTTCAAAAAATAATAAAACATGATATACATGTTTAATACACTTAGATTAACAGTTGTATAAAAATTTTAAAAAACTAAAAAAATTAGTTAAACAACCCAGGTGAATCGAGCTTAAGTGCACCGTGGGTGAACTGTATTAGGTTCTCAAGAAGATTAGAATACAACTTGTAGGTTTCAAGAAAAGGTGCGAGAATAATATAAGGACAATTCTTCTTTAATAATTAGTATTTGAATTAAGTAATCATACCAATTATACGTTTCAGTTATTGCATGTGAAACTCTAGTCCTTAGGTACTCTCCTATCTTGATTTCTACTCTTTGTTCTACGCTTTTAAGATTCTCTTTCTTATTTGCTATTTCTCTTTATTCCACTTTACTCTCTTGAGTATTGATAAAATTGTTTAAAAGCAACATTTTAAGTCCTGAATTCTCTATAGAACAATATTTTCATATTGCAATTTACGTCTCATGCACTTGCGATGCGATAGCAAACACTTGCCCAATCCTGACTCCATATTTTAAAATTCTCGTTTGACCTTCTTTTAAATATTGGGTTGGGATAAAGTTCGCTTGGCCTTTACTTTTTAAGATAGGTCTCGGGATAAAATTCAAGTTGATTTTGAGTTGGTGTTGGGACAACAATGCTTGATGAAATGCAGGTCAATATTAATAATTTATGCGATTATTAATATAGAATCACATATATGTCACGATGTAAGTAGTCGAACTGTGATAAAGCAAAAATTTTATAAGTTCAAGCTAACAACAATTATGCTAGTGTTACCTACTCAAAAATAGTTGTGTCAAAATGCAAATTGCAAAAAAAATAGGTTCGAACATCAATAAGGAAAATGTCAAATCAAAATGATCTGGGAGGAGCAGTAAAGGTGTAAAATATGAAGGGAAAATAGTGCATATTGGAGTCGTCCACCTCTGGTCATGATGCATGCAAAATGATTTGAGTTGCTACACAAGTGGACATGTCAAAATGTAATAAAGTAATGAGTAGGATATCATTCCCTCGGAGAAGCAAACTAATTAATTTACTAATATATATCAAATTATATTTAAATTTTACTTGGAAAGGATGGATAGTGATTAATTTTAATCGATATTAATAAATGATAAAATTCCTAAAGAAAAGCAAATAGATGTCAATAAGCATACAATGAGAGACATGATCTCACATGTGGTTAGATTTATGATTGTGACTTCTCTCTACACTTCATGTATGTATCTTTCACTTCTCCTAATTGATTTACTATGATAGATTATAAATTTAATACACTAAGGTATTTATATGTCTTTTAACATGTATAAACCTACCAAGAAATCCCTAATATCTATATTCCTCTAAAATTAGACATTAATGTAATAGTAATAACAAATCTTATACTCAATTACATAAAGTTAGTCGATATATTCCTATCCAAACCAACATATCACATCATCCCTTAGTAGAAATGAGACAGTTCTAAAGTAGTGAAATGAACTTGTGTCATTCTCTCCCAAGTCTATCCCTAATTTAGCTCTCCCAAGTATGGCAAAGGGTTCCTATAATATTCCACAAATTGCAAACTTATAGAAGAATTAATCTCAAGGAAAATGGATAACACAAATATAAAAAACATATTAGTGAGAAGCAATAGTTCATAAATTCAGCTAAGATTCATCACAACCCTAAAAAAACTTAACTCGTGATTTGCGTAAAAATTAAAAAAATAATATACGTGGACAACCAGTAGAGATAGAAGTACAAGAAATAAGAAGAAGAAGAAGAAGAAGAAGAAAGAGAAAATAACAGAAGATAAACTCTAAAAGATTCCTCAAGCTGGAGTTCCTCCCTTGCCTCTCCCTTTATTTGTATTCTAAAATTCCTCTTCCAAGCTCCCTTCTCTCTTGCAACTTTGTGTTCCCTCTTTCTTCTTTTTTCTTGAACCCTAAAATGAGAATTTATATGGGTGCAAAATTGGAAGTCGCACATGTGAGGATTTGCACATGAGGGGGATGAGAGCAGCAGTTTTAGCCTATTGGTGCCACGACATAAGCCTTGTTGGAGTTATAGATTTGTTAAGGTCATGACTTTAAACAAATTGACAACTTCTAACTTCTTCAAGCTTCCCAAAACCAAAATGTTTTTTATTTTGTGCACAAGTCATCCACTTTCTCTTACAAAAAAAATATAAAACAAGTAATGTATCCAAATATGAATTGATGGATCAAAATGAATTAAAATGAAAAGAAATAAACCAAAAATAATTAAAAATGTATGAAAACTAACCAAACATGGAAAACACATGAATGTTTCTATTTGATGCAAATATAATGGAAATTTGCATGATTATAAGTGACGTAGAATTCAAATATAACTCAAAATAAGTATTGGTAACTCTATTATTATAGAGTTACAGGTCATTGAAATAGGGGTTCCAAAATGCTTACCTCTGATTCAAATGGGAAAATTGAACTTGAAAGGAGAAATCCGAAAATGGAGGTTGTCCACCTCTACTCACCAGAGATATGGGTTTTAGGCTATTGATGCTGTAAATGTTGTAGTGCAAGGCGATGAAACTAGTGGAGACAGTGATGATGCAACTAGGGAAGAGGATTAGGCTACTGCTAAAGGTTATGGTTTTTGCGGAACAAATATAGGGCCGAAGGGTTTCAGCCAGTGTTTACGGATCTGCTGCGCTGGTGCAGGGACTATATCGAGAGTTCCAGACGGATTTTGCTCCTCGATAAGATGAGTGCCTTGGACGCTCCTCTCGTTCCTAGATGGACCAGACCACCGGAAGGGGTATTTAAGATGAATGTGGATGCCAGATGCTTAATGGATAGGGGGGTCTCGAGGTATGCGGCTATTATTAGGGATTCTTGCTGTTACTTCATTGCGGCTTGTGGGTGGCGACGACTGGGGGTGGGGGAGCCTCTTATTTTGGAAGCGGAAGCATTTCGTTTGGGCATTCTATGGGCTCTTCAGCTACCGTTCAGCCATGTCCAGATTGAGACCGACTCCTTGCTCCTGAGCACATACCTGTCCAATGACTGTCAGATTCTCTCTCCGGTTGGTCATTCAATCTCTATGCTCAGAACAATCCTCTCTAATAACTCACGTGTCTCCGTCCACCACGTTCTTAGGAATGGGAATTCGGTCGCCCATGCTTTAGCTGATTTGGCATGTTTGTCTGACTGCGAACATATGTCTTGGTGGGGAAATCCTCCACCAGTTATCAGTAAGAAAATCTGTATCGACAATTTCTTTGCTATGAATTATGCAGGTTCCTCTTTTCCGAACCCTTCTCAAGTTGGGAGGGGGTCGGCCTAGAGTAACCTTTTATCAAAAAAAAAAAAAAAAGGTGGCAAGTTGGCCACATTGCTGGAGAAAAACGCTGGTGCGACAAGGCTACTATTGGAGATGACAAGCCAGCAGGGAAAAAGACTAGTGCGGTTGGATGGAGGTTCGCCAATTCCAGAGGGTAGAAAAGAGAGACAAGTTGATGCTATTGTAGCTAGAGTGACGAGTAAAGGACAATTAGGGCAATCATTTTCATTATTTTAAAGTGTATAGGACACGGACTGCGAGGCTCGCATATGCAAGATAAGTGAGAACATCCTGCCCTTGCCCTGCCTTGAAAAATGAGAATGAATTTGTTATTGGGACTCAACCTACCGCACCGAACCTGAACTTATGCCCTGACCCTATGTAAATTTAGGGTAGGTTAAGAAGGATCACGAGTCAACCCTCCTTGATTTTCACCCTTATCGATAGGTGATAGTTCAAGTCAATTCTCTTCTTGTGGTTCAAGCTTTTGTCGGATCTCCTATATAAGCATAAGAATTTGGTTAATACCTATCAAGAGATGGTAAAGTGCAGGTGTGAGGTGCAAATCTGTCATGTGTTTCACGAGACTAATATGGTTGCCAATAAGTTCTCTAACCTATCATTGAATTTGCTCAAAGTTTCCTTGTTCTTGGATAGCCAGAGTTCTGCTGTCACTTATGGAAGCTGATATGTTAAGGGCTACATTTCCTTAATATTCTTCTTTATAGTTGTTAGTTTTTCCTTCCTATGATAAAAAAAATATGTATTAAAGTATTAATTTTTAATTTCATTTCACGAAATATGATTTTTAAATTTTATTTAGGCCACGAATTATTATTTTTACTTAAATAATTTGTTGATATTGTATATTCATGTCTATGACAATTTAAATTTATTAGCCTAAATCTTAATCCGAAACTCAACTTAAGCCCGATTTTTGCAAATAGATTAGGATTAAGGTTTTATTAAAAAAATTAAATTTAAATTAAATTTTATAAATAAAATTAGAATTTGAGTTTGGAGAACCCTTATTTCCTGAACTCGTGATGAACCATGCCCATTTAGGCCGAAAGTGCTTTCGGTGTGGTATTGAGATTGATTGCTATTTGAGACCATGGCTTCCTGCCTATCTTTGGTATTCCCAAGAATGTCGTAGTACGGAACCTAGCTTGGACCTAGGAACCTCATTTGATAGTTGATTGAACGCGTGCACAGGATCTTCCACCTAGTAGTCAAATTACTATTCTAAATAGCCTCAGCATGGATGATTTCCTCATCTGTTTGTCTACCGGTAAGGGTGGGAATTGGGGCGGGTTGACCTATGACCCGACCCGTTTTTAGCCAGATAAAACCAATATATTTTTGACCCGGTATAGGGATGAGTCAAAAATTTTGACCCGGATTCAAAAATAGGGTCAGGATGGGTCGACCATGTACCAACCCGAAGAGTCCGACCCGCCCCGCATATATAAATTTATTAAAAATTATAAGCCTATATTTAAATATTATTGTTATTATTTTCTTTCAAATTTTTCACTTTTTTTTATAATCAACTCTATCAACAATAGAAGAATCAATAAAAAAAATTATACATATATAATTCTTATGTGTAATTGTATATTAACATATTTTAATAAATTTATACTATATTTCCAAATATTTTATTTTCTTAATTATGTTTTTTAATAATTAGTGAAATATTGAAACATATAATATTTAAATTTAGTATAGATGTATACTTATGTTTGATATGTATATAAATTCTGAAAATTATCTTATTTGACCCGTATTTTTGACCCAACCCGCTATCACGAAACCGGTCCGATACCAACCCGAATTTTATCCCGAGACCTAGTAGAAAAAAAATAATGGTCAAACCGACCTTATCCCGACCCGGTATAAAAATAAGGGTTAAACAAGATTTTAAAAAGTAGAGTCAGGGTTGGGCAAACCCTGACCCGTCCCGACCCGCCCCGATTCCCACCCCTACCTACCAGTGACGATTCAGTGCTATTTAAGTTATTTGAAGTTGTTATTCATTTAACTTTGAAGGATTAGATAGCTAGTTTCATCTCAGGTAGGTCGTTCCTAGGGGTGCAACTTGGGCCGGGTTCAGCCCGAACCTGGCCCGCCGAACCCGCATTTTGGCAGTGTTGAAACTGCCTATTCTCCAGCCCGAACCCGATTTCCCGGGTTGAACCCGAGACCGATTTGAAATCGGTTCGGTTTCGGGTTGATAAGAACCCTAACCCGCGCAACCCGAACCCGAATTGATAGCTTACTGTATAAAAGTGATTTTTCGTGCGGGTGCCCTGATTTCGGATTCCCCCCCCCCAAAATTTTCCTACAATCCGCCAACTTTGATCTTCCCACAGCCTCTCCAGCTCTCCTGCGACTGCGATTAGTCCTTGAGACGAGAATTCCTTTGCCGGCAGCACTGCAGCAGATCTCGGCGACTGCGATTCGTCCTCAAGAATTCCTCTGTCGTCCAGAATCCAGATCCTTCTTCACCTCCGATGTCGGCGAGCTCGTCCCGGCCACGGCACCATAGTAGCAGCAGCAGCATCTAGTAGCCAGCACGGCAGCCGCAGAAACGGCGGGCTAGTCGCCCACAGCAGCTGCATCCCGGAGAGTGGCTTCTCTCGTCCTGCTTGGCTGCCTCCCTCCTTCAGTTTTTAACACGCCCGACTGCCTCCTTCCTGCTGCTACTCCGCCTCCGCCTCTGACGCCGGCGACCTCGTCCTAGCTGCTGCACCAAAGTAGCACCAGCACTCACCACGGCAGCAACGATCAATATCCCCGGCAGCTCTCAACAGAAATCTCGGTTCGTCAGCTCCCTTTTATCTTCTTTCATCCGGCATCTAATTTCAACCGCAATTTAGAGGAAAGCTGCGATCCCTCATGTAATCTGCAAGGTCTCGATCACCCTGCAAATTGCCATCCCTAATGAGTGCTAGAATAGAGCGAGCTGCATGAATTCTGGACCTGCTGGACATTTGAGTATGGAAATTTGTAGCAGGATGCTCGTTTATCTTTTAAGTCTAGGAGAGATCCCATCAAATCACACAGGCCTAAACTCTTTAATAAACTCTGAACTTGTTTTGTCTGCAACAAAACTCCCAAGGAACTCAGCATATGTCTCAGGAGCAGCCCTTGAAAGCCGGTAGTTGAACCATTCCTCAAAATTGCCGCACTCTTCTGCTCCTTGAATTCCCATCTTTACCTGCCCGATGCAAGAAATGAATAGCAAGCATGCATACGAGTTTAATTACAGCAGCCATATAAACTTAATCATCTACGCTCAGGTCGCTAATTCATTCAATAGTATATTCTTCTGAAAATTGTCTACTTGCAGTTAATTATCACTGAGTAAATATTTTGAGTGCTTTCCTTGCTTGCATGGGCAACCATCAAAATAAGCTCCTAGCAGAAAAATAATCATTATTCCAACTAAATTTCTCCACCAAAAAAGTCTCCACCTTGGTCCTTGGCATTGCATCTTCTTCCTGCAACAACTTTCGTCCAACATTTTCTTGCACCCAAATTAGTTCTCATCGTTTTAATTCCCACCATTTTATTGTGATGGTCCACGACCATGAAATCTTAATTTGCCACGATGATTGACTTACTTCGTGCAGTAAATAAATGCTGATTGGCCTGTGGTTCGGTTCTTATTTCGAGATGATTTCTAAAACAGTCATGGTGGCCTCTGAAGCTTGGCCAATTATGTCTAACCATGAATTGATCAGCAATGTGTAAATACTCGAGTAAAATAATTATCTAGCCACTTGCATCATCACATTCTCGCAATCATTCACCTTCTAACTATTATCAACATGATCCTCACATATGAAAGTTCTGATTTCAACATGAACTATTGATAAATTTCCTATAATAGAGAATGGGCAAAGCCGGAAAAAATTAATAAACAAAAAATGAATCAAAATGTAAATTCTTTTTTTTTTTTAAAAAAAAAGAACATATAAAGCGATAACTAAAAAATAAGACTATTGGGGGATGTAAATTTCATTAGGATCAAAATATTCCTGAAAGTTTGTGGTGATCTTGAATGTGCTATAATCTTGAATGGTATTTAAATTGTTTTTGCTTTCTTCTAATAAATTATTATTTTAGATTTTTTTTAGCAATAGATTTGTGATTAAATGAGTGTAGGATATATATTTATAGTAACATGTCAACCCGAAACTCAACCCGAGCCCGAATTTCAAAAATAGGGTTAGGGTTAGGGTTAGGGTTGAAGATTTATAAATAGGGTTAGGGTTAGGGTTAGGGTCGAGGTGAACCTGAGTTTCATGAGCCCGAGTTGCACCCCTAGTCGTTCCAAATAACTACATAGGTAGTCATCTTGCCTCTGCCCTCATTGATAGTTTAGTGATGTCACGTCAATAATTGCTTATGTCAGAGTAGCGTGGTATTAGGCCTATTTTTGTCTTTCATTTTTGCAGATTTTTTTATTAGTGTATATCCATCTATTTCAATGTCTATAATATTAAAGCCCTTAAAACATTGTTAATTTGCTCTACTTAATAAATCTTGAAGACATAGCTCTACTAATAAATTAGGAGACATGGCTCCTAAACAAAATATGGAAAAAACACCCCCGTACCATTTGAAGTCAGGACCTTTGATGACCTTGACATCCAGACTTACCACCAGACTATATTGTGAATTTATTTGATTCATAGAATTATACACTTAAATTTTTATTGATAGAAATTTCGCAATTCCTAGATTTTAGAAAGTTAACAATGACTTAATTTCCTAGTATGTATAGAGGAGAATAGAAAATGGAGAATATGAATGGAATGGATATAATATGAGTATAATGGAAATAAGGAAAAAATAGACTAGACAATTGTATGAAAAATATGGTAGATATGAAAAATAATTTGGATATAGGAATAAAAAAAAATTTAAGGTAGTTATGTATTAACTTCTGATTTTTTTTTTTTTTTTTTTGTTCTTTTATAAACTTGTGTTTGTTTGGATGAGAATGAAGGGAAATGGAATGGGAATATAATAGATATGGTAAGAGCAAAGTAGAATAAAAAAATAATTGAGGTAGTTGTATGAAAATATATAATAAAATAATGGGTAATTTACAAATATACACACTTAGTTTGGCAATAATTGCAAATACATCTACATAGTTTCAGAAATCACAAATAATCTCATATAGTTTAACCATAATTGCAAATACACCCACATCATTATGATGTTGTTTGCACCATTAGGGCGTGGGTATCTTTAGAAAAAAAATATTTAAACTTTGTAATTATATTTCCAAAAACTAAATATAGTCATTTAATTTTTGAAACTGGAAATTACTTACATAGTTTGCATATTTTTGTAAATACACTTACACCCTAATTGTGGTATAACGATGCCATAATGACATGAATATATTCGCAATTACGTTTAAACTCTATGGGTTATTTATAATTTTTGAAATTATACTGGTATGCTTGCAATTGTGATAAAACTAAGTAGATTTATCTGCAAAATCATCCTAAAATGATTGAAAAAATGTGAGAAATTATTGACTTGTAAGGGTAAAATATGAATAAAAGGTGGTGGAGGATAATTAAGTATTGACTTTTGTACTGCATTTTCTTCCGCTCCATTCCCCTCATTCCAAACACACTCAAAGTGCTTCGAGTTAAACTGGATGAATTGTAGAATTTGACATCTACGCGAATATGATACGATGTAAATGCAAAATACATCATGATTTTATCTTATGGGGGAGATTTCATTTGTGGACGCTTGCACGCTAAAGACTACTTTCGATCTGTCCCGCTGTGGACCGTTGGTTTTGGCTCGTTGTGGGCCGTGGCTATCCCACCGGGGACTTAGTGGGAAGACTACATACAGTTGGGAGTTGGGATCACGTGGCTGTCTTTTACCGAGTTATATACGGCCGGTCATCGTTCCAGACCGGGCCAAATATATATTTTTGAAATTTTTTTGAAATTTTTTATAAACATATTAATTTAGTTATATTTAATCCATAAATTAAGTTTTACCATTTTTGGATATATGTATATATTTATTTTAGATTTTAAAATACGCTGTCTGAAATCACCAGTTTGAGAATATCGTAACTTGTTAAATACGCATGTGATTGCCAAAATATAGTTGTCCTTTATTTTACTTGCTAAGTTCTTTTGATTAAAACTATATTTTAAAAGTGAAAAAAACTTGCTTAAAATCTTTTATCATCTATAATATTAAAAATATAATTATAAAGAACTTTATTTATTTACACTTGTTGCAGATTGCATAAAAATTTAATTAAATGATTTTTCACATGAGGGCATTATCCTAGGAGTATGATTATACACATCACGATGTATTTTGGGCTAAAATACAATATATGTTTATTTTATTTTATTTAATTTTTATTTAATTTTTTTCATAAATATGTTTTCATAAGTGTATTTAATCTATATACCAAGTTCTTCCATTTACAATTTTTTACATATTTATTTTTAATTTTTAAAAATCAAATTTTTTAAGGAGTCAAAAATGATTTTTAAATAATAAAAAATAAATCTACAAAAATATTCTAAAATGCTAAAACTTGGTATATAGACTAAATATATTTAGAAAAACAGGTTTAGAAAAAAAATTTAATAAAAATAAAATAAATAAATATTATATTTTAAATTAAAATACATCATGATGTATATAATTGTCCTCTCATTATCATGTGTGGCCTCATGTATTGTGTAATACTGATGGTTAAGAGTTTTTTAATCTTTTCATTTTTTATAAATATATGGGTCTTATCTACATTTTTCTTCATATGAAATTTGACATTTTTATTCTATTTTAATTTTTAAATCAATTAAATAGGGAGCATATACCCATGAAAAATTTATTGATTTTTAAAAATTAAAATAAAATAAAATTGTCATTTCTTTAGAAAAGTCTAGGTGGGAATTGCATATAAGTAAAAAAATATCTAAAATAAATTTTATCTATGAGACAAAATTTTATCCAAATCAAATGTATGCATTACCCACATTTACTAAAAAATATATGTTTATGTGTAAATTATGAAAATACTTTAATCCATTTAGATATATATGAAAAAAGAAATAATGCTTTATAGAATCACTTATAGACATGGTAATAATATTTTAGATGGTATGGATATTGAAAAAAGTATTATTTAACATTAAACATTTATTATGTTGATTTTACAATTTATAAATGGGCCCATGTGAAGTGATGATGACAAATGAAAAAGTTTTCATAATACATAAATGATGCAAAATACAATAGAAGATATGAATTTTTCATTAAATATCAACGTATTAAAAGGGTTACATAGAAAATAAGTTGCACGGAAGTGAAACATGTAACTCTTTTCATTTTTAATATCTTTATGTTTATGAAAAATCTAATCTATTTATTATATTTAACATTATTTGATTATTTATGAGACCTAGTTTCATCCTAATCGAAAATGTGCATAACCCACATTTACCTAAAGATATATATTCATGTGTGAATGGTGAAAATGATTAGATGCATTTATATATATGTTAGAATGTATTAATATTTTATAGATTCATTTATCCATATAGTAATAAAATTTCAGATGTTGCAAATATAATTTTAAAATTTATATTTAACATTACACTTTTCATTATATTAATTTTATATATTTGTGATGAGGCTTATATACAATGATATTAGACAAATAAAATAGACATCATTATGCTCTTATTAAGGTTAATTTTAAATATGACCACAAACTATACCCTTATTAGACAAATAAAATAGATATTAGACAAATAACCACAAACTATACTCTTACTTACGGATACGACCACAAATTTTAAAAAAGGCACTCAAAAATAAAAGGGACAATTAACCAAAAGTTTCACCTATAATTCCAAATATATGTGACAACGTTATTAGTTATGATAATGAAAGAGGAAAAATTTTTAAACGACCAAATTACCCTTAGTGTTTCTTATAATAGAGCATTTTGTGAGCATTATATTATCCAAAGAATGATTTTGAAGCTAGCAATATATGATTATCTATGTTATTTGGTATCGATGCACACATGAGCTCTTTTATTAAAAAAATTATTACGGGCAATTTGGTCATTTAAAAAATTTTACCTTAGTAACTTTCAAAAGCTAACCGTATTGTTATATTTGGATTTATGAATAAGGTATATGGCTATCTGTTCTAGTTTTTTAAATGTCCGGTTATATCTAAAATAAAGGTATAATTTGTGGTCATATTTAAAATTAACTTTAACATAAAAGAGGCTAAATATAATAAATTGAGTTGTTTTTTTTAATTAAGTATCAAGATATTAAGTTTTTGTAAAAGCAAAGCCCTGTTAATATTTATGGTATGGCATATAGCTAGCCAAATAGTTGGGACCGCTAGTAGCTATTCTACTTCCCCCGACTGCGAGCGGCGCCAGTAGCGGATTTAGGACCTTTGTGCAGGGAGTGATATCCATTGTTATTCATTTATTTGAGAGGAGACAATATACCAAAATAAATAAAATTTTGAAATACTTTTACAGCTATTACGAAAAATTATATAACTAAAAAAAAAAAAAATTTCAAGTGTAGGCAATTGCCCTCAACGCAGTGTGCGTAGATCTGCCGATGAGAGGCTCACTATATTTTTTGAAGGAGGAGAATGACTTCTATTTTTTTCTTTCGGTAAAATTTCAGCGACTTTTTCCACTTGCCGTGCACCAATGTATTTTGGATGAGTCGGCGGGGCGAAAGGGCTACTCAGTGCCAGTGGTGTCTTACCCTTTGGTACACGCTTCTTCTATACTAGGATTGTTGTGTGGAAGGCTGAGTGCCACCACCACTAGCTGAAAAACTAGCAAATGTCTATCTGCACTCCTTGGAACTCTCTAGATACATATAAGACTATCAACGGAGTTTGTAGAGAATTGCCAAATGGCCTAAATAATATATCTATATATATATAGAGATGCCTGATCATTTCAGGCCGGACGCAAGGGCCTGTTCCTTGCGTCCGGCCTGAAAACCTATTTTTTATTTATATTATTTTTTTCATGGGTAAGTAAATCTAGATGTATTTAATCTATAAACCAAGTTTTATCATTTTTGGATATTTTAAGTAATTTTTTTATTTTTAAACACTGGCATTTTCGTAATTTTCTGATCTCCAAAAATTACGAAAATGCCACTGTGTTTAAAAATAAAAAAATACTTTAAAACATCCAAAAATGGTAAAACTTGGTTTATAGATTAAATACATCTAGATTTACTTACCCATGAAAAAAAATCAAAAAATAAATAAAAATAAATAAGTTTTCAGGCCAGACGCACGGAGCAGGCCATTGCGTCCGGCCTGAAATGATCACCCCTCATATATATATATATATATAATTTATTTTTACATTAGATTACAATGGAGATCATGCTCCTACTGCCCGAATCAACATTTACATATCTGCATGTCAAACATCTGATTGATTAAAAGAGTAGTCTTTGAATTTAAGTTAAACTAATCATTATAGAAAAATACACTGTCTCTTATTTGCAAGGATAGATCTTTATTAATAAGCAATATATATGAAAAACATTTTCATGCTTATTATGATGCCTTTATAGGTGAGGAAATTTTTTTTTGCTTATTGCAGTGCTTTCACAAAAAAGGAAAATTTTTCTTGCTTATGCTAATATGAGTTATAGTAATCAAAATTTAGTTGCCTTAGGACAAAAATATGAGTTATTGACAATTAATTTTTCTTAATGACTGATATATAGAATATGTCGCAAATTATTAAAAACCAAGATTTTCTTTAATAACCAAATTTTATCATTTTAAAAGTAAATTTTAGTTGTTAAAATCAAAATTTTGTAGCATGCACAATGTATAAATACACATATGCCATTCCAATAAGGTGGTAGACTATAGCTCTCTTTTATTAGGACCCGAAGAACTCTATTTAAGCTTAGGAGAATCTTAATCCTCTTTCACATGGAATCACTTGCGGTATTCTATCAATAATGGCATTAATGAATTTGAGTACTTCTTTCTTCAACTCTTAATTTAAACAATTTCACTAGTTAATAATTTAACTGGCACTAGCGGTATAATCAGGCAATTGAATTGATCATCTTCTTAAAAATATTTAGCATTTAATTAGTTAACATAAAACATTGAATTAATAGCCTCAAGATCCACTTATCATATGACTTAAATTATTTGATCTATCAATATAGGAAAAATTTCCTGCGTACCCACAACATTTGAGCATAATTCCTTCTATACTCATAACATATGAATAATTCTTCTAATACTCATAATATTTCATCTTTAATTCCTTTCATACCCATGCTGTTAGAGACTTCAAAATCGGTCGTTAGTTGCATGTTGAATTGATGATTTTGCTCTACATCTCTAGATTCAAACCACTAATGAAATCAAGCCAATGAAACCTAGCAAATCATCCATCAAACTCGATGGCACCAGCAAAACATGGGTTGCCTATCATACATTCAAAAATTCATCATTGCTAGCATTTCCATTAATGGAGCATAAATCACAAATGGGAATTGGAATAGCGAGATCTTTTATTCCATCAATCAATTGACAGCAAAACCCACTTGTTTGCCTGTCTGCCTCACTGCTCTCGCTCATCTCTTGCTTCGCCATCATCTTCTCTTTCTCCTTCTCCCTCTCTTTCCAACAGCAATGGCCGCCATTTCTGCTACTTTTGTAGATAAGTAGAACTAGCATTTTAATCAGGCCAACCTAGGAGATAGGCCATGGTTCCCCCTTTCTATGATGGGTTTTCGGCAACGTTATTTTAGTTAGTCCGAGGAGGAGATCAATATTAAAGCATAGAACGAGGAAGACGCTTGATTTAAGGTAGCAACGACATGCATTGAGCAAAATTTTTGCGAGTTTTGGATCTCACCGGGATGGGTTTTTGTTGTCGTTAGAGTTCGAGGCACTTGGAGACAATTTTATTGCCATTAGCGGCCATAAGCGACATCATGATGGAAATAGATGAGAGGAGAAAAATAAGGTGGCTAAATATTTTTTGGAATTGGAAGAGGAGAGGATACGCTTAATGAAGGAAAATAAATTTTTTCTTATAAATAACTGACATTAAGTACAAGGGAATGGTTACAGCTACTCACCCCGTTCAAGGAGTTGTGCTCCTTTTATACATGCATTAAGTCGGTTTTAACAACCGGATTTTTTGACATTTTCCATTTCCGGATTAATCCAGAATACATTTATCGCCATTACACGCATGATATTTCATAAATAGTGGTTGCCAACTCATGCAACTTGTGCGTTCTTTTGTTTATATTTTTCACAATATCATGCCACTATTCGAATTTTGTTGCTGCTGACATGAGCTTGCATGCAACTTGCTTCCATGCATTTATTTTTCTGCTGCCGACATATCCAAATTTTTCTGGATTAACGATTTTCAACACATCATTCATCGGTGATGAAGAAAAGGGCAATGTCGGATGGGTGAGATGAACCTATTAAATTCTGCCACTTCTGTCTAGTATCCTGCAAAACAAAACAGCGATCAACAACATAAAAAATGGCAGCTCATCCCGTTGCTTAGATTTGAAAATTCATCAGATGGAGGGGAAGAAAAGACTGTGGCGAGATTCACAAAGCCGACGACTCAAAATTGGACGTTTGGGCTATTTTGGCATTTTAAAAAATAATGCATGCACTGACGGAATTTAGCAACACGGGTATATAAGGAATTAACAGTAAAATGTTGTGGGTACGGGAAGAATTATTAAAATATTGTGGGTACAAAAGGAATTAGAGTTAAACGTTGTAGGTATATAGGAAATTTTCCTATCAATATTAATTTAAATGGAATAGATTGTATTTTCTTACACATTAGATTAAGGGTATGTTTAGAAAATGATAACAATTTTTGAATTTGAAAAAATGATATAATATGATGAAGGTAGTGATGAGAAATAAAGAGAATAAAGTTAAAATAGATAGTTTAATTGAATGAGTAGTTGTATAGAAATAGTTAAAAAGTTGGGTAATTATATAAGAAAATGTGAAAATAATTAAAAAATAGAGTGATTGTAAGAAGTGAAAAGTTTTCGATTTAAAACTTTTAGTTTGAAAAATTTTAATGTTAAACAAACATAACCTAAGTTTTAGCAAGAACGGCAAACTTTCTAACGATTTGAACCAGATATACATTTGATCCAAAATTCTCATGATACCGCGCGCCATTTGCATCTTACCATCGGGATATGGTGTTTCAAAATTTGATGTAGATCCGTTTTCCAACAAATTTAATTGGCCATAATTAATTGTAATCAGATCTAAATTAACATGGGGAAATATCTCTCGAAATAATTCTAGTTATTCTAGCCGTGTTCATGTAGAACCGGTTCCCCATGTGGAATTAGTTGGTCATTAATTTTCCTTTAAACCTGACTCATCCACCATGTTTATCGTAATTTTTTTTAGTCGGGTATGAAAATCATCATGATTTTTCTTTTGAAAGACGAAAATCATCATGATTGGATACACGGGTGAACCCCATATGATTTTGAACCTGTTGAAGTCTTTATTTCATGTGCAGACCAACAGCTTTTGGATTAAAGCAATTTTAAGAATCATTAAGAAATAACTAATGAAGAAGTAAAATGAAAGAAATAGATGAGGGTCCGTTTGGAAAGATACGTATAAGTAAAGTGGTAAATTAGCTCGGTGAGAATGAGAAATTTTTTGAAATAGTGAGAGTGATGAGATATAATAAAGGTTATTATTATGAGTAAGGAAATAAAGTTAAAATAGAGTTGGCAGAAGGTAGAGGTAATAATAAAATATATAGGATAACTAAATAGTTAAGTGATTAAATTATACTAAAATGTATAAAGAAAAGAGTGATATATAGATATATGTGTGTGTGTCTATATATATATATATATATATATATATATATATTTACCTATTCCTAATCAGGGTACAACTTAGGGTGGATAAAGCTCAAACCCTATTTTATACCCTATTTAGGCATGATTTTGCAAATTTTGTGCCCGATGACCTTGATTTGTAAATGGAGTTATGATTCAAGCAAAATCAAACCTAATTTTCTTATTCATGTTTTATCTAAAAATATATTACATAGGTAAGTTTAAATAATACTTACTCAAATATTATATATTATATATTATTTATATTTATGTTTGAATTGACGTTTATCATAATGAAGTTATATTATAGCTAAATTATATTATTTTCATTTATACTCGTGTTTATATTTATATTATTATGCTTGTCCATAATTTAGTTAGACTGTATTTTTATTTTTGTTTAGATAACTTCTTAGTTTATATGTACATGAAAATTTGAACTTATAATTCCCAACTTATTGTCAACCTTAATTTCAACTCGAATTTAAGTCCAACCTGAATTACATGAATAGGGTTAGGATTTTGGTTTAGGGTAAGGGTCGGCAGAAATTCAAATTTCATGAAACCAAAGTTGCACCTGCTTGGTTGCTAGTTAGTGTGGTGTTCGAATCCCCGTATGGGATTTCGTCCACCGGCTTGGTTGCTAGTTAGTGTGGGAGCTGTGTCTCCCGGGTGGGTTGTTGTGGGAGCAGTGGTCTCCCGTTTGATTGTTTGGAAGCTGTGTCTTCCTGATTATTTGGTGGAGTTGTATCTCCAACTTTGTAAGAATATCTCAGAGCTTTCTGTGTAATACATGTTGAGATGTGTGTATATATCTCCCAGTCAAAAAAAAAAAAAACAAAAAAAAAAAAACAAAAAAAAAAAAAAAAAAAGTTGCACCTGCAGGTCTTGAACCAAACCTCAACGAAATAATATGCTTTAAGAGAGGTTACTGGGACCGGTCCCCTGCCTGCTTCACTATGTTCGTTGGTTTTCGCCCCCACATTAATTTTCCTTTAAACTCAGACCATTTATTAAACTCAGCCCATTTATTAATTAGAATTAAGACGAAAAAATAATAACTGGATACATAGGCGGATCTCATTCACTAAAAGAAAATTTTCTTACGTGCAACTCTACATTTGCAGCTGCAAAAACCCTACATGGAAGAATTTAAATTTCACATTTCCCCACATCATCAATTTAAC
Source organism: Annona cherimola (assembly GCA_030490835.1). NCBI lineage: Eukaryota > Viridiplantae > Streptophyta > Magnoliopsida > Magnoliales > Annonaceae > Annona > Annona cherimola. Next base: position 63,177,713 of record CM059973.1, on the reverse strand, counting down.
ACACACAGGCCTTTGAAGCCGCACCATTCATGAAATCCTAAGCCCATTGTAGAAGTTTCTTTTGGAAGTGGATCTTAGTCATCGGTGCAAACCCTTTGCAGGAGGTTTAAATAGAATTGGGTCTTGGCTTACTGAGCCCACCAAGAACATTCAATAGTCACCAAGTAAGATCATCGATCAGGGGCAATCAACAAACTAAATAGAGGGAGTGCAATTTTGTCGGAGGAAGTGGACAAGGATCGAGAAGATGGACAGTCTGGATCATGAAAACAATTTGGATGAAAGAGATTTTTGGGACCACCCAAATGTGTGTGAAAATCCAAAAAAGACAAAAGTATTTGCATCACTTGAAATCAAGGGAGAGCAATAAGATTCAAGCGATCAAGTTGATGTCCAAGGCATTAGATGATTCGAGGATTATCAAAGGAGCGGGCTCCACTCAAGAAGCCAAGAAGAACCAAGACCACCATGAATGACGACCAAGATCAATGACCACAAAAAGTCTACTTTAAACCATGGTCCATGATGGTTTCATAGAACCACTTACACAATTACAATGGAGGACCCACCTAGCTTTCAAAATTACATGAATGATGGGCCATTTAAAATTACCATGACGAAGCTCATGATCATGTAAATTCCACAACTTCAAAGCCTATAAAAGAACCCCATCTCCCTTCATTAATTTGGACAAGCCATTCTGCCAAATTTCCGCATCATCACCACGTCGCATCTCACCAAGATTTTTCGAAAATACATCTCTTCCATCCATTGACCTCTCCGATGTCCTGTTCGTGCTATATTTCTACACGAATGTTGTTCCAATGCAAAGCTGACGTCCCATGGCTGCCTTAACAGTGCATTGTTTGCTTGCATTTGTCCAATGCATTAGAGACTCGCTGGCATCCCTATGCTTCATCTTGATATCCATTAATTCCATTCTCATTTGCTTGCATTTCCAAGTGAGAAGATCAGCAGACCTACTTCATCCATTTGAGCCTACATGAAAATCCTCAGTCCATGCATTCAACTCTATCTCATCTGTTTTATCAACAAAAAAAAAAAAAAAAAACAAACAAACAACTCTATCCCAGATGAAAAAGTCTCTCCCCTGTAAGGCCCGACAGGCGAACGGTTTCGTGCTCGGGTCTGGGTGAGGGTGACGGAGGAAGAGAAGACGGCGAAACTCGGCCGGGAAAGTCTCAGGAAGCAGGTGCCATTGATCGGAAGCACGCATCTGAGGAAAAGAAGGACGGATAGGAAAGAGATGATGGATCTTAATACGGAGGAGCTGTTAGAGGCTGAACTTCAGACGTTATCCATTGAGGAAAGTGCGATCAGGAAGGTTACACCGGGCAAGGACCCGGCTCTTCTCTGCACGCTCTGGTCGTCGAAATCATACAACAAAGAATATTTTAAAGGGATGATGCGCCGGCTCTGGAGAACGAAAGGGAAGCTCCAATTCATTGAGATTGGGGAGAACTTGCTGCAGGCTTCATTCTCCGATCACGAAGACAGAAATAGGGTGATGGAGGGGAGGCCATGGCTGTTTGATCGGAGCTTGGTTATTTTAGAAGAACTGAGGGATGAACTGGACTATGCACACAGATTGTGCTCGTAAAAACGCCTCTGTGGGTGCAGATACAAGGCATTCCCTTCATTGTCGACAAAAGCAGTCTGGGACGCAATGTGGCCAACACGTTCAAGGAAGTAGTTGATATCAGAGCCTCAGAGACTAACGTGAAGCTACGAGTGGTGCTGGATTTTAGGAAACCTCTACGCAGAGGCATGTTCATTAGAGTTGGGGACCAGCAAAGGAGATGGATAAGCTTCCAATATGAGAAGCTTCCCATCTTCTGCTACTTGTGTGGTGTTATGGGGCATGCCCATAAAGAATGCAGGTCAATTCCGATGGAGAGAAGGAGTTTGGTAGAGGCGGACATGCCGTATGGCAGTTGGCTGCGAGTGGAAGCAAGGCCGATGAGGATGAGGGGTGAGGTAGGTTCGGATTTCAGATCTACGCCTGTCAAATACCTCGGCAAGCAATGGCAACGGGAGGAGGAAAATCCGGGGCTGAGGAGCTTGGATGCAGTGAATGCTAAACATTGGGGGGCCAAGGATCAGATGGGAGTTGCGGCAATGCAGGGAGGTCAATGTAGTGTTGATGTGGTTGGCGCTGAACAAAGGGATGCGGAGGCAAGGGGGGAAGGAGGAAGTTCTTCTAAGGGACAGGTTGGGTGCGCTGCTAAGCAACATGCTACCCCGGCTTTTGACCAAGAGATGGAGAACCAAATGCTGCTGCCCTCTGGATGGGGGGAGACGGGGGGTGTCGGAAACTCAAGGGGGGGGTGGATGCTAGGAAGAATAGGACTGGGAAGTGGGGGGAACATTAGAGGCAGTTATATAACCAGCGAGTTGGAGGCTGAGACAGACAGGGGGACGCGGATTCAAACACGGAAGGGATCTGATGAAGTGCGGGGAAGGGAATCTACAGAAGGGACAAGGAATGTTGAGGGCTATAAGGAGGAGATGGAAAGGGGGTTGGTGGAGGTCATGGTGCAAATTGGAGGGGGGAGAGTAAGGGGGTATTCGCCCACTATCATAGAGGTTCGGGAGGGGAGCGAGGTGAGAACTCTGAAATGGAGCGGAAACTATCGACGGGTGGTAAAGGCAGGTGGAAAAGGAGAGCAAGGCTGGTGGAAGGAATGGAGTTGGTGACTGATTCAGTAGTGGTTCTAGAGAGGGGCAAAAGAGGGCGGGAGGGGGAGCCGGATGAAAGCTTGATTGGGGGAAAGAGGGTGAAGGAGATGGTCGAGGTTTTAGATGGGGAGGTGGAGGCTCTGGGGATTTCCCAGGCCCACCTCCAGTGATATGGCTATTTTGGTGTGGAATTGCCGTGGGCTTGGGAACCCACGTGCAATTCGAAATCTTTTTGATCTTGTAAGGAAACAAGTGCCCAAGCTAGTCTTTTTGTGTGAAACTAAATGTAATGAGTAGGAAATGGAAAGTATCAGGCGGAGGCTACATTTTGATTCTTGTTTTGTGGTGGAGTCCGTTGCTAGAAGTGGTGGTTTGGCTATGTTTTGGAACAATGTTCATCCTGCTTCTATTCGAAGTTTCTCGTCTCATCATATTGACGCCGATTTTTTGGGCTGGCGCTTGACGGGGTTCTACGGCCACCCCGAGACTCATCGCTGCCATATTTCCTGGCATATCCTCAATCAGCTAGCGAATAATTGTGGTTCTCCATGGTTTGTGATGGGTGATTTCAATGAAGTGACAGGTCCAGATGAGTATATCAGTTCGAGGGCGCGCAATCAAGCTCAGATGGACCTTTTTTGTAATACTATTGACAAATGCAACCTACAGGATCTTGGATTTATGGGCGCGGCTATGACGTGGAGCAATAATAGGAGAGGATCTCAGAGGGTGGAAGCAAGACTTGATAGAGGGCTATCTACTCCGTCTTTGACCGATATGTTTCCATTTGCAAGGATCGTCCACCTCACGACGGCCTCGTCTGATCATTGCCCGCTACTATTACTGCTGGATTCCATGAAGGGTAGGCGGAGGCCCCCAAAAGAGTTTAGATATGAATCTTTTTGGGCCCGTGACCCTGAAGCTACCAAAATCATCAAACATGTGTGGGAGTCGAATAACCACAGGGGAGCTGCGGTTTATGATGTTCTGCAATGGAAGATTGAGAAATGCGGTGCGGAGCTATCCAAATGGAACAGATTGAGGAGGGGGAATCTTAGAAAGGCCATTGAACGGAAATAGAGGGAGCTATCTGCATTGCTGGACCAAGCCCCTACCGATGCGCGGGAAAACGCAATCCGGAAACTCAGATTTCAAATTAATATCTTGTTGGAGGATGAGGAGCAACTTTGGAGTATCCGGGCAAAAGCCCATTGGCTCAAGGAGGGGGATAGGAACACAAGTTTTTTCCATCGGTTGGCTTCCAATCGGAGACGAAAAAATTTTATCAAGGTGCTCATAGACAATGATGGGAAGCAGGTCAGAGACCAAGACGACATGTTAAATCTCGCAGTCACCCACTTCTCTGATGTATATACATCTTCTAACCCTCCGGATGCGAACTGGGTTCCAAGTCTTATTTCAAGGAAAATTTCAGATGTCCAGCGGGGGAGATTGACCAAGCCATTGTGTATGGCTGAGGTAGAGAAAGCTGTAAAGAGTATGCAATCCTCAAAAGCTCCTGGGCCTGACGGGATGTCACCGGGGTTCTTTCAGCAGCATTAGAATATCGTCGGACATGATATCTTTCAGTGGTGTAAATCGTTTATGGAGGAGAGAGACTACAACCAAATGGCTAGACATATCCGGGAGACAAACGCTACCACCTTGGTGTTGATTCAGAAGAAGGCGGGCGCCCAGGATTTGTCGCAATTTCGGCCTATTAGCCTGTGTAATGTTTTTTATAAAGTCTTGGCTAAGGTACTGGCAAATAGGTTAAAAGCTACTCTCAACGAGGTCATTGGGGTGGAACAGAGCGCTTTCGTCCCGGGCCGGCTTATCACGGACAACATGTTGATCGCCTATGAGGCCATTCATTCTCTTCGGAGGCGCAAGGGGGGAAAAATACGCGAGTTGGCAGTCAAGTTAGACATGTCCAAAGCCTATGATCGGGTTGAATGGAGTTTCTTAAAACAGATCATGGAGGCTATGAACTTTTGCCCGAAATGGATTAACTGGATGTTATGCTGCATGAATACTGTCGGCTTTCGTGTTAACGTCAACGGTTTCAAATCTAGGCTATTCAAACCCCAGAGGGGGCTACGACAGGGGGACCCGCTATCTCCGTACTTATTCCTTCTCTGTGCGGAAGGCCTGTCGGCACTCATCTCTTCTGCGGTGGCACGTGAATCTCTGCACGGTATTAGATTAAATCCTCAGGGACCCCAAATTACTCATCTCCTGTTTGCAGACGATGCTCTTATCTTTCTCAAGGCAGATATGCAGGATATCACGCAATTCTTGGAGATTATCAGGATCTACTCTGCTTCCTTGGGCCAGATGGTGAATGTTGATAAAACATCTTTATTTTTCAGCTCAAATATGGACGGAAGTGAAAGGGAGGTGTGGTCTAATCGATTCGGATCATCGGGTCAGGAAGTCCATCACTATCTTGGCCTCCCGGCATGGTTGGGGAGATCTAAAAGCAGGATGTTTAAGGGAATCAGGGATCGCATTTGGCACAGAATCCAGGGGTGGAATGGGAGACTACTGTCATGGGGAGGGAAAGAGGTGCTTATCAAAGCAGTGGCACAAGCAATCCCATCCTACGCTATGAGCATTTTCCTACTCCCTAAGTCGTTTTGTCAGGGAATTAACGGGATGTTAAGTAAATTTTGGTGGGGGAACAGGGGGATAAGCGCAAGATGAGCTGGGTGGCCTGGAAGGATATGTGTAAGTCCAAATGAGCGAGGGGGTTGGGGTTCAGAGATCTTTACATATTCAACTATGCCCTTCTTGCTAAACAAGTATGGAGACTCTCAGCGTGCACGACATCTTTTTGCTCCAAGGTCTTAAAAGCCAAATACTTTCCCAACTCAGACATCTGGGAGTGCGTGTCAAGATAATTTGACTCATACACCTGGAAAAGCATCCTTAAGGCGCGTGATATGATTCATTCGGGGTGTAGGTGGAGGATTGGTGATGGGAGAAGAGTCAGGTTTTTCAAAGACGACTAGTTGGACGATGGAGTATGCAAGGTGGGACCGCTTCCGCTATCCATTCCGGAGGACGTTCTGGTGAGTTACTTTATTGAGGGGTCTAACGGGTGGATCAAAGACCGGGTCTTGGCTGCAGCTGGCGAGGTGGGGTGGGAGGCTGTCAGTCGTGTTCCTCTTCCGTGCCATCCTGAGGCGGATTGTATCTTTTAGAGGCACGAGGCGAACGGCCAGTTCTCAGTCAAGTCGGCTCATAGATGGCTTAAAGCGAGGACTGAAAATCTTACTCTCTCAAGCTGCTACGGGGCCATTTGGAGGACAAGGCTACCGAGCAAGATCCTGATTTTTGGGTGGCGATTATTCAAGAATGCTCTTCCAACTCTGTGCAATCTCTCTAATAGGGGGATTGATGTGGATCCTCATTGTCTTTTCTGTCTGAGGGAGATAGAGGACGCTCATCACTTATTTCTGAATTGTGCTAGTATTGCAAGTATATCTCGGCAAGTTGTTTCGGCTCGCCTTTGGGCGTCCTCCATGCAGGAAATCATGTGTCTCCTTGCCTCTAAACACAGGTGTGACGAGCTTGCTTTTTTCATTGTGTTTTGTTGGAGAATTTGGTTTGTGCAGAACAAACTGAAGGCAGAGGGGGCCCAACCCGGGTTTGCTAACATTCTACCGTGGTGTAAGGAGTATATCGAGCAATGGAGGCAAGTAAAGCTCCTCGATAAGGCGAACGTCCTGGATCTTCCCCTTGTTCCCAGATGGTCCAAACCACCGGATGGTGCCTTCAAGATCAATGTGGATGCCCGATGTTTTGCGGATCGGGGAATCTTGGGCCTCGCAGCAGTGATCAGGGATTCTCGCGGACAATTTATTGCTGCTCGAGGATGGAAACGGAAGGGCGGGGGGGGAGCCACTATTGTGGGAAGCAAACGCGTTTCATCTCGGTATTTTGTGGGCTACCCATCTCATGCTCCCCAAAGTCCAGATTGAGTCTGATTCGCTTCTTCTCTACACATACCTGACCAATGATAGCCAAATTCTCTCACCAGTGGGCCACTTTATCTCAGAGATTATAACAATTCTAAAAGCCAATGCTCATCTCTCAGTCCACCATGTCCTGAGACAGGGGAACACGGTAGCTCATGCTGTCGCGGATCTGATTTCTGTTTCTGACTTGGATTGTATGTCATGGTGGGGAAACCCCCCACAAGCTATTGTAGAGAAAATCTGTGCAGACAATTATTTGGCAATGAATTTAACGGATTACTCTATCCCGAACCTTTTTCAGAATGAGGGGGGGTCGGGGTAGAGTTATTCCTTTTATAAAAAAAACAACTCTATCCCATCAGTGACGGACGAATCTCGTAGGGTACGCGTGAAAAAACCACAGAGAGAACTGTTCCGTGAGCAGTTGCCTGCGGCCCCACTACCATAAAGACCAAGTAAACAGCAGGTGGCAAGAATCCGTACGACTGATGTTGTTAAAACCGTATCGAACCGGCCGGCTCGACCCAGTACCTAGCCCCTGCACCGATCTGATTTAGTTGGTTTTGGCTTGGCATAATCTAGCTGGTGCTAACCGGTTAAATTGCTGGTTCGACCGGTTTCTGAAACACCCGGTTTGACCGATTCTCGGCTGGTATAAAAGGAAAAAAAACTATGCCCCCGTCATCCTCCCGCCCCCAGCAGCCGCCCACAAACTTTTCTTTCCGCTATTTCTGCTAGCCGACGAAAAAAAAAGTAAGAGCAATATGGTAATTTTACCATATGAATATATTTGTTTAAAAATGTGAGTATATTTGGATTTTTAATAAAATTTATATTATATATATACAAAATATTCATCTATTTCATTTATTTGCTGAATCAACTACTAAAATGTATGTAGATATAATTTTTCATTATTTGACATTTTAAAAATATTTGTGTATAAAAAAAATTTTAATAAGATTTTATTATAATTGGTAAAGTTAAAAAATATATTTTATATAAGGAGTTATGTTATATTATTTAAGATTCATGTAATTAAGGTACTCTCAAAAATAACAATTTCAATATTTATTTCTGATTTTTTGAAAATTTAATAAAAAAAATTTTATTTTTCAAATATTACAGAATCTAACAGCATCTAACCGGATCTAACGACATCTAGCAGCGTCTAACTTTTGATATTAATAAGTTAATTCTAGTTTAACACCTGTAATAAGATTCTAAGTCCCTTATAAAGTCATTTATACCTTAATTACAAAATTTAAAACCCAGTTATATGATTTAATGAAATAAACCTTAATCTAACTGCATTTAACAGCATCTAACAATATCTAATGACATCTAACAGCATTTAACTTTTGATATTAATAAGTTAATCCTAGTTTAAAACCGTTAATATGATTCTAAGCCCCTTATAAGGTCATTTATACCTTAATTACAGAATTTGAAACCCAGATAATATGATTTAATGAAATCCACCTTAATCTAACTACGTCTAACAGCATCTAACAGCATCTAACGACACTTAACAACATCTAACCAGATCTAATGACATCTAACAGCATCTAACTTTTGATTTTAATAAGTTAATCCTAGTTTAACACTTGTAATATTATTCTAAGGCCCTTATAAGGTCATTTGTACATTAATTACAAAATTTAAAACTCAGATAATATAATTTAATGAAATCCACCTTAATCTAACTATGTCTAACAGCATTTAACAACATCTAACGACATCTAACAACATCTAATGACATCTAACAATATCTAACCGGATCTAACGACATCTAACAGTATCTGACTTTTGGTATTAATAAGTTAATACTAGTTTAACACTTGTAATATGATTCTAAGCCCCTTATAAGATCATTTATACCTTAATTATAGAATTTGAAGCCTAGATAATATGATTTAATAAAATTTACTTTAATCTAACTGCATCTAACGACATCTAATAACATCTAACGATATCTAACAGCATCTAACCGGATCTAACAATATCTAATAGCATCTAACTTTTGATATTAATAAGTTAATCCTAATTTAACAATGTAATATGTCCTAAGTCCCTTATAAGGTCATTTATAGCTTAATTACAGAATTTAAAACCCAGATAATAAGATTTAATAAAATCTACCTTAATCTAATAACATCTAACAGCATCTAACGACATCTAATAGCATCAAACCGGATCTAATGACATTTAATTTTAATATTTTTAAAAATATTTTATATAAATTTATATATTTTGCAAAAGATATATACATAATAATTCATTTTAGAACTATGCGTACTTTTAAATAATTTTAAAACTAAATAAATATATAAAGCTATAATTAAAAATAATAATTAATTTAAATTAAATGAAATAAAAACTTACATAAATTTATAAAATTGTAATAATTATTATATATGACTTTTTAAAAATAAAATTGACGGAAATTGGGTTTTTTGGGTTTTTTGGAAGATGATACACTGTGCATCATCTATCACAATTGACGAAAATTTGGGCGAGATTTAAGGACGCATTGTTGAGTCATTGACGCCGCCGTTGCACGAGATTTAAGGACGCGTGGTCGCCGCTATTGCAGTGTGATATCACCAATGCGTATTAACTAGATATTAACTAAATTAATTTAGTTAATCAAAAATACAATATCACAATAAAGAATTATGTAGATGCAAATTATGTTAACCAAAATAATTATTACTATCTAGTTTAAAAATATATTTGTTCATCAATTTAAAATATTTAACTTTTAAATTAAGCTAATTGTGTGTATTTGACAAATTATATATTTTTAATTAGAGCAATATATATTTATTAAAATTTTATTTTATTTCATTTAAACTAGCATTTATTTCTAACAACATCTTCATATATTTATTAAAATTTTATTTTATTTAATTCAAAATCAAGGTTTGCATATTTCTAAAATGAATTACTTAGTATATATCTTTTGCCAAATACATAAATTTATATAGATTATTGTTTAAAATATTCAAAATAGATGTGTGAAAAATATAAATATAAAAAATTACAAATCTATTATATGTAAGACTAAATAATAAGATAAGACAAAATATTAAGAAATTTAAGTAAATATTTAATTTTATTTAATTTAATACTTTCTACCTACATAATTTTTTATTAAAGAAATTTTATGCAGCCGCTTTTATGAGCAATATACGCAATCCAATGCCATGAAACTTTGTTATTTCTTTATCTTGAGTTTGAGAGAAGCTGACATGAGTAGATATAATTTTAATTAAAAAATAAAAGTATAAATAATTATATAGAGAATATTTCTATAATATTCTCGGAATCATTCTCCAAGTGCTCATTTTAAAAAAATCAATACAAAAATTAAATAAATTTAAAAAATGGTCAAATTTTATGTGTGAATATATGTTTTAAATTATACATTTACATGATATAATCATGGAATCTGTGACTTGTATATATTTTAAATTATACATTTACATGATATAATAATTGTTACTAATTTTTGAAAAATAAGTTTCAATCATTAATATATTTTCAAATTGTATTTAATAAAAATATAGAAATATAATATTTAAGTTAATTTTAATATTTTCTAATTTATAATATAGAATGTGAAAACTTATTCGATTGGAAGGATAAGAAATTACCTAATTCAAAGTAAACATTAAAAAATGATAAATATTTTTTATGAATAATATATTTAGCTTAATAATTTAAAAAATAAAAATGCAAATAGATGACTTTTACTATAATAGAAAATATCCCGGTTGCCACTATGGCAAACACTTACAACATTAGTAAGTATGTGTATGAACTTTCCTTCTTAGGTCTTGTTAGTAACATCCGTTCATGGAGAACAATGGGATGTGTGGGAATTTGGAAATATCCGTCTTATTTTTAAATCAATCATTTTTGCTAGAGTTTATCTTTTTTCCAAATTAATTTGAATTATAAAAATTGGATTAATTTGAAAAAATTTACAGTTAGATGTTAGATTTAGGTGGATTCATTAAATAATTTTTTACTAATATAAAAATACTTAATCATTCAATGTAAATATTTATTAAACTGATAATTTTACATTGATTTGAATTGAAGTAAATAAATTTTTATTTTTATTTTAAATTTATTAATTCTAGTAACAATAAATCATAATTAGTATATTAATATGTTAAATTTGTAATATAAACTGTAATAAATTTAGAGGTATTCTATAACATGAAATTTTCTATATATTTTTTGTTCAATATAAATATTTATTAAATTGTTTGTTTACATTTAATTCACTTGAAGTCAATAAATTTGTATTTTTAGTTTAAATTAATTAATTACAGTAACAATAAATTAACATTATTATATTAATACTTTAAATTTATAATATAAACTGTAATAATATTATTTTATAATTTTAAGAAATTTTGTTATAAAATTTCTATTAAATATAGTTATTTGCAAAATTGATCATTTAACCAATCCCAAAAAGTAACATATATTTACATATTAAATCTAAGTCACAGTTATATATAATTTATCAAAATTTTGGTTCTACAACGTCATATATATAATATTTTTTACTGTTTTATATCTTTACGTAAATTTCTATTTCATTTAATCAAGTGAAGTTAATATTTTTAATTATAACTTTATATATATATATATATTTAGTTCTAAAATTATTTAGACCTCGAATAAATATTTAAGTATATATATTTTGCAAAATACATAGATTAGGTAAAAAATTCATAAATTATAAAAAAATTAGATGTTGTTAGACGCGGTTAAACCCGGTTAGACACGGTTAGACGCAGTTAGACACGGTTAGATTAGTGTAAGTTCATTAAATTGTATTATTTGGGTTTCAAATTTGGTTGTTAAGATATAAATAACCTTGTAAGAGCCCTAGGATCATATTACAGGTGTTAAATTAGGATTAAATTATTAATTTAAAAAATTAGACACGGTTAGACGCGGGTTAGACACGGTTAGACACAGTTAGACGCGGTTAGACACAGTTAGATTAGGGTGATTTCGTTAAATTGTATTATTTGGGTTTCAAATTTGGTTGTTAAGATATAAATGACCTTATAATGACCCTAGGATCATATTACAGGTGTTAAATTAGGATTAAATTATTAATTTAAAAAATTAGACACGGTTAGACATGGTTAGACGCGGTTAGACGCGGTTAGATCCGGTTAGACACAGTTAGACGCAGTTAGACGCGGTTAAACACAGTTAGACACGGTTAGACGCGGTTAGACACAGTTAGATTAGGGTGATTTCGTTAAATCGTATTATTTGGGTTTTAAATTTGGTTGTTAAGATATAAATGGCCTTATAAGGGGTCTAGGATCATATTACAGGTGTTAAATTAGGATTAAATAATTAATTTAAAAAATTAGACATAGTTAGACACGGTTAGATGCGGTTAGACCCGATTAGCCACGGTTAGACGCGGTTAGATGCGGTTAGATTAGGGTGATTTCATTAAATCGTATTATCTGAGTTTTAAGTTCCATTGTTAAGTTATAAATGGCCTTATAAGGGACTTATGATCATATTACAAGTGTTAAATTAGGATTAACTTATTAATTTCAAAAATTAGATGCGATTAGACACGGTTAGACGCGGTTAGACACGGTTAGATTCTATTATATTCAAAAAATAAAAAAATATTAATAAATTTTCAAAAAATCAAGAAAATAAAAGAAATTGTTATTCTTGAGAGTACTTTAATTACATTAACTTTAAATAATATAACATAACTCCTAATAAAAATTATATTTTCCAACTTTACCAATTATAATGAAATCTTATTAAAAAAATCATTTTTTGTACACTAATATTTTTAAAAAATTTCAAATAATGAAAAATTATGTGTACATACGTTTTAGTAATTGATCTATCAAATGAATAGAATAGATTGAAATTTTGTATGTATATAATATAAAATTTATCAAAAAACAAAATATACTCTCATTTTTAAACAAATATACTCACGATGAAAAATTACCACATTGCCCCCGCTTTTTTTTTTTTCCTCATGGGAAGCACTTCCCATGGGTTGGGCCTCTTCTCCTCACCTGTCGCTTGCATTTTCGAACCTCGCAGCCCTTCTCTCAAGTCCGATCATCGCAGATTCCTCTGATCAAGTTGCTGTTGTTGCTAGCGCACCTCAGCTCCTCTCCAATTGTTCTGACCGAGTTGCTGCGGTTCTGGCACACCTCAGCTACCTCCGATCAAGCTGCTACCAACCTGATACCTTTACATATGCATGCACGTTTTAAAACATTGAATCACTCGCCCTGCATAGACCCTTATTACAGTTTGGAAGGCTTTTTGGTAAAATTCTACTGTCAATGACATCAACTAAAAAATTGTTGCAAAAGGCAACCTTTATGACTGGCTTATCTGCAGGTAAATTACAGTGAAAATCATGACAAATTTCATCATCCTTGAAAGTCCATTTTCTTGCTGTGAAAGTCCATTTCAGCCATATAGCTCTTAGATCTAAGGTTGAAACAAAAAAGAGTAGAACAAGAATCAGTAAAATTTTTACTAACTTTAATTTAAACATTGTTGTCTCATTGTACATCAATATTGTCTCTTTACTAATAAGGGCTTTTTCTAGATGTACCAATTATGTCCGACTATTATCTCAAATATGCCAATTAAGTTTCAAAGATCCCGAATATATCTACCGCTTTTGCACAAAAATCCCGATATGCCCATTTTGTCAGGAGAGCCAACCCATGGGAAGCGCTTCCCCCGTTTTTATCAAGGGAAGCTGCATATTCACCGTCAATTTAGGATGGATGGTTGCGATTCATTTGGGCATTTTGGGAAGGTTAAAAAATCAAGAGGGAGCATCGGATTGTGTGTTAGACCCGCGAGTTTCATCTCTCTCCCCAGCTTTCCATCGTAGTTCCTCCCTGTCTCTTTTGTCTTCCTTTCTTGGTTTTTGATGATGGTGAACAGCAGAAATGGTTTAAACTTTGAACTGCTAAGAAAAACTGCTGCTATGCCATTTTTTTCCTCATCGGCATCTGAGGAGAAAGGACGAGGCAGCCGAAAAATAGTCTTGATGGCGTCTCTCGCTAGAAAATAAAGGCGACAACAGCGGTAGCAAGCGGCAACAGATGGTAGCAACGGCTCATCCCGACCGTGAAGAAGATAAACATAAGATAAGTGGCAGCAATTTTTTGGTATGTAGATTTTATGCACGGCAATTTTTTGAGTTTATTTTTCGACAGATTTTTTGGTGGCTAAAGAAGTTTTTAGATTCGACGATAACACGCTGGGGCCGGTAGTCAAGCAGCAGCAAAGGAGAAGACGAACTGAGGCCGCGCTTGAACGGTTGGGTTTTTTGGAAGATGATGCACTGTGCATCATCTATCGCAACTGACGGAAATTTTGGCGAGATTTAAGGATGAGCCGCACCTGAACGGTTGGGTTTTTTTGGAAAATAATGCAACGTGCACAATCTGTCGCAACTGATGGAAATTTGGGCGAGATTTAAGGACGCATTGTTGAGTCATTGATGCCGCCGTTGCACGAGATTGAAGGACGCGTGGTCCCGCTGTTGCAGTGTGATATCACCCATGCGTATTAACTAGATATTAACTAAATTAAGTTAGTTAATCAAAAATACAATATCACAATAAAGAATTATGTAGATGCAAATTACGTTAACCAAAATAATTATTTCTATCTAGTTTAAAAATATATTTGTTCATCAATTTAAAATAATTAACTTTTAAATTAAGCTAATTGTGTGTATTTGAAAAATTATATATTTTTAATTAGAGCAATATATATTTATTAAAATTTTATTTTATTTCATTTAAACTAGCATTTATTTCTAACAACATCTTCATATATTTATTTAATTCAAAATCAAGGTTTGCATATTTCTAAAATGAATTACTTAGTATATATCTTTTGCCAAATACATAAATTTATATAGATTATTATTTAAAATATTCAAAAGAGATGTGTGAAAAATATAAATATAAAAAATTACAAATCTATTATATGTAAGATTAAATAATAAGATAAGACAAAATATTAAGAAATTTAAGTAAATATTTAATTTTATTTTATTTAATATTTTCTACCTACATAATTTTTTATTAAATAAATTTTATGCAGCCGCTTTTATGAGCAATATATGCAATCCAATGCCATAAAACTTTGTTATTTCTTTATCTTGAGTTTGAGAGAAGCTGACATGGGTAAATATAATTTTAATTAAAAATAAAAGTATAAAAAATTATATAGAGAATATTTTTATAATATTCTCGGAATCATTCTCCAAGTGCTCATTTCAAAAAAATCAATACAAAAATTAAATAAATTTAAAAAAGGTCAAATTTTATGTGTGAATATATGTTTTAAATTGTACATTTACATGATATAATCATTGAATCTATAACTTGTATATATTTTAAATTATACATTTACATGATATAATAATTGTTACTAATTTTTGAAAAACAAGTTTCAATCATTAATATATTTTCAAATTTTATTTAATAAAAATATAGAAATATAATATTTAAGTTAATTTTAATATTTTCTAATTTATAATATAGAATGTGAAAACTTATGCGATTGGAAGGATAAGAAATTAGCTAATTCAAAGTAAACATTAAAAAATGATAAATATTTTTTATGAATAATATATTTAACTTAATAATTTAAAAAATAAAAATACAAATAGATGACTTTTACTATAGTAGAAAATATCCCCATTGTCACTATGGCAAACACTTACGACGTTAGTAAGTATGCGTATGAACTTTCCTTCTTAGGCCTTGCTAGTAACATACGTTCATGGAGAACAATAAGATGTGTGGGAATTTGGAAATATCTATCTTATTTTTAAATCAATCATTTTTGCTAGAGTTTATCCTTTTTCCAAATTAATTTGAATTATAAAAATTAGATTAATTTGAAAAACTTTATAGTTAGAAGTTAGATTTAGGTGGATTCATTAAATAATTTTTTTACTAATATAAAAATACTTAATCATTAAATCAGTCCTAAAAATCATATATATGTTTAGTTTATTTAAATCTAAATTATAGTTGTATATCGAAAATTTTTCATTGGATTTTAAATTTGATTGGACTTTATTTAGAGGTATTCTATAATATGAAGATTTTTTTATAAATTTTTTATTCAATGTAAATATTTCTTAAATTGATAATTTTACACTGATCTCACTTGAAGTAAATAAATTTTTATTTTTATTTTAAATTTATTAATTCTATTAACAATAAATCACAAGTAGTATATTGATACATTAAATTTGTAATATAAACTGTAATAATATTATTTTATAATTTTAATAAATTTTAATATATTAATATGTTAAATTTCTAATATAAACTGTAATAATATTATTATATAATTTAAATAAAATTTATTATAAAATTTCTATTAAATGTAGTTATTTACTAAATTGATTATTTAACCAATCCCAAAAAGTAACATATATTTCTATATTAAATATAAATTACAGTTATATATAATTTATTACAATTTTAGTTTTATAGCGTCATATATAATAATTTTTACAATTTTATATATTTACGTAAATTTTGATTTTATTTAATTTAAATTAGTTAATATTTGTAATTATAAATTCATATATTTATTTAGTTTTAAAATTATTTCAAGGTTTCCATAGTTATGAAATGAATTATTAATTATATATCTTGTGCAAAATACACAAATTAGGTAAAATATTTATAAAATTTCAAAAATTAGATGCGGTTATATGCCGTTAGATGCGGTTAGATGTTGTTAGATGTCGTTAGATGCTGTTAGATGTCGTTAAATGCAATTAGACGCTGTTAGATTAAGTTGAATTTCATTAAATCATATTAATGGGTTTCAAATTTCGTAGTTAAGGTCTAAATGACGTTATAAGGGGCCTAGGATCATATTACAGGTGTTAAATTATGATTAACTTATTAATTTCAAAAATTAGATGCGGTTAGATGCTGTTAGATGCCGTTAGATGCGATTAGACACTGTTAGATTAAGTTGGATTTCATTAAATCATATTATATGGGTTTTAAATTCCGTAATTAAGGTCTAAATGACGTTATAAGGGGCCTAAGATCATATTACAGGTGTTAAATTAGGATTAATTTATTAATTTCAAAAATTAGATGTTGTTAGATGCCCTTAGATGCGATTAGACGTTGTTAGATTAAGTTGGATTTCATTAAATCATATTATATGGGTTTCAAATTCCGTAGTTAAGGTTTAAATGACGTTATAAGGGGCCTAGGATCATATTACAGGTGTTAAATTATGATTAACTTACTAATTTCAAAAATTAGATGCGGTTAGATGCGGTTAGATGCTGTTAGATGCCGTTAGATGCGATTAGACGCTGTTAGATTATGGTGATTTATTAAATCATATAATATGGGTTTCAAATTCATTAATTAAGGTCTAAATGACATTATAAGGGGCCTAGGATCATATTACAGGTGTTAAATTAGGATTAACTTATTAATTTCAAAAATTAGATGCGGTTAGATGCTGTTAGATGCAATTAGATGCGGTTAAATGCTGTTAGATGTCGTTAGATGCTGTTAGATGCCGTTAGATGCCGTTAGATCCGATTATATTCAGAAAATAAAAAAATATTAATAAATTTTCAAAATTTAGAGAAAAATAAAAGAAGTGATTTTTTAGAGTACCTTAATTACATTAACTTTAAATAATATAAAATAACTCCTAATAAAAATTATATTTTCCAACTTTACCAATTATAATGAAATCTTATTAAAAATTAATTTTTTGCACACAAATATTTTTAGAAATTGTCAAATAATGAAAAATTATGTCGACATACATTTTAATACTTGATCTAGCAAATGAATGGAATAGATTGAGATTTTGTATATATATAATACAAATTTTATCAAAAAACCAAACATACTCACGTTTTTAAATAAATATACTCTCGCTGTAAAATTACCACAATGCCCAACTTCCTTTTTTTTTCCCAAGGGAAGTGCTTCCCCTGGGTTGGGACTCTTTTGTCAGCGACCGCTTTTGCAAAAAATCCCGGATATGCCCATTTCGTCAGTGACCATTATATTGAGTAATAAAGGGTTTGAAAAACGTTATCAAAATTTTTAAAATGCTTGAAGTATCCCTAGTGTGAAAAATAAAATAGAATATTGTTTCTTCTTCTAAGTTTCAATGTCCGGGATTTTTTTAATGAGTAAACATGCTGCAACCATTATAATAAGAAATGTGAGTTTTATAAAGTTTCTGTCATATGCTTTTGTACATATCAATAAAAAAAAGTTGCAATTTATGTAAAAAATGATACGGATATGATTTGTTGCACTCACGTGCACTTAGGCTAGGGTGCATGTACGTGCATAACTCTTTTTTTTTAAATTTTTTCGAAACTTTTTATATAAGAGTATTAATTTAAGTGTATTTAACATGTTTTCATAAAAAAACATATTTAACATTATATCAATTTGTACTTTTTTGGAGATTTTTAAATATTTTTTGAATTTTTAAAAATTAATGACATTTTCAGTAAAATGCCACTGATTTTTAAAATTTTAAAAATCTCCAAAAATAGTTAAAATTGATATACATTTTTTTTATTAGTAGTATACATAAACTGTGACTTTTGATATTACAAATCAAACACTTTCATCATCCTCACGGCGGAGGGATATTTTATAAATACCCCAACATTTAGGGGGGACAACAGTTTTGTAAATACCCCTCAAAATTGATATACGTATTAAATACACTTAGATTAACAATTTTGTAAAAAAAAATTTCAAAAAAATAAAAAATAATAAAAGTATTTATACTTGGATGCACCAAAACTAAGTGCACCTGGGTGTATACAAACAAGTTCCAAAATGACAAACCTCTCACAAGCTACAAAGAACTTAGGATATCATCAAGATCCATCCTTGATGGTCCAATCTCCAAACATACTAATAACAAAATCAATAACAATAAAATCGAAAAACTAAAAAATATATGTTAAAAAAATTACACATTTTTCTACCATGAAAGAATCTATTGCAATCATCAACCTGTACATGCAATTCGGACTGGTTCATTCTTCTCACTACTCATAATAATCCAAATCAAAAATGATGAAAGATCCAAATTTGAGGGTGGTCAATTTAGGCATTCCAATACCAATTCATCAACCACTTGAAAGAAAAGAAACTTGGATCAAAAAGGGCAAAATTTTGAGGCTACCTAGATCATCATTTTTGTGATCACACTAGATCAACGGCTCCGATCATCAGATGACCCATAGTTCTCATAGGGAAGCTCCCCAAAGAACTTGAGTGAGAATGGTGGTGGCTTCCGCATCAGAGCTTGCAACCTCCCTCACTCTCCTCAACACCTCCAGCTTTAAAGCTCTCTTCTCCCTTGCCTCAACCCTTCTCCCATGAAGCTCGCAAAGGGATGTTGTTTCAAGACCCTTATCTCCTTGCTGCTACTCTTCTTGCTCGTCGTTGCTATCGCCAGTTCAGTATCCACCCCCTTCTCTACTTCTTCCTCAACCCACCGCCCATCTCGATTAAATTGCCACCAAGATCCGACCTCTGCAGCTCAATCTACTTTTTCACCGAACCCACCACCAACATCTCCTCCACAGCTTCCTTCCACCCGAAATACCCAATCTTTAGCACCAAATCCAATGCTGCCACCCTTATTTCCACCTCCTCCAATCCCAAGTAGCCGATGATCTTGGGCAGCTCGCTGTTGGACTGCATGTCCTCAACTAAGGGGCTCTTGATCGACTGGACGAGATAACAGAGCACCTTGATGGAAGACACCGTTGTCATCAACACCTGCACGCGGACGATGGGGCCCATCAGCACCCCAACAACAAAGACATTTTTGTTGAACTGCACAACTACTGTGACGACGAATGTCGCCCGCTCCCTGACGGCCTTGGACATTGTTGAGCTGTAGAGCATTGACTCGACAGCGGCGAACACCCCAAGCTTAAGCATCAGATTCTACAGCTTGCGGTCGAATCCGGGAGATCCTACTCTTAAAAGCCTTCATGAGGCGGAGCTTCTGCTCATAATTGTAGGAGATTTTTAGGACATGGAAGGATGCAACTCCGACTGAGATTTTGCCTCCTTTTGGTTCAACCTTAGCTCTTGGGTATCTAAGTAACGTCACTTGCTTTCTAATGTCGTTTTTTCACATCGATGGTGAAATGGGTATTTCTGAAGTTTTATACAAATGTAATGGGTATATCTGAAAATTTGAAACTTAGTGGACATATCTCGAATTAAGGTCATTTGTAACGGATATATCTGGGAAAAGCTCTACTTATAATATATTTTATATGATTCTTCTTTTACTTTTATTCGTTAATGATGTTCTTTTCCGTTTTTAATCTTATGTCATTAAATTTGGAGGTTTGTGCAGTAGTGTTTATACAATTTGGCCGACATCGCAAGCGTACCACAACTTTTGGCCAAATTATACTTCGGCCAAATTGTATAAACACAAATGCAAAAACCTTACTTGTGCCCAATGTCGTAAAAACTGAACAGTTAATTAAATTGTTTTGACGTCTGGTTAGGTTCGCCGGTTCAATGGGTGATTTAAACCATTTTGAACCGTAAAATAAAATAACGTGGTCTGGAAAATCTTATTTTAAAATATGACTTAAAAATAGTGTGCCGAAATCTGAAAATAATCAACCAAGAAGCAGTGTTCATAATCTTTTTAGAGACTATATGCTGGATGTTGGAATGTGCTTCAATTTGTTGAGAAGCTCTGATAATTTTTTTAAAAAAAAATGCTACGTGTGATATGATTTGGTTTGTATGTCAGTTCTGCCATAAAAGCTCACCAAACCTGCTTGCGTTGATTAAAGTTTTTTGCTTCTATGGTTGGATTGAATTGCGATTCTGTAAGATTTTAAGGTCTGACGGCACAGTTTTTTCGGTTTAAAAAAAAATTAAAGACTGTGAGTGAACTAAACTGCATTTTCGGCTGTTGACGGTTGGATTGGCCGAATCACGCGGTTCAGTCCGGTTTTCAAAACACTGCTTGTGCTTTTGTGTTAGAACAAATTATGTGTGTGTCACTTAAGTTGCAGTCTAGTGCACTCGGACGTGAAAATTTATTTTTTTTTATATGTTTTGAAATATTTTACACAACTAGATTTATTTAATATGTATATCAATTTTTATCATTTTTGAATATTTGTAGACTTTTTTGAAAATTTTAAAATCAATAGCAGTTTCATAATTTATGAATTACAAAACTGACATTGATTTTAAAAAATCCAAAATAAATATCTAAAAATTTTTAAAATAATAAAAATTGATACATATGTTAAATACACCTAGATTAATAATTTTATAAAAAAAATTTCAAAAAAATATAAAAAGTGAGTTAAATACATCTGGGTGTATTGAGCTAAGTGCATCTAGATGTATTTAAAAATGTTCCACTAAGTGCCCGTTAAGGCCACTTGTCTTGGGGTAGAAATAACAAAATTATCCTTACATAGGATTCGTGTTGAAGCCAACATCCCAAACTAGGTAGAAGCCCATGAAAATCTAATTCATGGGTTCCCGTAGCACGTCCAAGCCGTCTATCCTTTGTGATCTTCATCAGCAGAAAATCCACCAATGGCTACTAAAAGCCTGTTGACACTCCTCCCTCAAGCACAAAATGTACAACACGTGGAAAAGGTCCAAGCCCAAGCAAATTCAAGGCAAAAGGAGATTCAAGCAAGCCAAGCGGGCTCTCCCGAACTCAGCCCACAGGAGCGAAGCTTCACCAAGCCTCGAAGCAGGCTTTTCAACAAACCGGATCCGGCCCACAAGAGCGAACCTCCTACAGGCCCACAAGAGCAAAAGGAGACTCAGAAGCAGGCTTCTCTACAACTTTGGGCCTCTACAATGGCCCACCCAAAACAACGGACTTAGCGAAGCTCTAGCCCACCAAGCTCAAGCCTATGGACCAAGTCCAATCCTTCAAGTGGCCCAAAGCTCATGCTCCCACTCCAAGCTCAAGCCTATGGACCAAGTCCAACCTTTTAAGTGGCCCAAAGCCCATGATCCCACCTCAAGCTCAAACCCATGGACCAAGTTCATGACCCCAAGTGGCCCAAAGCCCACTCCTACATCTATAAAAGGAGGAGCACCCCCCTCACTCAAGGCACACTTGGAGAGGCATCCCAGAGGGGAGGATGGGAGTCTGCAACAAAGCCCCGGCGCTCCGCTTTTCACGCTCTCCAAGCTACGAGCTTCTCTTCCACGCCCCTTTCCATCTCTCTCATTCTCTCAAATCTTTCATTTTTCCCCTTTTCACGCCCATGTAAACCGCCTCGGGTTGGCAGATTTCATTATATTTGCTTCAATCCGAAGGCCGGAACCCGAACTTTGTACGACTAGTGCCTTATTTCTTTAAACAGGGGCTGATCTCCCTTTAAAGATCAGTGGTGACTCCGTTTTTCCTTTATTTTTGCGTGCGTATTTAAGCTAACGTCCCGGCAAGGTGGGTGCACGCGGGTCCACGGATTCCAGCATAATACGCTGTCGTTATGCTACCAGATTTGTGACTTGATCCGTGTACGGAAAGCCCTGTTTTAAGCCGTTATGCTGTCGAAATAATGAGAAAACGCCCATAAGGTCATCCTTTCTAAAAAACGTGAAGTCTAACGCGTTTTATCCCACGTGAATGCAGGAAAACTAAGCCCACGTTGCTGTCCAACATGATTCAGATTTCCAAGGCCCGGGAAACCATTCCGAGGCCATCGTAGCGCTCGCGGTGGGTGCTACAAAGCCATTCTACAATCGAGGAGAAACCCATTCGAAGATGAGATGAAAATGGATAATAAGAATAAAAAAGTGTATTGGGATGGAAAAAAATTGTATTTAAAATAAAAAATAGATTATTATTCTTTGAAAATAGGAAAAAAAATTTGTGATCCCATACAATGTGACAAATCAGCTGATGCTACTGATGGCATCTTCTCTCGCGAGTAGCGCAGGTGATTCGGCAAATTTCGATCTTGGCCTTCACGGCTTGGACGATGAAAATTGAGGTAGAAAATTACAAGCTAAAATGGAAAAGGGGGAGAAGTATAATAACAGAAGAAAAGAAGAGAGTAGATGATGAAAATGAAGCAAGACTAAATCGAATGCAGTTGTTGAAAATAAAATAATACGGAGGTATTAATGATAACGGTCAATCGATCAATCAGTCAATCCGCTCGTCCATCCCTTTATAAATGGGTTTGAGTCGAGATTTTGAAATAAATAGTTTATAGCCTGTCAACCTGTTCAACCATGTAATTAAATAAATAAGTTATAGTTAAGATTTCATAACCTGTTTAGTAACCCATTTAACTCATTTGACTGGTTCAACCCGTTTAATGCCTTTAACTCATTAAAGTCTAATATATGTATATATATATAAACATTAACTCTTTGGTTATTTTTTCAGCTAAGTCTCTCTCATCGTTTGCCCTAATTCTATTTTTCGATTGTTGCCCTATTTTTATTTTTTCATGCGCTAAAACTCTTCTTGTGAAATCATCTTCTGTCAGAGTTCAGACTATCAAATTGTCCGCTATACGACCCATAAAAAATTTATTAAATGGGTTGTCAATAAGTTAAATTTGAATTAGGATTAAGTTCCAACTCGTCTAACCCAATCTGTTAACACCTTTAAACAACACACTGCTCAGACAATACCTCAATGTCGGGGATAATTTTGTCATTTCCACCCAAACACGGATGGCCTTAAGAGACACTAGTTGAGTAACGTAGTATAATCTAAAGTTCCAAACCATGTAGGTGAGATTGCAATTTCAGCATAACTTGCGGTATGTTTGCAATCGTGGCTGAATTTGTAGTTATAAATGCAAAAAGCTCTTAAATTTGAGGAATATTTTTAAAAATAAAAAGTTTCTCTTTTTAATGATTTTTTTGTACTTTTACTATAATATTAAAACTTAATTTTTAGTATTACATTGTGAGAATTTTTTAAATCCAAAAGACACCCATTTAATGAAGAAAAATGTTTTTTAATGTATCCATAAGAGATTTTTCTATAATTTTCTATTATTTTTATTTTTAATATCTTTACTTATACATATTAATATATTGTTAGTTATTTATCTAAGATTTTTGTATCTATAAATATTTTATATAACAGATATTATATTATAAATTTCACTATAATATAATAAATTATAAATTAAAACAACATAGATAGGTCGAGTAGGCTATGGAGTGAAGTAGTCTCTATTTAGATTATTTAAGGCCAGTTAATGAATGTTTTCAGCCTCTAGGGTTAAACCAAAAGTTGGTATAAGTGCAAAGTGTTTCAATAATTACTCTCATGAATCCAACAAGTTCGGATATATGGATAACAAAAATTTTATTTTTAATATATATGGATTCAGTGGATCAATAGCTACCTCGGTTCAGTTTCATATAATGTAAATGTAAACGGCTCAAGATCTAGAACCTTCTTCCTTGGGAGAGGATTATGACAAGGGAACCCACTTTTCCCTCACTTATTTCTTTTTTGTGCGGAAGGTTTGTCTGCTCTTCTAAAGGTTTCACACTCAAGAGAAAGACTTCACGGTATGAAAATTTGCAGAAATGGTATGAAACTGACTCACCTATTTTTTGTTGATGATGTGCTTCTGTTCTGTAAAGCAACAATGTATGAGATAGATGAATTGAAGAGAATTCTGATAGTGTACGAGGAGGTGTCAAGACATGACGTGCTGCGTATATGTCAAATTAAAATGTTCGTTTTAATGCAAGTATACGTGCCGATCAAGTAATAAAGAGTAAGCAGAGTATCGTTCCCGTGAGGATTGTGTTAAACGGATTGACACCTTAAAATTCAATTGTCTAAAATTAATTGAAGATAAAATGGAATTTGTATTTGCAGAACTAAAAAACTAAATAAAGCATTAATTGATTAAAGGTGGGATGGCTACAAGAGGGATTGCCTTGGGATGGTTAAAATGGATGAGAGTATGAATTCATTGACTCATAGCTATGTCAAATTGGTTCCTTTTGAAGCTAGTTATACAAAGATTACTAATCTAGGTTCATTTATATTTGTATATGTCTTCCAACATATATAAACCTAATTTTGTTTTAGTTGTTTACTATGTTCCCATGCACCTAAGTAAAACAAGGTTGATAACTATATAACTTAATTAAGATTACTTGGGTTAATAGGTATATTTCTATCCATATTAACACCCAATTCACATAGCAATTAGAAAACCTGTTCCTTATATATGGATCTCATCCAAAACTCACTCTTCCAATCATAGATTTAGAAATTAAATCAATCTATAAGATTGCAAGGCTTGTAGATGCATTAGGCATAATATATAAGGGTAATATCAAGCAACATAAATTACAGCACAATCATAATTTTATTCAAGTTCAAGAAAACCAAATAACATAGTCTATGATATCAAATCTTACATATCTCCCATCACAAAGAGATTCAACTCAAAACCATGATATTAAATCCCTTCAACATCAAGTACAATCATCCCAAGGGAGGAGAATACAGAAAATGAAAAGAGGAGATGAAACTCTATGTTTTGCAGTGTAACAGCTGAATCTCCACTTAATTCTCTCGCTTTCCTTGAAGCCCTTGTTTTTCTCCCCCTTTCTCAGTAGCCACAAGTTCCCTAAGTTCTATTCTTGAAATCCTAAAAGATATATTTATACCCCCTATGCATTAGGAGCTTCACACATGTGAAAATTTTCATACATGACCTCCGCGGCTGCGGCCACAATGCTCCTGGACAGTTAGCAATGCAAGTTCTCTTGAAGTGGTGGACTGGTGGCGGCGGCCACGAGCATGCTGGAGACAACGTTACTCTTTGACAGCTTTAAATGATTTCTTTTCATTCCATCCTCTTTTTACCTTGAATTTGCATAGGAATTGCCCTCTTTTTTCCTATAATAAAAAGTGAAAACAAGTAAATTCATTTCAAAATGATCAAATAAAATTAAAACAACTAAAACGCGATAAATTTTAACTAGATGCAACCTAAAATGTATGAAAACTACACAAGATGAAGGAATTACACAAATGATGAAAACTAATGCAAAACCTATGTAAATTTACATGTTTCTCTTGAACTAGCATCCAAATTAAGTGCAAAATGAGCGTTGATAACTCTATGAAGAGTTATCAGGACCTAAGGCGAATATGGATAAAATAGCCACATTTTTTAGTAAGAACACAAAGGCAATCACAAGATGTGAGGTGAAAAGGGCAGTTGAAATTGAAAAAATTGAAATGTCTATATACTTTGGCAGCCTGTATGCATGGGGAAGAGTAGAGTAAAAGCTTTTCAGAGCTTGACAGAGAAGATATGGAAGCGGATTCAAGGCTAGCAAGGAAAACTCATTTCATCAAGAAGGAAAGAGATCTTAATCAAAGCTATAGCACAATCAGTCCCTAGCTATAACATGAGCCTTTTCCTCTTACCAAAAAGACTACGTTATGAGGTAAATGCGATTATAAGTAAATACTGGTGGGGTAAAAGTAATGGTAGAAGGAAAATTATCTGGATTGGGTGGAAGAAAATGTGCGAGTCAAAAGAGAGGGGGGGTCATGGGCTTCAGGGTTGTGTTTGTTTTCAACAAGGCATTAGTCACAAAGCAAGCTTAGAGGATCATAATAAAGACTGACTCAATCTACCACATATTGTTTAAGTCCAAAAACTTTCCCTCAGGGGATGTTTGGTAGTGCGAAAGGAGTAGAGGCATTTCATACATATGGAATAGCATCGTGAAGATCTTATCTATAATAAAAGCAGGCTGCAGATGGAGAATAAGGATTGGGGAAAGTGTGAGATTCTTTCTGAATAGATGGACAGCTAAAAAGATTTCACAAGTCAGCCCTCAATCAAAAGAAATTAAGGACTCTCTAGTATAGGAATTTATTGATCAAACTAATCTAGAGTGGAGAGAGGAAGCGATGAAAAGGGCAATTGGGGAAGCTGGTTGGCGAATTATCAGGGACACTCTAATATCTACAGGCTGAGAGGATGATAAGGTGTTATGGGATAGGGAGGCCAGTGGGAAATTTTCAGTAAGAACACCATATGCACTAGCCTTCAAAGACGAATAGGGGGATGAAAATCTGGAGGTAAGTAGATTACATGACAGGGATGAAAAAATTATCAAAGAAATATGGAGAACCAAGCTTCCAAGTAAGATTAGAATATTCAATTAGGACTATAGCACCCTGACTTACGAGTGCACCAACGCGTCGTACCTTATTCCATGGATATTTTTAGATGGTGAAGCTAGCGAATGAAACCAAAGTTTCATTGTTTATATGAGTAGAAGCTTTTCTAATGTGGCAGGAAATCAACTTAAATTGTTTTCCTTTTTCTTTTCTTTAAAACCTACATTGGCTCTATTTATTTAACTAAAATCTGGTAGCATGCCACCTATATTTAGGACGTTTGGGTAATACAAAACCTGATAGTCATTACAAATCCAACATTTTCTACTAAATCACTCACGTTTATTTTAATTCAACTAATACACCCTTATACAATTACACTTCACACGAGAAGGTAAATACTACATTTAACAACTATATAAAATATTTAAATATAATACATACTCACAATTACAAAAATTACATCTTGATGGCTCCAATTTTTTAGAAATATTAAAAATTATACCTTTATTGCTTTACTATTAGTGAAGGCTTTTCTATCAAATCTAATAATTTGCACATACTGATTAGTTAAAAACAATGAGTATAAAATTCTCAGTAAGTAAGCATTTAGAAATACATAATTTCCAAAACTCGTGGCATTAACTAAAATCACAAAATTCTCGAATTCCCGTTATACATGTGTGATAATGAGATGAGTGTACACACATATATCATTCAATGACATCATTCCCATGAGGTGATGACACTTACTAATTGATCATCCACCCATAAAAATCTTTCTACTGAAAGGCGTCAGGTGCATTGACTGGGCTACATCAAGGGTGGACAACCTGTCCTCTTCCAACCTTGACAAAGCCTTCTTAATTCACTTTTCATGCATGAGTTCCATTCACACGTGCATCATATGCACTTATGGTATGAGTTGAGTTTTGCCAACTTAACATGACAACAAGGTCTATACGCAAAAATCAAGTTATGAAATATATTTTAGAACACATTTTTTTCTTTAAAACATATGCATAGGGAAATGGTCATCCTCAAGTACTTTTTCAATGCATGTCAATTTGAAGAAGCATTTAAATAACACAAACTCATTAGTAATGACCTTTCTTGAAATAAAAGGGTAAAAATAGATTCTCTTACCACACCATTCTTTTAAGATGAAAACTTGAAGGTGCTTGCTAACCTTTTTCCTTTAGTTTTTCTCCATCTTTCCTTTATCACTCCCTAACATAACCAACAGGAAATATTACCTAAACATATCATTTCCATCATCAAGCATGCCAATCTACATGCCTACTTCTTTCCTACTTGCTCATTTTTTATTGGCTTTAATAAGAAATTCAAGCATTTCTTTGCTTGAAAATCTCATTTAAATAATTTTTATCTTACACTTGAATAAACCTCTTGTTCCCACTCTAGACTTCCAAATATGGAATTCAACCCAATGATATCATAAAATTAAGTTAATCTTAATCTTATAAATCTTACATACTTAGAGTTTATAAATTTAATCTATATCATATTTGAAATTTTATGTATTATAATCTATTAAAGCTTTTTCATCCATTTATACTCGAAAATACTATTAAATTACTCACGTACTCTTAAATTACTAAATTTAACATTTACAAGCAACAACACATGCCCATAACATATATATACCCAACTGCTCTCATCTTTCCATCCAATTTCCACATCCGAATGACTTCAAAATTATTTATAAATTATCTTGTACATAAATAGTATAAAAGTCCTATGCCTAGGCCCTCTTTTAGGGCTTTCCTACATTTAAAGTATGATGAAAATTTCGAATTTCATTTCCTACCTAAGATTTTATATGTAATTTTAGAAATAATACATCCCAACATCATTTAAATATGCTATATAGTAATTTCAGGTAGAAAACTTAAACATTTCAACTCTTGAGATTTGGGATTCATGCATAGGATTAATTTTTAGGCTTCCATTTACATGTTTTACACTCTAATCATCATCATATACATGAATCTATTAAAGCCCCATAATTTCTACCATGATTTGGGATGGAAAACCAAAACCCTAACTCCCCCAATCAAGAATCTGAATTTTCATCCCCTTTTGTATAATTTCTCTATCCATTCTTATAAATCTACCCATATTTAACAAAAGTTTTATGATTTTCACATGTTCAAAAAGAAATTTTCAAAAATCCACAAAAAACTCATACCTCTCTCTCTCTCTCTCTCACATCTCTAGTCACTAGCAGCGGGCGGCCGATGACGGCAACAGCTCGTGTTGACGCCGGCATGCGGTGGATGAAAACAGCAGCCCTCCTCTCCCTGCTCTTCCTTCTCTTCTCCTTCTACTTCTTCTTTCTTCTCTCTCTTTTCCATTTTTTCTTCCACTCCCCTCTCTGTTCACGCACAAGCAAGAAAAAGGAGCTACTTTGGTGGCCCCACTTAAAGTAGTCCGCACGTGCGGCTACCCTTCATATGTTTTTAAATTTTTTTTGTCATATGTCCATATATATATTTATATGTCATGAATCATAATATTTTAAATTTTATAACTTATATCCACCATATGCATTTAAGCCATTAAATCATAGTCATTAATTGATTTAAATAATTTAAATCAATTAATCACTTAAATTAAACCATTTGACTGAAATTAATTAATTAATCTAAAATTAAATAATACACTTTATTATTATTATTCCATTCAACAATAACATTCTAAGTCATCATTTTTTATTTATTAATTCTCCCTTTTCTTATTTTATAATTTTAGGTCATTAATAAAATTCTAATTTTATTAATTTCATGGCCCAAAATTTTCATTTATATATGTCGTATGCTTAGAGTTGCAATTTAAAAATTGCCGGTATACAGAGACTATACATTGACTCCCTTCTGGTGAGAGTAAATGTCCTGAGAAAAGGAATACAAGTGACGTATATTGTCTTCTACGTAAGCAACCTTCTGATGCGGAAGACAATCTGCACCTGTTCTAGAATTGTGACAAGGTGAAGAAGTGGTTTGGAAACGAGACATTGAAAGGGCTACAAGGAAGACACTTCAGCTCCATAAGAGAGATTTTGGAAGCACTACTGAATGGAGGAGATGATTTTCCTTTCATGTTATACCTCACAATTTGCTGGCGAATATGGTTTCTAAGAAATAAGGAACGAGTTGAAGAGGGCCCTGTTTTGCTTGAGGATTTGGATAAGTGGTGCGTAAATTACACTCACAACTTCCACTCTTCTCTTATTGCTTGCAACGGAGCTGTAAATGTTGAAGCCAGCTCTGCAAAATGGAGAAAACCAAAGGAGGGGTGGCTCAAATTAAACGTAAATGCAGGATTAAGCCGCTTAAAAAATCAGACGGGCTATGGAGCAATCATCAGAGATGGAAATGCCTCCTTCCTGGCAACTAGGTGCTGGGAGGATGAGGAGGAGATAAGTCCAATGAAGATGGAAATAAAAGCAACACTGCTAGGGATGAAATTGGTGGCTGAGAGAGGATGTAGGAAAATTGAAGTAGAGAGTGACTCCTTAGGGGTAATTTCTTAGCTAAAGGGCAATGATGAGATTCACTCAGATTTGGGAATCTGGTTAGACGAGATCAGAGCTTTGAAAGACTCTTTTGATGGGGTGTGTTTTGGTCATGTGTTGAGAACTGGAAACCAACTGGCTCACCATCTTGCAAAATGGGCAGCTACGTCAACAAGAGAAGGTGGGATATGGCAGGATGTTTCGCCTGATTGTATTTCAGCTTTTATTTGTCAAGATGCCCAGCTGTTTCTTGGGTAGTGGGTTGGCTCCTTCAGCTTTCGCCTGTTTTTATTTTTTGGTTTTTTTGGTAGGCTGAAAGCTGCTTAGGAGCCACGAACAGTTTCTAAATCCATAAAAAAAGAAAAAAAAAGAAATACTAGACACTGATATTAAATAATTCTAAAATATAATTGGATAGTTTTTATCAAGTAACAACCCATTTGATTTTGTTGTTTAATTAAAAGTAACTTTGTAATATCATAATATATTTTTCAAATTAAAATTAAATGAATAACTAAGATCTCACTAAAGATGGTCATAACTTAAAATTGAGTAGCCACACATGCATATGTTGTTTTTGGATGTTAATAGTCATGGTCAATTGGTCAACTTTCTATCCAACTCATTTATAAATGTTTTAGCTTGAGATCTTGTAATAAATAGTTTATGATTCACCAAGTATGCAAATATTTAAATATATAAATGGATTAGGGTTGAGATTTTGCAACCCATTAACCTGTTTAGTAATCCATTTAATTTATCTAACCAGTTCAAGTCATCAAATTGTTAAGAGGGGGTATATAAATGTTTAACATAAACCCTAATCAACCTCTCTTCTTCCCTAATTAGCCTTTCACCTTCCTTGTAATGCCCTACCGGCCAACACCTCCTAGGCCATCAGTCGCTACCTAAAACCTCTCCGAACCGGTCAAGACGAAAGAACATAGAACGACCTATGATAGTAAATTACTGGTATTGGGCTCACTTAATAATAATAATAATAATAGTAATATCACGATATAATTAGTGGTAATGATCAATTTATATTACAATGGAAGTTGAATTAAATTCTAATAATCAATCAAAATATTTACATCAAATGTTCCAAATTTAGCTTCTCTCTCTAACTACTTGGATTATATTTACATATTAACCTTTAATGAAATATCGCTTATCTCATATCAATCTGCACTTATTTTAAAATACAGATAGGTACAACAACTGCTTATATCAAACATTAGTACAAGCCATCAACTAAACAATACTTGAATCCAAATAAATATTTTACTAAACTTCTGTTATCTTGCAGAAACTATAATATGCTACATCCATTACTTTTCCAGTTAACTAAAAAAAGAAAATTAGGATAAGTCCAGGCAAACTCAGTAAGAGAGAAAGTGACTAAAAACAACTAAATACTGAAAATTAACTCAAAAATAACTTTTAAATATTAAAATTTTCATAAACATTTAACATATTAACGCTTGTGTTCATACTATAGGTAACTGCTCATGCTCATGTACTTAACAATTTAACTTTACTTCTTCTTTAACTCAGTGACCCATAGACCAGAATCACTCTTATCGTATTCGTACAAGCCCTTACACATAACTTTAACTTTAAGTCATCTTTTTTATGTCATGTTTACACATTCAAACATTATACTTACGAAATACTAAATCATGCTTTCTCAATATAAATCAAAACTATAAATTCAAATTTCTTTGCAAATAATTCAAACATAATAAATACCACGTAAATTACATAAAATTAGCTGAAATGAAAATCCATCAAATTTACATCAAAATACATTGGTTCAGCCCATAACATACACAAAAAAGCATAGAAAATTTTAAAACTCATTTCAAAACTTCTACTTACCTCATATTTGTAAACCGAATTTCTTTTCTCGAATTTCAATATTAGACTCAACCCTTGAATCCTCCATCATCCAAATATACACAAAATTCATCAATATAATTTCTATAATTTTTCTCTCCCAAATTCACTATGCATGAATCCATAACTATCTTATTAATTTTTAATCATTTCTTCACGTATTTGTATATAATTATCATACTTTTTAATCATTTCTATATAATTACTTATACAACTAACTTATCTATTTTAACCTTATTCTCTTTACTCTTTATCAATATCTCTATCATGTTGCATTATTTTATTCTATTTTTAAAAAATTTTATACTAAAAATTTCTCATTCAAAAGTTTTTTCAATTCTTAAACACATCCTATATAAATAATCTATAGTCCAATTTCCCAATTTCATATTAGCATACATATAATTAAAAATTCCTTTTCTCAAAATTTTTAGCCAAATGAGAATCAATCCATTTTATCTCAAATGACTAACAAAATGCAAGATTATCTATGGGGACCTTATCTAGTGTACCTGGGTGCATTAAGCTTCAGTGTACCTGAGTACAAAAATCTATTTTTTATGATTTTTTAAAATTTTTTTATACAACTGTTAATAACGAAAATACAACTAATTTTGAAAAATAAAAAAAATCTACAAATCTCCAAAAATAGGAAAACTTGATAACATGTTAAATATACTTAAATTAATAGTTGGGTAAAAATATTTTCAAAAAAAATAATAAAAAGTTTGGTTTTTGCACCCCAGGTGCATCTCAATTTAGTGCACCTGGGTGCATGGAATCAAATACCTTATGTATAAAGCCATAATTTTCTTCCATTTATATATTCACCCATTTTCAAATGTACTAAACTTTAATTTTATTATTTCTATTATCCTACCATATTACTAAGTGTATAACTAACATTTAATCATATCAACTTCTCTTAAACTTTAATTCCCATCGATCAATTCATAATAGCATTCACCAAATTTCAACATATCAAATTAATTTAACAGATAAACAAGATATCTATGACACCAATTAATACCTACCAATTTTAATTACAATCTTACAAAAGACAACGCTCTCGCTATTATTTTTTGTTTCATGTGGGATTCGAACATGCGTGGATATTACGGTTGCCACTGTCCGCGACCAGCTTTTTATATATTGAGTAGCTCGAACATGCTTGTTAAAACTACCCATCAAAAGGAAAAAAAAAAAAACATGCTTGTTAAAACTAATCACATGTGTAACTAAACCAGCGACGACAAACTAAAGTCTACTTTATTTTCTGTGTTTTTTAACTGTCTCAAGGAGAGGGCAGGGACACAGATGTATGTTACTTCAAAAAAATCCGTTTGCAATCTCCTCTTTCTTTAGGGTCATGTGTTCACCACATTGTATTTAATAGGACTACATTTTGCGTTAAATGGAAAGCTAAGTTATTTTCCATTTCGATATTATTTTCGTATTTAAAGACAAGCTTTAATTCATATAAAAAAAACACAAGCTTTAGTTTCCCCATATATAACAACTCATTCTCGTTGCACTAATTCATTCAAATCTCGTTCGTGATTTGGATTAGGTCTTTGGCATATTGCAGAAAAATGATTATAAGCCAGAACCACTATACTTATACCATTATCAATCTAAAGATGATATTGTTTTGGAAGATGATCAAATAAAAAATGATATTGTTTTGGAAGATGAAGAAATCAGATGATGATGCATTTCAATAAGTAGAACTAAACAATAATTTTTATGTTGACTTTTTAATCTCTGTTGACTACTCTGATGTGATGTTAGTTAGGAAAGATGTTACAATCGAGAGTATAAATGTAGAACAAAAAAGAAATGAGAAGCCAAATATGATTAACGACATAGATGATCATATTAATAATTTTGAAAAATTGCCAGAAAAAATAAATTGGATGAAATATAACTAAGGTGTTCAAAAAGAGGAATGAATTAAACATTATAAAATTTTTGTGCTTGATAGAAGTTGTATGACAAAAGGTAGAACGCAGCAGAATTAATGAACTACACAAGCTAAAATAACTCAAGCACATACAGTGGTTTAGGCATTCAGCTCGAGAATCATCATGGCGCTTACTCTATTCTCCGGAGCCACAGTTATAGGTTCCACTATCTAACACAAGAATACAAACACATTGATTTTACTCAATTCATCAACTAACTCTTCACTACTGTCTTCTATGAACTCAAATGGAAGTTGAACCCCTACTTTTATAAGTAGAAAGATTTCAAATGAGGTTGCTATTGAAAAATTATGGCAATAATACAGCCAAACAATGATTTCAGTTATGCTCTTAGATGTCCAACAAGAGTAAAAGAAAGAATAAAGATGATCAATAAGATCTGAAGATTTGAATAACACAGGAGTAAAATCACTTTTTTGGAGTAGTTAAATAATCTTGGTTTGAAAGCTTGTAACTTAGTAAATCTCTCCAATTAACTTCAAATAACTTCAGGTTTATATAGACTTAATGAATTTAATGCTTGACTCTGGAGGTAGTGATTAACTAAAAATGCATTTAATAAATTTTCAAATGCTAAGCCTACAGATGACTATTGTAAGAGTTGTTCTGGCGTTGCTATCTTCTACTAACTTGATACTTTACATGTATTAAATTTTTTGCTTAAAAATAAGCGAGTTTTGTTCACCATATATCCAATTTTAATTTTCTAAAATTAATTAGAAAATGAACAATCCTAACTTATTTTTTTCGATTGTCTACATATCTATCATAGTGATTTGGCTTGCTTCATTTTATCAACCCAATAGTGCTTAAGGCATCTTCTACTAGCACGATTTAGTTGTTCTTCAACTAAATTTTTAACTTTAGTGTGTCCCAAGACGTTTTATGACTTTGGTACTTGTGATTCAATGATCTAAAGCATTGACCTTACATTGTTTTATTTTCCGCCTTCATCTTTTATCAAGGGACAACTTATTGTTGACTTCAATGTATCTTGTATTGAAGTAAAAAAAAAGAAAAAAATGCATCTTGTATTGAAGTTATTTTTACTTGATCAAGTTGTAATTAATTTTATATCTAAAACATCTTTTATGCCACTATTAATGTTTTTAATCGTCATTCAGGTTAATGTTACTCTTCAAAATCATAATTATGATTCATTTATTATTACAATGGATAACGTGAATACATAGTTTGGATACAACAACTATACTCTTTGATTATGATTCTGATGCTTTAAGTTCATGATTTTGTTTTGTTTTGCTTTAATGCTTCATTTTGTTTTGTTTTGTTTAAATAGTTTCGAAATGTAATTAATTAGTGATCTTTTATATTGTCAGTGTTTTTCATCTTGTCATTTTTTAGTGAGGGAAGAAGATGCTTGAGTTCATGTGCATACAGGCTGACTTCTGTGCCTTTGCGTCTTCCTTAATTCGTTATCCTGGAAGTGATAATTCCCATGATTCCATTTGTTGGGTGTTTTGCATGGAACTTACGTGTGTAGCCCACCCTCAAACTATGAAAATGGTTCTAGCCCAAAAATCATCATCAAACAGAGATACCGGCCTCTCTTTGCCCGGGGGAACACTTCGTGGTGAACAACATCTGAATGGAATTAAAATGGATTTTGTGGTGACCAACATCTGAATGGAATTAAAATGGATAAATCCCAAACGACTTCGATCAAATTTGAACAAGGCCAGTTGTGTAGTTTAGGTTGGGTATTGATGGATTCATCCATCGATATTCTAAAATTGATAAAGTATGTTTCTATTTTCCTATCTTTTGAGTAAGGAAATTGGAAGTGTCAAAAAAGCTGGTTCAATTTGGATAAAGTAAATTCCAAGGTCAAAATATCTAAAACTGACTCCAATTACTAATATATATTCAATATATGTTTTATAAAATACATTATGTGTTTAAAAATATAAAATATATCTTTTAAATATATAAAAACTTATTTAATTCATCTGTTATTTAGTGTCTAATTAATATATTTTAATCTTATATTATTATCACATGCAAGTTTTTAAGTAGGACTTACATTGAAATTATAGTTTAAAAATATAATATGAAGATCATCTTAATAATCGATTTGCAACAACTCAAACATGCGTATGAACCTCCCCTGTAAGTCTCGATAGGCGAATCTGGTCGCGCTCGGGGCTTGGTGAGGGTGCCAGAGAAGGGGAAGACAAATCTTCGATCGGAACAGGGTTGGGGATTGAATCTGTCGAGGATCAATTTCGAAAACAGGAGGTGAAGCAGGCGAAAAGGGCAGACCGCGATGAACCTCAATATTGCGGAATTGGTAGAAGCTGAACTCAAGACGCTGTCCATTGAAGGTGATGCGATAAGGAAGATTCAACCAGGAGAGGATGCAGCGCTGTTGTGTACTTTCTGGACGGCAAAATCGTATAATAGGGAATACTTCAAAGGGATGCTGCGACGGCTATGGAAAACAAAACGGAATCTATACTTCATCGAGGTGGGGGAGAATTTGCTGAAAGCTTCGTTTGCAGATAAAGAAGACAGGGACAGAGTTATGAATGGGCAGCC
The DNA here is from genome assembly GCA_030490835.1 of Annona cherimola. Lineage (NCBI taxonomy): Eukaryota > Viridiplantae > Streptophyta > Magnoliopsida > Magnoliales > Annonaceae > Annona > Annona cherimola. The sequence goes on along the minus strand of CM059973.1, from coordinate 63,140,793 downwards.
ATGGTTGTTCGATCAGAAGCTCATAATTCTGGCAGAATTGCGGGAGGAACTAGATTATGCCCAGATAATGCTCGTTAAAACGCCTGTGTGGATTCAAATCCAAGGCATCCCATATCTAGTTGACAAGAGCTGCTTGGGGCAATATGTTGCTGATACATTCGAAGAAGTGCTGGAGGTTAAAGCCACGGACACAGATGTAAAGCTGAGGGTGATATTAGATTGTAGAGAACCACTTCAACGAGGAATGTTTATCAAAATGGGGGCACAACAACGAAGTTGGATAAGCTTCCAATACGAGAAGCTACCTATATTTTGTTATCTATGTGGTGTGATGGGGCATGCCCACAAAGAATGCCAAACCACTGCACAGCAGAAACGGACTTCAAGCGAGATGGAAATGCCTTATGGCAGCTGGTTAAGGGTGGGAGTCAAGCCGATCAGAATAAGAGAAGGGATAGGTTCTGACTTCAGGGCGATTCCAGTTAAGTATGTTGGAAAGCAATGGCGAGATGGGGAGGATGTTCACAGAGTGCTGCTCCCACAGATTACGAATGGTGAGTTTCATTAGGCCAACGAACAGAGGGGAGGGGGTGAAGCGGGAGGAAGGCCAAGCAGTCACGAAGAAGGAGGTGCTGAACGGAGGGATGTTGCTGAATTGGGGGAAGAGAGGGGGCAGCTAGGGGGACAAAATGTCAATAATGGCACAAGAGTTCAGGAACAAGTCTTCTCCAAAGGTGATACTATCCAGCTGCTATTGTCCTCTGATGTAAGGATGGTTGGAAATGTGGGAGAATCCAGCAGTGAGGGGGGTCAAAGGGGTTTAGAAAATGGAAGCGGAGGGGATGCAAAGGCCGATATCGTGCAGGAACCAGATTGGGAGAGTCTCAATAAACCAGGGGCCATTGCTGAGTTGGGAGATAAGTTGGGGCAGCTAAGGGGAAAAACCAAGTATGCCTTTCAAAGCTCCACTGAATCAGGCTACTCCAAAGAGAGTGGAACCCAATCGGTGGTGGTCTATAACAGATGGGGGGTGGCGAATGGTGGGGGACAAAGTGATGTAAGGGAGAAAGGAACACTTGAAAGGGGTAATGGAGGGGAGGTTAGGGGTGAGGTTCAGGATGGATTGAAGAGGATCATGTTAGGAAACAAGCAATTGGGTAAATCTCGGGTGGGCTATATGGATGTAAAGGGATGGGAAACTAAGGGAGGGCTAGGTACTGGAGATGATATGGGGAAGGAAGGGGCTAGGGAGTTGTATGAGGTATCGGTGCAATTAGAGGATGGGGGGTATAAGGAGCTTTCCTCTCAGCAATATGGAAGCAAAGGGGGGATGAATGGGACGATGGCAAACCTCATACACATACAAACTCAGGGTGGCAGAGGAAGGTGGAAAAGAAGAGCAAAGCAAGGGGAGGGAATGGAACTGTGCGCCACTAACATTATGCTGAATCCAGGAAAGGCTAAAAGAGGAAGGGGAGGGGAGGTGGATGAGCAATCGAATAGGCCGAAGAGGGCGAAGGAGATGGCCATGTCTATGAATGAGGAGGTGGAGGCTATGGGGTTCCCCCAGCCCCACCTCAGGTGATATGGCTATACTAGCATGGAATTGCCGTGAGCTTGGGAACCCACGAGCAATTCGAAATCTTTTTGAACTTGTCAGGAAACAAGCACCCAAGTTAGCCTTTTTGTGTGAAACCAAATGCAATTCTAAGGAGATGGAGCGGATTAGGCGGAAATTGCGGTTTGAAGCATGTTTTGTGGTCGAGCCCATCGCTAGGAGGGGAGGCTTGGCTATATTTTGGAATAATGACCAGCCGACGTCTATTCGGGGTTTCTCGGCTCATCATATAGATGCTGATTTTTTGGGTTGGCAATTTACGGGATTCTATGGTCACCCCGAAACCCATTGCCGCCACCTTTCTTGGAGCATTCTCAATCAGTTGGCTGTCGACAAGGATCTCCATGGTTGGTTATGGGCGACTTTAATGAAGTGTTGGGGCCAAATGAAGATATTAGTCTGAGGACTCGTAATCAATCCCAAATGGACCTATTTTGTGATACTATCGACAAGTGCAATCTGCAGGACCTCGGGTTTGTTGGAGCACCTATGACATGGAGCAATAACAGAAGGGGTCCCGAAAGAGTAGAATCAAGGCTCGATAGAGGGCTTTCTTCTCCTTCTTGGGTCAACCTGTTTCCATATGCCAAGATTGTTCATCTATCGACGGCCACATCCGATCATTGCCCTTTGTTACTTTTGCTCGACTCCAAGAATGACAAGAGGAAACCCCCAAAGGAGTTTAGATATGAGGCATTTTGGGCACGAGATGCTGAGGCTTATACTATTATTCAACGGGTATGGGAGTCTGAACCTAATAGAGAAGCAACCGTTACTGAGCTATTGAACTGGAAAATCAAGAGATGTGGTACGGAGTTAACCAAATGGAACAGGCTGAAGAAAGGAAATATCAGATGTGCTATTGATCGCAAACAGAGGGAGGTCTCCGCATTGTGGGGGCAAAACCCTACCGATGACCGCGATGAAGCTATGAGAAATCTCAAGTACCAAATCAACCTTTTATTGGAGGATGAGGAGCAGTTATGGAGCATCCGGGCTAAGTCCCATTGGCTTAGGGAGGGAGACAGTAACACAAGCTTCTTCCATCGGATGGCTTCAAATAGAAGACGAACAAACTTCATTGAGGCACTCAGAGACAATGAAGGGAGATGGGTCGGGACCAAGACGATATGTTAAATCTATCAGTGTCACACTTCTCTGAGATATATGCATCTTCGAATCCGCCGAATGCAAACTGGATTTCAAGTCACATTGCGAGGAAAATCTCGGATAGCCAAAGGGGGGGTTTGACTCAACCTCTGAACATGGCCGAAGTGGAGAAAGCTATAAAGGGTATGCTTCCTACCAAAGCCCCGGGGCCAAATGGGATGTCCTCGGGGTTCTTTTCAGAAGCACTGGCAGATTGTGGGCCGGGAGATTTTCCAATGGTGCAAATCGGTCATGGAGGAGAGGGATCACGGTCACATGGCGAGGCATATACGGGAGGTAAACGCTACCACTCTGGTGTTGATTCCAAAGAAGAAGGGTGCTCAAGATCTGTCGCAGTTTCGGCCAATCAGCTTATGTAATGTAATCTATAAAATATTGGCTAAGGTGTTGGCCAATAGGCTCAAGCTATCCTAAATGACGTTATCGGGGCGGAACAAAGTGCTTTTGTGCCGGGCAGGCTTATAACGGACAACATGCTAATCGCATATGAAGCTATTCGCTCACTTAGGAGGAGAAAGGGTGGCAGAAGACGCGAGATGGCTATTAAATTAGACATGTCAAAGGCCTATGATCGAGTTGAATGGAATTTCTTAAAACAGGTAATGGAGGCCGTGAACTTCTGTCCAGTTTGGATCAATTGGATCTTATGTTGCATAACGACAGTAACCTATCGGGTCAATGTGAATGGCTTCAAGTCCAGGTACTTTCAACCCCAGAGGGGGTTGCGATAGGGGGACCCGTTGTCACCTTACCTTTTCCTGCTATGTGCAGAGGGTCTATCAATGCTAATCTTGACTGCGGTTGCCCAAGGATCACTGCACGGAATTAGGATCAACTTCAAGGGACCTCAGCTCACTCACCTTCTGTTCGCGGATGATGCGCTTATCTTCCTCAGGGCAAATGACAATGACATAAGCAAATTCTTGGATATCATCCGTATTTATTCTGAGTCATCCGGTCAAATGATCAATGTGGATAAAACTTCGCTTTTCTTTAGTTCAAATATGAATGAAAGAGAGAGAGAGGTGATGATGAACCGGCTGGGTCTTCAGGGCAGGAAGTCCACCGCTATCTTGGCCTTCCGACGTGGCTTGGGAGATCAAAGGGTGCGATGTTTAAAGGTATCAAGGAACGTATCTGGCACAAGATCCAAGGGTGGAAGGGGCTGCTGTTGTCATGGGGAGGGAAGGAGGTCTTAATCAAAGTTGTAGCACAGGCAATCCCATCCTATTCGATGAGCATCTTTCTGCTACCACAGTCATTCTGCCAGGACATAAATAGGATGCTGAGCAAATTTTGGTGGGGGGAACAGGGAAATAAGCGCAAGATGAGTTGGATAGCCTGGAAAGAAATGTGTAAGTCAAAGATTGCGGGAGGAATGGGCTTCAGAGATCTTCATCTGTTCAATTATGCCCTCCTAGCCAAACAGGTATGGAGATTGTCTACAGGTACCTCATCTTTCTGCTACAAGGTCTTAAAATCCAAATATTTCCCAAACTCTGATATTTGGGGCTGCATACCGAAACCATCTGACTCTTACACTTGGAAGAACATCCTGAAGGCGCGGGAGATGATTTATTCTGGTTGTATGTGGAGGATTGGTGATGGTAGGAGGGTCCGTTTCTTCAAGGATACATGGCTGGATTCGCAGGTGGTTAAGGTGGGCCCCCTCCCACAGTCCATCCCGGAGGATGTGTTTGTTAGCCACTTTATTGATGAAGGCACCAAAGGTTGGAACAAAGAGCGGATCTTGGCAGCGGTTGGTGATGTGGGATGGCAAGTTATTAGCCTCGTGCCTCTACCTAGTACTCAAGAAGAGGACTGCATCTTCTGGAAGCATGAGGCCAATGGCCAATTCTCAGTTCGGTCGGCACATAGGTGGCTCAAGATGGAAGGGGAAAACCAGCTCCTGTCAAGATGTTTCAGGGCCATATGGAGAACAAAGCTTTCGAGCAAGATTATGATCTTCGCTTGGCGTCTATTTAAGAACGCTCTCCCAACTTTAAACAATCTTTCTTATAGAGGTGTTAATGTCGACCCCCATTGTGTTTTTTGCAGGAGGGATGCTGAGGATGCTAACCATCTGTTTTTGGAGTGTGGCTGTGTAACAAGTATAGCTCGATATGTTGTTCCTGCACGCCTAACGGAGATCTCTGTGCAGGAAGTTATCACATTCTTAGCATCCAATGACAGGGGTGAGGACCTGGCTTTTTTCATCGTATATTGTTGGAGAATATGGTACTTGCGAAACAAACGTATGGCTGAGGGGAGTCAAATTGTGCTTACGGACACTCCCCATGGTGCCGGAATTATATCGAGCAATTGAGACGAGTTAAAATCCTCCATCAAGTGAACGCCTTCGATCTTCCCCTTGTTCCCAGATGGACTCAACCGCCAGATGGTGTTCTCAAGATAAATGTGGATGCCCGATGCCTGATGGATCGGGGTGTATCGGGGATTGCAGCCGTTATCAGGGATTCGTGGGGGCACTTCATTGCAGCACATGGTCGGAGGTGTATGGGGGTGGGGGAACCTCTCATTATGGAAGCTGATGTTTTTCGGCTGGGCATCATTTGGGCTCTCCAGCTCAAGCTATGTACTGTTCAGATTGAGTCCGACTCGCTCACCCTATGCACATATTTGACCAATGAAAGTCCCGTTCTCTCACCGGTGGGTCATATTATATCCGAGATTAGAACAATTCTTGCAACAAACCCTCATATCTCGGTCCATCATGTTCTTAGACAAGGGAACAAGGTTGCCCATGCTTTTGCTGATCTAGTTTCTGTATCAAATTTGGATCACATGTACTGGTGGGGAAATCCTCCTCCACCTATTGGTGGGAAAATTTGTATTGACAATTTTATAGTTATGAATTATACGGACTACTTTATTCCGAATCCTTTTCAAACTGGAAGGGGGTCGGGATAAAGTTGTCCTTTCATAAAAAATAATAATAATAAAAATAACCGCTTTGCAACTAAAACCAACACCAATTCAACATTAAAAAATAGAGTAGAATTAGCTTCGAACTAGTCCAAACTAAAGTAAAATAGAATAGTAGTTTTTAAAAATACAGTAAAGATAAAATCAACCTTGAAATCAACCTCCTCTACTTAAGTTGCATCTCAAACCAAAACATGAAAACAGGGTTACAGTCATTTTTCTAGAGTAAAAAGACAATTTCACCTTAAGAGGATTGTTCGGAGACCTAAATAGAGAACTAACAGTCTAGATTACCCGTTTATTTTTTCGTTTACCATGGAAGACGCCTGTTAACATCGAATAGGCTAGTTATTGTTATCACCGAAACGTAGCTATTTGCTTCCAGTCATTCGTAGATCATCGATCCATCCTTTCCATCGATTCAGTAATCATGCGTACATCCATCTGCTGCATATAAAGACAGAACTCTATATGCAATCACATACTCGTCCGCAAACCATTCGTATTGCATGCGAATTCGTAGATGCGGGGATTTAACGCAAGTGACAAAATTCAATCCGTGAATTTGAAGGAACAACCGACATATTCAAGCAAGCTATGTACATCCACGACCACCATCACTGAAGTTTTTTTATTTTATTTTCTGGGACTAAAATTTTCTTACAAAAGATTAAAATTTGATCATTAAATAAAAAATTAATTATTAATAATTTGTGGCATATTTCATGAAGCAATTTTTAAAAAGATTCGGTGGACAACACTTCATCCTTTATGTGTTTAGGCAACCAAGATTTGATTTTATTGCCAAAACATAATTGTAAGTAACAAAAATTTTCTTTCCCTGTGAAAGCATTATAAAAGTAAGAAAAATTTTCCTTTCCTATAAAAGCATAACTATAAGTACGTAAATTTTACCTTGCATGTGCATTTTCTTTGCTAATAAAAAAATTTCCTTAATAATTAATAAAGGTTACAAAAATATATTTTCTTTTGGTTTACTCAAAAGTAGACCCCACCAAATTCCCGACTCATGTCCGTACATTTAATTAATTAATTTAGTCGATATCAATTGGTGCGTGCACCATACTATGAGAAACTTTATATGCTGTCCAAGAAATTAAAAATAAAGCAGGCTCCGATAAAATGATACCCAAGTCAAAACTGTTTTTATATATTGGGAAATTTACATATATTTTGTTTTATTCCGAAAGATACCCAACAGAATGTTGGATGCAGCAAATTTTGCCATTCATTTGCCCTGAATGTCTTCTATAAATAGCTGCATCCCTCGGACAATATTATCAAACGAACTCGATCTGATCTAGTTGATATGTCGCTCTTCACAATGTTTCTGGTTCTTCTCCTCGGGTTGGTAGCACTCACAACTAGCACAAAAGCTGGCGGCAGTGAGTACAAGCACGAAGCTGCTGAGCCACCACCGATACCCATACCCGGAAAACTCTCTCGACATGTACTAGCTGCTGAGCCAAGGAGGCCACCAACACCCATTTGCGAAAGACCCCCAAGACACGTACTAGCCGCTGAGCCAAGGAGGCCACCCACACCCATTTGTGAAAGACCCCCCCGACATGTATTAGCTGCTGAGCCAAGAAGGCCACCAATACCCATTTGTGAAAGACCCCCACGACATGTGCTAGCTGCTGAGCCAAGAAGGCCGCCAACACCCATTTGTGAAAGGCCTCCAAGACATGTACTAGCTGCTGAGCCAAGAAGGCCGCCAACACCCATTTGTGAAAGGCCTCCAAGACATGTACTAGCTGCCGAGCCAAGGAGGCCACCAACGCCCATCTGTGAAAGACCCCCTCGACATGTGCTAGCTGCCGAGCCAAGGAGGCCACCAACACCCATCTGTGAAAGACCCCCTCGACATGTGCTAGCTGCTGAGCCAAGAAGGCCACCAACACCCATTTGTGAAAGACCCCCACGACATGTGCTAGCTGCTGAGGAATGGCCAAAGCCGCCGCCGCCAACCACTCTCAAATCTCCTTAATTGCGAATGAAGCAGAAGTCACCACCAGCTCTAGTAGAGAAGCCCTAGCTAGCTCCAATTCCTGTAGCAATGCATCCATTGAATGGCCGTGGTCCCCCCCAAACGGCATACGACACGTATACCTCACTACCATACATAATATAGCTAGAAAAAAAACAGAGAGCTGATGCGGTGGCTTGTCATCCTGCTACATCTCGAATCGACGCATAGCTATCTGCCTTGTATGCTTCTTATGTTATGCTCATATAATGCGTACAGTTATGTGGAACGTAGGCTTTTAATTTTCCCTGTTACCAATGCGTAAAGGATTTTAGATTTCTCCATGTTCTCATGCACAGGGGAATTGAAACTTTCAATCTCCACCGTTCATTTTCAACAGAGGGCTTGAATTCTTATGGGCATTTTCTGAAGGTAGATCGGTTTTTTATTTCTCTGGCTCGCAAATCGCACGACCTTCTATACCTATCTCCCCTTTCTTTCTCATAATCGCACCCCCGTGACCTGCGGCTGAGATGCAGTGGCAATTAACGGAGAGGTCGCATTTATCGCTGCTGCAATCAGAATGGGAAAGTGGTGAAGTTCCGATTCAAATGGACGGTGAACAGGGCAGTTAGCCGGATCTGAAGGATGCACCGAAATCTAAGGTTCCCTGCTCGCCCGCAATCTCTCCTCTTCCTTCCTCCCTCCCTCCCTCTCTTTCTTGATTATCCCTTCAGCCCTAGTGCCCCCATCTCCTCCATTTTTTCTTCTACGAAATCTGACCTGCTTTCCTTTCGATTCGGAAATCCCTCCCATTTTGCGTGCTTTCAAATGAATCGAATCTGGAGATGCTGACTCCATTTCAGCAGCATTCACATCCGGAGACGCCGGATTTGATTTCTAAGGGCACTTTGGGTACGAGAAGTTTTTAGAGTAAAGTTGTCAAATTAATAAAAAAAATAATAATAATATGATTTGATTGGAATAATGATGAGGTTAAAGAGAATAAAATTAAAATAAATAGGTTAGTTGTCGAAAATGATGGAAAAGTATGATAATTTGTTCACAAAAATGTAAAAAAAAAATTAAAAATAAGATAGTTATGAAAAGTAAAAAGTTTTTGATTGATAATTTTTTAGCCTAACCAAACGCACTGTTAGATCGAGAGATGCTGAATTGAGTTTCGTTAATTTGTTTCATGGTCATTGATGCTTACGTCGTGAGTTCATCTAATTTTGGTGCCCCCATGGTGCACATGCACATGTAGTGTAACACCCCACCCTCAGAGTGTTATAGACGTAGTTTGCTGTGTCAAAGCTGAGAATATCATGATGAATAAAATCTCTCAATATAAAAATAGATACCAAGATGCAAAATCATAAAATTTTTTAACTATTACATCTTAAATTTGCTCATCATGGAGTTATTATACATATTCAATGTCTATAATCAAAACAAGTAAGCATTATAAGATAATTTCAATAAAAATCTAAATTTCTTTGTCTTTTGCTCTACTAGATTCGCCTTTTTTCCATGTTGATAGAGACTCTAATTTAGCATCGTATCCATGTGTTTCCACTGAAAACAAAATTATATAAGCTAAAAGTTCAGTAAGTAAAAATATATTTTTACTAAATTCATTTTACAATCATTTTGATTTTTCAACAACAAAGACAACATCTATATTATCTTTTATGCACAACAAACTCTAGTTAATGAAAAATTTAAAACATCTTCATACATGTGCACACATATGTCAATTTTAAATAATGCATTCACACTGTAGGTATTGTTATCTATTTGTGCTCTCATGCAGCCGTGTTATACATTCGTGACCTAATTCGTCTTCTTTGGTAGTCTTGAAGTCGCTACCCAGGTACTACCATACTACTTTTACTCCTTGGTGGCAAACCCAAATATACATCATGCTCATGCATTATGATCAATGCACCACTTAGGTTCATTGCTTAACATGATTAAGAAAACTTTAAAATAATCATGTTTATATTTAAATAAACCAACTTGAAAGAAAATTTCAAACTTAGTGAATAATCACACTTCATAGCAAATCATAAACTCAACACAATATTTTTTTTTTAAGTTATGATTTGGTAAAAATTTACTTACCTCTAAAAAGGCTTTAAACTTCTTTTTTAATCCCTTGAAGTAGCCTCAAGTCTCTCTTCCTAATTTCATTATAATATGTTCATTATTTCACCTTATTATTTTTTTATAAATATTATTTAAATTCTCATTTATGACCTCTCCAACATATGTCATATTTTTATTTAGTGAAAATTATATTTTTATATTTATTCTGTGAATTCCTAGCTAATATAAGACATTTTTGCAAACTATTTCATTTGAAAGGGGCTTTTTTGTAATTTTTCTAAAACTTTTCTTATGAAATTCCTTCACAGGCCAAGAGGTTATTTGTAATAATCCTTTTAATAATATCCTACAAATTTTATAGCAAAATTTGGGTTTTTCTATAATTTCTTCAAAATAGGTATTTTTGCAAAATTATAAATTCATGGGAGTTTTCTATAAATTTTCCATCAAAAGTCAAATTGCTACAATTATTCTTCTTCCTTCTCTCTGCTCCGTTTTCACCTCTCCCTGTCAACATTTAGCAATTGTGAAAACTGACTAAACGAATTCGGAATTTTCCTCTCAGCACATATCTGGGTTCCTTATTTAATATAGATTCGCATAATACTTTTCTTTTCGAAAATCTAGCGAATCTATGGAGTTTAGGAAAAAAGTGGATGAATTATAAAAACTTAAAATTCTTATTGAATCTTTAACAATAAAGCATGAAAATTTCCACTTACCTAATTAGCGTACCTACAGAGGGATTTACTGGAACAAATCTGAGAATCACGTAAGTTTTCTTCAAATATCAACTCGACAGCATCATTTTCTTGCCTTCTGTGCCTTCTCTCTGCTCCCGCGTTCTTTAAAAAGAGCGCGTTGTCCTCGCCATTAATGTTCATAAATCAAATTATATTATATTATTAAATATTTATGTCTATTACATATAGTCAGGCACACTTAGCATATATTTCATCATCAGAACCTTTAACTATTTCTATAAGTTATCAAAAATATTTCTGTGATTTAACCTAATTACCGTATTTAACATCATACATCATATGTTTTATAACTGTAATATCGACAATCATTTTACTGGAGGCTTACATAATCGAAATATATTAAATTATTTTCAAGAAAATATTTAAAATAGCTAATTTATTAAGTATATAATAATACCAGATCCAATAAAAATAATAATAAATATGAGGAGATTCTAGAATTCTTTTCATATATTAAAAAGCGTGTATAATTTTTAAATTGGAAATTAAAATTCAAGTTTAACGAAAGTATATATATACTAATAGGATTGATTAACCAAAAAGCCATTCCTTCCTCGAATGGCACTGTGAATAGCTAATTGATATAGTGGCTCCTCGTTTGGCCAAATTAGATTTTGTAGAGAATGAATCCATCAAAAGCCTCCAGCTACATATCATAATCTTCTTGGGAAGTTCAAGTTTCTAGAGGTTCTTTTATACCATAGTGTCCAGCTGTATGCTTCCGTACTCGTCGGTCTCATTACTTTCCTCAAGTGCCATTAAATAGGCTAATTTGACCTTGAAGTGTTCATCACGTTCTGGGTTTCAATATATGAAGTCTTCCTCCTCCACCATTAGGATAGGCACCTTTTGAATTTCACTCCATTTGCCTCTTCTAATACTATCCTTATCACATCTTTTTTTAGCTTTTTTTTATGAAGAATTTGTTGAATCTTTTGCGATCAAAAAAAGTTCAAAAATAAAATATTTATAAGAAAGTTGTGTGGGCATCCCCACCATGTTTTACAACCTTCAGCATTTAAAGAGGCCGATGTTGTGAAACTACCTGCTACTTCATTCGCTGACAGCAGCACATGCAAAAGGAGACAGTTTAGAAAACCGATTGTTAACAAGGAATCACTCTCAATTTTGACATTTTGGAGGTGCAACTCAATGCTACAATTTACTCCATAACTGACGGCCTTTCGCCCTTTTCAATTTTTGTTTTGGCCATTAATAAATGCAACCACTGATATTGTAATTAAAATCCAAAGGAAGGGACTTGCGAGGGGTTTGGTGGAGCCTAATTATTTCTAAAGAAACAAATCATTTTCCGTGTGAAATAATCTGATGATCGAGCTTTATCATTTTAGAAATTATTTTAAGGAAAGTACCTTGCTCTAAGGACCTTTTAGTATAGTGAGTTTTGACTGATCATGAGGTGCCATGCTTGCTTCGCTAAAATTGCAATATTCAATTCTTGTAATCTTTTGAATCTCAGCCCTTTCTTCTCTAGAAATGAACGATATTTTAAAATTTTAATGAGTTTTGATTGATCATGAGGTGCAATTCTTAAGGTTGAATGATTTCTTATTAGAAACCCAATTTAATAGCATTCTACAATTAACGGTTAAATTTAAACAAATTAAGCCGTCTTGCCATTCAAAAGTTGAATGATTTCTTATCAGAAATCCAAATCAATAGCATTCTAACTAATATTTTGATAGGCAATTAATATCATTATGGCGTGACATTGAAATATTTCAATAATTTAGAAAATTATTATCAATGTACTTCAAACATTCTAGCTAATACACATGTCCAATTAACAAATTTTAAATAAATGTATAAATTAATAAAATTTTCCATTATTTTTTATTTTTATCAAAACTTTTCAGAAATTTTTGCTCATATTTGATAAATATGAAACTTAATTTTGAATTCATATTTTATTTAGTAACAAAACATACTTGTAGTTGCTAAAATAAAATGATAACCACTATCAACGGAAACAATCATTATATTATTAAAATTTTTATTTATATTTTAATTTCTATTATTAAAATTTATTAACGAAAGATTATATAAAAGCATTCAACAAGTTTAATTGTAAAATACCATTAGTTATAAATTTTCAACATAAAGTCACTTTAGCTGGTAAGGTTGAATGGTTTCTTATTAGAAACCCAATTTAAAAGCATTCTACAGTTAAGGGTTAAATTTCAACGAATTAAGCCATCTTTCTATTGAAAAGTCGAATGATTTCATGTCAGAAATCCAATTCAATAGCATTCTAACTAATATTTTGATGGGCAATTAATATCATTATGGCGTGACATTGAAATATTTCAATAATCTAGAAAATTATTATCTATGTACTTCAGACATTTTAGCTAATATACATGTGCAATTAACAACTTTTAAATACATATATAAATTAATCGAAATTTCCATTATTTTTTATTTTTATAAAAATTTCAGAACTTTTTGTTTATATTTGATAAATATGAAACTTAATCTTTAATTAATATTTTATTTCGTAACAAAACATACTTGTAGTTGCGAAAAATAAAATGATAACCAGCATCAACGTAAACAATCATTAAATTATTAACATTTTATTAACGAAAGACTATATAAATGCATTCAACAAGTTTAATTGTAAAAGATCATTAGTTATTAATTTTCAACAAATAAAGTCACTTTAGCTGGTAAGGTTGAATGATTTCTTATTATAAGCTCAATTTAATAGCATTCTACAATTGACGGTTAAATTTCAACGAATTAAGCCATCTTTCTCTTCAAAAGTTAAATAATTTCTTCTCGGAAATCCAATTCAATAACATTCTAACTAATGTTTTGATGGGCAATTAATATCATTATGGCGTGACATTGAAATATTTCAATAATTTAGAAAATTATTACCTATGTACTTTAGACATTCTAGCTAGTATACATGTCCAATTAACAACTTTTAAATACATATATAAATTAATCAAAATTTCCATTTTTTATTTTTATCAAAATTTTCAGAAATTTTTGTTTGTATTTTATAAATATGAAACTTAATTTTTAATTAATATTTTATTCAGTAACAAAACATACTTGTAGTTACTAAAAATAGAATGATAACCACTATCAATGTAAACAATCATTAAATTATTAAAATTTTTATTTAATTTTAATTTCTTTTATTAAAATTTTATTAATGAAAGATTATATAAATGCATTCAACAAGTTTAATTGTAAAATATCATTAGTTATTAATTTTTGACAAATAAAGTCATTTTAGCTGGTAAGGTTGAATGATTTCTTATTAGAAACTCAATTTAATAGCATTCTACAACTAACGGTTAAATTTCAACGAATTAAGCCATCTTGCTATTCAAAAGTTGAATGATTTCTTGTCGGAAATCCAATTTAATAGCATTCTAACTAATATTTTGATGGGCAATTGATATCATTATTGCGTGACATTGAAATATTTCAATAATTAAGAAAATTATCATCTATGTGCATGAGACATTCTAGCTAATATACATGTCCGATTAACAATTTTTAAATACATATATAAATTAATCAATTTTTTCCATTTTTTTATCAAGGTTTGCAGAAATTTTTGTTTATATTCGATAAATATGAAATTTAATTTTTAATTAATATTTTATTTAGTAACAAAACATACTTGTAGTTACTAAAAATAAAATGATAACCACTATCAATGTAAACAATCATTAAATTGTTAAAATTTTTATTTTTATTTTAATTTCTATTATTAAAATTTTATTAACAAAAGATTATGTAAATGCATTCAGCAAGTTTAATTGTAAAATATCATTAGTTATTAATTTTCAGCAAATAAAGTCACTTTAGCTGGTAAAGTTGAATGATTTCTTATTAAAAACCCAATTTAATAGCATTCTACAATTAACGGTTAAATTTCAATGAATTAAGCCATCTTGCTATTCAAAAGTTGAATGGATTTTTGTTAGAAATCCATTTCAATAGCATTCAAACTAATATTTTGATGGACAATTGATATCATTATGGCGTGACATTGAAATATTTCAATAATTTAGAAATTATTTATCTATGTACTTCAGACATTCTAGCTAATATAAATGTCCAATTAACAAATTTTAAATACAGATATAAATTAATCAAAATTTCCTTTATTTTTTATTTCTAACATAATTTTTAGAAATTAAATATGAAATTTAATTTTTAATTAATTTTTTTATAAGAACTGATATTTTAATAGTAGCATATTAAAATGTTCTAATCATATAAACAATTATTTATCTAATAATAGAGACATTCTAGCTAATATGCATGTCTAATTAAAAATATTTAAAGTAAGAAAATGGTAGTAACTTTAGGTTAATCTATTTTCTTATTATCTTTATCAAAATTTTCAATAAATTTTTATAAATATTTGATTAAAATGAAACTTTATTTCTAATTAATAATTTGATTGGAACTGATATCATTATATAGGGAACTGATATCTTTTATCAATGCATTGAAATATTATAATAATGTAGATATCATTAATTTTTTTGCTAATATATATTTCACATTAATAACTTCCAAATACATATATAAATTAATTGCTTTTTTATTAATTTTTTATTTCTATTTGGTAAAAAATAAATTTCATACTTATGAATAGAAAATATAAAATTAAAATTTTGAATTGTAAGTAGAGAAATATTCAAGTGCAGCTTCACTGCACCACAATTATGGTGGTTACTTTGAAATGGGTCCCACATGATCAAAAAATTATAATCTACTCCATCTATTGTATTTAGAATTATATATTCTATTACCATACCAATATTCATCCCAATTGGATATCTGTATGGACCTCATATGAAAATGGTATAGATTCAGCGTAATAAAATAGTTTGATATAAATAATAATTTTAAAGTTAATTTTTTAACACTTAAACCATTTGTTATAAAATTTATATATGGATAAATGATTGTATAAAGTATTAATACATTTAAGTACATATGGAGCCCATTTTGAGCGAAATGCATTGTTAATTACGATGTAGCTTTATTGCACAGGAAATGTTCTTTAATAAGTAAGACTTCAAATTGAAGAAATAAAATTAATATAAAAAATAATTGTCAATACTTTTATATTATAGAGTATCGATCATATAAAGTTGGAATTTTTTTTTATAAACAATTAAACATTTGAACATGTAGGGCCCATCCAAATTGAAAAAAAATTTACACGCAGAGCACCGAGCAAATGAAAGGAGAGGAAGGGAGAGCTCGATTAGAGCTATCCCGAAATAGGAAAAAAAAATTGAAGAGAGAAAAGAAGGAGAAAGATGAAGGAGGAGGAAGGAAGAAAGGCAGGAGGAGAGGGAGGCAAGGGAGAGAACGTCGCTGGAGGTAAGGAAAAAATGAGTTTTTTTGTTGATTTTTTTTCAATTTTTGCCAAAATCATGTTAGAAACACGGAGATTTTGCTAAAATACCTAAGATAAACATGTATGGAAGTAAAATACATGGATTCGAGTAGTAAATCTAGTTGTTTAGGAATTCGAGAGTTAAAATGGGTAGAGTTTTGATTTTTACCCTCAAATATAGATGAAAAACCAAGAGACTTTTGATAAATTCATGATAGGACGATATTTGGAACCTGAATCATGAAAATGGAATGCTAAAATCAAGCCTATGTATGAAATCAAAAATTTAAGAGTGGTATATCCGAATTTTCTTGTTCCAAACCATGATATAATAGTTGCAAATGCTATTAGGATGTGTTATTCCCAAAAACATGAGTTAAACGTGGAGCTTTTAGAGTATTTGACATAAATATTATTTATGGGTAAATTTTAAGATGTTTAGAGAGTTAAAAATATAATGAAAAAAATTATGGAGGTATTATGCTAAGTGTGGGTAGGGTACGGGTGTCAGAATTTTATGTAAAAATTGTTAAATAGTCAATTCACATAGTATAAGAGTGATTAAATAGGTTTTAAAATGCCTAACATATATATTTAAGTTGGCATTTAACGGATGGAAAGAAATGTAAGTGGAGTAAATGCCCTTAA
Organism: Annona cherimola; assembly: GCA_030490835.1. Lineage (NCBI taxonomy): Eukaryota > Viridiplantae > Streptophyta > Magnoliopsida > Magnoliales > Annonaceae > Annona > Annona cherimola. Next base: position 63,124,141 of record CM059973.1, on the reverse strand, counting down.
ATGGTCTTTGTAATTTTTAATATAAGGTAAATAATATTATAATTAAAATAAGAGTTCAAATGAAAATGTTTTTTCCCATCAAAGGAGTCTTGGAGACTCTCTTTGAAAAAGGAAAGCTAAAATTAGCTTTTGAATTAATGCATCCTTAGACATTAGAATTAGGATGCAATATAAGGTATTTAAGTGAATGCTTAGTCAAAATTGTTAATTTTAATAGAAAAAGAAAATGAAAAAGTGGAAGACACAGCTTGAGATTCTAAGGTAAGCAAGCTTTTCAAATTCAATGATTCGTCATAATAAAAATTTCTATTCTGCCATTTACTTTGAGAAAAAATGTTCACAACAAATGTTCATATTACTCTTTATATGTTTCTTTAGAAAGATAAGCAAATCAAGTCATTTTCCATAGGTATTCTAAATAAATTTTTATACAAACAATAAAATCTTTGAAAATGGCCATTACTCTATTTTTATCATTTATGTTTACATATATTTATGCCATTAAAATATGCTTTTGAACTTGATTTCTGGGAAATCTTTTATTTATGATTAGTCGAGCAAACTCCTTTCATGACATAGATGTATATGACCATTTGTGTAAATGGAAATCCATGCATACGAATGAATGTAAGACTTTACCAAGGTTGTAATTTGACAAGTAGTCCATCCTTGACAATGCCTAGTCAGTACGTTCAACTTATATGTGAGTGATCACTTGATAAATGTCACATACCAAAGAGAAAATTATGTCATTGAATGATGCATGTTGTGATTGCATTTCATCTTCATGCATATACGATATTTCTATGGGGGTTCACATAGTTTTCCCTTTAAATGGTGCTTGTTTAATGGGTTCTTTGAACTCACCATTTTAATTAAATAGTTGCAAAATATTACGAATTCAAGAGCTATGGAGACTTCACTAGAAAGATGAGCAGTAAAGTGGAAAATTCTATGAGCTCTTGTATAATTGAAGTATGAGGTAATAAACTAGACCCTAGAAGTGCTAGAATTTTATTTGAAATCTCTGAAGTTTGTTTTTTTATATTGGTGTCATTTGTATGCATATATGTAGTTTTGTGTATCATATGGAAGATATTTGAAGTATTATTTCTTTTTATACTTGCATGAATTGTATGGATATATGTATTGTGTATGATGGAGAAATATTTGGAGTATGGGAGATATGGTGTGAATATAATGAATTTGTGAAGAAAAAGGGGGTGATTGTGTTTATTAAGAAGCGAAAAAGGGGATGATTATTTCTCGATGTAAAGAAACAAAATGTAGTGACACTTTCTATAACGGAAGCAGAATACGTAGCAGCAACAAGTGCAGCATGCGAAGCTATATGGTTGAGAAGAGTTCTACAAGACCTACACTGTGAAGCAAAGTTTTCTACAATAATTTATTGTGACAATATGTCATCCATTGCTATGACTAAGAGTCTAGTCTTCCACGGTCGTTCCAAGCATATCGATATTCGTTATTGCTTCATTCCAGGGCTCGTAGAAAATGGCAAAATTCAACTACTATTTTGCAGAACATACGAGTAGCTAGCGGATATCTCCACTAAAGTCATTCCAACAGAGAATTTTTTACAAATTCAAAGAACAACTTGGAATTATAAATTTTTTTTGAATTCAGGGGGGGTGTTGAAAAAATAATCCAGAAAAATCTGGATTAAAATGGCGGCATGTCGGCAGCAGGGAGTCTAGGCGGTTCATGCGTGCAGTAGCATTGCAACGTCAGCAACATGAGATCTGCGTTGGCAGCATGATATGCGGAGATTTCTTACAAGCTAGCATATGTAAACATGTCGAAAAATTCGGCTAATCAAAACCGACTCAAACATCTATAGATAGGCAATTATTTCTCCACGCAAAACTGTAGCTGTAACCATCCCTCTGTACTTGATGTCAGTTATTTATGTTGACACTTCACAAAAATGTAAAAGAAAAAATAATAATATATAAGATAAAATTTCAAGATGGGCTTGCTATTATACACATTTATGGATTTGTGGACTCATATATTTTGCAAGCCCAATATTGTGTAGGCTTCACGGGCCTTCAATACTTCAAGCCCATTAAGGAAGTAACGGCCACCAATCCATATGGCAGATCTCGGGCAATTCGCATTTAAGATAAAATGGAAGATACTTTATCAAGACAATTGGAGCAGAATCAACAAGATGAGCGGCTCGGATTAAACAAACAATTAATATTTAAGGGGTTTTTGATGGTCAAAGTCTATTTGACCAAAGAAAGAGGGAAATTTACAATATTTCCAAGTGCTAAATAAATTCGATAAATCTAACTCATTAAGTAAAAATCTGAACCGTTAAAATAAACAAAGAACATTAATAAATGTGGGCTTTATCAAGAATTGAGGAAAAACATGTAATAATCAAGATATAAATAAAAGGTCAAAATACACAAAATCAATGGCCAAAAAAGATTCGACTTACTACTCAAACAAAACCATGGGCCCTATGGGTGGTTTTCAAAAACCACTCACAAAATTACTAAAAGGTCCATTTTTATTATATCTTTGCAAAAAGAGAAAACAGGAAATTGTGCAAAATAATAAAAAAATACCAAATTGCAATTTCTCAAACCTAAAAACCTATAAAAAGAGGACACTCTTCTCTTATTGGACACGGTGAAAAAGTCTCCCAAAATCAGCATTTTCTTTTTTTCCTTAGAAACTCATCTTCCCATCTTTTCGGTTATTTTTTTAAAAAAATATCAACGAAAAAAAAGATATCCAGTTCGCCTATTACAGCATCAGCCCGTCCTCAACATTCAAAAAAAAAAAGGGAAGAATTTTTTTAGTGCTTGGATTCCAGCACCTTTCTCCATAGATTTCGTTGTCTTTTTTTTCTTGCAAAAAAAGAAAAAAACAAAAGAACGGAAGACAAGAAATATCTGCCCGTTCTCTGTTCGTTATCCTCCTTCTCTTTTTCATTTTTTTCATTTAAAAAAAAAAACAAACCAGCACTAGCACGTTTTCATTTTTCATTTGTTTTTCAAAAAAAATCGACGAGAGCCAAAAACCCATCTGCTCGTTATTTTTTTCTCCTTTTCATTTTTTTTCATTTAAAAAAAAAAAAAACAAAAGAACGGAAGACTACAAATATCTGCCCGTTCTCTGCTCGTTATCCTTCTTCTCCTTTTCATTTTTCGTTTTTTTTTAAAAAAAAAAACACCGCACATCCTTTCCCCTTCCTCTTTCATTTTTCGTTTTCTTTTTTTTTTTTAAAAAAAAAGAACAAAAACTGTTGGAAACAATGTTTAAAACAATAAAAATTGACCAAATCTTGAGTTTTGATGATTAACAAGAGCTAATTTGAGTATATAAAAGGTACTAATGTGTTTGCTAAATGTTTAAGGAAAGCAAAAAGGTCAAGTCGATCTCCAAGTCGACTTGGACTTCGACTTGGGTGAAGTCGATCCCAAAGTCGACTCAAATATCGACTTGAGAATGAATCCCAAAAGGCAACAGGTGAAGTCGCAGGTCAAGTCGACTCCACTTGCGACTTGGGAAGTCAAGTCGCAGACGAAGTTGACTCCAGCATCGACTTCAAACGGAAAAAAATGTCCAGCGTTGATTTTGGGGGCACGAAGCTGCCCAAGTCGCAAACGAAGTCGACTCCAGGTGCGACTTGGGTCAAGTCGCAGACAAGGTCGACTCCAACTTCGACTTGAGGATTTTAGACTTGAAGATTGAAGTTTCAATCATATTCCAAGGATCATATTGAACTTGTTCAAACCCAAATGAGATGAAAAGTTCATTCACAAAGAAACAACTTAAGATTCTTGAAGATCAAAGCTAAGATTCATATTCAATGTTCAAATCAAGTCTATCAAGCCAAGGCAAATCTTCAAGCTTATTCAAATAAGGCAACACCCAAGTTATGGAGACCAAGTGAGTCCAAGACTAAGCGAGGAACAAGCATATATCATGCAAGGACTCAAACAGCTCAAAAGCTTTGCAAAGATCAAGCCGAATCAAGAAGATCAAAGCCAAGTTCTTCATAAGGAGAGCTACTCAACATTTAAAAGCACAAGAGGAAGAAAGATAAGCAATCAAGAAGTAAACCAAGTTAGGATCATGGTCTCAGCATAAGACCAGGTCAAGTCGACTTCAGGTTCGACTTGAGTCGAAGTCTGAAACCAAGTCGACTGAAACTCAGACTTGAGAAATTGGAAGAACTGGAGTCGCAGACGAAGTCGACTCCAGATGCGACTTGGGTTGCCAAGTCGCAGGACAAGTCGACTCCATCTTCGACTTGGGATAACGTTCAAATTTTTCGAACGTTGGAGCTCATTTATTGCGCGCCAACAACCTCCACAACGTTCATATTTTCTTCCCTCTATAAAAGGACCCTCAAATGAACGTGAAAATACAACAAGATAACACAAGACACTACTACAAAGTTCAAAGAGAGAAAAGAAGTAGAAGAAAGGTTTCCTATTTGCTTTTCTCCATTGTTGAGTGGTCCGTATACATTCTAAGGAAGAAGAAAGCTTCAAGTTGCTAGCGCCTTCATCAATATTCATCCAAAGCTGCTTCTACAACTTCTTCCTCATGCTAAATCTGCCTACACAAATCTGTAAAGTGTAGTTTCATTTATTTCATTGTCTTGTTGTATAAATCTTGATTTAGCTTGGGTAGCTAAGATCAAGTATATGCAAAGTAGGGTGTGATTGGAGTGAGACTCATCACCTACTTTTGCATGTGAGTTGTTTATGCCCCCTAGAGCTAGAATCTAGAAGAGAGCAAGTGGCTCTAGTTGTATATGCCCCCTAGAGCTGGAATCTAGAAGAGAGCGGTGACTCTAAGTGTATTCGTGGAATACATAGTGGAACCCAAGTCACAACAGAGTGTGAGCTTGGAAGAGTGGAGTAGGGAAGGTTTGCCCGAACCACTATAAATCTTGTGTTATATTTCTTTTTACTGTTTTATCTTTATTGCTCTCTAGCTCTTTTCAAAAGGGGATTAATTACTCAAGGGGTTAAGTCTTTAGTTTATCAAAGATTTTTAAAGAACCCAATTCACCCCTCCCCTCTTGGGTTTTGCCATCGACTCGGGACCAACAAGTGGTATCAGAGCAGGTCTTTGAGTTTACCAAAGAGATCTTATCAATATGGCATCCCAATCTACTTCCGTTCCCGCTTTTGCTGAAGGCCAATCCTTTACAAGGCCACCGTTGTTTGATGGGAACAATTTTGGATATTGGAAGCTTCGTATGAAGCAACTCATCATGGCTACCGACATGGACTCTTGGATTACTATCCAAGATGGAGTAACCTTGCCTACCGATGAAAGAGCTTCCAAATGGACCGATGAGGAAGTAAGAATTGTTAAGAGCAACGCCAAAGCTATGAACTCTTTATTTTGTGCTCTTACTGCTTCTGAATATGATAGAGTATCCTCTTGCTTGACCGCCAAAGAGATATGGGATACGCTAACATCTATCTATGAAGGAACTTCTCAAGTCCAAGGGACGAGAAGAAATCTTTTGATTGGAGAACTAGAAAATTTTAGAATGCTAGAAACAGAAAATATTTCTGAAATGTTTGCTAGATTCTCAAAAATTACTAAAGCTTTAAAAGGTCTTGAAAAGGCTATATCTGAATCTGAGCAGGTTATGAAGATTTTGAGAGCTCTACCCGAATCATGGACTCCAAAAATCACTGCGATAGAAGAAGCCAAGGACCTTAACACACTAAAGCTTGAAGACTTAATTAGCTCACTCATGTCACATGAGCTAATCAAGAGAAGAAATGAAGATCAACATAGGGGCAAAAGAGCAATCGCCTTGAAAGCCGCACAAGACACTGACGATACCTCCTCTTCTCAAAACGACGACGAGATTTCCCTACTCACAAAATATTTCAGAAAATTTGTGAGAAAAGGCAAAAATTTCAGAGGTTTCAAAGAAAGAACTCCCAAAGAGAAGAAGAAAGAATCGACCAAATGTTACCGATGCGGCGGTTCGGGACATATGCAAGCTCAATGTCCAACTCCAGAAGAGAGCAAGGCAAAAGAACAAAGAAAGGATCGAGGGGACAACAAAAGATTCCAAAAATACAAAGGTAGAGGCATGTACGTAAACGATGAGGAATCTACAACGAGTAACTCCTCAACCGACGAAAACGAGGCGGAAGAATGTGCGAGAATTTGCTGCATGGCACAAATCGAACAAGAAGAACGAATTACCTCAACGAAATGCACAAGCGATGAAGAGGTAAGTTCCAAACTCTCCCATTCTAAATCAAGTTTTTCTTCCTTTCAAGAATGCCTCAAATGTACTGAATTAGATGAGCTACAAACTGCATATGATTCATTATATGAAGAAATGAAGAAATTAGGAAGCAAGTTTACAATTAAGAAAAGACAATGTGATGCAACAATAATTGTAAATGGTAAACTTGCAGAAAGATTAGACAAATTGAAAGATGAAAATGATCTGCTGAAAAAGGAGAACAAATCATTAAATGAATCATTAGCTAAGTTCTCTAATCAAGGAGAAAGTGTCAAAACGTTTTTAAATATGACCTCCCAAACACATAAAAGAGGTCTTGGGTATCATACATTTGAGCAAGGAGAAAGTAGCAAATCAAATGTACAAATACTTGAGAAACATCAAACTAAAAATGCATCTATGTACAAGCCACAAAAGAAAAATTTTAAGTGGACTAGAAGACCAACATTTGAATCATTGCATACTTGGAGGCCTACTCCAAGATTACCTATGGCTTGTAATTTCTGCAATAAAATGGGACATAAAACTTACAAATGTAATTTTAAGAAATTATATGACCATGGTGCAAAATTAGTTTGGGTTCCAAGAAACACAAGATTTGGGCTTTCAAAGTTAGAACAACAAAAATTGATTTATATTACTAACCCAAATGGACCCATAAAATGGGTACCAAGGAGATAAGATTTATTTGCTTATTTTTCAGACATGTCTTAAGGCAAAGGCAAACAATGAATGATTTATGGATAGCGGTTGCTCAAGGAATATGACCGGTGAAAGAAGTTTATTTCACAAACTTAAGCCTTGTAATGATGGAATGGTTGCTTTTGGCAATAATGAAAAAGGTAAAATCAAAGGTAAAGGAAATATACATAGCATTTCAAATGCATGCATGGAAGATGTTTTGTTTGTTGAATGACTCAAACACAATTTAATGAGTATTAGCCAATTATGTGATAAAGGATACAAAGTTGTGTTTGAATCATCTATATGTAATGTATTTGATGGAGAACATATCAAGTTTAGTGGCAAAAGACATGGAAATGTCTATTTGGTTTCACTTGATGAATTAGATGGTCAATGTCTAATGGCCATTGATAATGATCCATGGGTTTGGCACAAGAGGCTTGGACATATAAATATGGGCAACATAAAGACCCTATGGAAAAAGAGTTTGGTAGAGGGATTACCAAAATTAAAATATGACAAAGACAAGATTTGCAAGGCATGTCAATTATCTAAACAACCAAAGATGCCTTTCTCTACCAAAAAGGAAATTTCCACCACTAGGCCACTTGAACTACTACACATGGATCTATACGGGTCATCCGACATTTTGACCATTGGTGGAAAGAAATATGTATTTGTCATAGTTGATGATTTTTCAAGATTTACATGGATAATTCTCCTAACTAGCAAAGACGAAGCCTTCTCTATGTTTGCAATTTTTGTAAATTTGGTGCAAAATGAAAAACAAAGTACTATTGTGACCATAAGAAGCGATCATGGTGGCGAATTCGAAAATAAACGATTCATAGAATTTTGTAATGAGAAAGGAATTCACCACACATTTTCTGCACTAAGAACTCCACAACAAAATGGAGTAGTTGAAAGGAAAAATAGAACTATACAAGAGATGACTAGAACTATGCTAAATGAGAGCAATCTATCCAAGAAATTTTGGGGTGAAGCTGTAAGTACAGCTTGTCATGTATTGAACCGTGTTACCATTCGAGCAATCTTGAAAAAGACCCCATATGAACTATGGAAAGGAAGGAAACCGAATATCTCTTATTTTCATGCTTTTGGATGTACATGTTATGTTTTGAACAATGGAAAAACTAACTTGGGAAAGTTAGATGCTAAGAGCGATGAGGCTATATTCCTTGGTTATTCATCAAATAGCAAAGCATATAGAGTATTCAACAAACGAAACCAAGTTGTAGAAGAATCCATACATGTTGTATTTGATGAAGTTAACCAAACTCCGAGAAAGGAGGATGAACAAAGTGATGCAGATGAGACAAAAGGCAAAGAACAATCAAAGGAACTCGAGCTCAAGCCAGAAGATCTCGTGGAGGAAGAGGTAAGTGAAGGTAATGTTTCTTACAAACCTCCAACTGATTTAAAATTCAAAAATGCCCATCCAATTGAACAAGTTATTGGAAATATATATGAAGGAGTGAAAACTAGAAGATCAAAACAAAACGTTTATGGTCAATATGCCTTTGTATCTAAAATTGAACCAAATACCATTGAACAAGCTCTCAATGATGAACATTGGGTTATTGCAATGCAAGAAGAGCTAAACCAATTCGAAAGAAACAATGTATGACATTTAGTTCCTAGACCAAATAATCACACTATCATTGGTACTAAATGGGTATTTAGGAACAAATTAGACGAAAGCGGTCTTGTAATTAGAAACAAGGCAAGATTAGTAGCCAAAGGGTATTCCCAAGAAGAAGTAATTGATTTTGAAGAATCATATGCACCCGTGGCTAGATTAGAAGCCATACGTATTCTATTAGCATTTGCTTCCCATATGAATTTCAAATTGTTTCAAATGGATGTAAAAAGCGCATTTTTGAATGGGTACTTGAATGAAGAAGTATACGTTGAACAACCCCCTGGTTTTGAAGAAAAGGATCAATCAAAGTTTGTTTATAAATTAACCAAAGCGTTATATGGACTAAAACAAGCACCAAGAGCTTGGTATGAAAGGTTAAATAGTTTCTTGATTGATCATGAGTTTCAAAGAGGGAAAGTAGACACTACTTTGTTCATTAAGTACAAAAATAAAAATATTTTGATTGTACAAATTTATGTGGATGACATAATATTTGGTGCTACTGACGAAAATCTGTGTCAAGAATTTTCTAAAATAATGCAGAGCGAGTTTGAAATGAGCATGATGGGAGAATTAAATTTCTTTCTTGGACTGCAAATCAAGCAACAAAATGAAGAAATATTTCTAAATCAGTCCAAATATGTCAAAGAGATGCTCAAGAAATTTGGAATGCAGAATAGCAAAAGGGCAAACACTCCAATGAGTTCTACAATCAAGATCGACATGGACGAAAATGGTAAAAGTATCGATCAAAAGCTTTATAGAAGCATGATAGGTTCCTTGTTATATTTAACTGCTTCTAGACCCGATATCTTATTCAGTGTTTGTATGTGTTCTAGATTTCAAGCATGCCCTAAAGAATCACATCTACATGCTGTAAAAAGAATTTTTAAGTATTTGATAAAAACTGCCAATCTTGGACTGTGGTATCCAAAGGGGACAACCTTTGATCTAATCGGCTATTCGGATGCAGATTTTGCTGGCTATAAAGTAGATAGAAAAAGTACTAGTGGAACTTGTCAGTTTCTTGGACATATGTTGGTTTCATGGTATTCAAAAAAACAAACAAGTGTTGCCCTATCTACTGCGGAAGCCGAATACATAGCCGCCGGTAGTTGTTGTGCCCAATTACTTTGGATGAAACAACAGTTGAAAGACTATGGTATTGATTATGTTGATATTCCTATTAGATGTGATAATACAAGTGCAATTTGTTTAACTAAAAATCCTGTACTGCATTCAAGAACCAAGCATATTGATGTGAGACATTATTTTATTCGTGAACATGTTGAGAATCATGATGTATGCTTAGAATATGTGAAAACGGAAGACCAAATTGCTGATATCTTTACCCAACCACTAGCTAAAGAATCATTCTGTAAGATTAGGAATGATATGGGGATGATAGAGCTAAATTAGGAAAAATTAAAACAAGAAGCCAAAATTTGAAAAAGGCAAACTGATGGGTCAAGTCGACTCCATAGGAGCCAAGCCGACTCCGCCAAGTCGACTTGGGAAAGCGAAGTCGACTCCGCTATCAATAGCGAAGTCGACTCCAAAGGGGTCAAAGTCGACTCCGCACTACGTGCGAAGTCGACTCCAGGGAACCGAAGTCGACTTCGCCTAGGGCAAAGTCGACTCCGCGAGCGCGACCGTCCGACTTCCGAGCCTTCCTTTCTATTTCTTCTTCCTCTCTTCTTTCTTCCTCATTTTTCCGGCCTCCCTGTTTTCCTTTTCTCCTCCGGCGACTGCAACCCCTCTTTCCGTCTCTCTTCTCCTCCGGCGATTCTCCTTATCTCTCCGGGAATCCTTTCCCTCTCCGGCGACTCTCTCTCTCTCCTCGGGTTTCTCTCTCACACCGTCTCTCTCTCTCCTTTGTCTCTCTCTCAACTCTCTTTTTTTTCTCTCTGATTTTCATCTTCATCTCTCCCAAGCTCTCTCTCTTTCTCACAGCATTTCTTCTCTCTCTATCTCTCTGTTTTTTCTTCACTCTCAGTTTCATCATTTTCTCTCACTTTCCATCTCAATTGGTATCATCTCCATTTCCCTCTCCCAAAATCCAACTCCAAATCGTCCCAAATGGCACCTAAAGCTAGACCTTCAAAGAAAGCAGTCTCAAAACCATCTCTAAAGCCTATGCCTAGACCTTCAAGGTCAACAACTGAGGAAGAGGTGCCCAGAAGGCAAAGAACACCCGCAAAACGGCCACGACAGGAACCTTCGACCTCGACGGGTAGGCGGGTTCGTTTCCAAACAACAACGCAATCAACTGATCAAACTTAAAGATCAGAAAGTCGACCTGAAAGCTCTTCCTCTTCAAGGATTCCTATCAAGAAGGGGCAAGTTCTAAAAATGCCCACTACCTATTTCAGGACAGAGCTACAGCATAGTCGCTTCTACAGAAACTTCTATGAACGAAAGGTATTCATTCCTAAGATCATAGATTTCAAGTTCCTTAACGACTATGAGTTCGACATAGAAGAGTTGTTGGATTTCCAAGGTTGGATACAACTATTCAAATCCGATGAACGGATCTATCCTGATCTCACAAGACAGTTTTATTATCTATGGGACGACACCAAGTTTTGCACTTATGTCAAAGGCACTGAAATACAGTTTGGGGGTAGCAACTATCCAGATCAAGACAAAGCCCTGAGAAGAATTGGAAACATTCTTCAAGTACCCTTTGATGAAGAGAGGCTTTCCAAGGATCTGACAGTGGACAAGATCTACAATGAGTTAACAAAAAGCAACAAATACCATGCAGGTACCAAATTTCTGCATTACATGGATCTTCCTCCCAGACTCAGGGTCATCCGTTTGCTAATAGCCCACTGTATCTTGCCAAAAGGAGGCGGAAGAAATCAACTCAATCCACAGGAAGCAGTGATCTTGTGGAAATTGGTCAATAAGGTAAAGATCAGTCTTCCTAGACTCTTCCTTGAAGCCCTGGCAAATAAAAAGGAGAACCCACGGGGCGTGCTACCGTATAGATCCTGGATCACTTTGATCCTGGAAAGGTGCGATGTAGACATCGATGGGGAACCATATGAAGTTCCAAAGACAACAAACGCCATCAACAGGGCTTTGCTCCAACGCATGAAGATCAATTTGGAGCAGTTTAGGGATGATAGGATCCGGGAGAAGCTTGGCGAGCCAGTCCGAGAACAAGAGGACAATGCACAAGCTGAGGGGGAGCAAGCTCCCGAGGCATCGCCTGAACGGCCTGCATCTCCTCTGTCACACGGATCACATTCTCCTCAAGGATCCGTTGCACCCGAACGCGTGCCGCCTACTTCAGATCAAATGGCTGCACTTCAAAGCCTCAAAGACGAGATCTTGGATGCTATGGGTCATCAAGAAGATAGGTTGACTAGCCTAGTGACCGGTGTGATGAATGCTATCACTGATATGCATTCCCGACAAGATCACATGGATCGGGAACTGCGTACCATCAAATATCACCTCACCTCCGGACGTCACAAGAAGAGGCCTATGCCTGAACTCGATCCATACGAATCGGGTTTAGTTCATAAAGCAGCATCTCCCGATCATGATATCTCCATCTACTCATCTGCCCAAAATCGTCCCATCAAACCAATCTTATATCCGATCTCTCAATTTCAATTCACAAAATCATTAAGAGTTGATCGATTTTTGATAGATTTTTGATAGTTTGACAAAAAGGGGGAGATAGAATAGGTGAGTTGAGTAAAATTTTCTTTTGGGTTGGGTAGTTTTGTATCTAGGTTTCATTTTTGTTTTGTATTGCATTTTGTAAAAATGAAACTTGATATATATATATATGCTATTGATGAATGTTATGTTTGCTTAATATGTTATGATTAATAAAGTATTCAACATGATTTGCTTGAAAGGTATCCAATGATTTGCTTATAATGGTTGAAATTTCAAAAAGCTCTGACCTATATGACAAATGCTTTGTTTTTCAAAAGACATATGAACATGATTAATGCTTGAAAGGTATCAACTCAAATGAAGTTTTGTCAATCATCAAAAAGGGGGAGATTGTTGGAAATAATGTTTAAAACAATAAAAATTGACCAAATCTTGAGTTTTGATGATTAACAAGAGCTAATTTGAGTATATAAAAGGTACTAATGTGTTTGCTAAATGTTTAAGGAAAGCAAAAAGGTCAAGTCGATCTCCAAGTCGACTTGGACTTCGACTTGGGTGAAGTCGATCCCAAAGTCGACTCAAATATCGACTTGAGAATGAATCCCAAAAGGCAACAGGTGAAGTCGCAGGTCAAGTCGACTCCACTTGCGACTTGGGAAGTCAAGTCGCAGACGAAGTTGACTCCAGCATCGACTTCAAACGGAAAAAAATGTCCAGCGTTGATTTTGGGGGCACGAAGCTGCCCAAGTCGCAAACGAAGTCGACTCCAGGTGCGACTTGGGTCAAGTCGCAGACAAGGTCGACTCCAACTTCGACTTGAGGATTTTAGACTTGAAGATTGAAGTTTCAAGCATATTCCAAGGATCATATTGAACTTGTTCAAACCCAAATGAGATGAAAAGTTCATTCACAAAGAAACAACTTAAGATTCTTGAAGATCAAAGCTAAGATTCATATTCAATGTTCAAATCAAGTCTATCAAGCCAAGGAAAATCTTCAAGCTTATTCAAATAAGGCAACACCCAAGTTATGGAGACCAAGTGAGTCCAAGACTAAGCGAGGAACAAGCATATATCATGCAAGGACTCAAACAGCTCAAAAGCTTTGCAAAGATCAAGCCGAATCAAGAAGATCAAAGCCAAGTTCTTCATAAGGAGAGCTACTCAACATTTAAAAGCACAAGAGGAAGAAAGATAAGCAAGCAAGAAGTAAACCAAGTTAGGATCATGGTCTCAGCATAAGACCAGGTCAAGTCGACTTCAGGTTCGACTTGAGTCGAAGTCTGAAACCAAGTCGACTGAAACTCAGACTTGGGAAATTGGAAGAACTGGAGTCGCAGACGAAGTCGACTCCAGATGCGACTTGGGTTGCCAAGTCGCAGGACAAGTCGACTCCATCTTCGACTTGGGATAACGTTCAAATTTTTCGAACGTTGGAGCTCATTTATTGCGCGCCAACAACCTCCACAACGTTCATATTTTCTTCCCTCTATAAAAGGACCCTCAAATGAACGTGAAAATACAACAAGATAACACAAGACACTACTACAAAGTTCAAAGAGAGAAAAGAAGTAGAAGAAAGGTTTCCTATTTGCTTTTCTCCATTGTTGAGTGGTCCGTATACATTCTAAGGAAGAAGAAAGCTTCAAGTTGCTAGCGCCTTCATCAATATTCATCCAAAGCTGCTTCTACAACTTCTTCCTCATGCTAAATCTGCCTACACAAATCTGTAAAGTGTAGTTTCATTTATTTCATTGTCTTGTTGTATAAATCTTGATTTAGCTTGGGTAGCTAAGATCAAGTATATGCAAAGTAGGGTGTGATTGGAGTGAGACTCATCACCTACTTTTGCATGTGAGTTGTTTATGCCCCCTAGAGCTAGAATCTAGAAGAGAGCAAGTGGCTCTAGTTGTATATGCCCCCTAGAGCTGGAATCTAGAAGAGAGCGGTGACTCTAAGTGTATTCGTGGAATACATAGTGGAACCCAAGTCACAACAGAGTGTGAGCTTGGAAGAGTGGAGTAGGGAAGGTTTGCCCGAACCACTATAAATCTTGTGTTATATTTCTTTTTACTGCTTTATCTTTATTGCTCTCTAGCTCTTTTCAAAAGGGGATTAATTACTCAAGGAGTTAAGTCTTTAGTTTAAAAAAAATTTTTAAAGAACCCAATTCACCCCTCCCCTCTTGAGTTTTGCCATCGACTCAGGACCAACAAAAACCACTCTCCAGCGTCATCGTCCTTTCTCTTCCCTCTTTTTTTCATATTTTCGTTTTTTCTTTTAAAAAAAAAAACTTGCACGTTGTTCTCCTGGATATTATCCCTCCTTTCATTTTTATATTAAAAAAAAAAGAGGAAATCAAGACGTAAACCTCCAGTACGTCTTCTTCCCATTTGCCATTTTTTTTCGTTTCTTTTTTTTAAAAAAAATCCAATCATCACGCAAACCATGAACATTCTGTTCTTCCTCTTCTCGTTGCTTTCCTTTTAAACAAAAAAAATAATAAAACAAAAAAAATCAAAGGAGCACACAGACTCCTCAGTACGTTTTCACTTCTCCGCTTTTTCACTTTTTTTATTAAAAAAAAAGGTAAAAAAAGGAAAACCGAGCTCCAACATGTCTTCTCTCCTCTCATTGCCATTTTTCATTTTTTTAATATATATATATATATATATAAAGAGAGAGAAAACTGAGATCTAGTACGTTATCCATCCTCCCTTTGTATTTTTTTTCTTTTTAAAAAAGAGATCGAAGAACAGCAAAAAAAAAAAAAAAAAAAGGGAAAGTTAGAGCACATCCCTTTTCTTCCCCCGACTTCAGTTTTTTTTTAAAAAAAGAGAGAAGCTCCCGTACACTATTGTTCTTCTCCTTTTCATTTT
Organism: Annona cherimola; assembly: GCA_030490835.1. NCBI lineage: Eukaryota > Viridiplantae > Streptophyta > Magnoliopsida > Magnoliales > Annonaceae > Annona > Annona cherimola. Next base: position 63,109,003 of record CM059973.1, on the reverse strand, counting down.
TATATTTCACTTTTTTCTCGTTTTTTTTTTTTTAAAAAAAACAAAGCAGCTGCTGAAATTTTTTTTAGTTGTGTTAACTGCTCATAATTTTTTTCTTTTCTCAAAATATGTATACAACAAGTATATGTCATTATATCTATAAAATAAACATATAAAAAAAACAACTACCTGCATCCAACTTTCAGATTGAGTTAGGGCCTCAAAAAAAGCCTAGGGATTAAATTCCCGCTTCCACCCTCCTGAGCTTTTACATAAAAAAAAATGTATGTTAATTTTTCGCACTCCTAGGACCGATATACTAGAAAAATAAAGTTGTATTTTTTTTCTAGTTGCGAGTTCACCCAGAAAACCTCTGTATTTCAGTGCCTTATTGTACACGGACTAACCACCGTTATATGGTTAGTGGCGACTCCAAAAGTTAATATATTAAATATTTGTACGTATAGTACTAATTGCTAATTGCGTCTAATTGAGATATATGTTTGCGTTTGACTAACTCGCATCATTTAAAAATCTCTAAAAACTTGCATCATCTAAAAGCCTTAACGCTTGCATCTCCCTTCTTTAACCTCCATGTCCACACCTTTTATATTTATTCCATTTCTGATCTTGAACCCCTTTTCTACACTGTTTATATTTTTATTTTTGCACGTTTAATTTCTGCACCTAACTTGCATCATGTCTAACCCACTAATTCGCTAACTTGCATCTCATACTTATTTTCTTCTCTAATGTATGCATATTTTATTTTTTACATTATAGTTCATGTTTATATGTATTTTTGAGCCTACCTTACACTTTTTTAGGCCCATCTGCCGGCCCATCGTAGCGCGCTAAAAACCACGTGCTACAGTTTGGCGACTAACACTGAATGATACTTAAATTCTATGGATCTCTCGTAAAGGGCTATAAAAAAAATTTATCTCCCTTTTTTTTCAAAAAAAAAAAAACAAAAAGGGCGTTAGAATCCTTTTCTTCAAAACTTTTACTAATTTTTTTCTTAAAAAAAGAAAAACAATTTTTTAAAAAGAAAATACCCTCCTTGAGCTTTTACAAAAAAAAAATAGAAATTAGCACTCCTAGTCGTCCCCAGTGGAGTCGCCAAACCGTAGCACGTGGTTTTTAGCGCACTACGATGGGCCGGCAGATGGGCCTAAAAAAGTGTAAGGTAGGCTCAAAAATACATATAAACATGAACTAAAATGTAAAAAAATAAAATATGCATACATCAGAAAAGAAAATAAGTATGAGATGCAAGTTAGCGAATTAGCGGGTTAGACATGATGCAAGTTAGGTGCAGAAATTAAACGTCCAAAAATAAAAATATAAACAGTGTAGAAAATGGGTTCAAGATCAGAAATGGAATAAATATAAAAGGTGTAGACATGGGGGTTAAAGAAGGGAAATGCAAGCGTTAAGGCTTTTAGATGATGCAAGTTTTTAGAGATTTTTAAATGATGCGAGTTAGTCAAACGCAAACATATATCTCAATTAGACGCAATTAGCAATTAGTACTATGCGTACAAATATTTAATATATTAACTTTTGGAGTCGTCACTAACCATATAACGGTGGTTAGTCCGTGTACAATAAGGCACTGAAATACAGAGGTTTTCTGGGTGAACTCGCAAATAGAAAAAAAATACAACTTTATTTTTCTAGTATATCGGTCCTAGGAGTGCGAAAAATTAACATACATTTTTTTTTATGTAAAAGCTCAAGAGGGTGGAGGCGGGAATTTAATCCCTAGGCTTTTTTTGAGGCCCTAACTCAATCTGAAAGTTGGATGCAGGTAGTTGTTTTTTGTGACATGTAAATAAAATATTTCTTATGATGATTAATTTTATGTGTTTTTTTATATGTTTATTTTATAGATATAATGACATATACTTGTTGTATACATATTTTGAGAAAAGAAAAAAATTATGAGCAGTTAACACAACTAAAAAAAAATTTCAGCAGCTGCTTTGTTTTTTTTTAAAAAAAAAAAAAAGAGAAAAAAGTGAAATATAAAAATGAAAAGGAGAAGAACAATAGTGTACGGGAGCTTCTCTCTTTTTTAAAAAAAAACTGAAGAAAGTGATCGGGGGAAGAAAAGGGATGTGCTCTAACTTTCCCTTTTTTTTTTTTGCTGTTCTTTGATTTCTTTTTTAAAAAGAAAAAAAATACAAAGGGAGGATGGATAACGTACTGGAGCTCAGTTTTCTCTCTCTCTATATATATATATATTAAAAAAAAAACGAAAAATGGCAATGAGAGGAGAGAAGACATGCTGGAGCTCGGTTTTCCTTTTTTTACTTTTTTTTTAATAAAAAAAGTGAAAAAGCGGAGAAGTGAAAACGTACTGAGTAGTCTGTGTGCTCCTTTGATTTTTTTTGTTTTATTATTTTTCTTTTGTTTAAAAGGAAAGCAACGAGAAGAGGAAGAACAGAATGTTCATGGTTTCCGTGATGATTGGATTTTTTTTTAAAAATAAGAAACGAAAAAAAATGGCAAATGGGAAGAAGACGTACTGCAGGTTTACGTCTTGATTTCCTCTTTTTTTTTTTAATATAAAAATGAAAGGGAGGGATAATATCCAGGAGAACAACGTGCAAGTTTTTTTTTTTTTTTTAAAAAAACGAAAATATGAAAAAAAGAGGGAAGAGAAAGGACAATGACGCTGGAGAGTGGTTTTTGTTCTTTTTTTTTAAAAAAAAAAGAAAATGAAAAATAAAAGAGGAAGGGGAAAGGATGTGCGGTGTTTTTTTTTTTTTTAAAAAAAACGAAAAATGAAAGAAAGGGATGGAAAGGACGAACTGGAGATTGCTTGCGGTTTTTTTTAAAAAAAAAAAACCAAAAATGAAAAGGAGAAGAAGGATAACGAGCAGAGAACGGGCAGATATTTCTAGTCTTCGGTTCTTTTGTTTTTTTTTTAAAAAAATGAAAAAAAATGGAAAGGAGAAAAAAATAACGAGTAGATGGGTTTTTGGCTCTCGTTGATTTTTTTTGAAAAGAAAATGAAAAATGAAAACGCGCTGGTGCTGGTTTGTTTTTTTTTTTTTTTAAATGAAAAAAATGAAAAAGAGAAGGAGGATAACGAACAGAGAACGGGAAGATATTTCTAGTCTTCCGTTCTTTTGTTTTTTTCTTTTTTTGCAAGAAAAAAAAGACAACGAAATCTATGGAGAAAGGTGCTGGAATCCGAGCACTAAAAAAATTCTTCCCTCTTTTTTTTTGAATGTTGAGGACGGGCTGATGCTGTAATAGGCGAACTGGATATCTTTTTTTTCGTTGATATTTTTTTAAAAAAATAACCGAAAAGATGGGAAGATGAGTTTCTAAGGAAAAAAAGAAAATGCTGGTTTCGGGAGACTTTTTCACCGTGTCCAATAAGAGAAGAGTGTCCTCTTTTTATAGGTTTTTAGGTTTGAGAAATTGCAATTTGGAATTTTTTTTTTGATTATTTTGCACAATTTCCTGTTTTCTCTTTTTGCAAAGATATAATAAAAATGGACCTTTTAGTAATTTTGTGAGTGGTTTTTGAAAACCACCCATGGGGCCCATGGTTTTGTTTGAGTAGTAAGTCGAATCTTTTTTGGCCATTTGATTTTGTGTATTTTGACCTTTTATTTATATCTTGATTATTACATGTTTTTCCTCAATTCTTGATAAAGCCCACATTTATTAACGTTCTTTGTTTATTTTAACGGTTCAGATTTTTACTTAATGAGTTAGATTTATCGAATTTATTTAGCACTTGGAAATATTGCAAATTCCCCTCTTTCTTTGGTCAAATAGACTTTGACCATCAAAAACCCCTTAAATATTAATTGTTTGTTTAATCCGAGCCGCTCATCTTGTTGATTCTGCTCCAATTGTCTTGAAAAAGTATCTTCCATTTTATCTTAAATGCGAATTGCCCGAGATCTGCCATATGAATTGATGGCCGTTACCTCCTTAATGGGCTTGAAGTATTGAAGGCCCGTGAAGCCTACACAATATTGGGCTTGCAAAATATATGAGTCCACAAATCCATAAATGTGTATAATAGCAAGCCCATCTTGAAATTTTATCTTATATATTATTATTTTTTCTTTTACATTTTTGTGGGGTGTCAACAGTTGCCCCCCTTCTTTAATGATAATGATCATTGTCATTAAAGAAGGTATGGTTGACACGTAAAATTTTTCTCTCTTTTTAGTGCAGCTTAATATGATTTTCTTAATTTTTATAATTTACCCTACCCTCATACTTTTCATCTCTTTTTTTTTAGAAATTTTTTTGTAATCTTATTAATTATGTAATCATTATAAGCTTTCATAGTTTTTTTTTGGAAAAAAAATTATTGACTTTTGTAGCCATATGAGTAATGAAGTTGCAAAATTTTGAGGTTATTTGTTGAAACAATTAGCTTAAGAAGTGAGCTTCATTAATTTATATTAGTGATAATTTTTTCATAAAATATCTAAAATAACATAGCACGTGAGTGTGTGATTTATCAATTGGTAGATGTCAGATTTATGAAACTTTAACAACTCATCCAAGTGAGTTAACCATGATATCAAAATATAATGGTGGTGTATTGTACTTTCCTCTCCTCACCATATTTCAGGGTATCTGGAGAATTTTTTTTTAATATTTTTTCTTCCTCTCACCATATTTCAGGGTATCTGAGGATTTTTTTTTCTCCCCTCACCATATTTCAGGGTATCTACGGATTTTTTCTTTTTTTTTCTAGAAATCTTTCCCTCACCATATTTCAGGATATCTGGGAATTTTTTTTTAAATATATTTTTTCTTCCCCTCACCATATTTCAGGGTATCTAGAGATTTTTTTTTATTCTCTATTTTTTTAAAATAATTCACCATGTTTCATAATGATATTAATAGTTATCTCTTTGGATGAGAAAATGTTAAATCATCTTAATATCAACCAATTTTCATTACTATGTGTATAAGATTTCTTTTTTAGAGGGCTATGGAATTTTTACATATGTCATAAAAAATTTTCACGAATATAACTGGTTACTTCTCACTTCTTAATCCATTAGAGTAATAGATATTTTTTATTTTTATTTTTTTGAAATGCTTTGACATCTTGAAAATTTAACTTAAAATTTTGTTGTTTTTGACAAGGAAATTAATTTTTTTTGACTTTTTCCTTTTATCTATTTTGCATTTTTGATTTTTTTATACTTGGCCAACCAACATGCACATCTTATGGCTCTATAGATTAATATTTGCTTGGAATTCAACCTTTTCAAGTAGTGGGGTCAATGACGTTCTCATAATGGGGTTTACAGCCGAACGCGTTGGTATTTTGCGCATTCTATGACTCACCGGGCTTAATTGATGAGTGCTCTGCGCGTTCTGTGACTTACGAGGCTTAATAATTGGAATATTGATGATGGTGATGCCCCTCATTTGAGATTGTCTTGCACATTTCTACACTTTAAAAAGACAAACCCATATTTGTTTTTGCTGAATTTAGTTAATTTATTTCGTATTTAACAGCGTTAATTGTGAATCGATTGCCTTCATATTTGTTTTTGCTTTTTTTTTTTTTAAAAGGAAGGACAATGGTGCAAAGGGCCGTTAATGCGTTAGAGATTTTGGATTCTTTTTTTTTTTAAAGAAAATAAATTAAAAACGAGAAGGAGGATGATATGAGAGTACGCTAGTTCCTATAAAAATGAAAAGAAATATTAATGCAAAAGGGACAGATGTCTGCGTGGTCTAGTCTCTTTGGTTTTTTCCTTTTTTTTTTTTTGATTGTTGACGAGGAAACAAAAATGGCTTTCCAGAGGAACGATGGATGGGTTTTGGATTTTTTTCCACCCGTTTTCTTTTAAAAAAAAATAATAAAAAAAACTAAGAAGGAATGATGAAGAGGAAAGGGGCAGATATACTTTAATATCTCATTTTGTCCCTTTTTTGCATTATCATTTTTTGTGTTTTTTGTAAATAAGATATGCTATCCATATGACTAATTTTGAAATTTTGCTAAAATGTATGTAAATTTTAAATTTTTTTAAAAAAAGTCCTTTTATTTAAAAATAACAACCCCATTTTTATAAAAAATGCATATAAAATGCGGAGGGAGGGAGGGTAAAGTGACATACCTTGCTAACTATCCTCCAGGGTCTCATACCTTGTTTGCAGCCATGCCCGATTTGACGCTGAAAATTTTGATGACTTTCCTTGATTTGAGCCATGGTTGTCTCCATCTCCCATGATAAAATAACTTTTTTGCTTTTCTTATTTTTCTTTTCTTTTTTAACACTTGTCTCCTATTATTTGGCTTCTTCTTTCTTCTACGAATGATATCACTTTGATATTTGTGCTGCATAGCTTTCCATTTGGCAAATATTGCCCTCATTTTTGTAAAATTTTTTAGTATATTGATAACTCCTCCTAGTTTTAAAACCATCTTTAATATATTGGTAGTTTCCCACATTTTTGTAACCTTTTTTGATATATTGGTAACTGCCTGTAGTATATTGGGACATTGCAAAAATATGGTCTCCATGCTGATTGAAAGCATTCTTTTTATAGGTTTTTAGGTTTGAGAAATTGCAATTTGGTATTTTTTTTGGTTATTTTGCACAATTTCCTGTTTTCTCTTTTTGCAAAGATATAATAAAAATGGACCTTTTAGTAATTTTGTGAGTGGTTTTTGAAAACCACCCATGGGGCCCATGGTTTTGTTTGAGTAGTAAGTCGAATCTTTTTTGGCCATTGATTTTGTGTATTTTGACCTTTTATTTATATCTTGATTATTACATGTTTTTCCTCAATTCTTGATAAAGCCCACATTTATTAACGTTCTTTGTTTATTTTAACGGTTCAGATTTTTACTTAATGAGTTAGATTTATCGAATTTATTTAGCACTTGGAAATATTGCAAATTCCCCTCTTTCTTTGGTCAAATAGACTTTGACCATCAAAAACCCCTTAAATATTAATTGTTTGTTTAATCCAAGCCGCTCATCTTGTTGATTCTGCTCCAATTGTCTTGAAAAAGTATCTTCCATTTTATCTTAAATGCGAATTGCCCGAGATCTGCCATATGAATTGATGGCCGTTACCTCCTTAATGGGCTTGAAGTATTGAAGGCCCGTGAAGCCTACACAATATTGGGCTTGCAAAATATATGAGTCCACAAATTCATAAATGTGTATAATAGCAAGCCCATCTTGAAATTTTATCTTCTATATTATTATTTTTTCTTTTACATTTTTGTGGGATGTCAACAATTTATATGAAAAATTTATTTTTCTTCATTAAGCGTATCCTCTCCTCTTCCCATTCCAAAAATATTTAGCCACGTTACTTTCTCTTTTTATCTATTTCCTTCATATGTGGCGGGGGACTAGGAATGGATATTGGTGGTGGCTCCTGTTGCTCTGGAGCATCTGGCTTGCACTCATAGCCGGCAGCTTCTGTGGGAGTAGGGAGTGCTGCCAACCCCAGAAGAAAAACTAGAAACGGTGGCAGGAGAGACATCTTGATCAGATCAGATTGAGCTTCTCGGATGACATTTACATTGGAAGCGGCAGCTACTTATGGAACACGTTCAGGGCCAGAGCGTGGAAAGTAATTTCATGCCTTTTCTGCATCGGACATTTTGTTGGATATTTTTCAAAATAAAATAAAATATATTTATATCTTTCCAATGTACAAAAGTCAGTTTTGTTTCTGTTAATATTATTTTAATTCGATCCGGCCCGGCTTTTTTTGTCCTCTCTTTTCTTACCCAGCCTAAAAAGTCTGTCATATTATAACGTACGCTGCAATTGATAGTACTCAGAGAATGCCCATGCCACAAGGCCGGCCGCGTTGCAGTTCCCATGCAGCCGGCCATTTATCCATCTTTTTAGCTTTTTATAAAAATATCATTCTAAGTGTATTTAATCTATATACGAAGTTTTAAAATTTTCGGGATATGTATATATATTTTTAATTTTAAAAAGGATCATGATGTGATACGATGGAATCGCATGTATGCCAACATGTGTTGCTATTTTTAAAATTTTTTTGATTCTTTTCATAAATATGTTTAAGTAATTGTGTTTAACCCATATATCAAATTTTATAAATTTAAAATAGTTTTATATTTTGATTTTTATTTTATAAAATCATAAGAGGAATTTAAGTTATGTTTCACTACTTAAAAACTTTATTTTTAAAAAGAGGCATGATCCTATTAGATTGGCCTAAAAATCATATTTTTAGGTATTTTTTTAGTTTTTTATAAACATGTTAAGCTACGTGTATTGAATCTATAAATTAAGTTTTACCATTTTATAATTTTTTAAGTACTTTTTATTTTTAAACACAGTAGCATTCTCATAATTAGGGGCGAAAATCGGGCGGGTTGGGGCGGGTAAGGGTGTGTCCAACTTTGACCCTACATTTAAAAATCCTGTTTGACTCTACATTTTATACCAAGTTAGGACAAGGTCGGTCCGACCCTCATATTTCTTTAAGAAGTCTCGAGACAAATTTCGGATTGGTGTCGGGGCAACAGGTTCGGTTAGAAAAGTGGGTCAAAGTTAAAAATTTATATACATATCAATATAAACTCATATCTATGATAAATTTAAAGGTAAAATGATTCAATATTTTACTATTTAGTGAGTAAAACACAATTCTCATAATAAAGCATTAGTAAAATGTTTTAAATAAATCGTTTATAACTTAACTTTGATAAATATGTGTATCAACATTAAAAGTACATTTATGTAAATTTTCAATTACAATTAAAACTGTTAAATTGCAAAATAATTATATTCATTTCTGTATGATATAAACAATATAGATAATATATTTTATTTCATTGATAAATATGTGAATGAGATAACTTGAACCGCATATATGCAATTAAAAAATAAAAAATTATCATTATAAATAAGTTATAAAGTTAAACATACATCAACATAGATAATATTTACATTAATAAGTTACAAAGTAAAACATATTTATCCAATAAAATAACATTCATATAAGTAAATCATATAATTTACACCTTGCAGGTCGGGTCAAGGCGGGACATGGTCATCCTGCCCTGCCCCCTTTGAATAAATACACGACTCTAAAATCCTGACCTACCTCATCCTACTGGGTCAAAATCTTTGCCTTGACCCTTTATAAAATCGGAGTAGGGCAAGACTTGTCACGGTTGACCCGACCTTATTTTCACCCCTACTCGTAATTTTCAAATGTCATAAAATTACAAGAACGCCAATGTATTAAAAAATAAAAAATACATTAAAATATTTAAAAATTATAAAACTTGGTTTATAAATTCAATACACATAACTTAACATATTTATAAAAAATTTTAAAAAACCTCAAAATATATTTTTAAGTTGGCCTAACAAGATGATAACTCTTTTATAAATTAAAAATAAATATATAAAAGTGTTAAAAAATAGTAAAACTTAATATATGGGTTAAATACAAGGCCTGGTTTATGTTCTCGGGGCGTACACCCTTTTTTAATTTTTTTTAATTTTTTAACACAAATGTTAATTTAAGTGTATTTAATATATGTATCAATTTTTACCATTTTGGAAAATTTTTAGATTTTTTCGGATTTTTAAAAATCAGCGACATTTTAGTAATTTTAGATTAACAGTTTCACAAAAAAATTTCAAAAAAATTTTGAAAAATGGGTATATGCACTTGGGAGCAGTGATGCTCAATGCATAAGCGTCTCACGTCAGCATATATGCAATGTTATCATATTATATCTTGATTTTTAAAAATAGGGGGCATTTTAGTCATTATGAAGGGGTTAAAATCACTAAAATGGCCTTATGGTTAAATTCAAAAATATATAAATTTCTAAAAATGGTAAAACTTTATATTTGAATTAAATTCACTGAGGGTGTGTTTCAGAAGCGATAAAACTTTTAGATGAAAAATTCTTTCCGTAAAATTTTTTTTAATAAAAAAAATGACATGATATGATAAAGGTAATGAAGAGAGTAAAAACAATAAAGTTAAAATAAATAGTTAATTATACGACTAATTGTGTAAAAATAATTAAAAATAAGATAGTTATGAAGAGTGAAAGGCTTTAGAATGAAAAGGTTTAATTTAAAAAGTTTTATGAATAAATAAACATCCCCTTAGTATAAAACTTTTATAAGAAACCTTTTTTAATTAAAAAATATATTTTGAGCCCGCTTCATATGAGTTCCTATGAGTCCGGATGCATGGAGTAGGGGTGTTAATGGTTATGGTCAACCCGTCAACCCGCTTGTTCAACCCGTTAATAAATGGGTTTGGGTTGAGATTTTTGAATAAATGAGTTATGATCCGCCAACCCGTTCAACCATTTAATTAAATAAACGGATTAGGGTTGAGGCTTCGCAACCCGTCAACCCGTCCAACCCGTTTATTTAACTCGTCAAACCCGTTCAACCCGTATAACTTATTTAATATAATATATTATAATATATATATATAATATTTATAACAGGAATTGACATTAAAGAGATGACTTGAGATTGGCGCTGATGTTTTCAAGCTAAAATAAATTAAATTCAGGTACGTTAGCTTCGAATTATTTAATTTATTTAAATTTACAAATTCTATTGAAGATTTTTAGCATGAAAATTAGTAACAAACACAACCCGTTAACAACCCGTTAAATCATTTATTAAATGGGTTGTAAATGGGTTAGGGTTGAAGTTTTTTAAATGGGTTAATAAACGGATTAGGGTTGAGATATATTAAATGGGTTAGGATTAAGATTAGGCTCCAACCCGTTCAACCCGATCCGTTAACACCCCTAGCATGGAGTCATGCCTCTTATGGAATGTGGATACCATAAGGTTAGCCACATAGGAGTTCAATGTAGCTAGTCATTTGTCCCCCGGCATCATAAAAGCCTTAGTCTAGTCGGGGTTGAATAATGGTGGGATTATGTAATAGACGAGATATCCCATGACCAGAAAGCGATTTGCGAACAATTTTCAACTCTGGTACGATTAATCCACGATATAAAAATCCAGTATATTAGAGCCAAAAAACACTTAGCTTCATTCCTCAAATGAATAATATAGCTTACGCAAACCATCAAAACTTTACTACGGTGAAGTAAGAACCACCACCAACTTCGATGGACTCCTCACAACACCCAATGAGGAAAATCCCTGGAACAACATTATGGCCATGCCTTCAAGCAGCCAGGGAAACTTCTTCATTTTGGGTTTTTGACCTAAATGTAGGGGATTGGGAAGTGCATCTGCACTTCTTGCTGCAGCCAAACGACTACATGTCTCAGATAAACCAAATGATTACATTATCTCAACTCAAAATGCACAACCAGTAAGATGAGTTAACAACACAATAAATAAATATAATGAAATGAGAATAAGGGAAACGCAATCCGAAATTACAAGCTAGTTTGTAAAGCTGTCTGGTTTGCTGGACAAGTTCAATCCATTGTTGGGGAAAAAAATTACAGAGTACATAATAACTAACACAATGCACACGCCGAAGTAAAAACACTGCACGGTTAAAGAAGCTATCCCTACAGACCAACGGTGTCCAAAATGAGAGAAATTTATACTAAGAGAGAACACAACAAACTTGAGATTAAATGTTTATGTACAAATTGTAACTCAAGCACACAGAACCCCACTTCTGATGATGATGTCAAGATCATGAAGACCATAAAGTGGCTGCTATCCCCTGTAGTCCCATAGTTGATAGCAAATGAAGCTGCATCCTTCAATAAAACGTGATAATTACAATGATAAATGAGAAGTTCGCTTTTCAGGTCTGACCATCAAGGATAGGGAAAAGCTTTCCTGGTGTTTTGACTCTCTAAATGTCAGGCCTATAATTTGGCAAAGTCACCATATGAATTAATCTAATAGGGACACCACAGTTGATGGGGGGAGGGATCCTAACTGGAAACAAAATCAATCTTTCCTGTTCTTTAAACAAACTTCTGTAATTGTCCGGCTCATCATTTGGTAAAGGTCATCATACAAAACAATCTAATGGACATCACCATGCCAATTAGTCTAATGGACATCATTATTGATAGGAAAGAATCCAAACATCATAGCCCCTCAGTACTATTGTTTGTTCAACTCCAGAGACCAAAAGCTTGAGTTTCAAATTAGAGTTTTTGGAAATTTGGAGGCATGACACTAGTAGATATGCTGCTGAAGCCTGAAAGCACCATTAGCCAGATGAATATTTGTTGGGCTAGGGATGCTTTGAAAGGAAACTTCAAACAGAAAGGAAATGTCATCATATTTACCAGTGGATGTGTCTATCCATGTCATGCAATTCATCAAAAATGACGCTCATGAAGGAGATGGCGCAGCACCATCATGAAGTGCACAGCAAACTGTGGCTTTATGATGCCCTTGGTATACTCTCATGGCATCTCCTGTTTTCTTTGCCCACAGCCTTGCAGTTGTATCAGATGAAGCTACGATTGACAATTAGTTCAAATTCTTAGAATAGTCAAGAAATTCTAGAAGCACTTAAAGAAAAGGCAAAGGAATCAGATGGTGCCATTTACAACAAAAATCACAAAGCCTTAACATGCACATGGAATGTGGTGCCTTTTATCAAAAATTCACCATCTACTGAGAAGACACAATCCCACACCCAGCGATGATGTCCTGTAAACAGTTGCTCAAATGGTCAATTTATCAATGAAGGATTAACCTGTATCATAGAAAGTAGAAAAGGGACTAATGCAACTTGGTAGAGTTTTTCTTCGCCACTAGTGGCAACAAAGTGACAAGAAATTAAGGGCTAACCCTGTTTAACTTTAGTCTAGGCTTAGGAATAACATAGGTCTAATTTGGGCCTAGCTTTGATGCTTCACAGCTTGTAGGGCCTGACGTTTAGGCACATATGCGTAAAGACACAAAAATTAGACCCAACAGATATATGCTGTGCTGGCATGCTGAATAAGTAGTTGGTGAATCCATATCAAGCAATATCTAGATCTTCAATTACAAGATAAGCTGGAGCTGGGCATGCTTTGGTGTGGTCATAGTATCAATGGAGATTCAATCTAACAATATTCACCTGTCAATGTTCTCTCCAAAGTGAACCATCAACATTCCAAATCTTAACAGTATGATCAGATGATGCAGTAGCGAGATACCTGAGAATTATTCATTTTTTTCGGCATAAGATAAACAACTACAAACATGATAGTGAATAAAAGATCTTACATGTGCAAAATCATTTGTAGTAATTCCAATGACACTGGGCACAAACTCCTATTATTAATTTAAAATATGGGCCATACATGGAAGGATCTTGACGATATTCAGCCCAAAGCTGATACATCAGTAGATGACAAAGTACATGGCCAATGATATTCAACATGAAAAAGGACCGACTCAATGCATAGAGCTCCCATGCGTTGCAGGGTCCAAGGAGGGGTCTCCATGTTTGCAACCTTATCTTGCTTCATTATGAAAAAGTTGTTTCTATGACTTGGACCTATGAACATAAGGTTCATCCATGTACAAAATCTTACCCTTGTTTAATTACTGAGTGTTTAGTTATAATGACTCTCAACAGCAATGTGGTAAAGGGAAGTATATGAATACAGTTTAGCGATGGTCATGTTCAATGAGCAATAGTCCATTGATTGGAATAGGATAATAAATTGAGGCAAACTGTGAAGCCCACTAGATGGATTGTTTAAATCATCACAATCATAAACCAGGAGGAAGCTCTGTTTTACATTATAAGAGAGAGTCAAAAACAAATTCCGCTCTTAAATCCTCACAAAATTTGGGAAGCTTTTTTGTATTTTCAAACTAAGACAAGGGTGTTTTAGTAAAAATCAATAGAGAAGCATCAAACCTGTTAGGTTAACAGAATTCAGGAGACAGAGACACTTTAGAATGTAGCAATTGTGCGCTTCTAGTTTATGCAATCGTTCAATTTCTCGTTCAAAATTGGTCATAGTTTGCAATGTCGAAAGTAATTTTATGTCACTGGCCTAAATATAGTTATATAATGTAAAAATAATAAAACAACAGTGCGCTTTTCAAAATTATAGATTGAAGGTACACAACATAACAAGTGGCCTACCTGTGTTCCTCGCAATAAGCGCCACACATAGCAGGTTCCATGATTATTTGCAGTAACAACTAAGCTCCTATCCCACATTACTGTTAGAGACCTAACAGCTGTGTCCACCTCTGGAACCTGCAGTTACCATAGATATTGTTACATGTCTTTTCAGGTTTTAAAAAAATTGCTAATGAATCAATATAAAAACAGATTCTCTTGCAACATAACATACCCTATCAATATGTATTGACATTAAAGGCTTGCCAATTCACAGCTGCATGAATTTGCAGTCAAATCCCCACACACGGATATTTCCATTTTGGTCCCCACATATTAGTTCTGTATGTGAAGGTTGGACATAAAGGTAACAAAGAAATTTAGTTTCTAAAAGCTAGAAAATCTATCAAATAAATTGATCCTACAACAAACACAAAACAGATTTGAAAATAACACTGTAAGATTCTTGAATGCTCCCATTAAAAATTTTTAAAGAATACATAAGCATGTAAAAAGCAATCAGTTTTGAGTTCCGAATCTCACGTTCAAGGTTGCTTTCTAGCAAGAATGCTTGTAGAGATAACAGCTGGACAGATACAGTATCATTGGACATTATTGTAGCTAAGTACAACCCTCATTTTAGTGCTATGAGATGGATGTGAAGCAGCATGAAAAGAGCTTTCAATATTTGACCTGATTTGGATGTAGAACTACAGTGTTGACAGCTGCACGGCTTTCGTACTCCCGATGGCAACCTGGAGCCCCGAAAATGAGTTCAGAGTGCAATATATCATCAAGTGTTGAGATAAACACAGACCAAGATTGTTAGAAATTTGCAAAATACAATCCAAAATGTTTACCAGAAGAACAGTAGAAGATTGATTGAAAGTATCGTCCATTCGAAAGAGAGAGAACTTTCCCATTTGTGGTCAATGGAAAAGTTAAAAGTGACAAAGTGTGAAGACAGTAGATAGAATATGCAGTGACATCTAACAATTGAATCCTTGAGTACAATGACTTCCATTTAATGGGATGGAGCAGTGAAGTGAAAATAATTTCATAGATGAAATAATGCAGGTTGGTAATCTTATGGTGCATTTATATCAAAATGGTCCTCACATGATCATAAAATATACATTCATTATGATCATTGTATTTAGGATTGTTTCTTTTATTAGCATACTATAATATATGGTCCCAATGTGTCCAACTTAGCATCTTAAGTGGCAAGCTGATTAGTTGACCATTGAAATTTTGACTGCAAGAATTCATGGGTGAATTTCCTATTTTAGAAAATAGTAACAGAAAATAAGAGTCGATTCTCCTCTAGCAAGTGGGCCCCACATCCCAACCAATCGACAAGATTTTTCAAAGATTCTCCCATCTAAATTCCTTCAGTTTCCATACGTTGCTATGCATTTACGCCAGTTGCAAGCATGTGTTACACTTGAAGTCCTTTGAGGAGTTACAATAAGAGGGGGAAAATTGCGCCATAGACCCTGTAACTATGCGTATTGGCATTTTGGACTCCGAAGTTTTCGTATTAGCATTTTAAACCCCCGAAAGTTTCGACCTTTGTGTTTTACCCCCCGCGCCCTAATGCCATCAACAAAGCCGTGCCTAGCCGTCCGAAATGACCAGAAAAAGATGAAAGTAACCTCGTCTTTGTTTTAAAGGGGAGGAACGGGTGGGGTGGGGTGGGTTTCACTCACTGAGAGTAGAAAAGCTGGGAAGGAAGGGAGGCGGATTCTAGAAGGTGATCTTCGCAATGGCTGAGAAGAGGTAACGTATCTGTTTCTTTAATTTTATCGAGCCTAGAGTGATGAGCTTGGATTGACGCTGTGCTTTTTTTTAAAATTTTCGGTGAATAAAATGTCTGGAGTGATGAGCGTGGATCCAACAACAGATTGGCCAAAATAGTGCAGTGATGAGCGTGGATTGACGCTGTGTTTTTTTTTTTTTTAATTTTCGGTGAATAAAATGTCTGGAGTGATGAGCGTGGATCCAGCAACAGATTGGCCAAAATAGTGCACGATGGTGGCTGTAATAAAATGTCTGTTTATGCCTCAATAGCTTGTGATCTACATTATTATATCATTGTATTTTTGCCTCAATAGCTTGTGATCTACATCATTATATCATTGTATTATTTCACTAAGATGGCATAAATTGAAGTAGACGACATGACATGTTTTATGTGAAAGCAGGACTGTCCCTGGTTGGATTAAGGAGATTCAATGCTCCTGTGGAATGAGTACTTGTAAAGTTTTTATGTCTAGGACATCTAGGAATCCAAATAGGTGGTTTTACCGGTGCCCCAAAAAGGTATGCCAAAATACTATGATTACTACATTTGCGAATTGGATAACTCCTTATGATGATGAAACTGTCTTTGTATGATGGCACAATTTTCCCTATTATTGCACTTATTTTGTAGGATGTGAAGAAATGTAATTTTTTTCGATGGTGTGATGAATATGAACCCAATGAACTGATGGTGGTGGTAGAAGAAGGCAAGAGCGAGTGCTCCACCGAAACTAATGATAACTTGAGGGCGGAGTTAGAAGCTGTGAAGAAAGAGTTAGCTGAAATGAAGAATGCAACTTCAGCTGATGGGATCACTAGAGGAATGACAAGCTTGACCATAAATGTCAACATATGTTGTGCTCCTGATCCAAATGGATGATTTGTACTAATGTATTTAATTTGTTTCATTATCAACTGGATAACCGTATGATATGTTGGGTTTGTTTCATGTTTGTGGTGGCAATTGTTGAACAATGAACAATGAATTAGCTCGTGTTTGAAAACTTGTTTGTCAATTTCTGAATGTTGACATGGATGCTATAAATCTGTGCAATATCTGTCAAAAAGCTACAAAATGGCATAGATCCATAATAAATAAGTTAATTAAAATAATAATAACATTTTCATATTTTCCTCTTAAATCCATATAACACAAAATTTTGGCATTTTCCAATCAGATCATCGAGACACCAGAAAATAGGTAAATCTGTACATTATATGTCAAAAGATTTACAATAACAAGAAATTTAAAAAACCATGGATCCATATAAATAAGAAAATGGCATTTTCCTATCTGTTGTGCGACACGAATACTTATAAATCCATGAAATATTTGTTAATAGCTAAAAGCTAGTTACATTCACCATAACAAAAAAACAAAAAAACAAAAAAACCAACAGATTTGGCTAGTTACATTCACCAACAAATCTCATGTCCAAATCTCATGAGGTGGTCATTGGGTGCTCACAAATGTCCTCTTCCGTGCGAGCTTCTTGATACAACGCTTCAATGGTTGTGAAGTTGATGGCCCAATAGGAGCTTTGGGAGCAGATTCTGCATTTGGTTGTGTCTGTCTTGGTTCATGCATTACTTGTGTGGCTGCTTCTGATTGAGACAATTGCGATTGCGTAGAAGCTTGTGAAGATGGATTCCTCATTGCAGGCCCTGGACGATTTGTGTCCTTTTGTCCTTTATTAGGGCATCCTCTTCGATTGTGGCCTTCTCCTCTACAAAGGGTACAATGTATCTTACCACTTGTCCTCTTCATATGCTGCGGTGGTCCTTCTTCTGGCCCTCTTCTTCGTTCAGTTTGTGGTCTACCCTTAGTCTTTTCAACATTTGGTGGTAAGACAATTGTACCTACAATAATATATAGTGCAGAACATAAGCAGCTAGAGATCACAATAAGTAAAGGAAAAAAGTAAGGCAAGAACTATAGTACCATTTATATCGGCTTCCCAAAACTGTTGACTAGGCATGGCATGAAACCCATGTTCATATGTTTTCCTATATGAATCAATGGCATGAAACCCATTTCGAAGATTTCTCCGACAAACTTGAATGTGATGAGATGCCTTCAGCACTCCTTATATTGAACCATTCTAACACCTTGTGCGAAAACTGTCAAAAAGTTGACAAATCCGCATCTCCCTGGCTGCATTAATCCAAGCGTTGAATGCCTCCACAAAATTGTTATCTATTGCTGAACACGGGGCATTGTCAGGAAAATAGGCTCTAGACCAATGTTTGGGGTCAATTTTCTCGATCCACTCACATGCTTGTGGGCTGATCTCTTTTATTCTTCTCATTTGGTGCTTGAATTCTGCCTGGGTATATGATCTTGACGCTGCCCAAAACAGTTTTCTAACTACGTCATTCTGCCCAAAACTCTTCCTTTTCAAATTACCTGCTAAGTGCCGCATACAATAGCGATGTCTTGAATTTGGGAATACAGTAGATACGGCTTTCATCAAACCTTTTTGTCGATCCGACATGATGGTGAATTCCCCTTCTCCTACTGCTCTCTTCAAAAGAGTTAGAAAGTATATCCAACTACTATAGCATTCAAACTCCACAACTCCAATTGCAATCGGCAACATATGCCCTTCCGCATCTTTAGCTACTGCAGCCAGTAGACTTCCTTTGAATCCACCTTTCAGAAAAGCTCCATCCAATCCAATGTATGTCCTGCAACCTTCCATGAATGCCTTTTTGTAGGCCTCAATACACAAAAAAGCTCTTTGAAAATGGCGGTCAGGATCAGTCTTGATATGTGTGATGGTGCCTGGATTGGTCTTCCTAATTGTATTGAAAAATGTCGGAAGGGAAGCAAAAGAGTCATCCTCGGTGCCAATTATCTTTCCCATAGCTTGTTTTTTGCTTCTCCATACCTTCCAATAATTCAAATTTAACCCAAAATTTGCATGCAACCCATTACTCAATTGTTTGACTGTTAAATTGCTATTAACACGAAGTTCTTTTTCAAGAGAATTGGTGACCCATGACTTGTTTGCTGTTTTGTTTCCACTCGCTTCAGCCACAGTGCAAGTGTGCTGAACATTGTTGTATGTCTTGATAACAAAGGTGACCCCATCAGCCTTTCTGGATGCATGTATTCGCCATGGGCAACCATCAATCTTACAGGTAGCAGTCAGGCGACAACACTCATTCTTTACAAACTTAATGTCAAACCCGTTCACAATAGCATGTTGTCGGATCACTAGCTCCAACTGTTTTTTGTTTTCAAACTCGACGCTGACACGTAGATATGGGTCCTTTTCATGGAAATATGGATCATATTCATGCGAAGTCACTTTCCCATCATAGTCTTCGTGCACTTTAATGAATGAGTCATCACTATCTGCACTATCATAGCCGTCTCCTTTGTCCTCATCATTCATTGTGTTGTCCATATTTTCTGCTGACATTCCATCTGCAGTTTCGTCACAGCCATTCATTGTGCTGTCCATATTTTTCTCTGGCATTCCACCAGTGGTTTCATCACACTGACTTTCCATAACTGTTCCAAACTTAGGAGTTTGACCAACTTCAATCCTCTCTTCTTCATTTTCTGCATTTGTGGTTGCTACATTTTCATTGACATTCTTCTCAATATCATTTGCCGCCTTAGAAGTTTGACCAACTTCAATTAATTCTTCCTTGACAAATACATTCAAGCAGCCAGTGGACTTTCTTGAACTCCTCTTCAGACTTGGTTCTGAGACCCATTCCACTCCTGCTTTGCATGTAACCCAAACATCCATGCACTCATCTTGTATGGATTCTTGGAGACACTTGCGCAGCACATCGTCATCCGATATCAAAACTTTTTTCTTGCTTCCATACCAGAAGTCCAATTGATCACCAGGAATTTTCGTTTCTAATGCCATCTGTTCTTTCATCCGACATAGAGTATAGGTCCCCACTACAGCTCTACCAATACCAAATTCTCCACCAAAGTATTCATCACATCCCTCGTCTACATTATACACAAATCTACCCCCATAGTGCCACCACACCATCACATCAACCTCCTCAACTGTCTTCCTGCATATAAGAATCCCCAAGTGAACCCAATGATCTGAGACAGGCCAAATTACATAAATATTCACAGATGCTGAGTTCAATCTACTTCAATTCTATCCGTGAAGTAGAATGAACAGAAATGTATTAACAACATCATGCAAATCAACAGGGTAGTAACCTGACCAGATAATCAAGCTCTCCCAACAGTGAAATTAACAGGATTTGGCAATTCACGTGAGAACAACAATGAACTTGCATAAAATCATAGTGAAAATACCCTTTGGAAGAGAAGACAAGACATTACAAACACAGAGACTGTGAAAACGTAATCCTAGTTCATATTGATGGATGAACTAATTCTTGGTATCAAAAGCAGCAGTAGACAGCAAGAAGGTTTGCTATTGGACCAACTTCATAGACGCATGTGAAGCCCTACAAAAGAAACTAATTTGGAAAGATGCTGTGACGTTGGGGGTAAAAAAAACAAACTAGTATTTCTCTCATGGACCAATGCACTCAAGATACTGCAAGCACAGGAAGGAATCCTTGCTTGCAATGCCATCATCACATATGAATTTTCTTGTATATCATAATGCAATTGAGATCAGTCGAGGTTAGATTCCATATTTATTAAGAACAAAGGATAGACTAAGAAATGATACAACAATTTCATCAAAAAAAGAAATGATAAAAACAAAAAAACATAAATGAGCAGCAAGTGGAGGCATAGTTCCAGAAATTAATAAAGAAAAAGAACATTATGCTAAGAAGAACTATTTATAATAAGAAATTTACATTTCATGCACTGAATTAGAAAAGAAGATTCATTGTTGCAATTCTTACACTTCACGGATAGAATTGAAGTAGATTGAACTTTCATTTAAGACCAGGGAGAGGAAAGATGTCATTGGATGAGTTGGAGCTTTTCACAGATGTCTTTCCTTTTCAGTTTGTGCATTGTAAATGATTCCCAGTTTGGACTGAGCAGATATGAAGTTGCAAGAATCAGTCAGCTGGTAACAACAATTGATGATATTTATGATATTTATGGTTCATTGGATGAGCTGGAGCTTTTCACAGATGTTGTTGACAGGTCAAGGTCATTTAGCAGCATATAGCAGCATATTATGGTTGAAAAAAGCGAATGGCTCGAATATGTGTGGTATTGGGGACACAGGGGACCACAAGCACCGACAATTCTCGTCATTTCGACATCTTCAAGCATAAAAAATGAGGCCACTACAATGCTGCTTCCCGACAAACCAGACTAGTAAAAAAGCAGACCCCACAAGCACATGTTGCTGTCCCTTTCTACACATACGCTAAGCAACAAAGCAGCTTATAAAAACTAAAATTTCATATGACCTCACCTCTTTGCCATCCTGCTCCTCATCTCAAACTAGCGAGAGCTGTTGAATGGGTTTCAGCAGTCAAAATCTTGTCTTCCGCACACAAAAGGAGAAAATGTCTTAGCCTTTGCAGGAGAAAATGAGTTCCGTATTGATTTACGATTTCCTGAGTTGCCGTCGGACGCAATCGATCTAGAGATTAGGCTTCTGTTTCCGATCCAGAGATTAGGCCGCCGAATGAGTGCTGATTGAGGTAGGGCTTCAATTTGGGGATTTTGGGGATTTTTGGTCGGAGGAGTTTTGCGAAGGGTTGAGGTCTGGCGTCGTGGCCTCTGCCTTTCTGTTCTGTCAGGGGTATTCTGGTCATTTCGGACGGCTAGGCACGACTTTGTTGACGGCGTTAGGGCGCGGGGGGTAAAACGCCAAGGTCGAAACTTTCGGGGGTTTAAAATGCTAATACGAAAACTTCGGGGTCCAAAATGCCAATACGCATAGTTACAGGGTCTATGGCGCAAATAACCCAATAAGAGGAGGTTATAAAAAGGGAAGCAAATAACTTAGGAGGAAAATAAAATTGTGGGAGAAGAAATCTTATGCGAGAGAGATTTTGGGAAGGGAGAGCTAGCTTCCAAAAAAGGAATTTTGTTTCTACAAGGGAGGTAAGTAGATACATTTTATTTATTATTTATTGAGAAATTTCATAGAAAATTATTTAAAGTTCTTGTTATTAGAAATTTGAGAAATTTTAGTGATATTCAAAAATCTTTATGCATAGAGCCTTGATACATAGAATTATATATATTTGTGTTAAATGGTGGGTTTAAGAATGATAATTTTTTTGATATTTTAAATCCACAAATATTTACTATTGATTCTCAAGTTAGATTTATATGAATACAATATGGGTGCCTAATATAATTTTTGTGAAAAAGTAAAATTTGAAAATAGCAAATTAGGTGTGTTGTGCCCAACAGGGAAATGGAGAAGGAAAAACTAGTGTCTTTTTTTGTTCTTTTCAATTTTTTAATAATTTTAGATAAGTCCCTTTAAATATACAAAATTACAGAAAAGTCCAGATAGACTAAATTTCAAATAGTCTATCTTTCCTTCTCTTCCGGTAAACGAAATTGGACTGAGCCCAGCTTTGGAGCCCACGGAGCTGACAGATAAAATGGGCTTTGACCAAAGCAATTCTAGTTTCCAAAAAGCCCAGTTCAGCAGTCCAGAGAACTTAAGCCTAGATAACCCACCCAGAAGAACTAAAGCCCAGTAGCAGAATTGGAATGTGGACCTAGCAGCTGTGGCATGTAGCGCGTTATGAGTAAGGGTGTTAATGGATCAGATTGAACAGGTTGGAGCCTAATCCTAATCCTAATTCATTTAATATATCTCAACCCTAATCTATTTATTAAATCATTTAAAAATCTTCAACCCTAACTCATTTACAACCCATTTAATAAACAGGTTAACGGGTTGTGTTTGTTTCTAATTTTAATGCTAAAAACTTTAAATAAAGTCTGTAAAATTAAATAAATTAAATAACTCGAAGTTAACATACCTGAATTTAATCTATTTCGGCTTGAAAATATCAGCTTCAATCTCAAGTCATTTCTTTAATGCTAATTCCTATTTCAAAATACGACATATTTTATTTCTATCAAATAATTCAATTAACGCTATAAATATGGAACTTATAAACATACATTTGAGAAGAATAAGTAAGACGAAGAATTTGCAAGAAAAAAGCAAAGAGAACTACAAACGCCCTAAATTCTCAAAATTTTCTCAAATTTTTAGCAATTAAGGAAGATCATTAGCTCGTATGGAGCGAATTCAACCAGACGATTCAAGTGATAGATCGAAACCAGTAGATAAGACGAGTTCGCAAAGTAGAATTATCGAAATGAGAAAGAAATTCTAGAATTGAAGAAGAAAATCAGTTGTTGAACTTGATCAGAGCCACACAATTGCCAGAATCTAGGGTTTTGTCCTAGGAAGGCTATGATTCCTTCCTTTATCGGGCTTGTCAGCGGAACGGAAGCATAGCAAAAGGCAGCGAGAGCAGGGCGGAGAGAGATTTGAAAGCAGAAATGCAAGGACTTATATACACAGGATTTCGAGTAAAGCTAATGACTCGCGCTGTAAGACGGTAAGAGAGACTGAGAGAGCAGCTCTCTCAGTGGGGCATGGTCCAGGGCTGTGCGGAGGACGCTGCTCGGATGCTCTGTAAGAGAGAGACTGAGATATTAGGGTGTGGACAGGGCTGTGCAGGGGATGCTGCTCGGCTGCTCCGTAAGACGATAAGAGAGAGAGACTGAGAGATTGGGGCATGGATCCAAAATGCGGGAGCAGCGGCCAGCGGGACTCTGGTCTCGAGTCTCAAGTCTCGACGCCCGGAGCTCTGTGCCTGTGCGTGATAAGTTGCGACAGTAAAGGGCGCATGCTGGCATTAACAGGGCCCACATACGTGGGCAGGGGCCGGGCTGAAAATTTTCACATATTACATATATATTATATATAAATGGGTTATACGAGTTGGACGGGTTAGATGAGTTAAATAAACGGGTTGGACGGATTGACGGGTTGCGAAGCCTCAACCCTAATCCGTTTATTTAATTAAATGGTTGAACGGGTTGGCAGACCATAATTCATTTATTCAAAAATCCTAATCCAAACCCATTTATTAACGGGTTGAACGAGCGCGTTGACGGGTTGACCATGACTATTAACACCCCTAGTTAAGAATCGTGAGATTTGTTTTCTTCGAATCTTTTAATTCCGAACTCAAATTTGGATGATCAAATAGTCGATTTTTAGATTTTTGGACATTATGTATCTTGTGGATGAATCAAATTTATCATTATAAGTCCTCATGATAAGATTTTGGTGAGGCAACCTTATGATAAGTGATTAATTACTACTTTGTGAATCATCTAAGATCAAGTTGAATGTTCGTATATGTTAGCTTAGTAGATAAAATAAACTAAGCTAGATTTTGGAATAATTAGACAAATATATAGATAATCTATGCATTTAAGATAATAAAAAATGCACAATATACTCATTTATATATTTTTCTTTTAACTTACTAAGTTTTACTCACTTTTAGTGTTTTTAATTGTCCTGTAGATAACACAGTAGGTGTGTCATGGTGGCTTTATCTAGAAGTTTATGAAGCATATATTTTATTATTTATTTGAATTTTAAACTTGAATTTAGGATGTAATAAGTTTAGACAACATTTACTAACATTTGATTGTTGTGAAGTTTATCACTTCAATGTAAATTATTAGATTGTTCTTTCTTTTATGCTTATATCATGATTTAAAATTTGCCCAACACATGATGGATCTTGGGAGATAACTTCTGTGCCTAAATTCAGTGTGTAAATGCTATTTTTGAGCCTGGGGTGTTACAGGGCTCTGCTTCGATGTAACCAAGTTACGTAAAGAGTGATTTCATATAACCTCCTTAGTTTTTAAGTTATCGATGATTGATTTAAAATCCAATCCATTCGTTGTATTTAACATCATTTATTTATCTAGGAGATAAAGTTTTATCGAAATCAATTATGTGCATAGGCCACATTTGATCAAAAAATATATTCATGTATAAATTATAAAAAAAATTTAGATCCATTCACATGTGTATTAGAATGTAATAATACCTTCTAGAATCATTTATTTATGTAGTAGTGATATTTTAGATATTGAAAAAACTACTTTAAGATTGATATTTTAGCATTGAATCATTTATTACATTAATTTTACACACTCATAGATGGGACCCATATACAATGAAATTAAAAACTAAAAGGGTTTACAAGATACTGTAAATGATACTAGATATAATGGATGGAGTGAATTTTTTATCAAGCATAAAAATTTTTAAAATAGAGGAGATTACATAGAAATGAGTTTTCATAGAAACGGGACGGATATATATAAAACCAATCTTGCGTAGATGAACTAAAACATAATTGCAATGAAGCCCGCTGCAAATGGACCTTATATATATATATATATTAGAATGTTAAAATATTTCATACAAACATTAATCCATGTCAATAACATACTTTAGAAGGTTTGGATTTTGAAAATACAACTTTGAAATTGTATGTTAATTTTGTATCATTTTAAGATGGGGTAAGTACACATGCAAAATTTGAATGAAAATTGATATGTTATCAAAATAAATAATTTTAAATACATTTAGTAGAGTAGATATTAATTTTAATGCAGGAGGCCCATTTTGGGGTGGTATGCACCGTAATTACTATATAGTCCGTCTACACTTGAATATTTTTTGTATATATATGAGATATGATCCAATGCAGATTAATTGCACTATAATTGTGGTGCAATCTGCTGCAAAATAAACTATATATATTAAAATAAAATAATACTTTATATAATTATTTATTTATACAAAAAATATATTTTTGACGGTTTAGATGTTGAAAATACAACTTTAAAATTGATATATATGTTAAACTGTTTTCTTACGTTGATTTTATACCGGCTTAAGTGAGACCCATATACATATTTGATTTGAATGAAAATTGGCATGTCCTTAAAGTAAATAATTTTAAATACAATTGGTGGGATAGATGTTGACTTTATAATAAAACGAGCCCCATTTGCAGCAGACTACACCGTAACTTACAGTTCATTTAGCTCAAAATGAACCTTACATGATTATAAAATGAACATCTACTTTACTCATTGTATTTACGATTGTTTTTTTTATTAGCTTTCAATTTTTATCCAAATTGGATAAGTGTACGGGCTCATTTGAAAGTGGTACAAAATTAACATAATATAATAGTTTGAAGTAAATAGTAATTTTAAAGTTATTTTTTCAACATATAAACTATTTAAGATATAATTAATATATGAATAAATAATCGTATATAGTATTAATACATTTAAATGTATATAGTGCCCATTTTGAGATAAATCCACAATAACACACACACACACACACTGACATTATTATTATATGAGAACCTATCCTATGCAGTTACCGTAAGTTATAGTGTAGTTAGCTCAAAATGGGCCCCATATATACTTAAATATATTGATATTTTATACAATTATTGATCAATATATGAATTATATCTGAGATAGTTTACATGTTGAAAAAATAACTTTAAAGTCGTTATTTATATTAAACTATTTTATTATGTTGATTTTATACTATTTTCAGATGGGGTCCTTACACATACAATTTAGATGAAATTTTGTATGCTAGTAAAATAAATAATTCTAAATATAATTGGTGGAGTAAATTATAATTTTATGATTATGTGGGGTCCATTTTGAGCCAACCGCACTGAAATATCTTTCTATATATAATTAGCTATGAAGAGACTACAAGAACTCTACTCATGGGCGGATTTACAATTAGTATAAATCACTTGAAATTTTAGAGAATATGTAAAAAATTATTTCATTTTATCATGATTGTCTCCTCTCAAATAATAGTATGACATCCTAATTTCAGATTGCACCCTCACCAAAGGTCCTGAATCCCCACTGACTTTGCTTGCAAAGTTGTAATAATGGAGTCATTACCGGAGGAAGCCGATGGATTAATATAATCAGATTGACGCGTGGTGCCCGCGCAGTGTATTAACAAAGTTCTTTTGTCAATAAAAATTTGCACCACCAACTATTGGAAGCCAAAGTTTTTTTTAGAAACCATGATGAAGATATTTGTTATCGATAATTTGCAATCTTGTGCTTAGGCAAACAAATTTTGATTTTGCTCGACAAGAAATTTATTATTATTATTTTTCAGTTGATGGCAAGGCAGCAAAGTCCCGTTTATGAGTTTATGAATATAACCTAGTTAAAACCTTTTCTAGCAAATAACAACAAATTTTTGTTGCAAAAGAGTAAAAGCATGTTTTTAGGATCATTTCATTCTCAATACTACATTTTTTATATTGAATGTAATATTTCATTTCCTACTCTCTTTTCCTATCTAATGTCCTCATCCAATTTCAATTCCATTAGATGGTTCTAAATATGCCTGTAACTTATTCATCTTAAGTAGGGACGTTACTTTCTTCGCCGAACGGCAACTTTTATCCACGACATTGACAACATGCATTTGGCTGCACTAGGGGTGCAACTTGGGTCGGGTACCCGCGGGTCGACCCGCTGGGTACCCTAAATCGGGTAGGTTCGGTTCCATAGAACCTACCCGTAGGGTCGGTTCGGTTCCTCGGGTAAATTACCCGTTCAATTTCAGGTAGGGGTCGGTTCTAGTTCTGGGTACCCGGAACCGACCCGGATTTAATATTATATATTATAAATACCTAACAGTCCTAAATCCCTAAATCGGTACTAGATCCCTGATTCTTCCCCATTCGTGATTCGACATCCCGAATTCCCGATCGTGTTTCTCCTCGGCAGCGCGAGCGGCAGCTTCATCGGTAGCGGTGGGCGGCAGCTGTTCCTTTTCTCCTCGGCAGCGGCAGGCGGCAGCTGTTATTTTTCTCCTCAGTAGCGGTGGGCAGCAGAAGATCGGCACGGCGGCAACGCGGCATCTGTGGTGAGCGGCAGAAGGTCGCGGCGATCCGGTAACAACCCTCTCTCCCTCTCCCTCTCTCCCTCTCTCCCTCTCCCTCTCTCTCCCTCCCCTCCATTCAAGACTAATGCCCTGTTAGACATTGCTTCGAAGGTCATTTATTACTTCTATATTTGATTGTCATTTGATGTATGCGTGGGGTTGGTGCTGCTTATTTGGGTGGTATTATCATTCCTAGAAAACGATTCTGGGGGTACAACTGATGCTGAACAGTTGCTGCGATGGTTGACTGCTTGATTATTTTTGGGTGCGTGTTTGTAATACATTGAAGAAAGAGATTGCTTTCAGAGCCTGCCAAAATTTTGGTTAATGTGATGACTGCATACCCAACCCAACAGACGTAAACACTAAACAATAATGACCTTTAAGTTTGTTTGCAAAATAGATCCTGCCATAAGGCCTTTAGTTACCAGTTGACAGTCTTGCTAAATCAACCAAAAACTCGTCTTAAAGGCTGGCCCAAAGTTCTATTTTTGAAGAACATGCAGATCTTTCAATGAAATTCAGTGGTGCTCTTGCCAACCACTTCATTCCTCCATGCTACAACCACCTCTACTTGCCATTACACAGCTCTGACTCTATACAAACATTTGAATCTGCAAATAAATCGTGTTTTAGGAACCGAATTTTGGAACCGAACCGGAACCGACCCGCTCTTGAGAAAATTGGGTAGGGTAAGCTCCGGACCGACCTTATTTAAAATAGGGTAGGGTAGAGGTTTTGACAAAACGAGTAAGGGTAGGTTCCACTCGTACCCGGACCTACCCGACCCAAGTTGCACCCCTAGGCTGCACTTATCTTCATTGGGTTGCAAATACTTATAACTAAGCCTCTAAAACGTGTACCTACTTTGTTCTTATGTGCGATTACATATGAATAAATGCAGTCATTTCTTTGATATTGTTGCATATAGTTTCCTCTTTAAAGTTCCAAGGGGCTAAAATATTTTTGAAATTTTGGTGTGGGCGAAGCGCACACCGTCAGCTTCATGCTGAGCCGGCTGTGCATTGGACCAGTTGAAAAACTAAATACAGCCGTACAAGTCGGCTGACCATGGCTTCTAAGGCTTCAGCCCACTGGAAAGCACGGGGGCTTAACGCCCAGTGAGTCTACGGATTGATTCTTGTCTTTTTCGTTGGGTGGGAGTTTACTTTCCCCCAAGTGGCGAGGTATTTTTTGTTTTTTCATGTTGGGAGAACTTTGCTTATATTAGATGAATATATTGGAACAGTGGTACATTTGCTCTTTTTAGCTCTACACATATTAGAATGTAATAAAATATAAGGGATGAGGCTAAATGCACCCGAGTGCACTTAGCCTCAGTGCACCCGGGTGCATTTGACCTATTTTTTTAAAAATTTTGAAAATCTTTTTATACCTAAAATGCCCCTGATTTTTTTAAATCAAAAATAAATATTTAAAATGCTCCAAAAATTGTAAAAATTGATACATATGTTAAATATCCTTAGATTAACAATTGTATAAAAATTTTTAAAAAAGGTTAAAGCACCCGGGTGCATTGTATCAGTATCCTATACATATACATATATATATATATATATTAAAACTTCTAAGATTTAAAAAGGCTGAACTCCAAACCTACTTAGAAAGTCAACCTCCTTAGAGATTTAATCCTACAGAGAACAAAGAGGAATACTTTATAAATATCAAGTTATGATTAAAATTTTGGAAAAACAAATTAAAATTTTTCTTTGTTAACAAATCTATAGTGACCTTTATAAACAATTAAAAGAAAATTTTCATAGAATATTGCTTGCAATAAAATAAAAACAAGAACTCTTGGAGTATGATTTAGGATAGTATCAAATTTATCTATAATTATTTTATATTTTTTGCACCGCCCAAGATACATTCGGTATCAAAGCCAGATTAGACATAAAAATGAAACGAATAAATATTAATCCTCCAATTCACCAACCAATCTACTTTGTAGAACTAAATGAAGAAATATCAAACCCAAGAATGTCCCTTACTAAAATAGATATGGAAAACTTTGACCCATTAATAAATGTTATTGAAAAAGAATTTAAATTAGACAAGAACAATTTAAGAGAAAACTTTTATAACAAATTTAATAAAGAAAAAAGAAAATAATTTTATGAAAATTATAATAAGGATGAAAGAAAGCTTATTCAAAAAGAATATTATGAATTTATAAAAACACATAAGTACATATATATATATGTGCATGGTTTCGCTTCTATGGAACCTCCTTTCTATATAGCCCTTTCTATTTTTAAAATCTTGATAGTCGATAGAAGATCAACTCTATCCATTATGTTCATCATTTCTAGTATCCTGGAAATCCTTTTATTTTTTTAATTTCACTGTTTATGGATCCCATCTATAAAGTGCAAAATCGACGTAATAAAATTGTTTAGTCTTAAAATATAAATTTTAAAGTAGTTTTTTCAATATCTAAACCATATAAAATATCAATAATATGTGGATAAATTATTTTATAAAGTATTTTTACATTCTAATACATGTGCGAATGCGTCTAAGCATTTTTCATAATTTATACATGAATATACATATTTTTTTAGTAAATGTGGCCCATGCACATACTTGATTTATATGAAACTTGGTTTCCTAGTAAGACAAATGGTGTTAAATACAATGAATAGATTAGATTTTTCATCAATGATCAATGTCTTAAAATTTAAGGGGTTACATAAGACCACTTCTACGTAACCTGGTTAGATAGAAGTGGAGCTCATATATAAATAAAATAATGTCGGCAGACCATGTGAAAATGAAATCAAGCAAAAAGTAGGGGTGCAACTCGGCTTAGGTTGTACTGGGTTTGGGTGAACCCAATCCCTAAGTTTATCGGGTTTATGTGAACCCAAACCCAAACCTTAATATTAGAATCTAGGTTCGGGTTTGGTTCAGACCAGGTTAGTGTTGGTTTCAGGTTGAAATTTAGGTTATTATCAAACAATAGAAATTGAAATTATTGATAAGGATAAATTTTTTTTTAAACATTATTGCATTAGTACATGAATAATTTACATGTGAGTATATTTATATAACCTACGATATCTTTGGTTTTGATGAAAGGTGGTCTTTTAATTAAAAGATCATTCTAAATATAATTAACGTAATAAATTTATACATAACAACTAAGGTAATGTTATAAAAAATCAAGATAAATGAGATTATATGAAATCACTATCTAAAGTTTAATAAAAGTGAGACTTATATAATGATAGTTAATTAGTATATGTGTAATAAATTTAAAGAGTTGGTGTATTTATAATTATTTATAAATAAAGTTAAGATATAATATATTCAACTTTTATGAACAAATATATAAAATTTAGGTTTTAGAATAAATGGTCTATAGTTTAATTAGGTTATGATTATATGATATAACTTATATTACAATTATAGTTGAAATGCTTAATGCGTAAATAAATATAATTATTTTAATAAATTAGGAAAAATATCAGGTTCGAATCGGGTCAGGTTTAAGTACCGAGTTGATGCAAACTCGGTATTAGTTTCGGATTTTCTTAGGCCAAGTTGAAACCATGTTTAATTCAAAAAAATTTCAAAAAATAAAACCTAAACTTTGTTTTAAAACGAGGTTGGATTTGAGCCAACCTAGTACCAAGTTGTGCCCCTAGCACAAAGCACGTCTTCTTCCCTCTTCATTAATGTTTTATGCGGTAGCAATAGCATTCCTTTAATTTAAAATCAAGAGGCCAACGATAACAAAATTATGGATATGTTGGATAGCATGAAAAACTTTTTCACATATTTTTTAGCTGAAATAATGTAATCCATGCCAAAATTGTCAAAGTTGTTTGCAACAGTTGCTTGTGTATGCATTAATGCATTTCCACATTAATGCCGCCTAGTCAACATGGCCTGGAAATGGCTATTAATAAGTGAAAATTTTCGAATGTACTTTTGTCAGCTCGTTTCGTCAGCATAATGGAAAATTTTCCATGCAGCTTGTACGAGTTGTAGGCGCACAACTTATGAGCCGCAGACATAGGGTCTGTTTGGTTGGAGGTAAAACCTTTGTTGAAAAGTTTTTGAGGTAGAAGTTGTCATATTAATAGAAAATGATGTGATATAATAGGGGTAATGATGAGGAGTAAAGAGAATAAAGTTAAAATAAATATGTTAGTTATATGGATAGTTGTGTAGAAATGATTGAAAAGTAGGGTAGTTTGTATAGAAAAATGTGAAAAAATAATTAAAAAATAGAGTAGTTATGAAAAGTGAAAAGTTTTAGATTGAAAAGTTTTGGTTGACATGTTTATATCTCAAACAAACACACCCATAGTCTTTGATGAACGACGTGGCAATACTGAAAAGATAAGTTATTTTGCACACACCCGCACTTTGAAAATTTTTTGCAGTTTATACGAGTTTCAGTTATAAAGACCCTCGATATGAATAAGAGCTGAAAGACGAATTTCTCCATGGATGCGGTGCGATGGAGTAGGCAGATGCCAGGGGAAAATTTACGTACAAACTCTTCCCATTACTATTGTGTACCTTAGCTACGTCGATGACTCTCAAAGGCCGAAGCATGCACGTATCCAGGAAGTGATTTATTTACTTAGTCAAATGGCACCTAGCCGAAACCAATATATGTAGAGAAAGTGTCAGGTGCTGACGGACGCATTATAATTACAATATAATTCACTGCAAAATGAATCCTATACATATTAGAATGTTATGATATCAGTTATCCGTGTAAAAATCACACTTTAGATAATTTAGATTTTGAAAACGCAATTTTAAAATTGACATTTAAGTTAAAATATTTTATTACATGAATTTCGTCCCATTTTAAGATGGGACCCATACATATATTTGATTTGGAAGAAAATCGATATGCTAATAAAGACTATATTATAAATATAATGAGTGAGATAGTTGTCTTATTCATGATCAAGTGGGCCTAATTTTGCATAACATTGTTTCATGCAGCCATATGCATTGGGATATTATTAAAAAAGTGTTTTTCAGGTGCGGACCGACTGCACCATAATTATAATATAATCCGCAACAACATGAGCCCCACATATATTAGAACGCTATGATACTTTATATAATAAGTTATCTATGTAAAAATTATATTTTAGGCGGTTTAGATATTGAAAATATATCTTGAAAATTGATATTTACGTTTAATTATTTTATTACAATGATCTTGACCCATTTTAAGCTAGGACTTATACACATATTTAATTTAGATAAAAATTGGTATGCTAATAAAAACCATAATTCTAAATATAATGGGTATAGATGTCCTATTCATGATCAAATGGGGCCGTTTTGCATAGGATTGCACCGTGTAATTGTATGCAGTGAAATATTATTTCATATATATATATATGTGTGTGTGTGTATGCGCACGTATGTATGTATGTTTTCCATGCATTGCTCCCTCCCGCGAGAAGCAGCAGATTCCCTCAGATAACATCACCAAACAAGAAAGTCTACAGTTTAGTCGATCGATCCAAGATGTCCCGTCTCCCCTTCCGGAGAGTGGTGGTACTCACCATTACTGCTATGGCAGCTGCATGTAGCTGTGAGTCTCCAAGTCCAGTAGTGGGGATGAAGATTGTTATTATTCCAACTCTAATAGTAGGGGTAGAAATTTATATTGATATTGATATTAGATGATCAGATGATCAGATAATAAATACCATTGTATGCGTATGTATAAAAGGTTAGAGCTTCGAGTCCATCGGAAATCCTCCAGATAGCGGCAATCCGGATCATCGAGCACCCACTGATTTTCAACTCTAAGAGTTAAGCCAAAGATAAGAAGGTTCACTTTACGGAGCAATTTTTTTCGAGATTTTTTATTTTGCAACATTTAATTTGTAAATGGTGAACTTTGGTTGCATATGATGGTGTACATAAGTGCAGCAAAATTCCCACTATAAGTCTTAAAATTTTGCTATATGTAAGGCCAAATTATATATCACCTCACAACATCGCTGCATATATGCAGAAAATTTTTACTACTTATAAATGTTTATATAGCCAAAAAAATTATACGAAGCCAAAATTCCTAACATTTTGGATGAGCATAAGATTATATATAAAATGCACGTATACACCATACAAATTTTCTTCATATTAACTTATAATTTTCCATATAACCTTTGCATGGAATGATTATATATATGAGTAATTTGCAAATATACTCATAAAGTCTAACTATAAGTTTAAATACACACATAGTTTGAACATAATTGCAAATATGCCTATGCTGTTATGGCGCAATTACTTTATCATTACAACGTAGATATATTTGCAAAGATATATAAACTACCTAGGTACATTTGCAAAAGCTAAATATAACTATTTAATTTTCAAATTTGCACATATACTCACGTCATAACAGTGTGTACGATGCTGTAATAGCATGAGTATATTTGCAATTATGGTCAAACTATTTAGGAGTTATTTATAATTTCTAAAATTACGTGTTTATATTTGTAATTATAGTCAAACTAACTAGGTGTATTTGTGAGAGCCTGGCCTTAGCACCGTTGGTCACTTATTGAGACAAGGCTACCTCATGATTGGGACTCGAATCCTATTGAATGCAAACACTGCCAAAAGAGCATTGGGCTCTTAGCCATAAAAAAAAAGTAGGTGTATTTGCAAATCACCATTTTCAATATAAACAGTCAAAACTCCTGTATATATTTGTGTTTATGAAAATTTTTTAATGCATATACAGCTCAACCTTAACTCTATAATCTAATAACTTCAACTAAATAAATCATAAATTTATAATATTGAGTTAAGATATTATAATTTCTTATTTAAATTTATCTTATATTTCCACTAATTTGCTAACTAAATAACTATAAAAGAAGCACATAATGGCTAGACGAGAGGTGCTTGTCTGGTCATCGGCTGCGGAACGAGATTTCCGTTCGCAGCCGGTGTTGGTTCGAATCCCATGTGAGATTCTGAACCATATTTGGGGCGGGGGCATGTGTGGTCCCCCTTTATACTTGGATGGGAGCTAGTGGTCTCCTCACTTGCTTGTGGAAGCTTGTTGTCGTCTTTCATTGTAAGCTTGTTAGAATTGTCTCAGAGTTTGAATGTAATATGAATTGAGATATGATGTAAAATATCCTCCAATCAAAAAGAAGCACATAATGAATATAAACCTATCAATTTTTCAACCTTCATAGTTATGAGAAATTCACTCCGTCTGTTGTATTTAATACCATTTATGCAGGTATGAAAAATCTAATCATTTATGCAGTCTTGTAAATTAAGCCTATATATCAGTTAATATATATAATTCTAAGGATAATGATTAATTTATATAAATTTATATGGTTATACAAATTGAATTTATATCAAGTCATTATTTTTTCAAAATTGATGAAAACATGAAGTCTAAAATAACTCTTGGGAATGACAAAACCAAAAATACTGAATGAAAAACATTATTCCTATAAAATGAAAAGATAAAAATTCTAAATTCATCAATTATATTCTTTATATTACGAGCCTGCCCAAAATTTATGAAATGTGGGCCAACTAGACTAAAGAGACTATATGGTGAAATTTGATAATGAAAAATGCTTCATTATTGATAAACAAGAGAGACAATTAATCCCAATAAAAAAGACAATTAATTACCATATTGAAGATAATCTCTAATAATGTGTTTTCTTTTATAATACATCTTACTTAAGGATATACATTAAATTACAAAAATATGAATAACTCCGCATTATGATATTTAAGATTTGATCACTTGAATCTTAGTAGCTTGAAAGTGTTAAAAAAACAGAAAATGATTATTGAGCTTCTACCAATTACTGCATAAAAAAGTATGCAATGGCTATATTTATGGCAAAAAGCATGGACTATAATTTCTTAAATCATCCTGAAGAGCCAAACACCGTTGGAGTTGGTTCTTGTTCATAAAATACATCTTTAGTTGGAAAAAGGCATTTTCTTCTCTTTATTGATGAATTTATACATATGATGCGAGTATATTTTTTGGAGTTAAAATTAGATACCTTTTCTTATTTTAATTAATTTAAGACTCTTATTAAAAAATAAAATAGGCATTATCTAAAATTTTTTAAGAACTGATTATTGGGAGAATTTGCCAGTTATCAATTTCATGAGTTATGCAAAGTGCATGCCATAAAAAAAAGCTCACAATTTTGCCACATCAAAACAAAATGCTGTGATTGAAAGAAAAATAGAACAATTGGTAAAATGACCCGTATTATACTACAAAGTAAGAATATGTCAAATCTTTCTGAGCAATCAATATAAGGGATTTCATAAAATCCCTAAATCCTACATGATACTCTAGGAACTCTACACGATTTTTCATGAAGACATACCAAAATATTGAAATAACAGGGTACCTGTATGCAATCAATCCAGGCGTGGTTTTCTTCCCTTGTAAAAAAATATTTTGCACCTTAGCTACGAAGTTAAGTTTCACATACAATTTCAAAGTAATAACTAATCAATTTAATCTTCACTGCATTCTAAATCGTTTAGGTTTACATAAGAATATAAAGCTTAAAACTTCTTTTAAGAATAATTCGAGCTGTTGCACTAAATTAACTACAATCTATTCATATAAAAAACTATAACTATTACCGACTCTCAAGATTACC
Organism: Annona cherimola; assembly: GCA_030490835.1. NCBI lineage: Eukaryota > Viridiplantae > Streptophyta > Magnoliopsida > Magnoliales > Annonaceae > Annona > Annona cherimola. Next base: position 63,072,501 of record CM059973.1, on the reverse strand, counting down.
ATGTCATGCATGCACAACACTTCGCTAACCAAATCTTAATGTTATGAACCAAAATATAATTTTACACCTCCCATGCCTCAAATCCATATTAACAACCCCAAACCCCAAGCTCACTCTTTTAGTATTCATCATTCTAATATATTACATGTATCATTAACGTGTTAATTTCAAATTTTATTCCAAAATATGCTTGGTTGATTCTCTTAGGCATTTTATCAAATAATTGATGAAAATTATTTAAGAATCATAGAAATCCTATATAAAATCAACCAAGATCAATCTTATACATTTTAAATATATTTTTATCAAAACCCTCAATTTTCCACAATCTTAACCTCTACACAACCTTGGAACAATTAAAAATAATCTAAATTACGAATCCCATTTACAATACTTGTATGAAAAGTTTAAGCAATTCATTTGTGACTTAGATATGTGATTTATTTTAAAAAAGAGCAAACAACTTGCTTGAAATCCCATTTTTTCAATTATCTTTAAATCCCTAACTTCACACATCAAAGCCACACTAATGCCCTTGCTCTATTTACGTCTAATGAGAATTTGACAATGCTTAGGTGGGGTTGAAATAGGTATAGAAGATAAATGGCATGAGGGAGAAAGAAGAAAAAAGAGACAAAGAAGAAGGAAGGAAAGAGAGGTGCCAAATGAAACCCTTCTTCTACTAAAAAACATATTGCTAATTTTCGAAGTTGACTTCCCTATACTTTTTAATTAACATTCATATCAAAATTAAATATATTGATTTAATCCATTTTGGAAAAACACTCAAAATTATAATCCAATGACTATATTATCTCTATAATCATTCAAGACATAATCAATCATGCACATGCATCATAACACACATCATATGCATACCTAAATCTTCTATGGGCCAAGAATATATCAATTTTGCAATGAGAGGGTTTGTTTAACTCAAATTTTCATTTTCCATAACTACATTAATTTTTTTTTTATTTTTCACTTCTTCCTGTATAATTATCTTACTTTTCAATCATTTCTATATAACTAACTATATATTTAACCTATTTATTTTAACTTTATTCTTCTTACTTCTCATCATTATCCTTATTATATCTAACACCCCTGACCCGAGGCGTTACAACCTGAGCCTTACTCTAAGATTGTTATTGATTAGTAAATGTGAGTAAGGATTGACGCGATGAGTTTTTGAATTGAATCTTGTTCAATTTTTTTTATTTATTTCAATATAAACATTCATACATTTGGAATCAATCACACTTATCATTTACACCATATTACTTACTCATTTTCATCAAAGGTCTTATCAACTTGATCATGATATTTTCCTTCAATTCATATATAATCTGACCATTTTAGGTTCAATATAATCTTTTTTCATCCATTCGCAGCATACAAGCACTTACAATTTACCTTTTTCCCGCCTCAGCAATATCATATTTAAATAAAATATTCCACAAAATATTCATATGCAAATCAACTTGATCTTTTTACTATCTAAATCATATAATACCTATACAAGATTTCCAAAACATACGTCCTACTCACATCATATCCCAATAGGGCATTTATTCATTTTGTAACGTACAAAGGACTACCAACATTTGAAATTTTTTTTCTATTCTCAGCAAGAACATGTTTTTCATCACTTGGCCTTCCCTGCACTTGTCTAAGGTTCGGAAAATAAAACATGAGTCGAAACTCAATAAGCAAACATTTTTCATTTTCAAGTAAATGCATTTCTCTCAATTTGGTAGAAGACACTTATCAAGCGATCAACTACCAACGGAATAAAAATCTTTTTACATAAATCATTCATGTAAATCATTCATATAAACCATTCATGTAAACCTTTGCAATCCCAAATTTTGGGCATTTCATAAACGTTGGATGTGCAAATGCATTCTTTCCATTCATAGCATAATCCTTCATGTGAGGGTACGCTAGCCAGGTGAATATTTTTTCATGACTTCAGACCATTCGACTTGGCGATGTCAAGAGTGAACCTCGTGTCCTTCTTCTGCCTTGACTCGCCCACCTGACTTCCATTCCATGCATTACTCTCATTCACCACGGCATTATATACCTTCTTCACATGGCAACATATCATTTTCATGTAGAGAATTATTTGCACCATCTTTTGAACATCATTTCAATATAGCAACATTTAATTCAAGAAACTATTTGCATAATCATTGTGAACACATAAGCAGTAATCAAATTACCCTGGGGAAAAAATAGATATACGATGTTAAAACAATAATTCACTTGAGAAGAAAGAATGACCATCCTTAAATAATTTTAGAAATATTCAAGTAAAGAGTTTACAATTCATTTCAGTCTTTGAGAAGAAAATACATTTTCAAAAATGTTTCTTGCTTACCTGCAGCGATCTTCTTGCAGCTTTCATCTTTTCCTTGCCTTTTCTAGGCAAGTGAAAATGATTTCTTTACACATTTACATAATATCTTGTGCTTGCATGTCTTATCTTTTTATCAATTCATATATACATGTCATACGGTTTTCAATTCCATATGGTTCATCACAAGTTACTTTTTCTCTGGGGTTAACATGTATATTTCTTAGCAACCCCATACCATATAAACTTAATAAATGGTTCGTTTCTTTCCTTCCATACTCATGTCTAGTGTATGGATCTCTTAAAACTATTCAAGATATTCATTCATATTCTATAATAAGCTAATTTTTAATCAATCATTTTTTGAAATGAATATCCATGTTCACCCTTGCTAATGGTCACATATATATTTTTTGATTTACTCAGAAGTCTTTTGATAACCACATAACTATATAATCCTAGTTAGTGGTTCATTTTCTTTATTCCGTCCATATATCACAAATACCATAGGGTTTTCAACTTGCATTTAACCCTAAGCAAGTTAAATTTAAATAATTTTCTTTATTAATATGCCACATCTTGTAACATTCATATATGTATACTCATATCTATATAACCTTCATGGTTGGTCAATCTTTTCATTCAACCCTAAGTCTAGGGTTTTCAATATTTTTCATTTATTTATATCCTATTATAAGTTAAATTTTATTCCAAAAATCTAGAATTTAACTTTTATTTTAATTATTTCTGCAATCTATCCATATATGTTGAAATCATACACACTGATTTCTATAATTTTTGATTTATAATCAAATAAACTAGTTTAAATCTAAAATTTATATCATACATTAATAAATACATTAATTAACTAAAATAATTAATTCCAGCATAGAATATTAAGTATTTATATTTATTTAGGTATTTTTACTCTACTGGACAGCAGTATTAATTTTGGGATGGGTCAAATTACATTAATTATTATGCATATTTATACCCTCTGAAAATTAATTTTTATTTTCTTTTAGTGATATTTAGGATGTCTTATATATTATATAAAATTTTCAGATCAAAATTAATTTTATAAAAATTATTAAAAATCAATTGGCACAGTTGATCCTAACAACCGTTTCACCCTGTTCAGGTTGATCTTCTCGGATTTTTAACTTACAACATAACTAAACTTTTAAATTGAAAATTGGGTAGTTAATTAATCATCATATTATGAGTTTTTCACATAAATTTTCATACTAAAAATCATTTATTTATGATTTCTTTTCTATTTTGGTTTTCTGTTTCATTCCTACTTGGTTTTGCTCCCATATTTGCATCTAATTTCAATATACAAGTAAACTCCTTAATCATTAGTTCTTAATTATTAAAATCAACATATATACTCTATTTAATCATAAAATTAACTTAAGAAATCAGAGTTTTACTTCCATTATACCCAGCTTTGGACGTCAAAGTGAGTATAAGTTAGACATTGCATGGACTGATTAATAACTAAGTAAAAATTTATAAATGAACCTATGTAGTTGGGAATACTTTAAACTTGGAACATGTTAATAAACTACTACATTCCTGGATTTTAAGAGAGAAATTACGCCCCTTAGTAATCTTCAAGCTGCCCTTCTTTCACTTCTCTTCTTTTCCTTCTCTCTCTCTCTCTCTCTCTACTGGAACGTCCAGCTGCTACTGCCCCTTTTCTTTTATTTTTTTTCTCTTGCTGCCCAAGAAACCCCCTTGACTACCTGTATTTATACATCTCCTTTTTCATTTTTTTATTTTTCAAAAATTTAACTCAAAAGCTGTCCACGCATCACTTCCACACTTCTACCCCTTTTTTTCGTAGTCACAAAAGCTGCCCATTTCTAGGCTCTTGAACATCCTTAAATGCAGTCCCTTTTCCATGCATTTTTCTAATTTTTAAAATTTGGAAAAATTGCCCCAAAATTCCCTTCATAAGACATCTCAAATATACCATTAAATGCATTGACTTTGCATTAATTGAAATGCACTTTTTAAAAGTAAAAAGTCAATGGTTTTTAACCATGAGTAATTAAGTAATTTTCCATGAGTTTTAGCTTAATCAAATTCATCTATATAATAGGACACCTTGTTTTAGCTGTTTATAAAAAATTTCACCTTAAAACGATCATCCTAGATCAAGATATAAGCATTCGAAGATGTCTCATGAAATTTGATGAAATTAAATCATTATCATCATACTTTAGTCATGATTAACATAATTATAGCATTCATGAGGTAGATCACGTCAACATGTGCCTACCTTTC